>JARHVA010000840.1:620000-2050000 GCA_037957365.1 Torreya grandis
AAATATAATTTTTTTTATTCGAAAAAATACGGAGGCCAGGGGATAGGAATAAAGATAAGAAAAATTTATAAAATATCTTTATTTGAATCGACTCCAATGAACATAAGAATGAACAATTTATAAAATATCTTTATTGGTATTTGCAATAGGGAATTATAATTGGTGGAGAATAATTTGTATTTTTATCTTTGTTATTTTGAAATTAAATTATAATAATTATTTTGAAATTATTATTATTCTTTTTCAAAACATTTATAAAGTTTATTTTCTTTCATAAATAACAATTAAATTCAAAAATTAATTTTTTCACTGAAATTTTTTAAATTGCACTTATAAGAAGAGCGGGGAAAGGTACAATTTTCTTGATTACTAACAAGAGCGGGAAAGGGTTCAATTTTGTTCATTACTAACACTGGGCATTAAAAATGCTTATCAAATTCACAGTGATCAACTTAAAAATGCAAATAAAAGTTGGGGCGCTAAGGTGGCAGAAAGTTGTATGAAGTCAAATGACAGCAAGAACGCACACAGATGGACACTGGAAATGGAGTTTTCAGATGAAATCCACCTGAAGGAACTAAATACCTGCTTGCCAACTTGAACCTCTCAGTGCCTTTTCCACTTCACAGACTGCATAAACATGCTCTCAATCGGGACCTTGAAATATGCATTATATTATACAATAATTTTCACCCACAAGCAATCAACACAATATTAAATACATAGTCATGCCACCAATCTGTTGGGCCATGAAATCCAACAAAACCAGGGATCCAACCTGTAACGTGCTAAGCTACTCAAGGTCCATAGACAATGTACACTTAAATTCATTTTCAATTGTTCAAAATTTAAAGCTTTGCCAGTGTACGGGAATAATTAGTTGCATACTACACCCTCCTCCAACTTTACCGACGGTTCTATTTTAGCCAAAACGGCTAGAATTTTGGAGATGAATCATTGATTAAGACGAAAATCGGTTCTTATTGGCTGACAGATTGTTAGATCTGAGTTCGATTCCTTCTACAGAAGGATTGGTTGCATTGCTTTCATACTCTTGACTTTTATATGCAAGTAGTCGGAAAAGTGTCAGCGAGACCTCAACGGGTCTCGACCGCCATAAACAATATGCAAGTAGTCGGAAAAGTGTCAGCGAGACCTCAACGGGTCTCGAGCGCCATAAACAGGTTCACTGAGAGAATATGTTGAACTCGAGAAGGTTTTCAAGGAATCCAATTGGTGGATAAGTTTGTGTCTTCTTCGTGCTTATTTATGTGAAAGATAATCAAGATCACAAATTTAATGAAATAAATTTTTGCTGAGCTGAAGTATGAAAACCGTTACTGTGCTTTTGAGATTTTCAGTTCATTAAGCATCTGGCTACACACCTACCTATATAAATTAAAGAACCTGAAACACCAATACATTACACATTTGATGGTAGGGTAAAAAAATGACAGTAACACAAGCACATATTTTGAGGCCTACTGATTTCGTATGGTACAAATTTGGTGACCTATTGATTTTGTACCCTTGCATAATGCAAGTCTAGATTACAAATTAATAATCGAGACAACTTCCAGATCTTTTTTCCAACTCTATTGTCACAATCACATTAATTATCTTAATATTAATTTAACATTAAATTAATATAATTATAATTATATAATAAAATTATACTATTTTATAATTAATAATATTAATAAATTTTATTAAATATAAATACAGACATACACATGTATGTATATATATGTACACTTATATATACATGTATATTATGTGTGTACACACATATATATAACATATTGATATGTGTATATGTTATATGTATATATGTGTGTATGTGTGTATGTATATATGTATGTGTATCTCTTTATATATCTCTCTCACACACACACATATATATTGGATTAATAGCATACTTAAATTCAACTTCATGTTATATTTAGGTCAAATTAATTGGATCTAATGTCACACTTAATGTTGATATTATGTTTCACATAAATTAAAATATAGTGTCGAGGTTAAATTTGAATTCATTACAAATATAGTGACAAACTAAAGTTAGGCTAATGTCACCCTAATGTTGCCTACTAACATCATCCCTAAGTCACCCTGACATTGCCTATTAATGTCATCATAGCATAGCATGCTAACATCATCTTAAAGTAACTCTAAAATACACTGCTAATGTCTCCCCAAAATCATCCTAACATAGTCTACTAATGTTGCCCTAAAGTTGAAATCATGCAAAATATTGTACTATCATTCATATATATATATATATATATATATATATATATATATATATATATATATATATATATATATATATATATATATATATATATATATATATAAAACTATAGTACAACACTAGTCATACAAAAAAAATAAGTGGAAAAGTCACACCCAAAAATCTAAGTCATACTAGGATAAATAGGCCAATATCAAAAAAGATCAACAAGAAAAAAAGGAAATATCATAAATGACTGCATCTCGTATCCACAAGATGACTTTTTTTGCTCTTTTTTTGTACCTCAATCCAACCCTCTAGATGACCAATATCCATTGGGGTAGTAATAATCATCAAAAGCACATGATTGTACTAGGGTTGATCTTTATTAGATTTAGAAGTTTTAGATTCATGTCATCTTTTAATACTGCCCCATATAGCATTATCTATAGATGTCATTTGGAATGAAGAATCTACCACCATCAATTCTTCAAAAATATCTAAACCTTCTTTCTTCCTTATGTCATCTTTAGATTTTTCCATGACCTTGGTTGGATTAGAGTGTTTATATGGTTGTCATCCTTTATGGTGATAAGATTGATCCTTTTTATTTTTTGGCTTGCATGAGAACAAAACCCTTGGAGATGGCCAGCTTGATGGCATAAACGACATCTAAAGGCAGTATTTTCATAATCCAATTTTTGGAACCAAAGGGAATTAACATGTTCTAGTTGGATTCTATTTGGGAGACTTTTACTAAGGTCCACCTCCACACAAATGTGGACATATGTATAAAACCTTTGTTTAACCTACTCAAAATCCATCTTGATGAATATCTGAAGCATGTTACTAATAGCTTCACATACTGAGGGGTGCTAGAAGGTAAAAGGAAGATTTGGGAGTCTAACCCAAACCAACATTCTAGACATCACCATAATTGAGGGATCAAAATCAAAGAACTAGGGAAAACAAAGAGCCCATATCTTCTCCAAAACCAAGGTCCCTCCTTAGAAACTCTCTCATAATATTTAAGTTCAAAAAATTGGACTATGAAATATCTTTTAGAGAAAACATGTAATACACAATCTTTAGTCCGGGTAGCATCAACCCATTAATTCAAATCTTCTAATTGAGGCCAAAATCCATTAAACTTATAAATAACTACACAATCTATAAATTTAAAAATTAATCTAGTCACCTTAGAAAGAGAAATTTCCATTATATGCACTTCATCTGATTTCTCCATAATGTATGGAGTGGGAGAACCTGAAGATGAAGCCGATGGGGTCTTAGGGCAAGTAGCATCCTCATAATAAAAATTAGGGCTTTGATTAATCAAACAATCAGTTGCATACTATCCTGGTGCCATACCATAGGTGAAGGGGTGGAAGAAAGCCATAAGTCTATTGCAGACCGAGCAACAGTTGCTTCCACCTATGCTTGTTCATCGCTTAAGGTTTCATATTTTGGTCATCCACTCCCATGTCATTTTCCTTTGATATCATTCTATTGTGGATATTGAAACTAAGGAACATTTCGTGTTCAAATGCCCCTTCATATGATATGCACAAGAAGTATAATTACATATACAAAAATTTAGGAACTTCAATATTAATTTTATTTCAATATCATGAGCAAATATGTTTGGCCTTTTTTCTTTGAAAGGACGTTACTTTTAGGCACATTAAATTATAGAAGGCTTCCCTAGATACCATGTCTCATTTCTCCAACCTATCATTAACATTAGGAGTATTAAGCATTATTTGGAAGGTGTAGGTCTTTGTCTTAGTAAGGATAGGTCAATGGGACAACATCTTCCCTCTGTTGTGGTCCTAGGGTTTTTTGAACCTCTCATCCATTAGCTTGATCACATCAAATGTCGTACTTATACTTCCACTTGTCAAACTAGAGATCTACATCATATTCAAACTAGGGGCATTTTTATATTGAACCATTCTTTAATAACAATGATTCATCGATTACTAATGTTATGGAATTTGTAAGGCATTACCTTAAATCGTCAAGGTTTGGTCATCCAATCTATCTCCTCAATTAAATTCATTAAATCTTGTATTAAAACTTTAAAAATGATTGATGACAACTTTTTTTTTTTTTTTTCGGATCAACCCTCATATATAATGATTCTATTCTCAACAATCTATACACCAAATATCTTACCATAGTCTAATAATGGCATTTTTTTGCTGTGCTCAATACTTTTTAAAAAATGATAATCTGAGTCTAATAAAACTAATAATATCCATTATGTGTTGCATGTAATGATAATATTTTCCAAGAGTTCCTCACCAAATTTCTTACCATGCTAAAATGGTGGTGTAATGCTTAGATTTTTTTTTTTTTTTCTATTTATTTATATAAAAAATGCCCAAACCCTTATATATGCTGTAAAATATTAAATATTTTCTCTATCTTTAAAATAAGGAGAGAAAGAGAGAACTTTGCAATCCCTAATTTTCCAGAAAGTTCTTCAAATCTTTTTTATATGATTGAGTAGGGACACGGTTCCAGGTTGACTTAATCTACTGGCACCAAAGTCCAAACTACGTACCTCTAACCTACTTTTATACCTAAATGATGCTACCTACTTTTCTACATAACTGCTGTTTCTTTACATCTATTTGATCGCAGTATCTTTCTTCACCCACTGCGTTTTCAGACTCGCCTTCTCTGACGTTACAGAGAACGTTATTATTGGGCTGTTGGAGATGGGCAGATCTCTATGCTGTGAAAAAGCTCATACAAATAAAGGGGCATGGACTAAACAAGAAGACGACAAGCTCATTGCGCACATTCAAGCCCACGGCGAAGGGTGCTGGAGGTCCCTTCCCAAAGCCGCAGGTTTTTAATTCTTATTCATCTCATCTATAATAATCATCCATCTGTATAGAAATATAAGTTTTTGTTTGTATTTTTACAGGGCTGCTGAGATGTGGGAAGAGCTGCAGACTCAGGTGGATAAATTATTTGCGCCCCGATCTCAAGCGGGGGAATTTCTCTGAAGAACAAGATGATCTCATCATAAAAATGCACACCCTCTTGGGGAACAAGTGTGCACATAATTTTGACCCTTACTGTTAGTAATTTGTTTCATTTTATTGATTTAAGATTTGATGTACAACATTAAGTTATTTGTATTAGATGTTAAGTATGTGGGAATGGCGGTGCAGATGGTCATTGATTGCGGGGAGATTGCCAGGGCGAACGGACAAGGAAATAAAGAATTACTGGAATTCCCACATTAAGCGAAAATTGCTGAGCCGGGGAATCGACCCACAATCCCATCCCCCTAGTCACCCCTTCAATAATAACAAAAGCAGCAGCAGCCCCAGTCGTTCCCCAAAGCAAGAAATTATAATGGCGGATGTCCTCCAATATGACCACTCGGAAGTGAGCAGCTTTGCTGAACGCGCGGCTTCAGACGCAAGCAGCGGACAGGAAGAGTGGCCAGACATAAATCTAGATTTGTGTATCAGTTTGCCTTATTCCACCCCTCCTAATAATAATAGAGAAAAAACCATTGATTCCAAGGAGGTAAAATCGAATTCTACAAGCAGTAAGGCATGCTACCAAATGAAGTTGCAAATGAACCGTGACGCCTGGTGGGAAAGCAGATACAGCGAAGATTATGCATACAAAGTTCCATTACTCTTATGATGCCACCACCATTTTGTTACTATTATTATTTTTGTTTATGCAGTCTTATTGTACAAATGAAAAGATGCAATACTTTCAAAGTCAAGTGAGGCATTATAAGGGACAAAGAAGTTTCTATAAGCGGAACGGAAAAAGAGATTAATTGTTTGGGGTCGATAACGATTTGTTGCTTACTATGTCGTTAAATTAATGGTCATAATTGAATTGATTTTATGATGATCATGCCGATTTTCAAGCCTGGTTTGAACCATTATTAAGAAGTTGACTATCTCATTTTGCTTGCTAATCCCCACCCCTTATTGGTGTTCTCCTTATATGACCTTGTTCATACAATTCAATTGATGAAATTACTTCTAGAGGATGTGAACATACTTATTTCATGATTTCCATCTATTTTTTAATGTTTGGAGTTTATTTAATGAGTTTAAAACTCTTAATTTATAGGTTGATTATATTAGAGAAGTTGCAGACATGCCAATCAACTATGGACATTTTCATTCCCTATATTGGTTTCTAGTAGAGATGTATAGATGTATTCTATGCTTTTCAAGTCATAAAAAACACCTTTCCTTGTGAATCTTAGTCTCAAAGTAGGTCATCAATGGAGTTTCAATCAAGCATGACAACATAGTTAGTTCCATGCTTCCAGTCAGTTGAGTCACAGTGTATGAAGGTCCTAAGCATGTTCATGAAGATGTCATGAAGATTATTAAGAGGTTGGACAACTTATTATGACATAAGTAGTCAATCCAAGATTTGAATTGATATATGATGGACTGTGATAGTCAGTACAAACTCCATATACAGTCTTACACCATTGAGGGAGACCTACAAGTGCCCTAAAGGAGGATAATCATGTTGAGACAAGGCATTTGACTAGTTTCAAGTCCCTCATGGTGGAAAGGTTTCATTTTAAGACCTTGAAGAGGTATAAGACTGAATGTAGGCCATCCACTATGCATATATCTCATGTCTCATATTCACTACCCTGTATTATGTAATTTCACCTATAGGTAGCTCTCATAGAGGCTTGAAGGTAATCATAGAGAAGTTTGAACATATATGAAACCTTAATTAAGGTCCTAGAATGTTGAAGATGCCATAACAATCATGGTGAAGCTGTAGGAGGACAAAGAAACTTGAAGAGTCATGAACATATGTAGAGAATGATTTTTAGGGATCCATTTCCTTAAAAACTCCAAAATAGAGCCTTGGCTATGTTTGGTGTCATCTTGGAGTAGTATGACATGGATTCTAGACAAATTATAAGTGTTTCATCATGAAGCCATATCATAGGGTAGATGCCTTAACCAAATAAATTGAATGTTTGACTTCAATGAGTGATGTAGATGAACCAAATAAAGTGGATGTTTGACTCCAATCAGTGATGTAGATGAGGTCCCCAAATCATGCAATTCTCTACTATAGGTTTTTAGTGTTTATTATAGTACTTTGAGTTTCAAATGACCATATTATCTAAAAATATCAAGATAGGAGCAGGTCTTCATGGTAGGTTATTCTATTAAAGTAAGAAGGACATTTTTGGTTCAAAGTACATCAAGAAGGATTAGAGTTTAGGGTACTAACCTATATCAACATCTACAAGTGTACCCTTGGCTTCAAAAGGTTAACCTACAGCCTGACTATAGGTACCTACAACCTCATAAGATAAACCTTGGTGATTTGACCTAAAAACATGAACACTTTCTATTTAAATTTGGTTCCAAGACTTTAAAAGGATCCCATGAGGTGTGGCACAAGTTTATAAAAGTTGAAATGTAACCTACAAGTGTCTTTTTCCCTTAAAATGACCATCTACAACATGACTATAGATGATAGTGCACTGAAGGTATGACTATCTTGAGGTCAACATGGCATATAAATGATATGACATGTCCTAGTGACCATGAAATAACCTTGATAACTTCAAAATTTTCTTAGATAAATAAAATGATGTATAATATTGTAGCATACACCTACATGTATCTCCTTTTTTGAGCAAGAACAAAGTGCACAGTTAAATTTATAACTAAGACTATCAAGTATAAGGTATATCTTGAAGAGTTGGAAAATAAAAAATATATTAAACATGCTTAGGAGATTCTTGACAGTGATGTACATAACATGAGATGTCCAAGGCATGGAAATAGAGCATGGATAAATCCCTACACAACATCCTACTACTAGTATGCAGAATCCTACACCATCAGTGAGTTGAAAAGTTTGTTTTAGGTTTTGAGATGTTTGGGAGACCTATTAATGTGACTAAGCTTTGAAACTTTGTATAGGGGGTCCCTATAACCTAATAAAGCCCTTGATATCATCATTTGTTCTGAGGAAACAAAGGAGATGCCATCTGTTCTATCTCAGATAGAGGGCATTCCCAGAAGGTTATATTCTTTAGGCTTGGTGGGAAAAAGGATGGGAAATGAATTGAGGCATATGGAAACATTTCAATAATATGTTAGGAGCTATTTTATACATGAATGAACATAGGGAATCCTAACATAATGGCCAAAACCCATATAGGTGCAGACTAAGCCTACTATGCTTTGACTAGGTCTAATGCCTAAAGAGGATCTAATACCACTTCTAAGGCTAGTTGAGTATTCTAAGGCATTAGAACATGTTCATAGGGAGTTATAAGGTATGTCAAAGCCTTTGGCATGTAGATGAGACCATAGAAAAGCCATTTCTTGGCTTAAGAGCACGATATCCTGCATGTAATGAAGTAAAGGAATCGAGAGGCCTATTAGGTTAAAATACAAAAAGTTTAAAGATTTTATTACATATAATATTACTCAATTACCTAGATTAGAATACTTGAGTTTACAAATTTGTATCAAAATCTACTTTGTAACCTATAGATTAAAAATAATCTAAATGTGTACTTGCAAGTTAAACAAATAAATATGGACTAATAAATACATGCAAAAAATAAAGAAATAAGAGATGCTGAAAAACAACATACAAAAATACTGATACAATATTTAACATGGTTCACCCAAATTTTGGGCTATGTCCACCAAGAAATTCAATCTATTCAAACTTCCAAAGGAATTTATACAAATGCCTATCACTTCCTGCCCCTTAGTCTCTATATTAGATCACTCTGACAACACCTTTATCTGAAGATATTTTTTTCTTTCTATTAATTACTACATAGCTACATTCATATTTGTCTACAGATCACATCTACATAATTTTTTTCCTCTTTTCCCACTTTTAAGGGGATGATCACTAAAAATAAGGAAGTATAAATTTTTTTATAACTTCCTACAATTTCACTCTGTTACAACTTCCTTGAAAAATAAGGAAGTACAAATTTGTTCTAACTTCCTAAAATTATAATATTTTATAGATATTAAAAACAAACTACTTTAAATAGTCATACAACTATGAAAGTGATGCATAAGCTATTGGCAAATCATCATCTAGCCATCCTTAGGTTTTTCCTGCATTCAATCAATGCCTACAAGAGCATCATTAACAATAGACCTTTACAACCTTGCCAACATAGATCCATGGCCAATGTAACCATGACCACATAGTGTTTATATCGATCCACAACATTAGAACTAAAATTTGACATTAACCTATTCCTGCTAATTTATAACAACACTTATATATAGAATCCTATAACACAGATTAAGTTATAGGTTTTCTATTTTCAAGTTTCCCATAGCAATTATAGTCTTCACCTATAGGTTGCCCACAACAACTACAAGTTTCATCTACAAGCTTCCCGTAGTAACTATAGTCTTCACCTATAGGTTTCCCATAGCAACTACATGTTTTCACCTACAGGTTTCTTGCAACCACTATATAATTCACCTATAGGTTACCCATAGTAACTGCAGGTTTCTTCTATAGTTTATTTGTAGCAACTATAGGTTTCTTCTGCAGGATGCCCATAAAAATTATAGGTTTTAGGGGTTTCATTAAAATAAAATGAGGCATTATGTTTCCACATCTCTAATAATCTCCCACTTGGAGACATAAGGCCACAACACCAACTACTACAACCTCCCACTTAAACTTAAAACTACTAATTTCTTCTTCTTCAAACTCTTACTTGAAGTCCCACGAAAGTTTAGTGTGCACTCAAATTCATTGCTGCAATTAACTTAGTAAGCATATCTATAGGATTCTCCTCTGAGTGAATCTTCTCAAGCTTGAACTTCCCACTTTCCAAAACTATACATATGAAGTGGTAACAAAGCTCTCTATGCTTTATCCTACTATGAAAAGTGGATTTTTTATCCAGGTGAATAACACTTTGGCTATTATAATACATAGTTTACCCAAATTTCTCCACTCCCAACTCCTCTAGAAATTTTCTTAACCCTAACAACTATTTACTTGCTTCATTGCAAGCAATGTATTCAGCCTTAGTGGTAGAAAGTGCAACAACTTTCTCCAACTTAGAAACCCATGAGACTATAGTTCTTCCAACTATGAAAATATAGCTAGTGGTAGACCTTATACCATCCAAATCACCTACCATGTCACTATCCACAAAACCTTGCAACCCACTATTAGAACCTTCAAAACATAAACACATACTAGAGGTTCCACACAGATATTTTAAAATCCACTGTACTGCTAACCAGTGTTGCTTACCAGGGTTACTCATAAACTTACTCACTACTCCCATTACTTGGGATAAGTTTGGACGAGTGAAAATCATAGCATAAATTAAATTACCCACAAATGAAACATATGATACCTTTTGCATATAATCTTTCTTCTCTTGTGACTTAGGAGACTGTGTCTTACTCAACTTGAAGTGGCTAGCTAAAGGTGTAGAAATATATTTATAGTTTTGCATACCAAATCTTAACAACACCTTTTCAATATATTAAAATTGAGTTAAAGTTATTTTCTTACCCACTCTATCTCTCTCAATTCTCATTCCAATAATTATCTTCGCTAGTCCAAGATCCTTCATGGAAAACTCTAAAGAAATAAATTTCTTCAATTCACTTATTCTCTACATGTTAGCTCCACACAACGTGTCATCAACATAAAGTAAAAGATTAATGAATTCACCATTTTTAAATTTCTTACTTTAAACATAATGATCACTATGAGTATGAGCATATCCATGCTCCAACATGAAAGTATCAAACCTTAGGTACCATTTCCTAGGTGCCTGTTTCAAACCATATAAACTTTTTAGCAATTTACAAACCTTTCTTTCCTTCCCTTTTACCTCAAAACCTTCTAGTTGCTTCATGTAGATTTCCTCTTCTAAATATCCATGTAATAATGTTGTCTTCACATCCATATATTCTAAGTGAAGATCATTAGAAGCAATAATACTTAATATAGTTCTTATTGAGGTAATTTTGACAACAGGAGAAAATACCTCTGAGTAATCAATTCCAGCCTTTTGTGAACAACCTATAACAACAAGCCTTGATTTGTATGTTTTCTACCCACTCTCATCTTATTTTAAATATAAACCCCATTTATTTTTTAGTGTTTTCATATCAGGTGGCAAATCCAGCAATTCTCATGTTTTATTGTGTTTCAAGGCATCCAATTCTACTTTCACGCCCTTTTCCCATTGCACACAATCTTTGTCATACTTAGCTTCTATAGATGATTCCAGTTCCCCACTGTCAATTAGTAACAAATAAAATAAAGATGGAAAATATCTATTAGGAGGTTTACTTACTCTTGTTGACCTCCTTACCATAGGTGTGACTGGATCACTTTGAGCTTCTCTTGACCCAATATTCTTAGAAGACTCCATTGGCTCATTAATGACCCTATTCCCATTCTCTAATTCTATAGAGGTAAATGGATTATTCTGTAAGTTCTCTTTTCTTTTTCCAAATACACTTGGAGGTATGAAAAGATTTTATTTACCAAGTGGACTTTCCACTTTCTTTTCTACAAGTTGGTCCCTATATATCACACTTTCATTAAAAATCACATCACATGATCTCATAATATTTATGTCATCTAAACACTAGAAATGATAAGCAAATGAGTGATCACCATATCCAATGAAAGTGCATCTCATTAATTTAGCATCCAACTGATTTCTATTTTCTTTATCAATGTGCACAAATGCTTCACAGCCTGAGAGTAGGAAACACTTTTACTTGTCTAAGATTCCTCAAGAATCTCACCATCTAGAGCACTAGATGGTCCTCTATTAATTAAATAAATAGCAGTATGAACCACATCTACCCAAAAAGTAGGGGGAAAACTAGCATGGAGTCTCATGCTTCTAGATCTCTCCATAATTGTTTGGTTCATTCTCTCACTTACCCCATTCTGTTGAGGAGTCTGAGGCACAGTTACTTCTTTTTGGATTCCTTCTTGTGCACAGTAGTTACAAAATTCTTTTGAGGTGTATTCACCTCCATTATCAAATCTTAAGCATTTCAGCGTTCATGACTGACTCATTTTTTGCAAGGGATCTCCAGATTTTAAAGGTTCTAAATACATTAGACTTATTTTGAATAAAATAAACCCATAACTTATGAGTTACATCATCCACAAACATAACATAATACTTTGACCCTCCCAATGATTGTACAGGGGCTGGTCCCCAAACATTAGAATGTACTGATTCTAATTTATTTTGTTTTCTTTCAGGCCCAACCTTCAAAAAAGAAACTTTATTTTATTTACCAAAAATTCAATGTTAACATAAATCTAAATTAATAGACTTTAAGTCTGATAACTTCCCTTTCTTATGTAAAACACTCATACCTTTCTGACTCATATTACCGAATCTCAAATGCCATAATTTAGTTTCTAGATCAGAAGTAGAAATTGATCCAAAACTCAAAAGCTTTGGTTGAGAGATAATTTATAAATAAGAACAACACAATTCAAATAATGATATCTCTGAAAAGAGATGTTTTATTTATCAAAATTGCAGACCCAAACATATGCTTATCTCTGAGAAGAGATGTGTGTTTTCCATTTTGGGTTACATCTTCATTTATACATGTTTTGAAGGTGTGGGGAGGATGTGGAAGGTCACCAATCTTGAGGGAGATGAATTGGTTTTACTTCCACGATTTACAACAATACAGAATTTGAGGAATTACTATTTTTAGAAACTTATTATTTTTAGACTGCACTACTAAAATTTAAATTTGGGACACTTCCATTGGGTTTTAGGGGGTAAAACTTCATTGAGAAAATATCCATGCTATCTCATGATGTTCCCCTCATTATTATCTTTCCAACAGTTCAAACGGTGAGTCAATTAGAGCTACGATGCAAAAGTTATGTCTCCTGAAAGTTTCGCCATCAATTGGGGTAGACCCATCACCCGAATTGTCATCTGAATTGTTGTTCGGATCATTCCTCCCTCCTTGAGAAGCAATGGTCCCCATTGTATCAATATTTTTCATCAAGTGTGGTACTTGTACTTTGATTTGATTCTTGATCCATACTTGGAAGGGATTATGATTTATGGAACTGTGCAGGGCCTAATTATTCACCATTTCTGTCTAACCATCAGTCTGTGGATGGAAGGCCATGAACTTATTTAGCTTGGCATCTATTTGCTTCTATTTTTGTGTTGTTTGTGTATTCAGGGCTGTAACATCAGCCCTTTTGGATTCTTGTTGCTTGACCACCATGAGAACAAATTTCTTGGCACTAATCAAAGAGACAGATGTAGAAGGTGGTACTTATGGTACCCTGTAGCACCGTGTTCCAAGAGTGAGAGTGATCCTTCTAGTTCTTGATTCATATATACCATGTCGATCATACATGAATGGCTAACCAAAGATTACATCATAAACATCTAGATTGACCACATCACATAAGACCTCATCTTGGAAAGGTTGTATTGCATATGACAAAAGACATTGGTGGGTGACACGGAGGTTTCTCCCTGGACTCAACCATCCAATGCTGTATGGTTTTGGGTGAGGCTTCATGGACAGATTTAGGCTTTTCAGAACATTAGTAGAGAGTAAATTCTTTTGACTTCCACTATCAAGAATGAAATGTAGAGGCTTACCTTTCACCCATAACTTAGAGTGAAACAACCTTTCCTTGTCATCTAGCATCTTGTTGTGTGTCTGTGATGAAGCAGCAATGGCTTCACGATCAACATCTATAATTTATTCTTCAACCTCTTTGACTGTAGGGTCTGTATGAGGTAGAGCAGAGGATTATGACTTAGAAAGTAGTGATTTGATAGCTTGACATTCTTCTTTGGAGTGAGTTCCAAATTTGTGATAATCACACCACTTCCCAATCTTTCCTTCCTTTTGCTTCCAAGTTTGGCCTCGTGTTTGACCTTCTTTGTCACTTTTCCATTTTGAAGACTGATTCTTTATATTCATTCTTCCATGCTTCTGCTCAATCTTCACTGTGAACTTGTATGCCTCACCGATGGTTTCCAAATTGAAGAGTTCCATTTCTCCCTGTATGTACCATTGTAATCTACCACGATATTTGAGAACCTTGTGTTTCTCACTTTCTTGGATGCCTAATCTCACAGATAGAGAATGACAAATGTTAGTGTAATCTTGAACCGATTGTTCCTTACCTTGGCGAAGTTGTTAAAACTCTATATACAGATCGTCATATGTTCAAATGGGGTAGTATTCTTCCTTTACAGCATCTATGAAATCATCCCATGTAGGTTCTATCTCAAGGCCAATATCATCTACACTGAATCTCTTTTTGTACACTTGTTGACCAATTTTTGCCTGCAGGCAAAATCATGGTCACCTCCTTCCTTTGCTATTCGAAAAAAATCATTTCCAGGTTATACAATTCAATGCCAGTGGTTCTTCGTCTGGTGCAGTCATTTGTTTAGCCCCTTGATTTATTAGCACTTGGTTCATTCTTCCTCAACTCCAGATGAGCCTGGTTCATTGGCTCATCGGCCTAGTTCATTGGCGTGCATTTTAAGCATAAGGCAGGCACTTCAAGCATTCACAAAAGGAAAGGATTCGGTCAGGCGTGGCTTAAGTCAAAGGTCAGGCGTATTACTAAGCAAATCCAGAGCCTGCACATATACAAGATAAGGCAAAGCATGGATAGAATTTTTATGGATTTTTTGTCCGTGGGAAAACATCCACAGACAAAAGTCCACGGGGAAATTGTCTGCGGGCACAAAGCCCACGGGAGCCCGGGAAAAGTCCTCAGAAACATTCAAAAGCCCGAGGAGCAGTCTGAAGAGTTAAAGCAAGTCCACAGAAAACATATAAAGGCCTGACAAACCATCTGAAGGCAACAAGGACCCACCAAAGTATGCAAGGAGGAGTGCCTGAAAGGTGATAGAGACTAAAGCAAGCCGCGAAGAAATTAGCAAGCGGCAAAGCCAGCAAAGCATGAGGACGTCCTAGGAGGACATCAATTTTGATAAAGAAGGTGGTCAGTTGTTTTAAAAAAAAAAAAACGCTAACCAACCAAGAGCCCAAAATGCAGTGACCTGCTAGGAAGTTTGCCCCAGGGGCCGAACAGGCCATATAAGACAAAATGAAGAAAAGACAAGAGACAAGCATGGTTCCAGTAGAAGGATGACATCAACAACAATGTTTTCTTCTTCCCAATGAAGATGCAATAGGCCACTTGCAAGCAAAAAGCACCAATGAGTCTCCTTGTTGTTTTTCCATATAACATTGCAAATTGTTCATTTGTAATCATCTTCCACAGTTGTACCAGGCACAACCCTGCTAAAATTTCTGCCTGAATCAATAAAAAGTAGTTTTACCTCTTCTTGGATGGATATTCTGTGTATGTCCTGAGTGTTTGATTTGTGTTCAGTCATTGTCTTTTAATGCTCTCACAGGTTTAAATACCAACACACCAACTATCTACAAGGCGCCATTTTATACAGCTGACAGGAGAAGAGTTCCATTTGGGGTGCAAAAATAGAGGAGGTCACTTACAGTATGTATTTCACAGCATCTTGGTGAGTCCTTGTTCTTGTGATTTCATAAGAACCTCCCTACCATTTTCTTGCAACCTGGTCTTTCTACCAAGTCTGAGTGTATGTATGTTGTTTTTTGTCTAATTCTGAGTGTGGATGTGGGAAGGTCGACTTATTTTGGTGTATCACCTCCTTTGAGTAGTTTGTTTTCCTGCATCTCTCTTTCTCCCTTTTCAACCCCCACCATTATATCTGTGTGTGTGTGTGTGTGTGTGTGTGTGTGTGTGTGTGTGTGTGTGTGTGTGTGTGTGTGTGTGTGTGTGCGTGTTTTGCACTTGCTGGAACAAACACGATGCATTAAAGGGAACTAGCCCTTATCTAGAGACTCTCCCCTCCAGCTTCGGCAGACCCAAAGGTGAGAGGGGAGTTTCCATGTTGCGAGGAGGAGATAGGAGTTTGACTTCTTGTCACTAGGTGCAATTTTCCTGCATCAACAGTTTTGGCATGCCCGGTGGGACACACAGTTTGACAACGCAATAAGTTATCAGGATTGATGTTGGTCCTGTTATAGCAAATCGAGTTTCTTCAGCATCTGGCGACTCTGAGTTAAATCTACTAGTTAAGCAACCTGGTGCCATTGAAAATCATTTCTTATATGTATAATTTCTTTGCTCAAAATCATGGGTTTTGTTTTCCTTCGTATGAATATAATTAGGCTCCAGATATTTATGCAATCCCCTCAAGTAGCTCTCTTAGTTGCCCTGCAACTATAAATGAGATGGCGCTGGAATTAGAAATTAATGCTGGAAGAGCAGTACAGATATCAGTAGGAGCTGATGTATGAAGAGGAGTGCTTGTTTGGGCAAGCACAAGCCATACAGTCCATTGTAGAGGAGGCAACAAAATAGAGAAATCCATCTATTCAAGGCAGTTAGCCTTGCGCACCCCCTCCTACCCTGAAGAAACCCCCCTCTTTTGCACTGAATCCATTTTATCATATTACACTTGCTCATTTTAGTTCATCAAATGCTACTCCCAATCATGTGTGCCTGGCCTTCCAACACCAAAAGACATCAGAGCAACCTCCCATGGAGATCAATCTTTTCAACTCCTTAGATCAGGAATCTTCCACTTGGGGAAATACCACTAGCCAACGCGTCCCTCTTCTAAAGACTCCCCCAATGCACCCACAGTGTTTTCCTTGCATTCCCCAACCTCCCCAAGTCCTTCAACATAATGTGCAAATTTTGAGTTGGAGGAAGGAATGCTAGGAACCAGCTCTGAGCTTTGGAGAGGATGATGTTGACAACCTCCAAGAAAGACTCTTGCAAGACAACCTAGCCAAACAAATTGAAGATTTAGGGGCTAGTGTGCAGCTGCTTCTTGAAAGAGAGTTAAAATTTCTAGACCTTGTGGAGGAGCCTCAGGACCTTGTGGAAAACAAAGTTGTTGCCTGTTCGTAGGGGCAAAATTCTAATTCAGAGATCTCGAACTGGGGAAGAATAGTAGAATCATGGGGCAAAGAAGAAGAGAAGCAAGGTTTTTCTCAAAAACTTAAAGAAGTTGAAGCTGCGCCTGCTAATGATGATGTTGGAGACCTCCAAGAAAATCTTTTCCAAGAATATCTAGTGAGGAGAATAGCAGAGTCTAGAGAGAAATTCCTCATCCAATGTGTGATGGATGGTTCAGACCAAACATCACATTCCATGTCTGAACACACCCCACCTACACACTTCTAAGAGAGTTATCAGGCTACACCTGATATTGATGAAGTGTTGATCAAGTGGAAAGAGGAGAATCATTCGATTCTAGCTCATGGACTGCCTCCTCTTCCACATGTTTTCTCCACTTTGCCCCTTCTCAAAGAAGACCCTATTTTGTAAGAGGCAGGTGAGGAGCAGAAATCCAATATGCAAGTCTTCAAGAGGCTGTTATGAGTGAAAACAAAGAAGAAATAGTCATTAATGTTCCTTGTGAAGACCTTATCAACAAAGGAGAAGATGCAGGTCTTGCATATATGCAGATGTTCCAGCAATTCAAGGAGGAACAAATGCATGGTAAGCTCTCTTCCTCTCTATTTGATGAACTTCCTTGCTATTTTGATGATGAGGACGTCTACACTGAAGATCCTGAGTTGGAGGAGGATCAAGAGAATATTTTTGAAAATCTAGAAATTCTAATCAGCAAAGAGGAAAGAGAGAGGTCTGTCTTCTTGGAGGAATGCCTTGAAGTAGAAAGCTTTAAATAGAGAGATGATGTTCTGTGGGATGAGCAATCAGTTTGTGATTCCATTTCAGACATCACCTCAGTAACCCTTCTTCAAGAAGGCCAATTGCAATCAGAGGATGAGTCTAACAAGATTTTTAGTGAGGTAGAAGGGAACAAATCAGACCATGATACATTGCAAGAGGAATGCCCAGATCAAAGGACTTATGGTGATGAACCAACAGCCATTGATTTCTTGTTGAGGAGCACCAATATGAAGGTCTAGCATTCAACAGGCCTTCAGGAACAAGTAGAATACATATATATTGGAGGCCTGTTTGAATCTGACCCACTCGGATTCCAGCCAACTTAGGTGGTAGGCAAGTTGAGCATGTCACCATTTCTCTTTTTCATTCAGCTACTTGCCTGGTGTAATAAGTCCTTTTGCTAGGAAGGGGACTTAAAGAATTTTCCTTTCGATCCAGGAGGGAGGCAAACATTCTTGGTTAGCTGTATATAATAGTTTGTTTTTAGTTGTTTTCCTATTTTCCCTAAGTGTAGTTGCACAAGTAGTGTTTTTTAGCCTTGTGTGTTTGCCTTTGCGTGTGGGGTAAAGCTTCATGTTTGATTCTCAAATCCTTTGGGGCTGTTGTTAACTTTTCATAGCTGCATCTGACTCTGCACCCAATGGATTTTAAGGCAATTGGGCTTCTAAGCATAGCAGGCATGCTTCCCCTATGAGTCACCAATCTGTTGACCAATTTTTTCCTGCAGGCAAAATCATGGTCACCTCCTCCCTTTCCTATTCAAAAACAATCATTTCCAGGTTATACAATCATCTGGTGCAGTCATTTGTTTAGCCCCTTGATTTATTAGCACTTGGTTCGTTCTTCCTCAACTCCAAATGGGCCTGGTTCATTGGCTCATCGGCCTAGTTCATTGGCATGCATTCTAGGCATAAAGCAGGCACTTCAAGCATTCACAAAAGGAAAGGATTCGGTCAGGTGCAGCTTAAGTCAAAGGTCAGGCGTATTACTAAGCAAAGCCAAAGCCCGCACATATACAAGCTAAGGCAAAGTGTGGACAAAATTTCTGTGGACTTTTTGTCTGCGAGAAAACATCCACGGACAAAAGTCCATGGGGAAATTGTCCGCGGGCACAAAGCCTGCAAGAGCCCGGGAAAAGTCCGCAAAAACATTCAAAAGCCTAGGGAGCAGTCTGAAGAGTTAAAGCAAGTCCGTGGAAAACATATAAAGGCCCGAAAGACTGTCTGAAGGCAACAAGGATCTGCTGAAGTATGCAAGGAGGAGTGCCTAGAAGGTGATAGAGACTAAAGCAAGCCGCAAAGAAATTAGCAAGCGGCTAGAAGCCAGCAAAGCACGAGGACATCCTAGTCGGACATCAAGTTTGATAAAGAAGGTGGTTGGTTGTTTTAAAAACAAAGAAAGTGCTAACCAACCAGGAGCCCAAAATGCAGTGACCTGCTAGGAAGTTCGCCCCAGGGGCCGAACACGCCAGATAAGACAAAATGAAGAAAAGACAAGCGACAAGCATGTTTCCAGCAGAAGGATGACATCAGCAGAAAAAAATTCTTCTTCCCAATGAAGACGCAATAGGCCACTTGCAAGCAAAAAGTGCCAATGAGTCTCCTTGTTGTTTTTCCATATAACATTGCGAATTCTTCATTTGTAATCATCTTCCACAGTTTTACCAGGTGCATCCTTGCTAAAATTTCTGCCTGAATCAATAAAGAGCAATTTTACCTCTTCTTGGATGGATATTCTGTGTATGTCCTGAGTGTTTGATTTGCATTCAGTCATTGTCTTTTAATGCTCTCACAGGTTCAAACACCAACACACCAGCTATCTACAAGGTGCCATTTTCTACAGCTGACAGGAGAAGAGTTCCATTTGGGGTGTAGAAATAGAGGAGGTCACTTATAGTATGTATTTCATAGCATCTTGGTGAGTCCCTGTTCTTGTGTTTTCATAAGAACCTCCCTACCATTTTCTTACAGCCTGGTCTTTCTGCCAAGTCTGAGTGTATGTATGTTGTTTTTTGTCTGATTCTGAGTGTGGATGTGGGAAGGTTGACTTATTTTGGTGTATCACCTCCTTAGAGTAGTTTGTTTTCCTGCATCTCTCTTTCTCTCTTTTCACCCCCCATTATATCTGTGTGTGTGTGTGTGTGTGTGTGTGTGTGTGTGTGTGTGTGTGTGTGTGTGTGTGTGTGTGTGTGTGTTTTGCACTTGCTGGAACAAACACGATGCATCAAAGGGAGCTAGCCCTTATCTAGAGACTCTCCCCTCTAGCTTCACCAGTCCCACAGGCGAGAGGGGAGTTTCCATGTTGCGAGGAGAAGACAGGAGTTTGACTTCCTATCACTAGGTGCAATTTTCCTGTGTCAACAACACTTCCCACCAATTTTTGATAGGCAATGATGCTTTCAGAAGAGAAAAAGTAATCTTCTCTTTATCAGTGAATTTATTTATAGAAAAATAAGATGAAAATTGATCCATCCAATTTTCTACTGCATCAACATTGATTTTGCCTTCAAATGTAGGGATATCAAAATTCACCTGAACTTTGAAGGGTGTTGGGGCACTGAAAGGATGTGCAGGTGCAGATGAGGAACCAGAATTTCCCATCAAGATTTGTTGGAGGATTTGAGTGAATTGTTGTAGCATCTGTGCTTATTGTTGGAGGGCTTCATACACCATTTCCTTAGAAGGATCGGATGCCTCAGTGTTGTCCGCCATTTGAAGTCGTTTAGAGCGAATAGGTGGATATTTTGTTGGTTCTATTTTCCACCCAAGCTTCTTGTAATTTGACCTCCTCCTCAGGATCATAACTCTAAAGACAAGCCGCTCTGATACCATTGATCCAAAACTCAAAAGCTTTGGTTGAAAGATAATTCAAAAATAAGAACAACACAATTCAAATAATGATATCTCTGAAAAGAGATGTTTTATTTATCAAAATAATGATATCTCAGAAACTAATGCAGTATTAGAATCAATAATTCAATTACTCAAATACAATGTGCCTTCCTTTTCTCCTCTAGCTACAACAAGATTACCTTTTGTTACTTTCTAGGATTTTGTATTGAAAGTAACAGTACTTCCATCTTTTGCCAATTGACCTGTCGAAATAAGATTTTTGGTAAGACTTAGCACATGTCTTACTTCTTTGAGTATCCATTCATTTCCATTATGTAACTTGATTTTTTTACCCTTTGCCAACAATATCACAGGGTTCGTTATCTCCCAAGAAAACTTGGCCAAACTTGCCACTTACATAGGTTGTAAAATACTTTGGATTGAAATTAGCATGAAAAGATGCCCCTAAGTCAATCACCCATGACTCAACTTTTGTATCACATGACAAAACTTAAGCATCTTGATACACAGTAGTAGTATCACTTGAGACAATATTTGCCTCATGGTTATTATCATTATTTTCTTTCTCCTTGTGATTTTTTAAAGGATCCCAACACTGCTTTCTCATATGGCCAAACTTTCCACAGTTCTAGAATACAACACTTCTTTCTATTGACTTGGATCTATGTTTGGAAGATAAAGATCTTCCCTTTGATCTATGACTCTTGCTCCTCTATCTATTATTTTGTCTCCCTCTGGATTCAAAATTTAGTGCATTGGTTGTTGAACTCTCACTAGATGTATTCCTTCGCATTTCTTCAAAGATTATGATTCTAAAAACATAATCCATTTTAAAAGTATTGCTCCTAGACACGTTGTTACTCATAGCCATCACAAGATTATATCAAGATTCAGGCAGGGAACATAGTAGCAACAAGACCTTGACTTCTTCATCTAGTTTCACTTTCAAAGAAGTAAACTAATTTGTAATAGTATTTTAATCATTTAGATGTTTAGGTACTTCTCATTCATTTTTAGGTTGAATAACATCTTCATCAGATACACCTTATTTTTTGCTAAAGGCGTCTCATACAATTTGCATAAGGTGGTCATAAGTTATTTTATAGTCTTTTATTTAGATATATTGGAGCAACACTTCCTCCCAAGTAGAGCCTTATGGCTTCCAAAGATTTTCTATCCAAGACATTTCATTCCTCATCTGTTCTCTTTCCATGTCCTTTTGCCTTTCCAACAAGTGGTAGATAGAGGTCCTTTTGATACAGATAGTCAATCATCTACATCTTCTACAAAATAAAATTTTGTCCATTAAACTTGTCAACCACTCTTATTCCATCATCTACCATTATTCAAGATCTCCCACTTGAGAAGATATTACTCTGAGTCTGAGATCTTGTAGAGATTTACAACTTGCAAAATAGTACACAAAACCATACAAAGATGGCTTTGATATGACTTGTTGGGTCAAAATACAAAAAAAATCAAGATTTTATTACATATAGTATTACTCAATTTCCCAGATCAGAATAATTAAGTTTACAAATATGTATCAAAATCTACTTTGTAACCCATAGATTCAAAATAATCTAAATGTGTACTTACAATTTAAACAAATAAATATAGAATAATAAATACATGCATAAATAGAGAAATAAGAGACACTGAAAAACAACATACAAAAACACTAACATAGTATTTAATGTGGTTCACCCAAATGTTGGGCCATGTCTACCAAGAAATTTAGCAATTCTTCTATTTAAACTTCCAAAGGAATTTATACAAGTACCTAGAACTTCCTTCCCCTCAGTCTCTATATCAGAGCACTCTAGCAAAACCTTTGTCTGAAGATAATTTTCTCTTTCTATCAATTTCTACGTAGCTACATTCATATTTGTCTACAAATCACATCTGCATAATTGTTCTACCTCTTTTCTCAATTTTAAAGGGATGATCACTAAAAATAAGGAGTACGAAATATGTTTTAACTTCCTACAATTTTAATCTATTACAACTTCTTTGCAAAATAAGGAAATAAAAATTTGTTCTAACTTCCTGTAGTTACAATCTTTTACAGATTTAAAAACAAACTACTTTAAATAGTCATACAGATATGATAATGATGCATGAGTTGTTGACAAATCATCATCTGACCATCCTCAGGTTTCTCCTGTATTAAATCAATGCCTATAAGAGAATCATTAAAAATAGACCTTTATGGCCCTACCAACATAGATCCATGGCCAATGTAACCATGACCACATAGTGCTTATATCGATCCACAACATTAGGACTAGAATTTGACATTAACTTATTCCTATCAATTTATAATAGCACTTATATATAGAAGCCCATAACACCAATCAAGTTGTAGGCTTTCTATTTTTAGGTTGCCCATAGCAACTGCAGTCTTCACCTATAGGTTGCCCACAACAACTACAAATTTCATCTATAGGCTTCTATAGCAACTGCAGTCTTCACCTACATGTTTCTTGTAGAAACTGCAGGTTATCATCTATAGGTTTCCTACAACCACTACAAGATTTACCTACAGGTTGCCCTTAGCAACTGGAGGTTTCTTCTACATGATACCCATAACTACTACAGGTTTCATCTATAGGCTACCCATAACAACTACAAGTTTCTTCTATAGGTTTCCTATAGCAACTATAGGTTTTAAGATTTTCATTAAAATAAAATGAGGCATTATGTTTCCACATATCCAACAAGGCCAAGCTTGAAAGCTTACAAATATATAGATACATAGCATGGGAGTCTGAGGATGTGGGATAAGTTTAAGAGGGTCCCAAACAAGGATTTATTGGAATTTTTTTGAATATTGGATTTCACAACTTTATGAACAATCTTTAAAGGCTAAAACCATCTAAAACCCTCTAAACCCCTTGATAAGGACTCAATTGGAAAGATGAAGAAGGAAGGGCATCCATATGGGATGGTTTGAGTTGGAAAGTGATTGGAACTTGTAAAGGACTCCCCAGGGCTCCTTCCCATCAATTTGTTTTTCACCCTACTTGTATAAATAGGGTGTAAAATGGGTTTTCTTGAGAATTTTATGTGGTGTCATGTACAAAAAGGTTTCAAGTGTTCCTTGATAATTTTGCTTCTCATTATCCTTTCATGTTTATGCAAGGGTTCTCATTCTAATAGGTCATATAGAGTTTAGCTAGTGTGTTAGGATCCTTCCAAGTGTGAAAGTGTCCTTAGATTCTGCAATTTAATCTCTGGCGTACTTAGCTTGATTTGTTTCATACATATCACCTCTATATTGAAATGCTTATGTTAGAACATATTAAGACTTTGAAGCTAGATTTTAGGTCTTATTTCTTAGTGAAAGAAGTATGATACCATAATGGATATATTCATGGTGTATCATCTACTTAGATTACATTTATTTCATGCATACTTCTATACCTTTTCCCACAAGTAATCAATTAGTATAGGTGAAAGCACTTCAAGGAAACTTTAGGGATTTAACCCTTAAACCTAGAGGTCTACTTATACTATAGGTGAACCCACATACCTATAAGTATTCCAATATTTCCAAAATCTTAGATTAGGCTTAAACAACCTCCTATAAGGTGCAATATTTTGTGACAACATTTATGGCATGTCAGGTGGGATTCATTGTTATAAATATAACTTGTCAATGTGATTGTTGGTATTGATAACATCAGCTACATATTGGTATGATACTCAACATTTGATAACTCCATTCAAGGTAAAATCTAGTTGTATACCATATTTTTTCATATATTTTCTCTCATACTTCATGGTCCTTACTAGGTCATCTTCTAGTAGAGTTTTCAATCCTATCAATCCACCTCTTCAACATGAACTTCCTCTTGAAGTTTAACACCCTCATCCTATTCAGCCCTTTGAAGAACAATAAGACTTTATATCCAATATGATCAAGAGTGTGAGGAAGAGATTGAATAAAACATGGCTAGGAAACATGCCTTCCTTGCCTTTAATACTAAAGATCCAATTCATCTTGATGCATGTGATGCCATTCCCCCTAATGATACAAAGAGTGTGCCTACATTAAATGGTGAAATCCATGTCACTCCTAGTGAACACATTAAGGACATTTTAAATTTATGTATTTTTGACAATGTCATTGAGGAAAATATTACCATCATACTCCTTACCATGTCCCTTAGAGGGAAAGCACTTGACTAGTATAGGACTTTGCCTATTGTTTTCATCACAACATGGGATGAATTTGGGGTGTTGCTAACTTCAAGGTTTGAAGATGAAAGTGACCACACTTCACTCATACATCAGCTCAATGTGATCCAAAGATCCCCCAAGGAAATAATGCATGACTTCAATGAGAGGTTTCAAAAGACTTGGCATAGGTTTCCTCCTCCCATGAGATCACCTTCTAGCTTTATCTTCCTTACATACTTGAGAGCCATTGGTACTGATATTACCATCATTCTATAATCCATGGGTGGTTTCAATATTCCTAAATAATATAAACCTATCATTAGAGCTGAGAATGGATCCATTCAAGTAGGAAAGTTGCCTCCTAAAGTGTCTATGCATCTGCTACCTAATGTTCTTGTTGTTACTCTAAACATTTCCCAAGTTCCTAATGCTAATTTTAAGTTAAAATCTACTCCTAAGAAAGAAAAATATGCCATTGATTGGCATTCAAGGTCTAACTTCTTTGAGACAAGATGTCAAGCCTTAGAGGCTCAAAATAGGTAAGCCAATGTGCAACAAGGTACTCATAAAAACATTTATCCTTATTATCAGAAATATGGAAGAGGAAGAGGTCAAGGTCAGCCTAATTTCAATAGGCCTACCAATGCATATAATCCTAATTCTATATCCAACATAAGAGAGATGGTACCGGTGCATAGAAATTTGGTGGAAGGAGAAGATTGGCAACAAGGCCAATTTATGGGTGATAATAAATGTAGAGATAAAGATCTAGTTTCTCAATGAGGAGTCACTCCTCTACTATTAGTAGAATATGAAGTCTTAATACAAACAAGTCAAGGTTGGTAGCCTCAAGGAGAAAGCTTCACCAACTTCCTAGTTGATGATACTTTTGTGCTTAACGAAGGAAATTCTATTATAGATAATATAATATTCAAGAGGAAGGCTTTATGAGGTGATAATATTTTTCCTAAAATTTCATCTAATCCTCCTACAAGGTAAAAAATCATGACTACAAGCATGGTAGTCCCTAACACTCCTGCACCTTCTCTAAATTAAAATGTGGTAAGGTCTACTAAAGGTGTTTCAACTCCTCAAGTTTCACCAACTTCCTTACCTCCAAGGACTCAAGAAAAGGAAATAACTTTTTCTCTACACATGGTGGATTCATTGAAGAATTCCAAGGCATCTATTTCCCTTTGGCATGTCCTTCATATTCTTGGCTAAAAATATCTCTTGAAAAAATAGTTGTCCATTATCTCTACTAGTCTTTTATCTTCAAGCAATAGTCATGGTCATGTAGTTCTTACCAATGCCCAAAATAACATTGTTTAACCATCGAAATCCTCCACCTTTCTACCTCACTCTCATATTGGAAGACAAAATAGTCCACAATTGCATAGTTGATAGTGGTGCCTCTACATCAGTGATGCCCAAAGTTGTGGCTAACAAATTGGGCCTAAAGTATGAACCCTATAGCAATGGATTGATTTAGTTAGATGGAAAGACAATATGATTGATCAAAGGTTTGAGTTTTTTCTCCATAACTTTCCTAGTTTATTTATCCTCTAAGACATTGCTGTTGTGGACTTGCCTGCTCATTTTGCAATCTACCTTTCAAGAGACTTTATAGCCAAGCTAGGAGGCTACCTGTCAGCTAATTGGTCCTTCCTAGACTTTAAGACAAGATATGGAACCAAGGTGACCATAAGAACTCATCCACTTTCAAGGTTCCATATTGATCCTTATGTAAAGGCAAGCTCAAATTTGAATTGTGTAATTAATAAGAAAGAGGAGTCTATGGTGGATGATGGTGCTTCTAAACTTGAAGGCATATCTGAATTGTTTCTAGATGAATATAGTGTAGATGCTTATAAACATGATCCATATGCATATTTTTAATAAATTGACCTTGGAACCTATATCATCCATGAAGGGGCATTTGAACACATTAAGGTAAGTGTTGAACATTCCTTCTCACAAGCTGTTGAAGGTAATTATATGATTCATGAGCATGATGATGATAGATTGAAGGACATGATTGATCAAGATAGTGATAATAACAATGTGATTCTACATGTAATTGATGAAGCTACCCTTGATGATGATGTTCATGAGGAAGAAGATGACTTATGGAAAATATTCAATGCCATATGTCAAGAATTTGATTAGTTAATCAATATTATCCCTCCTCCTAAGAAGTGTATATCTGATGAGTGTGTTAATAAGTCTAATTAGCAAGTTGAGTGTCTCACCAAGCATGGAAAAGAGTGTCATGTTATGAATGAGGATGAACCATGGCAAAGGTTCAATGCCATATGCCAATATTTTGATTAGTTGGGTATAACTCCTTTTTCTCCAAAATATTGAATATCTAATGTCAATATTGTTAATGAGACTAATGACCAAGTTGTTCAGTTCTCTAACAAGCATGAAAGAATATGCCAAACCACTTTTCAAGGGTATGTAGTCATAAAAAATCTTGGTGAAGCAACTACTTAAGAAGTTATAAACATGAATAATGTGGCTGTACTTGAAGAATAATCAAGATCCCAACCTGAGGTATAACAACATTTAGAGGTTTGGAACATGGTGAAGAGGAGCTTGACTATCATACACATCAAGTACATTCTACCCAAGATGTTGGAAATATTGAGGTAGTTGTCATGTTTTCTAATCTGTAATTTAAAGAACATCTATTGTATATGATATAGATCACATTAGTTGTATCCCCAATCAAAATACTTAAAAATAAAGAGTGAGAGCATTCATGAAGGCTCTAAATAGTCCACTTGCAGGCATGATAAGATATAGAGATGGTAAGTCATTTCACCATCCACCTATCTATGTATATGATGATGAGCAGATGCTACTTCCATGGAGTGATAAATATGCAAGAGGAACCCTCTTTTACCCTAGTTCAAGTATGGTAAGATATATTTCACCTCAAGGGTGAGGTTTTGTAAATACTAGGTTAGGTGTGTGTCTTTCCTTCAGTTGTGTGTGTGTTCCAAAGTGTTTTAGTTGAACAGATGTTTATTTCCTTTGGTGTGTCTTATTTTATGTGTACTTTCTCTATATTTGGTGTGGTATCAAATTAAGTTTCAATCTTGTGCATAGGTGACTCCATGTCCCAATGGATAGGATTAGGCTAATGGTCTTGGCATAGAAAGTATACCACCCCTTGGAAATCACTAAGAATGTTGACTATTTTGACCACAAGTCAAAACAATTCAACCCAATATAGTAAAAATCTTGATATAGGGGTCTATTATAATGTTATATGGGATGTCATGGTCATTTTTATGTCATTTAATGTGTTATTAGTCTTGGTCATGGTCAAATTAGCCCAAAGTCATCTATGTCACTTAAGGGTCACTTTTAGAGTCATTAATGAAGGTTGTATAGTTTTATTAGGTATAAAAGTGTTCCAAACTTCCTTTAAATTTATAATATTTCATTAACTTGTTATTCTTTTTATTTCTAACTGAAAACTTGTAGGTTCCTAACTGAAATCAAGAAAATAAGTGAAAAAGATGAGTTTTAGTAGTTGTACATCCTATAGAGGAAAGTGGCACATGTGTCAAGCTTGTAAAATGGATTTTAAACTTCCATACACTAATTTCAATACTTTATAAACTTTTTAAGTATCAAAAATGGACCAAAACCATTCCACTTCTCCATCACTCCACTAGACATTAAAAATCAGTCAAAAAGTCTTCTGATGATATGACCAGTAAGAGAGTTTTTAGGTCAAATTATCTAGTGTGGTGTTAACACACTTGGTATAATTTACATTCACGGTAGGATTTGTAAAAATGGTTTCTTATGCTTTATGAACCATTATTAAGAAGTTGACTATCTCATTTTACTTGTTAATCCCCATACCCTACAAGTTTTCTCCTTATATGAGCTTGTTAGTACAATCCAATTCGTGAAATTGCTTGTAGAGGATGTGAACATCATTTTATATGGTTTTCATCCATTTATTCATGTTTGGACATGATTTTATGAGTTCAAAACTCTTAAGTTGTAGATTGATTATATTAGTGAAGTTGCAGACATGCCCATCAACTATAGACATTTTCATGTCTTGTATTGGTTTATAAAAGAGATATATTTATGAATTATAATATTTTAAAGTCATATAAACCACCTTTCCCTATGAATCTTAGTTTTAGAGGAGGTCATTAATGGAGTTACAGTCAAGCATGACAACATAGTCAATTCCCTGCTTGTAGTCAGCTAAGTCATGGTGTATGAAGGTCTTGAGCAAGTTCACAAAGATGTCATGAAGAGTATTAATAGGTCATACACATTATTATGACATGAGAAGTCAATAAAATATTTCAAATGCTATATGATGGACTGTGACAGTCACTACAAACTCCATATACAGTCATGCATCATTGATGGAGATCTGCAGGTTCCCTAAATGAGGATAATCACATTGAGACAAGGCATTTGACTAGTTTCAAGTTCCTCATGGTGGAAAGGTTTAATTTTAAGACCTTGAATAGGTCTAAGACTGATCATAGGCCATACGCTATGCATATAGCTCATGTCTCATATTCACTACCCTACATTCTATAATTACACCTATAGGTGGCTCTCACAAAGGCCTGAAGGTAATCATAAAGAAGTTTGAACATATATGAAACCTTCCTTAAGGTCCTAGAATTTTTAATATACCATAACATTCATGGTGAAGCTATAAGATGATAGGTAGACTTGAAAAGTCATGAACATATGCAGATAATGAGTTATAGGGATCCATTTCCTTAAAAACTCAAAAATATAACCTTGGCCATATTTTGTGTCATCTTAGAATAGTATGACATGGAGTCTAGATAGATCCTAAGTTTTTCATCATGAAGCCTTATCATAGGGGATATGCCTTGACCAAATAAATTGGATGTTTGACTCTAATGAGTGATGTAGATGAGGTCCCCAGATCATGCAATTCTCTACTATAGGTTTTCAGTGTTTACCATAGTACTTTGAGTTTCAAGTGTTCTTATTGTTCAAAAATATCAAGATAGGAGCAGGTCTTCATGGTATGTGATTATATTGAAGTAAGAAGGAAATGTTTGGTTCAAAGGACATCAATAAGGATTATAGTGTAGGGTACTAACCTATATCAACATTTACAAGTGTAAACTTACCTTCAAAAGGTTAACCTACAACCTAACTATAGGTACCTATAGTCTCATAAGATAAACCTTGGTGATTAGACCTAAAAACATGAAAATTTTCTATTTTAAGTTTGTTCCAAGACTCTAAAATGGTCCTATGAGGTGTATCAAAGGGTTATAAGAGTTGAAATGAAACCTACATTTATATTTTGCCCTTAAAATGACCATCTACAACCTGACTATAGATGACAATGCACTGAAGGTATGATAGTCTTGAGGTTAGCATGGAATATAAATGATGTGACAAGTCCTAGTTACTGTGAAGTGACATTGATAACTTTAAAACAATTTTATATCAATAAAACAATGTCTAATATTGTATCATATTCCTACAAGCATCTCCTTTTTTGAGCAAGAACATAGTGCAAAGTTAACTTGCCAACTAGGATTATCATGTATAAGGTATATCTATATGATTTTTCAAAGAAGAATGATAATGAACATGATTAGGAGTTTATTAATATTGATTTCCATCACATTAAATATTCAATTCATGGAAACAGAGAATGGATGAAGCCCTACACAACAACCTATAGTTAGTACACAAAATCTTGCACAGTCAATGAGTTGAAAAGTCTATCTTAGGTTTTGAGATGTTTTTGAGACCTATTGATATGACCAAGCTATAAAAATTTATATATAGGTTCCATATCAATTATTAAATCCCCTCATATCATCATTTGGTTTGAGGTAATAGGGGAGATGCCCTTTGTTCTGACTCAGATAGAGGGCACTCCCAAAAGGTTATATCTTGTAGGGTTGGTAGGAGAAAGGGTTGAAGATGATTTTATGCCTATGGAAAAATTATAATAAAATGTTAGGAGCTATGTTGGACATGAATGAACATATATAAGCCCAACATAGTGGCCCAAACCCACATAGGTGCCAACTAAGACTACTATGCCTTGACTAGGCCTAATGCCTAAAGAGGATCCAATACCACTTCTAAGGCTAGGTGAGTATTATAAATCATTGTAAAATGTTCATATTGAGTTATAAGGTATTTCAAATACTTTTTCATATAGATAAAACTACATATAGGACATTTATTGGCTCAAGAGCATGATAGCCTACACAAAATGAAGGAAAGGAATTGAGAGGCCAAGTTTGGAAGCTTACAACTATATGGATACATATAAAATGGGAGTCTAAAGAGATGGGATAAGTTGAAGAGGGTCCCAAAAAAGGATTTAGTGTAATTTTTTTGAATATTTGACATCACAACTTTATGAACAATCCTTAAAGGTTAAAACCACCTAAAACCCAATAAAACCCTTGATAAGGATCTGATTGTAAAGAAGAAGAAGAAGAAGAAGAAGAAGAGGTATCCAGATGGGATAGTTTGATCAATAAAGTGATTGGAAATTTAATAGGACTCCCAAGGTCTCTTTCCCATCAATTTGGCTTCCACCTTACTTATATGGATAGGGTGTGAAATGGGTTTTATTGAAAGTTTTATGTGTTATGCAAGTAAATAAAGGTTTCAAATAATAAAGATCATTTAGGGAGAGATATTGGGACCTAACCTAACTAATTATATCCATTTATTCCCTCAAAATATCACACGGGTACCTCTACAAGTAGATTCACATCAGCTAGTCCAAATTGGCATAGTGAACAAAGAATGGTCACCAAATGAGAAGGTGAAAAATACAAGTAGGAGGCATTTAAAGGTTTGTTTGTTGAATATAGATACATGAAGACCCTTTAAAAGTGTCATAAAATCCCATATACAAATTGGTTTTATAAAATTAATCACACGTTGGTGCCAAGTATGAAGGGTGTGTGAAAGAAGGGTGATTATGATTGCAGGCAGTGGGAACACTTGGCCAGAATAATATTGATGGTTAGGTACACATCTAATGCATGTTATATCTTATTTATAAGCCCTCCCTCATAGTGAAATTATCTCATATATCCCTAGTCTTTTGTGGAGCATTCAAATAAGGCCAAATGATGAAATAAGTTTTTGAGAAAGCAATTGAAGAGTCCTATGCTAGATCTGAAGTAGTTTCATGCTTTAAGGGACATTTTTACATGTAGACCTTACATGGTTTATTCCATATTAATTTATCATATATATTGTATTCCTTCTCTCATCTTAAAAAGTGTTTTTTTTACTCTTAAACTTCATTCTCTTCTCTCCTCTCTCAAATTCTATAAGTACTAGCCATTTTGGCTCTTGTCTGATAATTCCACTCCATGTATGGCAAAGCCCTGCTGGTTTAATGTTGAACTTTCCCTTTCAAAAATAAATTCAATTTGGTTTTGAGTTCATGATAATTTTTTCTAAGTGTGTGAAGTGATGAATGGTGAGGTTTAGTGATAATTTCTATCCTTGCTTTTCCTTATGCTTTCATGTTTATGAAAGAGTTCTCATTATTATAGGTCATATAGAGTGTAGATAGTATTTTAGGATCCTTTAAAGTGTGAAAGTGTCCTTATATTATGCAATCTGATCTCTATTCTAATTACCTTGAGCTGTATAATACATATCACCTCTATATTGAAACACTTATGTTAAAACATCTTAGGCCTTTGAAGCTAGTTTGTAGGTCTTGTTTCTTAGTGAAATAAGTATGAAAACATAGTTGATATCTTCATGATGTATCACCCCCTTAGATTAACTTTATTTCATGCATACTTATATCCCTTTCCCCACAAGAAAGCTAATTCAAGGATTTAGCCCTTAAACCTAGAGGTCTACTTCTAATATAGGCAAACCCACATACCTAGAAGTATTCCAATGTTTCCCAAATCTTAGATTGGGATTTAAGAACCTCATCTAGGGTGAAATATTTGGTGACAATAGGTACTCTTGAGAAAGACATCAATAAAAATGTGTTCACCTTCAATAATATGAGGAAAGCCAATAGAAATCAATTGTATCTGCCATTTGTAGAATTATTCATGAAGAAAAAGAACATAGACATAGGAAGGTTGCTATATACTAACATTTTTTTAGAAATTGCACAAATATTATATAAGGAAGTCTAAGATTTTAATAATTATTGTTGAGACTTTGCTTTAATCTTAGCATTTTCTTCCTCTAACTTATAAATTTTATGATGGGTTCTATTCCAAACTAAAAACATTTCATAGAGTGGAAGGAGAAAGGAAGGAACAACTCTTATAGGTCCCATAGTATGGAATGTTATTTCTCTCATCTCTCTTTGCATGGCTTATAGAGAGGCTTGTAACTCATAAGTGTTAGTGGTTAGCTCTTGTATTCTATTATTATGTTGAATAATCAATGCATTTATATCATAAATAGTCTATCATAGATTATTAATCTGAGTATTTTTATCAATAATAGAAATTTTCAAATCAACAATTTAGGTATCCTTAATGGCAAGATATTTAAATAAAGTATTTGGTTCCTAAGTTTGGGAAAACATCAAATTGTGTGCTCTAGTATACTTAACATTCATTACTATAATAATTACCTCGTGTGCCCTAGCTTGTGCAAAAAAATTCTTCACATCTTCTTTCCAAATTGGGAATAACTTGGCTCTTACCTTGTAGTGTTGAATGAAGAAAATCCAATTCTGCTTGTTATTTCCTAATTATTTCTTCATGCCTAGACAAATCCATGACATGCTTCAAATATTCTTATTCATTAGCAAGCTGAGGATAAAATAGACCTTATTCTATCAATGGTGTTTTACCTTTATCAGCTACAAATGGTAAATGTTGTCCTACTTCTTGGGTCATAATTTCTTCTGTAAGGGTTTCTTATTCAAATATAATTTCTTGTGCATGGGGCTCTTATTCAGCTACTTTTTCCACATCTATAAATTCTATGAGAGAGCTTAATCTTCCCAAATCCTCAATTGCATGTACATCTTATTCTTCTTTCTCATGTTGAATGAGCTGACAACTTTGTCAGAGCTTGACTAGAGGATTAAGGTTTTCTATGAAAACTCTCATTCATATTTTTTATCTTTAACACAACATCTTCAGAGTTGAGGGTGCCAAATATGGGCGTTATTCAATTTATGTTGTGGTGGAAGGAGGATAGACAGGGCATGGTGTTTTCTTGATATAAACTTGGGAGAATTATAGAGAAAGGAAGAGCATGCTTTTTCACCCTTAGGTTTTTCTAGAAAATAATGTCGACAAATGAGGGTAACCAACCCACGGTGTCGGATAGACCCAAAAACTCTTTTTAATATTTGAGCAACATTGATTAGGGTATTGTGAAGAAAATATGGAACATTTACCTAATATTCTACCCTATTAGCTCCTTTTCTCAAGTGAGTAAGAAGTCACATGGCATCTCTATCGACTACTATAAATTGACAGTTGTAGTTAAGATATTTCATAACCCAAAATGTAACATTTTTCCATGGCTATGAAAGGTTGTCTCTCATAATTCCTTTGGCCACACCTTGTGGGGATTTGGCCAATCTAGGGTGAAACTCATTTTTTTCAATAAACATCTGAATTAAGTCAACAAAACTTAATCTATCTATAACAACTACACCCTCCTTAGGAATTCTAGAGAATGCATTGATTATAGAGGGATCCACTAGAATGTGTTTAACTTTAACAATAGAATGGTTCTCATCAAAAAAATTAAATAATTCTTGCATGATATCTTCATGAAAACACTATAATATTTTTAGGAAATTTAACCACCCTGTTGACTCAAAGATATCTCTAGTCGATTCATCCTGAAGTAATGCATCTGAAGATTCTAGTTTTATTTTCTCCTTCCTTCCTCCCATCTTTGAAGATGTCACTGTTTGCTTAAAAACTTGATTACACTATGAAAAATGGAGCTTGTAATTGCACAAAAAATAGAGGAAGACAAGAAATTAGGGATATGATGTAATAATAGATAGTGGTAATAATGCAATAATGAATATAAAATAAAGATATATCATGGAATTATGACAATAATTATGGTAGCAATTATGTCGAGCACTTTAGAGCATGTGAGATTTATTGGGAAGGCACTTTTTCTAATTATTATCAATAATGTGGTGTAAAGATCATAATTAGAAATACTTAAAACAATATCCATAATGATTTTCACATTACATCATATCTATTTTGGAAAAGGTCCTTTTAAAACATTGTCATATCAAATCTTTTTTTTTAGAAAATATCTTTTTAAAACACCATCACATCAAATCTTTGAATGTGGTGATGTTGCTACTAAATTCATTATATCTACATGACATCACCAAAATTTATCCATTTGAAAAAGTGTTGATAGTCTAATGATTACACATGCATGACATGAAATAAAAAAATGCCTAACCTTTTGGGAAAATAAATATAGTAATACCTTTTTCATACAAATCCATGCCTATCTTCTAGGGATACCATGTGTCATATAAGGATAAACAAGTTTGAGAAGATAGGTTAATTGACAATAATTCATATATTATTACTAATTTTTTCTCCTAAAAAGTGCCATTTACTAGTTTTCACCTTTCAGTATTATTTTTTATTTTTTATTTTTATTTTTATTTTTTATTTTTTATTTTTTATTTTTTATTTTTTATTTTTTATTTTTTATTTTTTATTTTTTATTTTTTATTTTTTATTTTCTATTTTTTATACTTTTTTATTTTCTCATTTTTATATTTTTTTGGATTTTGAAGGAATGAGAACCACCATTTGTTGGTTTTTAGCACTCCTTTATTAGATGCCTACTGCAAATATCATTTGTCTTTAATGGAAAAATTAGGTTCTTCTAGAAGGTGAAACTGGTCTTGATTTTACTCAATAAAATATTCCTTGTTGAGAGGTCTTTTGTATACCTTAGCCTTATGACCATTGACCAAAAGTGTTCTTTGGTTACCATCAAGTGGTTAAAGCTAGATAGAGCCATTGCTGAAAATGGTTTTGATCAAGTATGGTCCCAACCATCTTGTCCTAAGCTTACCCTTGAAATTTTGGAATTTAAAATCAAATAGAAGTGCCAAATCTCATTATTAAAAATATCTTTCTCTGATGTGATTATCATGACATTACTTTTTCTATTTGTAGATCATGTTGGTTTGAGTGAGTACATCCATTCTCAGTCCATCTAGCCCATTTAGATGCATTATCTTTCTTTTTATGATTCATCAAAATCAATTCCCATATCAGTTGTTGTCTTCAATGTAAATTCTATTGGTAACAAAGGTTTCTTTCCATACACAAGTTTATATGGAGAGAATCATGTAGTTTTTTTCCATGTGATATTGTATGACCAAACTACTTTAGGTATTCTTTTTGCCCAATATTTTCTACTGGTATTCACTATTTTAGTTAAAATATTTTACAACTCTCGATTGGTGACCTCTACTTGTCCATTAGCTTGGGGATGATATAGTGAATATTTCTTGTGATTGATTTGGTACAACTCTGTAAAATCCTTGATCATGTTAGACATGAATTGAGGCCTTTGATCTAAAACAATAGTTCTAGGAGCTCTAAATCTTAGCATGATCTTATGGTATAATAAATTAACAACCATTTCTTCCATAGCAATGGAGAGTGCCTACATTTCAATCCACTTAGTAACATAATCAATACATACTAATAAATATTATTTTCCTTGAGATGGTGGATTGATTGGTCCTAAAAAATTCAAACCCATTTTTCAAATGGTTCTAAACTTATTTGAGGATGAAGAGGCATTTCAGAAGGCAAAGTAGTCTTACCCATTCTTTCGCAAGGATCACATTGCCATACAAACCTTTTGATAGTCTTATGATGAGATGGCTAGTAATAACCTAGACCAAGGATCTTATGAATAGTATATTTTGTTGAATAATGTCCTCCTCCTGATTCACTATCACATGTTCTTATGATGTCATAAACTTCATCTTCTTTGACATACCTATGAAATATATGATCAGGACTAGTTTTAAACAATATTCCTTTAAACCATTTGAAATGAGAACTAGTTGTAACCAAATGTTTTCTTTTTTTAGAAGTAAAATAATGAGGAAACTTCCCTATTGCCAAGTAATTTTCCATGTCATCCAAAAAAAATCCTCCATAGGTTCATCTTCACCTGTAATGATCAATCTAGATTAAAATTTAGCAACACCATTATACTTCCTTGGTTTGTTCATGAAGGTAAAGTCAAATTATTTCAACAATAATAGCCATCTAATTATTCTCCCACCTACTATTGGTTTATTCATTAAGTATTTAATAGATGAATGATTTGTATAGATAAATACCTGCTAATCACTAATATAATGCCTAAAGTTGTTTATATCATAGACAATGACAAGAAATTTCTTTTATGTGATAGTGTAATTATTCTCTGTATGAGTAATATTCTTGATAATATAATAAATGGCATACATTTTTCCATCCTCATCTTTTTATCCTAATACTACTAATGCATTATTGGAAGCTTCAGTATAGATATGAAAAGGTTTTTCCTAATTAGGTCCTTTTAAGACTAGAGTAGTCATGAGTTTTTTCATTAATGTTTCAAAATATTATTGACATTTATCATTCCATACAAATTCACTATCTTTTGTTAGTAAAGAAAACATAGGAGCATCTATCTTGTTGAAGTCTTTAATAAATCTTCTGTAATATCTTGCATAATCGAGAAAAAATTTAACATCATTTTATGTTTGTGGAATGGAGAGATTAAAAATTACTTAAATATTTTTTGGATCTAATTTTATATCTTAAGAAGAGATATGATGTTCTAAGACTATCCCTTTATCAGTCATTATGATACATTTTTCATGACTCAAAGATAATTGATGTTTCTCATATCTAGTAGGTAATTTATCAAAATTGTTTAAATCTTCATCAAATGGAGTACTATGGACAGTGAAATCATCTATGTACACTTCCACACAATCATTTTTAATATAAAAAAAGATGGCTAACATTACTCTCTGAAAGGTAGCAGGTGCATTGCACAATCCAAAAGAAAGGACTATATAAGCATATGTTCCTTAGGGATAGGTAAATGTAGTCTTATCTTGATCTTCAAGGGCTATTTTGATTTGACTGTATCCACTAAAACTATCTAAGAAATAAAAATACTATTTTATTTCCAAATTGTCCAAAACTTGATCAAAAAGGGCAAGGGAAAGTAGTTTCTCATAGTGGCTGTATTAAATTGTTTATAGCCAACACAAACTCTATATTTCCCATTTTTAAAGTAGAATTACTATAGGTGAAACCCATTGAATATCAAATATGGGATAGATGAAACCAACTTACAATAGTTTTTATATTTCCTTCTTAACTATTTCTTTCAAGGTGGGGTTAATCCTCCATTGTGGTTCTTTGATTGGTCAAACATTTTTAGTGTAGATATGATGTGTACAGACATTGGGATGTATTTATTTCATGTCACTGTAACCCCAAAAAAAATCTTGGGTGTTTTACCAATACATCAAACACTTTTCTTTTTTGTTTATCAATTAATCAACTGTTGATAGTTAATAGTTTACCAGGTTCGATTGTAATTTGTTTAATGCTCAGAATAATAGAATTTAACTATTTATATTCACTCATCAAGGCATTAAATGGACATGTGTTTGGTAGTAACATATGAAGTGTATATACATCATTATAAAAGGTTTCACTTGTAGAAATCATATTGGCCAATGGATAATGAAAATCATTTAAAAATGAATTCTGCTCATTTTGAGCCTAGTCAACTATGGCTTGCTAAATGTCTTGTAGACCATATAACATGTTTGGTGACCTTATGTCATTATCATTATTATTAATAATGGATGTATATTCTTTCTATTCATTATTTTTCATCTTCAGAGCATAGCTATCAGTCTTTAGAGATAAGCCACTAGTCTTTGGAGCAAAGATACTAGTCTTCAGAGCTAGGCTACTAGTCTTCAAAGCTAAGATTTTAGACTTTGGAGGAGAAAAAATATCGATATTCATAGCCAAATTATTGGATTTTGGAGAAAAAATATCAAAATTTAGATCAAAACCATCAGACTTTAGAGCTAGACTCTCTTGGTCTAAATCTTATATTGTTTATTCCTTAAACTCTTGGGTATGATCTTTGACGATAACCATGGATAAGAAAGACACACTAGTCTAGTTTTATTTAAGATGATCCATTTATATTTGTTTAAAAATAACCATTGAATTTATTCCAAGTGGATAGAGAGATATCTGTTTAACATGAATTCCATTATAAATGGTCATGTTTCCAAATCTACAGTCAATTTATACTGAAATTGTAGCTAACCAAGGTCTACCAAAAATTATTGGATATTTTACTCTCTTTGGTTTAGGTTTAAGGATCATGAAATAAATATTATATTCATAGGATTCTATAGTGATTGGAACATTTTCTATGGCTCCTTCAGGGGTAACAGTGGATTGATATGCCATTTGTAAGATTGTAGTGGTAGGCTAAAGCCCTGTGAGAGATAAATACTACTATGTTAACAGCCATTATGTTTATGGAAGCACCTAGATATACAAGAAAATTTGTAATGGGTGTGTTTCCACTTGTCATTTTCATCACATGACTGCCATGATTTTCATATTTAGGAGTAAGTGTATTTCCTACTAGTAAATCAACAATTTTACCTATTACCTAAATTGTTTTAGGCTACTGCTTCTTTCTTCCATGTGATTTGATGCACAATACTTTAATGATTTTATTCAAATTAGGAATATAATTAATGGATCTTAAAAGTATAATTTATATCATCATCTCTTTTAATCTATGCATCAATTCAGAATCTTCCCTAGGTTTCTCTTCCTTACGTTTCTCAAGAAATGGAACAATAGGGGGATCTTGAATTATGGTAGGTGTGGTTTTGGATTATACCTATTGTTTAGTTGGTTATTTGAATATAGGTGGCTTAGGATTGTTATCATCATTAGGATTTTTAGTTGTTGTAATGGCTAAATCTCCTACTAGCTTCTTTGATCTAAGTTGAATATTATTATATTCAACTAAGCTGCTTGTAACATTATTGTCTTGACTAGCTCCATATACAGGTGTATTTCACTTATTATTTGGGTTTGTCACTTTTTGGGAAGGTAAATATGGTTAGTTAACCTACTGCTCAATTTGTGGTGGATGATTTTGTGAAGGCATCAAGCCCTATTGTGGAGAAAATATTCTTTGTGGCTAATATTATTGATTTGACAATTGAGGTGGTGACTATTTGCCCAATGTGGTTGTTAGTTTTATTGTTGTGCCCAAGGTTGATTTTGAGGCATTCCCAACATATCTAGCATCCATTATTGAATAACCCATGGTTGTGGTTGTGGTGGTCCCCATATTGGTGGTGTGACTTGTCCAACCCATGGTGTCATCTATGGACTGGGAGGAAATCTTGGATCAAATTGATTTTGAGGATAGGATTACTAATTTCCTTATATTTAGATAAAGTTTAATTCCTTAGCTATATATGATACTTGTTTTACTTATTTTATCATGGAATAAAGGTGTTTACAAATATTAGTTTTATGGTCTATAAATACTGCATACCTCTATTTTTTCTAAGAGGCAATTTTTTACCACATGTTTGAGTCTGCATCTAGGATAATATATTGACAATTGTTTAGTGTTAGTAGTATTAGATTTTTATTTGAGGCCATCTAAGGTATAAATCAATTATACTATAATATCTATCTTGAAATTATAAATTTCTTCCATTAATTGGCCAACCTCAGGTGATTTTTCTAACCTTGATTTCCTTATGCAAGGTCTTGATCTAGAGTAGTTAGTACACAATGTTGAAATTTGATGAAAGGTTAGCTTGTCAATGTCACCCTTTCCCATTAGGTTAAAATCATCACATGCATCATCATCTAACCCTTTAAGAAAGACTATTTTGATAACCTCGTAAGTGAATTGATAACCATTCCTTTGATGGGTAAATATAAACCTATCAAGGTAATCTTTTAAGGTTTCATCTTCATTTTATTTGATCTTAAAAAAATCTTTCTTCCATTCTTTGACTCTACAATAATCTTGATATTTGTCTAGAAATGCAATTTCCATTTCATCCTAAGTGGTTATAGAATTACCATCAAGGCCCATGAACCATCTCATCACTACATCCTTGAGTGTAGATGGGAATAATTTTAACTTTTGATTATCTGTGATATAATCATATGTTTGGCAGAGAACTTGAAATTCAAAGAGGAACTGATCTAGATTATTTAAGGATTTACCTCCAAAATTAGGTAAAATGGATGGTGAAATATTTTTCATAGAAGTTCTATCATCAGGACCTAGGTTAATTGGATAAGAAAAAGTTATGTCCTATTGGGGCTGTTTATCAAGGTTTTCTACATGTGCATGTTCATCTCCAATATTTTCTTCCCAACTTTAGTTATCAATCCAATCTAATTCTCTTCTTATATGCTCAATCTATGGTCTACCTCAGGAGGATAATCTTTGTTAATGATCAGATCTTCTTCTTGTAAAACTTGTGTATCAAATTTGACTATTCTAGAAAGGGGATTTTCAAGATCAATTCTCCATATAGAAGAAGATGTCCTGAATAAAAGTTTTCTTATAGGATCTATTTGTGAGTATGAACCTTGTTTAGGAGAGAAATCAAAAAAAGTTTATATACAACTTTCAATTGCCTTTCTTTCACTCCCTGATCTATCCAGCAAGGATTGAATCCTCTCTTCTTTTTTATTTATTTGGGATCCCTTAGAGATAAACTATACTTGAGAATATCTTGGATGGTTCATAAATCTAAAGATTTCTAGATTCTTTTTGTGTTTTTGAGTTTTATGAATGTTTTTAAATTTCTCTGTATAACTCTAAGTAGGATCTCACTAAAATTTATTGATGATAGTCCCTAAAAATGATGCCAAAAATGATAGGCTATTACTATACTTCTTATTTAACAAATCAATATATTGGTGTCATTTTATACTCAGGCCAGTATCTGAAGGCTATATGCAATGAGATTGTTGGATATATGATTTTTATAGTTCATTATCTAGAGGGTTTAATTCTACTATGATTTATAAATCCTAAAAATAGTAAATGAGTTTCTAACTCTATTTTGTAGAAAAGTAAATCTAAAAGGTTTTCAAATTAAATATCTCCTATTGTCATTCATAACATAAATATCTAGAACTTAAACATCTAGCATAAGACATATGATGTCCTCACTCGACTTGTCTGACTAAGTAGGAAAGTGTGATATTCTAGAATCTGAGAATGTTGTCTATTGTCACTTAAACATATTATGACAAGTTTTGAATATGAGATAAATTTAAAAATTTTATTTTATATAAAATTTAAAGACACACTCTTGCATTGAATTGAAATAACTCTTGTATGTAATAGAAATGTGCTTGCATTAAAGGAAATTCACACTTGCTTTTAAAAAAGGAAATCACACTTACTTTGAAAATAAATCATTTTTGCATTTAAAATGAAAGTAAATTTTGTAGTAAATGAATTATACCTGAATTAAATAAATACTTATAAACTATAAATTAAAAAGTACTGATTTATCCTAATCTTTGGAGAGAAGTGGGTCCTTGCACCTTCCTCAGAACAAGAACTGCTTTACTCGATAATGAAAAGAAATGTTGAACTTTATTTCATTATTAAAAGAACATATACAGATATGCAAAACTAAAGTAAAATGCTTCTTCTAATTTATGATTAACTAACTTCAATAACTTTCTTCTCACTATCTAGAATGAGAAGGAGATATGTATTTAAGCACATCTCAACATCTATTCATAGAGTACAAAATCTGGTGATCAAATCTACTTATTCAAAATATAAACAATCTAGGAATCAGATCCCATATTTCTAAGAAGGTGTTGGAATTGACTCAACTAACAATAGATAAAAAATAACTAACATAGATCCGAAGATATTTATTTGATTATGTAAAATAGAAGTATAAATATATCTGGATCATTTTAGACCGTTACTATGAATAGTAATTTCTAAAATAAGATATCTAAATATGGGAAGTTTATTTATAAATAATAGATATCTTTATAATCACTATCACAATCAATAGGATCCAGTTGGACATAATTCAGAGTGTGTCTGGCTGTCTTTGGAGCATTTTATACAGGTCTTTAGAGCATATTGTATAGGTCTTCAGATCATGCCTAGACATCTTTAGAACATCTTCAAAGCATCCTTAGAGCACTTTTAGATCATATTTATAGAGTCAAATCTTAAGATCTCATTCACTAAATCCTCAAAAATGTAGCCAAAAAGAGTTGCCAAAACTTGTTTGATGTCTTCTCAAAATTATCCTGTCATAGGGATGTGTTTCTATATACAAAATTGTGCTCATTTTATCCAAGATAGACATAATAACAAGGTAAATAATCAATAATGTATTACATACAAAAAAAGCATTTCTTACTTAGATAATACCTTAACTATTAAATGCAATGGAGTATATAACCAAAAGATAACACTTATGTATAGTTTGTATTAGATATAATGAGCTATATGAAATACTCATCACCAACCATGGTGGGGGGAAATGTTTAACCTTTTGATGGTTGGGATCCCTTCCAACCATTATGAGAACAAGGGTTTCATTCCTTTCTCCTCTCTATTATTGAGAAGTTTCCCAACCATAAATAGAGGTCAAAATGGGGGGCAAGGGAAGGGTAATTACCATACCATGTTTGGGATCTCTCCCATCTATGGAGAAGATTCTCCATGGGAAAAAAAATTCTCCCACCATGGTTGGGATCCCTCATGACCATACAGGGGATTATCCTTGGTTGGGAGTTCTCCCAACCATGGAGAGTTTTCTCTATCCATGGTTTTGAGTTCTCACAACCATGGAGTTGTCCTCTCCATGGTTGGGAGCCATCCCAACCATGGAAATATATCCTCATAGTTGGGAGGGATCCCAACTATGAGAAGGGAATTTTTATTCTCTCACTATGGTTAGGATCCCTCAAAACCATGGAGGGGACTCTCCATGGTTGGAATATCTCCCAACAATAGAGAGGGGAAAAAATTCCCCCCAACTCACATGGTTGGGAGGGTTGACCCAACTAAAAACAACATAATGTCTATTTTACACATACATACATACATATGGTATGATAAAAATAATATTTTCTTGATTATCTAGATAACATGAGTAGGTCAATGATTGGTTTAGTTCTTGTTAGTTCAATGGGACTAGGTGTATACTATTTTGACCAATTGTGGTGATCGTATCCCTTATGTGTTATGATGGGTCAATTCAATGCCAAGTGTTTTTCTCAATCAAGATCAATATTGCTTTCTTAATTTTAAGGGTCTGAGATAATATTTTTCATTGACATGTATTTCATATCCTATAATCATCACATTCAAATTGACCAAAACTCATTCATATATTTTGTGAAATAATTGACATTTTTGTTGTATGATCTGAACTATAACATGTTTGTATAAAATAAAACTGCAATGTTATTTTAATTATAAAGTTTATATATTCCTTAATATATCTAAAAACTACTAGTTATGGAACTCGTGACTACAAAATCTCAAAAAATAGGCATTTAACATCTATTTAATCAACATTGCCCTATACATATTGTATGCGGATTTTAAAGGATATGATTTGAAATATATATAACATAATAAAATCTTACTTGGATAGGGTATTTTCCAACTTGTTGTATTATATCAAAAAGTTTTAATTTTTAATTTATGTTAGGGTGCTTATAATATCCCTAGGGAGAATATAGACTCCTTGGGATTTTTTTCACCCTGATTAATATTGGCTCTTGGTTTTCTACTGATATTAAAAAAAAATTGTTTAAAAAAATAATGGATTTCATAAAATTATGACAATAATTACATAAAATATACCTTGATACTTTTGGTATAATTGTGTGTTCTTAACTTGACATGTTTCATATTGCCAACCATGATGCATCATATGGGCAAAGACTAGATCATAATTGATGATCCAAAACATATTGAGTTAAAAACACACATAATATTATAACAAAAGCATCATATTATATTTTATGTAGTTTAAGTCATAATTTTATGCATCCATCACTATGTTATTTCCCTTGATGATGGATCAGTGTTGGTGATCAGATATATGTCATGTTGAACACACACATAGTGATATCAACAAATGCATGTGCAACAAACTATTCACTTGGTATTATCATTGCCATTAAACCATTGTTCAAAATCATGTACTTTTGTAAACAATGAATGAACATTTATCTTAAAACCAAAAATATTCTTCAACATGATCTAGCTAACTCTAAAGATGTAACGTGCCAATCTCTTATACACTATTACATAACTCATCCTTCTACCATTGACCATGTTTATTTAGTTGAGTTTACTTCTAACTACTAAAAAAATGGAAAGTCACTAAAAAGGGAAAAAGGCCATGTTATATGCTTTGTTAATTACAACAAGCATTTTTCCATTACAAACTATTATCGTGAATGGTTTTTTTTATATTATCCATTTCAAAACAATGAGAGTAGTTTGAAACAAGGTCTTCAAACATGGAAATAAGCATATGATTCACAAGTAAATATCATAAATCAAAATGAGGCTAAGTTTAACTATGACATAAATCCTTCTTGGAGAGACATAGAACATGTTGCCTCTAAAATTGATTTCAATATTGAGAAAGTGTTAGACACTATAAATTGATTATGCAAAGTAAATAACATGAAAGATGAATATGATTTGCATTTGGACTTCCCACTAATAAATTTTGCATTAAAATAATGTAGGTCAAAACCATTTGAATTTATTCCTCATCTATTTGTTTCTAACAATTCCAAATACTACAAACATAGATGAATGTTAAATCAAGATCAATAGGAAATTGTAAAAGACATTACATGTAAGAAAAGGACAAATAAAACTAAGCCATTGTACCTATTTCTAATAGGAGGTGTAGGTATAGGAAAGACATTTATAGTAAAATGTATCTATCAAATGCTAATTCACATTTACTCTCAACTGTTGAAAGTGATCATTGTAAGCCAAAAGGTCTTGTATTTGCATACGCAAGAAACACTGCATATAATGTTGGAGGAGTCACATTGTCTTTAGCATTTATATTTCTATTTCTATTTAACAAGTTATAACTTATTCCATTGAATAATAAACATCTACATGCTTTGCCAAAAAATTACAATTAATTATGCATAGTTGTAATTGATGATATCTCACTTGTAGGAACAAGAATGTTATATCATATTGATAAATGACTACATGACATAATGTGACTACTAACTATGTTTTTTGGCAATGTTGACATGATCTTTTCTGAAGACTTTTATCAATTTTAACTTGTAAATGATTGTTTAATCTTTGAGTATCCAAAAATCAATAGTGAATTGATTTTGTATTCTTTTCAACAAGAAAATGTAACTTTTTTATCAATTTCACCAATCCATGTGCCAAAAAGATGAAACTTTTGTATTGATCCTAATTAAAATATAAGCATGCTCACATACAAAATAAGATATAGCGTATCTCAATAAAAAAATTCTTAAAACTAGCCCAAAATGATCCTTCATTTCCATATCTTTTTTTCTTGAAGAATTATGTGGAACCCCATAATAACAAAATGTTGGATCTTATTATGCACAATGAAATTGTTATCCATGTAATAGACAAAGAAGATGATACATATAATTAAAGACAAGGATATGCTAATGTTATATGCCTACTTATAAAAATCTTACTTAACCCTGACATTTTGATTGAGCTTTTTGCCAAGAATTATGATATGCAAGATGGACTTCTCAATGGTTTGGATGGCATATTCAAACTATATAACAAAGAAGAAAAGAATGACATTATCTAGATTAAATTTAATGATATTAACATTGAAAACCTACAAAGAACAAGACATGCTCATATTTATAAGAACTATAATGATTTGGCTTGGACTCTTATATTTTGAATCTCTAGACTAGTTCGTATGGTGACTTATTAAAAAAATTAACATTACAAAGCTAATTTCTAGTCCAACTATCATGTGCATACACAATACATAGGTCACAGGGTCTCATCATGGAAGGTGTTGTATTCAATCCACTTGGTGTTAGGAGACATGGATTATCATATATAGATTTATCCTATGTGAAAATCATACACTCATTAAATTTGCTAAGCTCTCTTATGCATAAAAAAATGATAGTTAATAAAAAAATATCTATTGAAATGTCAATACTAGAATTAAATTCAAAATGGAAGCTTGAAAATAGCCTCAGATCAAAGTATTGCCTTCATCTATTATTATATTCTCCTTGACTAATCATATCCTCAAATCCCATCTAAAAGACAATATCAATGACCATGACTTGATGAAATGTGATATATTTTGTTTACAAAAAACATACATTGCAACTTCCACTTACTTTAATCTTAACTCAAACTCCTTGAATTACAACTTGATATATAATGTCCATTACTTTAATTTTAATTTTGTGTCTTGCTTCAATTTAGTTAACCTACAAAAAAAACATGGATTTGTATTGAATAAATAAAATTGCATAGGCATTAAACCATTGTTATTAAATAGTTTGCTTAAAAATTCACTTCTAAGATTGTTAAGATGAATAATTCATAGACTATTGCATTTGCTTACCATTCAACATGCAAAAGTCCTAGGGGAATACTCTAGCATCCATTTGCCTCCAACATAGAATCAATGTTGAATGTCATTGCCAATCAGATTTCATATATTAGCAGGCATAGAAAAATAGTGAAGTTTTTAATGGCATGGATAAAATAATATAATTATTTGAGAATGATTGGATGGATTTTATAAATGTTGTGGGCCATTTAACTTAAATCAAGACCAATCATTAGTAGTTCAATAGATAGAGGAAGGATTTGTACAAGGCACAATGAGTCAAACATCTAGCATATCTTTTACAGTTAAGTAGCATAGCTATTTTTAATTGAAAAAAACATAATATATTATTTTGTTGTCAAATTTAAATAATGCATTTACAACCATATATAATATCTTTCAAAAAAAATAAGTGAACTTATTTTGAACAAAATAGTCCAGCGCCAACTCTATTAGAATGCTTCAGCCAACTCCAATAATTATGATAGCCCCTTCAAGATTAGATTCATTGCATGCCATACACTGGATTAGCTAATAAAAACCAATGACAAAGAGGTAACTATATTTCATTATAATATATTTGAATTAAATAAGGACTATAAATAATTGAATCTATTTAAGATGTACTCTATTTTAAGAAAAAAGATATTTTATGGAGTTGTCTTTATTTATTGTTGTCATTTTTGGACAATTGTAGATAGAGCACAACTATGTCAACCTATTTTTAAAAAATTGTCAAAGTTATAAGATTTTATGCCAAGCCAAATTGTCTTCAGTTGTGCATCATTATCTTTATATAAGATATTTTTTGTATTCATTCTTAGTCAAAAAATAGAAAAATGAAGAATCCTAAGTTGCATGAATAAATAGATATTTTGAATTGCAAAAATTTTATGGAGTATTAAAAGCTTTAGTTTTAATATTTTAATCCTTTTGCATTGTTTTTGTGATCTTATTTTCAAGGATTGAAGTTTTTATGCAGGAAATAAGTTATAATATTATTTTTGTCTTGAATAGCCTAATAATTTCTAATTGGTTAGATTATTTTAAATTTTATAAAAAAAAAGTAGCAAATCACTATGCTTTTGTTTGCATAAGAAAATAGTGACAATTTATGAGTTATACATTAGCCAACATTCTTTGAAAAGTTATAAAAAAATCCATAGATAAGAGTAATAATTCATTTTGGATTTATTAAACAATACTTGCTTGATTGATTATAAATTTATGAGCAAATACAACAAAATGTTTATATTGAATTAAATAAGGACAAAAAAAACTTTTACTATGCCCTCTAGTTTTTTTAGGTCACAATATCATATATACAAATATCAACATCATTTTAGTTTACCAACCCAACATCTCTAATGTTATACAAGCATAATCTTGTAAAGATTTGCATTTTGGTGTACTAACCAAGGAGATTTGCATCTTGGTGTGCCTACATTTTTCGGAGAGGTAGTATCAGAAAAGGGGAGTTTTGTAGATGTGGATAGCTAGAAAATAGCGATAACCATGATGCATTATGGTTCATAGTTATGTTTGAGCCTACGGCATGTGAAAGTACTTACCAATTTATAGTCATCCTCCATACTCATAACACATTTATGGGAAGATTCAATAAGGCTGGCCAACACCCTCCTTTGAGCCAAGCCAATAGTAATATGTTGAGTCATGCCATGGCCAAATTATGTCCCTTCCACCTAATCAGACTATGTAAAGGAAACCTTATTCACATTAGAGGAAACCATATAATATAAAACCTATTTACATTATAACACTATGTGGTATAAAAAATTTTATAATATAATAAACATACAAACATATATTATGTAATTCATAATATTAATAATATATTATAAAATATAATATGTAGTATACATAAAAATATAGCATAAAATACAATATATTTTATTAAATATTTATTAAAATATAATATTATAATATAAAAATAGTTACAATAAAAAGTTATATAGAATAAAAAATATTATATACATATATCTACATATATAAAAATATATAATATGTTATAAAATATAATATATAAAACATATAAAAATGGAAAATTTTGAAAATTTATATTCACTTATGGAGTATATTCTCGTTTTTAAGTGTATGATGTAGGCACTCCTACTTCTTGAAAATTAAACCTACCAACTCTCCTTGCTGCCTAGGACTGATCACCAATCGACTAGCTTTTCTCTCAATCGGTGACCCCTTTACCATGAGATTCACATTGTATCATGAACGATGCCCCCTTATGCAACCATGTGGCATGCACATTGTAAAAGCTTTGATATTCATTTAAATAGCAATGTAAGCAAAAAGATAAACCCTATAACCTCAATGCATTACTGCCCCATAAATATCATTACATTGTTGATTCGATCCACACAATGGACATGAAGTCTTTTTGTAATCAAATAAAAAATAGTCAATAAAAGATACCACTACCCTGTGAGCTATAAACCCCTTTATAACGGGTGTAGGGTATGTAAATATAACAACTACTCTAAAATCAAGGCATGTGTATGATATGGACCCTCTAGTGTACAATATCACATGAAATACCATGTCACTGCCCCTCATCATCATCGCTCACTTCACTTTGAAATCTTTCACCACTTGTAAGTTTTATATGGCCTTGTTGTAATTTCCCTATATGTCAATATTTTGGCAGCATAAATGAGCATAAGTTACAATATAGACTTGGAAACCTCAATGTCTTGATTCCATATGATTGGCACTGTAGTGTTGATTTGAGTCACATATCAAACATGGAGCCTAATCACAATCAAATAAATGTCATGTTGTTTTCGTTGACCCTTCATGATATCCCAACATGTACAATCAAAGGCCACCTTGAAAGTTATGTACCCCTTTCTAATGTATGCAAGTCATGTAAATCCAAAAACTATCTAAAATATGTACAATATTCTAAATGCTAAATGTCGTCTCAAATCCCAATAGGCAAAAACACAATTTATCACGAAATATGGATGACACATTTCACATGAAGCTTTGGAATTAGAATGTAGATGATTTTTGGTGCAAATGTAACTTAATTACATATTTTTTTAAAGCTAATGATGTGTCATTGAACTCAAGAAACTTCTACAATATTTTCCAAAAAACTCTAAGGATAACTTCCTAGTTACAATTTCAGACCTGTGTGGACATCTGGGATAATTACTTGATGCAAGCATTGCATATCAACTAATGTTCTTTGGAGCAGACCCTAGAGGTACATGTTCATTTTTGTCCAAGTACAAGAATGAATTAATAGATATGATTGCACAGTTGGGATATTCAACATTATTATATGCCTTGAGTATAATAAACAATATGTGGCCAGATCTACATAAAGTTATTCCAGCTACACAAACATATCACCTAAATAATAGTTTTTATTGGAGAAATAAAAACATAATTATAAATCCGCATCTTGTATCTTCATATTTGGATAAAATATTTTTAATTTTTGTGAAGAAGTTTTGCATAAGCATCTCCACAATAAAGATTATTGATAGATAATCATATTGAACCTATGTTTTCTAGCACTCAATAGATATTAAAAATGTATGTAAAACCATGATTAACTAATGTAATATTTTTACTCAGGTATGAATGGTAGTACACAATCTCAATGCACATCCATGGGGTTATATGGTTAAAAAATGCACCTAACATGGACACATTAAATTGGGAATAATCACTTCAGCTTAATTCTACAATGATATTCTTTGATCAACATGTAAAAACATGGAATTTGTAGAACATGATGTCAATCCATGATATAATACATTGTTTTGATCTTGATAATCCATGCTCTCTTACCACCAATCAAATATTTGGTGTCGATCCTAATAAATATTATGAGACCTATTTATAAATTAGGTACAATGCCACACCTAATGCAGTGGGTCAAAATGTATACACAAAAAATGAGTCACTTTCTAATGCAGATATAAATCCTCATGGCCACTACAACCAACCTCAACCATGTTTATCAACAATGAATGGCGTGAAACTTACCTCCTAATATAGAGTTATGATAGAGTCAACATCCAAAATGCAAACATGCTCTCAATATGTCGTGTAAATGTAGATTGTCAACCGATTATTTGTTTCCATTATATACTTGAATATATAGCAAAGTATGTAACAAATGGAAATGACCGCATACAATAAGTTCTTTTCAGAAACTAGATAGTGACATAAGAGCACAAGAGACATTCCAAATGCTAAAAAATTTACCTTGACAAATTTTAACTAAACATTTGTTACCTTATCTATTTGTAAATAGGCATTCAAAAAGGTCCTATAGACCATATCTACTAAAGACAACCTACCATATTTGTATGCAACTAACATATTGGAAACAATGTATAATAAGGAAATGTTAAAATGCTTAGAAACTCTAGTTTCAATATGTAAAGTTGAACAAAGAAAACATACAGAGACATCTAACTAGAACAAAACTCAACTTGAATAAATCATGCTTCTATATAAATAACAAAAACCCATGCTAACGTTGAACTTATGGGTGAAAGCAGGATTAGTTAATGAAGTGGTTGGAAAAATTATTTATATTATCTACAATGTAGATTCAAATCCACCTTCATCACTTATATATATATATATATATATATTTCATTCAAAAAATAATTTGGTCCCCCATGGGATATTTACAATCTTTCACTTCTTCTAATTCCTCCTATTACACAAGTTAATCATCGACAAATGCCTATCAAAATGTCATGGTGTATAACCATACATAAAGCACAAGGAATGAATCTTGATAAAGTAATAATTGATATTTTGACCACATCAATATACACATGGATGTATCTAAGAATCCCAAAGTCACCACCACTTGTCAACCCTATCGATAGTGTTCGTAAGGCAAGATCTAATGGGGAGTCACCTCGTGGACCTACTGATAGTCAGGCTTGGTGGGACTCTAATCAATAGTGAGGCTACAACTAGCTTGGGAGATAAGGGCTACAGTCTTGACATTATTAGACATTACAAAATTAGGAGTCAATAGGAAAAAATTATGTGGACCCATGAACAGTCAGGAAATAACAACTCAAGTTGGCCTAGTGAGCAAAATACATACATGTGATCTCGTTGTCAGTCAGGAACTGACAAGCTGAGCACCTGGGACCAATGATGACGAATGACATGTTACAAGCCCAATGTAACCCCATAGTGACATGTTACATAGGGTATGTAGCAAATACAGACGTGACACGTGCCCCTTATGTAGAGTTAGCTTCAATTTGGCAGCCATCCCAACACCATTAATGCATCTAACAACAAATCAAAGAGCGTGGGTAGGGTCAATCATCAAAGCAACATCTAACCACCTAAGGCCATGTACCAACACGTGGGTACATAATGAGTACCACAGGTTGAATTGAACAACATGCGAGCAATGCTTGTAACCTGTAGATGCTGACATTGTTTACATTTGTATTTGTAAGATTTAAGTTTGAATATAACATACTCCTATTTAACCTCAACAAACAGCGTCAAGCAAAGCATAACAACAGTTCATAACTTTATAATCCAGAAATTATATACAGAGATTACATTAACTACTCTATATATCTATTCATTTTAATCATTGCACCATCATAATTATGATCATTAAACCAGCATATCATATTATATTGAAAAATCTGATGCCAAAAAAAATAATTCACTATACACAATATGAAATCTTTGTGTCAAACTTGACAATAAATACACCCAATAATAACCTTACACATGTATAATCCCTTCAAGAACCTATTCCAACTCTTTCTACACATACTCCAATCTCCCTTAAATAAATAATAATAAAAAAAATACTCCGAATATAACTTGCACCCTTTAAGGCACCTGCTAGTAACTATTATTTTTTCCTTTTGAAGAAAGCTTCATGTTTTGGTACATAACGTGAGTTTAATGTTTTTCCTCGAATTTTTAATCTGATCGGGTGGGACACTGCTTGCAATCGAGCAAAGTATTGTCCCTAAAGTCCACCGTCTTTAACTACCTACCTGTCATTAGGGAACCACAGGTCGCCTAAATGCTTTTTTCTCACCAAATCAGTCAAAAACGTTGGTCCATCCATTAAATGATATTCTTATTTTATACAACTGCTTCTTTACATACTCTCTTTCCCAGTTGGATTTGATTGCAGTCTCTTTTTTCAGCTACATACTGTGTTTTCAGGGTACTCGCCTTCTCTGACATTACAGAGAACGTTATTATTGTTGTGTGGAAGATGGGAAGATCTCCGTGCTGTGCAAAAGCACATATAAATAAAGGGGCATGGACTAAACAAGAAGACGACAGGCTCATTGCCCACATTCAAGTCCACGGAGAAGGCAGATGGAGATCCCTCCATAAGGCCGCATGTTTTTAATTCCTGTTCATTTCGTCTATAATGATAATATATCTGTATAGAAGTATAAGATTTTGTTTGTACTTTGACAGGGCTGCTGAGATGTGGGAAGAGCTGCAGACTGCGGTGGATAAATTATTTCCGCCCCGATCTCAAGCGAGGAAATTTCTCTGAAGAAGAAGACGACCTCATCATAAAAATGCACACCCTCTTGGGGAACAAGTACGCACAGAATTTATGACTCTTACTTTAGTGATTTCTTTCATTTTATTAATTTAAGATTTGATGTATAAGATTAAGTTTTTTTAATTAAATGTTAAGTATGTGGAAATGGCGGTGCAGATGGTCTTTGATTGCAGGGAGATTGCCAGGGCGAACGGACAATGAAATAAAGAATTACTGGAACACCCACATCAAGAGAAAATTGCTGAGCCGGGGAATCGACCCACAATCCCACCGCCCTATTCACCCCGTTAATAATAACAAAAGCAGCAACAGCCCCAGTCGCTCTCCGCAGCAAGAAATTGTAATGGCGGATTTCTTCCACTATAATCACTCGGAAGTGAGCAGCTCTGTTAATGAACGCGCGGCTTCAGACGCAGACAGTCGAAGGGAAGAGCGGCCAGACATAAATCTGGATTTGTGTATTAGTTTGCCTTGTTCCGCCCCTCCTACGAATAATAGAGAAAGAGCCGTCGATTCTAACAGCCGTAAGGCATGTTACCAAATGGAGTTGCAAATGAAAAAAATAAAGTGAAAAAAATACTTACAGGGTTCTATTACCCTTATGATGCCACCACCATTTTTGTTACTATTATTGTGTTTGTTTATGCACTCTTATTGTTCAAATTAATGGATGCAATACTTCCAAAGTCAAATGAGTGATTATACAGAGAGATGGCAATTTCTAGAAGCGGAAAAGAGATTAATTGTTTGGTATTGAAAATAACGACTTGTTGCCTTGCTATGTTATTCAATTAATGGTCACAATTGATTTGATTTTATAACGATCATGTCGATTTTCGATCTGAAATTGAATGGTATATATTCATGTAACCCTTTCAAGTTCAAGTTGAAAGGTATATTCATGTAATTTTGAATGGTATATATTTATATAACCCTTTTAAGTTAAAAGGGTACAAGTTGAAGGTTACATATTTACGTAATTTTGAGTGATATATATTTATCTAACCTCTGTAAGTTAGAAGGATATATATAAAAAAATTATAATGAAAAGTTTGTAATGATAAATTTGTAAAAAATAATTGTATTATATATATTTATGTGACTCTTTTTTCATAATGACAAATTTGTAATGGTAAGTTTGTAAGAAATAGTTGTATTATAATTAATACGAATAATTTAAGTATATATTTTATTAAAATATGTGTTAAATAAAATATTATTTTTTAAATTTTTAATCACTTTAATTGTTAAAATGGGTTTGAATTTTGAAGAACTTTAATAAATAAATTTGATGTATTTATGTTTCTCAATTATGTTGATAGGCATGCATTTATCAAAATGAGTTTTATGTTCGTTCTTAATCAATAGTTCATTTTTTGAAGTTGGAGGATGTATACAATCAGATTTTTCTACTACTCATGCATGGCATGGGATGATTGGTCTACGTCACAGAGCTAGAAATATGCTGGCAGGGATGCGATGTCCCTCCGATGACCAATTGATAGTTACAGTATAGTGCGTGGTCAATAAATCCAAGTAATAGAGTGTATACCTTTTGCCACATTTGCAAGTCTATTTTACAGATATTTATTTTCTACATTCAATACCATTATTTTTTTGTGCTAGCTTTTAATGTGTATGCAAGGATGTAGAGATTTTTGTGATGTGTTATTAATCCAAACTAATATTTCCATTAATAGTCTAATCTTAGAAAAATTTAATCTATATGAGCTCATCATATATGAGAGCAAGTTTGACAATTCATTTTTCTTATTATGTGAGACAACTAGAAGGCAATCGTGGTTAGCATCAGATTAAGTTAAGATTTTTAAATAACACAAATAATTAAGTGTCTTCATTTTTATAGCATTGTGTTGTTTGTGGCATAAAATCATTGGCTTCTTATAAATAGAGATTTGTTAATGGTTTATGGCTCTATTTAAGGTTTATATAAAAATAGGTTGTGGATTTAAAACATTGTATTGTTTTGATAGTTCGATGTGTATAGACTAAAGATTGGTTATGTAGACATTATTAGGTAAGTTAATATTGAATCAATCTCTTTGCATGAATGCAGTGGGAATATTGTGTTTGTCTTATTTATATTATTGGCACTAATGTCATTTTTAAATAAATCAATATAGTTTTTCTTGCCATAAACTTATATACATATCTATAGGGACATGATTTCATTTGATATGTAGGGACATTATTTCATTCTATCCAAAGTTCTATTTGTTTATTATATGGTAAGATCTATCATCTAAATAACACAAAGAATTGGTTGCGCTTTGATTTTTTTAAAGTACTATGTTGTTTGAAAACATGAAATCATTGGCTTCTTGTAAACATAACTCTATGAATGGTTTATGTAAAAATAAGTTGTAGTTTTGAAATATTGTGTTGTTTCAATAGCTCAACTTGCATATACCATTTTTTAAATTAATATATTTCTTCTTCACATAAGTTTATGTATAGGTCTATAGGGTTGTCATTTTATTCTTTCTAAAAATCTATTTTTCATTAGAAAGTAAGCTATGTCATCTGAATAACACAAAGAATTGGTTGTATTTATTTTCTAAAAGTACTATGTTTTTTGATGGCATGGATTCATTAAATTTTTGTAAACATAGCTCTATGAATAATTTACAACTCATCTTAGAATTTATATAAAATTAATTTGTAGGTTTGAAATATTGTATTTTTTATAGCTCAACACACACATACCAAAGATTGGGGCCATTGTCAACTAAGTTAAGATCAAAGCATTATCTCTAATAAATGCAATGTCTTTTGGAAGACTATAAACTACCTTGTGACAAATGTACATATTTAATTGGTATATTTTTGTCTTATAAATTTTTAATGAATATTTTAATAACTAAAACTACAAAAACCAATGAATCAAACATATATTCCCATAGTTGTATGTTGGTTAGTAAATAGACATGCTTATTAACTTATTTTAAGTTCTTTCTTTTCTACTCTCTTATGGTCCTTTGGTGTTTTCCCTTTTGTGGTTACCACTCAAATTTAAAATCTCATAGAAATGCTTTACTTGTGCCCATTCCAAACCGAGTTATCAGTTATTTTACAAATTTCCACATCTTAATATAATTTTCTATATTTATAGAGGAAAAAAACTAAAAATGATAAATGACAAAAAGTGAATTTGAAATTGCTCAAACTTATTATATACATGCATAATAATTTTTAAAAATAATAATTATATATAAGCATACACTAAATTCCATTTTAATTGAATGCTTAGAAATGATGATATATTAATAAAAGCTCAGAAATGATGTTATATTCATAAGTAGCCATCTTTTACTAAAGCTAGTGTGTATAGATTAATAGATTTTTATTTATTTAAATTATGAGATTCACATCAATTTTATAGTTGTCATGACCAAAGTTTTATATGATGAAAACTATAAAAAATTAGTTAAATTATTTTTGAGAATGTACAATGTACATTCTACACAATTATATTTTTTATTGATTAGTCATATTTATGGTATAAGACATATAATGCGTAGAAACAAAATCACATGCCTAAACAATATGAATGATAATGCACAAGTAGATGCATGGTTGATATGCAACCATGCTAGCCCTACTTGTTCTAATTAGCCTACAAATTTTTAAATAAACCTACAAATCTCAATACCAACCTAATTAGCCCCACAACCCAAATGTTCATAATGCATGCTCGAGTAAAAAGAGGTGGGTTCAATAAACCAATCACTTGAATGATTTCTCAATAAGTTAAAATGGGATACTGGGTGATTCCAGCCAATCATAAGTCCCAATTTTTCTCTTAAGTCATAATTTAATTTTAATTTCAAGTTGGCTTACTTTTAATAGAAATTTATTATAAAATAGAACTCATACTCCTCACATGACCTCAAAAGGGGTCTAAAACATCTTTACTTAAATACTTGTTGATGGAACATTCCATCTCATCTATTGGATCTCTTCTATCTTAATCATCGAATCTAGACAAGATGAGGAAAGTCTAGGAATACTTAAAGAATGCAATAAAGGGTTTAAAATAGCTTTATAAGTTTCAATTTTAAGTTTGGTGAAGGGATGACAAGGTTTGAAGGATGACTTGTCCATAGTCACCCTTATCCACATTCCTCATCTTTGAATTACTGCATTAATGGGGTCTCCAAGCTTTTTACATTTTTTATGTTTCATTTGATTTTAATTTTCCATCTTGACATAAAGTTTGGTGAGTGTATTTTGTAGGTACCTAGTTTCTCAAGATGTTTTAAGGAGGTCTCAAGCTCCCATGGTTTGTGAAAAAATGATTAGGAGCTTCAAGCTCCTCCATGGCCATTAATCGCTAACAATGTCTAGATTAAAGGAAATTACTATTCATTTTTTTGGTTTCAATATTTAATTTTGTTTCACATTGTAGAGGATAAGAAAATAAGGAGCATTTCATTTAAAATCAACCTGTCCAAAGGCTTCTAGAAGCCCACAAAATCCATTAGGTCTAAAATGACTTATCCTTGAAAAATAGATCATATCTTGAAAAATAAAAGCCTTCATGCCTTGAAAATGTTTCCATGTGGAAGAGAGAAATTTTTAAAGTGGGATTTCCTTCTCAGTGACCCCATCCCCAAGCCTCTTGTTTCCATAATCAAATAAATAAAATAAATACTAATAATAGGTGAAAGTAATGGGTTGAGTGAAAACTAGAGGCAACATTAAAAAATAATATTGTGTTTAAATTATATATTAATAAAATATAAAATAAAAACTATAAACTATAAACAAACATTAAAAATAAAACATGCTAACCAAAAAGGTTAGTCGGTGGTAAGGTTGGTCGACGGTAGTCAACAAGTTGATTACCACATTCACAAGTGGGGGAGCAACTTATCCGCATGGATTTTATGCTACAGTTAGTTGCATGGATTTTATGCCATGGCTCTCCACCCAAATGCCCACTAACATTCTCACATGGATTTGTTACACGGTTGTGGCCTATTAAAAGATATGCACTGAATAAATGAGCCACTTTTTGTGGAGTCACATGAGTGACTGCTAGGTAAGCATGACCTCCCCTATAGGAAAGTGGTCTTTGCCTTACTTTTTAAGGACCTATGTGTAAAATTACCCCACAGACTACCATATTTCAAAATTTTGCTATGGGAAAACCATCACTCCTAAAAATTTGAAATGAAAACATACATATTCTAAAAATCATGATTTTTAATATAAAATTGTTTCAAGTATGATTTTTGCTTGATTAGTATGTAAATTTTAATTCAAGTCAAATTACTAAAGGAAAAAGGGCAAATTAAAAGTTTTATCTATAAAAATTAATATTTTTTTAATTGTAAGCCTTAAAATTATTCTGTAAAAAGCACCATAATAATGATAAAACATACTATAAAATAAATTTATTTTGGGAGATTTAGTTTATTTTTTTAATAGTATGGATCAAATATCTAAGGAGCCCGAGTAAGATTTCGGGGAGTAAAAAAAATTTGTTGAGAAGTAAATTGTCAAGAAAGGGAAAACTATTTAAAAAGACTAGGACAACATTAAAAGGAGACTAAGAAGTGCATCCAAAATATCTAAACATAAAAAAGAAATATAGGGAATCTAGGGAGCAAGAGCTTGCAGGAGGTACAGAAAAAGAGGGGTGATGAGATAGTCATTGTCATGGATAGAGTCAATGAGGAGTTGGAAGAGTCTAGTAAAGAGGGAGAGAAGAATAGAGAGAAGGATTAGGTCCAAATAGCTATTAAGAAAAATAAAGAGATAGAGGAGACTATGGCTCCAAATAAAGGGGAGTCAGTGTGAAAAAAATGTGGAATTCAACAATCTAGTGGCCTCACTCAAACCTTTGTAGAGAGAGAGGAGGACAACCAGATTTAATGCCTGAATTTTAGAGTGGAACTAGAACATGCTAATGATAATATGTGAAATAAGATAAGTTTTTTGGTTAATTACAATAAGGCTGTAATGTATGAAGTTATTCAAAATGTTTAAAATCTTAGGGTACATCTTAGAGAATTTTTTGAACCCAACTATGTTGGCAAAGGTAAGGGTAAAAAGGGGTAGAGTAGTAGTGCTCAACACACTGTAGACCATAAAAGTTTATTGATGCAAATGGATATGAATCTCAAGAAAATGAAGGCATGCTGGTAAAATGTGTCTAGAATCCTGGGCTTAGATTAGGCTTTTTATTGTTTTGTGGTTGTATTTGGTTTGTTTTGTATATGTTTTTGGATTGTGTTGGTCCTTGTTTTTCTATTTGGCTTGGATAGCCTTTTGTTTCTTTTACACTTGAACTTCTCCTAGGGTTTGGGGACCCTAGTTCAAAAAAATCCCCCCCCCCCCCGCAATTTGACCTAAATAAAAAAAGATACAAATTGTATACACATTTTCAATTGCAATAATTCATTGAAATATAATGTCCTTAAATAACAAAATTTACCCCCTTTTTAACATGGTATAATAAGTGAACATGACAATGCTTGTAAACCTAATAAATCACACTTTCTCTTTCTTTTTCGAAATTTAAAATCTAAATTCATGTATTTCAATGGTTTCTAACATCCAAATAAGATTTACACAAACATTTTTAAAAACAAGGTAAAAAGCTCATTTTCTAATCCAAGTTAAGTGTGGATAAAGGTAAATTGACACACTCAACTAGACAACTTAACCTATCAAAATTCTATACAAGCAAGGGGATTCCACTAAAACTCAATCAAAATCACATTAAACTATCAAGAATCAAGAATCACCCATTATAGACAATAATTACTACTCTTCACTCTATGTCCCATGGAAAAAGGACTTCCTAATGCCTCCAATAGGAGTTATAGACATACATGAAATGAAAAGTGAGCAAAGGTAAAGTGTTGATGCTAATAATATTGTAGACCATATGATAGAAGCACATAATAAAGTGCATTAATAATGGGATCAAATTACTCTACAATAAAAGCAACATGAAGAGAGGAGAAATGGAATTTCAAATCTAAGACTTAGTCTTAGCACACCTGAGAAAGGAAATATTTCCTAAGTGAAATTATGATAAGTTGCAATGGAAAATGATTGGCCCATGCAAAATGTTGTGAAACTTTGTGAATAATGCATATGAAATAGAGTTGCCTAAAGGGGTCGATATATCTCATATTCTCAATGTCATTTATTCTTATCCATATTATGAAGGATAAAGTAGTGAAAGTGAAAAAGTGGATGCTAAATAAACCTATTAAATATATCAGATGCATAAAAAATATTGTGAGGAAGCATGACAAGTGATTGACACATTAGTTGGAAAATATACACATAAGAATGAATATACATAATCTCTAGTAAAGATGAAGGGCCGAAGAATAGATAATGTTACTTGGATTAACATATCAGAAGCTATAAAATAATAGACACCACTAGAAAAACTCTTAGAAGATTTGTAATTAGGAAGTCAAGTTTCTTTTCTTACTAAAGGTGTATGATGTAGGAGCACCTAAGTTCACATGTAATCTTGCATCAACAGAAAATATAATAGTTTAGGAATTTTATCTATGTGGTGTTTTTCAAAAATTTATTATTGCACATATGTCATTTTTTGTATGTTTTCACAAGTCTTCTATGTTTTACAGATCTTCTTTACATCTTTTGTACTACCTTTGAGTGTTCACCTATTTGTGAAGTTTTACACTACCTAGAATCACACAAATATGTTTATAAGTTTTTATGCACATGTTCCTGCACATAATTGTAACTGTTGGTTTTCTAAATAAGCTTTTGAAGCTTTGTGTAATAATTAGTGTTAGTATTATGTCCAAGATTAATTTTTCAGTGATTTGTAGAGAATTTTAAAAAGTCTCTCTTCATTTATTTCCCTATAAAGTTTGATTTTTTTTGTAAGAGTGGCATAGTTTAATAGATTCCTTGGCAAAGTTTGCTATTCACTTTGTAATCCATGAGTTGATTTGATAATCATTATGGAAAGTGTGATAATATGTGTTAAATTTATTGAGCAAACATGAGGATAATTACATAAAGTTTTCTAGCTCAATTACTCAGTTCTTGTGACATCTTTATACACATTTAGTTTGGGCACATATCCTTGTGATGTGTTATGAAAGGATTCATTTATGATTATTCATGTGAAGGTGATAAGGATCTATTTGGTTTTTCCCATAATGTATTATGTTGTGATGGATTACATTGTAACGTGTTTATGCCTTGGAATTGTGAGAGACATTTAATATTTGGGGCACACTAAGGTGTGTTAAAAGTTATGAGTGGGTGATAAGAACTTAATGTTTCATTTTGTGTTAATTTCACCTATAAAAATGACCCTAAACTTGTGAAAATAAGTCGCAATGTGGGCCATAGTATTAGGACTTAAATATGATTTTGAGTAATTAATCTGATAGTTAGGCTACACTTCTAAAGACTGTGAGATAGAAAGTAGAGATATGTGGATTTAGTGTTGTAATGCATGTTATTATGAGATTGTGGTGTCATTGTTATTATTTTTCCTCTTGTATTTATTGATGCTAAAATATAATAATTATATAATTTATGTTTGATATATTTTGTTACATATTATGTTGTGTATTTTGAGGGTTGTGTGGTCTAAGGTGTATCTTAATTAAGACCCCTAGCCATGGTTGCATCATCTTATTTGAGATGTGGATCTGAAAATCCTACTCCATTGGGTTAATAGTTAACCCTATACCTTGTGCTAGGTGATAGTTGGAGAAGTTAAAGCTACTTTGTGTTATGGGTAGTTAGTTGTAATTAGTTTTTAACGTGTTATATTTTTTACGATACCAGATCCTCTATAACAGTAATCATAAAGTTATAAATAAAGATTGCAAATGATGGTACGCTATCATAGAATGATACTTGAATTTATATTATGAAATAATTGATGCACTATAGTTCTTACCTTGTTTGTTGAAGTTAGGATCTTAGATATGTTCTATTCATGAAATACACCTTGATCCACTCTAAGAGCATGCTCAATTTTTAGTAACTAGGTTTTTAAGGTTCATGTGGTTTTGAATGTTGTGTTGACATGTTATAAGGGATCCATGTTGTTTTTATTATACTTTGCACCTATATCATGTTGAGAACTACCTTGAGGTACCTTTTATCCTTATAATAGATTAATGTTATAAGAATTATGTCTTATAAATAATTTCAAGGATAATATTATATAGAGGTGGCATTGAATTTTGTCTCTACTTGACAACATGCCCTGAAATAGTAGAATTGATGAACTTAGATGAATAAAGGCAAATTCACCCATTATATATATATATATATATATATATATATATATATATATATATATATATATATATATATATATATATATATATATATATATATATATATATATATATATATATATCTTAGTGTGATGGTTCCCAAGAAAGAAGACCTTTGTGGATTAATTTATTAAGAATATGAATAACCTTAGAAACCTAGTTTGTAAACCTAGTCAGCAAGTCCCTTCATCTATGAAACAAGGAATGGTGGTTATATTTTGTTAGTGGAAGCATTTCAGGTCATGAGGTATATTAATCTAGTAATTAATTACTATTAGATAAAAATATTATGATTTGTTGGTTGTAACCAATTGTTTTTAAGAAGTTTAATTAAGGTTTAGACATAAGTTTAAGTGAATTAAGTTGGGTAAGTGCAAAGAGTTGGTGGGTCGAAAGGAGGTCTTAAGTGAACATTTTTTCCCTGAAAAAATAAGAAACTTAAACTTGTATAGAATATTTGATCTCACTACATTCAAAATTTGAAGATGATATAATAACATGAATTGTAGAATTTCAAGTTTAATTTATAAACTATTAATGTTATTACTATTTTTTTGAAAATGGTTAAGTAAAAGTAGATCAAACATATTATTATTAAACAATTATTGTTATTATTATTATGAAAAAAACTACTCCCGATGTAACTTGCACCCATGGGGTAGCTGCTATTTTTTTTTCCTTTTGAGAAAGCTTCAGGTTTTGGTGCATAACATGAGTTTAATGTTTTTCGTCAATCAATCAATCAATCAATCTATCTATCTATCTATCTATCTATCTATCTATCTATCTATCTATCTATCTATCTATCTGTCTGTCTGTCTATCTATCTATCTATCTGTCTATCTATCTAGAATACCATCGGCCCTTGGATTAGATCTATATCTCGACTCCACCCCTCATCACAAATGGAATACGATCACCATGATTGGATAGGGGGTTGAAACCAGCGCCCTCCCTATCTATATATGGGATGGGAAAGGAAACCAGCGAAGTGGATCCCCTATAGATAGATGGGGATGGGCCCCACAAAGCGAATCTCATAACCAGCGAATATCTCTCCCCTATATATAGATAGGCTCAGCGGATCCCCTATATATATATGGGGATGGGCCCAGTGCCCAAGATATAGATGGGAAACCAGTGAAGTGGCCTATATATAGAGGTGGGAAACCATCACCCTAGCTATAGATGGGGTTGGTTGTATTGACCAGAGATTTGATCCTAGCAGCTGAGAGAACATATAGAGTAGAGGGGCTCCCCATATAGATATTCCTGACTCCTAGCCCCTAGAAATGTTCTTAAAGGCGATATGGATATATAGGCCATCTGATGGGAGGAAAGAATGGTGGAAATGAAAGGCGATATGGATGTATAGGCCATCCGACGGGCCTATCTTGATAGAGGGTGGCCCCCTCTCTATATGAAAGACATCTAATATGGATGTATAGGCCATCGGTGAGCCTATCTCTATGGGGTTCTCTCGCGACACATCACATATAGATAGATAGGGGTCCGTTATTGACAATGAGACTTGACATACAATCTATGGTAGATCTAGATAGATATAGATATAGATATTGATATGGGATAGATAGGGCTTGGGCCGGACTCTCTATATAGCTTCTACCCCCTCAAGCCCTATATATCCCATCTATATAGAGAGGGGGTTTATCTAATCTATCTATGGCAGATCTAGATCTATATAAGGGGGGCCAAAGAAACTCTATCTTGGGGAGGGGGGCTGGGAGTAGCGGGTGGCGGATTCTATATATAGAGTCTAGCCCCTCTATATGATGGGGAGCGATGGGGAGCAGGGTGGGAGCTACAGTTATTACCGTGGAATGGCAGAGAGTTGATAGTTGTTATGCAGGAATGAATGGACACTGAGGGTATTATCTATCACGAGCCTACCGACTCAGAACGTATATTATACTACTCACTCCGGCATTTACTGATCTTGAGTCTCTAAGTGGGCCCTCTTGGTCACCCGCAACCCTCCCTTTTTGGGGAATCCTGCTCCTGTGCATGCTGTCGACTTGCAGCTCGGCGGTCGACCGGGTTTTTGTCCCCTTCTAGTTCCGAGTGTCTTCTTGGATAGTTATAGCGGCCCATAGGCGCGAGATATATCTGATTGAGTGGAACACGGCTTGTAGTTGAGCAAACTGGTGTCACCAAAGTCCACCGTCTTTCGACTACTTGTTATTAGGGAACCACCGGATGTCTAAATGGCTTTTATCACCAATCCAGTCAAAAACATGGTCCATAAATTAAATGATGTTCTTAACAACTTCTTTACATACTCCCTTTCCCAGTTGGATTTGATTGCAGTCTCTTTTTCAACTACCTACCGTGTTTTCAGAGTACTGTGTTCTCTGACATTACACAAAATGTTATTATGGTTGGGTGGAAAACGGGAAGATCTCCGTGCTGTGAAAAATCACATACAAATAAAGGGGCATTGACTAAACAAGAAGACGACAGGCTCATCGCCCACATTCAAGTCCACGGAGAAGGCCGCTGGAGATCCCTCCCCAAGGCCATAGGTTATTCATTCATATTCATCTCGTCTATGATGATAATCTATCTGTATAGAAGTATAAGATTTTGTTTGTACTTTTACAGGGCTGCTGAGATGTGGGACGAGCTGCAGACTGCGGTGGATAAATTATTAGCGCCCCGATCTCAAGTGGGGAAATTTCTCTGAAGAAGAAGACGACCTCATCATAAAAATGCACACCCTCTTGGGGAACAAGTACGCACATAATTTATAACTCTTACTTTACTGATTTCTTTCATTTTATTGATTTAAGAGCAAGTTTGACAATTCATTTTTCTTATTATGTGGGATAATTAGAAGGTAATTATGGTTAGCATCAGATCAAAATAAGATTTTTAAATAGCACAAATAATTGGTTGTGTTCATTTTTAATGTTGTGTTGTTTGAGGCATAGAATCATTGAATTCTTATAAATAGAAATTTGTGAATGGTTTATGGATCTACTTAAGGTTTATATAAAAATAGGTTGTGTGTTTGAAATATTGTATTATTTTGATAGCTCAACGTACATAAACTAAAGATTGGTTATGCACTCATTGTTAGGTAAGTCAAGTTTGAATCATTCTCTTTGCATGAATGTAGTGAAAATATTTTATTTGTCTTATTTTTATTGTTGACACTAATATTATTTTAAAAAAAATCAATGTGATTTTTCTTGCAATAAATTTATATATGTGTCTTTAGGGAGGTGACTTTGTTCTGTCTAAAGCACTATTTTTTTTATTAAACGGTAAGATTTGTCCTCTAAATAATACAAAGAACCAATCGTGCTTTAATTTTTTTAATATTACTTTGTTTTTCGATGACGTGAAATCATTGACTTGTTTTAAACATAACTATGTGAATGGTTTAAAGCTCATCTTAAGATTTATGTAAAAATAAGTTGTAGGTTTGAAATATTATGTTGTTTTGATATCTCAACCTACATCGACCATTTTCAAATTAATATATTTCCTCTTCACATAAATTTCTGTATAGATATACAAGGTTGTCATTTTGTTCTTATTAAAGACCTATTTTTCATTAGAAAGCAAGATATGTCATCTGAATAACAAAAATAATTGGTTGTAGTCATTTTTTTAAAGTACTATATTGTTTGATAATATGGATTTATTAGATTCTTTTAAACATAGCTCTGTGGATGGTTTACAACTCATCTTAAGATTTATATAAAAATAGGTTGTGGGTTTGAAATATTATATTTTTTATAGCTTAACACACACAGACCAAAGATTGAGGCTATTGTCAACTAAGTTAAGATCAAATCATTATCTCTAATAAATGTAATGCTCTTTAAAAGACTATAAACTTTCTTGTGACAAATGTACATTTTTAGTTGGTATATTTTTGTCTTATAATTTTTTAATAAATATTTTAATAATTAAATCTGTAAAAACCAATGAATCAAACATGTATTACCATAGTTGTATGTTGGTTAGTGAATAGACATGTTTATTAACTTATTTTAAGTTCTAGTTATGTCGTGTTTTCCCTTTTGTGGCTACCACTCAAATTTAAAATCCCATAGAAATGCTTTGCTTGTGCCCAATCCAAACTGAGTTGTCGGTTATTTTACAAATTTCCACTTATTAATATAATTTATCTTTATACAAGAAAGAAACTAAAATCTAAAAGTAAAAAAAAAAGTGAATTTTGAATTGTTCAAAATAATTATATACATGCATAATAATTTTTAAAAATAGTAATTATATATATAAGCATACACTACATTATGTTTTAATTGAGTGCTTAGAAATGGTTCTATATTCATAGGTAGTCATTTTTTACTAAATCTAGTGTGCATAGATTAATAAATTGTGATTTACTTAAATTGTGAGATTCACAAAAATCTATCTTATAGTTGTTATGACCAAAATTTTACTTGATATAAAACATTAAAAAAATAAGCAAATTATTTTTGAGAATGTACAATACATGTTCTACACAATTATATTGCACATCAGTTAGCCATCTTTGTAACACAAGACATGTAATGTGTTAAAAAAAATCATATGCCTAAACAACATGAATGATAATGCACAAGCGGATGCATGGTTGATAGACAACCATGCTATCCACTTGTTCTAATAAGCCTACAAGCTCTTAAATAATCCTAAAAATCTCTATGCCAATCTAATGAGTCCCACAACTCAAATGTCCATAATGCACACTTGAGTAAAAAGAGGTGGGTTCAATAAACCACTCATTTGAATGATTTGTCAATAAGTTAAAATGGGGTTGAAATGGGATCTTGGGTGATTCTAGCCAATCATAAGGCCCAATTTGTGTCTTAAGTCATAATTTAATTATAATTTCAAGTTGAATTAACCTTAATGGAAATTATTAGAAAGGAGAACTCATACTCCTTAGATGACCTCAAAAGGGGGTATAAAATGTCTTTACTTAGCTCTTTGTTGATGGAGAATTCCATCTCATCTATTGGATCCATTCTATCTTGATTATTGAATCTAGACAAGATGAGGAAACCCTAGGAATAATTAAAGAATGCAATCAAGGGTTCAAAATAACTTTCTAAGTTTTAATTTCAAGTATGGTGAAGGGAGGAGAAGGTTTGAGGGATAAATTTTCCATAGTCACCCCTCTCCATGTTCCTCATCCTTGAATGGCTGCCATTATAGGGGTCTCCAAGCTTTTCTCATTTTCTATTTTTCATTTCATTTTAATTTTCCATCTTGACACAAAGTTTGGTGAGTATATTGTTTAGGTACCTATTTTATCATGATGTTTTAAGGAGATCTAAAGCTCCCATGGTTTGTGAAAAAAATATTGGGAGCTTCAAGCTCCTCTATAACCATTAATCGCCAACAATGTTCAGATTAATGAAAATTACTATTCATTTTTTTGGTTTTAATAATTAATTTTGCTTCACATTGTAGAGGATAAGAAAATAAGGAGGATTTCCTCTTAAATCAACCCATCCCAGGACTTCTAGAAGCCCATAAAATCCATGAAATCTAAAATGACTTATCCTTAAGAAATAGGTCATATTGTGAAAAATAAAAGGTTTCATGCCTTAAAAGTGCTTCCATGTGGAAGAGAGAAATTTTTAAAGTGGGATTTCCTTCTCAGTTTCCATAATTGACTAAACAAAATAATTACCAATAATAGGTGAAAGTAATGGGTTGAGTAAAAAACTAAAGACATAACATTAAAAAATAATATTGTGTTAAAAGAATATATTAATAAAATATAAAATAAAAATAAAAACTTTAAACAAATATTAAAAATGAAACTTGCTAACCAAAAAGGTTGGCTAGTGTTGGGGTTGGCAGTGGTAGTCAATAAGTTGATTACCACATTCACAAGTGGGGAAACAATTTATCCGTATAGATTTTATGCTAGGTTTAGTTGCATGGATTTTATGCCATGGCTATCCACCCCAAACTAACCACCAATTGGCTCACATGGGTCTGTTACACTACTACAACCTATTAGGAGATCTGTGCTCAACAAATAAGGGAGTGAAGATCTAAGTCCCTATGGGTAGGCTTCACTTGATAATATCAAATGTTATTTATTTGTTGGAAATGGTACTATTTATTTAACAGTAATGTCACCAAATATATAAGAGCTGATAGGGAGGTTATAAACATAGATTTATTTCTTACCTAAATGCTTTTAATGATGTGCATTTTCAATACCTATAGAAATAAGGATTACACAGAAGTTATGCATTGGAAAAGACTAAAAGAAAGTTATCATGTTGTAGGTGTCAGCACCGCCCATGCCCTAGAAAGAATAAACATCACCATTATCAGGATTAAAATTAGGGTATTATTAATGAGCAGTTATGATAGAGAAAAATGAAAGCAAGTGCCATGTTTGAGGGATTTTGTCAAACATTCTATAAATTAGTAGATAATATTCATGCCATCAATTTTCTCATCTTTTGATGATGTTGGAGTGCATAGATCTACAAATCTGCCCCAAATTTAGTTCACACTCACTCTAAAATTTAATATAACTGCACTCGGCTGAGGTATCTTGGTTTGGGCATTAAACTAATTTACCCTGAGGATTATCATTCAGACTTATTGTATCATACTGATTTCTTGTGATTGAATTATATAATAAATATCTTCTATCATTTTCCATCATTGATGGTGAAATCTATACTATAACATATTCGTGCTTAAAATGAGTTTTTTAATATAGAAAGAAGTTAAACACTATGTTGGGTAGAGCCAAGAATAGAAATTGTTTGAGATTAGTGAAAACTTATACAAGGCTGAGTTTACATAGTAATTATTTACATGATATTATAATTTAAAGGAGTTTTCTCTATTTTATTTTGTACTCATAAAACCATAAGCATTCTAAAATAAAATTAGAAACAACAAATAATTTATAATCTGCTTATTTAACAACAATCCTTAACATAAAAGATAAAAGATGGAAAACATGCATACAACCAAGAATCATAAATGCTAGAATGATAAGATCAGTCATGATAACCCACAAAATTAATTATGTTTATACTCCCTAAAAAGACAATACATCTACACTAGCCTAATCAAATATGCACCAACCAACATGTAATGAAACTCATGATAGAATAGAAGAAAGTCACTTTCATGATATAATTGTTAAATGTAGGAAATAAATGTGAAGTAGCTTGAACTCCCAAAAATAATGACACCCACAATACATATACATTATATATGTCATGTCCAGACATGGAGTTAAATGCATTGTTGTAGACTGTTGAAAGCATAGAGGGGCTTTTTGAGTCCATTGAAATCCTTGAATGAAATGGAATGTGGTTTCACTTGAGTTGAAATAGCTGAGATAAAAAGAATGGTGGCAATCTTGCTCTTGGGTTGAGTTAAAGAAAATAAAAGAACAAAACTTGATATGGCAACCACATTAATGTTGTTGGATGAAAAGGCTGAATTGGGAGGTTCAAACCCTAGACATTGTGATAATAAGGATTACGTGAAGGCAATGAAGAAGGCAAAGATCAATGGTGCAATGCAGAAGAGGTAGCCACAGAGAGGGCTTGGCATGGTACACTTTGAAAGGCTACAATTGCAAGAGCAGAAATGCAAAGAAGAAATAAACCCACCAATGTAGGGGCAACATAAATTTAAAATTGCATAGAGTTGGACAATGGTAGTGGTGGAATTGCAAGGCAAGGATATGACTCTGGTCCATGAGAGGGAACATGTACCTTATGAGAGGGAGATTTCTTATGAGATTGGATAGGTAGTGCATGCCTGAGATGGAATCATTGTGGTATGTACTCATCTGCTACCAGTAACTGCACTACCTTCCCTTTCCCACCAAAAAATTCCACTATTATGCATCATGCAGACCATAGGAGGACCTAAAACTACATTAAATTTGAATTATTATGACTGTCACCACCTAGTAACAAAACCAATTGATTGCGTCAAATGACTTTAAACAGGCAATAACATCAAAAGTTTATTAACCAATCAACATACAATAAAAATAGTATTATATTGGATAGGTTAAATAATTTCCATGTTACTCTAATTAAAATTTCACATATTTTTGAACATAGGGATTAATGTATTCTAATTGGTCAAAAGCAGACGGATTAATTCTGAGTTAAAGCATAGTGAATGCAATAGATCCCTCTAGGACTAATAAGCTAATCCCTTTAGGGTGTAACCCACTTCCATTCAGTAACATGAGTGACGGTTAGCTAGGCATGAACTCTCCTATAGGGAAGTGGTCTTTGACTTACATATTAAGAACCTATGTATAATTACCCCACACACTACCAGATTTAAAAATTTTGCTATGGGAAAACCATCGCTCTTAGAAATTTGAAATGAAAACCTATATATTCTTAAAATCATGATTTTTAATCTAAAATTGTTTGAAGTATGGTTTTTTCTTTATTAAAGGAAATAGGGCAAATTATTACTTTTACTTATAAAAATTAATATTTTTTTAACTATAAGCCCTAAAATTATTCTAAAAAAAGCATCTGATTAATGGCAAAGCATATTATAAAATAAATTGATTTTGGTAGATTTAGTTTCTTTATTTTTTTAAAATTAAAATTTGTATAAAACCGGTTACCGATTAAAAAATAAAATAAAATAAATACCCTTTTTCATGTCTAAGAAAAAACATACCATTCTAAGCATTTTAAGACAATTCATCATTTTATTTGCACTATTGTACTAAATTAACAAGATATAAATTTCATACACATTTTATTAATTGCAACAATTCATTGAAATATAATGTCCTTAAATAAAAAAAAATCACCCTCTTTCAATATGGTATAATAAGTGAATGTCACAATGCTTGCTAACCCAATAAATCACCCTTTCTCTTTCTTTCTCAAAATATAAAAGATGAATTCATGTATTTCAATGGCTTCTATCATCCAACTAAGACTTGCATAAAAATTTACAAAAATAAGGTAAGAAACTAGTCTTCTAATCCAAGATCAATGTGCTCCTACAAGATGAAACCAAAGAGGGGCTCACCTCTCATCCATAAATACCATCATTAGGAAACAATCCTAGGCATCCCCTAAGCAAAGGACTCCAAAATTTGAGCATAAGTAGCACCAACAAGTTGAGGTAAGGTAAGTGTGCATAAAGGTAAACTGACAATCTCAACTAGATGACTTAAACTGTAAAAATTCCCTACAAGAAAGGGGATTCCACTAACACCCAATCAAAATGACATTAAACTATCTTAAGAACACACAATATAAAGTATGTGAAGACACATGGAATCCATATAGGATTTCAATACTTTAATAATAACAAGAATCACTCACTATAGACAAGAATTACTAGTTTCTACTCTATGTCCCATGGGAGAAGGAATTTGGAATGCCTCCAATATGAGTTATAGACATACATGAAGTGAAAAGTAAGAAAATGAAAATTGTTGAAGCTAATAATATTATAGATCATATGATAAATTACATAAGAAATTCCATTAATAATTGGATAAAATTACTCTAAAATACAAGAAACATTAAGACATGAAGAAAAGAGAAATGGAATTTCAATTTTGAGACTTAGTCTTAGCACACCTGAGAAAGGAAATATTTCCGAAGTGAAATTATGATAAGTTAAAATGGAAAAATATTGTCCCATGTAAAGTTTTGTGAAACTTTACAAAGAATACTTATAAATTAGAGTTGCCTAAAAGGGTTGATATGTCTCATATTCTCAATGTCATTGATTCTTATCCATATTATGAAGTATAAAGTAGTGAAAGTGCAAAATTGGATGCTAAATAAACCTAATAGATATATCAGATGCCTAAATAAGAATGTGAGGAATCATAACAAGTGATTGACACATGAGTTGTAAAAAATAAATGTAAGAATGAATATACAAAATCTTTGGTAAAGTTGAAGGGCCAAATAATAGAAGATGTGACATGGATTGAAATATCAAAAGCTACAAAATAATAAATACTATAGACAAACTCTTAGAGGATGCATAACTAGGAGGTTGAGTTTCTTTTCTTATCGAAGGTGTATGATGTAGGAGCATCTAGGTTTACATGTAATCTTATATCAACAAAAAATATTATAGTTTAGGAAATTTATTAAGTGGTATTTTTCAAAATTTTATTATTGCACATATGTAATTTTTGTAAATTTTCACAAGTCTTCTATGTTTTACAAGTATTATTTACATCTTTTTCACTACCTTTGAGTGTTCACCTATTTATGAAGTTTTACACTACCTACAAACACACATATATTTGTAAGTTTTTATGCACATGTTCCCATACATAGTTGTAATTGTTGGTTTTCTAAATAAGCTTATGAATATATGTGAAATAATTAATGTTAGTATTATGTGCAAGAGTAATTTTTTAGTGATTTGTAAAGAACTCTAAAAAGTCTCTCTTCGTTTATTTACCTGGAAAGTTTGTCTTTTTCCTGCAAGAGTATCATAGTTTAATAGATTCCTTGGAGGAGTTTGTTATTCACTTTGTAATCCATGTGCTGATTTTCTAATCATTAAGGCAAGTGTGACAATATGAGGTAAAGTTATTGAGCAAACATGAGGATAATAGCACAAGGTTTTCTAGTTCAACTACTCAAGGCTTGTGACTTCTTTATACACATTTGGTTTGGTCACATGTCCTTGTGATGTGTTATGAAAGGATCCATTGACATGAATATTCATGGGAAGGTGATAAGGATCTATTTAGTTTTGATCATAATGTAATATGTTATTATGCATTACATTTTAATGTGTTTATACCTTGTAATTATGAGAGACATTTAATATTTGGGGCACACTAAGGTGTGTTAAAATTTGTGAGTGGGTGCTAAGAACTTAATGTTTAAGTATATGATAATTTCACCTATAAGCATGACCCTAAACTTGTGAAAATAGGTTGAAATATGGGCCATAGTATTAGGACTTAAATATGATTTTGAGTAATTATTCTGATATTTAAGCTACAATCGTAAAGACTATGAGCTAACAAGAAGATATATGTGGATTTGGTGTTGTAACACATCTCATTGTGAGATTTTGGTGGCATTATTGTTATTTTGCCTCTTGTATTTATTGATGCTAAAATATAATAAATATATAAGTTATGTTTGATATATTTTATTACATATTATGTTGTTTATTTTGAGGGTTTTATGGTCTAAGGAATATCTTAATTGAGACGCCTATCCATAGTTGCATCATCTTATTTGAGATGTAGATCTGAAAACCCTACTCCATGGGGTTAATACTTAACCCTAGACCTTTTGCTAGGTGATAGTTGGAGAAGTTAAAGCTACTTTGTGTTATGGGTAGTTTTTTGTAATTAGTTTTTAACATGTTATATATTTTACTATACTAGTTCCTCTATAACAATAATCATAAATTTATAAATAAGGATTGGAAATGATGATACGCTATCCTAGAATGATACTTGAATTTGTATTATGAAATATTTGATGCACTATAATTATTAACTTGTATGTGAAATTTAGGGTCTTAGATATTTTTTATTCATGAAATGCACCCCAATCCACTCTAAGAGCATGCTCAATTTTTTGTAACTAGGTTTCAAGTTTTGTGTAGTTTTGAATGTTGTCTTGACATGTTGTAAGGGATCAATGTTGTTGTTCTTCTACCTTGCACCTAGATCATGTTGAGTACTACCTTGAGATACCTTATATCTTTATGATAGATGGATTTCATAAGAATTGTGTCTTATGCATACTTTCAAAGATGATATTATATGAAGGTGGTACTGAATTTTGTCTCTATTTGATAACATGACCTCGAATAGTAGCATTGATGAACTTAGATGAAGACAAGTAAATTCACCCATAAAATAGATATATATGATGTTATATATTAGTGTGATGTCTCCTAAGAAAGAATACCTTTAGTGGTTAATTTATTAAGAATATTAATAACCTTAGAAACCTAGTTTGTAAGCCTAGTCGTTAAGTCCCTTCATCTATGAAACAAGGAATGGTGGTTAGAGTTTATTTGTAGACACTAGAAAACTGTACACAATGGTTCTAGATGTCAAAATGTTTTGGGACCACCTAACCCTTCTGAACCCACTAACCAACCCATCAGACCTTGAGTCTAGTTAGTTACTTAGCTAACTAAACTCACTAACTAACCCTTAACCCAACCCCTTTTAACTTACCTTGACCCCTTTAATTTCAGACACTCGACCATTGATGGTCAGCATGATCACCATTGGTTAGGCTAACCATCAATGGTTAGATCTTCCTCATTATAACATAAACACCAGCTATGTGTAAGTTAACACAACATAATTTAATATGTCTACCTTACCTGGTGTTAACGATCTCCTAAGCATTGAATTTAGTAGCTTGATCCTCTAGGTAACCTTATATCCTCCATCTCTCTTTGCCTATAAAATGAGGGAGTAAGAGGTGAGAAAGGATCCATCAATCAATCAAAAGAGCATTCTAGCATATAGGTATTCAAGCTTCCAGCCAACCAGTCTTCCTTCCAGTAATTCAACAACTACAATAGAGACCTGAACCTCTACCAAAATTACTCTTGAGGCAAAGTATTGTTACTCTACCAAAATTTCTCCAACCATCATCCATTTAGTAAGAAACAAGTACAATTTGTATTTCAGCTTTATTTGTTTGGTTTCTAACTTCTAGACCTAAATTAGACCTCCTGCACCTATCTTTCAACTTCCTTGCCTCAAACCAGACTGTTAAAAAACCCTTACCTGATCATTAACCCATTCTACCAATCTTTTCTAATTACCTTTAAAATCCATAGGAAACCACTGATGGTTAGCATAACCATCGATGGTCACCCCCAACCACTGATGGTTACCCAACTACTGACAGTCAGCTTAACCATCAACAATCATTGTGGTAATAAATAATAGCGAGTTATTTCTAACCCCTTACCCCCAACTAAATTTAACTTTTTGTGTCCCTACCTATTCACAGACCCCTACCCAATTTTCTAAACCTGACTTGGTCTATTTTAGCACTAGTATTGACCCGTTATTACTATATTTAGTTATTTTGTGTAACAAGCATTCATTTCTTATTGTATTTCATTTCAGTTACTTTATGTTATTTGATGCAAGTACTTTCATTTTATCTCTTTAAACTTAATTATTATCAAAGAGTGGATTAATAGCCTCCTAGCAAGCTCACGCTTCTTGGATCTAGCTCATGCTAGGCAATCCACCTTACTATCTTTCTAACAACCCCTTTTGTTAGTGTTTTCTTATCTACAGGTCATCCTTCCAAGACAAAAAGGATCTCTCCACACTCATCTAGATCACACATGCATAACAACCAAGTTCTTCTACCACACCCTTATTACTACTTTCTTACCTTCTTCCTTAATTAACAAATGAGTAAAAATTAAGAGAAATAGTTTGGCACACCTGCTGGGACCTAGCATCATCTAGGTGTCCTTTTCTTCCTTTATTCTATTCTCATACAACAAAATCTAAAATTTCTTTTGGGCTTAAAATAAACCTTGCATATATTGATTGCTTGCTTCTTTTTAGTTCATTTAGTAACTTAAAATCAAAAGTAATCAATTGTAGTTTTACTCTTGTTATCACACACTTTACCAAACCACATAATCAATCAACACATCAAAATAATTGACATAATCCCTAACTAGAATTTCATCACCTAGCAGTACACCTAACCCTTTTATCTATCATACTTAGAGGTCATTACCAAGAAGAGAAACTGAAACTCAGCTCTCTGGTTGAGTCTAAACTCTAAAATTTAGTATATCTCAGCTAAGCACCTGACACCCTTATTGTTGTGGTGTGTGAAGTGAGGGGGTAGGCCCCAATATCAAGCCATTCTGACTTTCAATACAAAAATTTTAGAGCCTTTAACACCTAAAACCAACCTTAGACTTCCTTTTTAGTACCTAATCTACAAACCAAATTTCCTCTTCACACTTTCTAAGGTATAACCCAAAAGCGATAAAAAGTGTACTAAGTCTTTAAATGCACTTTAGTGTATGTTTTGATTTCTGTGAGATCTTTTTTTTCTTGCTTTGTGTTTTGATTTGTGTGTTTTTCATCACTTCTTTTCTATTCCTCACATGGTCTTTACTAGACAATAATTGAGGAATCAAACCAACCAAGAACCACCTTTCTCTTCTTCTTCTTCCATGGAGTATACTTATGATCTTGAGAGTTCTCCTCATCTTTCTTCCCCTCCTACCATGTCTCAAATAGTTGTTGAGGGTGATGTGGATTTTTCTACCTTCCTTGATAACAACCCCATAGCCCTTCAACATTACCTTAACACCCTATCTAACCCCTCCCCTATTGCTTCGATTCCTCCTATGAATCCACCTTATTGTATGCCTCCCCATCTTATGGTTGGATCTTATGGTTGGCACCACCTATACCCAACCTATGATCACCCAAACATCTTCTTCCACCAATATTCCATCCACTACCACCACCCAAACTCAATCCATCATCCCAACCAATAGCCAAACACCCCCTACACCAACCAACACCTCCAACATAGGGGAAACCTCAAATCTTATTACCCACACCTCATCCACTATGGGGGTATCTTCTACCCCTATTTCCACCATTCCCCTTATCACTGCCAACCCACCAATTTCCACCCCACTTCAAATTTAGTGTTTTTCATACCTCCTACCCTTTCATCTATTAGCACAAGAGTTACCACTAAACACCAACCAATTAATCCTTCCATACCTCTAAATCAACCCATATCAATACCTCAAAAAATACCCATGACATCCTACCAATATGTTCCTAATCCAAAAGGATACATAGCACCTTTTATGCCCATTAACCCTTATGTGGCATCATCCCAACCTTAAATGACCACATACCAATATGTGGTATCTTCTCAACCTTCTACCACTTATCCATATATTTTTTCCACCCAACCTCAACCAAACTTACCACATAATTATGGATCTTCCCAACCCCAAATAGATTTGGTCAATATGTTAATGGACAAAATTACCAACCTAGATTCATCTATCTTTGGGGCTCATAACATTTTATCTTATATTGAATCTGTAATGAACCTATTTACCTATCCATCCCTATCTAATCTTATTATCCTCAATGGGAACTACCCAAGTTTTCCAAGTTCCAAAGCAAGGAGGACCCCCAACAACACTTAAGAGCATTTCTCCATTCTTGCTATCTGATTGCATATGATTGTTCTCTTTTCCTTCATAATTTTCCCATGTCTTTATCTGGACCAACATTAGATTGGTATAGTGTTCTCACCAAGCACTCCATCTTTTCCCTTTCCCAACTAGCCCACATCTTTTTAGATCATTTCTTAGTCAATATATCTAAGAAGGTCTCTATTACCAGCCTCTACTCCATCAGGTAATTTGATGATGAATCAATTATCAATTTTGTAGCACTATGGAGAGGTCTTATTAACAAGCTCTCTTTGTCTTTACCCCAACCTGGCTTGATTGAAATTTATCTTTAGGTTGTGCCAAACACATTGATCCTACTCTTTAAGTTCAAACTTTTAGAACCTTTGATGAGGCTTTCACAATGGCACACAAATTAGAAATTAGAGCCATTGAGGAAGGGAAATAAAAATTGAAAATAAAAATTCTAGCTTCAAATCCAACAATCATTCCTCATCCAAAACCACCAATCAATCTAACCATCCAAACACCAAACTAAAGGCATCCACAAACTTAGTTATCCTTAAGACTACTCCATCACCAACTATCAACCAACCAAACTAAACCAACTCCTCTAACTCTTCCAACCAAAAAAACTAAAATCAAAACTGAGTTGCCCCAAAATAATACACTCCAATAGGGGATTCTTGTGATTCAGTTTTGGATAAATTTCGTAAAGCCAACATCATACAACTTCTTCCCATAAAACCTACCCAAAAATTTGATGCTTCTCTCCCTACACCTAGTTGGTACAATGAGAATGATCTATGTGCTTTCCATTGTGTCATTGAACATGATGTTAGTAGGTGTAACACCTTCAAAAATATTATCCAAAACATGATTGATAAGGGAGAACTTGTATTTGATAGTCTCAATGCACCTGAAAATCAGACCCTTGACATCTTTTATAAACCTTTCCCTAATCATGCCCCTTCTACCAACTATGATATTAAAAAACTAGAATCATCTCATGCTCATGAGGTGTATATGGTCAATGTCATTATCAGCGAACCTGTCATTGAGGAGACCATTACATCAACTACCTCTTCCTCCATTTCACTCATTGAAGTGGTAAACTCACCCTCTTTTCCTTTAGACACCCAAACAGAGGAAGCAACCACCCCTCTTTCTTTACTTGATGAAACTATGCACTTATCTACATCTCCTTTGATAGAAATACCAAAGGAGGCAACTATTGTCTCAACTACCTCTTCCCCCACTCAAGTTATTGAAGTGGTGGAATTACCCACCATTCCTTTGGATACACAATCAAAGGAAATAACTATATTCATTCCTTTACTTGTGGCCATCACATCTTCCTCCCCTATCATAGAATCACCCGTTCTCTCTTTAAGAACCATTCCACAAGAAGAGATCGCCTTACCTAATCCCTCCATGGAGGAAACATCTTCTCAAATCTTGGAACCTTTCATCAAGGAAAAAGGTGAAGAAACCATTCCCTCACCTCAACCTATGGGCTTAATCTTTGAAACCAATGACCAAGGGATCAAACCCATTTACAAGCCTCTTTCTGGATTGGTCCAAATTCTAGAGTTCACTTCTCAACCCAATCTGGATAGAGACACCTTTTGGCATCATCTTGGGCTCCCCTATCAAAATAAACATGAACCTTCAACCTCACTTTCATCCACCATAAAACTTATTATCACCTCAATACCTTCATCAAACACCTATTCATCCAAAACTGTAGGGGAACCATCCAATCCACCTCCATCTGAAATTGTCAAATCACCTTATGCTTCTATAACCAAACCTATCAAGAATCTAGGAATACTTCCTACACCTAGCCTTGCTCACCCATCTTTGAAGTTGGACTTAACCCCATCTAGTCCACCAAAGAAAACCCCAACCAAACCAACTAAGAAAGTGGAACCACCTAAACTCCCACCTCGAACCAAAGTCATACCACCACCTTTACACTTACCTTCTATCTTAGGACCCAATCCTTCAACCATCCTAGGAGCTCATTCTTTTACCAAGAAGGTGTACACTCCCAAAATCACCCAAACTAAACATTTTCCTTTCATTATACCTTTACCTACCCCCACTAAATCATCAAACTCCCCATCATTCTTAACTAACCTATCCACCTCTACCTTCCCACCTATCTCCAAACCTTCATCATCCACCTCCAAATCTTCCACCTCAAAAAAAAAACATAACCAATCAATCCTGACTAAAACTACCTACCAAAACCATTTCACCACCTATAAATTTTGCGATAAAGCCTACTTCTAAGAAGGCTCCCACTCCTAAAACCAAAAACCCAACACCCTCAACAACTTTGTTCGAATCTTACTCAACCATTCTATAAAGCTTGTTACAAAATTACTCCTTAAGCCTACCACCTATCAAAGCCATTGACCCTTCAAGTCTTAAACCATCTTGGTTAAAAAACAATCTAATCTATTCATACCATAAGACACATGGACATGACATGAAAAATTGCAAAGCTCTCGAAGCATTTTTACATAGCTTATGGGATGAGGATGATCTATTATCAAATGAACCTCCCTTGATCCAATTACCAACCCAACCACCAAATGAATTTATCCAACACTTACTCCTCCACTCTCATTTGAAAGTGAGGAAGAACCAAAGTAGACATCTAGACAACACTTACCCTCATCCACACTATCTATATGGTTACGTGATCTAGGGCTCAACAAAAAGATAAGGGAAAGGCCAAAGTGTCTATTCCATGGGCATACTCTTCTACCCCTCAACCTTCCAACCTAACCCAAGCACCCTCACCTTTACCTTTACCTTCACCAAAACCCAAAATATCCATTTTGGGTGCCTCTCCCTCCAACCCTTCTGAATCCATCCAATGAGTGGTGTTAAAATAACTTCACCAGACGTCGCTGAAGATGATCCTTTACAAACTAATAAAAACCTCACTCCATCATCATCAAGCATTGATAGAGGCCCTGTAATCAATATAAGTTCAACCAAAAGACCTCAACCTCTTCATCCTTTGTTGGAGCCCTTCAACATTCTAACTTTGTCATATTCCAATATTCAAAAATACCTTATGTCCATTTTGAAGATCCTGATCCTCCCCTCTTCATCACTGCATACTTTAATCAAACCCACATAAAAAGGATGATGATTGATGGAGGAGATAGTATTAACATTATTTCTTCTCATGATTATGACCAACTCCAACTACCTAAGAATATCATGTCCAAAACTGCAGTGGTCCTCCATTTCTTTAATGATACTATGGCCACTACCTTGGGGACAAATGTCCTCCATGTCTGTTTGGGACCTCAAACAATTCCATAACTCTTTTATGTTGTAGAAGGCAAGTTCCAATACATCTTAGTTGGATGCCCTTGGATCCATGCCATGGGTTGTGTCCCATCTATGTTGCATCAATGTGTCAAGTTAAAACATGAGGGTCAAGTCATCACCATAAAAGCTGACCCTAGTCCTTTCACATCTTGTAACATGACATATCAACCCAATGACATTCTTCTTCCTCCCTCATCCACCTCACCACCAATAAATAATAATTCGACCCCTATCATCGATGAATCTTCAAGTAGCTCATCTATCCCTTCTTCTCAGATCCCCATAGAGGACTCCTTGGAACCCACATGCTAATGTCTCTCACTGGGGGAGTATCATCTTTTAGCCTTGGATGCCTTTCCTACTCCTCAATAGTATGGGAATCTTGACCATGATCCTAGTTACGACCCCAATATTGGAACCATGATTCTTTTAAGATATTGCTAATGTCTCTCATTGAGGTGTACTAGACAAATGAAACATGTAATATATTGCTTTTCCTTTTACAACTATCCATAAATTTTATCAACATTAATCAATGTAATATATTTCATGAATTCAAAATTATATTTTGAATAACTCTTGGTCTTAACTTGTGAAATGTAGATTCAAATATGCCAAGATTAAATATGGTGAGGACCATCAAGGAATACATGGCATTTTTCAACATGAAATCTTTAATAAATCTTATTAACATGAAATTTTTTTGCATACATAGATTATTAGAATTCCACCATTGAGACTTCTACTAAGTCTTTTGATTATGCGTTCATGATATGAAATAAAAAAATGATAGTTTCCCAATTCCAAGTTTATAACTATCTAATCACTTCTGTAATATGAACTTGCATGCCATGTCATCATTAAAACAAATTGAAATATTTCATTCTCAATATTTACTAAGAATGTCATAATGTTTCTTGTTTGAATATGTATTTCTCAAGCATTGATGTGGCTATTATTATTATGGAAGTTGCCTTCACTACAAATCTAATTACTACATCCGCAATCCTAGATTTGATTCCAAAGGTTAGACATTGAAAAAAATTAATTTTGTGTGTTGCTTCAATTTAGTTAACCTACAAAAAAAACATGGATTTGTACTGAATAAATAAAATTGCATAGGCATTAACCCATTGTTATTAAATAGTTTGCTTAAAAATTCACTTCTAAGATTGTTAAGATGAATAATTCATAGACTATTGCATTTGCTTACCATTCAACATGCAAAAGTCCCAGGGGAATACTCTAGCATCCATTTGCCTCCAACTTAGAATCAATGTTGAATGTCATTGCCAATCAAATTTCATATATTAGCAGGCATAGAAAAATAGTGAAGTTTTTAATGGCATGGATAAAATAATATAATTATTTGAGAATGATTGGATGGATTTTATAAATGTTGTGGGCCATTTAACTTAGATCAAGACCAATCATTAGTTGTTCAATAGATAGAGGAAGGATTTGTACAAGGCACAATGAGTCAAACATCTAGCATATCTTTTACAGTTAAGTAGCATAGCTATTTTTAATTGAAAAAACATAATATATTATTTTGTTGTCAAATTTAAATAATGCATTTACAACCATATATAATATCTTTCAAAATAAATAAGTGAACTTATTTTGAACAAAATAGTCCAGCACCAACTCTATTAGAATGCTTCGACCAGCTCCAATAATTATGATAACCCCTTCAAGATTAGATTCATTGCATGCCATACACTGGATTAGCTAATAAAAACCAATGACAAAGAGGTAACTATATTTCATTATAATATATTTGAATTAAATAAGGACTATAAATAATTGAATCTATTTAAGATGTACTCTATTTGAAGAAAAAAGACATTTCATGGAGTTGTCTTTATTTATTGTTGTCATTTTTGGACAATTGTAGACATAGCACAACTATGTCAACCTATTTTTTAAAACTTGTCAAAGTTATAAGATTTTATGCCAAGCCAAATTGTCTTCAGTTGTGCATCATTATCTTTATATAAGATATTTTTTGTATTCATTCTTAGTCAAAAAATATAAAAATGAAGAATCCCAAGTTGCATGAATAAATAGATATTTTGAATTGCAAAAATTTTATGGAGTATTCAAAGTTTTAGTTTTAATATTTTAATCCTTTTGCATTGTTTTTGTGAACTTATTTTCAAGGATTGAAGTTTTTATGCAGGAAATAAGTTATAATATTATTTTTGTCTCGAATAGCCTAATAATTGCTAATTGGTTAGATTATTTTAAATTTTATAAAAAAAAGTAGCAAATCACTATGCTTTTTTTTTTTTGCATAAGAAAATAGTGACAATTTATGAGTTTTACATTAGCCAACATTCTTTGAAAAGTTATAAAAAAATCCATAAATAAGAGTAATAATTCATTTTGGATTTATTTAACAATATTTTCTTGATTGGTTATAAATTTATGAGCAAATGCAAACAAAATGTTTATATTGAATTAAATAAGGACTGAAAATACTTTTATTATGCCCTCTAGTTTTTGTAGGTCACATATATCATATATACAAATATTGGCATCATTTTAGTTTACCAACCCAACATCTCTAATGATATACAAGCATAATCTTGTAAAGATTTGCATTTTGGTTTGTACTGACCAAGGAGATTTGCATCTTGGTGTGCCTGCATTTTTCGGAGAGGTAGTATCAGAAAAGGGGAGTTTTGTAGATGTGGATAGCTAGAAAATAGCGACAACCATGATGCATTATGGTTCATAGTTATATTTGAGTCTACGGCATGTGAAAGCACTTACCAATTTATAGTCATCCTCCATACTCATAACACGTTTATGGGGAGATTCAATAAGGCTGGCCAACACCCTCCTTTGAGCCATGCCAATAGTAATCTGTTGAGCCATGCCATGGCCAAATTATGTCGCTTCCACCTAATCAGACTATGTAAAGGAAACCTTATTCACGATAGAGGAAACCATATAATATAAAACCTATTTACATTATAACACAATGTAGTATAAAAAAATTTACAATATAATAAACATATAAAACATATATTATGTAATACATAATATTAATAATATATTATAAAATATAATATGTAGAATACATAAAAATATAGAATAAAATACAATATATTATATTAACTATTTATTAAAATATAATATTATAATATAAAAATAGTTACAATAAAATGTTATATAGAATAAAAAATATTATATACATATATCTACATATATAAAAATATATAATATGTTATAATATATAAAACATATAAAAATGGAAAATTTTAGAAATTTATATTTACTTATGGAGTATATTCTCTTTTTAAGTGTATGATGTAGGCACCCCTACTTCTTGAAAATTAAAGCTACCAACTCTCCTTGCTGCCTAGGACCGATCACCAATCGACTAGCTTTTCTCTCAATCGATGACCCCTTTACCATGAGATTCACATTGTATCATGAACGATGCCCCCTTATGCAACCATGTGGCATGCACATCGTAAAAGCTTTGATATTCATTTAAATATCAGTGTAAGCAAAAAGATAAACCCTATAACCTCAATGCATTACCGCCCCATAAATATCATTACATTGTTGATTCGATCCACACATTGGACATGAAGTATTTTTGTAATCAAATAAAAAATAGTCAATAAAAGATACCACTACCCTGTGAGCTATAAACCCCTTTATAATGGGTGTAGGGTATGTAAATATAACAACTACTCTAAAATCAAGGTATGTGTATGATATAGACCCTCTAGTGTACAATATCACATGAAATACCATGTCATTGCCCCTCATCATCACTGCTCACCTCACTTTGAAATCTTTCACCACTTGTAAGTTTTATATGGCCTTGTTGTAATTTCCCTATATGTCAATATATTGGTAGCATAAATGAGCATAAGTTACAATATAGACTTTGAAACCTCAATGTCTTGAATCCATATGATTGGCAATGTAGTGTTGATTTGAGTCACATATCAGACATGGAGCCTAATCACAATCAAATAAATGTCATGTTGTTTTCGTCGACCCTTCATGATATCCCAACATGTACAATCAAAGAGCATACCACCTTGAAAGTTATGTACCCATTTCTAATGTATGCAAGTCATGTAAATCCAAAAACTATCTAAAATATGTATAATATTCTAAATGTTAAACATCATCTCAAATCCCAATAGGCACAAACGCAATCTATCACGAAATATGGATGACACATTTCACATGAAGCTTTGGAATTAGAATGTAGATGATTTTTGGTGCAAATACAACTTAATTACATATTTTTTTGAAGCTAATGATGTGTCATTGAACTCAAGAAACTTCTACAATATTTGCCAAAAAAATCTAAGGATAACTTCCTAGTTACAATTTCAGACCTGTGTGGACATCTAGCATAATTACTAGATGCAAGCATTGCATATCAACTAATGTTCTTTGGATCAGCCCCTAGAGGTACATGTTCATTTTTGTCCAAGTATAAAAATGAAGTAATAAATATGATTGCACAATTGGGATCTTCAACATTATTATATGCCTTGAGTATGATAAACACTATGTGGCCAGATCTACATAAAGTCATTCCAGCTACACAAACTTATCACCTAAATAACAATTTTTATTGGAGAAATAAAAACATAATTCTAAATCCACATCTTGTATCTTCATATATGGATAAAATATTTTTAATTTTTGTGAAGAAGTTTTGCATAAGCATCTCCACAACAAAGATTATTGGTATAGATATTCATACTGAACCTATGTTTTCTAGCACTCAATAGATATTAAAAATGTATGTAAAACCATGATTAACTAATGTAATATTTTTACTTAGGTATGAATGGTAGTACACAAGCTCAATGCACATCATGGGGTTCTATGGTTAACAAATGCATCTAACATGGACACATTAAATTGGGAATAACCACTTCAGCTTAATTCTACAAGGATATTCTTTGATCAACATGTAAAAACATGGAATTTGTAGAACATGAATACAATCCATGATTTAATACATTGTTCTGATCTTGATAATCCATGCTCTCTTACCACCAATCACATATTTGGTGTCGATCCTAATAAATATTATGAGACCTATTTATAAATTAGGTACAATGCCACACCTAATGCAGTGGGTCAAAATGTATACACAAAAAATGCGTCACTTTCTAATGCAGATATAAATCCTCATGGCCACTACAACGAACCTCAACCATGTTTATCAACAATGAATAGCGTGAAACTTACCTCCTAATATAGAGTGATGATAGAGTCAACATCCACAATGCAAACATGCTCTCAATATGTCGTGTAAATGTAGATTGTCAACCGATTATTTGTTTCCATGTTATACTTAAATATTAGCAAAGTATGTAACAAATGGAAATGACCGCATACAATAAGTTCTTTTTAGAAACTAGATAGTGACATAGGAGCACAAGAGACATTCCAAATGCTAAAAAAGTTACCTTGACAAATTTTAGCTAAACATTTGTTACATTATCTATTTGTAAATAGGCCTTCAAAAAGGTCCTGCAGACCATATCTACTAAAGACAACCTACCATATTTGTATGCAACTAACATATTGGCAACAATGTATAATAAGGAAATGTTAAAATGCTTAAACACTCTAGTTTCAATATGTAAAGTTGAGCAAAGAAAACATACAGAGATATCTAACTAGAACAACACTCAACTTGAATAAATCATGCTTCTATATAAATAACAAAAACCCATTCTAACGTTGAACTTATGGGTGAAAGCAGGATTAGTTAATGAAGTGGTTGGAAAAAATATTTATATTATCTACAATGTAGATTCAAATCCACCTTCATCACTTATATATATATATATATATATATATATATATATATATATATATATATATATCATTCAAAAAATACTTTGGTCCCCCATGGGATATTTACAATCTTTCACTTCTTTTAATTCCTCCTATTACACAAGTTAATCATCGACAAATGCCTATCAAAATGTCATGGTGTATAACCATACATAAAGCACAGGGAATGAATCTTGATAAAGTAATAATTGATATTTTGACCACAGCAATATACACATGGATGTATCTAAGAATCCCAAAGTCACCACCACTTGTCAACCCTATCGATAGAGTTCGTAAGGCAAGATCTAATGGGGAGTCACCTTGTGGACCTGCTAACAGTCAGGCTTGGTGGGACTCTAATCAATAGTGAGGCTACAACTAGCTTGGGAGATAAGGGCTACAGTCTTGACATTATTAGACATTACAAAATTAGGAGCCAATAGGAAAAAATTATGTGGCCCCATGAATAGTCAGGAAATAACAACTCAAGTTTGCCTAGTGAGCAAAATACATACATGTGATCTCATTGTCAGTCGGAAACAGACAAGCTGAGCACCTGGGACCAATGATGACGAATGACATGTTACAAGCCCAATGTAACCCCACAGTGACATGTTACATAGGGTATGTAGCAAATACAGATGTGACACGTGCCCCTTATGCAGAGTTAGCTTCAATTGGCAGCCATCCCAACACCATTAATGCATCTAACAACAAATAAAAGAGCGTGGGTAGGGTTAATCATCAAAGCAACATCTAACCACCTAAGGCCATGTACCAACACGTGGGTACATAATGAGTACCACAGGTTGAACTGAACAACATGCGAGCAATGCTTGTAGCCTGTAGATGCCGACATTGTTTACATTTGTATTTGTAAGATTTAAGTTTGCATATAATGTACTCCTATTTAACCTCAACAAACAGTGTCAAGCAAAGCATAACAACAGTTCATAACTTTATGATCCAGAGATTATATACAGAGATTACATTAACTACTCTATATATCTATTCATTTTAATCATTGCACCATCATAATTATGATCATTAAACCACCATATCATATTATATTGAAAAATCTGATGCCAAAAAAAATAATTCACTATATACAATGTAAAATCTTTGTGTCAAACTTGACAATGAATACACCCAATAATAACCTTACACATGTATAATCCCTTCAAAAACCTATTCCAACTCTTTCTACACATACTCCAATCTCCCTTAAATAAATAAATTAAAAAAAAAACACTCCGAATATAACTTGCACCCTTAAGGCACCTGCTAGTAACTATTATTTTTAACTTTTGAAGAAAGCTTCATGTTTTGGTACATAACGTGAGTTTAATGTTTTTCCTCGATTTTTTAATCTGATCGGGTGGGACACTGCTTGCAATCGAGCACAGTATTGTCCCCAAAGTCCACCGTCTTTAACTACCTACCTGTCATTAGGGAACCACCCGTCGCCTAAATGCTTTTTTCTCACCAAATCAGTCAAAAACGTTGGTCCATCCATTAAATGATGTTCTTAATTTTATACAACTGCTTCTTTACATACTCTCTTTCCCAGTTGGATTTGATTGCAGTCTCTTTTTTCAGCTACATACTGTGTTTTCAGGGTACTCGCCTTCTCTGACATTACAGAGAACGTTATTATTGTTGTGTGGAAGATGGGAAGATCTCCGTGCTGTGCAAAAGCACATACAAATAAAGGGGCATGGACTAAACAAGAAGACGACAGGCTCATTGCCCACATTCAAGTCCACGGAGAAGGCAGATGGAGATCCCTCCCTAAGGCCGCAGGTTTTTATTTCCTGTTCATTTCGTCTATAATGATAATATATCTGTATAGAAGTATAAGATTTTGTTTGTACTTTAACAGGGCTGCTGAGATGTGGGAAGAGCTGCAGACTGCGGTGGATAAATTATTTGCGCCCCGATCTCAAGCGAGGAAATTTCTCTGAAGAAGAAGACGACCTCATCATAAAAATGCACACCCTCTTGGGGAACAAGTACGCACAGAATTTATGACTCTTACTTTAGTGATTTCTTTCGTTTTATTAATTTAAGATTTGATGTATAAGATTAAGTTATTTGTATTAAATGTTAAGTATGTGGAAATGGCGGTGCAGATGGTCTTTGATTGCAGGGAGATTGCCAGGGCGAACGGACAATGAAATAAAGAATTACTGGAACACCCACATCAAGAGAAAATTGCTGAGCCTGGGAATCGACCCACAATCCCACCGCCCTATTCACCCCATTAATAATAACAAAAGCAGCAACAGCCCCAGTCGCTCTCCCCAGCAAGAAATTGTAATGGCGGATTTCTTCCACTATAATCACTCGGAAGTGAGCAGCTCTGTTAATGAACGCGCGGCTTCAGACGCAGACAGTCGAAGGGAAGAGCGACCAGACATAAATCTGGATTTGTGTATTAGTTTGCCTTGTTCCGCCCCTCCTACGAATAATAGAGAAAGAGCCGTCGATTCTAACAGCCGTAAGGCATGTTACCAAATGGAGTTGCAAATGAAAAAAATACAGTGAAAAAAATACTTACAGGGTTCTATTACCCTTATGATGCCACCACCATTTTTGTTACTATTATTGTTTTTGTTTATGCACTCTTATTGTTCAAATTAATGGATGCAATACTTCCAAAATCAAATGAGTGATTATACAGAGAGAAGGCAATTTCTAGAAGCGGAAAAGAGATTAATTGTTTGGTATTGAAAATAACTACTTGTTGCCTTGCTATGTTATTCAATTAATGGTCACAATTGATTTGATTTTATAACGATCATGCCGATTTTCGATCTGAAATTGAATGGTATATATTCATGTAACCCTTTCAAGTTCAAGTTGAAAGGTAATTTTGAATGGTATATATTCACATAACCCTTTTAAGTTGAAAGGGTTACATATTTACATAATTTTGAATGATATATATTTATGTAACCTCTTTAAGTTAGAAGGATATATATTTATATATAAAAAAATTATAATGAAAAGTTTGTAATGATAAGTTTGTAAAAAATAATTGTATTATATATATTTATGCGACTCTTTTTTTATAATGACAAATTTATAATGGTAAGTTTGTAAGAAATAGTTGTATTATAATTAATACGAATAATTTAAGTATATATTTTATTAAAATATGTGTTAAATAAAATATTATTTTTTAAATTTTTAATCATTTTAATTGTTAAAATGGGTTTGAATTTTGAAGAACTTTAATAAATAAATTTGATGTATTTATGTTTCTCAATTATGTTGATAGGCATGCATTTATCAAAATGAGTTTTATGTTCGTTCTTAATCAATAGTTCATTTTTTGAAGTTGGAGGATGTATACAATCAGATTTTTCTACTACTCATGCATGGCATGGGATGATTGGTCTACGTCACAAAGCTCGAAATATGCTGGCAGGGATGCGATGTCCCTCCGATGACCAATTGATAGTTACAGTATAGTGTGTGGTCAATAAATCCAAGTAATAGAGTGTATACCTTTTGCCACATTTGCAAGTCTATTTTACATATATTTATTTTCTACATTCAATACCATTATTTTTTTGTGCTAGCTTTTAATGTGTATGCAAGGATGTAGAGATTTTTGTGATGTGTTATTAATCCAAACTAATATTTCCGTTAATAGTCTAATCTTAGAAAAATTTAATCTATACGAGCTCATCATATATGAGAGCAAGATTGACAATTCATTTTTCTTATTATGTGAGACAACTAGAAGGCAATCGTGATTAGTATCAGATTAAGTTAAGATTTTTAAATAACACAAATAATTAAGTGTCTTCATTTTTTTAGCATTGTGTTGTTTGTGGCATAGAATCATTGGCTTCTTATAAATAGAGATATGTTAATGGTTTATGGCTCTATTTAAGGTTTATATAAAAATAGTTTGTGGATTTGAAACATTGTATTGTTTTGATAGTTCGATGTGTATAGACTAAAGATTGGTTATGTAGACATTATTAGGTAAGTTAATATTGAATCAATCTCTTTGCATGAATGCAGTGGGAATATTGTGTTTGTCTTATTTATATTATTGGAACTAATGTCATTTAAAAAAAAAATCAATATAGTTTTTCTTGCCATAAACTTATATACATACCTATAAGGACATGATTTCATTCGATATGTAGGGACATTATTTCATTCTATCCAAAGTTCTATTTGTTTATTATATGGTAAGATCTATCATCTAAATAACACAAAGAATTGGTCGTGCTTTGATTTTTTTAAAGTACTATGTTGTTTGAAAACATGAAATCATTGGCTTCTTGTAAACATAACTCTATGAATGGTTTAAAGCCCATCTTAGGGTTTATGTAAAAATAAGTTGTAGGTTTGAAATATTGTGTTGTTTCAATAGCTCGACTTGCATAGACCATTTTTTAAATTAATATATTTCTTCTTCACATAAATTTATGTATAGGTCTATAGGGTTGTCATTTTATTCTTTCTAAAAATCTATTTTTCATTAGAAAGTAAGATATGTCATCTGAATAACACAAAAAATTGATTGTATTTATTTTTTAAAAGTACTATGTTTTTTGATGGCATGAATTCATTAAATTTTTGTAAACATAGATCTATGAATAGTTTACAACTCATCTTAGGATTTACTTAAAATTAATTTGTAGGTTTGAAATATTGTATTTTTTATAGCTCAACACACACATACCAAAAATTGGGGCCATTGTCAGCTAAGTTAAGATCAAATCATTATCTCTAATAAATGCAATGTCTTTTTGGAAGACTATAAACTACCTTCTGACAAATGTACATATTTAGTTGGTATATTTTTGTCTTATAAATTTTTAATGAATATTTTAATAATTAAAACTAAAAAAACAATGAATCAAACGTATATTCCCATAGTTGTATGTTGGTTAGTAAATAGACATGCTTATTAACTTATTTTAGGTTCTTTTTTTTCTACTCTCTTATGGTCCTTTGGTGTTTTCCCTTTTGTGGTTACCACTCAAATTTAAAATCTCATAGAAATGCTTTACTTGTGCCCATTCCAAACCGAGTTGTCAGATATTTTACAAATTTCCACTTCTTTATATAATTTTCTATATTTATAGAGGAAAAAAACTAAAAATGATAAATGACAAAAAGTGAGTTTTAAATTGCTCAAACTTATTTTATATATGCATAATAATTTTTAAAAATAATAATTATATATAGGCATACACTACATTCCATTTTAATTGAATGCTTAAAAATGATGATATATTAATAAAAGTTCAAAAATGATGTTATATTCATAGTAGCCATCTTTTACTAAAGCTAGTGTGTATAGATTAACATATTTTTATTTATTTAAATTATGAGATTTACATCAATTTTATAGTTGTCAAGACCAAAGTTTTATATGATGAAAACTATAAAAAATTAGTTAAATTATTTTTGAGAATGTACAATGTACATTCTACACAATTATATTTTGTATTGATTAGCCATATTTATGGTATAAGACATATAATGCGTAGAAATAAAATCACATGCCTAAACAATATGAATGATAATGCACAAGTAGATGCATGGTTGTTATGCAACCATGCTAGCCCTACTTGTTCTAATTAGCCTACAAATTTTTAAATAAGTCTACAAATCTCAATACCAACCTAATTAGCCCCACAACCCAAATGTTCATAATGCATGCTTGAGTAAAAAGAGGTGGGTTCAATAAACCAATCACTTGAATGATTTCTCAATAAGTTAAAATGGGATACTGGGTGATTCCAGCCAATCATAAGTCCCAATTTGTCTCTTAAGTCATAATTTAATTTTAATTTCAAGTTGGCTTACCTTTAATGGAAATTTATTATAAAATAGGACGCATACTCCTCACATGACCTCAAAAGGGGTCTAAAACATCTTTACTTAGATACTTGTTGATGGAGCATTCCATCTCATCTATTGGATCTCTTCTATCTTAATCATCGAATCTAGACAAGATGAGAAAACTCTAGGAATACTTAAAGAATGCAATAAAGGGTTTAAAATAGCTTTATAAGTTTCAATTTTAAGTTTGGTGAAGGGATGAGAAGGTTTGAAGGATGACTTGTCCATAGTCACCCTTATCCACATTCCTCATCTTTGAATTACTGCATTAATGGGGTCTCCAAGCTTTTTGCATTTTTTATATTTCATTTCATTTTAATTTTCCATCTTGACTTAAAGTTTGGTGAGTGTATTTTGTAGGTACCTAGTTTCTCAAGATGTTTTAAGGAGGTCTCAAGCTCCCGTGGTTTGTGAAAAAATGAATAGAAACTTCAAGCTCCTCCATGGCCATTAATCGCTAACAATGTCTAGATTAAAGGAAATTACTATTCATTTTTTTGGTTTCAATATTTAATTTTGTTTCACATTGTAGAGGATAAGAAAATAAGAAGCATTTAATTTAAAATCAACCTGTCCTAGGGCTTCTAGAAGCCCACAAAATCCATTAAGTCTAAAATGATTTATCCTTGAAAAATAGATCATATCTTGAAAAATAAAAGCTTTCATGACTTGAAAATGCTTCCATGTGGAAGAGGGAAATTTTTTAAGTGGGATTTCCTTCTTAGTGACCCCATCCCCAAGCCTCTTGTTTCCATAATCGACTAAATAAAATAAATACTAATAATAGGTGAAAGTAATGGGTTGAGTGAAAACTAGAAGCAACATTAAAAAATAATATTGTATTAAAATAATATATTAATAAAATATAAAATAAAAACTATAAACTATAAATAAACATTAAAAATAAAACATGCTAACCAAAAAGGTTACTCGGTGGTAAGGTTGGTCGACGGTAGTCAACAAGTTGATTACCACATTCACAAGTGGGGAAGCAACTTATCCGCATGGATTTTATGCTACGGTTAGTTGCACGGATTTTATGCCATGGCTATCCACCCAAATGCCCACTAACGTGCTCACATGGATTTGTTACACGGTTGTGGCCTATTAAAAGATATGCACTGAATAAATAAGCCACTTTTTGTGGAGTCACATGAGTGACTGCTAGCTAAGCATGACCTCCCCTATAGGGAAGTGGTCTTTGCCTTAATTTTTAAGGACCTGTGTAAAATTACCCCACAGACTACCATATTTCAAAATTTTGCTATGGGAAAACCATCACTCCTAAAAATTTGAAATGAAAACATACATATTCTAAAAATCATGATTTTTAATCTAAAATTGTTTCAAGCATGATTTTCGCTTGATTAGTATGTAAATTTTAATTCAAGTCAAATTACTAAAGGAAAAAGAGCAAATTAAATGTTTTATCTATAAAAATTAATATTTTTTTTAATTGTAAGCCTTAAAATTATTCTGTAAAAAGCACCATAATAATGATAAAGCATACTATCAAATAAATTGATTTTGGGAGATTTAGTTTATTTTTTTAATAGTATGGATCAAATATCCAAGGAGCTTGAGCAGGATTTCGGGGAGTAAAAAAAAATTGTTGAGAAGTAAATTGTCAAGAAAGGGAAAACTATTTTAAAAGACTAGGACAACATTAAAAGGAGACTAAGAAGTGCATCCAAAATCTCTAAACATAAAAAATAAAAATAGGGGATCTAGGGAGCAAGAGCTTGCAGGAGGTACAGAAAAAGAGGGGTGATGAGATAGTCATTGTCATGGATAGAGTCAATGAAGAGTTGGAAGAGTCTAGTAAAGAGGGAGAGAAGAATAGAGAGAAGGATTAGGTCCAAATAGCTATTAAGAAAAATAAAGAGATAGAGGAGACTATAGCTCCAAATAAAGGGGAGTCAACACTGAACCAAAAGGAAAAAAATGTGGAATTCAACAATCTAGTGGCCTCACTCAAAGGCAATGAGAACATAAATAAAATTATGGAATAACTCGACCTTTAGAAAGCCATAATGAGGTGGTTTATATGTGATATTATATATCTGAAAGGAAGGATGAATGTGTTTTAGCAGGGGAATGCTAAAATGTCTCAAACCTTGGTAGAGAGAGAGGAGGACAACCAGATTCAATGCCTAAATTTTAGAGTGGAACTAGAACATGCTGATGATAATATGTGAAATAAGATAAGTTTTTTGGTTAATTATAGTAAGGCTGTAATGTATGAAGTTATTCAAAATGTTTAAAATCTTAGGGCACATCTTAGAGAATTTTTTGAACCCAACTATGTTGGGAAAGGTAAGGGTAAAAAGGGGTAGAGTAGTAGTGCTCAACACACAGTAGACCATAAAAGTTTATTGATGCAAATGGATATGAATCTCAAGAAAATGAAGGCATGTTGGTAAGATGTGTCTGGAAGCCTAGGCTTAGATTAGTTTTTTAATTGTTTTGTGGTTGTATTTGGGTTGTTTTGTATATGTTTTTGGACTGTGTTGGTCCTTGTTTTTCTATTTGGCTTGGATAGCCTTTTTTTTCTTTTACACTTGAACTTCTCCTAGGGTTTGGGGACCCTAGTTCAAAAAAATCCCCCCTCCCCCCGCAATTTAACCTAATTAAAAAAAGATATAAATTGTATACACATTTTCAATTGCAATAATTCATTGAAATATAATGTCCTTAAATAACAAAATTTGCCCCTTTTTTAACATGGTATAATAAGTGAACATGACAATGCTTGTAAACCTAATAAATCACACTTTCTCTTTCAATGGTTTCTAACATCCTAGTTAGAGTTACACAAACATTTTTAAAAATAAGGTAAAAAGCTCATTTTCTAATCCAAGCTCCAATGCACTCCTACAAGATGAAACCAAGGAGGGGATCACCTCCCATCCATAAATACCATCATTAGGAAATTATCCTATGCCTCCCCCAAGCCAAGGACTCCAAAATTTGAGCATAAGTAGCATCAAAAATTTGAGGTAACGTAAGTGTGGATAAAGGTAAACTGACAAGCTCAACTAGACGACTTAACCTATCAAAATTCTATACAAGCAAAGGAATTCCACTAACACTCAATCAAAATCACATTGAACTATCTTAAGAGCACACAATATAAAGTATGTGAAGACATGTGGCAGCCACAAAGGATTTAAATAATTCAATAATATCAAGAATCACCCATTATAGACAATAATTACTACTCTTCACTCTATGTGCCATGGGAAAAGGATTTTGTAATGACTCCAATAGGAGTTATAGACATACATGAAATGAAAAGTGAGCAAAGGAAAAGTGTTGACGTTGATCATATTGTAGACCATATGAAAGAAGCACATAATAAAGTGCATTAATAATGGGATAAAATTACTCTACTATAAAAGCAACATGAAGAGAGGAAAAATGGAATTTCAAATCTAAGACTTAGTCTTAGCACCCCTGAGAAAGGAAATATGTCCTAAGTGAAATTATGATAAGTTGAAATGGAAAATGATTGGCCCATGCAAAATGTTGTGAAACTTTGTGAATAATGCATATGAAATAGAGTTGCCTAAAGGGGTCGATATATCTCATATTCTCAATGTCATTTATTCTTATCCATATTATGAAGGATAAAGTAGTGAAAGTGAAAAAGTGGATGCTAAATAAACCTATTAAATATATCAGATGCCTAAAAAATATTGTGAGGAAGCATGACAAGTGATTGACACATTAGCTGGAAAATATACACATAAGAATGAATATACATAATCTCTAGTAAAGTTGAAGGACCGAAGAATAAATAATGTTACTTGGATTAACATATCAGAAGCTATAAAATAATAAACACCACTAGAAAAAATCTTAGAAGATTTATAATTAGGAAGTCAAGTTTATTTTCTTACTGAAGGTGTATGATGTAGGAGCATCTAGGTTCACATGTAATCTTGCATCAACAAAAAATATAATAGTTTAGGAATTTTATCTATGTGGTGTTTTTCAAAAATTTATTATTGCACATATGTCATTTTTTGTAAGTTTTCTCAAGTCTTCTATGTTTTACAGATCTTCTTTACATCTTTTGTACTACCTTTGAGTGTTCACCTATTTGTGAAGTTTTACACTACCTAGAATCACACATATATGTTTATAAGTTTTTATGCACATTTTCCCCCACATAATAGTAACTGTTGGTTTTCTAAATAAGATTTTGAAGCTTTGTGTAATAATTAGTGTTAGTATTATGTCCAAGATTAATTTTTCAGTGATTTGTAGAGAATTTTAAAAAGTCTCTCTTCATTTATTTCCCTATAAAGTTTGATTTTTTCTGTAAGAGTGGCATAGTTTAAAAGATTCCTTGGCAAAGTTTGCTATTCACTTTGTAATCCATGAGTTGATTTGATAATCATTATGGAAAGTGTGATAATATGTGTTAAATTTCTTGAGCAAACATGAGGATAATTACATAAAGTTTTCTAGCTCAATTACTCAGTTCTTGTGACATCTTTATACACATTTAGTTTGGGCACATATCCTTGTGATGTGTTATGAAAGGATTCATTTATGATTATTCATGTGAAGGCGATAAGGATCTATTTGGTTTTTCCCATAATTTATTATGTTGTGATGGATTACATTGTAACGTGTTTATGCCTTGGAATTGTGAGAGACATTTAATATTTGGGGCACACTAAGGTGTGTTAAAAGTTATGAGTGGGTGATAAGAACTTAATGTTTCATTTTGTGTTAATTTCACCTATAAAAATGACCCTAAACTTGTGAAAATAAGTCACAATGTGGGCCATAGTATTAGGACTTAAATATGATTTTGAGTAATTAATCTGATAGTTAGGCTACACTTCTAAAGACTGTGAGCTAGAAAGTAGAGATATGTGGATTTAGTGTTGTAATGCATGTTATTATGAGATTGTGGTGTCATTGTTATTATTTTTCCTCTTGTATTTATTGATGCTAAAATATAATAATTATATAATTTATGTTTGATATATTTTGTTACATATTATGTTGTGTATTTTGAGGGTTGTGTGGTCTAAGGTGTATCTTAATTAAGACCCCTAGCCAAGGTCGCATCATCTTATTTGAGATGTGGATCTGAAAACCCTACTCCATGGAGTTAATAGTTAACCCTATACCTTGTGCTAGGTGATAGTTGGAGAAGTTAAAGCTACTTTGTGTTATGGGTAGTTAGTTGTAATTAGTTTTTAACGTGTTATATTTTTTACGTTACCAGATCCTCTATAACAATAATCATAAAGTTATAAATAAGGATTGGAAATGATGGTACACTATCATAGATTGATACTTGAATTTATATTATGAAATAATTGATGCACTATAGTTCTTACCTTGTTTATTGAACTTAGGATCTTAGATATGTTCTATTCATGAAATACACCATGATCCACTCTAAGAGCATGCTCAGTTTTTAGTAACTAAGTTTTTAAGGCTCATGTGGTTTTGAATGTTGTGTTGACATGTTATAAGAGATCCATGTTGTTTTTATTATACTTTGCACCTATATCATGTTGAGAACTACCTTGAGGTACCTTTTATCCTTATAATAGATGAATGTTATAGGAATTATGTCTTATAAATAATTACAGGGATAATATTATATGAAGGTGGCATTGAATTTTGTCTCTACTTGACAGCATGCCCTAAAATAGCAGAATTGATGAACTTAGATGAATAAAGGCAAATTCACCCATTATATATATATATATATATATATATATATATATATATATATATATATATTAGTGTGATGGCTCCCAAGAAAGAAGACCTTTGTGGGTTAATTTATTAAGAATATGAATAACTTTAGAAACCTAGTTTGTAAACCTAGTCAGCAAGTCCCTTCATCTATGAAACAAGGAATGGTGGTTAGATTTTGTTAGTGGAAGCATTTCAAGTCATGAGGTATATATATATATATATATATATCTTAGTGTGATGGCTCCCAAGAAAGAAGACCTTTGTGGGTTAATTTATTAAGAATATGAATAACTTTAGAAACCTAGTTTGTGAACCTAGTCAGCAAGTCCCTTCATCTATGAAACAAGGAATGGTGGTTAGATTTTGTTAGTGGAAGCATTTCAAGTCATGAGGTATATTAATCTAGTAATTAATTACTATTAGATAAAAGTATTTAGATTTGTTGGTTGTAACTCATTGTTTTTAGGAAGTTTAATTAAGGTTTAGACATAAGTTTGAGTGAATCAAGTTGGGTAAGTGCAAAGAGTTGGTGGGTCGAAAGGAGGTCTTAAGTGGACATTTTTTCCCTGAAAAAATAAGAAACCTAAACTTGTATAGATTATTTGATCTCACTACATTCAAAATTTGAAAATGATATAATAACATGAATTGTAAGATTTCAAGTTTAATTTATAAACTATTAATGTTATTACTATTTTTTTGAAAATGGTTAAGTAAAAGTAGATCATACATATTATTATTAAACTATTATTGTTAGTATTATTATGAAAAAAACTACTCCTGATGTAACTTGCACCCATGGGGCAATTGCTAATTTTTTTTCCTTTTGAGAAATCTTCAAGTTTTGGTGCATAACATGAGTTTAATGTTTTTCGTCTATCTATCTATCTATCTATCTATCTATCTATCTATCTATCTAGAATACCATCGGCCCTCAGATTAGATCTCTATCTCGACTCCACCCTTGATCACGAATGGAATATGATCACCATGATTGGATAGGGGGTTGAAACTAGCGCCATCCATATCTATATATGGGATGGGAAAGGAAACCAACGAAGCGGATCCCCTATAGATAGATGGGAATGGGCCCCGCAAAGCGAATCTCATAACCAGCGAATATCTCTCCCCTATCTAGGTATAGTGAATCTCATAACCAACAACTATATCTCCCCTATATATAGATAGGCTTAGCGGATCCCCTATATTAGATGGGGATGGGCCCAACGCCCAAGATATAGATGGGAAACCAACGAAGCGCCCTATATATATAGATGGGAAACCATCACCCTAGACATAGATGGGGTTGGTTGTATTGACCAGAGATTTGATCCTAGTGGCTAAGAGAACATATATAGTAGAGGGGCTCCCCATATAGATATTCTTGACTCCTAGCCCCTAGAAATGATCTGAAAGGTGATATGGATATATAGGCCATCTGACGAGAGGAAACATTTGTGGGATTGAAAAGCGATATGGATGTATAGGTCATCTGATGGGCCTATCTAGATAGAGAGTGGTCCCCTCTCTATATGAAAGGCATCTGATAGGGATGTATAGGCCATCAGTGAGCCTATCTCTATGGGGTTCTCTCGCGACACATCACATACAGATAGATAGGAGTCCATTATTGACAATGAGACTTGACATGCAATCTATGGCAAATCTAGATCTATCTAGGGGGGGCCTTAGATAGATCTAACCCCATCCCCCTCTATATAAATATAGATATAGATATTGATATGGGATAGATAGGGCTTGGGCGGGGATCTCTATATATATTCTACCCCCTCAAGCCCTATATCCCCCATCTATATAGAGAGGGGGCCTATCTAATCTATCTATGGCAGATCTAGATCTATATAGGGGGGCCAAAGAAACTATATCTTGGGGAGGAGGGGGGCGGGGGTACCAGGTGGTAGATTCTATATATAGATTCTAGCCACTTTATATGATGGGGAGCGATGGGGAGCAGGGTGGGAGCTACAGTTATTCCCGTGGAATGGCAGAGAGTTGATAGTTGTTATGTAGGTACGAATGGACACTGAGGGTATTATCTATCATGAGCCTACCGACTCAGAACGTATATTCTACTACTCATTCTGGCATTTACTAATCTCGAGTCTCCAAGTGGGCCCTCTTGGCCACCCGTGACCCTCACTTTTTGGGGAATCATGCTCCTATGCATGCGTGTCGACTTGCAGCTCAGTGGTCCACCAAGTTTTTGTCCCCTTCTAGTTCTGAGTGTCTTCTTGGATAGTTATAGAGGCCCATATGCACGGGATATATCTGATTGAGTGGAACATGGCTTGTAGTTGAGCAAACTGGTGTCACCAAAGTCCACTATCTTTCGACTACTTGTCATTAGGGAACCACCGGCCGTCTAAATGGCTTTTATCACCAATGTAGTCAAAAACATGGTCCATCCATTAAATGATGTTCTTACCAACTTCTTTGCATACTCCCTTTCCCAGTTGGATTTGATTGCAGTCTCTTTTTCAACTACCTACCGTGTTTTCAGAGTACTGTGTTCTCTGACATTACACAGAACGTTATTATGGTTGGGTGGAAAACGGGAAGATCTCCGTGCTGTGAAAAATCACATACAAATAAAGGGGCATTGACTAAACAAGAAGACGACAGGCTCATCGTCCACATTCAAGTCCAAGGAGGAGGCCGCTGGAGATCCCTCCCCAAGGCCGCAGGTTATTCATTCATATGCATCTCGTCTATGATGATAATATATCTTTATAGAAGTATAAGATTTTGTTTGTACTTTTACAGGGCTGCTGAGATGTGGGAAGAGCTGCAGACTGCGGTGGATAAATTATTAGCGCCCCGATCTCAAGCGGGGAAATTTCTCTGAAGAAGAAGACGACCTCATCATAAAAATGCACACCCTCTTGGGGAACAAGTACGCACATAATTTATAACTCTTACTTTACGGATTTCTTTCATTTTATTGATTTAAGAGCAAGTTTGACAATTCATTTTTCTTATTAGGTGGGATAATTAGAAGGTAATCATGGTTAGCATCATATCAAAATAAGATTTTTAAATAGCATAAATAATTGGTTATGTGTTCATTTTTAATGTTGTGTTGTTTGAGGCATAGAATTATTGGATTTTTATAAATAGAAATTTGTGAATGGTTTATGGGTCTACTTAAGGTTTATATAAAAATAGGTTGTGTGTTTGAAATATTGTATTATTTTGATAGCTCAATGTACATAAAGATTGGTTATGCAGTCATTGTTAGGTAAGTTAAGTTTGAATCATTCTCTTTGCATGAATGTAGTGAAAATATTTTATTTGTCTTATTTTTATTGTTGACACTAATATTATTTTAAAAAAATCAATGTGATTTTTCTTACAATAAATTTATATATCGGTCTGTAGGGAGGCGACTTTGTTTTGTCTAAAGCACTATTTTTTTATTAAACGGAAAGATTTGTCCTCTAAATAATACAAAGAAACGGTCGTGCTTTGATTTTTTTAATATTACTTTGTTTTTCGATGACGTGAAATCATTGACTTGTTTTAAACATAACTATGTGAATGGTTTAAAGCTCATCTTAAGATTTATGTAAAAATAAGTTGTAGGTTTGAAATATTATGTTGTTTTGATATCTCAACCTACACAGACCATTTTTAAATTAAAATATTTCCTCTTCACATAAATTTCTGTATAGATATACAAGGTTGTCATTTTGTTCTTGTTAAAGACCTATTTTTCATTAGAAAGTAAGATATGTCATCTGAATAACAAAAATAATTTGTTGTAGTCATTTTTTTAAAAGTACTATATTGTTTGATAATATGGATTTATTAGATTCTTTTAAACATAGCTCTGTGGATGGTTTACAACTCATCTTAAGATTTATATAAAAATGGGTTGTGAGTTTGAAATATTATATTTTTTATAGCTTAACACACACAGACCAAAGATTGAGGCTATTGTCAATTAAGTTAAGATCAAATCATTATCTCTAATAAATGCAATGCTCTTTAAAAGACTATGAACTATCTTATGACAAATGTACATTTTTAGTTGGTATATTTTTGTCTTATAATTTTTTAATAAATATTTCAATAACTAAATTTGTAAAAACCAATGAATCAAACATGTATTACCATAGTTGTATGTTGGTTAGTGAATAGACATGCTTATTAACTTATTTTAAGTTCTAGTTCTGTGGTGTTTTTTCTTTTATGGCTACCACTCAAATTTAAAATCCCATAGAAATGCTTTGCTTGTGCCCAATCCAAACTGAGTTGTCAGTTATTTTACAAATTTTCACTTATTAATATAATTTATCTTTATAGAAGAAAGAAACTAAAATCTAAAAGTGAAAAAAAAAAAAAGTGAATTTCAAATTGTTCAAAATAATTATATACATGCATAATAATTTTTAAAAATAGTAATTATATATATAAGCATACACTACATTATGTTTTAATTGAGTCCTTAGAAATGGTTCTATATTCATAGGTAGTCATTTTTTACTAAATTTAGTGTGCATAGATTAATAAATTGTGATTTGCTTAAATTGTGAGATTCACAAAAATATATCTTATAGTTGTTATGACCAAAATTTTACATGATATAAATCATTAAAAAAATAAGCAAATTATTTTTTAGAATGTACAATACATGTTCTACACAATTATATTGCACATCAGTTAGCCATCTTTGTAACACAAGACATGTAATGTGTTAAAAAAAATCATATGCCTAAACAACATGAATGATAATGCACAAGTGGATGCATGGTTGATAGACAACCATGCTATCCACTTGTTCTAATAAGCCTACAAGCTCTAAAATAATCCTAAAAGTCTATATGCCATTCTAATGAGTCCCACAACTCAAATGTCCATAATGCACACTTGAGTAAAAAGAGGTGGGTTCAATAAACCACTTGTTTGAATGATTTTTCAATAAGTTAAAATGGGGTTGAAATGGGATCTTGGGTGATTCTAGCCAATCATAAGGCCCAATTTGTGTCTTAAGTCATAATTTAATTATAATTTCAAGTTGAATTACCTTTAATGGAAATTATTAGAAAGGAGAAATCATACTCCTTAGATGACCTCAAAAGGGGGTATAAAATGTCTTTACTTAGCTCCTTGTTGATGGAGAATTCCATCTCATATATTGGATCCATTCTATCTTGATTATTGAATCTAGACAAGATGAGGAAACCCTAGGAATACTTAAAGAATGCAATCAAGGGTTCAAAATAACTTTCTAAGTTTTAATTTCAAGTATGGTGAAGGGAGGAGAAGGTTTGAGGGATAAATTTTCCATAGTCACCCCTCTCCATGTTCCTCATCCTTGAATGGCCGCCATTAAAGGGCTCTCCAAGCTTTTCTCATTTTCTATTTTTCATTTCATTTTAATTTTCCATCTTGACACAAAGTTTGGTGAGTATATTGTTTAGGTGCCTAGTTTATCATGATGTTTTAAGGAGATCTAAAGTTCCCATGGTTTGTGAAAAAAATATTGGGAGCTTCAAGCTCCTCTACAACCATTAATCGCCAACAATGTCCAGATTAAAGGAAATTACTATTCATTTTTTTGGTTTTAATAATTAATTTTGTTTCACATTGTAGAGGATAAGAAAATAAGGAGGATTTCCTCTTAAATCAACCCATCCCAGGACTTCTAGAAGCCCATAAAATCCATGAAAGCTAAAATGACTTATCTTTGAGAAATAGGTCATATTGTGAAAAATAAAAGGTTTCATGCCTTAAAAGTGCTTCCATGTGGAAGAGATAAAAATTTTAAGTCGGATTTCCTTCTCAATTTCCCCATCCCCAGGCCTCTTGTTGCCATAATTGACTAAACAAAATAATTACCAATAATAGGTGAAAGTAATGTGTTGAGTGAAAAACTAAAGACATAACATTAAAAAATAATATTGTGTTAAAAGAATATATTAATAAAATATAAAATAAAAATAAAAACTTTTAAAAAATATTAAAAATGAAACTTGCTAACCAAAAAGGTTGGCTAGTGTTGGGGTTGGCAGTGGTAGTCAATAAGTTGATTACCACATTCACAAGTGGGGAAACAACTTATCCATATAGATTTTATGCTAGGTTTAGTTGCATGGATTTTATGCCATGGCTATCCACCCCAAACTAACCACCAATTGGCTCACATGGATCTGTTACACTACTGCAACCTATTAGGAGATCTGTGCTCAACAAATAAGGGAGTGAAGGTCTAAGTCCCTATGGGCAGGCTTCACTTGATAATATCAAATGTTATTTATTTTTTGGAAATGGTACTATTTATTTAGCAGTAATGTCACCAAATATATAAGCGCTGATAGGGAGGTTATAAACATAGATTTATTTCTTACCTAAATGCTTTTAATGATGTGCATTTTCAATACCTATAGAAATAAGGATTACACAGAAGTTATGCATTGGAAAAGACTAAAAGAAAGTTATCATGTCGTAGGTATCAGCACCGCCAATGCCCTAGAAAGAAGAAACATCACCATTACCAGGATTAAAATTAGGGTATTATTAGTAAGCAGTTATGATAGAGAAAAATGAAAGCAAGTGCCATGTCTGAGGGATTTTGTCAAACATTTTATAAATTAGTAGATAATATTCATGCCATCAATTTTCTCATCTTCTGATGATGTTGGAGTGCATAGATCTACAAATCTGCCCCAAATTCTATTCACACTCACTCTATTTAATATAACTACACTCAGTTGAGGTATTTTTGTTTGGACAGTAAACTAATTTACCCTGAGGATTATCATTCATACTTATTGTATCATACTGATTTCCCGTGATTGAATTATATAATAAATATCTCTTATCATTTTCCATCATTGATGGTGAAATCTATACTATAACAAATTCATGCTTAAAATGAGATTTTTAATATACAAAGAAGTTAAACATTATGTTGGGTAGAGCCAAGAATATAAATTTTTTGAGATTAGTGAAAACTTATACAAGCCTGAGTTTACATAGTAATTATTTACTTGATATTATAATTTAAAAGAGTTTTCTCTATTTTATTTTGTACTCATAAAACCATAAGCATTCTAAAATAAAATTAGAAACAACAAATAATTTATAACCTGCTTATTTAACAACAATCCTTAACATAAAAGATAAAAGATGGAAAACATGCATACAACCAAGAATCATAAATGCTAGAATGATAAGATCAGTCATGATAACCCACAAACTTAATTGCATTTATACTCCCTAAAAAGATAGTACATCTACACTAGCCTAATCAAATATGCACCAACCAACGTGTAATGAAACTCATGATAGAATCGAAGAAAGCCACTTTCATGATATAACTATTAAATGTAGGAAATAGATGTGAAGTAGCTTGAACTCCCAAAATAAAGACACCCACAATACATATACATTATATATGTCATGTCCAGACATGGAGATAAATGCATTGTTGTAGTTTGTTGAAAGCACAGAGGGGCTTTTTGAGTCCATTGAAATCCTTGAATGAAATGGAATGTGGTTTCACTTGAGTTGAAATAGCTGAGATAAAAAGAATGGTGGCAGTGTTGCTCTTGGGTTGAGTTAAAGAAAATAAAAGAACAAAACTTGATATGGCAACAACAATAATGTTGTTGGATGAAAAGGTTGAATTGGGAGGTTCAAACCCTAGACATTTTGATAATAAGGATTACGTTAAGGCAATTAAGAAGGCAAAGATCAATGGTGCAATGCAGAAGAGGTAGCCACAGAGAGGTCTTAGCGTGGTATAGTTTGAAAGGCTACAATTGCAAGAGCAAAAATGCAAAGAAGCAATAAACCCACCAATGTAGGGGCAACATAAATTTAAAATTGCACAGGGTTGGACAATGGTAGTGGTGGAATTACAAGGCAAGGATATGACTCTGGTCCATGAGAAGGAACATGTACCTTATGAGAGGGAGAATCCTTAGGAGATTGGATAGGTAGTGCATGCCTAAGATGGAATCATTGTGGTCTATACTCATCTGCTACCAGTGAATGCACTACCTTCCCTTTCCCACCAAAAAATGCCACTATTATGCACCATGCAGAACATAGGAGGTCCTAAAACTACATTAAATTTGAATTGTTATGACTGTCACCACCTAGTAACAAAACCAATGGATTACATCGAATGACTTGAAACAGGCAATAACATCAAAAGTTTATTAACCAATCAAGATACAATAAAAATAGTATTATATTGGATAGGTTAAATAATTTACATGTTACTCTAATTAAAATTTCACATATTTTTGAACATAGGGATTAATGTATTCTAATTGGTCAAAAGCAGACGGAGTAATTCTGAATTAAAGCATAGTGAATGCATTAGATCCCTCTAGGACTAATAAGCTAATCACTTTAGGGTGTAACCCACTTTCCATTCAGTCACATGAGTGACTGTTAGCTAGGCATGAACTCTCCTATAGAGAAGTGGTCTTTGACTTACATTTTAAGAACCTATGTAAAATTACCCCACAGACTACCAAATTTAAAAATTTTGCTATGGGAAAACCATCACACCTAGAAATTTGAAACGAAAACCTACATATTCTTAAAATCATGATTTTTAATCTAAAATTGTTTGAAGTATGGTTTTTTCTTTATTAGTATGTAAATTATTTACTTTAATTCAGGTCAAATTATTAAAGGAAATAGGGCAAATTATTACTTTTACTTATAAAAATTAATATTTTTTTAACTATAAGCCCTAAAATTATTCTACAAAAAGCACCTGAATAATGGTAAAGCATATTATAAAATAAATTGATTTTGGTAGATTTAGTTTCTTTATTTTTTTTAAATTAAAATTTGTATAAAACCAGTTACCGATTAAAAAATAAAATAAAATAAATACCCTTTTTCATGTCTAAGAAAAAACATACCATTCTAAGCATTTTAAGACAATTGATCATTTTATCTGCACTATTGTACTAAATTAACAAGATATAAATTTCATACACATTTTCAATTGCAACAATTCATTGAAATATAATGTCCTTAAAGAAAAAAAATTCACCCTCTTTCAATATGGTATAATAAGTGAATGTCACAATGCTTGCTAACCCAATAAATCACCCTTTCTCTTTCTTTCTCAAAATCTAAAATATGAATTCATGTATTTCAATGGCTTCTATCATCCAACTAAGACTTGCATAAAAATTTACAAAAATAAGGTAAGAAACTAGTCTTCTAATCCAAGATCAATGTGCTCCTACAAGATGAAACCAAAGAGGGGCTCACCTCTCATCCATAAATACCATCATTAGGAAACTATCCTATGCATCCCCTAAGCAAAGGAATCCAAAATTTGAGCATAAGTAGCACCAAAAAGTTGAGGTAAGGTAAGTGCGGGTAAAGGTAAACTGACAATCTCAACTAGATGACTTAAACTATAAAAATTCCCTACAAGAAAGGGGATTCCACTAACACCCAATCAAAATAACATGAAACTATCTTAAGAACACACAATATAAAGTATGTGAAGACACATGGAATCCATATAGGATTTCAATACTTTAATAATATCAAGAATCACTCACTAAAGACAAGAATTACTAGTTTCCACTCTATGTCCCATGGGAGAAGGAATTTGGAATGCCTCCAATATGAGTTATAGACATACATGAAATGAAAAGTAAGAAAATGAAAATTGTTGAAGCTAATAATATTATAGATCATATGATAAATTACATAAGAAAGTGCATTAATAATTGGATAATATTACTCTAAAATATAAGAAACATTAAGACATGAAGAGAAGAGAAATGGAATTTCAATTCTGAGACTTAGTCTTAGCACACCCGAGAAAGGAAATATTTCCGAAATGAAATTATGATAAGTTAAAATGGAAAAATATTGTCCCATGTAAATTTTCGTGAAACTTTGCAAAGAATACATATGAATTAGAGTTGCCTAAAACGGTTGATATGTCTCATATTCTCAATGTCATTGATTCTTATCCATATTATGAAGTATAAAGTAGTGAAAGTGCAAAATTGGATGCTAAATAAACATAATAGATATATCAGATGCCTAAATAAGAGTGTGAGGAATCATAACAAGTGATTGACGGATGAGTTGTAAAAAATAAATGTAAGAATGTATATACAAAATCTTTAGTAAAGTTGAAGGGCCAAATAATAGAAGATGTGACATGGATTAAAATATCATAAGCTAAAAAATAATAAATACTACTAGACAAACTCTTAGAGGATGCATAACTAGGAGGTTGAGTTTCTTTTCTTACCAAAGGTATATGATGTAGGAGCATCTAGGTTTACATGTAATCTTATATCAACAAAAAATATTATAGTTTAGGAAATTTATTAAGTGGTAATTTTCAAAATTTTATTATTGCACATATGTAATTTTTGTAAATTTTCACAAGTCTTCTGTGTTTTACAAATATTATTTACATCTTTTTCACTACCTTTCAGTGTTCACCTATTTATGAAGTTTTACACTACCTACAAACACACATATATTTGTAAGTTTTTATGCACATGTTCCCATACATAGTTGTAATTGTTGGTTTTCTAAATAAGCTTATGAATATTTGTGAAATAATTAGTGTTAGTATTATGTGCAAGAGTAATTTTTTAGTGATTTGTAAAGAATTCTAAAAAGTCTCTCTTCGTTTATTTACCTAGAAAGTTTGTCTTTTTCCTGCAAGAGTATCATAGTTTAATAGATTCCTTGGAGGAGTTTGGTATTCACTTTGTAATCCATGTGCTTATTTTCTAATCATTAAGGCAAGTGTGACAATATGAGGTAAAGTTATTGAGCAAACATGAGGATAATAGCACAAGGTTTTTTAGTTCAACCACTCAGGGCTTGTGACTTCTTTATACACATTTGGTTTGGTCACATGTCCTTGTGATGTGTTATGAAAGGATCCATTGACATGAATATTCATGGGAAGGTGATAAGGATCTATTTAGTTTTGATCATAATGTAATATGTTATTATGCATTACATTTTAATGTGTTTATGCCTTGTAATTCTTGATGCAGGAGATTGCACCCTTGGAAGGAGGCCGAGCTCCTGCCTTCTTCACACAATAATGGAAACTCCCCTCTCGCCTATGGGACCAGCGAAGCTAGAGGGGAGAGTCTCTAGATAAGGGCTAGCTCCCTCTGATGTATCATTTAGGCCCTGGTTTCTCCTACTGCTAACAAAAAATGTAAAAGGGGGGGATGAAAAGGGAGAGAGAGATGCTGAAAACAAAGCCTAAGCCTAAAAAAAAAAGGTGATACACCAAAAAATGTGACCCACTCAGGGCCGAACATACACTTTTCACTGAGAACCACCTCCCCAACACTTCATATTTCATGAGAAAAGCTTCTACATCAATGGGTCAAGGGTCCGTGGAGATACAAGGAGGAAATAACTACTAGAGGTGTTATGAGACACACTGCAACAGCCTATCCTTCACCTATGCTCCCCTAGGGATGCTTCTGATAGACCTGTAAAAGGAAACTCAAAAATGCACTAGACATGTTGTAATCATTCTGTAAAAGCATTAAGAAAATGACATAACACAGAATCAAGGCATAGACACATACTAAAGATGCAAAACTCAGAATGAAGGTAAAAATGTTGTGTTTCGATTCAAGGTAAAATTCTGGCAGAGCTCTGCCTTACAAGCCCGAGAGATTTTTGGGCAGAGTTTTGCCTTAAGGCTGAGATTCGATCCCCCTTCTCGAATGAGAAGTTTACAATTTATAGAAAGAGGAAGAACAACTTGGCGCTTCTTGGGAAAGATTTTGGCACTCTTTTCTATAATTGGCCCATGTGCATTCTGAATCTTAGGAAGAGGAAAACCACTGTTACTGATGTCATTCTTGAGAAGAGCCCTGCTAGAACCATACTGTACAATCGTCAAAATTGACTTTGGTGTTTAAACATTAATGTAAGAGCATGGCCGCGCCTCTTTTCTATAAACAGACTGCAGTTTTTCCCCTCATAAATGCCAACTATAGAAAATAGGTCACGCCGCTCATCTGCAATAACTCACCTTCCCTTTGCCACTTGGATGCTTTGTCTTTTCTGCTCTTTGTCTTCTTCCTGCTCTTTCGGCCCTCAGGGACGATCTTCTAACAGGTCGTTGCGCTCCTTGGTGCTCTTTCCATGATTTGGCACTTAGGCAGTTCAAAAATAATGGCTACTTCACTATGTTAAATTTGACGTTCACGCGGCCGTCACCCAATGGCTATTTCGTCTGCTTAAATTTGACGGCTTTCGGGATGTCATCGTAGAAATGAATAGATTCATGCAAAATTGAAAAATGAAATGGCCTAGAACAGTAGGGACAAAAGGGGACTGATTTTTTCCCTGTTGGACAAAAAATGGTCAACATTAATTATGAGAGACATTTAATATTTGGGGCACACTAAGGTGTGTTAAAATTTGTGAGTGGGTGCTAAGAACTTAATGTTTAAGTATATGATAGTTTCACCTATAAGCATGACCCTAAACTTGTGAAAATAGGTTGAAATATGGGCCATAGTATTAGGACTTAAATATGATTTTGAGTAATTATTCTGATATTTAAGCTACAATTGTAAAGACTATGAGCTAACAAGAAGATATATGTGGATTTAGTGTTGTAACACATCTCATTGTGAGATTTTGGTGGCATTATTGTTATTTTGCCTCTTGTATTTACTGATGCTAAAATATAATAAATATATAAGTTATGTTTGATATATTTTATTACATATTATGTTGTTTATTTTGAGGGTTTTATGGTCTAAGGAATATCTTAATTGAGACGCCTATCCATAGTTGCATCATCTTATTTGAGATGTAGATCTGAAAACCCTACTCCATGGGGTTAATACTTAACCCTAGACCTTTTGCTAGGTGATAGTTGGAGAAGTTAAAGCTACTTTGTGTTATGGGTAGTTATTTGTAATTAGTTTTTAGCATGTTATATTTTTTACTATTCTAGCTCCTCTATAACAATAATCATAAATTTATAAATAAGGATTGGAAATGATGATACGCTATCCTAGAATGATACTTGAATTTGTATTATGAAATATTTAATGCACTATAATTATTAACTTGTATGTGAAATTTAGGGTCTTAGATATTTTTTATTCATGAAATGCACCCCAATCCACTCTAAGAGCATGCTCAATTTTTTGTAACTAGGTTTCAAGTTTTGTGTAGTTTTGAATGTTGTCTTGACATGTTGTAAGGGATCAATGTTGTTGGTCTTCTACCTTGCACCTAGATCATGTTGAGAACTACCGTGAGATACATTCTATCTTTATGATAGATGGATTTCATAGGAATTGTGTCTTATGCATACTTTCAAAGATGATATTATATGAAGGTGGTACTGAATTTTGTCTCTATTTGATAACATGACCTCAAATAGTGGCATTGATGAACTTAGATGAAGACAAGTAAATTCACCCATAAAATAGATATATATGATGTTATATATTAGTGTGATGTCTCCAAAAGAAAGAATACCTTTGGTGGTTAATTTATTAAGAATATTAATAACCTTAGAAACCTAGTTTGTAAGCCTAGCCGTTAACTCCCTTCATCTATGAAACAAGGAATGGTGGTTAGAGTTTGTTTGTAGACACTAGAAAACTGTACACAATGGTTCTAGATGTCAAAATGCTTTGGGACCCCCTGGGGACCACCTAACCCTTCTGAACCCACTAACCAACCCATCGGACCTTGAGTCTAGTTAGTTACTTAGCTAACTAAACTCACTAACTCACTAACTAACCCTTAACCCAACCCCTTTTAACTTACCTTGACCCCTTTAATTTTGCACACTCGACCATTGATGGTCAGCATGATCACCATCGGTTAGGCTAACCGTCAATGGTTAGATCTTCCTCATTATAACATAAACACCAGCTATGTGTAAGCTAACATGACATAATTTAATATGTCTACCTTACCTGGTGTTAACGAACTCCTAAGCATTGAATTTAGTAGCCTGATCCTCTAGGGAAACTTATATCCTCCATCTCTCTTTGCCTATAAAATGAGGGGACTAAGAGGTGAGAGAGGATCCATCCATCAATCACAAGAGCATTCTAGCATATAGGTATTCAAGCTTCCAGCCAACCAGTCACTTGAATGATTTCTCAATAAGTTAAAATGGGATACTGGGTGATTCCAGCCAATCATAAGTCCCAATTTGTCTCTTAAGTCATAGTTTAATTTTAATTTCAAGTTGGCTTACTTTTAATATAAATTTATTATAAAATAGAACTCATACTCCTCACATGACCTCAAAAGGGGTCTAAAACATATTTACTTAAATACTTATTGATGGAACATTCCATCTCATCTATTGGATCTCTTCTATCTTAATCATCGAATCTAGACAAGATGAGGAAACTCTAGGAATACTTAAAGAATGCAATAAAGGGTTTTAAATAGCTTTATAAGTTTCAATTTTAAGTTTGGTGAAGGGATGAGAAGGTTTGAAGGATGACTTGTCCATAGTCACCCTTATCCACATTCCTCATCTTTGAATTACTGCATTAATGGGGTCTCCAAGCTTTTTACATTTTTTGTGTTTCATTTGATTTTAATTTTCCATCTTGACATAAAGTTTGGTGAGTGTATTTTGTAGGTACCTAGTTTCTCAAGATGTTTTAAGGAGGTCTCAAGCTCCCATGGTTTGTCAAAAAATGATTAGGAGCTTCAAGCTCCTCCATGGCCATTAATCGCTAACAATGTCTAGATTAAAGGAAATTACTATTCATTTTTTTGGTTTCAATATTTAATTTTGTTTCACATTGTAGAGGATAAGAAAATAAGGAGCATTTCATTTAAAATGAATTTGTCCAAAGGCTTCTAGAAGCCCACAAAATCCATTAAGTCTAAAATGACTTATCCTTGAAAAATAGATCATATCTTGAAAAATAAAAGCTTTCATGCCTTGAAAATGCTTCCATGCGGAAGAGAGAAATTTTTTAAGTGGGATTTCCTTCTCAGTGACCCCATCCCCAAGCCTCTTGTTTCCATAATCAACTAAATAAAATAAATACTAATAATAGGTGAAAGTAATGGGTTGAGTGAAAACTAGAGGCAACATTAAAAAATAATATTGTGTTAAAATAATATATTAATAAAATATAAAATAAAAACTATAAACTATAAATAAACATTAAAAATAAAACATGCTAACCAAAAAGGTTACTCGGTGGTAAGGTTGGTTGACGGTAGTCAACAAGTTGATTACCACATTCACAAGTGGGGGAGCAACTTATCCGCATGGATTTTATGCTACGGTTAGTTGCATGGATTTTATGCCATGGCTCTCCACCCAAATGCCCACTAACATTCTCACATGGATTTGTTACACGGTTGTGGCCTATTAAAAGATATGCACTGAATAAATGAGCCACTTTTTGTGTAGTCACATGAGTGACTGCTAGGTAAGCATGACCTCCCCTATAGGAAAGTGGTCTTTGCCTTACTTTTTAAGGACCTATGTGTAAAATTACCCCACAGACTACCATATTTCAAAATTTTGCTATGGGAAAACCATCACTCCTAAAAATTTGAAATGAAAACATACATATTCTAAAAATCATGATTTTTAATCTAAAATTGTTTCAAGTATGATTTTTGCTTGATTAGTATGTAAATTTTAATTCAAGTCAAATTACTAAAGGAAAAAGGGCAAATTAAAAGTTTTATCTATAAAAATTGATATTTTTTTAATTGTAAGCCCTAAAATTATTCTGTAAAAAGCACCATGATAACGATAAAACATACTATAAAATAAATTGATTTTGGGAGATTTAGTTTTTTTTTTAATAGTATGGATCAAATATCTAAGGAGCCCGAGCGAAATTTCGGGGAATAAAAAAGAAATATAGGGAATCTAGGGAGCAAGAGCTTGCAGGAGGTACAGAAAAAGAGGGGTGATGAGATAGTCATTGTCATGGATAGAGTCAATGAGGAGTTGGAAGAGTCTAGTAAAGAGGGAGAGAAGAATAGAGAGAAGGATTAGGTCCAAATAGCTATTAAGAAAAATAAAGAGAAAGAGGAGACTATGGCTCCAAATAAAGGGGAGTCAACACTGAACCAAAAGGAAAAAAATGTGGAATTCAACAATCTAGTGGCCTCACTCAAAGGCAATGAGAACATAAATAAAATTATGGCATAGCTCGACCTTTAAAAAGCCATAATGAGGTGGTTTATATGTGATATTATATATCTGAAAGGAAGGATGAATGTGTTTTAGCAGGGGAATGCTAAAATGTCTCAAACCTTTGTAAAGAGAGAGGAGGACAACCAGATTCAATGCCTGAATTTTAGAGTGGAACTAGAACATGCTAATGATAATATGTGAAATAAGATAAGTTTTTTGGTTAATTACAATAAGGCTGTAATGTATGAAGTTATTCAAAATGTTTAAAATCTTAGGGCACATCTTAGAGAATTTTTTGAACCCAACTATGTTGGCAAAGGTAAGGGTAAAAAGGGGTAGAGTAGTAGTGCTCAACACACAGTAGACCATAAAAGTTTATTGATGCAAATGGATATGAATCTCAAGAAAATGAAGGCATGCTAGTAAAATGTGTCTAGAATCCTGGGCTTAGATTAGGCTTTTTATTGTTTTGTGGTTGTATTTGGGTTGTTTTGTATATGTTTTTGGATTGTGTTGGTCCTTGTTTTTCTATTTGGCTTGGATAGCCTTTTGTTTCTTTTACACTTGAACTTCTCCTAGGGTTTGGGGACCCTAGTTCAAAAAAATCCACCCCCGCCCACCCCCCCCCCCCCCCCCCCCCCCCCCCCCGCAATTTAACCTAAATAAAAAAAGATACAAACTGTATACACATTTTCAATTGCAATAATTCATTGAAATATAATGTCCTTAAATAACAAAATTTACCCCTTTTTTAACATGGTATAATAAGTGAACATGACAATGCTTGTAAACCTAATAAATCACACTTTCTCTTTCTTTCTCAAAATTTAAAATCTAAATTCATGTATTTCAATGCTTTCTAACATCCAAATAAGATTTACACAAACATTTTTAAAAACAAGGTAAAAAGCTCATATTCTAATCCAAGCTCCAATGCGCTCCTACAAGATGAAACCAAGGAGAGGATCACCTCCCATCCATAAATACCATCATTAGGAAATTATCCTATGCCTCCCCCAAGCCAAGGACTCCAAAATTTGAGCATAAGTAGCATCAAAAAGTTGAGGTAAGTTAAGTGTGGATAAAGGTAAATTGACACACTCAACTAGACAACTTAACCTATCAAAATTCTATACAAGCAAGGGGATTCCACTAAAACTCAATCAAAATCACATTAAACTGTCAAGAATCAAGAATCACCCATTATAGACAATAATTACTACTTTTCACTCCATGTCCCAAGGGAAAAGTACTCCCTAATGCCTCCAATAGGAGTTATAGACATACATGAAATGAAAAGTGAGCAAAGGAAAAGTGTTGATGCTGATAATATTGTAGACCATATGATAGAAGCACATAATAAGTGCATTAATAATGGGATCAAATTACTCTACAATAAAAGCAACATGAAGAGAGGAGAAATGGAATTTCAAATCTAAGACTTAGTCTTAGCACACCTGAGAAAGGAAATATTTCCTAAGTGAAATTATGATAAGTTGCAATGGAAAATGATTGGCCCATGCAAAATGTTGTGAAACTTTGTGAATAATGCATATGAAATAGAGTTGCCTAAAGGGGTCGATATATCTCATATTCTCAATGTCATTTATTCTTATCCATATTATGAAGGATAAAGTAGTGAAAGTGAAAAAGTGGATGCTAAATAAACCTATTAAATATATCAGATGCATAAAAAATATTGTGAGGAAGCATGACAAGTGATTGACACATTAGTTGGAAAATATACACATAAGAATGAATATACATAATCTCTAGTAAAGATGAAGGGCCGAAGAATAGATAATGTTACTTGGATTAACATATCAGAAGCTATAAAATAATAGACACCACTAGAAAAACTCTTAGAAGATTTGTAATTAGGAAGTCAAGTTTCTTTTCTTACTAAAGGTGTATGATGTAGGAGCACCTAAGTTCACATGTAATCTTGCATCAACAGAAAATATAATAGTTTAGGAATTTTATCTATGTGGTGTTTTTCAAAAATTTATTATTGCACATATGTCATTTTTTGTATGTTTTCACAAGTCTTCTATGTTTTACAGATCTTCTTTACATCTTTTGTACTACCTTTGAGTGTTCACCTATTTGTGAAGTTTTACACTACCTAGAATCACACAAATATGTTTATAAGTTTTTATGCACATGTTCCTGCACATAATTGTAACTGTTGGTTTTCTAAATAATCTTTTGAAGCTTTGTGTAATAATTAGTGTTAGTATTATGTCCAAGATTAATTTTTCAGTGATTTGTAGAGAATTTTAAAAAGTCTCTCTTCATTTATTTCCCTATAAAGTTTGATTTTTTTTGTAAGAGTGGCATAGTTTAATAGATTCCTTGGCAAAGTTTGCTATTCACTTTGTAATCCATGAGTTGATTTGATAATCATTATGGAAAGTGTGATAATATGTGTTAAATTTATTGAGCAAACATGAGGATAATTACATAAAGTTTTCTAGCTCAATTACTCAGTTCTTGTGACATCTTTATACACATTTAGTTTGGGCACATATCCTTGTGATGTGTTATGAAAGGATTCATTTATGATTATTCATGTGAAGGTGATAAGGATCTATTTGGTTTTTCCCATAATGTATTATGTTGTGATGGATTACATTGTAACGTGTTTATGCCTTGGAATTGTGAGAGACATTTAATATTTGGGGCACACTAAGGTGTGTTAAAAGTTATGAGTGGGTGATAAGAACTTAATGTTTCATTTTGTGTTAATTTCACCTATAAAAATGACCCTAAACTTGTGAAAATAAGTTGCAATGTGGGCCATAGTATTAGGACTTAAATATGATTTTGAGTAATTAATCTGATAGTTAGGCTACACTTCTAAAGACTGTGAGCTAGAAAGTAGAGATATGTGGATTTAGTGTTGTAATGCATGTTATTATGAGATTGTGGTGTCATTGTTATTATTTTTCCTCTTGTATTTATTGATGCTAAAATATAATAATTATATAATTTATGTTTGATATATTTTGTTACATATTATGTTGTGTATTTTGAGGGTTGTGTGGTCTAAGGTGTATCTTAATCAAGACCCCTAGCCATGGTTGCATCATCTTATTTGAGACGTGGATCTGAAAGTCCTACTCCATGGGGTTAATAGTTAACCCTATACCTTGTGCTAGGTGATAGTTGTAGAAGTTAAAGCTACTTTGTGTTATGGGTAGTTAGTTGTAATTAGTTTTTAACGTGTTATATTTTTTACGATACCAGATCCTCAATAACAGTAATCATAAACTTATAAATAAAGATTGGAAATGATGGTACGCTATCATAGAATGATACTTGAATTTATATTATGAAATAATTGATGCACTATAGTTCTTACCTTGTTTGTTGAAGTTAGGATCTTAGATATGTTCTATTCATGAAATACACCTTGATCCACTCTAAGAGCATGCTCAATTTTTAGTAACTAAGTTTTTAAGGTTCATGTGGTTTTGAATGTTGTGTTGACATGTTATAAGGGATGCATGTTGTTTTTTTATACTTTGCACCTATATCATGTTGAGAACTACCTTGAGGTACCTTTTATCCTTATAATAGATTAATGTTATAGGAATTATGTCTTATAAATAATTTCAAGGATAATATTATATAAAGGTGGCATTGAATTTTGTCTCTACTTGACAACATGCCCTGAAATAGTAGAATTGATGAACTTAGATGAATAAAGGCAAATTCACCCATATTATATATATATATATATATATATATATATATATATATATATATATATATATATATATATATATATATATATATATATGTATATATATATATGTATATATATATATGTATATATATATATGTATATATGTATATATATATGTGTGTATATATGTATATATATATGTGTGTGTGTGTATATATATATATATATATATATATATATATATATATATATATATATATATATATTAGTGTGATGGTTCCCAAGAAAGAAGACCTTTGTGGATTAATTTATTAAGAATATGAATAACCTTAGAAACCTAGTTTGTAAACCTAGTCAGCAAGTCCCTTCATCTATGGAACAAGGAATGGTGGTTATATTTTGTTAGTGGAAGCATTTCAGGTCATGAGGTATATTAATCTAGTAATTAATTACTATTAGATAAAAAGATTAAGATTTGTTGGTTGTAACAAATTGTTTTTAAGAAGTTTAATTAAGGTCTAGACATAAGTTTAAGTGAATCAAGTTGGGTAAGTGCAAAGAGTTGGTGGGTCGAAAGGAGGTCTTAAGTGAACATTTTTTCCGTAAAAAAATAAGAAACCTAAACTTGTATAGATTATTTGATCTCACTACATCCAAAATTTGAAGATGATATAATAACATGAATTGTAGAATTTCAATTTTAATTTATAAACTATTAATGTTATTACTATTTTTTTGAAAATGGTCAAGTAAAAGTAGATCAAACATATTATTATTAAACAATTATTGTTATTATTATTATCAAAAAAACTACTCCCAATGTAACTTGCACCCATGGGGTAACTTCTATTTTTTTTCCTTTTGAGAAAGCTTCAGGTTTTGGTGCATAACATGAGTTTAATGTTTTTCGTCAATCAATAAATCAATCAATCAATCTATCTATCTATCTATCTATCTATCTAGAATACCATCGGCCCTTGGATTAGATCTATATCTCGACTCCACCCCTCATCACAAATGGAATACGATCACCATGATTGGATAGGGGGTTGAAACCAGCGCCCTCCCTATCTATATATGGGATGGGAAAGGAAACCAGCGAAGCGGATCCCCTATAGATAGATGGGGATGGGCCCCGCAAAGCGAATCTCATAACCAGCGAATATCTCTCCCCTATCTAGGTATAGCAAATCTCATAACCAACGAATATCTCTCCCCTATATATAGATAGGCTCATCGGATCCCCTATATATATATGGGGATGGGCCCAGCGCCCAAGATATAGATGGGAAACCAGCGAAGTGCCCTATATATATAGATGGGAAACCATCACCCTAGCTATAGATGGGGTTGGTTGTATTGACCAGAGATTTGATCCCAGCAGCTGAGAGAACATTTAGAGTAGAGGGGCTCCCCATATAGATATTCTTGACTCCTAGCCCCTAGAAATGTTCTTAAAGGCGATATGGATATATAGGCCATCTGATGGGAGGAAAGAATGGTGGAATTGAAAGGCGATATGGATGTATAGGCCATCCGACGGGCCTATCTAGATAGAGGGTGGCCCCCTCTCTATATGAAAGAAATCTAATATGGATGTATAGGCCATCAGTGAGCCTATCTCTATGGGGTTCTCTCGCGACACATCACATATAGATAGATAGGGGTCCGTTATTGACAATAAGACTTGACATACAATCTATGGCAGATCTAGATCTATCTGGAGGGGGCGCGGCGAGCTTAGATAGATCTAACCCCCTCCCCCTCTATATAGATATAGATATTGATATTGATATGGGATAGATAGGGCTTGGGCCGGGCTCTCTATATAGATTCTACCCCCTCAAGCCTTATATATCCCATCTATATAGAGAGGGGGTTTATCTAATCTATCTATGGCAGATCTAGATCTATATAGGGGGGGGCCAAAGAAACTCTATCTTGGGGAGGGGGGGCTGTGGGTAGCGGGTGGCGGATTCTATATATAGAGTCTAGCCCCTCTATATGATGGGGAGCGGGGTGGGAGCTACAGTTATTCCCGTGGAATGGCGGAGAGTTGATAGTTGTTATGCAGGAATGAATGGACACTGAGGGTATTATCTATCACGAGCCTACCGACTCAGAACGTATATTCTACTACTCACTCCGGCATTTACAGATCTCGAGTCTCTAAGTGGGCCCTCTTGGTCACCCGCAACCCTCGCTTTTTGGGGAATCCTGCTCCTGTGCATGCGTGTCGACTTGCAGCTCGGCGGTCCACCGGGTTTTTGTCCCATTCCAGTTCCGAGTGTCTTCTTGGATAGTTATAGCGGCCCATAGGCGCGAGATATATCTGATTGAGTGGAACACGGCTTGTAGTTGAGCAAACTGGTGTCACCAAAGTCCACCGTCTTTCGACTACTTGTTATTAGGGAACCACCGGCTGTCTAAATGGCTTTTATCACCAATCCAGTCAAAAACATGGTCCATCCAGTAAATGATGTTCTTAACAACTTCTTTACATACTCCCTTTCCCAGTTGGATTTGATTGCAGTCTCTTTTTCAACTACCTACCGTGTTTTTAGAGTACTGTGTTCTCTGACATTACACAGAACGTTATTATTGTTGCGTGGAAGACGGGAAGATCTCCGTGCTGTGAAAAATCACATACAAATAAAGGGGCATTGACTAAACAAGAAGACGACAGGCTCATCGCCCACATTCAAGTCCACGGAGAAGGCCGCTGGAGATCCCTCCCCAAGGCCGCAGGTTATTCATTCATATTCATCTCGTCTATGATGATAATCTATCTGTATAGAAGTATAAGATTATGTTTGTACTTTTACAGGGCTGCTGAGATGTGGGAAGAGCCGCAGACTGCGGTGGATAAATTATTTGCGCCCCGATCTCAAGCGGGGAAATTTCTCTGAAGAAGAAGACGACCTCATCATAAAAATGCACACCCTCTTGGGGAACAAGTACGCACATAATTTATAACTCTTACTTTACTGATTTCTTTCATTTTATTGATTTAAGAGCAAGTTTGACAATTCATTTTTCTTATTATGTGGGATAATTAGAAGGTAATTATGGTTAGCATCAGATCAAAATAAGATTTTTAAATAGCACAAATAATTGGTTATGTGTTCATTTTTAATGTTGTGTTGTTTGAGGCATAGAATCATTGAATTCTGATAAATAGAAATTTGTGAATGGTTTATGGGTCTACTTAAGGTTTATATAAAAATAGGTTGTGTGTTTGAAATATTGTATTATTTTGACAGCTCAACGTACATAAACTAAAGATTGGTTATGCACTCATTGTTAGGTAAGTCAAGTTTGAATCATTCTCTTTGCATGAATGTAGTGAAAATATTTTATTTGTCTTATTTTTATTGTTGACACTAATATTATTTAAAAAAAAATCAATGTGATTTTTCTTATAATAAATTTATATATAGGTCTTTAGGGAGGTGACTTTGTTCTGTCTAAAGCACTATTTTTTTTATTAAACGGTAAGATTTGACCTCTAAATAATACAAAGAACCAATCGTGCTTTAATTTTTTTAATATTACTTTGTTTTTCGATGACGTGAAATCATTGACTTGTTTTAAACATAACTATGTGAATGGTTTAAAGCTCATCTTAAGATTTATGTAAAAATAAGTTGTAGGTTTGAAATATTATGTTGTTTTGATATCTCAACCTACATCGACCATTTTCAAATTAATATATTTCCTCTTCACATAAATTTCTGTATAGATATACAAGGTTGTCATTTTGTTCTTGTTAAAGACCTATTTTTCATTAGAAAGCAAGATATGTCATCTGAATAACAAAAATAATTGGTTGTAGTCATTTTTTAAAAGTACTATATTGTTTGATAATATGGATTTATTAGATTCTTTTAAACATAGCTCTGTGGATGGTTTACAACTCATCTTAAGATTTATATAAAAATAGGTTGTGGGTTTGAAATATTATATTTTTTATAGCTTAACACACACAGACCAAAGATTGAGGCTGTTGTCAACTAAGTTGAGATCAAATCATTATCTCTAATAAATGCAATGCTCTTTAAAAGACTATAAACTTTATTGTGACAAATGTACATTTTTAGTTGGTATATTTTTGTCTTATAATTTTTTAATAAATATTTTAATAACTAAATCTGTAAAAACCAATGAATCAAACCTGTGTTACCATAGTTGTATGTTGGTTAGTGAATAGACATGTTTATTAACTTATTTTAAGTTCTAGTTCTGTGGTGTTTTCCCTTTTGTGGCTACCACTCAAATTTAAAATCCCATAGAAATGCTTTGCTTGTGCCCAATCCAAACTGAGTTGTCGGTTATTTTACAAATTTCCACTTATTAATATAATTTATCTTTATACAAGAAAGAAACTAAAATCTAAAAGTAAAAAAAAAAGTGAATTTTGAATTGTTCAAAATAATTATATACATGCATAATAATTTTTAAAAATAGTAATTATATATATAAGCATACACTACATTATGTTTTAATTGAGTGCTTAGAAATGGTTCTATATTCATAGGTAGTCATTTTTTACTAAATCTAGTGTGCATAGATTAATAAATTGTGATTTCCTTAAATTGTGAGATTCACAAAAATCTATCTTATAGTTGTTATGACCAAAATTTTACTTGATATAAAACATTAAAAAAATAAGCAAATTATTTTTGAGAATGTACAATACATGTTCTACACAATTATATTGCACATCAGTTAGCCATCTTTGTAACACAAGACATGTAATGTGTTAAAAAAAATCATATGCCTAAACAACATGAATGATAATGCACAAGTGGATGCATGGTTGATAGACAACCATGCTATCCACTTGTTCTAATAAGCCTACAAGCTCTTAAATAATCCTAAAAATCTCTATGCCAATCTAATGAGTCCCACAACTCAAATGTCCATAATGCACACTTGAGTAAAAAGAGGTGGGTTCAATAAACCACTCGTTTGAATGATTTTTCAATAAGTTAAAATGGGGTTGAAATGGGATCTTGGGTGATTCTAGCCAATCATAAGGCCCAATTTGTGTCTTAAGTCATAATTTAATTATAATTTCAAGTTGAATTAACCTTAATGGAAATTATTAGAAAGGAGAACTCATACTCCTTAGATGACCTCAAAAGGGGGTATAAAATGTCTTTACTTAGCTCCTTGTTGATGGAGAATTCCATCTCATATATTGGATCCATTCTATCTCGATTATTGAATCTAGACAAGATGAGGAAACCCTAGGAATACTTAAAGAATGCAATCAAGGGTTCAAAATAACTTTCTAAGTTTTAATTTCAAGTAATGTGAAGGGAGGAGAATGTTTGAGGGATAAATTTTCCATAGTCACCCCTCTCCATGTTCCTCATCCTTGAATGGTTGCCATTAAAGGGGTCTCCAAGCTTTTCTCATTTTCTATTTTTCATTTCATTTTAATTTTCCATCTTGACACAAAGTTTGGTGAGTATATTGGTTAGGTGCCTAGTTTATCATGATGTTTTAAGGAGATCTAAAGTTCCCATGGTTTGTGAAAAAAATATTGGGAACTTCAAGCTCCTCTACAACCATTAATCGCCAACAATGTCCAGATTAAAGGAAATTACTATTCATTTTTTTGGTTTTAATAATTAATTTTGTTTCACATTGTAGAGGATAAGAAAATAAGGAGGATTTCCTCTTAAATCAACCCATCCCAGGACTTCTAGAAGCCCATAAAATCCATGAAAGCTAAAATGACTTATCTTTGAGAAATAGGTCATATTGTGAAAAATAAAAGGTTTCATGCCTTAAAAGTGCTTCCATGTGGAAGAGAGAAAAATTTTAAGTCGGATTTCCTTCTTAATTTCCCCATCCCCAGGCCTCTTGTTGCCATAATTGACTAAAAAAATAATTACCAATAATAGGTGAAAGTAATGGGTTGAGTGAAAAACTAAAGACATAACATTAAAAAATAATATTGTGTTAAAAGAATATATTAATAAAATATAAAATAAAAATAAAAACTTTTAAAAAATATTAAAAATGAAACTTGCTAACCAAAAAGGTTGTCTAGTGTTGGGGTTGGCAGTGGTAGTCAATAAGTTGATTACCACATTCACAAGTGGGGAAACAACTTATCCATATAGATTTTATGCTAGGTTTAGTTGCATGGATTTTATGCCATGGCTATCCACCCCAAACTAACCACCAATTGGCTCACATGGATCTGTTACACTACTGCAACCTATTAGGAGATCTGTGCTCAACAAATAAGGGAGTGAAGGTCTAAGTCCCTATGGGCAGGCTTCACTTGATAATATCAAATGTTATTTATTTTTTGGAAATGGTACTATTTATTTAGTAGTAATGTCACCAAATATATAAGAGCTGATAGGGAGGTTATAAACATAGATTTATTTCTTACCTAAATGCTTTTAATGATGTGCATTTTCAATACCTATAGAAACAAGGATTACACAGAAGTTATGCATTGGAAAAGACTAAAATAAAGTTATCATGTCGTAGGTGTCAGCACCGCCCATGCCCTGGAAAGAAGAAACATCACCATTATCAGGATTAAAATTAGGGTATTTTTAATGGGCAGCTATGATAGAGAAAAATGAAAGCAAGTGCCATGTCTAAGGGATTTTGTCAAACATTCTATAAATTAGTAGATAATATTCATGCCATCAATTTTCTCATCTTCTGATGATGTTGGAGTGCATAGATCTACAAATCTGCCCCAAATTCAATTCACACTCACTCTAAAATTTAATATAACTGCACTTGGCTAAGGTATCTTGGTTTGGGCATTAAACTAATTTACCCTGAGGATTATCATTCAGACTTATTGTATCATACTGATTTCTCGTGATTGAATTATATAATAAATATCTTCTATCATTTTCCATCATTGATGGTGAAATCTATACTATAACATATTCGTGCTTAAAATGAGTTTTTTAATATAGAAAGAAGTTAAACACTATGTTGGGTAGAGCCAAGAATAGAAATTTTTTGAGATTAGTGAAAACTTGTACAAGGCTGAGTTTACATAGTAATTATTTACATGATATTATACTTTAAAAGAGTTTTCTCTATTTTATTTTGTACTCATAAAACCATAAGCATTCTAAAATAAAATTAGAAACAACAAATAATTTATAACCTGCTTATTTAACAACAATCCTTAACATAAAAGATAAAAGATGGAAAACATGCATACAACCAAGAATCATAAATGCTAGAATGGTAAGATCAGTCATGATAACCCACAAAATTAATTGCGTTTATACTCCCTAAAAAGACAGTACATCTACACTAGCCTAATCAAATATGCACCAACCAACATGTAATGAAACTCATGATAGAATAGAAGAAAGTCACTTTCATGATATAATTATTAAATGTAGGAAATAAATGTGAAGTAGCTTGAACTCCCAAAAATAACGACACCTACAATACATATACATTATATATGTCATGTCCAGACATGGAGTTAAATGCATTGTTTTAGTCTGTTGAAAGCATAGAGGGGCTTTTTGAGTCCATTGAAATCCTTGAATGAAATGGAATGTGGTTTCACTTGAGTTGAAATAGCTGAGATAAAAAGAATGGCGGCAATGTTGCTCTTGGGTTGAGTTAAAGAAAATAAAAGAACAAAACTTGATATGGCAACCACATTAATGTTGTTGGATGAAAAGGCTGAATTGGGAGGTTCAAACCCTAGACATTGTGATAATAAGGATTACGTGAAGGCAATGAAGAAGGCAAAGATCAATGGTGCAATGCAGAAGAGGTAGCCACAGAGAGGGCTTGGCATGGTACAGTTTGAAAGGCTACAATTGCAAGAGCAGAAATGCAAAGAAGAAATAAACCCACCAATGTAGGGGCAACATAAATTTAAAATTGCATAGAGTTGGACAATGGTAGTGGTGGAATTGCAAGGCAAGGATATGACTCTGGTCCATGAGAGGGAACATGTACCTTATGAGAGGGAGAATTCTTATGAGATTGGATAGGTGGTGCATACCTGAGATGGAATCATTGTGGTATGTACTCATCTGCTACCAGTAACTGCACTACCTTCCCTTTCCCACCAAAAAATGCCACTATTATGCATCATGCAGACCATAGGAGGACCTAAAACTACATTAAATTTGAATTATTATGACTGTCACCACCTAGTAACAAAACCAATCGATTGCGTCAAATGACTTTAAACAGGCAATAACATCAAAAGTTTATTAACCAATCAACATACAATAAAAATAGTATTATATTGGATAGGTTAAATAATTTGCATGTTACTCTAATTAAAATTTCACATATTTTTGAACATAGGGATTAATGTATTCTAATTGGTCAAAAGCAGAGGGATTAATTCTGAGTTAAAGCATAGTGAATGCAATAGATCCCTCTAGGACTAATAAGCTAATCCCTTTAGGGTGTAACCCACTTCCATTCAGTAACATGAGTGACGGTTAGCTAGGCATGAACTCTCCTATAGGGAAGTGGTCTTTGACTTACATTTTAAGAACCTATGTATAATTACCCCACACACTACCAGATTTAAAAATTTTGCTATGGGAAAACCATCGCTCTTAGAAATTTGAAATGAAAACCTAGATATTCTTAAAATCATGATTTTTAATCTAAAATTGTTTGAAGTATGGTTTTTTCTTTATTAGTATGTAAATTATTTGCTTTAATTCAGGTCAAATTATTAAAGGAAATAGGGCAAATTATTACTTTTACTTATAAAAATTAATAATTTTTTAACTATAAGCCCTAGAATTATTCTACAAAATGCATCTGATTAATGGCAAAGCATATTATAAAATAAATTGATTTTGGTAGATTTAGTTTTTTATTTTTTTAAAATTAAAATTTGTATAAAACCGGTTACCGATTAAAAAATAAAATAAAATAAATACCTTTTTTCATGTCTAAGAAAAAACATACCATTCTAAGCATTTTAAGACAATTCATCATTTTATTTGCACTATTGTACTAAATTAACAAGATATAAATTTCATACACATTTTCAATTGCAACAATTCATTGAAATATAATGTCCTTAAATAAAAAAAATTCACCCTCTTTCAATATGGTATAATAAGTGAATGTCACAATGCTTGCTAACCCAATAAATCACCCTTTCTCTTTCTTTCTCAAAATATAAAAGATGAATTCATGTATTTCAATGGCTTCTATCATCCAACTAAGACTTGCATAAAAATTTACAAAAATAAGGTAAGAAACTAGTCTTCTAATCCAAGATCAATGTGCTCCTACAAGATGAAACCAAAGAGGGGCTCACCTCTCATCCATAAATACCATCATTAGGAAACGATCCTAGGCATCCCCTAAGCAAAGGACTCCAAAATTTGAGCATAAGTAGCACCAACAAGTTGAGGTAAGGTAAGTGTGGGTAAAGGTAAACTGACAATCTCAACTAGATGACTTAAACTGTAAAAATTCCCTACAAGAAAGGGGATTCCACTAACACCCAATCAAAATGACATTAAACTATCTTAAGAACACACAATATAAAGTATGTGAAGACGCATGGAATCCATATAGGATTTCAATACTTTAATAATATCAAGAATCACTCACTATAGACAAGAATTACTAGTTTCTACTCTATGTCCCATGGGAGAAGGAATTTGGAATGCCTCCAATATGAGTTATAGACATACATGAAGTGAAAGGTAAGAAAATGAAAATTGTTGAAGCTAATAATATTATAGATCATATGATAAATTACATAAGAAATTCCATTAATAATTGGATAAAATTACTCTAAAATACAAGAAACATTAAGACATGAAGAGAAGAGAAATGGAATTTCAATTTTGAGACTTAGTCTTAGCACACCTGAGAAAGGAAATATTTCCGAAGTGAAATTATGATAAGTTAAAATGGAAAAATATTGTCCCATGTAAAGTTTTGTGAAACTTTGCAAAGAGTACTTATAAATTAGAGTTGCCTAAAAGGGTTGATATGTCTCATATTCTCAATGTCATTGATTCTTATCCATATTATGAAGTATAAAGTAGTGAAAGTGCAAAATTGGATGCTAAATAAACCTAATAGATATATCAGATGCCTAAATAAGAATGTGAGGAATCATAACAAGTGATTGACACATGAGTTGTAAAAAATAAATGTAAGAATGAATATACAAAATCTCTGGTAAAGTTGAAGGGCCAAATAATAGAAGATGTGACATGGATTAAAATATCAAAAGCTACAAAATAATAAATACTACTAGACAAACTCTTAGAGGATGCATAACTAGGAGGTTGAGTTTCTTTTCTTATCGAAGGTGTATGATGTAGGAGCATCTAGGTTTACATGTAATCTTATATCAACAAAAAATATTATAGTTTAGGAAACTTATTAAGTGTTATTTTTCAAAATTTTATTATTGCACATATGTAATTTTTGTAAATTTTCACAAGTCTTCTGTGTTTTACAAATATTATTTACATCTTTTTCACTACCTTTCAGTGTTCACCTATTTATGAAGTTTTACACTACCTACAAACACACATATATTTGTAAGTTTTTATGCACATGTTCCCATACATAGTTGTAATTGTTGGTTTTCTAAATAAGCTTATGAATATATGTGATATAATTAATGTTAGTATTATGTGCAAGAGTAATTTTTTAGTGATTTGTAAAGAATTCTAAAAAGTCTCTCTTCATTTATTTACCTGGAAAGTTTGTCTTTATCCTGCAAGAGTATCATAGTTTAATAGATTCCTTGGAGGAGTTTGTTATTCACTTTGTAATCCATGTGCTGATTGTCTAATCATTAAGGCAAGTGTGACAATATGAGGTAAAGTTATTGAGCAAACATGAGGATAATAGCACAAGGTTTTCTAGTTCAACTACTCAAGGCTTCTGACTTCTTTATACACATTTGGTTTGGTCACATGTCCTTGTGATGTGTTATGAAAGGATCCATTGACATATATATTCATGGGAAGGTGATAAGGATCTATTTAGTTTTGATCATAATGTAATATGTTATTATGCATTACATTTTAATGTGTTTATACCTTGTAATTATGAGAGACATTTAATATTTGGGGCACAGTAAGGTGTGTTAAAATTTGTGAGTGGGTGCTAAGAATTTAATGTTTTTGGTATATGATAATTTCACCTATAAGCATGACCCTAAACTTGTGAAAATAGGTTGAAATATGGGCCATAGTATTAGGACTTAAATATGATTTTGAGTAATTATTCTGATATTTAAGCTACAATCGTAAAGACTATGAGCTAACAAGAAGATATATGTGGATTTGGTGTTGTAACACATCTCATTGTGAGATTTTGCTGGCATTATTGTTATTTTGCCTCTTGTATTTATTGATGCTAAAATATAATAAATATATAAGTTATGTTTGATATATTTTATTACATATTATGTTGTTTATTTTGAGGGTTTTATGGTCTAAGGAATATCTTAATTGAGATGCCTATCCATAGTTGCATCATCTTATTTGAGATGTAGATCTGAAAACCCTACTCCATGGGGTTAATACTTAACCCTAGACCTTTTGCTAGGTGATAGTTGGAGAAGTTAAAGCTACTTTGTGTTATGGGTAGTTTTTTGTAATTAGTTTTTAACATGTTATATATTTTACTATACTAGTTCCTCTATAACAATAATCATAAATTTATAAATAAGGATTGGAAATGATGATACGCTATCCTAGAATGATACTTGAATTTGTATTATGAAATATTTGATGCACTATAATTATTAACTTGTATGTGAAATTTAGGGTCTTAGATATTTTTTATTCATGAACTGCACCCCAATCCACTCTAAGAGCATGCTCAATTTTTTGTAACTAGGTTTCAAGTTTTGTGTAGTTTTGAATGTTGTCTTGACATGTTGTAAGGGATCAATGTTGTTGTTCTTCTACCTTGCACCTAGATCATGTTGAGAACTACCTTGAGATACCTTATATCTTTATGATAGATGGATTTCATAAGAATTGTGTCTTATGCATACTTTCAAAGATGATATTATATGAAGGTGGTACTGAATTTTGTCTCTATTTGATAACATGACCTCGAATAGTAGCATTGATGAACTTAGATGAAGACAAGTAAATTCACCCATAAAATAGATATATATGATGTTATATATTAGTGTGATGTCTCCTAAGAAAGAATACCTTTAGTGGTTAATTTATTAAGAATATTAATAACCTTAGAAACCTAGTTTGTAAGCCTAGTCGTTAAGTCCCTTCATCTATGAAACAAGGAATGGTGGTTAGAGTTTATTTGTAGACACTAGAAAACTGTACACAATGGTTCTAGATGTCAAAATGTTTTGGGACCACCTAACCCTTCTGAACCCACTAACCAACCCATCGGACCTTGAGTCTAGTTAGTTACTTAGCTAACTAAACTCACTAACTCACTAACTAACCCTTAACCCAACCCCTTTTAACTTACCTTGACCCCTTTAATTTTGGACACTCGACCATTGATGGTTAGCATGATCACCATCGGTTAGGCTAACCATCAATGGTTAGATCTTCCTCATTATAACATAAACACCAGCTATGTGTAAGCTAACACAACATAATTTAATATGTCTACCTTACCTGGTGTTAATGAACTCCTAAGCATTGAATTTAGTAGCTTGATCCTCTAGGTAACCTTATATCCTCCATCTCTCTTTGCCTATAAAAGGAGGGAGTAAGAGGTGAGAAAGGATCCATCAATCAATCAAAAGAGCATTCTAGCATATAGGTATTCAAGCTTCCAGCCAACTAGTCTTCCTTCCAATAATTCAACAACTACAATAGAGACCTGAACCTCTACCAAAATTACTCTTGAGGAAAAGTATTGTTACTCTACCGAAATTTCTCCAACCATCATCCATTTAGTAAGAAACAAGTACAATTTGTATTTCAGCTTTATTTGCTTGGTTTCTAAATTCTAGACCTAAATTAGACCTCCTGCACCTATCTTTCAACTTCCTTGCCTCGAACCAGACTGTTAAAAAACCCTTACCTGATCATTAACCCATTCTACCAATATTTTCTAATTACCTTTAAAATCCATAGGAAACCACTGATGGTTAGCATAACCATCGATGGTCACCCCCAACCACTGATGGTTACCCAACTACTGACAGTCAGCTTAACCGTCAACGATCACTCTGACCACCGACAATCATTGTGGTAATAAATAATAGCGAGTTATTTCTAACCCCTTACCACCAACTAAATTTAACTTTTTGTGTCCCTACCTATTCACAGACCCCTACCCAATTTTCTAAACCTGACTTGGTCTATTTTAGCACTAGTATTGACCCGTTATTACTATATTTAGTTATTTTGTGTAACAAGCATTCATTTCTTATTGTATTTCATTTCAGTTACTTTATGTTATTTGATGCAAGTACTTTCATTTTATCTCTTTCAACTTAATTATTATCAAAGAGTGGATTAATAGCCTCCTAGCAAGCTCACGCTTCTTGGATCTAGCTCATGCTAGGCAATCCACCTTGCTATCTTTCTAACAACCCCTTTTGTTAGTGTTTTCTTATCTACAGGTCATCCTTCCAAGACAAAAAGGATCTCTCCACACTCATCTAGATCACATATGCATAACAACCAAGTTCTTCTACCACACCCTTATTACTACTTTCTTACCTTCTTCCTTAATTAACAAATGAGTAAACATTAAGAGAAATAGTTTGGCACACCTGGTGGGACCTAGCATCATCTAGGTGTCCTTTTCTTCCTTTATTCTATTCTCATACAACAAAATCTAAAATTTCTTTTGGGCTTAAAATAAACCTTGCATATATTGATTGCTTGCTTCTTTTTAGTTCATTTAGTAACTTAAAATCAAAAGTAATCAATTGTAGTTTTACTCTTGTTATCACACACTTTACCAAACCACATAATCAATCAACACATCAAAATAATTGGCATAATCCCTAACTAGTATTTCATCACCTAGCAGTACACCTAACCCTTTTAGCTATCATACTTGGAGGTCATTACCAAGAAGAGAAACTAAAACTCAGCTCTCTGGTTGAGTCTAAACTCTAAAATTTAGTATATCTCAGCTAAGCACCTGACACCCTTATTGTTGTGGTGTGTGAAGTGAGGGGGTAGGCCCCAATATCAAGCCATTCTGACTTTCAATACAAAATTTTTAAAGCCTTTAACACCTAAAACCAACCTTAGACTTCCTTTTTAGTACCTCATCTACAAACCAAATTTCCTCTTCACACTTTCTAAGGTATAAGCCAAAAGCGATAAAAAGTGTGCTAAGTCTTTAAATGCACTTTAGTGTATGTTTTGATTTCTGTGAGATATTTTTTTTCTTGCTTTGTGTTTTGATTTGTGTGTTTTTCATCACTTCTTTTCTATTCCTCACATGGTCTTTACTAGACAATAATTGAGGAATCAAACCAACCAAGAACCACCTTTCTCTTCTTCTTCTTCCTTGGAGTACACTTATGATCTTGAGAGTTCTCCTCATCTTTCTTCCCCTCCTACCATGTCTCAAATAGTTGTTGAGGGTGATGTGGATTTTTCTACCTTCCTTGATAACAACCCCATAGCCCTTCAACATTACCTTAACACCCTATCTAACCCCTCCCCTATTGCTTCGATTCCTCCTATGAATCCACCTTATTGTATGCCTCCCCATCTTATGGTTGGATCTTATGGTTGGCACCACCTATACCCAACCTATGATCACCCAAACATCTTCTTCCACCAATATTCCATCCACTACCACCACCCAAACTCAATCCATCATCCCAACCAATAGCCAAACACCCCCTACACCAACCAACACCTCCAACATAGGGGAAACCTCACCTCTTATTACCCACACCTCATCCACTATGGGGGTATCTTCTACCCCTATTTCCACCATTCCCCTTATCACTGCCAACCCACCAATTTCCACCCCACTTCAAATTAAGTGTTTTTCATACCTCCTACCCTTTTATCTATTAGCACAAGAGTTACCACTAAACAGCAACCAATTAATCCTTCCATACCTATAAATCAACCCATATCAATACCTCAAAAAATACCCATGACATCCTACCAATATGTTCCTAATCCAAAAGGATACATAGCACCTTTTATGCCCATTAACCCTTATGTGGCATCATCCCAACCTTAAATGACCACATACCAATATGTGGTATCTTCTCAACCTTCTACCACTTATCCATATATTGTTTCCACCCAACCTCAACCAAAGTTACCACATAATTATGGATCTTCCCAACCCCAAATAGATTTGGTCAATATGTTAATGGACAAAATTACCAACCTAGATTCATCTATCTTTGGGGCTCATAACATTTTATCTTATGATTGAATCTGTAATGAACCTATTTACCTATCCATCCCTATCTGATCTTATTCTCCTCAATGGGAACTACCCTAGTTTTCCAAGTTCCAAAGCAAGGAGGACCCCCAACAACACTTAAGAGCATTTCTCCATTCTTGCTATTTGATTGCATATGATTGTGCTCTTTTCCTTCATAATTTTCCCATGTCTTTATCTGGACCAACATTAGATTGGTATAGTGTTCTCACCAAGCACTCCATCTTTTCCCTTTCCCAACTAGCCCACATCTTTTTAGATCATTTCTTAGTCAATATATCTAAGAAGGTCTCTATTACCAGCCTCTACTCCATCAGGCAATTTGATGATGAATCAATTATCAATTTTGTAGCACTATGGAGAGGTCTTATTAACAAGCTCTCTTTGTCTTTACCCCAACCTGGCTTGATTGAAATTTATCTTTAGGTTGTGCCAAACACATTGATCCTACTCTTTAAGTTCAAACTTTTAGAACCTTTGATGAGGCTTTCACAATGGCACACAAATTAGAAATTAGAGCCATTGAGGAAGGGAAATAAAAATTGAAAATAAAAATTCTAGCTTCAAATCCAACAATCATTCCTCATCCAAAACCACCAATCAATCTAACCATCCAAACACCAAACTAAAGGCATCCACAAACTTAGTTATCCTTAAGACTACTCCATCACCAACTATCAACCAACCAAACTAAACCAACTCCTCTAACTCTTCCAACCAAAAAAACTAAAATCAAAACTGAGTTGCCCCAAAAGAATACACTCCAATAAGGGATTCTTGTGATTCAGTTTTGGATAAATTTCGTAAAGCCAACATCATACAACTTCTTCCCATAAAACCTACCCAAAAATTTGATGTTTCTCTCCCTACACCTAGTTGGTACAATGAGAATGATCTATGTGCTTTCCATTGTGTCATTGAACATGATGTTAGTAGTTGTAACACCTTCAAAAATATTATCCAAAACATGATTGATAAGGGAGAACTTGTATTTGATAGTCTCAATGCACCTGAAAATCAGACCCTTGACATCTTTTATAAACCTTTCCCTAATCATGCCCCTTCTACCAACTATGATATTAAAAAACTAGAATCATCTCATGCTCGTGAGGTGTATATGGTCAATGTCATTATCAGTGAACCTGTCATTGAGGAGACCATTACATCAACTACCTCTTCCTCCATTTCACTCATTGAAGTGGTAAACTCACCCTCTTTTCCTTTAGACACCCAAACAGAGGAAGCAACCACCCCTCTTTCTTTACTTGATGAAACTATGCACTTATCTACATCTCCTTTGATAGAAATACCAAAGGAGGCAACTATTGTCTCAACTACCTCTTCTCCCACTCAAGTTATTGAAGTGGTGGAATTACCCACCATTCCTTTGGATACACAAACAAAGGAAATAACTATATTCATTCCTTTACTTGTGGCCATCACATCTTCCTTCCCTATAATAGAATCACCCGTTCTCTCTTTAAGAACCATTCCACAAGAAGAGATCACCTTACCTAATCCCTCCATGGAGGAAACATCTTCTCAAATCTTGGAACCTTTCATCAAGGAAAAAGGTGAAGAAACCATTCCCTCACCTCAACCTATGGGCTTAATCTTTGAAACTAATGACCAAGGGATCAAACCCATTTACAAGCCTCTTTCTGGATTGGTCCAAATTCTAGAGTTCACTTCTCAACCCAATCTGGATAGAGACACCTTTTGGCATCATCTTGGGCTCCCCTATCAAAATAAACATGAACCTTCAACCTCACTTTCATCCACCATAAAACTTATTATCACCTCAATACCTTCATCAAACACCTATTCATCCAAAACCGTAGGGGAACCATCCAATCCACCTCCATCTGAAATTGTCAAATCACCTTATGCTTCTATAACCAAACCTATCAAGAATCTAGGAATACTTCCTACACCTAGCCTTGCTCACCCATCTTTGAAGTTGGACTTAACGCCATCTAGTCCACCAAAGAAAACCCCAACCAAACCAACTAAGAAAGTGGAACCACCTAAACTCCCACCTCGAACCAAAGTCATACCACCACCTTTACACTTACCTTCTATCTTAGGACCCAATCCTTCAACCATCCTAGGAGCTCATTCTTTTACCAAGAAGGTGTACACTCCCAAAATCACCCAAACTAAACATTTTCCTTTCATTATACCTTTACCTACCCCCACTAAATCATCAAACTCCCCATCATTCTTAACTAACCTATCCACCCCTACCTTCCCACCTATCTCCAAACCTTCATCATCCACCCCCAAATCTTCCACCTCAAAAAAAAAAACATAACCAATCAATCTTGACTAAAACTACCTACCAAAACCATTTCACCACCTATAAATTTTGCAATAAAGCCTACTTCTAAGAAGGCTCCCACTCCTAAAACCAAAAACCCAACACCCTCAACAAATTTGTTCGAATCTTACTCAACCATTCTATAAAGCTTGTTACAAAATTACTCCTTAAGCCTACCACCTATCAAAGCCATTGACCCTTCAAGTCTTAAACCATCTTGGTTAAAAAACAATCTAATCTACTCATACCATAAGACACATGGACATGACATGAAAAATTGCAAAGCTCTCGAAGCATTTTTACATAGCTTATGGGATGAGGATGATCTATTATCAAATGAACCTCCCTTGATCCAATTACCAACCCAAACACCAAATGAATTTATCCAACACTTACTCCTCCACTCTCATTTGAAAGTGAGGAAGAACCAAAGTAGACATCTAGACAACACTTACCCTCATCCACACTATCTATATGGTTACCTGATCTAGGGCTCAACAAAAAGATAAGGGAAAGGCCAAAGTGTCTATTCCATGGGCATACTCTTCTACCCCTCAACCTTCCAACCTAACCCAAGCACCCTCACCTTTACCTTTACCTTCACCAAAACCCAAAATATCCATTTTGGTTGCCTCTCCCTCCAACCCTTCTGAATCCATCCAATGAGTGGTGTTAAAATAACTTCACCAGACGTCGCTAAAGATGATCCTTTACAAACTAATAAAAACCTCACTCCATCATCATCAAGCATTGATAGAGGCCCTGTAATCAATATAAGTTCAACCAAAAGACCTCAACCTCTTCATCCTTTGTTGGAGCCCTTCAACATTCTAACTTTGTCATATTCCAAGATTCAAAAATACCTTATGTCCATTTTGAAGATCCTGATCCTCCCCTCTTCATCACTGCATACTTTAATCAAACCCACATAAAAAGGATGATGATTGATGGAGGAGATAGTATTAACATTATTTCTTCTCATGATTATGACCAACTCCAACTACCTAAGAATATCATGTCCAAAACTGCAGTGGTCCTCCATTTCTTTAATGATACTATGGCCACTACCTTGGGGACAGTTGTCCTCCATGTCCGTTTGGGACCTCAAACAATTCCATAACTCTTTTATGTTGTAGAAGGCAAGTTCCAATACATCTTAGTTGGATGCCCTTGGATCCATGCCATGAGTTGTGTCCCATCTATGTTGCATCAATGTGTCAAGTTAAAACATGAGGGTCAAGTCATCACCATAAAAGCTGACCCTAGTCCTTTCACATCTTGTAACATGACATATCAACCCAATGACATTCTTCTTCCTCTCTCATCCACCTCACCACCAATAGATAATAATTCAACCCCTATCATCGATGAATCTTCAACTAGCTCATCTATCCCTTCTTCTCAGATCCCCATAGAGGACCCCTTGGAACCCACATGCTAATGTCTCTCACTGGGGGAGTATCATCTTTTAGCCTTGGATGCCTTTCCTACTCCTCAATAGTATGGGAATCTTGACCATGATCCTAGTTACGACCCCAATATTGGAACCATGATTCTTTTAAGATAATTCTAATGTCTCTCATTCAGGTGTACTAGACAAATGAAACATGTAATATATTGCTTTTCCTTTTACAACTATCCATAAATTTTATCAACATTAATTAATGTAATATATTTCATGAATTCAAAAACATATTTTGAATAACTCTTGGTCTTAACTTGTGAAATGTAGATTCAAATATGTCCAAGATTAGATATGGTGAGATGACCATCAAGGAATACATGGCATTTTTCAACATGAAATCTTTAATAAATATTATTAACATGAATTTTTTTTGCATACATAGATTATTAGAATTCCACCATTGAGACTTCTACTAAGTCTTTTGATTATGCGTTCATGATATGAAATAAAAAAATGATAGTTTCCCAATTCCAAGTTTATAACTATCTAATCACTTCTGTAATATGAACTTGCATGCCATGTCATCATTAAAACAAATTGAAATATTTCATTCTCAATATTTACTGAGAATGTCATAATGTTTCTTGTTTGAATATGTATTTTTCAAGCATTGATGTGGCTATTATTATTATGGAAGTTGCCTTCACTACAAATCTAATTACTACATCCACAATCCTAGATTTGATTCCAAAGGTTAGACATTGAAAAAAATTAATTTTGTGTGTTGCTTCAATTTAGTTAACCTACAAAAAAAACATGGATTTGTCCTGAATAAATAAAATTGCATAGGCATTAAACCATTGTTATTAAATAGTTTGCTTAAAAATTCACTTCTAAGATTGTTAAGATGAATAATTCATAGACTATTGCATTTGCTTACCATTCAACATGCAAAAGTCCCAGGGGAATACTCTAGCATCCATTTGTCTCCAACTTAGAATCAATGTTGAATGTCATTGCCAATCAAATTTCATATATTAGCAGGCATAGAAAAATAGTGAAGTTTTTAATGGCATGGATAAATTAATATAATTATTTGAGAATGATTGGATGGATTTTATAAATGTTGTGGGCCATTCAACTTAGATCAAGACCAATCATTAGTTGTTCAATAGATAGAGGAAGGATTTGTACAAGGCACAATGAGTCAAACATCTAGCATATCTTTTACAGTTAAGTAGCATAGCTATTTTTAATTGAAAAAACATAATATATTATTTTGTTGTCAACTTTAAATAATGCATTTACAACCATATATAATATCTTTCAAAAAAAATAAGTGAACTTATTTTGAACAAAATAGTCCAGCACCAACTCTATTAGAATGCTTCGACCAGCTCCAATAATTATGATAGCCCCTTCAAGATTAGATTCATTGCATGCCATACACTGGATTAGCTAATAAAAACCAATGACAAAGAGGTAACTATATTTCATTATAATATATTTGAATTAAATAAGGACTATAAATAATTGAATCTATTTAAGATGTACTCTATTTGAAGAAAAAAGATATTTTATGGAGTTGTCTTTATTTATTGTTGTCATTTTTGGACAATTGTAGACATACCACAACTATGTCAACCTATTTTTTAAAACTTGTCAAAGTTATAAGATTTTATGCCAAGCCAAATTGTCTTCAGTTGTGCATCATTATCTTTATATAAGATATTTTTTGTATTCATTCTTAGTCAAAAAATAGAAAAATGAAGAATCCCAAGTTGCATGAATAAATAGATATTTTGAATTGCAAAAATTTTATGGAGTATTCAAAGTTTTAGTTTTAATATTTTAATCCTTTTGCATTGTTTTTGTGAACTTATTTTCAAGGATTGAAGTTTTTATGCAGGAAATAAGTTATAATATTATTTTTGTCTCGAATAGCCTAATAATTGCTAATTGGTTAGATTATTTTAAATTTTATAAAAAAAAAGTAGCAAATCACTATGCTTTTTTTTTTCATAAGAAAATAGTGACAATTTATGAGTTTTACATTAGCCAACATTCTTTGAAAAGTTATAAAAAAATCCATAAATAAGAGTAATAATTCATTTTGGATTTATTTAACAATACTTTCTTGATTGGTTATAAATTTATGAGCAAATGCAAACAAAATGTTTATATTGAATTAAATAAGGAATAAAAATACTTTTATTATGCCCTCTAGTTTTTGTAGGTCACATATATCATATATACAAATATTGGCATCATTTTAGTTTACCAACCCAACATCTCTAATGATATACAAGCATAATCTTGTAAAGATTTGCATTTTGGTTTGTACTGACCAAGGAGATTTGCATCTTGGTGTGCCTGCATTTTTCGGAGAGGTAGTATCAGAAAAGGGGAGTTTTGTAGATGTGGATAGCTAGAAAATAGCGACAACCATGATGCATTATGGTTCATAGTTATATTTGAGTCTACGGCATGTGAAAGCACTTACCAATTTATAGTCATCCTCCATACTCATAACACGTTTATGGGGAGATTCAATAAGGCTGGCCAACACCCTCCTTTGAGCCATGCCAATAGTAATCTGTTGAGCCATGCCATGGCCAAATTATGTCGCTTCCACCTAATCAGACTATGTAAAGGAAACCTTATTCACGATAGAGGAAACCATATAATATAAAACCTATTTACATTATAACACAATGTAGTATAAAAAAATTTACAATATAATAAACATACAAACATATATTATGTAATACATAATATTAATAATATATTATAAAATATAATATGTAGAATACATAAAAATATAGAATAAAATACAATATATTATATTAACTATTTATTAAAATATAATATTATAATATAAAAATAGTTACAATAAAATGTTATATAGAATAAAAAATATTATATACATATATCTACATATATAAAAATATATAATATGTTATAATATATAAAACATATAAAAATGGAAAATTTTAGAAATTTATATTCACTTATGGAGTATATTCTCTTTTTAAGTGTATGATGTAGGCACCCCTACTTCTTGAAAATTAAACCTACCAACTCTCCTTGCTGCCTAGGACCGATCACCAATCGACTAGCTTTTCTCTCAATCGATGACCCCTTTACCATGAGATTCACATTGTATCATGAACGATGCCCCCTTATGCAACCATGTGGCATGCACATCGTAAAAGCTTTGATATTCATTTAAATATCAATGTAAGCAAAAAGATAAACCCTATAACCTCAATGCATTACCGCCCCATAAATATCATTACATTGTTGATTCGATCCACACATTGGACATGAAGTATTTTTGTAATCAAATAAAAAATAGTCAATAAAAGATACCACTACCCTGTGAGCTATAAACCCCTTTATAATGGGTGTAGGGTATGTAAATATAACAACTACTCTAAAATCAAGGTATGTGTATGATATAGACCCTCTAGTGTACAATATCACATGAAATACCATGTCATTGCCCCTCATCATCACTGCTCACCTCACTTTGAAATCTTTCACCACTTGTAAGTTTTATATGGCCTTGTTGTAATTTCCCTATATGTCAATATATTGGTAGCATAAATGAGCATAAGTTACAATATAGACTTTGAAACCTCAATGTCTTGAATCCATATGATTGGCAATGTAGTGTTGATTTGAGTCACATATCAGACATGGAGCCTAATCACAATCAAATAAATGTCATGTTGTTTTCGTCGACCCTTCATGATATCCCAACATGTACAATCAAAGAGCATACCACCTTGAAAGTTATGTACCCATTTCTAATGTATGCAAGTCATGTAAATCCAAAAACTATTTAAAATATGTATAATATTCTAAATGTTAAACATCATCTCAAATCCCAACAGGCACAAACGCAATCTATCACGAAATATGGATGACACATTTCACATGAAGCTTTGGAATTAGAATGTAGATGATTTTTGGTGCAAATACAACTTAATTACATATTTTTTTGAAGCTAATGATGTGTCATTGAACTCAAGAAACTTCTACAATATTTGCCAAAAAAATCTAAGGATAACTTCCTAGTTACAATTTCAGACCTGTGTGGACATCTAGCATAATTACTAGATGCAAGCATTGCATATCAACTAATGTTCTTTGGATCAGCCCCTAGAGGTACATGTTCATTTTTGTCCAAGTATAAGAATGAAGTAATAAATATGATTGCACAATTGGGATCTTCAACATTATTATATGCCTTGAGTATGATAAACACTATGTGGCCAGATCTACATAAAGTCATTCCAGCTACACAAACTTATCACCTAAATAACAATTTTTATTGGAGAAATAAAAACATAATTATAAATCCACATCTTGTATCTTCATATATGGATAAAATATTTTTAATTTTTGTGAAGAAGTTTTGCATAAGCATCTCCACAACAAAGATTATTGGTATAGATACTCATACTGAACCTATGTTTTCTAGCACTCAATAGATATTAAAAATGTATGTAAAACCATGATTAACAAATGTAATATTTTTACTCAGGTATGAATGGTAGTACACAAGCTCAATGCACATCATGGGGTTCTATGGTTAACAAATGCATCTAACATGGACACATTAAATTGGGAATAACCACTTCAGCTTAATTCTACAAGGATATTCTTTGATCAACATGTAAAAACATGGAATTTGTAGAACATGAATACAATCCATGATTTAATACATTGTTCTGATCTTGATAATCCATGCTCTCTTACCACCAATCACATATTTGGTGTCGATCCTAATAAATATTATGAGACCTATTTATAAATTAGGTACAATGCCACACCTAATGCAGTGGGTCAAAATGTATACACAAAAAATGCGTCACTTTCTAATGCAGATATAAATCCTCATGGCCACTACAACTAACCTCAACCATGTTTATCAACAATGAATGGCGTGAAACTTACCTCCTAATATAGAGTGATGATAGAGTCAACATCCACAATGCAAACATGCTCTCAATATGTCGTGTAAATGTAGATTGTCAACCGATTATTTGTTTCCATGTTATACTTAAATATATAGCAAAGTATGTAACAAATGGAAATGACCGCATACAATAAGTTCTTTTTAGAAACTAGATAGTGACATAGGAGCACAAGAGACATTCCAAATGGTAAAAAAGTTACCTTGACAAATTTTAGCTAAACATTTGTTACCTTATCTATTTGTAAATAGGCCTTCAAAAAGGTCCTGCAGACCATATCTACTAAAGACAACCTACCATATTTGTATGCAACTAACATATTGGCAACAATGTATAATAAGGAAATGTTAAAATGCTTAAACACTCTAGTTTCAATATATAAAGTTGAGCAAAGAAAACATACAGAGATATCTAACTAGAACAACACTCAACTTGAATAAATCATGCTTCTATATAAATAACAAAAATCCATGCTAACGTTGAACTTATGGGTGAAAGCAGGATTAGTTAATGAAGTGGTTGGAAAAATTATTTATATTATCTACAATGTAGATTCAAATCCACCTTCATCACTTATATATATATATATATATATATATATATATATATATATATATATATATATATATCATTCAAAAAATACTTTGGTCCCCCATGGGATATTTACAATCTTTCACTTCTTCTAATTCCTCCTATTACACAAGTTAATCATCGACAAATGCCTATCAAAATGTCATGGTGTATAACCATACATAAAGCACAGGGAATGAATCTTGATAAAGTAATAATTGATATTTTGACCACAGCAATATACACATGGATGTATCTAAGAATCCCAAAGTCACCACCACTTGTCAACCCTATCGATAGAGTTCGTAAGGCAAGATCTAATGGGGAGTCACCTTGTGGACCTGCTAACAGTCAGGCTTGGTGGGACTCTAATCAATAGTGAGGCTACAACTAGCTTGGGAGATAAGGGCTACAGTCTTGACATTATTAGACATTACAAAATTAGGAGCCAATAGGAAAAAATTATGTGGCCCCATGAATAGTCAGGAAATAACAACTCAAGTTTGCCTAGTGAGCAAAATACATACATGTGATCTCATTGTCAGTCGGAAACAGACAAGCTGAGCACCTGGGACCAATGATGACGAATGACATGTTACAAGCCCAATGTAACCCCACAGTGACATGTTACATAGGGTATGTAGCAAATACAGATGTGACACGTGCCCCTTATGCAGAGTTAGCTTCAATTGGCAGCCATCCCAACACCATTAATGCATCTAACAACAAATAAAAGAGCGTGGGTAGGGTTAATCATCAAAGCAACATCTAACCACCTAAGGCCATGTACCAACACGTGGGTACATAATGAGTACCACAGGTTGAACTGAACAACATGCGAGCAATGCTTGTAGCCTGTAGATGCCGACATTGTTTACATTTGTATTTGTAAGATTTAAGTTTGCATATAATGTACTCCTATTTAACCTCAACAAACAGTGTCAAGCAAAGCATAACAACAGTTCATAACTTTATAATCCAGAGATTACATTAACTACTCTATATATCTATTCATTTTAATCATTGCACCATCATAATTATGATCATTAAACCACCATATCATATTATATTGAAAAATCTGATGCCAAAAAAAATAATTCACTATATACAATATAAAATCTTTGTGTCAAACTTGACAATGAATACACCCAATAATAACCTTACACATGTATAATCCCTTCAAAAACCTATTCCAACTCTTTCTACACATACTCCAATCTCCCTTAAATAAATAATAATAAAAAAAAAAAACACTCCGAATATAACTTGCACCCTTAAGGCACCTGCTAGTAACTATTATCTTTTCCTTTTGAAGAAAGCTTCATGTTTTGGTACATAATGTGAGTTTAATGTTTTTCCTCGATTTTTTAATCTGATCGGGTGGGACACTGCTTGCAATCGAGCACAGTATTGTCCCCAAAGTCCACCGTCTTTAACTACCTACCTGTCATTAGGGAACCACCCGTCGCCTAAATGCTTTTTTCTCACCAAATCAGTCAAAAACGTTGGTCCATCCATTAAATGATGTTCTTAATTTTATACAACTGCTTCTTTACATACTCTCTTTCCCAGTTGGATTTGATTGCAGTCTCTTTTTTCAGCTACATACTGTGTTTTCAGGGTACTCGCCTTCTCTGACATTACAGAGAACGTTATTATTGTTGTGTGGAAGATGGGAAGATCTCCGTGCTGTGCAAAAGCACATACAAATAAAGGGGCATGGACTAAACAAGAAGACGACAGGCTCATTGCCCACATTCAAGTCCACGGAGAAGACAGATGGAGATCCCTCCCTAAGGCCGCAGGTTTTTATTTCCTGTTCATTTCGTCTATAATGATAATATATCTGTATAGAAGTATAAGATTTTGTTTGTACTTTAACAGGGCTGCTGAGATGTGGGAAGAGCTGCAGACTGCGGTGGATAAATTATTTGCGCCCCGATCTCAAGCGAGGAAATTTCTCTGAAGAAGAAGACGACCTCATCATAAAAATGCACACCCTCTTGGGGAACAAGTACGCACAGAATTTATGACTCTTACTTTAGTGATTTCTTTCGTTTTATTAATTTAAGATTTGATGTATAAGATTAAGTTATTTGTATTAAATGTTAAGTATGTGGAAATGGCGGTGCAGATGGTCTTTGATTGCAGGGAGATTGCCAGGGCGAACGGACAATGAAATAAAGAATTACTGGAACACCCACATCAAGAGAAAATTGCTGAGCCTGGGAATCGACCCACAATCCCACCGCCCTATTCACCCCATTAATAATAACAAAAGCAGCAACAGCCCCAGTCGCTCTCCCCAGCAAGAAATTGTAATGGCGGATTTCTTCCACTATAATCACTCGGAAGTGAGCAGCTCTGTTAATGAACGCGCGGCTTCAGACGCAGACAGTCGAAGGGAAGAGCGACCAGACATAAATCTGGATTTGTGTATTAGTTTGCCTTGTTCCGCCCCTCCTACGAATAATAGAGAAAGAGCCGTCGATTCTAACAGCCGTAAGGCATGTTACCAAATGGAGTTGCAAATGAAAAAAATACAGTGAAAAAAATACTTACAGGGTTCTATTACCCTTATGATGCCACCACCATTTTTGTTACTATTATTGTTTTTGTTTATGCACTCTTATTGTTCAAATTAATGGATGCAATACTTCCAAAATCAAATGAGTGATTATACAGAGAGAAGGCAATTTCTAGAAGCGGAAAAGAGATTAATTGTTTGGTATTGAAAATAACTACTTGTTGCCTTGCTATGTTATTCAATTAATGGTCACAATTGATTTGATTTTATAACGATCATGCCGATTTTCGATCTGAAATTGAATGGTATATATTCATGTAACCCTTTCAAGTTCAAGTTGAAAGGTAATTTTGAATGGTATATATTCACATAACCCTTTTAAGTTGAAAGGGTTACATATTTACATAATTTTGAATGATATATATTTATGTAACCTCTTTAAGTTAGAAGGATATATATTTATATATAAAAAAATTATAATGAAAAGTTTGTAATGATAAGTTTGTAAAAAATAATTGTATTATATATATTTATGCGACTCTTTTTTTATAATGACAAATTTATAATGGTAAGTTTGTAAGAAATAGTTGTATTATAATTAATACGAATAATTTAAGTATATATTTTATTAAAATATGTGTTAAATAAAATATTTATGGTATAAGACATATAATGCGTAGAAACAAAATCACATGCCTAAACAATATGAATGATAATGCACAAGTAGATGCATGGTTGTTATGCAACCATGCTAGCCCTACTTGTTCTAATTAGCCTACAAATTTTTAAATAAGTCTACAAATCTCAATACCAACCTAATTAGCCCCACAACCCAAATGTTCATAATGCATGCTTGAGCAAAAAGAGGTGGGTTCAATAAACCAATCACTTGAATGATTTTAAGTTAAAATGGGATACTGGGTGATTCCAGCCAATCATAAGTCCCAATTTGTCTCTTAAGTCATAATTTAATTTTAATTTCAAGTTGGCTTACCTTTAATGGAAATTTATTATAAAATAGGACGCATACTCCTCACATGACCTCAAAAGGGGTCTAAAACATCTTTACTTAGATACTTGTTGATGGAGCATTCCATCTCATCTATTGGATCTCTTCTATCTTAATCATCGAATCTAGACAAGATGAGAAAACTCTAGGAATACTTAAAGAATGCAATAAAGGGTTTAAAATAACTTTATAAGTTTCAATTTTAAGTTTGGTGAAGGGATGAGAAGGTTTGAAGGATGACTTGTCCATAGTCACCCTTATCCACATTCCTCATCTTTGAATTACTGCATTAATGGGGTCTCCAAGCTTTTTGCATTTTTTATATTTCATTTCATTTTAATTTTCCATATTGACATAAAGTTTGGTGAGTGTATTTTGTAGGTACCTAGTTTCTCAAGATGTTTTAAGGAGGTCTCAAGCTCCCGTGGTTTGTGAAAAAATGAATAGAAACTTCAAGCTCCTCCATGGCCATTAATCGCTAACAATGTCTAGATTAAAGGAAATTACTATTCATTTTTTTGGTTTCAATATTTAATTTTGTTTCACATTGTAGAGGATAAGAAAATAAGAAGCATTTAATTTAAAATCAACCTGTCCTAGGGCTTCTAGAAGCCCACAAAATCCATTAAGTCTAAAATGATTTATCCTTGAAAAATACATCATATCTTGAAAAATAAGAGCTTTCATGCCTTGAAAATGCTTCCATGTGGAAGAGGGAAATTTTTTAAGTGGGATTTCCTTCTTAGTGACCCCATCCCCAAGCCTCTTGTTTCCATAATCGACTAAATAAAATAAATACTAATAATAGGTGAAAGTAATGGGTTGAGTGAAAACTAGAAGCAACATTAAAAAATAATATTGTATTAAAATAATATATTAATAAAATATAAAATAAAAACTATAAACTATAAATAAACATTAAAAATAAAACATGCTAACCAAAAAGGTTACTCGGTGGTAAGGTTGGTCGACGGTAGTCAACAAGTTGATTACCACATTCACAAGTGGGGAAGCAACTTATCCGCATGGATTTTATGCTACGGTTAGTTGCACGGATTTTATGCCATGGCTATCCACCCAAATGCCCACTAACGTGCTCACATGGATTTGTTACACGGTTGTGGCCTATTAAAAGATATGCACTGAATAAATAAGCCACTTTTTGTGGAGTCACATGAGTGACTGCTAGCTAAGCATGACCTCCCCTATAGGGAAGTGGTCTTTGCCTTAATTTTTAAGGACCTGTGTAAAATTACCCCACAGACTACCATATTTCAAAATTTTGCTATGGGAAAACCATCACTCCTAAAAATTTGAAATGAAAACATACATATTCTAAAAATCATGATTTTTAATCTAAAATTGTTTCAAGCATGATTTTCGCTTGATTAGTATGTAAATTTTAATTCAAGTCAAATTACTAAAGGAAAAAGAGCAAATTAAATGTTTTATCTATAAAAATTAATATTTTTTTAATTGTAAGCCTTAAAATTATTCTGTAAAAAGCACCATAATAATGATAAAGCATACTATAAAATAAATTGATTTTGGGAGATTTAGTTTATTTTTTTAATAGTATGGATCAAATATCCAAGGAGCTTGAGCAGGATTTCGGGGAGTAAAAAAAAATTGAGAAGTAAATTGTCAAGAAAGGGAAAACTATTTTAAAAGACTAAGACAACATTAAAAGGAGACTAAGAAGTGCATCCAAAATCTCTAAACATAAAAAATAAAAATAGGGGATCTAGGGAGCAAGAGCTTGCAGGAGGTACAGAAAAAGAGGGGTGATGAGATAGTCATTGTCATGGATAGAGTCAATGAAGAGTTGGAAGAGTCTAGTAAAGAGGGAGAGAAGAATAGAGAGAAGGATTAGGTCCAAATAGCTATTAAGAAAAATAAAGAGATAGAGAAGACTATAGCTCCAAATAAAGGGGAGTCAACACTGAACCAAAAGGAAAAAAATGTGGAATTCAACAATCTAGTGGCCTCACTCAAAGGCAATGAGAACATAAATAAAATTATGGAATAACTCGACCTTTAGAAAGCCATAATGAGGTGGTTTATATGTGATATTATATATCTGAAAGGAAGGATGAATGTGTTTTAGCAGGGGAATGCTAAAATGTCTCAAACCTTGGTAGAGAGAGAGGAGGACAACCAGATTCAATGCCTAAATTTTAGAGTGGAACTAGAACATGCTGATGATAATATGTGAAATAAGATAAATTTTTTGGTTAATTATAGTAAGGCTGTAATGTATGAAGTTATTCAAAATGTTTAAAATCTTAGGGCACATCTTAGAGAATTTTTTGAACCCAACTATGTTGGGAAAGGTAAGGGTAAAAAGGGGTAGAGTAGTAGTGCTCAACACACAGTAGACCATAAAAGTTTATTGATGCAAATGGATATGAATCTCAAGAAAATGAAGGCATGTTGGTAAGATGTGTCTGGAAGCCTAGGCTTAGATTAGTTTTTTAATTGTTTTGTGGTTGTATTTGGGTTGTTTTGTATATGTTTATGGACTGCGTTGGTCCTTGTTTTTCTATTTGGCTTGGATAGCCTTTTTTTTCTTTTACACTTGAACTTCTCCTAGGGTTTGGGGACCCTAGTTCAAAAAAATCCCCCCTCCCCCCGCAATTTAACCTAATTAAAAAAAGATATAAATTGTATACACATTTTCAATTGCAATAATTCATTGAAATATAATGTCCTTAAATAACAAAATTTGCCCCTTTTTTAACATGGTATAATAAGTGAACATGACAATGCTTGTAAACCTAATAAATCAAACTTTCTCTTTCAATGGTTTCTAACATCCTAGTTAGAGTTACACAAACATTTTTAAAAATAAGGTAAAAAGCTCATTTTCTAATCCAAGCTCCAATGCGCTCCTACAAGATGAAACCAAGGAGGGGATCACCTCCCATCCATAAATACCATCATTAGGAAATTATCCTATGCCTCCCCCAAGCCAAGGACTCCAAAATTTGAGCATAAGTAGCATCAAAAATTTGAGGTAAGGTAAGTGTGGGTAAAGGTAAACTGACAAGCTCAACTAGACGACTTAACCTATCAAAATTCTATACAAGCAAGGGAATTCCACTAACACTCAATCAAAATCACATTGAACTATCTTAAGAGCACACAATATAAAGTATGTGAAGACATGTGGCAGCCACAAAGGATTTAAATAATTCAATAATATCAAGAATCACCCATTATAGACAATAATTACTACTCTTCACTCTATGTGCCATGGGAAAAGGATTTTGTAATGACTCCAATAGGAGTTATAGACATACATGAAATGAAAAGTGAGCAAAGGAAAAGTGCTGACGTTGATCATATTGTAGACCATATGAAAGAAGCACATAATAAAGTGCATTAATAATGGGATAAAATTACTCTACTATAAAAGCAACATGAAGAGAGGAAAAATGGAATTTCAAATCTAAGACTTAGTCTTAGCACCCCTGAGAAAGGAAATATGTCCTAAGTGAAATTATGATAAGTTGAAATGGAAAATGATTGGCCCATGCAAAATGTTGTGAAACTTTGTGAATAATGCATATGAAATAGAGTTGCCTAAAGGGGTCGATATATCTCATATTCTCAATGTCATTTATTCTTATCCATATTATGAAGGATAAAGTAGTGAAAGTGAAAAAGTGGATGCTAAATAAACCTATTAAATATATCAGATGCCTAAAAAATATTGTGAGGAAGCATGACAAGTGATTGACACATTAGCTGGAAAATATACACATAAGAATGAATATACATAATCTCTAGTAAAGTTGAAGGACCGAAGAATAAATAATGTTACTTGGATTAACATATCAGAAGCTATAAAATAATAAACACCACTAGAAAAACTCTTAGAAGATTTATAATTAGGAAGTCAAGTTTATTTTCTTACTGAAGGTGTATGATGTAGGAGCATCTAGGTTCACATGTAATCTTGCATCAACAAAAAATATAATAGTTTAGGAATTTTATCTATGTGGTGTTTTTCAAAAAAATATTATTGCACATATGTCATTTTTTGTAAGTTTTCACAAGTCTTCTATGTTTTACAGATCTTCTTTACATCTTTTGTACCACCTTTGAGTGTTCACCTATTTGTGAAGTTTTACACTACCTAGAATCACACATATATGTTTATAAGTTTTCATGCACATTTTCCCCCACATAATTGTAACTGTTGGTTTTCTAAATAAGATTTTGAAGCTTTGTGTAATAATTAGTGTTAGTATTATGTCCAAGATTAATTTTTCAGTGATTTGTAGAGAATTTTAAAAAGTCTCTCTTCATTTATTTCCCTATAAAGTTTGATTTTTTCTGTAAGAGTGGCATAGTTTAAAAGATTCCTTGGCAAAGTTTGCTATTCACTTTGTAATCCATGAGTTGATTTGATAATCATTATGGAAAGTGTGATAATATGTGTTAAATTTCTTGAGCAAACATGAGGATAATTACATAAAGTTTTCTAGCTCAATTACTCAGTTCTTGTGACATCTTTATATACATTTAGTTTGGGCACATATCCTTGTGATGTGTTATGAAAGGATTCATTTATGATTATTCATGTGAAGGTGATAAGGATCTATTTGGTTTTTCCCATAATTTATTATGTTGTGATGGATTACATTGTAACGTGTTTATGCCTTGGAATTGTGAGAGACATTTAATATTTGAGGCACACTAAGGTGTGTTAAAAGTTATGAGTGGGTGATAAGAACTTAATGTTTCATTTTGTGTTAATTTCACCTATAAAAATGACCCTGAACTTGTGAAAATAAGTTGCAATGTGGGCCATAGTATTAGGACTTAAATATGATTTTGAGTAATTAATCTGATAGTTAGGCTACACTTCTAAAGACTGTGAGCTAGAAAGTAGAGATATGTGGATTTAGTGTTGTAATGTATGTTATTATGAGATTGTGGTGTCATTGTTATTATTTTTCCTCTTGTATTTATTGATGCTAAAATATAATAATTATATAATTTATGTTTGATATATTTTGTTACATATTATGTTGTGTATTTTGAGGGTTGTGTGGTCTAAAGTGTATCTTAATTAAGACCCCTAGCCAAGGTCGCATCATCTTATTTGAGATGTGGATCTGAAAACCCTACTCCATGGAGTTAATAGTTAACCCTATACCTTGTGCTAGGTGATAGTTGGAGAAGTTAAAGCTACTTTGTGTTATGGGTAGTTAGTTGTAATTAGTTTTTAACGTGTTATATTTTTTACGATACCAGATCCTCTATAACAATAATCATAAAGTTATAAATAAGGATTGGAAATGATGGTACACTATCATAGATTGATACTTGAATTTATATTATGAAATAATTGATGCACTATAGTTCTTACCTTGTTTATTGAAGTTAGGATCTTAGATATGTTCTATTCATGAAATACACCATGATCCACTCTAAGAGCATGCTCAGTTTTTAGTAACTAAGTTTTTAAGGCTCATGTGGTTTTGAATGTTGTGTTGACATGTTATAAGAGATCCATGTTGTTTTTATTATACTTTGCACCTATATCATGTTGAGAACTACCTTGAGGTACCTGTTATCCTTATAATAGATGAATGTTATAGGAATTATGTCTTATAAATAATTTCAAGGATAATATTATATGAAGGTGGCATTGAATTTTGTCTCTACTTGACAGCATGCCCTAAAATAGCAGAATTGATGAACTTAGATGAATAAAGGCAAATTCACCCATTTTATATATATATATATATATATATATATATATATATATATATATATATATATATATATATATATATATATATATCTTAGTGTGATGGCTCCCAAGAAAGAAGACCTTTATGGGTTAATTTATTAAGAATATGAATAACTTTAGAAACCTAGTTTGTAAACCTAGTCAGCAAGTCCCTTCATCTATGAAATAAGGAATGGTGGTTAGATTTTGTTAGTGGAAGCATTTCAAGTCATTAGGTATATTAATCTAGTAATTAATTACTATTAGATAAAAGTATTTAGATTTGTTGGTTGTAACTCATTGTTTTTAGGAAGTTTAATTAAGGTTTAGACATAAGTTTAAGTGAATCAAGTTGGGTAAGTGCAAAGAGTTGGTGGGACAAAAGGAGGTCTTAAGTGGACATTTTTTCCCTGAGAAAATAAGAAACCTAAACTTGTATAGATTATTTGATCTCACTACATTCAAAATTTGAAAATGATATAATAACATGAATTGTAGAATTTCAAGTTTAATTTATAAACTATTAATGTTATTACTATTTTTTTGAAAATGGTTAAGTAAAAGTAGATCATACATATTATTATTAAACTATTATTGTTATTATTATTATGAAAAAAACTACTCCTGATGTAACTTGCACACATGGGGCAATTGCTAATTTATTTTCCTTTTGAGAAAGCTTCAAGTTTTGGTGCATAACATGAGTTTAATGTTTTTCGTCTATCTATCTATCTATCTATCTATCTATCTATCTATCTATCTATCTATCTATCTATCTATCTATCTATCTATCTAGAATAGCATCGGCCCTCGGATTAGATCTCTATCTCGACTCCACCCCTGATCACGAATGGAATACGATCACCATGATCGGATAGGGGGTTGAAACTAGCGCCCTCCATATCTATATATGGGATGGGAAAGGAAACCAACGAAGCGGATCCCCTATAGATAGATGGGGATGGGCCCCGCAAAGCGAATCTCATAACCAGCGAATATCTCTCCCCTATCTAGGTATAGTGAATCTCATAACCAACAACTATTTATCCCCTATATATAGATAGGCTCAGCGGATCCCCTATTTATAGATGGGGATGGGCCCAACGCCCAAGATATAGATGGGAAACCAACGAAGCGCCTTATATATATAGATGGGAAACCATCACCCTAGATATAGATGGGGTTGGTTGTATTGACCAGAGATTTGATCCTAGTGGCTGAGAGAACATATATAGTAGAGGGGCTCCCCATATAGAGATTCTTGACTCCTAGCCCCTAGAAATGATCTGAAAGGTGATATGGATATATAGGCCATCTGATGAGAGGAAAGAATTGTGGGATTGAAAATCGATATGGATGTATAGGCCATCTGATGGGCCTATCTAGATAGAGGGTGGTCCCCTCTCTATATGAAAGGCATCTGATATGGATGTATAGGCCATCAGCGAGCCTATCTCTATGGGGTTCTCTCGCGACACATCACATATAGATAGATAGGAGTCCAGTATTGACAATGAGACTTGACATGCAATCTATGGCAGATCTAGATCTATCTAGGGGCGGCCTTAGATAGATCTAATCCCATCTCCCTCTATATAAATATAGATATAGATATTGATATTGATATGGGATAGATAGGGCTTGGGCAGGGATCTCTATATATATTCTACCCCCTCAAGCCCTATATCCCCCATCTATATAGAGAGGGGGCCTATCTAATCTATCTATGGCAGATCTAGATCTATATAGTGGGGCCAAAGAAACTATATCTTGGGGAGGAGGGGGGCGGGGGTAGCGGGTGGTAGATTCTATATATAGATTCTAGCCCATCTATATGATGGGGAGCGATGGGTAGCGGGGTGGGAGCTACAGTTATTCCCGTGGAATGGCAGAGAGTTGATAGTTGTTAAGTAGGAACTAATGGACACTGAGGGTATTATCTATCACGAGCCTACCGACTCAGAACGTATATTCTACTACTCATTCTGGCATTTACTAATCTCGAGTCTCCAAGTGGGCCCTCTTGGCCACCTGTGACCCTCACTTTTTGGGGAATCATGCTCCTATGCATGCGTTTCGACTTGCAGCTCAGTGGTCCACCAAGTTTTTGTCCCCTTCTAGTTCTGAGTGTCTTCTTGGATAGTTATAGAGGCCCATATGCACGGGATATATCTGATTGAGTGGAACATGGCTTGTAGTTGAGCAAACTGGTGTCACCAAAGTCCACTATCTTTCGACTACTTGTCATTAGGGAACCACCGGCCGTCTAAATGGCTTTTATCACCAATGTAGTCAAAAACATGGTCCATCCATTAAATGATGTTCTTACCAACTTCTTTGCATACTCCCTTTCCCAGTTGGATTTGATTGCAGTCTCTTTTTCAACTACCTACCGCGTTTTCAGAGTACTGTGTTCTCTGACATTACACAGAACGTTATTATGGTTGCGTGGAAGACGGGAAGATCTCCGTGCTGTGAAAAATCACATACAAATAAAGGGGCATTGACTAAACAAGAAGACGACAGGCTCATCGTCCACATTCAAGTCCAAGGAGGAGGCCGCTGGAGATCCCTCCCCAAGGCCGCAGGTTATTCATTCATATGCATCTCGTCTATGATGATAATATATCTTTATAGAAGTATAAGATTTTGTTTGTACTTTTACAGGGCTGCTGAGATGTGGGAAGAGCTGCAGACTGCGGTGGATAAATTATTAGCGCCCCGATCTCAAGCGGGGAAATTTCTCAGAAGAAGAAGACGACCTCATCATAAAAATGCACACCCTCTTGGGGAACAAGTACGCACATAATTTATAACTCTTACTTTACTGATTTCTTTCATTTTATTGATTTAAGAGCAAGTTTGACAATTCATTTTTCTTCTTAGGTGGGATAATTACAAGGTAATCATGGTTAGCATCATATCAAAATAAGATTTTTAAATAGCATAAATAATTGGTTATGTGTTCATTTTTAATGTTGTGTTGTTTGAGGCATAGAATCATTGGATTTTTATAAATAGAAATTTGTGAATGGTTTATGAGTCTACTTAAGGTTTATATAAAAATAGGTTGTGTGTTTGAAATATTGTATTATTTTGATAGCTCAATGTACATAAACTAAAGATTGGTTATGCAGTCATTATTAGGTAAGTTAAGTTTGAATCATTCTCTTTGCATGAATGTAGTGAAAATATTTTATTTGTCTTATTTTTATTGTTGACACTAATATTATTTTTAAAAAATCAATGTGATTATTCTTACAATAAATTTATATATAGGTATGTAGGGAGGTGACTTTGTTTTGTCTAAAGCACTATTTTTTTATTAAACGGAAAGATTTGTCCTCTAAATAATACAAAGAACCGGTCGTGCTTTGATTTTTTTAATATTACTTTGTTTTTCGATGACATGAAATCATTGACTTGTTTTAAACATAACTATGTGAATGGTTTAAAGCTCATCTTAAGATTTATGTAAAAATAAGTGGTAGGTTTGAAATATTATGTTGTTTTGATATCTCAACCTACACAGACCATTTTTAAATTAATATATTTCCTCTTCACATAAATTTCTGTATAGATATACAAGGTTGTCATTTTGTTCTTGTTAAAGACCTATTTTTCATTAGAAAGTAAGATATGTCATCTGAATAACAAAAATAATTTGTTGTAGTCATTTTTTTAAAAGTACTATATTGTTTGATAATATGGATTTATTAGATTCTTTTAAACATAGCTATGTGGATGGTTTACAACTCATCTTAAGATTTATATAAAAATAGGTTGTGAGTTTGAAATATTATATTTTTTATAGCTTAACACACACAGACCAAAGATTGAGGCTATTGTCAATTAAGTTAAGATCAAATCATTATCTCTAATAAATGCAATGCTCTTTAAAAGACTATGAACTATCTTGTGACAAATGTACATTTTTAGTTGGTATATTTTTGTCTTATAATTTTTTAATAAATATTTCAATAACTAAATCTGTAAAAACCAATGAATCAAACATGTATTACCATAGTTGTATGTTGGTTAGTGAATAGACATGTTTATTAACTTATTTTAAGTTCTAGTTCTGTGGTGTTTTTCCTTTTATGGCTACCACTCAAATTTAAAATCCCATAGAAATGCTTTGCTTGTGCCCAATCCAAACTGAGTTGTCGGTTATTTTACAAATTTCCACTTATTAATATAATTTATCTTTATAGAAGAAAGAAACTAAAATCTAAAAGTGAAAAAAAAAAAGTGAATTTCGAATTGTTCAAAATAATTATATACATGCATAATAATTTTTAAAAATAGTAATTATATATATAAGCATACACTACATTATGTTTTAATTGAGTGCTTAGAAATGGTTCTATATTCATAGGTAGTCATTTTTTACTAAATTTAGTGTGCATAGATTAACAAATTGTGATTTGCTTAAATTGTGAGATTCACAAAAATATATCTTATAGTTGCTATGACCAAAATTTTACATGATATAAATCATTAAAAAAATAAGCAAATTATTTTTTAGATTGTACAATACATGTTCTACACAATTATATTGCACATCAGTTAGCCATCTTTGTAACACAAGACATGTAATGTGTTAAAAAAAATCATATGCCTAAACAACATGAATGATAATGCACAAGTGGATGCATGGTTGATAGACAACCATGCTATCCACTTGTTCTAATAAGCCTACAAGCTCTTAAATAATCCTAAAAGTCTATATGCCATTCTAATGAGTCCCACAACTCAAATGTCCATAATGCACACTTGAGTAAAAAGAGGTGGGTTCAATAAACCACTCGTTTGAATGATTTTTCAATAAGTTAAAATGGGGTTGAAATGGGATCTTGGGTGATTCTAGCCAATCATAAGGCCCAATTTGTGTCTTAAGTCATAATTTCAAGTTGAATTACCTTTAATGGAAATTATTAGAAAGGAGAACTCATACTCCTTAGATGACCTCAAAAGGGGGTATAAAATGTCTTTACTTAGCTCCTTGTTGATGGAGAATTCCATCTCATATATTGGATCCATTCTATCTCGATTATTGAATCTAGACAAGATGAGGAAACCCTAGGAATACTTAAAGAATGCAATCAAGGGTTCAAAATAACTTTCTAAGTTTTAATTTTAAGTATGGTGAAGGGATGAGAAGGTTTGAGGGATAAATTTTCCATAGTCGCCCCTCTCCATGTTCCTCATCCTTGAATGGCTGCCATTAAAGGGGTCTCCAAGCTTTTCTCATTTTCTATTTTTCATTTCATTTTAATTTTCCATCTTGACACAAAGTTTGGTGAGTATATTGTTTAGGTGCCTAGTTTATCATGATGTTTTAAGGAGATCTAAGGTTCCCATGGTTTGTGAAAAAAATATTGGGAGCTTCAAGCTCCTCTACAACCATTAATCGCCAACAATGTCCAGATTAAAGGAAATTACTATTCATTTTTTTGGTTTTAATAATTAATTTTGTTTCACATTGTAGAGGATAAGAAAATAAGGAGGATTTCCTTTTAAATCAACCCATCCGAGGACTTCTAGAAGCCCATAAAATCCACGAAAGCTAAAATGACTTATCTTTGAGAAATAGGTCATATTGTGAAAAATAAAAGGTTTCATGCCTTAAAAGTGCTTCCATGTGGAAGAGAGAAAATTTTTAAGTCGGATTTCCTTCTCAATTTCCCCATCCCCAGGCCTCTTGTTGCCATAATTGACTAAACAAAATAATTACCAATAATAGGTGAAAGTAATGGGTTGAGTGAAAAACTAAAGACATAACATTAAAAAATAATATTGTGTTAAAAGAATATATTAATAAAATATAAAATAAAAATAAAAACTTTTAAAAAATATTAAAAATGAAACTTGCTAACCAAAAAGGTTGGCTAGTGTTGGGGTTGGCAGTGGTAGTCAATAAGTTGATTACCACATTCACAAGTGGGGAAACAACTTATCCATATAGATTTTATGCTAGGTTTAGTTGCATGGATTTTATGCCATGGCTATCCACCCCAAACTAACCACCAATTGGCTCACATGGATCTGTTACACTACTGCAACCTATTAGGAGATCTGTGCTCAACAAATAAGGGAGTGAAGGTCTAAGTCCCTATGGGCAGGCTTCACTTGATAATATCAAATGTTATTTATTTGTTGGAAATGGTACTATTTATTTAGCAGTAATGTCACCAAATATATAAGAGCTGATAAGGAGCTTATAAACATAGATTTATTTCTTACCTAAATGCTTTTAATGATGTGCATTTTCAATACCTATAGAAACAAGGATTACATAGAAGTTATGCATTGGAAAAGACTAAAAGAAAGTTATCATGTCGTAGGTGTCAGCACCGCCCATGCCCTAGAAAGAAGAAACATCACCATTAACAGGATTAAAATTAGGGTATTATTACTAAGCAGTTATGATAGAGAAAAGTGAAAGCAAGTGCCATGTCTGAGGGATTTTGTCAAACATTCTATAAATTAGTAGATAATATTCATGCCATCAATTTTCTCATCTTCTAATGATGTTGGAGTGCATAGATCTACAAATCTGCCCCAAATTCTATTCACACTCACTCTATTTAATATAACTACACTCAGTTGAGGTATTTTTGTTTGGACAGTAAACTAATTTACCCTGAGGATTATCATTCATACTTATTGTATCATACTGATTTCCCGTGATTGAATTATATAATAAATATCTCTTATCATTTTCCATCATTGATGGTGAAATCTATACTATAACATATTCATGCTTAAAATGAGATTTTTAATATACAAAGAAGTTAAACATTATGTTGGGTAGAGCCAAGAATAGAAATTTTTTGAGATTAGTGAAAACTTATACAAGCCTGAGTTTACATAGTAATTATTTACTTGATATTATAATTTAAAAGAGTTTTCTCTCTTTTATTTTGTACTCGTAAAACCATAAGCATTTTAAAATAAAATTAGAAACAACAAATAATTTATATCCTACTTATTTAACAACAATCCTTAACATAAAAGATAAAAGATGGAAAACATGCATACAACCAAGAATCATAGATGCTAGAATGATAAGATCAGTCATGATAACCCACAAACTTAATTGCATTTATACTCCCTAAAAAGATAGTACATCTACACTAGCCTAATCAAATATGCACCAACCAACGTGTAATGAAACTCATGATAGAATCGAAGAAAGTCACTTTCATGATATAACTATTAAATGTAGGAAATAGATGTGAAGTAGCTTGAACTCCCAAAAATAAAGACACGCACAATACATATACATTATATATGTCATGTCCAGACATGGAGATAAATGCATTGTTGTAGTTTGTTGAAAGCACAAAGGGGCTTTTTGAGTCCATTGAAATCCTTGAATGAAATGGAATGTGGTTTCACTTGAGTTGAAATAGCTGAGATAAAAAGAATGGTGGCAGTGTTGCTCTTGGGTTGAGTTAAAGAAAATAAAAGAACAAAACTTGATATGGCAACAACAATAATGTTGTTGGATGAAAAGGTTGAATTGGTAGGTTCAAACCCTGGACATTTTGATAATAAGGATTACGTTAAGGCAATTAAGAAGGCAAAGATCAATGGTGCAATGCAGAAGAGGTAGCCACAGAGAGGGCTTAGCGTGGTACAGTTTGAAAGGCTACAATTGCAAGAGCAAAAAGGCAAAGAAGCAATAAACCCACCAATGTAGGGGCAACATAAATTTAAAATTGCACAGAGTTGGACAATGGTAGTGGTGGAATTACAAGGCAAGGATATGACTCTGGTCCATGAGAAGGAACATGTACCTTATGAGAGGGAGAATCCTTAGGAGATTGGATAGGTAGTGCATGCCTAAGATGGAATCATTGTGGTCTATACTCATCTGCTACCAGTGAATGCACTACCTTCCCTTTTCCACCAAAAAATGCCACTATTATGCACCATGCAGAACATAGGAGGTCCTAAAACTACATTAAATTTGAATTGTTATGACTGTCACCACCTAGTAACAAAACCAATGGATTACATCGAATGACTTGAAACAGGCAATAACATCAAAAGTTTATTAACCAATCAAGATACAATAAAAATAGTATTATATTGGATAGGTTAAATAATTTGCATGTTACTCTAATTAAAATTTCACATATTTTTGAACATAGGGATTAATGTATTCTAATTGGTCAAAAGCAGACGGAGTAATTCTGAATTAAAGCATAGTGAATGCATTAGATCCCTCTAGGACTAATAAGCTAATCACTTTAGGGTGTAACCCACTTTCCATTCAGTCACATGAGTGACTGTTAGCTAGGCATGAACTCTCCTATAGAGAAGTGGTCTTTGACTTACATTTTAAGAACCTATGTAAAATTACCCCACAGACTACCAGATTTAAAAATTTTGCTATGGGAAAACCATTGCACCTAGAAATTTGAAATGAAAACCTACATATTCTTAAAATCGTGATTTTTAATCTAAAATTGTTTGAAGTATGGTTTTTTATTTATTAGTATGTATATTATTTGCTTTAATTCAGGTCAAATTATTAAAGGAAATAGGGCAAATTATTACTTTTACTTATAAAAATTAATATTTTTTTAAATATAAGCCCTAAAATTATTCTACAAAAAGCACCTGAATAATGGTAAAGCATATTATAAAATAAATTGATTTTGGTAGATTTAGTTTCTTTATTTTTTTTAAATTAAAATTTGTATAAAACCAGTTACCGATTAAAAAATAAAATAAAATAAATACCCTTTTTCATGTCTAAGAAAAAACATACCATTTTAAGCATTTTAAGACAATTGATCATTTTATCTGCACTATTGTACTAAATTAACAAGATATAAATTTCAATCACGTTTTCAATTGCAACAATTCATTGAAATATAATGTCCTTAAAGAAAAAAAATTCACCCTCTTTCAATATGGTATAATAAGTGAATGTCACAATGCTTGCTAACCCAATAAATCACCCTTTCTCTTTTTTTCTCAAAATCTAAAATATGAATTCATGTATTTCAATGGCTTCTATCATCCAACTAAGACTTGCATAAAAATTTACAAAAATAAGGTAAGAAACTAGTCTTCTAATCCAAGATCAATGTGCTCCTACAAGATGAAACCAAAGAGGGGCTCACCTCTCATCCATAAATACCATCATTAGGAAACTATCATATGCATCCCCTAAGCAAAGGACTCCAAAATTTGAGCATAAGTAGCACCAAAAAGTTGAGGTAAGGTAAGTGTGGGTAAAGGTAAACTGACAATCTCAACTAGATGACTTAAACTATAAAAATTCCCTACAAGAAAGGGGATTCCACTAACACCCAATCAAAATGACATGAAACTATCTTAAGAACACACAATATAAAGTATGTGAAGACACATGGAATCCATATAGGATTTCAATACTTTAATAATATCAAGAATCACTCACTATAGACAAGAATTACTAGTTTCCACTCTATGTCCCATTGGAGAAGGAATTTGGAATGCCTCCAATATGAGTTATAGACATACATGAAATGAAAAGTAAGAAAATGAAAATTGTTGAAGCTAATAATATTATAGATCATATGATAAATTACATAAGAAAGTCCATTAATAATTGGATAATATTACTCTAAAATACAAGAAACATTAAGACATGAAGAGAAGAGAAATGGAATTTCAATTCTGAGACTTAGTCTTAGCACACCCGAGAAAGGAAATATTTCTGAAGTGAAATTATGATAAGTTAAAATGGAAAAATATTGTCCCATGTAAAGTTTCGTGAAACTTTGCAAAGAATACATATGAATTAGAGTTGCCTAAAAGGGTTGATATATCTCATATTCTCAATGTCATTGATTCTTATCCATATTATGAAGTATAAAGTAGTGAAAGTGCAAAATTGGATGCTAAATAAACATAATAGATATATCAGATGCCTAAATAAGAGTGTGAGGAATCATAACAAGTGATTGACGGATGAGTTGTAAAAAATAAATGTAAGAATGTATATACAAAATCTTTGGTAAAGTTGAAGGGCCAAATAATAGAAGATGTGACATGGATTAAAATATCATAAGCTAAAAAATAATAAATACTACTAGACAAACTCTTAGAGGATGCATAACTAGGAGGTTGAGTTTCTTTTCTTACCGAAGGTATATGATGTAGGAGCATCTAGGTTTACATGTAATCTTATATCAACAAAAAATATTATAGTTTAGGAAATTTATTAAGTGGTAATTTTCAAAATTTTATTATTGCACATATGTAATTTTTGTAAATTTTCACAAGTCTTCTGTGTTTTACAAATATTATTTACATCTTTTTCACTACCTTTGAGTGTTCACCTATTTATGAAGTTTTACACTACCTACAAACACACATATATTTGTAAGTTTTTATGCACATGTTCCCATACATAGTTGTAATTGTTGGTTTTCTAAATAAGCTTATGAATATTTGTGAAATAATTAGTGTTAGTATTATGTGCAAGAGTAATTTTTTAGTGATTTGTAAAGAATTCTAAAAAGTCTCTCTTCGTTTATTTACCTATAAAGTTTGTCTTTTTCCTGCAAGAGTATCATAGTTTAATAGATTCCTTGGAGGAGTTTGGTATTCACTTTGTAATCCATGTGCTGATTTTCTAATCATTAAGGCAAGTGTGACAATATGAGGTAAAGTTATTGAGCAAACATGAGGATAATAGCACAAGGATTTTTATTTCAACCACTCAGGGCTTGTGACTTCTTTATACACATTTGGTTTGGTCACATGTCCTTGTGATGTGTTATGAAAGGATCCATTGACATGAATATTCATGGGAAGGTGATAAGGATCTATTTAGTTTTGATCATAATGTAATATGTTATTATGCATTACATTTTAATGTGTTTATGCCTTGTAATTCTTGACGCAGAAGATTGCACCCTTGGAAGGAGGCCGAGCTCCTGCCTTCTTCACACAATAATGGAAACTCCCCTCTCGCCTATGGGACCGGCGAAGCTGGAGGGGAGAGTCTCTAGATAAGGGCTAGCTCCCTCTGATGTATCATTTAGGCCCTGGTTTCTCCTACTGCTAACAAAAAATGTAAAAGGGTGGATGAAAAGGGAGAGAGAGATGCTGAAAACAAAGCCTAAGCCTAAAAAAAAAGGTGATACACCAAAAAATGTGACCCACTCAGGGCCGAACATACACTTTTCACTGAGAACCAGCTCCCACACACTTCATCTTTCATGAGAAAATCTTCTGCATCAATGGGTCAAGGGTCCGTGGAGATACAAGGAGGAAATAACTACTAGAGGTGTTCTGAGACACACTACAGCAGCCTATCCTTCACCTATGCTCCCCTAGGGATGCTTCTGACAGACCTATAAAAGGAAACTCAAAAATGCACTAGACATGCTACAATCATTCTGTAAAAGCATTAAGAAAATGACTTAACACAGAATCAAGGCATAGACACATACTAAAGATGCAAAACTCAGAATGGAGGTAAAAATGTTGTGTTTTGATTCAAGGTAAAATTCTTGCAGAGCTCTGCCTTACAAGCCCGAGAGATTTTTGGCCAGAGTTTTGCCTTAAGGCTGAGAGTCGATCCCCCTTCTCGAATGAGAAGTTTACAATTTATAGAAAGAGGAAGAACAACTTGGCACTTCTTGGGAAAATTTTTGGCACTCTTTTCTACAATTGGCCCATGTGCATTCTGAATCTTAGGAAGAGGAAAACCACTGTTACTGATGTCATTCTTGAGAAGAGGCCTGCTAGAACCATGCTGTACAATCGCTAAAATTGACTTTGGTGTTCAAACATTAATGTAAGAGCATGGCCGTGCCTCTTTTCTGCAAACAGACTGCAGTTTTTCCCCTCATAAATGCCAACTATAGAAAATAGGTCACGCCGCTCATCTGCAATAACTCACCTTCCCTTTGCCACTTGGATGCTTTGTCTTTTCTGCTCTTTGTCTTCTTCCTGCTCTTTCAGCCCTCAGGGACGATCTTCTAGCAGGTCGTTGCGCTCCTTGGTGCTCTTTCCATGATTTGGCACTTAGGCAGTTCAAAAACAATGGCTACTTCACTATGTTAAATTTGACGTTCACACGGCCGTCACCCAACGGCTAGTTCGTCTGCTTAAATTTGACGGCTTTCGGGATGTCATCGTAGAAATGAATAGATTCATGCAAAATTGAAAAATGAAATGGCCTAGAATAGAAGGGACAAAAGGGGACTGATTTTTTCCCTGTTGGACAAAAAATGGTCAACATTAATTATGAGAGACATTTAATATTTGGGGCACACTAAGGTGTGTTAAAATTTGTGAGTGGGTGCTAAGAACTTAATGTTTAAGTATATGATAGTTTCACCTATAAGCATGACCCTAAACTTGTGAAAATAGGTTGAAATATGGGCCATAGTATTAGGACTTAAATATGATTTTGAGTAATTATTCTGATATTTAAGCTACAATTGTAAAGACTATGAGCTAACAAGAAGATATATGTGGATTTAGTGTTGTAACACATCTCATTGTGAGATTTTGGTGGCATTATTGTTATTTTGCCTCTTGTATTTACTGATGCTAAAATATAATAAATATATAAGTTATGTTTGATATATTTTATTACATATTATGTTGTTTATTTTGAGGGTTTTATGGTCTAAGGAATATCTTAATTGAGACGCCTATCCATAGTTGCATCATCCTATTTGAGATGTAGATTTGAAACCCTACTCCATGGGGTTAATACTTAACCCTAGACCTTTTGCTAGGTGATAGTTGGAGAAGTTAAAGCTACTTTGTGTTATGGGTAGTTATTTGTAATTAGTTTTTAGCATGTTATATTTTTTACTATTCTAGCTCCTCTATAACAATAATCATAAATTTATAAATAAGGATTGGAAATGATGATACGCTATCCTAGAATGATACTTGAATTTGTATTATGAAATATTTAATGCACTATAATTATTAACTTGTATGTGAAATTTAGGGTCTTAGATATTTTTTATTCATGAAATGCACCCCAATCCACTCTAAGAGCATGCTCAATTTTTTGTAACTAGGTTTCAAGTTTTGTGTAGTTTTGAATGTTGTCTTGACATGTTGTAAGGGATCAATGTTGTTGGTCTTCTACCTTGCACCTAGATCATGTTGAGAACTACCGTGAGATACATTCTATCTTTATGATAGATGGATTTCATAGGAATTGTGTCTTATGCATACTTTCAAAGATGATATTATATGAAGGTGGTACTGAATTTTGTCTCTATTTGATAACATGACCTCAAATAGTAGCATTGATGAACTTAGATGAAGACAAGTAAATTCACCCATAAAATAGATATATATGATGTTATATATTAGTGTGATGTCTCCTAAGTAAGAATACCTTTAGTGGTTAATTTATTAAGAATATTAATAACCTTAGAAACTAGTTTGTAAGCCTAGCCGTTAACTCCCTTCATCTATGAAACAAGGAATGGTGGTTAGAGTTTGTTTGTAGACACTAGAAAACTGTACACAATGGTTCTAGATGTCAAAATGCTTTGGGACCCCCCTGGGGACCACCTAACCCTTCTGAACCCACTAACCAACCCATCGGACCTTGAGTCTAGTTAGTTACTTAGCTAACTAAACTCACTAACTCACTAACTAACCCTTAACCCAACCCCTTTTAACTTACCTTGACCCCATTAATTTTGGACACTCGACCATTGATGGTCAGCATGATCACCATCGGTTAGGCTAACCGTCAATGGTTAGATCTTCCTCATTATAACATAAACACCAGCTATGTGTAAGCTAACATGACATAATTTAATATGTCTACCTTACCTGGTGTTAACAAACTTCTAAGCATTGAATTTAGTAGCCTGATCCTCTAGGGAAACTTATATCCTCCATCTCTCTTTGCCTATAAAATGAGGGGAGTAAGAGGTGAGAGAGGATCCATCCATCAATCACAAGAGCATTCTAGCATATAGGTATTCAAGCTTCCAGCCAACCAGTCACTTGAATGATTTCTCAATAAGTTAAAATGGGATACTGGGTGATTCCAGCCAATCATAAGTCCCAATTTGTCTCTTAAGTCATAATTTAATTTTAATTTCAAGTTGGCTTACTTTTAATAGAAATTTATTATAAAATAGAACTCATACTCCTCACATGACCTCAAAAGGGGTCTAAAACATCTTTACTTAAATACTTGTTGATGGAACATTCCATCTCATCTATTGGATCTCTTCTATCTTAATCATCGAATCTAGACAAGATGAGGAAACTCTAGGAATACTTAAAGAATGCAATAAAGGGTTTAAAATAGCTTTATAAGTTTCAATTTTAAGTTTGGTGAAGGGATGACAAGGTTTGAAGGATGACTTGTCCATAGTCACCCTTATCCACATTCCTCATCTTTGAATTACTGCATTAATGGGGTCTCCAAGCTTTTTACATTTTTTATGTTTCATTTGATTTTAATTTTCCATCTTGACATAAAGTTTGGTGAGTGTATTTTGTAGGTACCTAGTTTCTCAAGATGTTTTAAGGAGGTCTCAAGCTCCCATGGTTTGTGAAAAAATGATTAGGAGCTTCAAGCTCCTCCATGGCCATTAATCGCTAACAATGTCTAGATTAAATGAAATTACTATTCATTTTTTTGGTTTCAATATTTAATTTTGTTTCACATTGTAGAGGATAAGAAAATAAAGAGCATTTCATTTAAAATCAACCTGTCCAAAGGCTTCTAGAAGCCGACAAAATCCATTAAGTCTAAAATGACTTATCCTTGAAAAATAGATCATATCTTGAAAAATAAAAGCTTTCATGCCTTGAAAATGCTTCCATGCGGAAGAGAGAAATTTTTTAAGTGGGATTTCCTTCTCAGTGACCCCATCCCCAAGCCTCTTGTTTCCATAATCAACTAAATAAAATAAATACTAATAATAGGCGAAAGTAATGGGTTGAGTGAAAACTAGAGGCAACATTAAAAAATAATATTGTGTTCAAATAATATATTAATAAAATATAAAATAAAAACTATAAACTATAAATAAACATTAAAAATAAAACATGCTAACCAAAAAGGTTACTCGGTGGTAAGGTTGGTCGACGGTAGTCAACAAGTTGATTACCACATTCACAAGTGGGGGAGCAACTTATCCGCATGGATTTTATGCTACGGTTAGTTGTATGGATTTTATGCCATGGCTCTCCACCCAAATGCCCACTAACGTTCTCACATGGATTTGTTACACGGTTGTGGCCTATTAAAAGATATGCACTGAATAAATGAGCCACTTTTTGTGGTCTTTGCCTTACTTTTTAAGGACCTATGTGTAAAATTACCCCACAGACTACCATATTTCAAAATTTTGCTATGGGAAAACCATCACTCCTAAAAATTTGAAATGAAAACATACATATTCTAAAAATCATGATTTTTAATCTAAAATTGTTTCAAGTATGATTTTTGCTTGATTAGTATGTAAATTTTAATTCAAGTCAAATTACTAAAGGAAAAAGGGCAAATTAAAAGTTTTATCTATAAAAATTAATATTTTTTTAATTGTAAGCCCAAAAATTATTCTGTAAAAAGCACCATGATAACGATAAAACATACTATAAAATAAATTGATTTTGGGAGATTTAGTTTATTTTTTTAATAGTATGGATCAAATATCTAAGGAGCCCAAGCAAGATTTCGGGGAGTAAAAAAAATTTGTTGAGAAGTAAATTGTCAAGAAAGGGAAAACTATTTTAAAAGACTAGGACAACATTAAAAGGAGACTAAGAAGTGCATCCAAAATATCTAAACATAAAAACGAAATATAGGGAATCTAGGGAGCAAGAGCTTGCAGGTGGTACAGAAAAAGAGGGGTGATGAGATAGTCATTGTCATGGATAGAGTCAATGAGGAGTTGGAAGAGTCTAGTAAAGAGGGAGAGAACAATAGAGAGAAGGATTAGGTCCAAATAGCTATTAAGAAAAATAAAGAGAAAGAGGAGACTATGGCTCCAAATAAAGGGGAGTCAACACGGAACCAAAAGGAAAAAAATGTGGAATTCAACAATCTAGTGGCGTCACTCAAAGGCAATGAGAACATAAATAAAATTATGGAATAGCTCGACCTTTAAAAAGCCATAATGAGGTGGTTTATATGTGATATTATATATCTGAAAGGAAGGATGAATGTGTTTTAGCAGGGGAATGCTAAAATGTCTCAAACCTTTGTAGAGAGAGAGGAGGACAACCAGATTCAATGCCTGAATTTTAGAGTGGAAATAGAACATGCTAATGATAATATGTGAAATAAGATAAGTTTTTTGGTTAATTACAATAAGGCTGTAATGTATGAAGTTATTCAAAATGTTTAAAATCTTAGGGCACATCTTAGAGAATTTTTTGAACCCAACTATGTTGGCAAAGGTAAGGGTAAAAAGGGGTAGAGTAGTAGTGCTCAACACACAGTAGACCATAAAAGTTTATTGATGCAAATGGATATGAATCTCAAGAAAATGAAGGCATGCTAGTAAAATGTGTCTAGAATCCTGTGCTTAGATTAGGCTTTTTATTGTTTTGTGGTTGTATTTGGGTTGTTTTGTATATGTTTTTGGATTGTGTTGGTCCTTGTTTTTCTATTTGGCTTGGATAGCCTTTTGTTTCTTTTACACTTGAACTTCTCCTAGGGTTTGGGGACCCTAGTTCAAAAAAATCCCTCCCCCCCCCCCCCCCCCCCCCCGCAATTTAACCTAAATAAAAAAAGATACAAATTGTATACACATTTTCAATTGCAATAATTCATTGAAATATAATGTCCTTAAATAACAAAATTTACCCCTTTTTAACATGGTATAATAAGTGAACATGACAATGCTTGTAAACCTAATAAATCACACTTTCTCTTTCTTTCTCAAAATTTAAAATCTAAATTCATGTATTTCAATGCTTTCTAACATCCAAATAAGATTTACACAAACATTTTTAAAAACAAGGTAAAAAGCTCATATTCTAATCCAAGCTCCAATGCGCTCCTACAAGATGAAACCAAGGAGAGGATCACCTCCCATCCATAAATACCATCATTAGGAAATTATCCTATGCCTCCCCCAAGCCAAGGACTCCAAAATTTGAGCATAAGTAGCATCAAAAAGTTGAGGTAAGTTAAGTGTGGATAAAGGTAAATTGACACACTCAACTAGACAACTTAACCTATCAAAATTCTATACAAGCAAGGGGATTCCACTAAAACTCAATCAAAATCACATTAAACTATCAAGAATCAAGAATCACCCATTATAGACAATAATTACTACTCTTCACTCTATCTCCCATGGGAAAAGTACTTCATAATGCCTCCAATAGGAGTTATAGACATACATGAAATGAAAAGTGAGCAAAGGAAAAGTGTTGATGCTGATAATATTGTAGACCATATGATAGAAGCACATAATAAGTGCATTAATAATGGGATCAAATTACTCTACAATAAAAGCAACATGAAGAGAGGAGAAATGGAATTTCAAATCTAAGACTTAGTCTTAGCACACCTGAGAAAGGAAATATTTCCTAAGTGAAATTATGATAAGTTGCAATGGAAAATGATTGGCCCATGGAAAATGTTATGAAACTTTGTGAATAATGCATATGAAATAGAGTTGCCTAAAGGGGTCGATATATCTCATATTCTCAATGTCATTTATTCTTATCCATGTTATGAAGGATAAAGTAGTGAAAGTGAAAAAGTGGATGCTAAATAAACCTATTAAATATATCAGATGCATAAAAAATATTGTGAGGAAGCATGACAAGTGATTGACACATTAGTTGGAAAATATACACATAAGAATGAATATACATAATCTCTAGTAAAGTTGAAGGGCCGAAGAATAGATAATGTTACTTGGATTAACATATCAGAAGCTATAAAATAATAGACACCACCAGAAAAACTCTTAGAAGATTTGTAATTAGGAAGTCAAGTTTCTTTTCTTACTAAAGGTGTATGATGTAGGAGCACCTAAGTTCACATGTAATCTTGCATCAACAGAAAATATAATTGTTTAGGAATTTTATCTATGTGGTGTTTTTCAAAAATTTATTATTGCACATATGTCATTTTTTGTAAGTTTTCACAAGTCTTCTATGTTTTACAGATCTTCTTTACATCTTTTGTACTACCTTTGAGTGTTCACCTATTTGTGAAGTTTTACACTACCTAGAATCACACAAATATGTTTATAAGTTTTTATGCACATGTTCCTGCACATAATTGTAACTGTTGGTTTTCTAAATAAGCTTTTGAAGCTTTGTGTAATAATTAGTGTTAGTATTATGTCCAAGATTAATTTTTCAATGATTTGTAGAGAATTTTAAAAAGTCTCTCTTCATTTATTTCCCTATAAAGTTTGATTTTTTTTGTAAGAGTGGCATAGTTTAATAGATTCCTTGGCAAAGTTTGCTATTCACTTTGTAATCCATGAGTTGATTTGATAATCATTATGGAAAGTGTGATAATATGTGTTAAATTTATTGAGCAAACATGAGGATAATTACATAAAGTTTTCTAGCTCAATTACTCAGTTCTTGTGACATCTTTATACACATTTAGTTTGGGCACATATCCTTGTGATGTGTTATGAAAGGATTCATTTATGATTATTCATGTGAAGGTGATAAGGATCTATTTGGTTTTTCCCATAATGTATTATGTTGTGATGGATTACATTGTAACGTGTTTATGCCTTGGAATTATGAGAGACATTTAATATTTGGGGCACACTAAGGTGTGTTAAAAGTTATGAGTGGGTGATAAGAACTTAATGTTTCATTTTGTGTTAATTTCACCTATAAAAATGACCCTAAACTTGTGAAAATAAGTTGCAATGTGGGCCATAGTATTAGGACTTAAATATGATTTTGAGTAATTAATCTGATAGTTAGGCTACACTTCTAAAGACTGTGAGCTAGAAAGTAGAGATATGTGGATTTAGTGTTGTAATGCATGTTATTATGAGATTGTGGTGTCATTGTTATTATTTTTCCTCTTGTATTTATTGATGCTAAAATATAATAATTATATAATTTATGTTTGATATATTTTGTTACATATTATGTTGTGTATTTTGAGGGTTGTGTGGTCTAAGGTGTATCTTAATTAAGACCCCTAGCCATGGTTGCATCATCTTATTTGAGATGTGGATCTGAAAATCCTACTCCATGGGGTTAATAGTTAACCCTATACCTTGTGCTAGGTGATAGTTGGAGAAGTTAAAACTACTTTGTGTTATGGGTAGTTGGTTGTAATTAGTTTTTAACGTGTTATATTTTTTAAGATACCAGATCCTCTATAACAGTAATCATAAAGTTATAAACAAAGATTGGAAATGATGGTACGCTATCATAGAATGATACTTGAATTTATATTATGAAATAATTGATGCACTATAGTTCTTACCTTGTTTGTTGAAGTTAGGATCTTAGATATGTTCTATTCATGAAATACACCTTGATCCACTCTAAGAGCATGCTAAATTTTTTGTAACTAAGTTTTTAAGGTTCATGTGGTTTTGAATGTTGTGTTGACATGTTATAAGGGATCCATGTTGTTTTTTTATACTTTGCACCTATATCATGTTGAGAACTACCTTGAGGTACCTTTTATCCTTATAATAGATTAATGTTATAGGAATTATGTCTTATAAATAATTTCAAGCATAATATTATATAAAGGTGGCATTGAATTTTGTCTCTACTTGACAACATGCCCTGAAATAGTAGAATTGATGAACTTAGATGAATAAAGGCAAATTCACCCATTATTATATATATATATATATATATATATATATATATATATATATATATATATATATATATATATATATATATATATATATATATATATCTTAGTGTGATGGTTCCCAAGAAAGAAAACCTTTGTGGATTAATTTATTAAGAATATGAATAACCTTAGAAACCTAGTTTGTAAACCTAGTCAGCAAGTCCCTTCATCTATGAAACAAGGAATGGTGGTTATATTTTGTTAGTGGAAGCATTTCAGGTCATGAGGTATATTAATCTAGTAATTAATTACTATTAGATAAAAAGATTAAGATTTGTTGGTTGTAACCAATTGTTTTTAAGAAGTTTAATTAAGGTTTAGACATAAGTTTAAGTGAATCAAGTTGGGTAACTGCAAAGAGTTGGTGGGTCGAAAGGAGGTCTTAAGTGAACATTTTTTCCCTGAAAAAATAAGAAACCTAAACTTGTATAGATTATTTGATCTCACTACATTCAAAATTTGAAGATGATATAATAACATGAATTGTAGAATTTCAAGTTTAATTTATAAACTATTAATGTTATTACTATTTTTTTGAAAATGGTCAAGTAAAAGTAGATCAAACATATTATTATTAAACAATTATTGTTATTATTATTATCAAAAAAACTACTCCCGATGTAACTTGCACCCATGGGGTAACTGCTATTTTTTTTTCCTTTTGAGAAAGCTTCAGGTTTTGGTGCATAACATGAGTTTAATGTTTTTCATCAATCAATCTATCTATCTATCTATCTATCTATCTATCTATCTATCTATCTATCTATCTATCTATCTATCTAGAATACCATCGGCCCTTGGATTAGATCTATATCTCGACTCCACCCCTCATCACAAATGGAATACGATCACCATGATTGGATAGGGGGTTGAAACCAGCACCCTCCCTATCTATATATGGGATGGGAAAGGAAACCAGCGAAGCGGATCCCCTATAGATAGATGGGGATGGGCCCCGCAAAGCGAATCTCATAACCAGCGAATATCTCTCCCCTATCTAGGTATAGCATAACCAGCGAATATCTCTCCCCTATATATAGATAGGCTCAGCGGATCCCCTATATATATATGGGGATGGGCCCAGCGCCCAAGATATAGATGGGAAACCAGCGAAGTGCCCTATATATATAGATGGGAAACCATCACCCTAGCTATAGATGGGGTTGGTTGTATTGACCAGAGATTTGATCCCAGCAGCTGAGAGAACATATAGAGTAGAGGGGCTCCCCATATAGATATTCTTGACTCCTAGCCCCTAGAAATGTTCTTAAAGGCGATATGGATATATAGGCCATCCGATGGGAGGAAAGAATGGTGGAATTGAAAGGTGATATGGATGTATAGGCCATCCGACGGGCCTATCTAGATAGAGGGTGGCCCGCTCTCTATATGAAAGACATCTAATATGGATGTATAGGCCATCAGTGAGCCTATCTCTATGGGGTTCTCTCGCGACACATCACATATAGATAGATAGGGGTCTGTTATTGACAATGAGACTTGACATACAATCTATGGCAGATCTAGATCTATCTGGGCGGGTGGCGGCGGGCTTAGATAGATCTGACCCCCTCCCCCTCTATATAGATATAGATATAGATATTGATATGAGATAGATAGGGCTTGGGCCGGGCTCTCTATATAGATTCTACCCTCTCAAGCCCTATATATCCCATCTGTATAGAGAGGGGGTTTATCTAATCTATCTATGGCAGATCTAGATCTATATAGGGGGGGGCCAAAGAAACTCTATCTTGGGGAGGGGGGGCTGTGGGTAGCGGGTGGCGGATTCTATATATAGAGTCTAGCCCCTCTATATGATGGGGAGCGATGGGGAGCAGGGTGGGAGCTACAGTTATTCCCGTGGAATGGCGGAGAGTTGATAGTTGTTATGCAGGAATGAATGGACACTGAGGGTATTATCTATCACGAGCCTACCGACTCAGAACGTATATTCTACTACTCACTCCGGCATTTACTGATCTCGAGTTTCTAAGTGGGCCCTCTTGGTCACCCGCAACCCTAGCTTTTTGGGGAATCCTGCTCCTGTGCATGCGTGTCGACTTGGAGCTCGGCGGTCCACCGGGTTTTTGTCCCCTTCCAGTTCCGAGTGTCTTCTTGGATAGTTATAGCGGCCCATAGGCGCGAGATATATCTGATTGAGTGGAACACGGCTTGTAGTTGAGCAAACTGGTGTCACCAAAGTCCACCGTCTTTCGACTACTTGTTATTAGGGAACCACCGGTTGTCTAAATGGCTTTTATCACCAATCCAGTCAAAAATATGGTCCATCCATTAAATGATGTTCTTAACAACTTCTTTACATACTCCCTTTCCCAGTTGGATTTGATTGCAGTCTCTTTTTCAACTACCTACCGTGTTTTTAGAATACTGTGTTCTCTGACATTACACAGAACGTTATTATTGTTGCGTGGAAGACGGGAAGATCTCCGTGCTGTGAAAAATCACATACAAATAAAGAGGCATTGACTAAACAAGAAGACGACAGGCTCATCGCCCACATTCAAGTCCACGGAGAAGGCCGCTGGAGATCCCTCCCCAAGGCCGCAGGTTATTCATTCATATTCATCTCGTCTATGATGATAATCTATCTGTATAGAAGTATAAGATTTTGTTTGTACTTTTACAGGGCTGCTGAGATGTGGGAAGAGCTGCAGACTGCGGTGGATAAATTATTTGCGCCCCGATCTCAAGCGGGGAAATTTCTCTGAAGAAGAAGACGACCTCATCATAAAAATGCACACCCTCTTGGGGAACAAGTACGCACATAATTTATAACTCTTTACTTTACTGATTTCTTTCATTTTATTGATTTAAGAGCAAGTTTGAGAATTCATTTTTCTTATTATGTGGGATAATTAGAAGGTAATTATGGTTAGCATCAGATCAAAATAAGATTTTTAAATAGCACAAATAATTGGTTATGTGTTCATTTTTAATGTTGTGTTGTTTGAGGCATAGAATCATTGAATTTTTATAAATAGAAATTTGTGAATGGTTTATGGGTCTACTTAAGGTTTATATAAAAATAGGTTGTGTGTTTGAAATATTGTATTATTTTGATAGCTCAACCTACATAAACTAAAGATTGGTTATGCACTCATTGTTAGGTAAGTCAAGTTTGAATCATTCTCTTTGCATGAATGTAGTGAAAATATTTTATTTGTCTTATTTTTATTGTTGACACTAATATTATTTGAAAAAAAATCAATGTGATTTTTTTTACAATAAATTTATATATAGGTCTTTCGGGAGGTGACTTTGTTCTGTCTAAAGCACTATTTTTTTTATTAAACGGTAAGATTTGTCCTCTAAATAATACAAAGAACCAATCGTGCTTTAATTTTTTTAATATTACTTTGTTTTTCGATGACGTGAAATCATTGACTTGTTTTAAACATAACTATGTGAATGGTTTAAAGCTCATCTTAAGATTTATGTAAAAATAAGTTGTAGGTTTGAAATATTATGTTGTTTTGATATCTCAACCTACATCGACCATTTTCAAATTAATATATTTCCTCTTCACATAAATTTTTGTATAGATATACAAGGTTGTCATTTTGTTCTTGTTAAAGACCTATTTTTCATTAGAAAGCAAGATATGTCATCTGAATAACAAAAATAATTGGTTGTAGTCATTTTTTTAAAGTACTATATTGTTTGATAATATGGATTTATTAGATTCTTTTAAACATAGCTCTGTGGATGGTTTACAACTCATCTTAAGATTTAAATAAAAATAGGTTGTGGGTTTGAAATATTATATTTTTTATAGCTTAACACACACAGACCAAAGATTGAGGCTGTTGTCAACTAAGTTAAGATCAAATCATTATCTCTAATAAATGCAATGCTCTTTAAAAGACTATTGTGACAAATGTACATTTTTAGTTGGTATATTTTTGTCTTATAATTTTTTAATAAATATTTTAATAACTAAATCTATAAAAACGAATGAATCAAACATGTATTACCATAGTTGTATGTTGGTTAGTGAATAGACATGTTTATTAACTTATTTTAAGTTCTAGTTCTGTGGTGTTTTCCCTTTTGTGGCTACCACTCAAATTTAAAATCCCATAGAAATGCTTTGCTTGTGCCCAATCCAAACTGAGTTGTCGGTTATTTTACAAATTTCCACTTATTAATATAATTTATCTTTATACAAGAAAGAAACTAAAATCTAAAAGTAAAAAAAAAAAAGTGAATTTTGAATTGTTCAAAATAATTATATACATGCATAATAATTTTTAAAAATAGTAATTATATATATAAGCATACACTACATTATGTTTTAATTGAGTGCTTAGAAATGTTTCTATATTCATAGGTAGTCATTTTTTACTAAATCTCGTGTGCATAGATTAATAAATTGTGATTTACTTAAATTGTGAGATTCACAAAAATCTATCTTATAGTTGTTATGACCAAAATTTTACTTGATATAAAACATTAAAAAAATAATCAAATTATTTTTGAGAATGTACAATACATGTTCTACACAATTATATTGCACATAAATTAGCCATCTTTGTAACACAAGACATGTAATGTGTTAAAAAAAATCATATGCCTAAACAACATGAATGATAATGCACAAGTGGATGCATGGTTGATAGACAACCATGCTATCCACTTGTTCTAATAAGCCTACAAGCTCTTAAATAATCCTAAAAATCTCTATGCCAATCTAATGAGTCCCACAACTCAAATGTCCATAATGCACACTTGAGTAAAAAGAGGTGGGTTCAATAAACCACTCGTTTGAATGATTTTTCAATAAGTTAAAATGGGGTTGAAATGGGATCTTGGGTGATTCTAGCCAATCATAAGGCCCAATTTGTGTCTTAAGTCATAATTTAATTATAATTTCAAGTTGAATTAACCTTAATGGAAATTATTAGAAAGGAGAACTCATACTCCTTAGATGACCTCAAAAGGGGGTATAAAATGTCTTTACTTAGCTCCTTGTTGATGGAGAATTCCATCTCATCTATTGGATCCATTCTATCTCGATTATTGAATCTAGACAAGATGAGGAAACCCTAGGAATACTTAGAGAATGTAATCAAGGGTTCAAAATAACTTTCTAAGTTTTAATTTCAAGTATGGTGAAGGGGGGAGAAGGTTTGAGGGATAAATTTTCCATAGTCACCCCTCTCCATCTTCCTCATCCTTGAATGGTTGCCATTATAGGTGTCTCCAAGCTTTTCTCATTTTCTATTTTTCATTTCATTTTAATTTCCCATCTTGACACAAAGTTTGGTGAGTATATTGTTTAGGTACCAAGTTCATCATGATGTTTTAAGGAGATCTAAAGCTCCCATGGTTTGTGAAAAAAATATTGGGAGCTTCAAGCTCCTCTATAACCATTAATCGCCAACAATGTCCAGATTAAAGAAAATTACTATTCATTTTTTTGGTTTTAATAATTAATTTTGTTTCACATTGTAGAGGATAAGAAAATAAGGAGGATTTCCTCTTAAATCAACCCATCCCAGGACTTCTAGAAGCCCATAAAATCCATGAAAGCTAAAATGACTTATCCTTAAGAAATAGTTCATATTGTGAAAAATAAAAGGTTTCATGCCTTAAAAGTGCTTCCATGTGGAAGAGAGAAAATTTTTAAGTGGGATTTCCTTCTCAGTTTCCCCATCCCCAGGCCTCTTGTTGCCATAATTGACTAAACAAAATAATTACCAATAATAGGTGAAAGTAATGGGTTGAGTAAAAAACTAAAGACATAACATTAAAAAATAATATTGTGTTAAAAGAATATATTAATAAAATATAAAATAAAAATAAAAACTTTAAACAAATATTAAAAATGAAACCTGCTAACCAAAAAGGTTGGCTAGTGTTGGGGTTGGCAGTGGTAGTCAATAAGTTGATTACCACATTCACAAGTGGGGAAACAATTTATCCGTATAGATTTTATGCTAGGTTTAGTTGCATGGATTTTATGCCATGGCTATCCACCCTAAACTAACCACCAATTGGCTCACATGGGTCTGTTACACTACTGCAACCTATTAGGAGATCTGTGCTCAACAAATAAGGGAGTGAAGATCTAAGTCCCTATGGGCAGGCTTCACTTGATAATATCAAATGTTATTTATTTGTTGGAAATGGTACTATTTATTTAACAGTAATGTCACCAAATATATAAGAGCTGATAGGGAGGTTATAAACATAGATTTATTTCTTACCTAAATGCTTTTAATGATGTGCATTTTCAATACCTATAAAAATAAGGATTACACAGAAGTTATGCATTGGAAAAGACTAAAAGAAAGTTATCATGTTGTAGGTGTCAGCACCGCCCATGCCCTAGAAAGAAGAAACATCACCATTATCAGGATTAAAATTAGGGTATTATTAATGAGCAGTTATGATAGAGAAAAATGAAAGCAAGTGCCATGTTTGAGGGATTTTGTCAAACATTCTATAAATTAGTAGATAATATTCATGCCATCAATTTTCTCATCTTTTGATGATGTTGGAGTGCATAGATCTACAAATCTGCCCCAAATTCAGTTCACACTCACTCTAAAATTTAATATAACTGCACTCGGCTGAGGTATCTTGGTTTGGGCATTAAACTAATTTACCCTGAGGATTATCATTCAGACTTATTGTATCATACTGATTTCTCGTGATTGAATTATATAATAAATATCTTCTATCATTTTCCATCATTGATGGTGAAATCTATACTATAACATATTCGTGCTTAAAATGAGTTTTTTAATATAGAAAGAAGTTAAACACTATGTTGGGTAGAGCCAAGAATAGAAATTGTTTGAGATTAGTGAAAACTTATACAAGGCTGAGTTTACATAGTAATTATTTACATGATATTATAATTTAAAAGAGTTTTCTCTATTTTATTTTGTACTCATAAAACCATAAGCATTCTAAAATAAAATTAGAAACAACAAATAATTTATAATCTGCTTATTTAACAACAATCCTTAACATAAAAGATAAAAGATGGAAAACATGCATACAACCAAGAATCATAAATGCTAGAATGATAAGATCAGTCATGATAACCCACAAAATTAATTACGTTTATACTCCCTAAAAAGACAATACATCTACACTAGCCTAATCAAATATGCACCAACCAACATGTAATGAAACTCATGATAGAATAGAAGAAAGTCACTTTCATGATATAATTGTTAAATGTAGGAAATAAATGTGAAGTAGCTTGAACTCCCAAAAATAATGACACCCACAATACATATACAATATATATGGCATGTCCAGACATGGAGTTAAATGCATTGTTGTAGACTGTTGAAAGCATAGAGGGGCTTTTTGAGTCCATTGAAATCCTTGAATGAAATGGAATGTGGTTTCACTTGAGTTGAAATAGCTGAGATAAAAAGAATGGTGGCAATCTTGCTCTTGGGTTGAGTTAAAGAAAATAAAAGAACAAAACTTGATATGGCAACCACATTAATGTTGTTGGATGAAAAGGCTGAATTGGGAGGTTCAAACACTAGACATTGTGATAATAAGGATTACGTGAAGGCAATGAAGAAGGCAAAGATCAATGGTGCAATGCAGAAGAGGTAGCCACAGAGAGGGCTTGGCATGGTACAGTTTGAAAGGCTACAATTGCAAGAGCAGAAATGCAAAGAAGAAATAAACCCACCAATGTAGGGGCAACATAAATTTAAAATTGCATAGAGTTGGACAATGGTAGTGGTGGAATTGCAAGGCAAGGATATGACTCTGGTCCATGAGAGGGAACATGTACCTTATGAGAGGGAGATTTCTTATGAGATTGGATAGGTAGTGCATGCCTGAGATGGAATCATTGTGGTATGTACTCATCTGCTACCAGTAACTGCACTACCTTCCCTTTCCCACCAAAAAATTCCACTATTATGCATCATGCAGACCATAGGAGGACCTAAAACTACATTAAATTTGAATTATTATGACTGTCACCACCTAGTAACAAAACCAATTCATTGCGTCAAATGACTTTAAACAGGAAATAACATCAAAAGTTTATTAACCAATCAACATACAATAAAAATAGTATTATATTGGATAGGTTAAATAATTTCCATGTTACTCTAATTAAAATTTCACATATTTTTGAACATAGGGATTAATGTATTCTAATTGGTCAAAAGCAGAGGGATTAATTCTGAGTTAAAGCATAGTGAATGCAATAGATCCCTCTAGGACTAATAAGCTAATCCCTTTAGGGTGTAACCCACTTCCATTCAGTAACATGAGTGACGGTTAGCTAGGCATGAACTCTCCTATAGGGAAGTGGTCTTTGACTTACATATTAAGAACCTATGTATAATTACCCCACACACTACCAGATTTAAAAATTTTGCTATGGGAAAACCATCGCTCTTAGAAATTTGAAATGAAAACCTAGATATTCTTAAAATCATGATTTTTAATCTAAAATTGTTTGAAGTATGGTTTTCTCTTTATTAGTATGTAAATTATTTGCTTTAATTCAGGTCAAATTATTAAAGGAAATAGGGCAAATTATTACTTTTACTTATAAAAATTAATAATTTTTTAACTATAAGCCCTAAAATTATTCTACAAAAAGCATCTGATTAATGGCAAAGCATATTATAAAATAAATTGATTTTGGTAGATTTAGTTTCTTTATTTTTTTAAAATTAAAATTTGTATAAAACCGGTTACTGATTAAAAAATAAAATAAAATAAATACCCTTTTTCATGTCTAAGAAAAAACATACCATTCTAAGCATTTTAAGACAATTCATCATTTTATTTGCACTATTGTACTAAATTAACAAGATATAAATTTCATACACATTTTATTAATTGCAACAATTCATTGAAATATAATGTCCTTAAATAAAAAAAATTCACCCTCTTTAAATATGGTATAATAAGTGAATGTCACAATGCTTGCTAACCCAATAAATCACCCTTTCTCTTTCTTTCTCAAAATATAAAAGATGAATTCATGTATTTCAATGGCTTCTATCATCCAACTAAGACTTGCATAAAAATTTACAAAAATAAGGTAAGAAACTAGTCTTCTAATCCAAGATCAATGTGCTCCTACAAGATGAAACCAAAGAGGGGCTCACCTCTCATCCATAAATACCATCATTAGGAAACGATCCTAGGCATCCCCTAAGCAAAGGACTCCAAAATTTGAGCATAAGTAGCACCAACAAGTTGAGGTAAGGTAAGTGTGCATAAAGGTAAACTGACAATCTCAACTAGATGACTTAAACTGTAAAAATTTCCTACAAGAAAGGGGATTCCACTAACACCCAATCAAAATGACATTAAACTATCTTAAGAACACACAATATAAAGTATGTGAAGACACATGGAATCCATATAGGATTTCAATACTTTAATAATATCAAGAATCACTCACTATAGACAAGAATTACTAGTTTCTACTCTATGTCCCATGGGAGAAGAAATTTGGAATGCCTCCAATATGAGTTATAGACATACATGAAGTGAAAAGTAAGAAAATGAAAATTGTTGAAGCTAATAATATTATAGATCATATGATAAATTACATAAGAAATTCCATTAATAATTGGTTAAAATTACTCTAAAATACGAGAAACATTAAGACATGAAGAAAAGAGAAATGGAATTTCAATTTTGAGACTTAGTCTTAGCACACCTGAGAAAGGAAATATTTCCGAAGTGAAATTATGATAAGTTAAAATGGAAAAATATTGTCCCATGTAAAGTTTTGTGAAACTTTACAAAGAATACTTATAAATTAGAGTTGCCTAAAAGCGTTGATATGTCTCATATTCTCAATGTCATTGATTCTTATCCATATTATGAAGTATAAAGTAGTGAAAGTGCAAAATTGGATGCTAAATAAACCTAATAGATATATCAGATGCCTAAATAAGAATGTGAGGAATCATAACAAGTGATTGACACATGAGTTGTAAAAAATAAATGTAAGAATGAATATACAAAATCTTAGGTAAAGTTGAAGGGCCAAATAATAGAAGATGTGACATGGATTAAAATATCAAAAGCTACAAAATAATAAATACTATAGACAAACTCTTAGAGGATGCATAACTAGGAGGTTGAGTTTCTTTTCTTATCGAAGGTGTATGATGTAGGAGCATCTAGGTTTACATGTAATCTTGTATCAACAAAAAATATTATAGTTTAGGAAATTTATTAAGTGGTATTTTTCAAAATTTTATTATTGCACATATGTAATTTTTGTAAATTTTCACAAGTCTTCTATGTTTTACAAATATTATTTACATCTTTTTCACTACCTTTGAGTGTTCACCTATTTATGAAGTTTTACACTACCTACAAACACACATATATTTGTAAGTTTTTATGCACATGTTCCCATACATAGTTGTAATTGTTGGTTTTCTAAATAAGCTTATGAATATATGTGAAATAATTACTGTTAGTATTATGTGCAAGAGTAATTTTTTAGTGATTTGTAAAGAACTCTAAAAAGTCTCTCTTCGTTTATTTACCTGGAAAGTTTGTCTTTTTCCTGCAAGAGTATCATAGTTTAATAGATTCCTTGGAGGAGCTTGTTATTCACTTTGTAATCCATGTGCTGATTTTCTAATCATTAAGGCAAGTGTGACAATATGAGGTAAAGTTATTGAGCAAACATGAGGATAATAGCACAAGGTTTTCTAGTTCAACTACTCAAGGCTTCTGACTTCTTTATACACATTTGGTTTGGTCACATGTCCTTGTGATGTGTTATGAAAGGATCCATTGACATGAATATTCATGGGAAGGTGATAAGGATCTATTTAGTTTTGATCATAATGTAATATGTTATTATGCATTACATTTTAATGTGTTTATACCTTGTAATTATGAGAGACATTTAATATTTGGGGCACACTAAGGTGTGTTAAAATTTGTGAGTGGGTGCTAAGAACTTAATGTTTAAGTATATGATAATTTCACCTATAAGCATGACCCTAAACTTGTGAAAATAGGTTGAAATATGGGCCATAGTATTAGGACTTAAATATGATTTTGAGTAATTATTCTGATATTTAAGCTACAATCGTAAAGACTATGAGCTAACAAGAAGATATATGTGGATTTGGTGTTGTAACACATCTCATTGTGAGATTTTGGTGGCATTATTGTTATTTTGCCTCTTGTATTTATTGATGCTAAAATATAATAAATATATAAGTTATGTTTGATATATTTTATTACATATTATGTTGTTTATTTTGAGGGTTTTATGGTCTAAGGAATATCTTAATTGAGATGCCTATCCATAGTTGCATCATCTTATTTGAGATGTAGATCTGAAAACCCTACTCCATGGGGTTAATACTTAACCCTAGACCTTTTGCTAGGTGATAGTTGGAGAAGTTAAAGCTACTTTGTGTTATGGGTAGTTTTTTGTAATTAGTTTTTAACATGTTATATATTTTACTATACTAGTTCCTCTATAACAATAATCACCTAACCCTTCTGAACCCACTAACCAACCCATCGGACCTTGAGTCTAGTTAGTTACTTAGCTAACTAAACTCACTAACTCACTAACTAACCCTTAACCCAACCCCTTTTAACTTACCTTGACCCCTTTAATTTCGGACACTCGACCATTGATGGTCAGCATGATCACCATCGGTTAGGCTAACCATCAATGGTTAGATCTTCCTCATTATAACATAAACACCAGCTATGTGTAAGCTAACACAACATAATTTAATATGTCTACCTTACCTGGTGTTAACGAACTCCTAAGCATTGAATTTAGTAGCTTGATCCTCTAGGTAACCTTATATCCTCCGTCTCTCTTTGCCTATAAAAGGAGGGAGTAAGAGGTGAGAAAGGATCCATCAATCAATCAAAAGAGCATTCTAGCATAGAGGTATTCAAGCTTCCAGCCAACCAGTCTTCCTTCTAGTAATTCAACAACTACAATAGAGACCTGAACCTCTACCAAAATTACTCTTGAGGAAAAGTATTGTTACTCTACCAAAATTTCTCCAACCATCATCCATTTAGTAAGAAACAAGTACAATTTGTATTTCAGCTTTATTTGCTTGGTTTCTAACTTCTAGACCTAAATTAGACCTCCTGCACCTATCTTTCAACTTCCTTGCCTCGAACCAGACTGTTAAAAAACCCTTACCTGATCATTAACCCATTCTACCAATCTTTTCTAATTACCTTTAAAATCCATAGGAAACCACTGATGGTTAGCATAACCATCGATGGTCACCCCCAACCACTGATGGTTACCCAACTACTGACAGTCAGCTTAACCGTCAACGATCACTCTGACCACCGACAATCATTGTGGTAATAAATAATAGCGAGTTATTTCTAACCCCTTACCCCCAACTAAATTTAACTTTTTGTGTCCCTACCTATTCACAGACCCCTACCCAATTTTCTAAACCTGACTTGGTCTATTTTAGCACTAGTATTGACCCGTTATTACTATATTTAGTTATTTTGTGTAACAAGCATTCATTTCTTATTGTATTTCATTTCAGTTACTTTATGTTATTTGATGCAAGTACTTTCATTTTATCTCTTTCAACTTAATTATTATCAAAGAGTGGATTAATAGCCTCCTAGCAAGCTCACGCTTCTTGGATCTAGCTCATGCTAGGCAATCCACCTTACTATCTTTCTAACAACCCCTTTTGTTAGTGTTTTCTTATCTACAGGTCATCCTTCCAAGACAGAAAGGATCTCTCCACACTCATCTAGATCACACATGCATAACAACCAAGTTCTTCTACCACACCCTTATTACTACTTTCTTACCTTCTTCCTTAATTAACAAATGAGTAAAAATTAAGAGAAATAGTTTGGCACACCTGGTGGGACCTAGCATCATCTAGGTGTCCTTTTCTTCCTTTATTCTATTCTCATACAACAAAATCTAAAATTTCTTTTGGGCTTAAAATAAACCTTGCATATATTGATTGCTTGCTTCTTTTTAGTTCATTTAGTAACTTAAAATCAAAAGTAATCAATTGTAGTTTTACTCTTGTTATCACACACTTTACCAAACCACATAATCAATCAACACATCAAAATAATTGACATAATCCCTAACTAGGATTTCATCACCTAGCAGTACACCTAACCCTTTTATCTATCATACTTGGAGGTCATTACCAAGAAGAGAAACTAAAACTCAGCTCTCTAGTTGAGTCTAAACTCTAAAATTTAGTATATCTCAGCTAAGCACCTGACACCCTTATTGTTGTGGTGTGTGAAGTGAGGGGGTAGGCCCCAATATCAAGCCATTCTGACTTTCAATACAAAATTTTTAAAGCCTTTAACACCTAAAACCAACCTTAGACTTCCTTTTTAGTGCCTGATCTACAAACCAAATTTCCTCTTCACACTTTCTAAGGTATAAGCCAAAAGCGATAAAAAGTGTGCTAAGTCTTTAAATGCACTTTAGTGTATGTTTTGATTTCTGTGAGATCTTTTTTTTCTTGCTTTGTGTTTTGATTTGTGTGTTTTTCATCACTTCTTTTCTATTCCTCACATGGTCTTTACTAGACAATAATTGAGGAATCAAACCAACCAAGAACCACCTTTCTCTTCTTCTTCTTCCATGGAGTACACTTATGATCTTGAGAGTTCTCCTCATCTTTCTTCCCCTCCTACCATGTCTGAAATAGTTGTTGAGGGTGATGTGGATTTTTCTACCTTCCTTGATAACAACCCCATAGCCCTTCAACATTACCTTAACACCCTATCTAACCCCTCCCCTATTGCTTCGATTCCTCCTATGAATCCACCTTATTGTATGCCTCCCCATCTTATGGTTGGATCTTATGGTTGGCACCACCTATACCCAACCTATGATCACCCAAACATCTTCTTCCACCAATATTCCATCCACTACCACCACCCAAACTCAATCCATCATCCCAACCAATAGCCAAACACCCCCTACACCAACCAACACCTCCAACATAGGGGAAACCTCACCTCTTATTACCCACACCTCATCCACTATGGGGGTATCTTCTACCCCTATTTCCACCATTCCCCTTATCACTGCCAACCCACCAATTTCCACCCCACTTCAAATTTAGTGTTTTTCATACCTCCTACCCTTTCATCTATTAGCACAAGAGTTACCACTAAACAACAACCAATTAATCCTTCCATACCTCTAAATCAACCCATATCAATACCTCAAAAAATACCCATGACATCCTACCAATATGTTCCTAATCCAAAAGGATACATAGCACCTTTTATGCCCATTAACCCTTATGTGGCATCATCCCAACCTTAAATGACCACATACCAATATGTGGTATCTTCTCAACCTTCTACCACTTATCCATATATTGTTTCCACCCAACCTCAACCAAAGTTACCACATAATTATGGATCTTCCCAACCCCAAATAGATTTGGTCAATATGTTAATGGACAAAATTACCAACCTAGATTCATCTATCTTTGGGGCTCATAACATTTTATCTTATGATTGAATCTGTAATGAACCTATTTACCTATCCATCCCTATCTGATCTTATTCTCCTCAATGGGAACTACCCAAGTTTTCCAAGTTCCAAAGCAAGGAGGACGCCCAACAACACTTAAGAGCATTTCTCCATTCTTGATATTTGATTGCATATGATTGTGCTCTTTTCCTTCATAATTTTCCCATGTCTTTATCTGGACCAACATTAGATTGGTATAGTGTTCTCACCAAGCACTCCATCTTTTCCCTTTCCCAACTAGCCCACATCTTTTTAGATCATTTCTTAGTCAATATATCTAAGAAGGTCTCTATTACCAGCCTCTACTCCCTCAGGCAATTTGATGATGAATCAATTATCAATTTTGTAGCACTATGGAGAGGTCTTATTAACAAGCTCTCTTTGTCTTTACCCCAACCTGGCTTGATTGAAATTTATCTTTAGGTTGTGCCAAACACATTGATCCTAATCTTTAAGTTCAAACTTTTAGAACCTTTGATGAGGCTTTCACAATGGCACACAAATTAGAAATTAGAGCCATTGAGGAAGGGAAATAAAAATTGAAAATAAAAATTCTAGCTTCAAATCCAACAATCATTCCTCATCCAAAACCACCAATCAATCTAACCATCCAAACACCAAACTAAAGGCATCCACAAACTTAGTTATCCTTAAGACTACTCCATCACCAACTATCAACCAACCAAACTAAACCAACTCCTCTAACTCTTCCAACCAAAAAAACTAAAATCAAAACTGAGTTGCCCCAAAATAATACACTCCAATAGGGGATTCTTGTGATTCAGTTTTGGATAAATTTTGTAAAGCCAACATCATACAACTTCTTCCCATAAAACCTACCCAAAAATTTGATGCTTCTCTCCCTACACCTAGTTGGTACAATGAGAATGATCTATGTGCTTTCCATTGTGTCATTAAACATGATGTTAGTAGGTGTAACACCTTCAAAAATATTATCCAAAACATGATTGATAAGGGAGAACTTCTATTTGATAGTCTCAATGCACCTGAATATCAGGCCCTTAACATCTTTTATAAACCTTTCCCTAATCATGCCCCTTCTACCAACTATGATATTAAAAAACTAGAATCATCTCATGCTTGTGAGGTGTATATGGTCAATGTCATTATCAGCGAACCTGTCATTGAGGAGACCATTACATCAACTACCTCTTCCTCCATTTCACTCATTGAAGTGGTAAACTCACCCTCTTTTCCTTTAGACACCCAAACAGAGGAAGCAACCACCCCTCTTTCTTTACTTGATGAAACTATGCACTTATCTACATCTCCTTTGATAGAAATACCAAAGGAGGCAACTATTGTCTCAACTACCTCTTCCCCCACTCAAGTTATTGAAGTGGTGGAATTACCCACCATTCCTTTGGATACACAAACAAAGGAAATAACTATATTCATTCCTTTACTTGTGGCCATCACATCTTCCTCCCCTATCATAGAATCACCCGTTCTCTCTTTAAGAACCATTCCACAAGAAGAGATCACCTTACCTAATCCCTCCATGGAGGAAACATCTTCTCAAATCTTGGAACCTTTCATCAAGGAAAAAGGTGAAGAAACCATTCCCTCACCTCAACCTATGGGCTTAATCTTTGAAACCAATGACCAAGGGATCAAACCCATTTACAAGCCTCTTTCTGGATTGGTCCAAATTCTAGAGTTCACTTCTCAACCCAATCTGGATAGAGACACCTTTTGGCATCATCTTGGGCTCCCCTATCAAAATAAACATGAACCTTCAACCTCACTTTCATCCACCATAAAACTTATTATCACCTCAATACCTTCATCAAACACCTATTCATCCAAAACCGTAGGGGAACCATCCAATCCACCTCCATCTGAAATTGTCAAATCACCTTATGCTTCTATAACCAAACCTATCAAGAATCTAGGAATACTTCCTACACCTAGCCTTGCTCACCCATCTTTGAAGTTGGACTTAACCCCATCTAGTCCACCAAAGAAAACCCCAACCAAACCAACTAAGAAAGTGGAACCACCTAAACTCCCACCTCGAACCAAAGTCATACCACCACCTTTACACTTACCTTCTATCTTAGGACCCAATCCTTCAACCATCCTAGGAGCTCATTCTTTGACCAAGAAGGTGTACACTCCCAAAATCACCCAAACTAAACATTTTCCTTTCATTATACCTTTACCTACCCCCACTAAATCATCAAACTCCCCATCATTCTTAACTAACCTATCCACCTCTACCTTCCCACCTATCTCCAAACCTTCATCATCCACCTCCAAATCTTCCACCTCAAAAAAAAAACATAACCAATCAATCCTGACTAAAACTACCTACCAAAACCATTTCACCACCTATAAATTTTGCGATAAAGCCTACTTCTAAGAAGGCTCCCACTCCTAAAACCAAAAACCCAACACCCTCAACAACTTTGTTCGAATCTTACTCAACCATTCTATAAAGCTTGTTACAAAATTACTCCTTAAGCCTACCACCTATCAAAGCCATTGACCCTTCAAGTCTTAAACCATCTTGGTTAAAAAACAATCTAATCTATTCATACCATAAGACACATGGACATGACATGAAAAATTGCAAAGCTCTCGAAGCATTTTTACATAGCTTATGGGATGAGGATGATCTATTATCAAATGAACCTCCCTTGATCCAATTACCAACCCAACCACCAAATGAATTTATCCAACACTTACTCCTCCACTCTCATTTGAAAGTGAGGAAGAACCAAAGTAGACATCTAGACAACACTTACCCTCATCCACACTATCTATATGGTTACGTGATCTAGGGCTCAACAAAAAGATAAGGGAAAGGCCAAAGTGTCTATTCCATGGGCATACTCTTCTACCCCTCAACCTTCCAACCTAACCCAAGCACCCTCACCTTTACCTTTACCTTCACCAAAACCCAAAATATCCATTTTGGGTGCCTCTCCCTCCAACCCTTCTGAATCCATCCAATGAGTGGTGTTAAAATAACTTCACCAGACGTCGCTGAAGATGATCCTTTACAAACTAATAAAAACCTCACTCCATCATCATCAAGCATTGATAGAGGCCCTGTAATCAATATAAGTTCAACCAAAAGACCTCAACCTCTTCATCCTTTGTTGGAGCCCTTCAACATTCTAACTTTGTCATATTCCAATATTCAAAAATACCTATTGTCCATTTTGAAGATCCTGATCCTCCCCTCTTCATCACTGCATACTTTAATCAAACCCACATAAAAAGGATGATGATTGATGGAGGAGATAGTATTAACATTATTTCTTCTCATGATTATGACCAACTCCAACTACCTAAGAATATCATGTCCAAAACTGTAGTGATCCTCCATTTCTTTAATGATACTATGGCCACTACCTTGGGGACAGTTGTCCTCCATGTCTGTTTGGGACCTCAAACAATTCCATAACTCTTTTATGTTGTAGAAGGCAAGTTCCAATACATCTTAGTTGGATGCCCATTGATCCATGCCATGGGTTGTGTCCCATCTATGTTGCATCAATGTGTCAAGTTAAAACATGAGGGTCAAGTCATCACCATAAAAGCTGACCCTAGTCCTTTCACATCTTGTAACATGACATATCAACCCAATGACATTCTTCTTCCTCCCTCATCCACCTCACCACCAATAAATAATAATTCGACCCCTATCATCGATGAATCTTCAAGTAGCTCATCTATCCCTTCTTCTCAGATCCCCATAGAGGACCCCTTGGAACCCACATGCTAATGTCTCTCACTGGGGGAGTATCATCTTTTAGCCTTGGATGCCTTTCCTACTCCTCAATAGAATGGGAATCTTGACCATGATCCTAGTTACAACCCCAATATTGGAACCATGATTCTTTTAAGATATTGCTAATGTCTCTCATTGAGGTGTACTAGACAAATGAAACATGTAATATATTGCTTTTCCTTTTACAACTATCCATAAATTTTATCAACATTAATCAATGTAATATATTTCATGAATTCAAAAATATATTTTGAATAACTCTTGGTCTTAACTTGTGAAATGTAGATTCAAATATGTCCAAGATTAGATATGGTGAGGACCGTCAAGGAATACATGGCATTTTTCAACATGAAATCTTTAATAAATCTTATTAACATGAAATTTTTTTGCATACATAGATTATTAGAATTCCACCATTGAGACTTCTACTAAGTCTTTTGATTATGCGTTCATGATATGAAATAAAAAAATGATAGTTTCCCAATTCCAAGTTTATAACTATCTAATCACTTCTGTAATATCAACTTGCATGCCATGTCATCATTAAAACAAATTGAAATATTTCATTCTCAATATTTACTGAGAATGTCATAATGTTTCTTGTTTGAATATGTATTTCTCAAGCATTGATGTGGCTATTATTATTATGGAAGTTGCCTTCACTACAAATCTAATTACTACATCCACAATCCTAGATTTGATTCCAAAGGTTAGACATTGAAAAAAATTAATTTTGTGTGTTGCTTCAATTTAGTTAACCTACAAAAAAAACATGGATTTGTACTGAATAAATAAAATTGCATAGGCATTAAACCATTGTTATTAAATAGTTTGCTTAAAAATTCACTTCTAAGATTGTTAAGATGAATAATTCATAGACTATTGCATTTGCTTACCATTCAACATGCAAAAGTCCCAGGGGAATACTCTAGCATCCATTTGCCTCCAACTTAGAATCAATGTTGAATGTCATTGCCAATCAAATTTCATATATTAGCAGGCATAGAAAAATAGTGAAGTTTTTAATGGCATGGATAAACTAATATAATTATTTGAGAATGATTGGATGGATTTTATAAATGTTGTGGGCCATTTAACTTAGATCAAGACCAATCATTAGTTGTTCAATAGATAGAGGAAGGATTTGTACAAGGCACAATGAGTCAAACATCTAGCATATCTTTTACAGTTAAGTAGCATAGCTATTTTTAATTGAAAAAACATAATATATTATTTTGTTGTCAAATTTAAATAATGCATTTACAACCATATATAATATCTTTCAAAAAAAATAAGTGAACTTATTTTGAACAAAATAGTCCAGCACCAACTCTATTAGAATGCTTCGACCAGCTCCAATAATTATGATAGCCCCTTCAAGATTAGATTCATTGCATGCCATACACTGGATTAGCTAATAAAAACCAATGACAAAGAGGTAACTATATTTCATTATAATATATTTGAATTAAATAAGGACTATAAATAATTGAATCTATCTAAGATGTACTCTATTTGAAGAAAAAAGACATTTCATGGAGTTGTCTTTATTTATTGTTGTCATTTTTGGACAATTGTAGACATAGCACAACTATGTCAACCTATTTTTTAAAACTTGTCAAAGTTATAAGATTTTATGCCAAGCCAAATTGTCTTCAGTTGTGCATCATTATCTTTATATAAGATATTTTTTGTATTCATTCTTAGTCAAAAAATAGAAAAATGAAGAATCCCAAGTTGCATGAATAAATAGATATTTTGAATTGCAAAAATTTTATGGAGTATTCAAAGTTTTAGTTTTAATATTTTAATCCTTTTGCATTGTTTTTGTGAACTTATTTTCAAGGATTGAAGTTTTTATGCAGGAAATAAGTTATAATATTATTTTTGTCTCGAATAGCCTAATAATTGCTAATTGGTTAGATTATTTTAAATTTTATAAAAAAAAGTAGCAAATCACTATGCTTTTTTTTTTTGCATAAGAAAATAGTGACAATTTATGAGTTTTACATTAGCCAACATTCTTTGAAAAGTTATAAAAAAATCCATAAATAAGAGTAATAATTCATTTTGGATTTATTTAACAATACTTTCTTGATTGGTTATAAATTTATGAGCAAATGCAAACAAAATGTTTATATTGAATTAAATAAGGACTAAAAATATTTTTATTATGCCCTCTAGTTTTTGTAGGTCACATATATCATATATACAAATATTGGCATCATTTTAGTTTACCAACCCAACATCTCTAATGATATACAAGCATAATCTTGTAAAGATTTGCATTTTGGTTTGTACTGACCAAGGAGATTTGCATCTTGGTGTGCCTGCATTTTTCAGAGAGGTAGTATCAGAAAAGGGGAGTTTTGTAGATGTGGATAGCTAGAAAATAGCGACAACTATGATGCATTATGGTTCATAGTTATATTTGAGTCTACGGCATGTTAAAGCACTTACCAATTTATAGTCATCCTCCATACTCATAACACGTTTATGGGGAGATTCAATAAGGCTGGCCAACACCCTCCTTTGAGCCATGCCAATAGTAATCTGTTGAGCCATGCCATGGCCAAATTATGTCGCTTCCACCTAATCAGACTATGTAAAGGAAACCTTATTCACGATAGAGGAAACCATATAATATAAAACCTATTTACATTATAACACAATGTAGTATAAAAAAATTTACAATATAATAAACATACAAACATATATTATGTAATACATAATATTAATAATATATTATAAAATATAATATGTAGAATACATAAAAATATAGAATAAAATACAATATATTATATTAACTATTTATTAAAATATAATATTATAATATAAAAATAGTTACAATAAAATGTTATATAGAATATAAAATATTATATACATATATCTACATATATAAAAATATATAATATGTTATAAAATATAATATATAAAACATATAAAAACGGAAAATTTTAGAAATTTATATTCACTTATGGAGTATATTCTCTTTTTAAGTGTAGGCACCCCTACTTCTTGAAAATTAAACCTACCAACTCTCCTTGCTGCCTAGGACCGATCACCAATTGACTAGCTTTTCTCTCAATCGATGACCCCTTTACCATGAGATTCACATTGTATCATGAACGATGCCCCCTTATGCAACCATGTGGCATGCACATCGTAAAAGCTTTGATATTCATTTAAATATCAGTGTAAGCAAAAAGATAAACCCTATAACCTCAATGCATTACCGCCCCACAAATATCATTACATTGTTGATTCGATCCACACATTGGACATGAAGTATTTTTGTAATCAAATAAAAAATAGTCAATAAAAGATACCACTACCCTGTGAGCTATAAACCCCTTTATAATGGGTGTAGGGTATGTAAATATAACAACTACTCTAAAATCAAGGTATGTGTATGATATAGACCCTCTAGTGTACAATATCACATGAAATACCATGTCTTTGCCCCTCATCATCACTGCTCACCTCAATTTGAAATCTTTCACCACTTGTAAGTTTTATATGGCCTTGTTGTAATTTCCCTATATGTCAATATATTGGTAGCATAAATGAGCATAAGTTACAATATAGACTTTGAAACCTCAATGTCTTGAATCCATATGATTGGCAATGTAGTGTTGATTTGAGTCACATATCAGACATGGAGCCTAATCACAATCAAATAAATGTCATGTTGTTTTCGACGACCCTTCATGATATCCCAACATGTACAATCAAAGAGCATACCACCTTGAAAGTTATGTACCCATTTCTAATGTATCCAAGTCATGTAAATCCAAAAACTATCTAAAATATGTATAATATTCTAAATGTTAAACATCATCTCAAATCCCAATAGGCACAAACGCAATCTATCACGAAATATGGATGACATATTTCACATGAAGCTTTGGAATTAGAATGTAAATGATTTTTGGTGCAAATACAACTTAATTACATATTTTTTTGAAGCTAATGATGTGTCATTGAACTCAAGAAACTTCTACAATATTTGCCAAAAAAATCTAAGGATAACTTCCTAGTTACAATTTCAGACCTGTGTGGACATCTAGCATAATTACTAGATGCAAGCATTGCATATCAACTAATGTTCTTTGGATCAGCCCCTAGAGGTACATGTTCATTTTTGTCCAAGTATAAGAATGAAGTAATAAATATGATTGCACAATTGGGATCTTCAACATTATTATATGCCTTGAGTATGATAAACACTATGTGGCCAGATCTACATAAAGTCATTCCAGCTACACAAACTTATCACCTAAATAACAATTTTTATTGGAGAAATAAAAACATAATTATAAATCCACATCTTGTATCTTCATATATGGATAAAATATTTTTAATTTTTGTGAAGAAGTTTTGCATAAGCATCTCCACAACAAAGATTATTGGTATAGATATTCATACTGAACCTATGTTTTCTAGCACTCAATAGATATTAAAAATGTATGTAAAACCATGATTAACTAATGTAATATTTTTACTCAGGTATGAATGGTAGTACACAAGCTCAATGCACATCATGGGGTTCTATGGTTAACAAATGCATCTAACATGGACACATTAAATTGGGAATAACCACTTCAGCTTAATTCTACAAGGATATTCTTTGATCAACATGTAAAAACATGGAATTTGTAGAACATGAATATAATCCATGATTTAATACATTGTTCTGATCTTGATAATCCATGCTCTCTTACCACCAATCACATATTTGGTGTCGATCCTAATAAATATTATGAGACCTATTTATAAATTAGGTACAATGCCACACCTAATGCAGTGGGTCAAAATGTATACACAAAAAATGCGTCACTTTCTAATGCAGATATAAATCCTCATGGCCACTACAACGAACCTCAACCATGTTTATCAACAATGAATAGCGTGAAACTTACCTCCTAATATAGAGTGATGATAGAGTCAACATCCACAATGCAAACATGCTCTCAATATGTCATGTAAATGTAGATTGTCAACCGATTATTTGTTTCCATGTTATACTTAAATATATAGCAAAGTATGTAACAAATGGAAATGACCGCATACAATAAGTTCTTTTTAGAAACTAGATAGTGACATAGGAGCACAAGAGACATTCCAAATGGTAAAAAAGTTACCTTGACAAATTTTAGCTAAACATTTGTTACATTATCTATTTGTAAATAGGCCTTCAAAAAGGTCCTGCAGACCATATCTACTAAAGACAACCTACCATATTTGTATGCAACTAACATATTGGCAACAATGTATAATAGGGAAATGTTAAAATGCTTAAACACTCTAGTTTCAATATGTAAAGTTGAGCAAAGAAAACATACAGAGATATCTAACTAGAACAACACTCAACTTGAATAAATCATGCTTCTATATAAATAACAAAAACCCATGCTAACGTTGAACTTATAGGTGAAAGCAGGATTAGTTAATGAAGTGGTTGGAAAAAATATTTATATTATCTACAATGTAGATTCAAATCCACCTTCATCACTTTATATATATACATATATATATATATATATATATATATATATATATATATATATATATATATATATATATATATATATATATATATATATATATATATATATATATATATCATTCAAAAAATACTTTGGTCCCCCATGGGATATTTACAATCTTTCACTTCTTTTAATTCCTCCTATTACACAAGTTAATCATCGACAAATGCCTATCAAAATGTCATGGTGTATAACCATACATAAAGCACAGGGAATGAATCTTGATAAAGTAATAATTGATATTTTGACCACAGCAATATACACATGGATGTATCTAAGAATCCCAAAGTCACCACCACTTGTCAACCCTATCGATAGAGTTCGTAAGGCAAGATCTAATGGGGAGTCACCTTGTGGACCTGCTAACAGTCAGGCTTGGTGGGACTCTAATCAATAGTGAGGCTACAACTAGCTTGGGAGATAAGGGCTACAGTCTTGACATTATTAGACATTACAAAATTAGGAGCCAATAGGAAAAAATTATGTGGCCCCATGAATAGTCAGGAAATAACAACTCAAGTTTGCCTAGTGAGCAAAATACATACATGTGATCTCATTGTCAGTCGGAAACAGACAAGCTGAGCACCTGGGACCAATGATGACGAATGACATGTTACAAGCCCAATGTAACCCCACAGTGACATGTTACATAGGGTATGTAGCAAATACAGATGTGACACGTGCCCCTTATGCAGAGTTAGCTTCAATTGGCAGCCATCCCAACACCATTAATGCATCTAACAACAAATAAAAGAGCGTGGGTAGGGTTAATCATCAAAGCAACATCTAACCACCTAAGGCCATGTACCAACACGTGGGTACATAATGAGTACCACAGGTTGAACTGAACAACATGCGAGCAATGCTTGTAGCCTGTAGATGCTGACATTGTTTACATTTGTATTTGTAAGATTTAAGTTTGCATATAATGTACTCCTATTTAACCTCAACAAACAGTGTCAAGCAAAGCATAACAACAGTTCATAACTTTATGATCCAGAGATTATATACAGAGATTACATTAACTACTCTATATATCTATTCATTTTAATCATTGCACCATCATAATTATGATCATTAAACCACCATATCATATTATATTGAAAAATCTGATGCCAAAAAAAATAATTCACTATATACAATGTAAAATCTTTGTGTCAAACTTGACAATGAATACACCCAATAATAACCTTACACATGTATAATCCCTTCAAAAACCTATTCCAACTCTTTCTACACATACTCCAATCTCCCTTAAATAAATAAATTAAAAAAAAAACACTCCGAATATAACTTGCACCCTTAAGGCACCTGCTAGTAACTATTATTTTTAACTTTTGAAGAAAGCTTCATGTTTTGGTACATAACGTGAGTTTAATGTTTTTCCTCGATTTTTTAATCTGATCGGGTGGGACACTGCTTGCAATCGAGCACAGTATTGTCCCCAAAGTCCACCGTCTTTAACTACCTACCTGTCATTAGGGAACCACCCGTCGCCTAAATGCTTTTTTCTCACCAAATCAGTCAAAAACGTTGGTCCATCCATTAAATGATGTTCTTAATTTTATACAACTGCTTCTTTACATACTCTCTTTCCCAGTTGGATTTGATTGCAGTCTCTTTTTTCAGCTACATACTGTGTTTTCAGGGTACTCGCCTTCTCTGACATTACAGAGAACGTTATTATTGTTGTGTGGAAGATGGGAAGATCTCCGTGCTGTGCAAAAGCACATACAAATAAAGGGGCATGGACTAAACAAGAAGACGACAGGCTCATTGCCCACATTCAAGTCCACGGAGAAGGCAGATGGAGATCCCTCCCTAAGGCCGCAGGTTTTTATTTCCTGTTCATTTCGTCTATAATGATAATATATCTGTATAGAAGTATAAGATTTTGTTTGGACTTTAACAGGGCTGCTGAGATGTGGGAAGAGCTGCAGACTGCGGTGGATAAATTATTTGCGCCCCGATCTCAAGCGAGGAAATTTCTCTGAAGAAGAAGACGACCTCATCATAAAAATGCACACCCTCTTGGGGAACAAGTACGCACAGAATTTATGACTCTTACTTTAGTGATTTCTTTCGTTTTATTAATTTAAGATTTGATGTATAAGATTAAGTTATTTGTATTAAATGTTAAGTATGTGGAAATGGCGGTGCAGATGGTCTTTGATTGCAGGGAGATTGCCAGGGCGAACGGACAATGAAATAAAGAATTACTGGAACACCCACATCAAGAGAAAATTGCTGAGCCTGGGAATCGACCCACAATCCCACCGCCCTATTCACCCCATTAATAATAACAAAAGCAGCAACAGCCCCAGTCGCTCTCCCCAGCAAGAAATTGTAATGGCGGATTTCTTCCACTATAATCACTCGGAAGTGAGCAGCTCTGTTAATGAACGCGCGGCTTCAGACGCAGACAGTCGAAGGGAAGAGCGACCAGTCATAAATCTGGATTTGTGTATTAGTTTGCCTTGTTCCGCCCCTCCTACGAATAATAGAGAAAGAGCCGTCGATTCTAACAGCCGTAAGGCATGTTACCAAATGGAGTTGCAAATGAAAAAAATACAGTGAAAAAAATACTTACAGGGTTCTATTACCCTTATGATGCCACCACCATTTTTGTTACTATTATTGTTTTTGTTTATGCACTCTTATTGTTCAAATTAATGGATGCAATACTTCCAAAATCAAATGAGTGATTATACAGAGAGAAGGCAATTTCTAGAAGCGGAAAAGAGATTAATTGTTTGGTATTGAAAATAACTACTTGTTGCCTTGCTATGTTATTCAATTAATGGTCACAATTGATTTGATTTTATAACGATCATGCCGATTTTCGATCTGAAATTGAATGGTATATATTCATGTAACCCTTTCAAGTTCAAGTTGAAAGGTAATTTGAATGGTATATATTCACATAACCCTTTTAAGTTGAAAGGGTTACATATTTACATAATTTTGAATGATATATATTTATGTAACCTCTTTAAGTTAGAAGGATATATATTTATATATAAAAAAATTATAATGAAAAGTTTGTAATGATAAGTTTGTAAAAAATAATTGTATTATATATATTTATGCGACTCTTTTTTTATAATGACAAATTTATAATGGTAAGTTTGTAAGAAATAGTTGTATTATAATTAATACGAATAATTTAAGTATATATTTTATTAAAATATGTGTTAAATAAAATATTATTTTTTAAATTTTTAATCATTTTAATTGTTAAAATGGGTTTGAATTTTGAAGAACTTTAATAAATAAATTTGATGTATTTATGTTTCTCAATTATGTTGATAGGCATGCATTTATCAAAATGAGTTTTATGTTTGTTCTTAATCAATAGTTCATTTTTTGAAGTTGGAGGATGTATACAATCAGATTTTTCTACTACTCATGCATGGCATGGGATGATTGGTCTACGTCACAAAGCTCGAAATATGCTGGCAGGGATGCGATGTCCCTCCGATGACCAATTGATAGTTACAGTATAGTGCGTGGTCAATAAATCCACGTAATAGAGTGTATACCTTTTGCCACATTTGCAAGTCTATTTTACATATATTTATTTTCTACATTCAATACCATTATTTTTTTGTGCTAGCTTTTAATGTGTATGCAAGGATGTAGAGATTTTTGTGATGTGTTATTAATCCAAACTAATATTTCCGTTAATAGTTTAATCTTAGAAAAATTTAATCTATACGAGCTCATCATATATGAGAGCAAGATTGACAATTCATTTTTCTTATTATGTGAGACAACTAGAAGGCAATCGTGATTAGTATCAGATTAAGTTAAGATTTTTAAATAACACAAATAATTAAGTGTCTTCATTTTTTTAGCATTGTGTTGTTTGTGGCATAGAATCATTGGCTTCTTATAAATAGAGATCTGTTAATGGTTTATGGCTCTATTTAAGGTTTATATAAAAATAGGTTGTGGATTTGAAACATTGTATTGTTTTGATAGTTCGATGTGTATAGACTAAAGATTGGTTATGTAGACATTATTAGGTAAGTTAATATTGAATCAATCTCTTTGCATGAATGCAGTGGGAATATTGTGTTTGTCTTATTTATATTATTGGAACTAATGTCATTTTTAAAAAAAAATCAATATAGTTTTTCTTGCCATAAACTTATATACATACCTATAAGGACATGATTTCATTCGATATGTAGGGACATTATTTCATTCTATCCAAAGTTCTATTTGTTTATTATATGGTAAGATCTATCATCTAAATAACACAAAGAATTGGTCGTGCTTTGATTTTTTTAAAGTACTATGTTGTTTGAAAACATGAAATCATTGGCTTCTTGTAAACATAACTCTATGAATGGTTTAAAGCCCATCTTAGGGTTTATGTAAAAATAAGTTGTAGGTTTGAAATATTGTGTTGTTTCAATAGCTCGACTTGCATAGACCATTTTTTAAATTAATATATTTCTTCTTCACATAAATTTATGTATAGGTCTATAGGGTTGTCATTTTATTCTTTCTAAAAATCTATTTTTCATTAGAAAGTAAGATATGTCATCTGAATAACACAAAAAATTGATTGTATTTATTTTTTAAAAGTACTATGTTTTTTGATGGCATGAATTCATTAAATTTTTGTAAACATAGATCTATGAATAGTTTACAACTCATCTTAGGATTTACATAAAATTAATTTGTAGGTTTGAAATATTGTATTTTTTATAGCTCAACACACACATACCAAAAATTGGGGCCATTGTCAGCTAAGTTAAGATCAAATCATTATCTCTAATAAATGCAATGTCTTTTGGAAGACTATAAACTACCTTCTGACAAATGTACATATTTAGTTGGTATATTTTTGTCTTATAAATTTTTAATGAATATTTTAATAACTAAAACTAAAAAAACAATGAATCAAACGTATATTCCCATAGTTGTATGTTGGTTAGTAAATAGACATCCTTATTAACTTATTTTAGGTTCTTTTTTTTCTACTCTCTTATGGTCCTTTGGTGTTTTCCCTTTTGTGGTTACCACTCAAATTTAAAATCTCATAGAAATGCTTTACTTGTGCCCATTCCAAACCGAGTTGTCAGATATTTTACAAATTTCCACTTCTTTATATAATTTTCTATATTTATAGAGGAAAAAAACTATAAATGATAAATGACAAAAAGTGAATTTTAAATTGCTCAAACTTATTTTATATATGCATAATAATTTTTAAAAATAATAATTATATATAGGCATACACTACATTCCATTTTAATTGAATGCTTAAAAATGATGATATATTAATAAAAGTTCAAAAATGATGTTATATTCATAGTAGCCATCTTTTACTAAAGCTAGTGTGTATAGATTAACATATTTTTATTTATTTAAATTATGAGATTTACATCAATTTTATAGTTGTCAAGACCAAAGTTTGACATGATGAAAACTATAAAAAATTAGTTAAATTATTTTTGAGAATGTACAATGTACATTCTACACAATTATATTTTGTATTGATTAGCCATATTTATGGTATAAGACATATAATGCGTAGAAACAAAATCACATGCCTAAACAATATGAATGATAATGCACAAGTAGATGCATGGTTGTTATGCAACCATGCTAACCCTACTTGTTCTAATTAGCCTACAAATTTTTAAATAAGTCTACAAATCTCAATACCAACCTAATTAGCCCCACAACCCAAATGTTCATAATGCATGCTTGAGCAAAAAGAGGTGGGTTCAATAAACCAATCACTTGAATGATTTCTCAATAAGTTAAAATGGGATACTGGGTGATTCCAGCCAATCATAAGTCCCAATTTGTCTCTTAAGTCATAATTTAATTTTAATTTCAAGTTGGCTTACCTTTAATGGAAATTTATTATAAAATAGGACGCATACTCCTCACATGACCTCAAAAGGGGTCTAAAACATCTTTACTTAGATACTTGTTGATGGAGCATTCCATCTCATCTATTGGATCTCTTCTATCTTAATCATCGAATCTAGACAAGATGAGAAAACTCTAGGAATACTTAAAGAATGCAATAAAGGGTTTAAAATAGCTTTATAAGTTTCAATTTTAAGTTTGGTGAAGGGATGAGAAGGTTTGAAGGATGACTTGTCCATAGTCACCCTTATCCACATTCCTCATCTTTGAATTACTGCATTAATGGGGTCTCCAAGCTTTTTGCATTTTTTATATTTCATTTCATTTTAATTTTCCATCTTGACATAAAGTTTGGTGAGTGTATTTTGTAGGTACCTAGTTTCTCAAGATGTTTTAAGGAGGTCTCAAGCTCCCGTGGTTTGTGAAAAAATGAATAGAAACTTCAAGCTCCTCCATGGCCATTAATCGCTAACAATGTCTAGATTAAAGGAAATTACTATTCATTTTTTTGGTTTCAATATTTAATTTTGTTTCACATTGTAGAGGATAAGAAAATAAGAAGCATTTAATTTAAAATCAACCTGTCCTAGGGCTTCTAGAAGCCCACAAAATCCATTAAGTCTAAAATGATTTATCCTTGAAAAATACATCATATCTTGAAAAATAAAAGCTTTCATGCCTTGAAAATGCTTCCATGTGGAAGAGGGAAATTTTTTAAGTGGGATTTCCTTCTTAGTGACCCCATCCCCAAGCCTCTTGTTTCCATAATCGACTAAATAAAATAAATACTAATAATAGGTGAAAGTAATGGGTTGAGTGAAAACTAGAAGCAACATTAAAAAATAATATTGTATTAAAATAATATATTAATAAAATATAAAATAAAAACTATAAACTATAAATAAACATTAAAAATAAAACATGCTAACCAAAAAGGTTACTCGGTGGTAAGGTTGGTCGACGGTAGTCAACAAGTTGATTACCACATTCACAAGTGGGGAAGCAACTTATCCGCATGGATTTTATGCTACGGTTAGTTGCACGGATTTTATGCCATGGCTATCCACCCAAATGCCCACTAACGTGCTCACATGGATTTGTTACACGGTTGTGGCCTATTAAAAGATATGCACTGAATAAATAAGCCACTTTTTGTGGAGTCACATGAGTGACTGCTAGCTAAGCATGACCTCCCCTATAGGGAAGTGGTCTTTGCCTTAATTTTTAAGGACCTGTGTAAAATTACCCCACAGACTACCATATTTCAAAATTTTGCTATGGGAAAACCATCACTCCTAAAAATTTGAAATGAAAACATACATATTCTAAAAATCATGATTTTTAATCTAAAATTGTTTCAAGCATGATTTTCGCTTGATTAGTATGTAAATTTTAATTCAAGTCAAATTACTAAAGGAAAAAGAGCAAATTAAATGTTTTATCTATAAAAATTAATATTTTTTTAATTGTAAGCCTTAAAATTATTCTGTAAAAAGCACCATAATAATGATAAAGCATACTATAAAATAAATTGATTTTGGGAGATTTAGTTTATTTTTTTAATAGTATGGATCAAATATCCAAGGAGCTTGAGCAGGATTTCGGGGAGTAAAAAAAAATTGTTGAGAAGTAAATTGTCAAGAAAGGGAAAACTATTATAAAAGACTAGGACAACATTATAAGGAGACTAAGAAGTGCATCCAAAATCTCTAAACATAAAAAATAAAAATAGGGGATCTAGGGAGCAAGAGCTTGCAGGAGGTACAGAAAAAGAGGGGTGATGAGATAGTCATTGTCATGGATAGAGTCAATGAAGAGTTGGAAGAGTCTAGTAAAGAGGGAGAGAAGAATAGAGAGAAGGATTAGGTCCAAATAGCTATTAAGAAAAATAAAGAGATAGAGAAGACTATAGCTCCAAATAAAGGGGAGTCAACACTGAACCAAAAGGAAAAAAATGTGGAATTCAACAATCTAGTGGCCTCACTCAAAGGCAATGAGAACATAAATAAAATTTTGGAATAACTCGACCTTTAGAAAGCCATAATGAGGTGGTTTATATGTGATATTATATATCTGAAAGGAAGGATGAATGTGTTTTAGCAGGGGAATGCTAAAATGTCTCAAACCTTGGTAGAGAGAGAGGAGGACAACCAGATTCAATGCCTAAATTTTAGAGTGGAACTAGAACATGCTGATGATAATATGTGAAATAAGATAAGTTTTTTGGTTAATTATAGTAACGCTGTAATGTATGAAGTTATTCAAAATGTTTAAAATCTTAGGGCACATCTTAGAGAATTTTTTGAACCCAACTATGTTGGGAAAGGTAAGGGTAAAAAGGGGTAGAGTAGTAGTGCTCAACACACAGTAGACCATAAAAGTTTATTGATGCAAATGGATATGAATCTCAAGAAAATGAAGGCATGTTGGTAAGATGTGTCTGGAAGCCTAGGCTTAGATTAGTTTTTTAATTGTTTTGTGGTTGTATTTGGGTTGTTTTGTATATGTTTATGGACTGCGTTGGTCCTTGTTTTTCTATTTGGCTTGGATAGCCTTTTTTTTCTTTTACACTTGAACTTCTCCTAGGGTTTGGGGACCCTAGTTCAAAAAAATCCCCCCTCCCCCCGCAATTTAACCTAATTAAAAAAAGATATAAATTGTATACACATTTTCAATTGCAATAATTCATTGAAATATAATGTCCTTAAATAACAAAATTTGCCCCTTTTTTAACATGGTATAATAAGTGAACATGACAATGCTTGTAAACCTAATAAATCACACTTTCTCTTTCAATGGTTTCTAACATCCTAGTTAGAGTTACACAAACATTTTTAAAAATAAGGTAAAAAGCTCATTTTCTAATCCAAGCTCCAATGCGCTCCTACAAGATGAAACCAAGGAGGGGATCACCTCCCATCCATAAATACCATCATTAGGAAATTATCCTATGCCTCCCCCAAGCCAAGGACTCCAAAATTTGAGCATAAGTAGCATCAAAAATTTGAGGTAAGGTAAGTGTGGATAAAGGTAAACTGACAAGCTCAACTAGACGACTTAACCTATCAAAATTCTATACAAGCAAGGGAATTCCACTAACACTCAATCAAAATCACATTGAACTATCTTAAGAGCACACAATATAAAGTATGTGAAGACATGTGGCAGCCACAAAGGATTTAAATAATTCAATAATATCAAGAATCACCCATTATAGACAATAATTACTACTCTTCACTCTATGTGCCATGGGAAAAGGATTTTGTAATGACTCCAATAGGAGTTATAGACATACATGAAATGAAAAGTGAGCAAAGGAAAAGTGTTGACGTTGATCATATTGTAGACCATATGAAAGAAGCACATAATAAAGTGCATTAATAATGGGATAAAATCACTCTACTATAAAAGCAACATGAAGAGAGGAAAAATGGAATTTCAAATCTAAGACTTAGTCTTAGCACCCCTGAGAAAGGAAATATGTCCTAAGTGAAATTATGATAAGTTGAAATGGAAAATGATTGGCCCATGCAAAATGTTGTGAAACTTTGTGAATAATGCATATGAAATAGAGTTGCCTAAAGGGGTCGATATATCTCATATTCTCAATGTCATTTATTCTTATCCATATTATGAAGGATAAAGTAGTGAAAGTGAAAAAGTGGATGCTAAATAAACCTATTAAATATATCAGATGCCTAAAAAATATTGTGAGGAAGCATGACAAGTGATTGACACATTAGCTGGAAAATATACACATAAGAATGAATATACATAATCTCTAGTAAAGTTGAAGGACCGAAGAATAAATAATGTTACTTGGATTAACATATCAGAAGCTATAAAATAATAAACACCACTAGAAAAACTCTTAGAAGATTTATAATTAGGAAGTCAAGTTTATTTTCTTACTGAAGGTGTATGATGTAGGAGCATCTAGGTTCACATGTAATCTTGCATCAACAAAAAATATAATAGTTTAGGAATTTTATCTATGTGGTGTTTTTCAAAAAATTATTATTGCACATATGTCATTTTTTGTAAGTTTTCACAAGTCTTCTATGTTTTACAGATCTTCTTTACATCTTTTGTACCACCTTTGAGTGTTCACCTATTTGTGAAGTTTTACACTACCTAGAATCACACATATATGTTTATAAGTTTTCATGCACATTTTCCCCCACATAATTGTAATTGTTGGTTTTCTAAATAAGATTTTGAAGCTTTGTGTAATAATTAGTGTTAGTATTATGTCCAAGATTAATTTTTCAGTGATTTGTAGAGAATTTTAAAAAGTCTCTCTTCATTTATTTCCCTATAAAGTTTGATTTTTTCTGTAAGAGTGGCATAGTTTAAAAGATTCCTTGGCAAAGTTTGCTATTCACTTTGTAATCCATGAGTTGATTTGATAATCATTATGGAAAGTGTGATAATATGTGTTAAATTTCTTGAGCAAACATGAGGATAATTACATAAAGTTTTCGAGCTCAATTACTCAGTTCTTGTGACATCTTTATACACATTTAGTTTGGGCACATATCCTTGTGATGTGTTATGAAAGGATTCATTTATGATTATTCATGTGAAGGCGATAAGGATCTATTTGGTTTTTCCCATAATTTATTATGTTGTGATGGATTACATTGTAACGTGTTTATGCCTTGGAATCGTGAGAGACATTTAATATTTGGGGCACACTAAGGTGTGTTAAAAGTTATGAGTGGGTGATAAGAACTTAATGTTTCATTTTGTGTTAATTTCACCTATAAAAATGACCCTAAACTTGTGAAAATAAGTTGCAATGTGGGCCATAGTATTAGGACTTAAATATGATTTTGAGTAATTAATCTGATAGTTAGGCTACACTTCTAAAGACTGTGAGCTAGAAAGTAGAGATATGTGGATTTAGTGTTGTAATGCATGTTATTATGAGATTGTGGTGTCATTGTTATTATTTTTCCTCTTGTATTTATTGATGCTAAAATATAATAATTATATAATTTATGTTTGATATATTTTGTTACATATTATGTTGTGTATTTTGAGGGTTGTGTGGTCTAAGGTGTATCTTAATTAAGACCCCTAGCCAAGGTCGCATCATCTTATTTGAGATGTGGATCTGAAAACCCTACTCCATGGAGTTAATAGTTAACCCTATACCTTGTGCTAGGTGATAGTTGGAGAAGTTAAAGCTACTTTGTGTTATGGGTAGTTAGTTGTAATTAGTTTTTAACGTGTTATATTTTTTACGTTACCAGATCCTCTATAACAATAATCATAAAGTTATAAATAAGGATTGGAAATGATGGTACACTATCATAGATTGATACTTGAATTTATATTATGAAATAATTGATGCACTATAGTTCTTACCTTGTTTATTGAACTTAGGATCTTAGATATGTTCTATTCATGAAATACACCATGATCCACTCTAAGAGCATGCTCAGTTTTTAGTAACTAAGTTTTTAAGGCTCATGTGGTTTTGAATGTTGTGTTGACATGTTATAAGAGATCCATGTTGTTTTTATTATACTTTGCACCTATATCATGTTGAGAACTACCTTGAGGTACCTTTTATCCTTATAATAGATGAATGTTATAGGAATTATGTTTTATAAATAATTACAGGGATAATATTATATGAAGGTGGCATTGAATTTTGTCTCTACTTGACAGCATGCCCTAAAATAGCAGAATTGATGAACTTAGATGAATAAAGGCAAATTCACCCATTTTATATATATATATATATATATATATATATATATATATATATATATATATATATATATATATATATATATATATATATATATATATATATATATATATCTTTATATATATATATATCTTAGTGTGATGGCTCCCAAGAAAGAAGACCTTTATGGGTTAATTTATTAAGAATATGAATAACTTTAGAAACCTAGTTTGTAAACCTAGTCAGCAAGTCCCTTCATCTATGAAACAAGGAATGGTGGTTAGATTTTGTTAGTGGAAGCATTTCAAGTCATGAGGTATATTAATCTTATATTTATATATATATATATATATATATATATATATATATATATATATATATATATATATTAGTGTGATGGCTCCCAAGAAAGAAGACCTTTGTGGGTTAATTTATTAAGAATATGAATAACTTTAGAAACCTAGTTTGTGAACCTAGTCAGCAAGTCCCTTCATCTATGAAACAAGGAATGGTGGTTAGATTTTGTTAGTGGAAGCATTTCAAGTCATGAGGTATATTAATCTAGTAATTAATTACTATTAGATAAAAGTATTTAGATTTGTTGGTTGTAACTCATTGTTTTTAGGAAGTTTAATTAAGGTTTAGACATAAGTTTGAGTGAATCAAGTTGGGTAAGTGCAAAGAGTTGGTGGGTCGAAAGGAGGTCTTAAGTGGACATTTTTTCCTTGAAAAAATAAGAAACCTAAACTTGTATAGATTATTTGATCTCACTACATTCAAAATTTGAAAATGATATAATAACATGAATTGTAGAATTTCAAGTTTAATTTGTAAACTATTAATGTTATTACTATTTTTTGAAAATGGTTAAGTAAAAGTAGATCATACATATTATTATTAAACTATTATTGTTAGTATTATTATGAAAAAAACTACTCCTGATGTAACTTGCACCCATGGGGCAATTGCTAATTTTTTTTCCTTTTGAGAAATCTTCAAGTTTTGGTGCATAACATGAGTTTAATGTTTTTCGTCTATCTATCTATCTATCTATCTATCTAGAATACCATCGGCCCTCAGATTAGATCTCTATCTCGACTCCACCCTTGATCACGAATGGAATATGATCACCATGATTGGATAGGGGGTTGAAACTAACGCCCTCCATATCTATATATGGGATGGGAAAGGAAACCAACGAAGCGGATCCCCTATAGATAGATGGGAATGGGCCCCGCAAAGCGAATCTCATAACCAGCGAATATCGCTCCCCTATCTAGGTATAGTGAATCTCATAACCAACAACTATCTGTCCCCTATATATAGATAGGCTCAGCGGATCCCCTATATATAGATGGGGATGGGCCCAACGCCCAAGATATAGATGGGAAACCAACGAAGCGCCCTATATATATAGATGGGAAACCATCACCCTAGATATAGATGGGGTTGGTTGTATTGACCAGAGATTTGATCCTAGTGGCTAAGAGAACATATATAGTAGAGGGGCTCCCCATATAGATATTCTTGACTCCTAGCCCCTAGAAATGATCTGAAAGGTGATATGGATATATAGGCCATCTGACGAGAGGAAACAATTGTGGGATTGAAAAGCGATATGGATGTATAGGCCATCTGATGGGCCTATCTAGATAGAGGGTGGTCCCCTCTCTATATGAAAGGCATCTGATATGGATGTATAGGCCATCAACGAGCCTATCTCTATGGGGTTCTCTCGCGACACATCACATATAGATAAATAGGAGTCCATTATTGACAATGAGACTTGACATGCAATCTATGGCAAATCTAGATCTATCTAGGGGGGCCTTAGGTAGATCTAACCCCATCCCCCTCTATATAAATATAGATATTGATATTGATATTGGTATGGGATAGATAGGGCTTGGGCGGGGATCTCTATATATATTCTACCCCCTCAAGCCCTATATCCCCCATCTATATAGAGAGGGGGCCTATCTAATCTATCTATGGCAGATCTAGATCTATATAGGGGGGCCAAAGAAACTATATCTTGGGGAGGAGGGGGGCGGGGGGTAGCGGGTGGTAGATTCTATATATAGATTCTAGCCCCGTTATATGATGGGGAGCGATGGGGAGCAGGGTGGGAGCTACAGTTATTCCCGTGGAATGGCAGAGAGTTGAGTGCTTAGAAATGGTTCTATATTCATAGGTAGTCATTATATATAGATAGTTAGGCTACACTTCTAAAGACTGTGAGCTAGAAAGTAGAGATATGTGGATTTAGTGTTGTAATGCATGTTATTATGAGATTGTGGTGTCATTGTTATTATTTTTCCTCTTGTATTTATTGATGCTAAAATATAATAATTATATAATTTATGTTTGATATATTTTGTTACATATTATGTTGTGTATTTTGAGGGTTGTGTGGTCTAAGGTGTATCTTAATCAAGACCCCTAGCCATGGTTGCATCATCTTATTTGAGATGTGGATCTGAAAATCCTACTCCATGGGGTTAATAGTTAACCCTATACCTTGTGCTAGGTGATAGTTGTAGAAGTTAAAGCTACTTTGTGTTATGGGTAGTTAGTTGTAATTAGTTTTTAACGTGTTATATTTTTTACGATACCAGATCCTCAATAACAGTAATCATAAACTTATAAATAAAGATTGGAAATGATGGTACGCTATCATAGAATGATACTTGAATTTATATTATGAAATAATTGATGCACTATAGTTCTTACCTTGTTTGTTGAAGTTAGGATCTTAGATATGTTCTATTCATGAAATACACCTTGATCCACTCTAAGAGCATGCTCAATTTTTAGTAACTAAGTTTTTAAGGTTCATGTGGTTTTGAATGTTGTGTTGACATGTTATAAGGGATCCATGTTGTTTTTTTATACTTTGCACCTATATCATGTTGAGAACTACCTTGAGGTACCTTTTATCCTTATAATAGATTAATGTTATAGGAATTATGTCTTATAAATAATTTCAAGGATAATATTATATAAAGGTGGCATTGAATTTTGTCTCTACTTGACAACATGCCCTGAAATAGTAGAATTGATGAACTTAGATGAATAAAGGCAAATTCACCCATATATATATACATATATATATATATATATACATATATATATATATATATACATATATATATATATATATACATACATATATATATATATATACATATATATATACATATATATATATATATATATATACATATATATATATATATACATATATATATATATACATATATATGTATATATGTGTATGTATGTGTATGTATGTATGTATATGTGTATATGTATATGTGTATATGTATATATCTATATATATATATATATATATATATATATATATATATATATATATATATATATATATATATATATATATATATATATATATATTATTGTGATGGTTCCCAAGAAAGAAGACCTTTGTGGATTAATTTATTAAGAATATGAATAACCTTAGAAACCGAGTTTGTAAACCTAGTCAGCAAGTCCCTTCATCTATGAAACAAGGAATGGTGGTTATATTTTGTTAGTGGAAGCATTTCAGGTCATGAGGTATATTAATCTAGTAATTAATTACTATTAGATAAAAAGATTAAGATTTGTTGGTTGTAACCAATTGTTTTTAAGAAGTTTAATTAAGGTCTAGACATAAGTTTAAGTGAATCAAGTTGGGTAAGTGCAAAGAGTTGGTGGGTCGAAAGGAGGTCTTAAGTGAACATTTTTTCCGTAAAAAAATAAGAAACCTAAACTTGTATAGATTATTTGATCTCACTACATCCAAAATTTGAAGATGATATAATAACATGAATTGTAGAATTTCAAGTTTAATTTATAAACTATTAATGTTATTACTATTTTTTTGAAAATGGTCAAGTAAAAGTAGATCAAACATATTATTATTAAACAATTATTGTTATTATTATTATCAAAAAAACTACTCCCAATGTAACTTGCACCCATGGGGTAACTGCTATTTTTTTTTCCTTTTGAGAAAGCTTCAGGTTTTGGTGCATAACATGAGTTTAATGTTTTTCGTCAATCAATCAATCAATCAATCAATCTATCTATCTATCTATCTATCTATCTATCTATCTATCTATCTATCTATGTATCTATCTATCTATCTATCTATCTATCTATCTAGAATACCATCGGCCCTTGGATTAGATCTATATCTCGACTCCACCCCTCATCACAAATGGAATACGATCACCATGATTGGATAGGGGGTTGAAACCAGCGCCCTCCCTATATATATATGGGATGGGAAAGGAAACCAGCGAAGCGGATCCCCTATAGATAGATGGGGATGGACCCCGCAAAGCGAATCTCATAACCAACGAATATCTCTCCCCTATCTAGGTATAGCAAATCTCATAACCAGCGAATATCTCTCCCCTATATATAGATAGGCTCAGCGGATCCCCTATATATATATGGGGATGGGCCCAGCGCCCAAGATATAGATGGGAAACCAGCGAAGTGCCCTATATATATAGATGGGAAACCATCACCCTAGCTATAGATGGGGTTGGTTGTATTGACCAGAGATTTGATGCCAGCAGCTAAGAGAACATTTAGAGTAGAGGGGCTCCCCATATAGATATTCTTGACTCCTAGCCCCTAGAAATGTTCTTAAAGGCGATATGGATATATAGGCCATCTGATGGGAGGAAAGAATGGTGGAATTGAAAGGCGATATGGATGTATAGGCCATCCGACGGGCCTATCTAGATAGAGGGTGGCCCCCTCTCTATATGAAAGACAACTAATATGGATGTATAGGCCATCAGTGAGCCTATCTCTATGGGGTTCTCTCGCGACACATCACATATAGATAGATAGGGGTCCGTTATTGACAATAAGACTTGACATACAATCTATGGCAGATCTAGATCTATCTGGAGGGGGCGCGGCGGGCTTAGATAGATCTAACCCCCTCCCCCTCTATATAGATATAGATATTGATATTGATATGGGATAGATAGGGCTTGGGCCGGGCTCTCTATATAGATTCTACCCCCTCAAGCCTTATATATCCCATCTATATAGAGAGGGGGTTTATCTAATCTATCTATGGCAGATCTAGATCTATATAAGGGGGGGCCAAAGAAACTCTATCTTGGGGAGGGGGGGCTGTGGGTAGCGGGTGGCGGATTCTATATATAGAGTCTAGCCCCTCTATATGATGGGGAGCGATGGGGAGCAGGGTGGGAGCTACAGTTATTCCCGTGGAATGGCGGAGAGTTGATAGTTGTTATGCAGGAATGTATGGACACTGAGGGTATTATCTATCACGAGCCTACCGACTCAGAACGTATATTCTACTACTCACTCCGGCATTTACTGATCTCGAGTCTCTAAGTGGGCCCTCTTGGTCACCCGCAACCCTCCCTTTTTGGGGAATCCTGCTCCTGTGCATGCGTGTCGACTTGCAGCTCGGCGGTCCACCGGGTTTTTGTCCCGTTCCAGTTCCGAGTGTCTTCTTGGATAGTTATAGCGGCCCATAGGCGCGAGATATATCTGATTGAGTGGAACACGGCTTGTAGTTGAGCAAACTGGTGTCACCAAAGTCCACCGTCTTTCGACTACTTGTTATTAGGGAACCACCGGCTGTCTAAATGGCTTTTATCACCAATCCAGTCAAAAACATGGTCCATCCAGTAAATGATGTTCTTAACAACTTCTTTACATACTCCCTTTCCCAGTTGGATTTGATTGCAGTCTCTTTTTCAACTACCTACCGTGTTTTTAGAGTACTGTGTTCTCTGACATTACACAGAACGTTATTATTGTTGCGTGGAAGACGGGAAGATCTCCGTGCTGTGAAAAATCACATACAAATAAAGGGGCATTGACTAAACAAGAAGACGACAGGCTCATCGTCCACATTCAAATCCAAGGAGGAGGCCGCTGGAGATCCCTCCCCAAGGCCGCAGGTTATTCATTCATATGCATCTCGTCTATGATGATAATATATCTTTATAGAAGTATAAGATTTTGTTTGTACTTTTACAGGGCTGCTGAGATGTGGGAAGAGCTGCAGACTGCGGTGGATAAATTATTAGCGCCCCGATCTCAAGCGGGGAAATTTCTCTGAAGAAGAAGACGACCTCATCATAAAAATGCACACCCTCTTGGGGAACAAGTACGCACATAATTTATAACTCTTACTTTACTGATTTCTTTCATTTTATTGATTTAAGAGCAAGTTTGACAATTCCTTTTTCTTATTATGTGGGATAATTAGAAGGTAATCATGGTTAGCATCATATCAAAATAAGATTTTTAAATAGCATAAATAATTGGTTATGTGTTCATTTTTAATGTTGTGTTGTTTGAGGCATAGAATCATTGGATTTTTATAAATAGAAATTTGTGAATGGTTTATGGGTCTACTTAAGGTTTATATAAAAATAGGTTGTGTGTTTGAAATATTGTATTATTTTGTTAGCTCAATGTACATAAAGATTGGTTATGCAGTCATTGTTAGGTAAGTTAAGTTTGAATCATTCTCTTTGCATGAATGTAGTGAAAATATTTTATTTGTCTTATTTTTATTGTTGACACTAATATTATTTAAAAAAAAATCAATGTGATTTTTCTTACAATAAATTTATATATAGGTCTTTAGGGAGGTGACTTTGTTCTGTCTAAAGCACTATTTTTTTTATTAAACGGTAAGATTTGACCTCTAAATAATACAAAGAACCAATCGTGCTTTAATTTTTTTAATATTACTTTGTTTTTCGATGACGTGAAATCATTGACTTGTTTTAAACATAACTATGTGAATGGTTTAAAGCTCATCTTAAGATTTATGTAAAAATAAGTTGTAGATTTGAAATATTATGTTGTTTTGATATCTCAACCTACACAGACCATTTTTAAATTAATATATTTCCTCTTCACATAAATTTCTGTATAGATATACAAGGTTGTCATTTTGTTCTTGTTAAAGACCTATTTTTCATTAGAAAGTAAGATATGTCATCTGAATAACAAAAATAATTTGTTGTAGTCATTTTTTTAAAAGTACTATATTGTTTGATAATATGGATTTATTAGATTCTTTTAAACATAGCTCTGTGGATGGTTTACAACTCATCTTAAGATTTATATAAAAATAGGTTGTGGGTTTGAAATATTATATTTTTTATAGCTTAACACACACAGACCAAAGATTGAGGCTATTGTCAATTAAATTAAGATCAAATCATTATCTCTAATAAATGCAATGCTCTTTAAAAGACTATGAACTATCTTATGACAAATGTACATTTTTAGTTGGTATATTTTTGTCTTATAATTTTTTAATAAATATTTCAATAACTAAATTTGTAAAAACCAATGAATCAAACATGTATTACCATAGTTGTATGTTGGTTAGTGAATAGACATGTTTATTAACTTATTTTAAGTTCTAGTTTTGTGGTGTTTTTCCTTTTATGGCTACCACCCAAATTTAAAATCCCATAGAAATGCTTTGTTTGTGCCCAATCCAAACTGAGTTGTCAGTTATTTTACAAATTTTCACTTATTAATATAATTTATCTTTATAGAAGAAAGAAACTAAAATCTAAAATTTTGAATTGTTCAAAATAATTATATACATGCATAATAATTTTTAAAAATAGTAATTATATATATAAGCATACACTACATTATGTTTTAATTGAGTGCTTAGAAATGGTTCTATATTCATAGGTAGTCATTTTTTACTAAATTTAGTGTGCATAGATTAATAAATTGTGATTTGCTTAAATTGTGAGATTCACAAAAATCTATCTTATAGTTGTTATGACCAAAATTTTACTTGATATAAAACATTAAAAAAATAAGCAAATTATTTTTGAGAATGTACAATACATGTTCTACACAATTATATTGCACATCAGTTAGCCATCTTTGTAACACAAGACATGTAATGTGTTAAAAAAAATCATATTCCTAAACAACATGAATGATAATGCACAAGTGGATGCATGGTTGATAGACAACCATGCTATCCACTTGTTCTAATAAGCCTACAAGCTCTTAAATAATCCTAAAAATCTCTATGCCAATCTAATGAGTCCCACAACTCAAATGTCCATAATGCACACTTGAGTAAAAAGAGGTGGGTTCAATAAACCACTCGTTTGAATGATTTTTCAATAAGTTAAAATGGGGTTGAAATGGGATCTTGGGTGATTCTAGCCAATCATAAGGCCCAATTTGTGTCTTAAGTCATAATTTAATTATAATTTCAAGTTGAATTAACCTTAATGGAAATTATTAGAAAGGAGAACTCATACTCCTTAGATGACCTCAAAAGGGGGTATAAAATGTCTTTACTTAGCTCCTTGTTGATGGAGAATTCCATCTCATATATTGGATCCATTCTATCTCGATTATTGAATCTAGACAAGATGAGGAAACCCTAGGAATACTTAAAGAATGCAATCAAGGGTTCAAAATAACTTTCTAAGTTTTAATTTCAAGTAATGTGAAGGGAGGAGAATGTTTGAGGGATAAATTTTCCATAGTCACCCCTCTCCATGTTCCTCATCCTTGAATGGTTGCCATTAAAGGGGTCTCCAAGCTTTTCTCATTTTCTATTTTTCATTTCATTTTAATTTTCCATCTTGACACAAAGTTTGGTGAGTATATTGTTTAGGTGCCTAGTTTATCATGATGTTTTAAGGAGATCTAAAGTTCCCATGGTTTGTGAAAAAAATATTGGGAGCTTCAAGCTCCTCTACAACCATTAATCGCCAACAATGTCCAGATTAAAGGAAATTACTATTCATTTTTTTGGTTTTAATAATTAATTTTGTTTCACATTGTAGAGGATAAGAAAATAAGGAGGATTTCCTCTTAAATCAACCCATCCCAGGACTTCTAGAAGCCCATAAAATCCATGAAAGCTAAAATGACTTATCTTTGAGAAATAGGTCATATTGTGAAAAATAAAAGGTTTCATGCCTTAAAAGTGCTTCCATGTGGAAGAGAGAAAAATTTTAAGTCGGATTTCCTTCTCAATTTCCCCATCCCCAGGCCTCTTGTTGCCATAATTGACTAAACAAAATAATTACCAATAATAGGTGAAAGTAATGGGTTGAGTGAAAAACTAAAGACATAACATTAAAAAATAATATTGTGTTAAAAGAATATATTAATAAAATATAAAATAAAAATAAAAACTTTTAAAAAATATTAAAAATGAAACTTGCTAACCAAAAAGGTTGGCTAGTGTTGGGGTTGGCAGTGGTAGTCAATAAGTTGATTACCACATTCACAAGTGGGGAAACAACTTATCCATATAGATTTTATGCTAGGTTTAGTTGCATGGATTTTATGCCATGGCTATCCACCCCAAACTAACCACCAATTGGCTCACATGGATCTGTTACACTACTGCAACCTATTAGGAGATCTGTGCTCAACAAATAAGGGAGTGAAGGTCTAAGTCCCTATGGGCAGGCTTCACTTGATAATATCAAATGTTATTTATTTTTTGGAAATGGTACTATTTATTTAGTAGTAATGTCACCAAATATATAAGAGCTGATAGGGAGGTTATAAACATAGATTTATTTCTTACCTAAATGCTTTTAATGATGTGCATTTTCAATACCTATAGAAACAAGGATTACACAGAAGTTATGCATTAGAAAAGACTAAAAGAAAGTTATCATGTCGTAGGTGTCAGCACCGCCCATGGCCTGGAAAGAAGAAACATCACCATTATCAAGATTAAAATTAGGGTATTATTAATGAGCAGTTATGATAGAGAAAAATGAAAGCAAGTGCCATGTCTGAGGGATTTTGTCAAACATTCTATAAATTAGTAGATAATATTCATGCCATCAATTTTCTCATCTTCTGATGATGTTGGAGTGCATAGATCTACAAATCTGCCCCAAATTCAATTCACACTCACTCTAAAATTTAATATAACTGCACTCGGCTGAGGTATCTTGGTTTGGGCATTAAACTAATTTACCCTGAGGATTATCATTCAGACTTATTGTATCATACTGATTTCTCGTGATTGAATTATATAATAAATATCTTCTATCATTTTCCATCATTGATGGTGAAATCTATACTATAACATATTCGTGCTTAAAATGAGTTTTTTAATATAGAAAGAAGTTAAACACTATGTTGGGTAGAGCCAAGAATAGAAATTTTTTGAGATTAGTGAAAACTTATACAAGGCTGAGTTTACATAGTAATTATTTACATGATATTATACTTTAAAAGAGTTTTTTCTATTTTATTTTGTACTCATAAAACCATAAGCATTCTAAAATAAAATTAGAAACAACAAATAATTTATAACCTGCTTATTTAACAACAATCCTTAACATAAAAGATAAAAGATGGAAAACATGCATACAACCAAGAATCATAAATGCTAGAATGATAAGATCAGTCATGATAACCCACAAAATTAATTGCGTTTATACTCCCTAAAAAGACAGTACATCTACACTAGCCTAATCAAATATGCACCAACCAACATGTAATGAAACTCATGATAGAATAGAAGAAAGTCACTTTCATGATATAATTATTAAATGTAGGAAATAAATGTGAAGTAGCTTGAACTCCCAAAAATAACGACACCCACAATACATATACATTATATATGTCATGTCCAGACATGGAGTTAAATGCATTGTTGTAGTCTGTTGAAAGCATAGAGGGGCTTTTTGAGTCCATTGAAATCCTTGAATGAAATGGAATGTGGTTTCACTTGAGTTGAAATAGCTGAGATAAAAAGAATGGCGGCAATGTTGCTTTTGGGTTGAGCTAAAGAAAATAAAAGAACAAAACTTGATATGGCAACCACATTAATGTTGTTGGATGAAAAGTCTGAATTGGGAGGTTCAAACCCTAGACATTGTGATAATAAGGATTACGTGAAGGCAATGAAGAAGGCAAAGATCAATGGTGCAATGCAGAAGAGGTAGCCACAGAGAGGGCTTGGCATGGTACAGTTTGAAAGGCTACAATTGCAAGAGCAGAAATGCAAAGAAGAAATAAACCCACCAATGTAGGGGCAACATAAATTTAAAATTGCATAGAGTTGGACAATGGTAGTGGTGGAATTGCAAGGCAAGGATATGACTCTGGTCCATGAGAGGGAACATGTACCTTATGAGAGGGAGAATTCTTATGAGATTGGATAGGTGGTGCATACCTGAGATGGAATCATTGTGGTATGTACTCATCTGCTACCAGTAACTGCACTACCTTCCCTTTCACACCAAAAAATGCCACTATTATGCACCATGCAGACCATAGGAGGACCTAAAACTACATTAAATTTGAATTATTATGACTGTCACCACCTAGTAACAAAACCAATCGATTGCGTCAAATGACTTTAAACAGGCAATAACATCAAAATTTTATTAACCAATCAACATACAATAAAAATAGTATTATATTGGATAGGTTAAATAATTTGCATGTTACTCTAATTAAAATTTCACATATTTTTGAACATAGGGATTAATGTATTCTAATTGGTCAAAAGCAGAGGGATTAATTCTGAGTTAAAGCATAGTGAATGCAATAGATCCCTCTAGGACTAATAAGCTAATCCCTTTAGGGTGTAACCCACTTCCATTCAGTAACATGAGTGACGGTTAGCTAGGCATGAACTCTCCTATAGGGAAGTGGTCTTTGACTTACATTTTAAGAACCTATGTATAATTACCCCACACACTACCAGATTTAAAAATTTTGCTATGGGAAAACCATCGCTCTTAGAAATTTGAAATGAAAACCTAGATATTCTTAAAATCATGATTTTTAATCTAAAATTGTTTGAAGTATGGTTTTTTCTTTATTAGTATGTAAATTATTTGCTTTAATTCAGGTCAAATTATTAAAGGAAATAGGGCAAATTATTACTTTTACTTATAAAAATTAATAATTTTTTAACTATAAGCCCTAGAATTATTCTACAAAATGCATCTGATTAATGGCAAAGCATATTATAAAATAAATTGATTTTGGTAGATTTAGTTTCTTTATTTTTTTTAAATTAAAATTTGTATAAAACCGGTTACCGATTAAAAAATAAAATAAAATAAATACCTTTTTTCATGTCTAAGAAAAAACATACCATTCTAAGCATTTTAAGACAATTGATCATTTTATTTGCACTATTGTACTAAATTAACAAGATATAAATTTCATACACATTTTCAATTGCAACAATTCATTGAAATATAATGTCCTTAAATAAAAAAAATTCACCCTCTTTCAATATGGTATAATAAGTGAATGTCACAATGCTTGCTAACCCAATAAATCACCCTTTCTCTTTCTTTCTCAAAATATAAAAGATGAATTCATGTATTTCAATGGCTTCTATCATCCAACTAAGACTTGCATAAAAATTTACAAAATAAGGTAAGAAACTAGTCTTCTAATCCAAGATCAATGTGCTCCTACAAGATGAAACCAAAGAGGGGCTCACCTCTCATCCATAAATACCATCATTAGGAAACGATCCTAGGCATCCCCTAAGCAAAGGACTCCAAAATTTGAGCATAAGTAGCACCAACAAGTTGAGGTAAGGTAAGTGTGGGTAAAGGTAAACTGACAATCTCAACTAGATGACTTAAACTGTAAAAATTCCCTACAAGAAAGGGGATTCCACTAACACCCAATCAAAATGACATTAAACTATCTTAACAACACACAATATAAAGTATGTGAAGACGCATGGAATCCATATAGGATTTCAATACTTTAATAATATCAAGAATCACTCACTATAGACAAGAATTACTAGTTTCTACTCTATGTCCCATGGGAGAAGGAATTTGGAATGCCTCCAATATGAGTTATAGACATACATGAAGTGAAAGGTAAGAAAATGAAAATTGTTGAAGCTAATAATATTATAGATCATATGATAAATTACATAAGAAAATCCATTAATAATTGGATAAAATTACTCTAAAATACAAGAAACATTAAGACATGAAGAGAAGAGAAATGGAATTTCAATTTTGAGACTTAGTCTTAACACACCTGAGAAAGGAAATATTTTCGAAGTGAAATTATGATAAGTTAAAATGGAAAAATATTGTCCCATGTAAAGTTTTGTGAAACTTTGCAAAGAGTACTTATAAATTAGAGTTGCCTAAAAGGGTTGATATGTCTCATATTCTCAATGTCATTGATTCTTATCCATATTATGAAGTATAAAGTAGTGAAAGTGCAAAATTGGATGCTAAATAAACCTAATAGATATATCAGATGCCTAAATAAGAATGTGAGGAATCATAACAAGTGATTGACACATGAGTTGTAAAAAATAAATGTAAGAATGAATATACAAAATCTCTGGTAAAGTTGAAGGGCCAAATAATAGAAGATGTGACATGGATTAAAATATCAAAAGCTACAAAATAATAAATACTACTAGACAAACTCTTAGAGGATGCATAACTAGGAGGTTGAGTTTCTTTTCTTATCGAAGGTGTATGATGTAGGAGCATCTAGGTTTACATGTAATCTTATATCAACAAAAAATATTATAGTTTAGGAAATTTATTAAGTGGTATTTTTCGAAATTTTATTATTGCACATATGTAATTTTTGTAAATTTTCACAAGTCTTCTGTGTTTTACAAATATTATTTACATCTTTTTCACTACCTTTGAGTGTTCACCTATTTATGAAGTTTTACACTACCTACAAACACACATATATTTGTAAGTTTTTATGCACATGTTCCCATACATAGTTGTAATTGTTGGTTTTCTAAATAAGCTTATGAATATATGTGATATAATTAATGTTAGTATTATGTGCAAGAGTAATTTTTTAGTGATTTGTAAAGAATTCTAAAAAGTCTCTCTTCATTTATTTACCTGGAAAGTTTGTCTTTATCCTGCAAGAGTATCATAGTTTAATAGATTCCTTGGAGGAGTTTGTTATTCACTTTGTAATCCATGTGCTGATTTTCTAACCATTAAGGCAAGTGTGACAATATGAGGTAAAGTTATTGAGCAAACATGAGGATAATAGCACAAGGTTTTCTAGTTCAACTACTCAAGGCTTCTGACTTCTTTATACACATTTGGTTTGGTCACATTTCCTTGTGATGTGTTATGAAAGGATCCATTGACATGAATATTCATGGGAAGGTGATAAGGATCTATTTAGTTTTGATCATAATGTAATATGTTATTATGCATTACATTTTAATGTGTTTATACCTTGTAATTATGAGAGACATTTAATATTTGGGGCACAGTAAGGTGTGTTAAAATTTGTGAGTGGGTGCTAAGAATTTAATGTTTTTGGTATATGATAATTTCACCTATAAGCATAACCCTAAACTTGTGAAAATAGGTTGAAATATGGGCCATAGTATTAGGACTTAAATATGATTTTGAGTAATTATTCTGATATTTAAGCTACAATCGTAAAGACTATGAGCTAACAAGAAGATATATGTGGATTTGGTGTTGTAACACATCTCATTGTGAGATTTTGGTGGCATTATTGTTATTTTGCCTCTTGTATTTATTGATGCTAAAATATAATAAATATATAAGTTATGTTTGATATATTTTATTACATATTATGTTGTTTATTTTGAGGGTTTTATGGTCTAAGGAATATCTTAATTGAGACGCCTATCCATAGTTGCATCATCTTATTTGAGATGTAGATCTGAAAACCCTACTCCATGGGGTTAATACTTAACCTTAGACCTTTTGCTAGGTGATAGTTGGAGAAGTTAAAGCTACTTTGTGTTATGGGTAGTTTTTTGTAATTAGTTTTTAACATGTTATATATTTTACTATACTAGTTCCTCTATAACAATAATCATAAATTTATAAATAAGGATTGGAAATGATGATACGCTATCCTAGAATGATACTTGAATTTGTATTATGAAATATTTGATGCACTATAATTATTAACTTGTATGTGAAATTTAGGGTCTTAGATATTTTTTATTCATGAAATGCACCCCAATCCACTCTAAGAGCATGCTCAATTTTTTGTAACTAGGTTTCAAGTTTTGTGTAGTTTTGAATGTTGTCTTGACATGTTGTAAGGGATCAATGTTGTTGTTCTTCTACCTTGCACCTAGATCATGTTGAGAACTACCTTGAGATACCTTATATCTTTATGATAGATGGATTTCATAAGAATTGTGTCTTATGCATACTTTCAAAGATGATATTATATGAAGGTGGTACTGAATTTTGTCTCTATTTGATAACATGACCTAGAATAGTAGCATTGATGAACTTAGATGAAGACAAGTAAATTCACCCATAAAATAGATATATATGATGTTATATATTAGTGTGATGTCTCCTAAGAAAGAATACCTTTAGTGGTTAATTTATTAAGAATATTAATAACCTTAGAAACCTAGTTTGTAAGCCTAGTCGTTAAGTCCCTTCATCTATGAAACAAGGAATGGTGGTTAGAGTTTATTTGTAGACACTAGAAAACTGTACACAATGGTTCTAGATGTCAAAATGTTTTGGGACCACCTAACCCTTTTGAACCCACTAACCAACCCATCAGACCTTGAGTCTAGTTAGTTACTTAGCTAACTAAACTCACTAACTAACCCTTAACCCAACCCCTTTTAACTTACCTTGACCCCTTTAATTTGGGACACTCGACCATTGATGGTCAGCATGATCACCATCGGTTAGGCTAACCATCAATGGTTAGATCTTCCTCATTATAACATAAACACCAACTATGTGTAAGCTAACACAACATAATTTAATATGTCTACCTTACCTGGTGTTAATGAACTCCTAAGCATTGAATTTAGTAGCTTGATCCTCTAGGTAACCTTATATCCTCCATCTCTCTTTGCCTATAAAAGGAGGGAGTAAGAGGTGAGAAAGGATCCATCAATCAATCAAAAGAGCATTCTATCATATAGGTATTCAAGCTTCCAGCCAACCAGTCTTCCTTCCAGTAATTCAACAACTACAATAGAGACCTGAACCTCTACCAAAATTACTCTTGAGGCAAAGTATTGTTACTCTACCAAAATTTCTCCAACCATCATCCATTTAGTAAGAAACAAGTACAATTTGTATTTCAGCTTTATTTGCTTGGTTTCTAACTTCTAGACCTAAATTAGACCTCCTGCACCTATCTTTCAACTTCCTTGCCTCGAACCAGACTGTTAAAAAACCCTTACCTGATCATTAACCCATTCTACCAATATTTTATAATTACCTTTAAAATCCATAGGAAACCACTGATGGTTAGCATAACCATCGATGGTCACCCCCAACCACTGATGGTTACCCAACTACTAACAGTCAGCTTAACCGTCAACGATCACTCTGACCACCGACAATCATTGTGGTAATAAATAATAGCGAGTTATTTCTAACCCCTTACCACCAACTAAATTTAACTTTTTGTGTCCCTACCTATTCACAGACCCCTACCCAATTTTCTAAACCTGACTTGGTCTATTTTAGCACTAGTATTGACCTGTTATTACTATATTTAGTTATTTTGTGTAACAAGCATTCATTTCTTATTGTATTTCATTTCAGTTACTTTATGTTATTTGATGCAAGTACTTTCATTTTATCTCTTTCAACTTAATTATTATCAAAGAGTGGATTAATAGCCTCCTAGCAAGCTCACGTTTCTTGGATCTAGCTCATGCTAGGCAATCCACCTTACTATCTTTCTAACAACCCCTTTTGTTAGTGTTTTCTTATCTACAGGTCATCCTTCCAAGACAAAAAGGATCTCTCCACACTCATCTAGATCACACATGCATAACAACCAAGTTCTTCTACCACACCCTTATTACTACTTCTTACCTTCTTCCTTAATTAACAAATGAGTAAAAATTAAGAGAAATAGTTTGGCACACCTGCTGGGACCTAGCATCATCTAGGTGTCCTTTTCTTCCTTTATTCTATTCTCATACAACAAAATCTAAAATTTCTTTTGGGCTTAAAATAAACCTTGCATATATTGATTGCTTGCTTCTTTTTAGTTCATTTAGTAACTTAAAATCAAAAGTAATCAATTGTAGTTTTACTCTTGTTATCACACACTTTACCAAACCACATAATCAATCAACACATCAAAATAATTGACATAATCCCTAACTAGGATTTCATCACCTAGCAGTACACCTAACCCTTTTAGCTATCATACTTGGAGGTCATTACCAAGAAGAGAAACTAAAACTCAGCTCTCTGGTTGAGTCTAAACTCTAAAATTTAGTATATCTCAGCTAAGCACCTCACACCCTTATTGTTGTGGTGTGTGAAGTGACGGGGTAGGCCCCAATATCAAGCCATTCTGACTTTCAATACAAAATTTTTAAAGCCTTTAACACCTAAAACCAACCTTAGACTTCCTTTTTAGTACCTGATCTACAAACCAAATTTCCTCTTCACACTTTCTAAGGTATAAGCCAAAAGCGATAAAAAGTGTGCTAAGTCTTTAAATGCACTTTAGTGTATGTTTTGATTTCTATGAGATCTTTTTTTTCTTGCTTTGTGTTTTGATTTGTGTGTTTTTCATCACTTCTTTTCTATTCCTCACATGGTCTTTACTAGACAATAATTGAGGAATCACACCAACCAAGAACCACCTTTCTCTTCTTCTTCTTCCATGGAGTACACTTATGATCTTGAGAGTTCTCCTCATCTTTCTTCCCCTCCTACCATGTCTCAAATAGTTGTTGAGGGTGATGTGGATTTTTCTACCTTCCTTGATAACAACCCCATAGCCCTTCAACATTACCTTAACACCCTATCTAACCCCTCCCCTATTGCTTCGATTCCTCCTATGAATCCACCTTATTGTATGCCTCCCCATCTTATGGTTGGATCTTATGGTTGGCACCACCTATACCCAACCTATGATCACCCAAACATCTTCTTCCACCAATATTCCATCCACTACCACCACCCAAACTCAATCCATCATCCCAACCAATAGCCAAACACCCCCTACACCAACCAACACCTCCAACATAGGGGAAACCTCACCTCTTATTACCCACACCTCATCCACTATGGGGGTATCTTCTACCCCTATTTCCACCATTCCCCTTATCATTACCAACCCACCAATTTCCACCCCACTTCAAATTTAGTGTTTTTCATACCTCCTACCCTTTCATCTATTAGCACAAGAGTTACCACTAAACAACAACCAATTAATCCTTCCATACCTCTAAATCAACCCATATCAATACCTCAAAAAATAGCCATGACATCCTACCAATATGTTCCTAATCCAAAAGGATACATAGCACCTTTTATGCCCATTAACCCTTATGTGGCATCATCCCAACCTTAAATGACCACATACCAATATGTGGTATCTTCTCAACCTTCTACCACTTATCCATATATTGTTTCCACCCAACCTCAACCAAAGTTACCACATAATTATGGATCTTCCCAACCCCAAATAGATTTGGTCAATATGTTAATGGACAAAATTACCAATCTAGATTCATCTATCTTTGGGGCTCATAACATTTTATCTTATGATTGAATCTGTAATGAACCTATTTACCTATCCATCCCTATCTGATCTTATTCTCCTCAATGGGAACTACCCAAGTTTCCCAAGTTCCAAAGCAAGGAGGACCCCCAACAACACTTAAGAGCATTTCTCCATTCTTGCTATTTGATTGCATATGATTGTGCTCTTTTCCTTCATAATTTCCCCATGTCTTTATCTGGACCAACATTAGATTGGTATAGTGTTCTCACCAAGCACTCCATCTTTTCCCTTTCCCAACTAGCCCACATCTTTTTAGATCATTTCTTAGTCAATATATCTAAGAAGGTCTCTATTACCAGCCTCTACTCCATCAGGCAATTTGATGATGAATCAATTATCAATTTTGTAGCACTATGGAGAGGTCTTATTAACAAGCTCTCTTTGTCTTTACCCCAACCTGGCTTGATTGAAATTTATCTTTAGGTTGTGCCAAACACATTGATCCTACTCTTTAAGTTCAAACTTTTAGAACCTTTGATGAGGCTTTCACAATGGCACACAAATTAGAAATTAGAGCCATTGAGGAAGGGAAATAAAAATTGAAAATAAAAATTCTAGCTTCAAATCCAACAATCATTCCTCATCCAAAACCACCAATCAATCTAACCATCCAAACACCAAACTAAAGGCATCCACAAACTTAGTTATCCTTAAGACTACTCCATCACCAACTATCAACCAACCAAACTAAACCAACTCCTCTAACTCTTCCAACCAAAAAAACTAAAATCAAAACTGAGTTGCCCCAAAAGAATACACTCCAATAAGGGATTCTTGTGATTCGGTTTTGGATAAATTTCGTAAAGCCAACATTATACAACTTCTTCCCATAAAACCTACCCAAAAATTTGATGCTTCTCTCCCTACACCTAGTTGGTACAATGAGAATGATCTATGTGCTTTCCATTGTGTCATTGACCATGATGTTAGTAGGTGTAACACCTTCAAAAATATTATCCAAAACATGATTGATAAGGGAGAACTTCTATTTGATAGTCTCAATGCACCTGAATATCAGGCCCTTAACATCTTTTATAAACCTTTCCCTAATCATGCCCCTTCTACCAACTATGATATTAAAAAACTAGAATCATCTCATGCTCGTGAGGTGTATATGGTCAATGTCATTATCAGTGAACCTGTCATTGAGGAGACCATTATATCAACTACCTCTTCCTCCATTTCACTCATTGAAGTGGTAAACTCACCCTCTTTTCCTTTAGACACCCAAACAGAGGAAGCAACCACCCCTCTTTCTTTACTTGATGAAACTATGCACTTATCTACATCTCCTTTGATAGAAATACCAAAGGAGGCAACTATTGTCTCAACTACCTCTTCCCCCACTCAAGTTATTGAAGTGGTGGAATTACCCACCATTCCTTTGGATACACAAACAAAGGAAATAACTATATTCATTCCTTTACTTGTGGCCATCACATCTTCCTCCCCTATCATAGAATCACCCGTTCTCTCTTTAAGAACCATTCCACAAGAAGAGATCACCTTACCTAATCCCTCCATGGAGGAAACATCTTCTCAAATCTTGGAACCTTTCATCAAGGAAAAAGGTTAAGAAACCATTCCCTCACCTCAACCTATGGGCTTAATCTTTGAAACTAATGACCAAGGGATCAAACCCATTTACAAGCCTCTTTCTGGATTGGTCCAAATTCTAGAGTTCACTTCTCAACCCAATCTGGATAGAGACACCTTTTGGCATCATCTTGGGCTCCCCTATCAAAATAAACATGAACCTTCAACCTCACTTTCATCCACCATAAAACTTATTATCACCTCAATACCTTCATCAAACACCTATTCATCCAAAACCGTAGGGGAACCATCCAATCCACCTCCATCTGAAATTGTCAAATCACCTTATGCTTCTATAACCAAACCTATCAAGAATCTAGGAATACTTCCTACACCTAGCCTTGCTCACCCATCTTTGAAGTTGGACTTAACCCCATCTAGTCCACCAAAGAAAACCCCAACCAAACCAACTAAGAAAGTGGAACCACCTAAACTCCCACCTCGAACCAAATTCATACCACCACCTTTACACTTACCTTCTATCTTAGGACCCAATCCTTCAACCATCCTAGGAGCTCATTCTTTTACCAAGAAGGTGTACACTCCCAAAATCACCCAAACTAAACATTTTCCTTTCATTATACCTTTACCTACCCCCACTAAATCATCAAACTCCCCATCATTCTTAACTAACCTATCCACCCCTACCTTCCCACCTATCTCCAAACCTTCATCATCCACCTCCAAATCTTCCACCTCAAAAAAAAAAACATAACCAATCAATCCTGACTAAAACTACCTACCAAAACCATTTCACCACCTATAAATTTTGCGATAAAGCCTACTTCTAAGAAGGCTCCCACTCCTAAAACCAAAAACCCAACACCCTCAACAAATTTGTTCGAATCTTACTCAACCATTCTATAAAGCTTGTTACAAAATTACTCCTTAAGCCTACCACCTATCAAAGCCATTGACCCTTCAAGTCTTAAACCATCTTGGTTAAAAAACAATCTAATCTACTCATACCATAAGACACATGGACATGACATGAAAAATTGCAAAGCTCTCGAAGCATTTTTACATAGCTTATGGGATGAGGATGATCTATTATCAAATGAACCTCCCTTGATCCAATTACCAACCCAACCACCAAATGAATTTATCCAACACTTACTCCTCCACTCTCATTTGAAAGTGAGGAAGAACCAAATTAGACATCTAGACAACACTTACCCTCATCCACACTATCTATATGGTTACCTGATCTAGGGCTCAACAAAAAGATAAGGGAAAGGCCAAAGTGTCTATTCCATGGGCATACTCTTCTACCCCTCAACCTTCCAACCTAACCCAAGCACCCTCACCTTTACCTTTACCTTCACCAAAACCCAAAATATCCATTTTGGGTGCCTCTCCCTCCAACCCTTCTGAATCCATCCAATGAGTGGTGTTAAAATAACTTCACCAGACGTCGCTGAAGATGATCCTTTACAAACTAATAAAAACCTCACTCCATCATCATCAAGCATTGATAGAGGCCCTGTAATCAATATAAGTTCAACCAAAAGACCTCAACCTCTTCATCCTTTGTTGGAGCCCTTCAACATTCTAACTTTGTCATATTCCAAGATTCAAAAATACCTTATGTCCATTTTGAAGATCCTGATCCTCCCCTCTTCATCACTGCATACTTTAATCAAACCCACATAAAAAGGATGATGATTGATGGAGGAGATAGTATTAACATTATTTCTTCTCATGATTATGACCAACTCCAACTACCTAAGAATATCATGTCCAAAACTGCAGTGGTCCTCCATTTCTTTAATGATACTATGGCCACTACCTTGGGGACAGTTGTCCTCCATGTCTGTTTGGGACCTCAAACAATTCCATAACTCTTTTATGTTGTAGAAGGCAAGTTCCAATACATCTTAGTTGGATGCCCTTGGATCCATGCCATGAGTTGTGTCCCATCTATGTTGCATCAATGTGTCAAGTTAAAACATGAGGGTCAAGTCATCACCATAAAAGCTGACCCTAGTCCTTTCACATCTTGTAACATGACATATCAACCCAATGACATTCTTCTTCCTCTCTCATCCACCTCACCACCAATAAATAATAATTCGACCCCTATCATCGATGAATCTTCAACTAGCTCATCTATCCCTTCTTCTCAGATCCCCATAGAGGACCCCTTGGAACCCACATGCTAATGTCTCTCACTGGGGGAGTATCATCTTTTAGCCTTGGATGCCTTTCCTACTCCTCAATAGTATGGGAATCTTGACCATGATCCTAGTTACGACCCCAATATTGGAACCATGATTCTTTTAAGATATTGCTAATGTCTCTGATTGAGGTGTACTAGACAAATGAAACATGTAATATATTGCTTTTCCTTTTACAACTATCCATAAATTTTATCAACATTAATCAATGTAATATATTTCATGAATTCAAAAATATATTTTGAATAACTCTTGGTCTTAACTTGTGAAATGTAGATTCAAATATGTCCAAGATTAGATATGGTGAGATGACCATCAAGGAATACATGGCATTTTTCAACATGAAATCTTTAATAAATCTTATTAACATGAATTTTTTTTGCATACATAGATTATTAGAATTCCACCATTGAGACTTCTACTAAGTCTTTTGATTATGCGTTCATGATATGAAATAAAAAAATGATAGTTTCCCAATTCCAAGTTTATAACTATCTAATCACTTCTGTAATATGAACTTGCATGCCATGTCATCATTAAAACAAATTGAAATATTTCATTCTCAATATTTACTGAGAATGTCATAATGTTTCTTGTTTGAATATGTATTTCTCAAGCATTGATGTGGCTATTATTATTATGGAAGTTGCCTTCACTACAAATCTAATTACTACATCCAGAATCCTAGATTTGATTCCAAAGGTTAGACATTGAAAAAAATTAATTTTGTGTGTTGCTTCAATTTAGTTAACCTACAAAAAAAACATGGATTTGTCCTGAATAAATAAAATTGCATAGGCATTAAACCATTGTTATTAAATAGTTTGCTTAAAAATTCACTTCTAAGATTGTTAAGATGAATAATTCATAGACTATTGCATTTGCTTACCATTCAACATGCAAAAGTCCCAGGGGAATACTCTAGCATCCATTTGTCTCCAACTTAGAATCAATGTTGAATGTCATTGCCAATCAAATTTCATATATTAGCAGGCATAGAAAAATAGTGAAGTTTTTAATGGCATGGATAAATTAATATAATTATTTGAGAATGATTGGATGGATTTTATAAATGTTGTGGGCCATTCAACTTAGATCAAGACCAATCATTAGTTGTTCAATAGATAGAGGAAGGATTTGTACAAGGCACAATGAGTCAAACATCTAGCATATCTTTTACAGTTAAGTAGCATAGCTATTTTTAATTGAAAAAACATAATATATTATTTTGTTGTCAAATTTAAATAATGCATTTACAACCATATATAATATCTTTCAAAAAAAATAAGTGAACTTATTTTGAACAAAATAGTCCAGCACCAACTCTATTAGAATGCTTCGACCAGCTCCAATAATTATGATAGCCCCTTCAAGATTAGATTCATTGCATGCCATACACTGGATTAGCTAATAAAAACCAATGACAAAGAGGTAACTATATTTCATTATAATATATTTGAATTAAATAAGGACTATAAATAATTGAATCTATTTAAGATGTACTCTATTTGAAGAAAAAAGATATTTTATGGAGTTGTCTTTATTTATTGTTGTCATTTTTGGACAATTGTAGACATACCACAACTATGTCAACCTATTTTTTAAAACTTGTCAAAGTTATAAGATTTTATGCCAAGCCAAATTGTCTTTAGTTGTGCATCATTATCTTTATATAAGATATTTTTTGTATTCATTCTTAGTCAAAAAATAGAAAAATGAAGAATCCCAAGTTGCATGAATAAATAGATATTTTGAATTGCAAAATTTTATGGAGTATTCAAAGTTTTAGTTTTAATATTTTAATCCTTTTGCATTGTTTTTGTGAACTTATTTTCAAGGATTGAAGTTTTTATGCAGGAAATAAGTTATAATATTATTTTTGTCTCAAATAGCCTAATAATTGCTAATTGGTTAGATTATTTTAAATTTTATAAAAAAAAGTAGCAAATCACTATGCTTTTTTTTTTCATAAGAAAATAGTGACAATTTATGAGTTTTACATTAGCCAACATTCTTTGAAAAGTTATAAAAAAATCCATAAATAAGAGTAATAATTCATTTTGGATTTATTTAACAATACTTTCTTGATTGGTTATAAATTTATGAGCAAATGCAAACAAAATGTTTATATTGAATTAAATAAGGAATAAAAATACTTTTATTATGCCCTCTAGTTTTTGTAGGTCACATATATCATATATACAAATATTGGCATCATTTTAGTTTACCAACCCAACATCTCTAATGATATACAAGCATAATCTTGTAAAGATTTGCATTTTGGTTTGTACTGACCAAGGAGATTTGCATCTTGGTGTGCCTGCATTTTTCGGAGAGGTATTATCAGAAAAGGGGAGTTTTGTAGATGTGGATAGCTAGAAAATAGAGACAACCATGATGCATTATGGTTCATAGTTATATTTGAGTCTACGGCATGTGAAAGCACTTACCAATTTATAGTCATCCTCCATACTCATAACACGTTTATGGGGAGATTCAATAAGGCTGGCCAACACCCTCCTTTGAGCCATGCCAATAGTAATCTGTTGAGCCATGCCATGGCCAAATTATGTCGCTTCCACCTAATCAGACTATGTAAAGGAAACCTTATTCACGATAGAGGAAACCATATAATATAAAACCTATTTACATTATAACACAATGTAGTATAAAAAAATTTACAATATAATAAACATACAAACATATATTATGTAATACATAATATATTATAAAATATAATATGTAGAATACATAAAAATATAGAATAAAATACAATATATTATATTAACTATTTATTAAAATATAATATTATAATATAAAAATAGTTACAATAAAATGTTATATCGAATAAAAAATATTATATACATATATCTACATATATAAAAATATATAATATGTTATAAAATATAATATATAAAACATATAAAAATGGAAAATTTTAGAAATTTATATTCACTTATGGAGTATATTCTCTTTTTAAGTGTATGATGTAGGCACCCCTACTTCTTGAAAATTAAACCTACCAACTCTGCTTGCTGCCTAGGACCGATCACCAATCGACTAGCTTTTCTCTCAATCGATGACCCCTTTACCATGAGATTCACATTGTATCATGAACGATGCCCCCTTATGCAACCATGTGGCATGCACATCGTAAAAGCTTTGATATTCATTTAAATATCAATGTAAGCAAAAAGATAAACCCTATAACCTCAATGCATTACCGCCCCATAAATATCATTACATTGTTGATTCGATCCACACATTGGACATGAAGTATTTTTGTAATCAAATAAAAAATAGTCAATAAAAGATACCACTACCCTGTGAGCTATAAACCCCTTTATAATGGGTGTAGGGTATGTAAATATAACAACTACTCTAAAATCAAGGTATGTGTATGATATAGACCCTCTAGTGTACAATATCACATGAAATACCATGTCATTGCCCCTCATCATCACTGCTCACCTCACTTTGAAATCTTTCACCACTTGTAAGTTTTATATGGCCTTGTTGTAATTTCCCTATATGTCAATATATTGGTAGCATAAATGAGCATAAGTTACAATATAGACTTTGAAACCTCAATGTCTTGAATCCATATGATTGGCAATGTAGTGTTGATTTGAGTCACATATCAGACATGGAGCCTAATCACAATCAAATAAATGTCATGTTGTTTTCGTCGACCCGTCATGATATCCCAACATGTACAATCAAAGAGCATACCACCTTGAAAGTTATGTACCCATTTCTAATGTATGCAAGTCATGTAAATCCAAAAACTATCTAAAATATGTATAATATTCTAAATGTTAAACATCATCTCAAATCCCAATAGGCACAAACGCAATCTATCACGAAATATGGATGACACATTTCACATGAAGCTTTGGAATTAGAATGTAGATGATTTTTGGTGCAAATACAACTTAATTACATGTTTTTTTGAAGCTAATGATGTGCCATTGAACTCAAGAAACTTCTACAATATTTTCCAAAAAAATCTAAGGATAACTTCCTAGTTACAATTTCAGACCTGTGTGGACATCTAGCATAATTACTAGATGCAAGCATTGCATATCAACTAATGTTCTTTGGATCAGCCCCTAGAGGTACATGTTCATTTTTGTCCAAGTATAAGAATGAAGTAATAAATATGATTGCACAATTGGGATCTTCAACATTATTATATGCCTTGAGTATGATAAACACTATGTGGCCAGATCTACATAAAGTCATTCCAGCTACACAAACTTATCACCTAAATAACTATTTTTATTGGAGAAATAAAAACATAATTATAAATCCACATCTTGTATCTTCATATATGGATAAAATATTTTTAATTTTTGTGAAGAAGTTTTGCATAAGCATCTCCACAACAAAGATTATTGGTATAGATACTCATACTGAACCTATGTTTTCTAGCACTCAATAGATATTAAAAATGTATGTAAAACCATGATTAACTAATGTAATATTTTTACTCAGGTATGAATGGTAGTACACAAGCTCAATGCACATCATGGGGTTCTATGGTTAACAAATGCATCTAACATGGACACATTAAATTGGGAATAACCACTTCAGCTTAATTCTACAAGGATATTCTTTGATCAACATGTAAAAACATGGAATTTGTAGAACATGAATACAATCCATGATTTAATACATTGTTCTGATCTTGATAATCCATGCTCTCTTACCACCAATCACATATTTGGTGTCGATCCTAATAAATATTATGAGACCTATTTATAAATTAGGTACAATGCCACACCTAATGCAGTGGGTCAAAATGTATACACAAAAAATGCGTCACTTTCTAATGCAGATATAAATCCTCATGGACACTACAACTAACCTCAACCATGTTTATCAACAATGAATGGCGTGAAACTTACCTCCTAATATAGAGTGATGATAGAGTCAACATCCACAATGCAAACATGCTCTCAATATGTCGTGTAAATGTAGATTGTCAACCGATTATTTGTTTCCATGTTATACTTAAATATATATCAAAGTATGTAACAAATGGAAATGACCGCATACAATAAGTTCTTTTTAGAAACTAGATAGTGACATAGGAGCACAAGAGACATTCCAAATGGTAAAAAAGTTACCTTGACAAATTTTAGCTAAACATTTGTTACATTATCTATTTGTAAATAGGCCTTCAAAAAGGTCCTGCAGACCATATCTACTAAAGACAACCTACCATATTTGTATGCAACTAACATATTGGCAACAATGTATAATAAGGAAATGTTAAAATGCTTAAACACTCTAGTTTCAATATGTAAAGTTGAGCAAAGAAAACATACAGAGATATCTAACTAGAACAACACTCAACTTGAATAAATCATGCTTCTATATAAATAACAAAAACCCATGCTAACGTTGAACTTATGGGTGAAAGCAAGATTAGTTAATGAAGTGGTTGGAAAAAATATTTATATTATCTACAATGTAGATTCAAATCCACCTTCATCACTTATATATATATATATATATATATATATATATATATATATATATATATATATATATATATATATATATATATATATATATATATATATATATATATATATATATATATATCATTCAAAAAATACTTTGGTCCCCCATGGGATATTTACAATCTTTCACTTCTTCTAATTCCTCCTATTACACAAGTTAATCATCGACAAATGCCTATCAAAATGTCATGGTGTATAACCATACATAAAGCACAGGGAATGAATCTTGATAAAGTAATAATTGATATTTTGACCACAGCAATATACACATGGATGTATCTAAGAATCCCAAAGTCACCACCACTTGTCAACCCTATCGATAGAGTTCGTAAGGCAAGATCTAATGGGGAGTCACCTTGTGGACCTGCTAACAGTCAGGCTTGGTGGGACTCTAATCAATAGTGAGGCTACAACTAGCTTGGGAGATAAGGGCTACAGTCTTGACATTATTAGACATTACAAAATTAGGAGCCAATAGGAAAAAATTATGTGGCCCCATGAATAGTCAGGAAATAACAACTCAAGTTTGCCTAGTGAGCAAAATACATACATGTGATCTCATTGTCAGTCGGAAACAGACAAGCTGAGCACCTGGGACCAATGATGACGAATGACATGTTACAAGCCCAATGTAACCCCACAGTGACATGTTACATAGGGTATGTAGCAAATACAGATGTGACACGTGCCCCTTATGCAGAGTTAGCTTCAATTGGCAGCCATCCCAACACCATTAATGCATCTAACAACAAATAAAAGAGCGTGGGTAGGGTTAATCATCAAAGCAACATCTAACCACCTAAGGCCATGTACCAACACGTGGGTACATAATGAGTACCACAGGTTGAACTGAACAACATGCGATCAATGCTTGTAGCCTGTAGATGCCGACATTGTTTACATTTGTATTTGTAAGATTTAAGTTTGCATATAATGTACTCCTATTTAACCTCAACAAACAGTGTCAAGCAAAGCATAACAACAGTTCATAACTTTATAATCCAGAGATTACATTAACTACTCTATATATCTATTCATTTTAATCATTGCACCATCATAATTATGATCATTAAACCACCATATCATATTATATTGAAAAATCTGATGCCAAAAAAAATAATTCACTATATACAATATAAAATCTTTGTGTCAAACTTGACAATGAATACACCCAATAATAACCTTACACATGTATAATCCCTTCAAAAACCTATTCCAACTCTTTCTACACATACTCCAATCTCCCTTAAATAAATAATAATAAAAAAAAAAAACACTCCGAATATAACTTGCACCCTTAAGGCACCTGCTAGTAACTATTATCTTTTCCTTTTGAAGAAAGCTTCATGTTTTGGTACATAACGTGAGTTTAATGTTTTTCCTCGATTTTTTAATCTGATCGGGTGGGACACTGCTTGCAATCGAGCACAGTATTGTCCCCAAAGTCCACCGTCTTTAACTACCTACCTGTCATTAGGGAACCACCCGTCGCCTAAATGCTTTTTTCTCACCAAATCAGTCAAAAACGTTGGTCCATCCATTAAATGATGTTCTTAATTTTATACAACTGCTTCTTTACATACTCTCTTTCCCAGTTGGATTTGATTGCAGTCTCTTTTTTCAGCTACATACTGTGTTTTCAGGGTACTCGCCTTCTCTGACATTACAGAGAACGTTATGATTGTTGTGTGGAAGATGGGAAGATCTCCGTGCTGTGCAAAAGCACATACAAATAAAGGGGCATGGACTAAACAAGAAGACGACAGGCTCATTGCCCACATTCAAGTCCACGGAGAAGACAGATGGAGATCCCTCCCTAAGGCCGCAGGTTTTTATTTCCTGTTCATTTCGTCTATAATGATAATATATCTGTATAGAAGTATAAGATTTTGTTTGTACTTTAACAGGGCTGCTGAGATGTGGGAAGAGCTGCAGACTGCGGTGGATAAATTATTTGCGCCCCGATCTCAAGCGAGGAAATTTCTCTGAAGAAGAAGACGACCTCATCATAAAAATGCACACCCTCTTGGGGAACAAGTACGCACAGAATTTATGACTCTTACTTTAGTGATTTCTTTCGTTTTATTAATTTAAGATTTGATGTATAAGATTAAGTTATTTGTATTAAATGTTAAGTATGTGGAAATGGCGGTGCAGATGGTCTTTGATTGCAGGGAGATTGCCAGGGCGAACGGACAATGAAATAAAGAATTACTGGAACACCCACATCAAGAGAAAATTGCTGAGCCTGGGAATCGACCCACAATCCCACCGCCCTATTCACCCCATTAATAATAACAAAAGCAGCAACAGCCCCAGTCGCTCTCCCCAGCAAGAAATTGTAATGGCGGATTTCTTCCACTATAATCACTCGGAAGTGAGCAGCTCTGTTAATGAACGCGCGGCTTCAGACGCAGACAGTCGAAGGGAAGAGCGACCAGACATAAATCTGGATTTGTGTATTAGTTTGCCTTGTTCCGCCCCTCCTACGAATAATAGAGAAAGAGCCGTCGATTCTAACAGCCGTAAGGCATGTTACCAAATGGAGTTGCAAATGAAAAAAATACAGTGAAAAAAATACTTACAGGGTTCTATTACCCTTATGATGCCACCACCATTTTTGTTACTATTATTGTTTTTGTTTATGCACTCTTATTGTTCAAATTAATGGATGCAATACTTCCAAAATCAAATGAGTGATTATACAGAGAGAAGGCAATTTCTAGAAGCGGAAAAGAGATTAATTGTTTGGTATTGAAAATAACTACTTGTTGCCTTGCTATGTTATTCAATTAATGGTCACAATTGATTTGATTTTATAACGATCATGCCGATTTTCGATCTGAAATTGAATGGTATATATTCATGTAACCCTTTCAAGTTCAGTTGAAAGGTAATTTTGAATGGTATATATTCACATAACCCTTTTAAGTTGAAAGGGTTACATATTTACATAATTTTGAATGATATATATTTATGTAACCTCTTTAAGTTAGAAGGATATATATTTATATATAAAAAAATTATAATGAAAAGTTTGTAATGATAAGTTTGTAAAAAATAATTGTATTATATATATTTATGCGACTCTTTTTTTATAATGACAAATTTATAATGGTAAGTTTGTAAGAAATAGTTGTATTATAATTAATACGAATAATTTAAGTATATATTTTATTAAAATATGTGTTAAATAAAATATTTATGGTATAAGACATATAATGCGTAGAAACAAAATCACATGCCTAAACAATATGAATGATAATGCACAAGTAGATGCATGGTTGTTATGCAACCATGCTAGCCCTACTTGTTCTAATTAGCCTACAAATTTTTAAATAAGTCTACAAATCTCAATACCAACCTAATTAGCCCCACAACCCAAATGTTCATAATGCATGCTTGAGCAAAAAGAGGTGGGTTCAATAAACCAATCACTTGAATGATTTCTCAATAAGTTAAAATGGGATACTGGGTGATTCCAGCCAATCATAAGTCCCAATTTGTCTCTTAAGTCATAATTTAATTTTAATTTCAAGTTGGCTTACCTTTAATGGAAATTTATTATAAAATAGGACGCATACTCCTCACATGACCTCAAAAGGGGTCTAAAACATCTTTACTTAGATACTTGTTGATGGAGCATTCCATCTCATCTATTGGATCTCTTCTATCTTAATCATCGAATCTAGACAAGATGAGAAAACTCTAGGAATACTTAAAGAATGCAATAAAGGGTTTAAAATAGCTTTATAAGTTTCAATTTTAAGTTTGGTGAAGGGATGAGAAGGTTTGAAGGATGACTTGTCCATAGTCACCCTTATCCACATTCCTCATCTTTGAATTACTGCATTAATGGGGTCTCCAAGCTTTTTGCATTTTTTATATTTCATTTCATTTTAATTTTCCATATTGACATAAAGTTTGGTGAGTGTATTTTGTAGGTACCTAGTTTCTCAAGATGTTTTAAGGAGGTCTCAAGCTCCCGTGGTTTGTGAAAAAATGAATAGAAACTTCAAGCTCCTCCATGGCCATTAATCGCTAACAATGTCTAGATTAAAGGAAATTACTATTCATTTTTTTGGTTTCAATATTTAATTTTGTTTCACATTGTAGAGGATAAGAAAATAAGAAGCATTTAATTTAAAATCAACCTGTCCTAGGGCTTCTAGAAGCCCACAAAATCCATTAAGTCTAAAATGATTTATCCTTGAAAAATACATCATATCTTGAAAAATAAGAGCTTTCATGCCTTGAAAATGCTTCCATGTGGAAGAGGGAAATTTTTTAAGTGGGATTTCCTTCTTAGTGACCCCATCCCCAAGCCTCTTGTTTCCATAATCGACTAAATAAAATAAATACTAATAATAGGTGAAAGTAATGGGTTGAGTGAAAACTAGAAGCAACATTAAAAAATAATATTGTATTAAAATAATATATTAATAAAATATAAAATAAAAACTATAAACTATAAATAAACATTAAAAATAAAACATGCTAACCAAAAAGGTTACTCGGTGGTAAGGTTGGTCGACGGTAGTCAACAAGTTGATTACCACATTCACAAGTGGGGAAGCAACTTATCCGCATGGATTTTATGCTACGGTTAGTTGCACGGATTTTATGCCATGGCTATCCACCCAAATGCCCACTAACGTGCTCACATGGATTTGTTACACGGTTGTGGCCTATTAAAAGATATGCACTGAATAAATAAGCCACTTTTTGTGGAGTCACATGAGTGACTGCTAGCTAAGCATGACCTCCCCTATAGGGAAGTGGTCTTTGCCTTAATTTTTAAGGACCTGTGTAAAATTACCCCACAGACTACCATATTTCAAAATTTTGCTATGGGAAAACCATCACTCCTAAAAATTTGAAATGAAAACATACATATTCTAAAAATCATGATTTTTAATCTAAAATTGTTTCAAGCATGATTTTCGCTTGATTAGTATGTAAATTTTAATTCAAGTCAAATTACTAAAGGAAAAAGAGCAAATTAAATGTTTTATCTATAAAAATTAATATTTTTTTAATTGTAAGCCTTAAAATTATTCTGTAAAAAGCACTATAATAATGATAAAGCATACTATAAAATAAATTGATTTTGGGAGATTTAGTTTATTTTTTTAATAGTATGGATCAAATATCCAAGGAGCTTGAGCAGGATTTCGGGGAGTAAAAAAAAATTGAGAAGTAAATTGTCAAGAAAGGGAAAACTATTTTAAAAGACTAGGACAACATTAAAAGGAGACTAAGAAGTGCATCCAAAATCTCTAAACATAAAAAATAAAAATAGGGGATCTAGGGAGCAAGAGCTTGCAGGAGGTACAGAAAAAGAGGGGTGATGAGATAGTCATTGTCATGGATAGAGTCAATGAAGAGTTGGAAGAGTCTAGTAAAGAGGGAGAGAAGAATGGAGAGAAGGATTAGGTCCAAATAGCTATTAAGAAAAATAAAGAGATAGAGAAGACTATAGCTCCAAATAAAGGGGAGTCAACACTGAACCAAAAGGAAAAAAATGTGGAATTCAACAATCTAGTGGCCTCACTCAAAGGCAATGAGAACATAAATAAAATTATGGAATAACTCGACCTTTAGAAAGCCATAATGAGGTGGTTTATATGTGATATTATATATCTGAAAGGAAGGATGAATGTGTTTTAGCAGGGGAATGCTAAAATGTCTCAAACCTTGGTAGAGAGAGAGGAGGACAACCAGATTCAATGCCTAAATTTTAGAGTGGAACTAGAACATGCTGATGATAATATGTGAAATAAGATAAATTTTTTGGTTAATTATAGTAAGGCTGTAATGTATGAAGTTATTCAAAATGTTTAAAATCTTAGGGCACATCTTAGAGAATTTTTTGAACCCAACTATGTTGGGAAAGGTAAGGGTAAAAACGGGTAGAGTAGTAGTGCTCAACACACAGTAGACCATAAAAGTTTATTGATGCAAATGGATATGAATCTCAAGAAAATGAAGGCATGTTGGTAAGATGTGTCTGGAAGCCTAGGCTTAGATTAGTTTTTTAATTGTTTTGTGGTTGTATTTGGGTTGTTTTGTATATGTTTATGGACTGCGTTGGTCCTTGTTTTTCTATTTGGCTTGGATAGCCTTTTTTTTCTTTTACACTTGAACTTCTCCTAGGGTTTGGGGACCCTAGTTCAAAAAAATCCCCCCTCCCCCCGCAATTTAACCTAATTAAAAAAAGATATAAATTGTATACACATTTTCAATTGCAATAATTCATTGAAATATAATGTCCTTAAATAACAAAATTTGCCCCTTTTTTAACATGGTATAATAAGTGAACATGACAATGCTTGTAAACCTAATAAATCAAACTTTCTCTTTCAATGGTTTCTAACATCCTAGTTAGAGTTACACAAACATTTTTAAAAATAAGGTAAAAAGCTCATTTTCTAATCCAAGCTCCAATGCGCTCCTACAAGATGAAACCAAGGAGGGGATCACCTCCCATCCATAAATACCATCATTAGGAAATTATCCTATGCCTCCCCCAAGCCAAGGACTCCAAAATTTGAGCATAAGTAGCATCAAAAATTTGAGGTAAGGTAAGTGTGGGTAAAGGTAAACTGACAAGCTCAACTAGACGACTTAACCTATCAAAATTCTATACAAGCAAGGGAATTCCACTAACACTCAATCAAAATCACATTGAACTATCTTAAGAGCACACAATATAAAGTATGTGAAGACATGTGGTAGCCACAAAGGATTTAAATAATTCAATAATATCAAGAATCACCCATTATAGACAATAATTACTACTCTTCACTCTATGTGCCATGGGAAAAGGATTTTGTAATGACTCCAATAGGAGTTATAGACATACATGAAATGAAAAGTGAGCAAAGGAAAAGTGTTGACGTTGATCATATTGTAGACCATATGAAAGAAGCACATAATAAAGTGCATTAATAATGGGATAAAATTACTCTACTATAAAAGCAACATGAAGAGAGGAAAAATGGAATTTCAAATCTAAGACTTAGTCTTAGCACCCCTGAGAAAGGAAATATGTCCTAAGTGAAATTATGATAAGTTGAAATGGAAAATGATTGGCCCATGCAAAATGTTGTGAAACTTTGTGAATAATGCATATGAAATAGAGTTGCCTAAAGGGGTCGATATATCTCATATTCTCAATGTCATTTATTCTTATCCATATTATGAAGTATAAAGTAGTGAAAGTGAAAAAGTGGATGCTAAATAAACCTATTAAATATATCAGATGCCTAAAAAATATTGTGAGGAAGCATGACAAGTGATTGACACATTAGCTGGAAAATATACACATAAGAATGAATATACATAATCTCTAGTAAAGTTGAAGGACCGAAGAATAAATAATGTTACTTGGATTAACATATCAGAAGCTATAAAATAATAAACACCACTAGAAAAACTCTTAGAAGATTTATAATTAGGAAGTCAAGTTTATTTTCTTACTGAAGGTGTATGATGTAGGAGCATCTAGGTTCACATGTAATCTTGCATCAACAAAAAATATAATAGTTTAGGAATTTTATCTATGTGGTGTTTTTCAAAAAAATATTATTGCACATATGTCATTTTTTGTAAGTTTTCACAAGTCTTCTATGTTTTACAGATCTTCTTTACATCTTTTGTACCACCTTTGAGTGTTCACCTATTTGTGAAGTTTTACACTACCTAGAATCACACATATATGTTTATAAGTTTTCATGCACATTTTCCCCCACATAATTGTAACTGTTGGTTTTCTAAATAAGATTTTGAAGCTTTGTGTAATAATTAGTGTTAGTATTATGTCCAAGATTAATTTTTCAGTGATTTGTAGAGAATTTTAAAAAGTCTCTCTTCATTTATTTCCCTATAAAGTTTGATTTTTTCTGTAAGAGTGGCATAGTTTAAAAGATTCCTTGGCAAAGTTTGCTATTCACTTTGTAATCCATGAGTTGATTTGATAATCATTATGGAAAGTGTGATAATATGTGTTAAATTTCTTGAGCAAACATGAGGATAATTACATAAAGTTTTCTAGCTCAATTACTCAGTTCTTGTGACATCTTTATACACATTTAGTTTGGGCACATATCCTTGTGATGTGTTATGAAAGGATTCATTTATGATTATTCATGTGAAGGCGATAAGGATCTATTTGGTTTTTCCCATAATTTATTATGTTGTGATGGATTACATTGTAACGTGTTTATGCCTTGGAATCGTGAGAGACATTTAATATTTGGGGCACACTAAGGTGTGTTAAAAGTTATGAGTGGGTGATAAGAACTTAATGTTTCATTTTGTGTTAATTTCACCTATAAAAATGACCCTAAACTTGTGAAAATAAGTTGCAATGTGGGCCATAGTATTAGGACTTAAATATGATTTTGAGTAATTAATCTGATAGTTAGGCTACACTTCTAAAGACTGTGAGCTAGAAAGTAGAGATATGTGGATTTAGTGTTGTAATGCATGTTATTATGAGATTGTGGTGTCATTGTTATTATTTTTCCTCTTGTATTTATTGATGCTAAAATATAATAATTATATAATTTATGTTTGATATATTTTGTTACATATTATGTTGTGTATTTTGAGGGTTGTGTGGTCTAAGGTGTATCTTAATTAAGACCCCTAGCCAAGGTCGCATCATCTTATTTGAGATGTGGATCTGAAAACCCTACTCCATGGAGTTAATAGTTAACCCTATACCTTGTGCTAGGTGATAGTTGGAGAAGTTAAAGCTACTTTGTGTTATGGGTAGTTAGTTGTAATTAGTTTTTAACGTGTTATATTTTTTACGTTACCAGATCCTCTATAACAATAATCATAAAGTTATAAATAAGGATTGGAAATGATGGTACACTATCATAGATTGATACTTGAATTTATATTATGAAATAATTGATGCACTATAGTTCTTACCTTGTTTATTGAACTTAGGATCTTAGATATGTTCTATTCATGAAATACACCATGATCCACTCTAAGAGCATGCTCAGTTTTTAGTAACTAAGTTTTTAAGGCTCATGTGGTTTTGAATGTTGTGTTGACATGTTATAAGAGATCCATGTTGTTTTTATTATACTTTGCACCTATATCATGTTGAGAACTACCTTGAGGTACCTTTTATCCTTATAATAGATGAATGTTATAGGAATTATGTCTTATAAATAATTACAGGGATAATATTATATGAAGGTGGCATTGAATTTTGTCTCTACTTGACAGCATGCCCTAAAATAGCAGAATTGATGAACTTAGATGAATAAAGGCAAATTCACCCATTATATATATATATATATATATATATATATATATATATATATATATATATATATATATATATATATAAGTGTGATGGCTCCCAAGAAAGAAGACCTTTATGGGTTAATTTATTAAGAATATGAATAACTTTAGAAACCTAGTTTGTAAACCTAGTCAGCAAGTCCCTTCATCTATGAAACAAGGAATGGTGGTTAGATTTTGTTAGTGGAAGCATTTCAAGTCATGAGGTATATTAATCTTATATATATATATATATATATATATATATATATATATATATATATATATATATATATATATATATATATATATATATATATATATATATATATATATATATATATATTAGTGTGATGGCTCCCAAGAAAGAAGACCTTTGTGGGTTAATTTATTAAGAATATGAATAACTTTAGAAACCTAGTTTGTGAACCTAGTCAGCAAGTCCCTTCATCTATGAAACAAGGAATGGTGGTTAGATTTTGTTAGTGGAAGCATTTCAAGTCATGAGGTATATTAATCTAGTAATTAATTACTATTAGATAAAAGTATTTAGATTTGTTGGTTGTAACTCATTGTTTTTAGGAAGTTTAATTAAGGTTTAGACATAAGTTTGAGTGAATCAAGTTGGGTAAGTGCAAAGAGTTGGTGGGTCGAAAGGAGGTCTTAAGTGGACATTTTTTCCTTGAAAAAATAAGAAACCTAAACTTGTATAGATTATTTGATCTCACTACATTCAAAATTTGAAAATGATATAATAACATGAATTGTAGAATTTCAAGTTTAATTTATAAACTATTAATGTTATTACTATTTTTTGAAAATGGTTAAGTAAAAGTAGATCATACATATTATTATTAAACTATTATTGTTAGTATTATTATGAAAAAAACTACTCCTGATGTAACTTGCACCCATGGGGCAATTGCTAATTTTTTTTCCTTTTGAGAAATCTTCAAGTTTTGGTGCATAACATGAGTTTAATGTTTTTCGTCTATCTATCTATCTATCTATCTATCTATCTATCTATCTATCTATCTATCTAGAATACCATCGGCCCTCAGATTAGATCTCTATCTCGACTCCACCCTTGATCACGAATGGAATATGATCACCATGATTGGATAGGGGGTTGAAACTAGCGCCCTCCATATCTATATATGGGATGGGAAAGGAAACCAACGAAGCGGATCCCCTATAGATAGATGGGAATGGGCCCCGCAAAGCGAATCTCATAACCAGCGAATATCTCTCCCCTATCTAGGTATAGTGAATCTCATAACCAACAACTATCTGTCCCCTATATATAGATAGGCTCAGCGGATCCCCTATATATAGATGGGGATGGGCCCAACGCCCAAGATATAGATGGGAAACCAACGAAGCGCCCTATATATATAGATGGGAAACCATCACCCTAGATATAGATGGGGTTGGTTGTATTGACCAGAGATTTGATCCTAGTGGCTAAGAGAACATATATAGTAGAGGGGCTCCCCATATAGATATTCTTGACTCCTAGCCCCTAGAAATGATCTGAAAGGTGATATGGATATATAGGCCATCTGACGAGAGGAAACAATTGTGGGATTGAAAAGCGATATGGATGTATAGGCCATCTGATGGGCCTATCTAGATAGAGGGTGGTCCCCTCTCTATATGAAAGGCATCTGATATGGATGTATAGGCCATCAGCGAGCCTATCTCTATGGGGTTCTCTCGCGACACATCACATATAGATAGATAGGAGTCCATTATTGACAATGAGACTTGACATTCAATCTATGGCAAATCTAGATCTATCTAGGGGGGGCCTTAGATAGATCTAACCCCATCCCCCTCTATATAAATATAGATATTGATATTGATATTGATATGGGATAGATAGGGCTTGGGCGGGGATCTCTATATATATTCTACCCCCTCAAGCCCTATATCCCCCATCTATATAGAGAGGGGGCCTATCTAATCTATCTATGGCAGATCTAGATCTATATAGGGGGGCCAAAGAAACTATATCTTGGGGAGGAGAGGGGCGGGGGTAGCGGGTGGTAGACTCTATATATAGATTCTAGCCCCTTTATATGATGGGGAGCGATGGGGAGCAGGGTGGGAGCTACAGTTATTCCCGTGGAATGGCAGAGAGTTGAGTGCTTAGAAATGGTTCTATTTTCATAGGTAGTCATTATATATAGATAGTTAGGCTACACTTCTAAAGACTGTGAGCTAGAAAGTAGAGATATGTGGATTTAGTGTTGTAATGCATGTTATTATGAGATTGTGGTGTCATTGTTATTATTTTTCCTCTTGTATTTATTGATGCTAAAATATAATAATTATATAATTTATGTTTGATATATTTTGTTACATATTATGTTGTGTATTTTGAGGGTTGTGTGGTCTAAGGTGTATCTTAATCAAGACCCCTAGCCATGGTTGCATCATCTTATTTGAGATGTGGATCTGAAAATCCTACTCCATGGGGTTAATAGTTAACCCTATACCTTGTGCTAGGTGATAGTTGTAGAAGTTAAAGCTACTTTGTGTTATGGGTAGTTAGTTGTAATTAGTTTTTAACGTGTTATATTTTTTACAATACCAGATCCTCAATAACAGTAATCATAAACTTATAAATAAAGATTGGAAATGATGGTACGCTATCATAGAATGATACTTGAATTTATATTATGAAATAATTGATGCACTATAGTTCTTACCTTGTTTGTTGAAGTTAGGATCTTAGATATGTTCTATTCATGAAATACACCTTGATCCACTCTAAGAGCATGCTCAATTTTTAGTAACTAAGTTTTTAAGGTTCATGTGGTTTTGAATGTTGTGTTGACATGTTATAAGGGATCCATGTTGTTTTTTTATACTTTGCACCTATATCATGTTGAGAACTACCTTGAGGTACCTTTTATCCTTATAATAGATTAATGTTATAGGAATTATGTCTTATAAATAATTTCAAGGATAATATTATATAAAGGTGGCATTGAATTTTGTCTCTACTTGACAACATGCCCTGAAATAGTAGAATTGATGAACTTAGATGAATAAAGGCAAATTCACCCATATATATATATATATATATATATATATATATATATATATATATATATATATATATATATATATATATATATATATATATATGTATGTATGTATGTATATGTATATATCTATATATGTATATATATATGTATATATATATATATATATATATGTATATATATATATATATATATATATCTATATATATATATATATATATATATATATATATATATATATATATATATATAATTGTGATGGTTCCCAAGAAAGAAGACCTTTGTGGATTAATTTATTAAGAATATGAATAACCTTAGAAACCTAGTTTGTAAACCTAGTCAGCAAGTCCCTTCATCTATGAAACAAGGAATGGTGGTTATATTTTGTTAGTGGAAGCATTTCAGGTCATGAGGTATATTAATCTAGTAATTAATTACTATTAGATAAAAAGATTAAGATTTGTTGGTTGTAACCAATTGTTTTTAAGAAGTTTAATTAAGGTCTAGACATAAGTTTAAGTGAATCAAGTTGGGTAAGTGCAAAGAGTTGGTGTGTCGAAAGGAGGTCTTAAGTGAACATTTTTTCCGTAAAAAAATAAGAAACCTAAACTTGTATAGATTATTTGATCTCACTACATCCAAAATTTGAAGATGATATAATAACATGAATTGTAGAATTTCAAGTTTAATTTATAAACTATTAATGTTATTACTATTTTTTTGAAAATGGTCAAGTAAAAGTAGATCAAACATATTATTATTAAACAATTATTGTTATTATTATTATCAAAAAAACTACTCCCAATGTAACTTGCACCCATGGGGTAACTGCTATTTTTTTTTCCTTTTGAGAAAGCTTCAGGTTTTGGTGCATAACATGAGTTTAATGTTTTTCGTCAATCAATCAATCAATCAATCTATCTATCTATCTATCTATCTATCTATCTATCTATCTAGAATACCATCGGCCCTTGGATTAGATCTATATCTCGACTCCACCCCTCATCACAAATGGAATACGATCACCATGATTGGATAGGGGGTTGAAACCAGCGCCCTCCCTATATATATATGGGATGGGAAAGGAAACCAGCGAAGCGGATCCCCTATAGATAGATGGGGATGGGCCCCGCAAAGCGAATCTCATAACCAGCGAATATCTCTCCCCTATCTAGGTATAGCAAATCTCATAACCAGCGAATATCTCTCCCCTATATATAGATAGGCTCAGCGGATCCCCTATATATATATGGGGATGGGCCCAGCGCCCAAGATATAGATGGGAAACCAGCGAAGTGCCCTATATATATAGATGGGAAACCATCACCCTAGCTATAGATGGGGTTGGTTGTATTGACCAGAGATTTGATGCCAGCAGCTGAGAGAACATTTAGAGTAGAGGGGCTCCCCATATAGATATTCTTGACTCCTAGCCCCTAGAAATGTTCTTAAAGGCGATATGGATATATAGGCCATCTGATGGGAGGAAAGAATGGTGGAATTGAAAGGCGATATGGATGTATAGGCCATCCGACGGGCCTATCTAGATAGAGGGTGGCCCCCTCTCTATATGAAAGACATCTAATGTGGATGTATAGGCCATCAGTGAGCCTATCTCTATGGGGTTCTCTCGCGACACATCACATATAGATAGATAGGGGTCCGTTATTGACAATAAGACTTGACATACAATCTATGGCAGATCTAGATCTATCCGGAGGGGGCGCGGCGGGCTTAGATAGATCTAACCCCCTCCCCCTCTATATAGATATAGATATTGATATTGATATGGGATAGATAGGGCTTGGGCCGGGCTCTCTATATAGATTCTACCCCCTCAAGCCTTATATATCCCATCTATATAGAGAGGGGGTTTATCTAATCTATCTATGGCAGATCTAGATCTATATAGGGGGGGGCCAAAGAAACTCTATCTTGGGGAGGGGGGGCTGTGGGTAGCGGGTGGCGGATTCTATATATAGAGTCTAGCCCCTCTATATGATGGGGAGCGATGGGGAGCAGGGTGGGAGCTACAGTTATTCCCGTGGAATGGCGGAGAGTTGATAGTTGTTATGCAGGAATGTATGGACACTGAGGGTATTATCTATCACGAGCCTACCGACTCAGAACGTATATTCTACTACTCACTCCGGCATTTACTGATCTCGAGTCTCTAAGTGGGCCCTCTTGGTCACCCGCAACCCTCCCTTTTTGGGGAATCCTGCTCCTGTGCATGCGTGTCGACTTGCAGCTCGGCGGTCCACCGGGTTTTTGTCCCGTTCCAGTTCCGAGTGTCTTCTTGGATAGTTATAGCGGCCCATAGGCGCGAGATATATCTGATTGAGTGGAACACGGCATGTAGTTGAGCAAACTGGTGTCACCAAAGTCCACCGTCTTTCGACTACTTGTTATTAGGGAACCACCGGCTGTCTAAATGGCTTTTATCACCAATCCAGTCAAAAACATGGTCCATCCAGTAAATGATGTTCTTAACAACTTCTTTACATACTCCCTTTCCCAGTTGGATTTGATTGCAGTCTCTTTTTCAACTACCTACCGTGTTTTTAGAGTACTGTGTTCTCTGACATTACACAGAACGTTATTATTGTTGCGTGGAAGACGGGAAGATCTCCGTGCTGTGAAAAATCACATACAAATAAAGGGGCATTGACTAAACAAGAAGACGACAGGCTCATCGTCCACATTCAAGTCCAAGGAGGAGGCCGCTGGAGATCCCTCCCCAAGGCCGCAGGTTATTCATTCATATGCATCTCGTCTATGATGATAATATATCTTTATAGAAGTATAAGATTTTGTTTGTACTTTTACAGGGCTGCTGAGATGTGGGAAGAGCCGCAGACTGCGGTGGATAAATTATTAGCGCCCCGATCTCAAGCGGGGAAATTTCTCTGAAGAAGAAGACGACCTCATCATAAAAATGCACACCCTCTTGGGGAACAAGTACGCACATAATTTATAACTCTTACTTTACTGATTTCTTTCATTTTATTGATTTAAGAGCAAGTTTGACAATTCATTTTTCTTATTATGTGGGATAATTAGAAGGTAATCATGGTTAGCATCATATCAAAATAAGATTTTTAAATAGCATAAATAATTGGTTATGTGTTCATTTTTAATGTTGTGTTGTTTGAGGCATAGAATCATTGGATTTTTATAAATAGAAATTTGTGAATGGTTTATGGGTCTACTTAAGGTTTATATAAAAATAGGTTGTGTGTTTGAAATATTGTATTATTTTGATAGCTCAATGTACATAAAGATTGGTTATGCAGTCATTGTTAGGTAAGTTAAGTTTGAATCATTCTCTTTGCATGAATGTAGTGAAAATATTTTATTTGTCTTATTTTTATTGTTGACACTAATATTATTTAAAAAAAAATCAATGTGATTTTTCTTACAATAAATTTATATATAGGTCTTTAGGGAGGTGACTTTGTTCTGTCTAAAGCACTATTTTTTTTATTAAACGGTAAGATTTGACCTCTAAATAATACAAAGAACCAATCGTGCTTTAATTTTTTTAATATTACTTTGTTTTTCGATGACGTGAAATCATTGACTTGTTTTAAACATAACTATGTGAATGGTTTAAAGCTCATCTTAAGATTTATGTAAAAATAAGTTGTAGGTTTGAAATATTATGTTGTTTTGATATCTCAACCTACACAGACCATTTTTAAATTAAAATATTTCCTCTTCACATAAATTTCTGTATAGATATACAAGGTTGTCATTTTGTTCTTGTTAAAGACCTATTTTTCATTAGAAAGTAAGATATGTCATCTGAATAACAAAAATAATTTGTTGTAGTCATTTTTTTAAAAGTACTATATTGTTTGATAATATGGATTTATTAGATTCTTTTAAACATAGCTCTGTGGATGGTTTACAACTCATCTTAAGATTTATATAAAAATAGGTTGTGGGTTTGAAATATTATATTTTTTATAGCTTAACACACACAGACCAAAGATTGAGGCTATTGTCAATTAAGTTAAGATCAAATCATTATCTCTAATAAAAGCAATGCTCTTTAAAAGACTATGAACTATCTTATGACAAATGTACATTTTTAGTTGGTATATTTTTGTCTTATAATTTTTTAATAAATATTTCAATAACTAAATTTGTAAAAACCAATGAATCAAACATGTATTACCATAGTTGTATGTTGGTTAGTGAATAGACATGTTTATTAACTTATTTTAAGTTCTAGTTTTGTGGTGTTTTTCCTTTTATGGCTACCACCCAAATTTAAAATCCCATAGAAATGCTTTGCTTGTGCCCAATCCAAACTGAGTTGTCAGTTATTTTACAAATTTTCACTTATTAATATAATTTATCTTTATAGAAGAAAGAAACTAAAATCTAAAATTTCGAATTGTTCAAAATAATTATATACATGCATAATAATTTTTAAAAATAGTAATTATATATATAAGCATACACTACATTATGTTTTAATTGAGTGCTTAGAAATGGTTCTATATTCATAGGTAGTCATTTTTTACTAAATTTAGTGTGCATAGATTAATAAATTGTGATTTGCTTAAATTGTGAGATTCACAAAAATCTATCTTATAGTTGTTATGACCAAAATTTTACTTGATATAAAACATTAAAAAAATAAGCAAATTATTTTTGAGAATGTACAATACATGTTCTACACAATTATATTGCACATCAGTTAGCCATCTTTGTAACACAAGACATGTAATGTGTTAAAAAAAATCATATTCCTAAACAACATGAATGATAATGCACAAGTGGATGCATGGTTGATAGACAACCATGCTATCCACTTGTTCTAATAAGCCTACAAGCTCTTAAATAATCCTAAAAATCTCTATGCCAATCTAATGAGTCCCACAACTCAAATGTCCATAATGCACACTTGAGTAAAAAGAGGTGGGTTCAATAAACCACTCGTTTGAATGATTTTTCAATAAGTTAAAATGGGGTTGAAATGGGATCTTGGGTGATTCTAGCCAATCATAAGGCCCAATTTGTGTCTTAAGTCATAATTTAATTATAATTTCAAGTTGAATTAACCTTAATGGAAATTATTAGAAAGGAGAACTCATACTCCTTAGATGACCTCAAAAGGGGGTATAAAATGTCTTTACTTAGCTCCTTGTTGATGGAGAATTCCATCTCATATATTGGATCCATTCTATCTCGATTATTGAATCTAGACAAGATGAGGAAACCCTAGGAATACTTAAAGAATGCAATCAAGGGTTCAAAATAACTTTCTAAGTTTTAATTTCAAGTAATGTGAAGGGAGGAGAATGTTTGAGGGATAAATTTTCCATAGTCACCCCTCTCCATGTTCCTCATCCTTGAATGGTTGCCATTAAAGGGGTCTCCAAGCTTTTCTCATTTTCTATTTTTCATTTCATTTTAATTTTCCATCTTGACACAAAGTTTGGTGAGTATATTGTTTAGGTGCCTAGTTTATCATGATGTTTTAAGGAGATCTAAAGTTCCCATGGTTTGTGAAAAAAATATTGGGAGCTTCAAGCTCCTCTACAACCATTAATCGCCAACAATGTCCAGATTAAAGGAAATTACTATTCATTTTTTTGGTTTTAATAATTAATTTTGTTTCACATTGTAGAGGATAAGAAAATAAGGAGGATTTCCTCTTAAATCAACCCATCCCAGGACTTCTAGAAGCCCATAAAATCCATGAAAGCTAAAATGACTTATCTTTGAGAAATAGGTCATATTGTGAAAAATAAAAGGTTTCATGCCTTAAAAGTGCTTCCATGTGGAAGAGAGAAAAATTTTAAGTCGGATTTCCTTCTCAATTTCCCCATCCCCAGGCCTCTTGTTGCCATAATTGACTAAACAAAATAATTACCAATAATAGGTGAAAGTAATGGGTTGAGTGAAAAACTAAAGACATAACATTAAAAAATAATATTGTGTTAAAAGAATATATTAATAAAATATAAAATAAAAATAAAAACTTTTAAAAAATATTAAAAATGAAACTTGCTAACCAAAAAGGTTGGCTAGTGTTGGGGTTGGCAGTGGTAGTCAATAAGTTGATTACCACATTCACAAGTGGGGAAACAACTTATCCATATAGATTTTATGCTAGGTTTAGTTGCATGGATTTTATGCCATGGCTATCCACCCCAAACTAACCACCAATTGGCTCACATGGATCTGTTACACTACTGCAACCTATTAGGAGATCTGTGCTCAACAAATAAGGGAGTGAAGGTCTAAGTCCCTATGGGCAGGCTTCACTTGATAATATCAAATGTTATTTATTTTTTGTAAATGGTACTATTTATTTAGTAGTAATGTCACCAAATATATAAGGGCTGATAGGGAGGTTATAAACATAGATTTATTTCTTACCTAAATGCTTTTAATGATGTGCATTTTCAATACCTATAGAAACAAGGATTACACAGAAGTTATGCATTGGAAAAGACTAAAAGAAAGTTATCATGTCGTAGGTGTCAGCACCGCCCATGCCCTGGAAAGAAGAAACATCACCATTATCAGGATTAAAATTAGGGTATTATTAATGAGCAGTTATGATAGAGAAAAATGAAAGCAAGTGCCATGTCTGAGGGATTTTGTCAAACATTCTATAAATTAGTAGATAATATTCATGCCATCAATTTTCTCATCTTCTGATGATGTTGGAGTGCATAGATCTACAAATCTGCCCCAAATTCAATTCACACTCACTCTAAAATTTAATATAACTGCACTCGGCTGAGGTATCTTGGTTTGGGCATTAAACTAATTTACCCTGAGGATTATCATTCAGACTTATTGTATCATACTGATTTCTCGTGATTGAATTATATAATAAATATCTTCTATCATTTTCCATCATTGATGGTGAAATCTATACTATAACATATTCGTGCTTAAAATGAGTTTTTTAATATAGAAAGAAGTTAAACACTATGTTGGGTAGAGCCAAGAATAGAAATTTTTTGAGATTAGTGAAAACTTATACAAGGCTGAGTTTACATAGTAATTATTTACATGATATTATACTTTAAAAGAGTTTTCTCTATTTTATTTTGTACTCATAAAACCATAAGCATTCTAAAATAAAATTAGAAACAACAAATAATTTATAACCTGCTTATTTAACAACAATCCTTAACATAAAAGATAAAAGATGGAAAACATGCATACAACCAAGAATCATAAATGCTAGAATGATAAGATCAGTCATGATAACCCACAAAATTAATTGCGTTTATACTCCCTAAAAAGACAGTACATCTACACTAGCCTAATCAAATATGCACCAACCAACATGTAATGAAACTCATGATAGAATAGAAGAAAGTCACTTTCATGATATAATTATTAAATGTAGGAAATAAATGTGAAGTAGCTTGAACTCCCAAAAATAACGACACCCACAATACATATACATTATATATGTCATGTCCAGACATGGAGTTAAATGCATTGTTGTAGTCTGTTGAAAGCATAGAGGGGCTTTTTGAGTCCATTGAAATCCTTGAATGAAATGGAATGTGGTTTCACTTGAGTTGAAATAGCTGAGATAAAAAGAATGGCGGCAATGTTGCTCTTGGGTTGAGTTAAAGAAAATAAAAGAACAAAACTTGATATGGCAACCACATTAATGTTGTTGGATGAAAAGGCTGAATTGGGAGGTTCAAACCCTAGACATTGTGATAATAAGGATTACGTGAAGGCAATGAAGAAGGCAAAGATCAATGGTGCAATGCAGAAGAGGTAGCCACAGAGAGGGCTTGGCATGGTACAGTTTGAAAGGCTACAATTGCAAGAGCATAAATGCAAAGAAGAAATAAACCCACCAATGTAGGGGCAACATAAATTTAAAATTGCATAGAGTTGGACAATGGTAGTGGTGGAATTGCAAGGCAAGGATATGACTCTGGTCCATGAGAGGGAACATGTACCTTATGAGAGGGAGAATTCTTATGAGATTGGATAGGTGGTGCATACCTGAGATGGAATCATTGTGGTATGTACTCATCTGCTACCAGTAACTGCACTACCTTCCCTTTCCCACCAAAAAATGCCACTATTATGCATTATGCAGACCATAGGAGGACCTAAAACTACATTAAATTTGAATTATTATGACTGTCACCACCTAGTAACAAAACCAATCGATTGCGTCAAATGACTTTAAATAGGCAATAACATCAAAAGTTTATTAACCAATCAACATACAATAAAAATAGTATTATATTGGATAGGTTAAATAATTTGCATATTACTCTAATTAAAATTTCACATATTTTTGAACATAGGGATTAATGTATTCTAATTGGTCAAAAGCAGAGGGATTAATTCTGAGTTAAAGCATAGTGAATGCAATAGATCCCTCTAGGACTAATAAGCTAATCCCTTTAGGGTGTAACCCACTTCCATTCAGTAACATGAGTGACGGTTAGCTAGGCATGAACTCTCCTATAGGGAAGTGGTCTTTGACTTACATTTTAAGAACCTATGTATAATTACCCCACACACTACCAGATTTAAAAATTTTGCTATGGGAAAACCATCGCTCTTAGAAATTTGAAATGAAAACCTAGATATTCTTAAAATCATGATTTTTAATCTAAAATTGTTTGAAGTATGGTTTTTTCTTTATTAGTATGTAAATTATTTGCTTTAATTCAGGTCAAATTATTAAAGGAAATAGGGCAAATTATTACTTTTACTTATAAAAATTAATAATTTTTTAACTATAAGCCCTAGAATTATTCTACAAAATGCATCTGATTAATGGCAAAGCATATTATAAAATAAATTGATTTTGGTAGATTTAGTTTCTTTATTTTTTTTAAATTAAAATTTGTATAAAACCGGTTACCGATTAAAAAATAAAATAAAATAAATACCTTTTTTCATGTCTAAGAAAAAACATACCATTCTAAGCATTTTAAGACAATTGATCATTTTATTTGCACTATTGTACTAAATTAACAAGATATAAATTTCATACACATTTTCAATTGCAACAATTCATTGAAATATAATGTCCTTAAATAAAAAAAATTCACCCTCTTTCAATATGGTATAATAAGTGAATGTCACAATGCTTGCTAACCCAATAAATCACCCTTTCTCTTTCTTTCTCAAAATATAAAAGATGAATTCATGTATTTCAATGGCTTCTATCATCCAACTAAGACTTGCATAAAAATTTACAAAAATAAGGTAAGAAACTAGTCTTCTAATCCAAGATCAATGTGCTCCTACAAGATGAAACCAAAGAGGGGCTCACCTCTCATCCATAAATACCATCATTAGGAAACGATCATAGGCATCCCCTAAGCAAAGGACTCCAAAATTTGAGCATAAGTAGCACCAACAAGTTGAGGTAAGGTAAGTGTGGGTAAAGGTAAACTGACAATCTCAACTAGATGACTTAAACTGTAAAAATTCCCTACAAGAAAGGGGATTCCACTAACACCCAATCAAAATGACATTAAACTATCTTAAGAACACACAATATAAAGTATGTGAACACGCATGGAATCAATATAGGATTTCAATACTTTAATAATATCAAGAATCACTCACTATAGACAAGAATTACTAGTTTCTACTCTATGTCCCATGGGAGAAGGAATTTGGAATGCCTCCAATATGAGTTATAGACATACATGAAGTGAAAGGTAAGAAAATGAAAATTGTTGAAGCTAATAATATTATAGATCATATGATAAATTACATAAGAAAGTCCATTAATAATTGGATAAAATTACTCTAAAATACAAGAAACATTAAGACATGAAGAGAAGAGAAATGGAATTTCAATTTTGAGACTTAGTCTTAACACACCTGAGAAAGGAAATATTTCCGAAGTGAAATTATGATAAGTTAAAATGGAAAAATATTGTCCCATGTAAAGTTTTGTGAAACTTTGCAAAGAGTACTTATAAATTAGAGTTGCCTAAAAGGGTTGATATGTCTCATATTCTCAATGTCATTGATTCTTATCCATATTATGAAGTATAAAGTAGTGAAAGTGCAAAATTGGATGCTAAATAAACCTAATAGATATATCAGATGCCTAAATAAGAATGTGAGGAATCATAACAAGTGATTGACACATGAGTTGTAAAAAATAAATGTAAGAATGAATATACAAAATCTCTGGTAAAGTTGAAGGGCCAAATAATAGAAGATGTGACATGGATTAAAATATCAAAAGCTACAAAATAATAAATACTACTCGACAAACTCTTAGAGGATGCATAACTAGGAGGTTGAGTTTCTTTTCTTATCGAAGGTGTATGATGTAGGAGCATCTAGGTTTACATGTAATCTTATATCAACAAAAAATATTATAGTTTAGGAAATTTATTAAGTGGTATTTTTCGAAATTTTATTATTGCACATATGTAATTTTTGTAAATTTTCACAAGTCTTCTGTGTTTTACAAATATTATTTACATCTTTTTCACTACCTTTGAGTGTTCACCTATTTATGAAGTTTTACACTACCTACAAACACACATATATTTGTAAGTTTTTATGCACATGTTCCCATACATAGTTGTAATTGTTGGTTTTCTAAATAAGCTTATGAATATATGTGATATAATTAATGTTAGTATTATGTGCAAGAGTAATTTTTTAGTGATTTGTAAAGAATTCTAAAAAGTCTCTCTTCATTTATTTACCTGGAAAGTTTGTCTTTATCCTGCAAGAGTATCATAGTTTAATAGATTCCTTGGAGGAGTTTGTTATTCACTTTGTAATCCATGTGCTGATTTTCTAATCATTAAGGCAAGTGTGACAATATGAGGTAAAGTTATTGAGCAAACATGAGGATAATAGCACAAGGTTTTCTAGTTCAACTACTCAAGGCTTCTGACTTCTTTATACACATTTGGTTTGGTCACATGTCCTTGTGATGTGTTATGGAAGGATCCATTGACATGAATATTCATGGGAAGGTGATAAGTTTCTATTTAATTTTGATCATAATGTAATATGTTATTATGCATTACATTTTAATGTGTTTATACCTTGTAATTATGAGAGACATTTAATATTTGGGGCACAGTAAGGTGTGTTAAAATTTGTGAGTGGGTGCTAAGAACTTAATGTTTTTGGTATATGATAATTTCACCTATAAGCATGACCCTAAACTTGTGAAAATAGGTTGAAATATGGGCCATAGTATTAGGACTTAAATATGATTTTGAGTAATTATTCTGATATTTAAGCTACAATCGTAAAGACTATGAGCTAACAAGAAGATATATGTGGATTTGGTGTTGTAACACATCTCATTGTGAGATTTTGGTGGCATTATTGTTATTTTGCCTCTTGTATTTATTGATGCTAAAATATAATAAATATATAAGTTATGTTTGATATATTTTATTACATATTATGTTGTTTATTTTGAGGGTTTTATGGTCTAAGGAATATCTTAATTGAGACGCCTATCCATAGTTGCATCATCTTATTTGAGATGTAGATCTGAAAACCCTACTCCATGGGGTTAATACTTAACCCTAGACCTTTTGCTAGGTGATAGTTGGAGAAGTTAAAGCTACTTTGTGTTATGGGTAGTTTTTTTGTAATTAGTTTTTAACATGTTATATATTTTACTATACTAGTTCCTCTATAACAATAATCATAAATTTATAAATAAGGATTGGAAATGATGATACGCTATCCTAGAATGATACTTGAATTTGTATTATGAAATATTTGATGCACTATAATTATTAACTTGTATGTGAAATTTAGGGTCTTAGATATTTTTTATTCATGAAATGCACCCCAATCCACTCTAAGAGCATGCTCAATTTTTTGTAACTAGGTTTCAAGTTTTGTGTAGTTTTGAATGTTGTCTTGACATGTTGTAAGGGATCAATGTTGTTGTTCTTCTACCTTGCACCTAGATCATGTTGAGAACTACCTTGAGATACCTTATATCTTTATGATAGATGGATTTCATAAGAATTGTGTCTTATGCATACTTTCAAAGATGATATTATATGAAGGTGGTACTGAATTTTGTCTCTATTTGATAACATGACCTCGAATAGTAGCATTGATGAACTTAGATGAAGACAAGTAAATTCACCCATAAAATAAGTATATATGATGTTATATATTAGTGTGATGTCTCCTAAGAAAGAATACCTTTAGTGGTTAATTTATTAAGAATATTAATAACCTTAGAAACCTAGTTTGTAAGCCTAGTCGTTAAGTCCCTTCATCTATGAAACAAGGAATGGTGGTTAGAGTTTATTTGTAGACACTAGAAAACTGTACACAATGGTTCTAGATGTCAAAATGTTTTGGGACCACCTAACCCTTCTGAACCCACTAACCAACCCATCGGACCTTGAGTCTAGTTAGTTATTTAGCTAACTAAACTCACTAACTCACTAACTAACCCTTAACCCAACCCCTTTTAACTTACCTTGACCCCTATAATTTTGGACACTCGACCATTGATGGTCAGCATGATCACCATCGGTTAGGCTAACCATCAATGGTTAGATCTTCCTCATTATAACATAAACACCAGCTATGTGTAAGCTAACACAACATAATTTAATATGTCTACCTTACCTGGTGTTAATGAACTCCTAAGCATTGAATTTAGTAGCTTGATCCTCTAGGTAACCTTATATCCTCCATCTCTCTTTGCCTATAAAAGGAGGGAGTAAGAGGTGAGAAAGGATCCATCAATCAATCAAAAGAGCATTCTAGCATATAGGTATTCAAGCTTCCAGCCAACCAGTCTTCCTTCCAGTAATTCAACAACTACAATAGAGACCTGAACCTCTACCAAAATTACTCTTGAGGCAAAGTATTGTTACTCTACCAAAATTTCTCCAACCATCATCCATTTAGTAAGAAACAAGTACAATTTGTATTTCAGCTTTATTTGCTTGGTTTCTAACTTCTAGACCTAAATTAGACCTCCTGCACCTATCTTTCAACTTCCTTGCTTCGAACCAGACTGTTAAAAAACCCTTACCTGATCATTAACCCATTCTACCAATATTTTATAATTACCTTTAAAATCCATAGGAAACCATTGATGGTTAGCATAACCATCGATGGTCACCCCCAACCACTGATGGTTACCCAACTACTAACAGTCAGCTTAACCGTCAACGATCACTCTGACCACCGACAATCATTGTGGTAATAAATAATAGCGAGTTATTTCTAACCCCTTACCACCAACTAAATTTAACTTTTTGTGTCCCTACCTATTCACAGACCCCTACCCAATTTTCTAAACCTGACTTGGTCTATTTTAGCACTAGTATTGACCCGTTATTACTATATTTAGTTATTTTGTGTAACAAGCATTCATTTCTTATTGTATTTCATTTCAGTTACTTTATGTTATTTGATGCAAGTACTTTCATTTTATCTCTTTCAACTTAATTATTATCAAAGAGTGGATTAATAGCCTCCTAGCAAGCTCACGCTTCTTGGATCTAGCTCATACTAGGCAATCCACCTTACTATCTTTCTAACAACCCCTTTTGTTAGTGTTTTCTTATCTACAGGTCATCCTTCCAAGACAAAAAGGATCTCTCCACACTCATCTAGATCACACATGCATAACAACCAAGTTCTTCTACCACACCCTTATTACTACTTTCTTACCTTCTTCCTTAATTAACAAATGAGTAAAAATTAAGAGAAATAGTTTGGCACACCTGCTGGGACCTAGCATCATCTAGGTGTCCTTTTCTTCCTTTATTCTATTCTCATACAACAAAATCTAAAATTTCTTTTGGGCTTAAAATAAACCTTGCATATATTGATTGCTTGCTTCTTTTTAGTTCATTTAGTAACTTAAAATCAAAAGTAATCAATTGTAGTTTTACTCTTGTTATCACACACTTTACCAAACCACATAATCAATCAACACATCAAAATAATTGACATAATCCCTAACTAGGATTTCATCACCTCGCAGTACACCTAACCCTTTTAGCTATCATACTTGGAGGTCATTACCAAGAAGAGAAACTAAAACTCAGCTCTCTGGTTGAGTCTAAACTCTAAAATTTAGTATATCTCAGCTAAGCACCTGACACCCTTATTGTTGTGGTGTGTGAAGTGAGGGGGTAGGCCCCAATATCAAGCCATTCTGACTTTCAATACAAAATTTTTAAAGCCTTTAACACCTAAAACCAACCTTAGACTTCCTTTTTAGTACCTGATCTACAAACCAAATTTCCTCTTCACACTTTCTAAGGTATAAGCCAAAAGCGATAAAAAGTGTGCTAAGTCTTTAAATGCACTTTAGTGTATGTTTTGATTTCTCTGAGATCTTTTTTTTCTTGCTTTGTGTTTTGATTTGTGTGTTTTTCATCACTTCTTTTCTATTCCTCACATGGTCTTTACTAGACAATAATTGAGGAATCACACCAACCAAGAACCACCTTTCTCTTCTTCTTCTTCCATGGAGTACACTTATGATCTTGAGATTTCTCCTCATCTTTCTTCCCCTCCTACCATGTCTCAAATAGTTGTTGAGGGTGATGTGGATTTTTCTACCTTCCTTGATAACAACCCCATAGCCCTTCAACATTACCTTAACACCCTATCTAACCCCTCCCCTATTGCTTCGATTCCTCCTATGAATCCACCTTATTGTATGCCTCCCCATCTTATGGTTGGATCTTATGGTTGGCACCACCTATACCCAACCTATGATCACCCAAACATCTTCTTCCACCAATATTCCATCCACTACCACCACCCAAACTCAATCCATCATCCCAACCAATAGCCAAACACCCCCTACACCAACCAACACCTCCAACATAGGGGAAACCTCACCTCTTATTACCCACACCTCATCCACTATGGGGGTATCTTCTACCCCTATTTCCACCATTCCCCTTATCATTCCCAACCCACCAATTTCCACCCCACTTCAAATTTAGTGTTTTTCATACCTCCTACCCTTTCATCTATTAGCACAAGAGTTACCACTAAACAGCAACCAATTAATCCTTCCATACCTCTAAATTAACCCATATCAATACCTCAAAAAATAGCCATGACATCCTACCAATATGTTCCTAATCCAAAAGGATACATAGCACCTTTTATGCCCATTAACCCTTATGTGGCATCGTCCCAACCTTAAATGACCACATACCAATATGTGGTATCTTCTCAACCTTCTACCACTTATCCATATATTGTTTCCACCCAACCTCAACCAAAGTTACCACATAATTATGGATCTTCCCAACCCCAAATAGATTTGGTCAATATGTTAATGGACAAAATTACCAATCTAGATTCATCTATCTTTGGGGCTCATAACATTTTATCTTATGATTGAATCTGTAGTGAACCTATTTACCTATCCATCCCTATCTGATCTTATTCTCCTCAATGGGAACTACCCAAGTTTCCCAAGTTCCAAAGCAAGGAGGACCCCCAACAACACTTAAGAGCATTTCTCCATTCTTGCTATTTGATTGCATATGATTGTGCTCTTTTCCTTCATAATTTCCCCATGTCTTTATCTGGACCAACATTAGATTGGTATAGTGTTCTCACCAAGCACTCCATCTTTTCCCTTTCCCAACTAGCCCACATCTTTTTAGATCATTTCTTAGTCAATATATCTAAGAAGGTCTCTATTACCAGCCTCTACTCCATCAGGCAATTTGATGATGAATCAATTATCAATTTTGTAGCACTATGGAGAGGTCTTATTAACAAGCTCTCTTTGTCTTTACCCCAACCTGGCTTGATTGAAATTTATCTTTAGGTTGTGCCAAACACATTGATCCTACTCTTTAAGTTCAAACTTTTAGAACCTTTGATGAGGCTTTCACAATGGCACACAAATTAGAAATTAGAGCCATTGAGGAAGGGAAATAAAAATTGAAAATAAAAATTCTAGCTTCAAATCCAACAATCATTCCTCATCCAAAACCACCAATCAATCTAACCATCCAAACACCAAACTAAAGGCATCCACAAACTTAGTTATCCTTAAGACTACTCCATCACCAACTATCAACCAACCAAACTAAACCAACTCCTCTAACTCTTCCAACCAAAAAAACTAAAATCAAAACTGAGTTGCCCCAAAAGAATACACTCCAATAAGGGATTCTTGTGATTCGGTTTTGGATAAATTTCGTAAAGCCAACATCATATAACTTCTTCCCATAAAACCTACCCAAAAATTTGATGCTTCTCTCCCTACACCTAGTTGGTACAATGAGAATGATCTATGTGCTTTCCATTGTGTCATTGACCATGATGTTAGTAGGTGTAACACCTTCAAAAATATTATCCAAAACATGATTGATAAGGGAGAACTTCTATTTGATAGTCTCAATGCACCTGAAAATCAGGCCCTTGACATCTTTTATAAACCTTTCCCTAATCATGCCCCTTCTACCAACTATGATATTAAAAAACTAGAATCATCTCATGCTCGTGAGGTGTATATGGTCAATGTCATTATCAGTGAACCTGTCATTGAGGAGACCATTACATCAACTACCTCTTCCTCCATTTCACTCATTGAAGTGGTAAACTCACCCTCTTTTCCTTTAGACACCCAAACAGAGGAAGCAACCACCCCTCTTTCTTTACTTGATGAAACTATGCACTTATCTACATCTCCTTTGATAGAAATACCAAAGGAGGCAACTATTGTCTCAACTACCTCTTCCCCCACTCAAGTTATTGAAGTGGTGGAATTACCCACCATTCTTTTGGATACACAAACAAAGGAAATAACTATATTCATTCCTTTACTTGTGGCCATCACATCTTCCTCCCCTATCATAGAATCACCGGTTCTCTCTTTAAGAACCATTCCACAAGAAGAGATCACCTTACCTAATCCCTCCATGGAGGAAACATCTTCTCAAATCTTGGAGCCTTTCATCAAGGAAAAAGGTGAAGAAACTATTCCCTCACCTCAACCTATGGGCTTAATCTTTGAAACCAATGACCAAGGGATCAAACCCATTTACAAGCCTCTTTCTAGATTGGTCCAAATTCTAGAGTTCACTTCTCAACCCAATCTGGATAGAGACACCTTTTGGCATCATCTTGGGCTCCCCTATCAAAATAAACATGAACCTTCAACCTCACTTTCATCCACCATAAAACTTATTATCACCTCAATACCTTCATCAAACACCTATTCATCCAAAACCGTAGGAGAACCATCCAATCCACCTCCATCTGAAATTGTCAAATCACCTTATGCTTCTATAACCAAACCTATCGAGAATCTAGGAATACTTCCTACACCTAGCCTTGCTCACCCATCTTTGAAGTTGGACTTAACCCCATCTAGTCCACCAAAGAAAACCCCAACCAAACCAACTAAGAAAGTGGAACCACCTAAACTCCCACCTCGAACCAAAGTCATACCACCACCTTTACACTTACCTTCTATCTTAGGACCCAATCCTTCAACCATCCTAGGAGCTCATTCTTTTACCAAGAAGGTGTACACTCCCAAAATCACCCAAACTAAACATTTTCCTTTCATTCTACCTTTACCTACCCCCACTAAATCATCAAACTCCCCATCATTCTTAACTAACCTATCCACCCCTACCTTCCCACCTATCTCCAAACCTTCATCATCCACCTCCAAATCTTCCACCTCAAAAAAAAAACATAACCATTCAATCCTGACTAAAACTACCTACCAAAACCATTTCACCACCTATAAATTTTGCGATAAAGCCTACTTCTAAGAAGGCTCCCACTCCTAAAACCAAAAACCCAACACCCTCAACAAATTTGTTCGAATCTTACTCAACCATTCTATAAAGCTTGTTACAAAATTACTCCTTAAGCCTACCACCTATCAAAGCCATTGACCCTTCAAGTCTTAAACCATCTTGGTTAAAAAACAATCTAATCTACTCATACCATAAGACACATGGACATGACATGAAAAATTGCAAAGCTCTCGAAGCATTTTTACATAGCTTATGGGATGAGGATGATCTATTATCAAATGAACCTCCCTTGATCCAATTACCAACCCAACCACCAAATGAATTTATCCAACACTTACTCCTCCACTCTCATTTGAAAGTGAGGAAGAACCAAAGTAGACATCTAGACAACACTTACCCTCATCCACACTATCTATATGGTTACCTGATCTAGGGCTCAACAAAAAGATAAGGGAAAGGCCAAAGTGTCTACTCCATGGGCATACTCTTCTACCCCTCAACCTTCCAACCTAACCCAAGCACCCTCACCTTTACCTTTACCTTCACCAAAACCCAAAATATCCATTTTGGGTGCCTCTCCCTCCAACCCTTCTGAATCCATCCAATGAGTGGTGTTAAAATAACTTCACCAGACGTCGCTGAAGATGATCCTTTACAAACTAATAAAAACCTCACTCCATCATCATCAAGCATTGATAGAGGCCCTGTAATCAATATAAGTTCAACCAAAAGACCTCAACCTCTTCATCCTTTGTTGGAGCCCTTCAACATTCTAACTTTGTCATATTCCAAGATTCAAAAATACCTTATGTCCATTTTGAAGATCCTGATCCTCCCCTCTTCATCACTGCATACTTTAATCAAACCCACATAAAAAGGATGATGATTGATGGAGGAGATAGTATTAACATTATTTCTTCTCATGATTATGACCAACTCCAACTACCTAAGAATATCATGTCCAAAACTGCAGTGGTCCTCCATTTCTTTAATGATACTATGGCCACTACCTTGGGGACAGTTGTCCTCCATGTCTGTTTGGGACCTCAAACAATTCCATAACTCTTTTATGTTGTAGAAGGCAAGTTCCAATACATCTTAGTTGGATGCCCTTGGATCCATGCCATGAGTTGTGTCCCATCTATGTTGCATCAATGTGTCAAGTTAAAACATGAGGGTCAAGTCATCACCATAAAAGCTGACCCTAGTCCTTTCACATCTTGTAACATGACATATCAACCCAATGACATTCTTCTTCCTCTCTCATCCACCTCACCACCAATAAATAATAATTCGACCCCTATCATCGATGAATCTTCAACTAGCTCATCTATCCCTTCTTCTCAGATCCCCATAGAGGACCCCTTGGAACCCACATGCTAATGTCTCTCACTGGGGGAGTATCATCTTTTAGCCTTGGATGCCTTTCCTACTCCTCAATAGTATGGGAATCTTGACCATGATCCTAGTTACGACCCCAATATTGGAACCATGATTCTTTTAAGATATTGCTAATGTCTCTGATTGAGGTGTACTAGACAAATGAAACATGTAATATATTGCTTTTCCTTTTACAACTATCCATAAATTTTATCAACATTAATCAATGTAATATATTTCATGAATTCAAAAATATATTTTGAATAACTCTTGGTCTTAACTTGTGAAATGTAGATTCAAATATGTCCAAGATTAGATATGGTGAGATGACCATCAAGGAATACATGGCATTTTTCAACATGAAATCTTTAATAAATCTTATTAACATGAATTTTTTTTGCATACATAGATTATTAGAATTCCACCATTGAGACTTCTACTAAGTCTTTTGATTATGCGTTCATGATATGAAATAAAAAAATGATAGTTTCCCAATTCCAAGTTTATAACTATCTAATCACTTCTGTAATATGAACTTGCATGCCATGTCATCATTAAAACAAATTGAAATATTTCATTCTCAATATTTACTGAGAATGTCATAATGTTTCTTGTTTGAATATGTATTTCTCAAGCATTGATGTGGCTATTATTATTATGGAAGTTGCCTTCACTACAAATCTAATTACTACATCCAGAATCCTAGATTTGATTCCAAAGGTTAGACATTGAAAAAAATTAATTTTGTGTGTTGCTTCAATTTAGTTAACCTACAAAAAAAACATGGATTTGTCCTGAATAAATAAAATTGCATAGGCATTAAACCATTGTTATTAAATAGTTTGCTTAAAAATTCACTTCTAAGATTGTTAAGATGAATAATTCATAGACTATTGCATTTGCTTACCATTCAACATGCAAAAGTCCCAGGGGAATACTCTAGCATCCATTTGTCTCCAACTTAGAATCAATGTTGAATGTCATTGCCAATCAAATTTCATATATTAGCAGGCATAGAAAAATAGTGAAGTTTTTAATGGCATGGATAAATTAATATAATTATTTGAGAATGATTGGATGGATTTTATAAATGTTGTGGGCCATTCAACTTAGATCAAGACCAATCATTAGTTGTTCAATAGATAGAGGAAGGATTTGTACAAGGCACAATGAGTCAAACATCTAGCATATCTTTTACAGTTAAGTAGCATAGCTATTTTTAATTGAAAAAACATAATATATTATTTTGTTGTCAAATTTAAATAATGCATTTACAACCATATATAATATCTTTCAAAAAAAATAAGTGAACTTATTTTGAACAAAATAGTCCAGCACCAACTCTATTAGAATGCTTCGACCAGCTCCAATAATTATGATAGCCCCTTCAAGATTAGATTCATTGCATGCCATACACTGGATTAGCTAATAAAAACCAATGACAAAGAGGTAACTATATTTCATTATAATATATTTGAATTAAATAAGGACTATAAATAATTGAATCTATTTAAGATGTACTCTATTTGAAGAAAAAAGATATTTTATGGAGTTGTCTTTATTTATTGTTGTCATTTTTGGACAATTGTAGACATACCACAACTATGTCAACCTATTTTTTAAAACTTGTCAAAGTTATAAGATTTTATGCCAAGCCAAATTGTCTTCAGTTGTGCATCATTATCTTTATATAAGATATTTTTTGTATTCATTCTTAGTCAAAAAATAGAAAAATGAAGAATCCCAAGTTGCATGAATAAATAGATATTTTGAATTGCAAAAATTTTATGGAGTATTCAAAGTTTTAGTTTTAATATTTTAATCCTTTTGCATTGTTTTTGTGAACTTATTTTCAAGGATTGAAGTTTTTATGCAGGAAATAAGTTATAATATTATTTTTGTCTCAAATAGCCTAATAATTGCTAATTGGTTAGATTATTTTAAATTTTATAAAAAAAAGTAGCAAATCACTATGCTTTTTTTTTTCATAAGAAAATAGTGACAATTTATGAGTTTTACATTAGCCAACATTCTTTGAAAAGTAATAAAAAAATCCATAAATAAGAGTAATAATTCATTTTGGATTTATTTAACAATACTTTCTTGATTGGTTATAAATTTATGAGCAAATGCAAACAAAATGTTTATATTGAATTAAATAAGGAATAAAAATACTTTTATTATGCCCTCTAGTTTTTGTAGGTCACATATATCATATATACAAATATTGGCATCATTTTAGTTTACCAACCCAACATCTCTAATGATATACAAGCATAATCTTGTAAAGATTTGCATTTTGGTTTGTACTGACCAAGGAGATTTGCATCTTGGTGTGCCTGCATTTTTCGGAGAGGTATTATCAGAAAAGGGGAGTTTTGTAGATGTGGATAGCTAGAAAATAGAGACAACCATGATGCATTATGGTTCATAGTTATATTTGAGTCTACGGCATGTGAAAGCACTTACCAATTTATAGTCATCCTCCATACTCATAACACGTTTATGGGGAGATTCAATAAGGCTGGCCAACACCCTCCTTTGAGCCATGCCAATAGTAATCTGTTGAGCCATGCCATGGCCAAATTATGTCGCTTCCACCTAATCAGACTATGTAAAGGAAACCTTATTCACGATAGAGGAAACCATATAATATAAAACCTATTTACATTATAACACAATGTAGTATAAAAAAATTTACAATATAATAAACATACAAACATATATTATGTAATACATAATATATTATAAAATATAATATGTAGAATACATAAAAATATAGAATAAAATACAATATATTATATTAACTATTTATTAAAATATAATATTATAATATAAAAATAGTTACAATAAAATGTTATATCGAATAAAAAATATTATATACATATATCTACATATATAAAAATATATAATATGTTATAAAATATAATATATAAAACATATAAAAATGGAAAATTTTAGAAATTTATATTCACTTATGGAGTATATTCTCTTTTTAAGTGTATGATGTAGGCACCCCTACTTCTTGAAAATTAAACCTACCAACTCTGCTTGCTGCCTAGGACCGATCACCAATCGACTAGCTTTTCTCTCAATCGATGACCCCTTTACCATGAGATTCACATTGTATCATGAACGATGCCCCCTTATGCAACCATGTGGCATGCACATCGTAAAAGCTTTGATATTCATTTAAATATCAATGTAAGCAAAAAGATAAACCCTATAACCTCAATGCATTACCGCCCCATAAATATCATTACATTGTTGATTCGATCCACACATTGGACATGAAGTATTTTTGTAATCAAATAAAAAATAGTCAATAAAAGATACCACTACCCTGTGAGCTATAAACCCCTTTATAATGGGTGTAGGGTATGTAAATATAACAACTACTCTAAAATCAAGGTATGTGTATGATATAGACCCTCTAGTGTACAATATCACATGAAATACCATGTCATTGCCCCTCATCATCACTGCTCACCTCACTTTGAAATCTTTCACCACTTGTAAGTTTTATATGGCCTTGTTGTAATTTCCCTATATGTCAATATATTGGCAGCATAAATGAGCATAAGTTACAATATAGACTTTGAAACCTCAATGTCTTGAATCCATATGATTGGCAATGTAGTGTTGATTTGAGTCACATATCAGACATGGAGCCTAATCACAATCAAATAAATGTCATGTTGTTTTCGTCGACCCGTCATGATATCCCAACATGTACAATCAAAGAGCATACCACCTTGAAAGTTATGTACCCATTTCTAATGTATGCAAGTCATGTAAATCCAAAAACTATCTAAAATATGTATAATATTCTAAATGTTAAACATCATCTCAAATCCCAATAGGCACAAACGCAATCTATCACGAAATATGGATGACACATTTCACATGAAGCTTTGGAATTAGAATGTAGATGATTTTTGGTGCAAATACAACTTAATTACATATTTTTTTGAAGCTAATGATGTGTCATTGAACTCAAGAAACTTCTACAATATTTGCCAAAAAAATCTAAGGATAACTTCCTAGTTACAATTTCAGACCTGTGTGGACATCTAGCATAATTACTAGATGCAAGCATTGCATATCAACTAATGTTCTTTGGATCAGCCCCTAGAGGTACATGTTCATTTTTGTCCAAGTATAAGAATGAAGTAATAAATATGATTGCACAATTGGGATCTTCAACATTATTATATGCCTTGAGTATGATAAACACTATGTGGCCAGATCTACATAAAGTCATTCCAGCTACACAAACTTATCACCTAAATAACTATTTTTATTGGAGAAATAAAAACATAATTATAAATCCACATCTTGTATCTTCATATATGGATAAAATATTTTTAATTTTTGTGAAGAAGTTTTGCATAAGCATCTCCACAACAAAGATTATTGGTATAGATACTCATACTGAACCTATGTTTTCTAGCACTCAATAGATATTAAAAATGTATGTAAAACCATGATTAACTAATGTAATATTTTTACTCAGGTATGAATGGTAGTACACAAGCTCAATGCACATCATGGGGTTCTATGGTTAACAAATGCATCTAACATGGACACATTAAATTGGGAATAACCACTTCAGCTTAATTCTACAAGGATATTCTTTGATCAACATGTAAAAACATGGAATTTGTAGAACATGAATACAATCCATGATTTAATACATTGTTCTGATCTTGATAATCCATGCTCTCTTACCACCAATCACATATTTGGTGTCGATCCTAATAAATATTATGAGACCTATTTATAAATTAGGTACAATGCCACACCTAATGCAGTGGGTCAAAATGTATACACAAAAAATGCGTCACTTTCTAATGCAGATATAAATCCTCATGGACACTACAACTAACCTCAACCATGTTTATCAACAATGAATGGCGTGAAACTTACCTCCTAATATAGAGTGATGATAGAGTCAACATCCACAATGCAAACATGCTCTCAATATGTCGTGTAAATGTAGATTGTCAACCGATTATTTGTTTCCATGTTATACTTAAATATATAGCAAAGTATGTAACAAATGGAAATGACCGCATACAATAAGTTCTTTTTAGAAACTAGATAGTGACATAGGAGCACAAGAGACATTCCAAATGGTAAAAAAGTTACCTTGACAAATTTTAGCTAAACATTTGTTACATTATCTATTTGTAAATAGGCCTTCAAAAAGGTCCTGCAGACCATATCTACTAAAGACAACCTACCATATTTGTATGCAACTAACATATTGGCAACAATGTATAATAAGGAAATGTTAAAATGCTTAAACACTCTAGTTTCAATATGTAAAGTTGAGCAAAGAAAACATACAGAGATATCTAACTAGAACAACACTCAACTTGAATAAATCATGCTTCTATATAAATAACAAAAACCCATGCTAACGTTGAACTTATGGGTGAAAGCAGGATTAGTTAATGAAGTGGTTGGAAAAAATATTTATATTATCTACAATGTAGATTCAAATCCACCTTCATCACTTATATATATATATATATATATATATATATATATATATATATATATATATATATATATATATATATATATATATATATATATATATATATATATATATATATATATATATATCATTCAAAAAATACTTTGGTCCCCCATGGGATATTTACAATCTTTCACTTCTTCTAATTCCTCCTATTACACAAGTTAATCATCGACAAATGCCTATCAAAATGTCATGGTGTATAACCATACATAAAGCACAGGGAATGAATCTTGATAAAGTAATAATTGATATTTTGACCACAGCAATATACACATGGATGTATCTAAGAATCCCAAAGTCACCACCACTTGTCAACCCTATCGATAGAGTTCGTAAGGCAAGATCTAATGGGGAGTCACCTTGTGGACCTGCTAACAGTCAGGCTTGGTGGGACTCTAATCAATAGTGAGGCTACAACTAGCTTGGGAGATAAGGGCTACAGTCTTGACATTATTAGACATTACAAAATTAGGAGCCAATAGGAAAAAATTATGTGGCCCCATGAATAGTCAGGAAATAACAACTCAAGTTTGCCTAGTGAGCAAAATACATACATGTGATCTCATTGTCAGTCGGAAACAGACAAGCTGAGCACCTGGGACCAATGATGACGAATGACATGTTACAAGCCCAATGTAACCCCACAGTGACATGTTACATAGGGTATGTAGCAAATACAGATGTGACACGTGCCCCTTATGCAGAGTTAGCTTCAATTGGCAGCCATCCCAACACCATTAATGCATCTAACAACAAATAAAAGAGCGTGGGTAGGGTTAATCATCAAAGCAACATCTAACCACCTAAGGCCATGTACCAACACGTGGGTACATAATGAGTACCACAGGTTGAACTGAACAACATGCGAGCAATGCTTGTAGCCTGTAGATGCCGACATTGTTTACATTTGTATTTGTAAGATTTAAGTTTGCATATAATGTACTCCTATTTAACCTCAACAAACAGTGTCAAGCAAAGCATAACAACAGTTCATAACTTTATAATCCAGAGATTACATTAACTACTCTATATATCTATTCATTTTAATCATTGCACCATCATAATTATGATCATTAAACCACCATATCATATTATATTGAAAAATCTGATGCCAAAAAAAATAATTCACTATATACAATATAAAATCTTTGTGTCAAACTTGACAATGAATACACCCAATAATAACCTTACACATGTATAATCCCTTCAAAAACCTATTCCAACTCTTTCTACACATACTCCAATCTCCCTTAAATAAATAATAATAAAAAAAAAAAAACACTCCGAATATAACTTGCACCCTTAAGGCACCTGCTAGTAACTATTATCTTTTCCTTTTGAAGAAAGCTTCATGTTTTGGTACATAATGTGAGTTTAATGTTTTTCCTCGATTTTTTAATCTGATCGGGTGGGACACTGCTTGCAATCGAGCACAGTATTGTCCCCAAAGTCCACCGTCTTTAACTACCTACCTGTCATTAGGGAACCACCCGTCGCCTAAATGCTTTTTTCTCACCAAATCAGTCAAAAACGTTGGTCCATCCATTAAATGATGTTCTTAATTTTATACAACTGCTTCTTTACATACTCTCTTTCCCAGTTGGATTTGATTGCAGTCTCTTTTTTCAGCTACATACTGTGTTTTCAGGGTACTCGCCTTCTCTGACATTACAGAGAACGTTATTATTGTTGTGTGGAAGATGGGAAGATCTCCGTGCTGTGCAAAAGCACATACAAATAAAGGGGCATGGACTAAACAAGAAGACGACAGGCTCATTGCCCACATTCAAGTCCACGGAGAAGACAGATGGAGATCCCTCCCTAAGGCCGCAGGTTTTTATTTCCTGTTCATTTCGTCTATAATGATAATATATCTGTATAGAAGTATAAGATTTTGTTTGTACTTTAACAGGGCTGCTGAGATGTGGGAAGAGCTGCAGACTGCGGTGGATAAATTATTTGCGCCCCGATCTCAAGCGAGGAAATTTCTCTGAAGAAGAAGACGACCTCATCATAAAAATGCACACCCTCTTGGGGAACAAGTACGCACAGAATTTATGACTCTTACTTTAGTGATTTCTTTCGTTTTATTAATTTAAGATTTGATGTATAAGATTAAGTTATTTGTATTAAATGTTAAGTATGTGGAAATGGCGGTGCAGATGGTCTTTGATTGCAGGGAGATTGCCAGGGCGAACGGACAATGAAATAAAGAATTACTGGAACACCCACATCAAGAGAAAATTGCTGAGCCTGGGAATCGACCCACAATCCCACCGCCCTATTCACCCCATTAATAATAACAAAAGCAGCAACAGCCCCAGTCGCTCTCCCCAGCAAGAAATTGTAATGGCGGATTTCTTCCACTATAATCACTCGGAAGTGAGCAGCTCTGTTAATGAACGCGCGGCTTCAGACGCAGACAGTCGAAGGGAAGAGCGACCAGACATAAATCTGGATTTGTGTATTAGTTTGCCTTGTTCCGCCCCTCCTACGAATAATAGAGAAAGAGCCGTCGATTCTAACAGCCGTAAGGCATGTTACCAAATGGAGTTGCAAATGAAAAAAATACTTACAGGGTTCTATTACCCTTATGATGCCACCACCATTTTTGTTACTATTATTGTTTTTGTTTATGCACTCTTATTGTTCAAATTAATGGATGCAATACTTCCAAAATCAAATGAGTGATTATACAGAGAGAAGGCAATTTCTAGAAGCGGAAAAGAGATTAATTGTTTGGTATTGAAAATAACTACTTGTTGCCTTGCTATGTTATTCAATTAATGGTCACAATTGATTTGATTTTATAACGATCATGCCGATTTTCGATCTGAAATTGAATGGTATATATTCATGTAACCCTTTCAAGTTCAAGTTGAAAGGTAATTTTGAATGGTATATATTCACATAACCCTTTTAAGTTGAAAGGGTTACATATTTACATAATTTTGAATGATATATATTTATGTAACCTCTTTAAGTTAGAAGGATATATATTTATATATAAAAAAATTATAATGAAAAGTTTGTAATGATAAGTTTGTAAAAAATAATTGTATTATATATATTTATGCGACTCTTTTTTTATAATGACAAATTTATAATGGTAAGTTTGTAAGAAATAGTTGTATTATAATTAATACGAATAATTTAAATATATATTTTATTAAAATATGTGTTAAATAAAATATTTATGGTATAAGACATATAATGCGTAGAAACAAAATCACATGCCTAAACAATATGAATGATAATGCACAAGTAGATGCATGGTTGTTATGCAACCATGCTAGCCCTACTTGTTCTAATTAGCCTACAAATTTTTAAATAAGTCTACAAATCTCAATACCAACCTAATTAGCCCCACAACCCAAATGTTCATAATGCATGCTTGAGCAAAAAGAGGTGGGTTCAATAAACCAATCACTTGAATGATTTTAAGTTAAAATGGGATACTGGGTGATTCCAGCCAATCATAAGTCCCAATTTGTCTCTTAAGTCATAATTTAATTTTAATTTCAAGTTGGCTTACCTTTAATGGAAATTTATTATAAAATAGGACGCATACTCCTCACATGACCTCAAAAGGGGTCTAAAACATCTTTACTTAGATACTTGTTGATGGAGCATTCCATCTCATCTATTGGATCTCTTCTATCTTAATCATCGAATCTAGACAAGATGAGAAAACTCTAGGAATACTTAAAGAATGCAATAAAGGGTTTAAAATAACTTTATAAGTTTCAATTTTAAGTTTGGTGAAGGGATGAGAAGGTTTGAAGGATGACTTGTCCATAGTCACCCTTATCCACATTCCTCATCTTTGAATTACTGCATTAATGGGGTCTCCAAGCTTTTTGCATTTTTTATATTTCATTTCATTTTAATTTTCCATATTGACATAAAGTTTGGTGAGTGTATTTTGTAGGTACCTAGTTTCTCAAGATGTTTTAAGGAGGTCTCAAGCTCCCGTGGTTTGTGAAAAAATGAATAGAAACTTCAAGCTCCTCCATGGCCATTAATCGCTAACAATGTCTAGATTAAAGGAAATTACTATTCATTTTTTTGGTTTCAATATTTAATTTTGTTTCACATTGTAGAGGATAAGAAAATAAGAAGCATTTAATTTAAAATCAACCTGTCCTAGGGCTTCTAGAAGCCCACAAAATCCATTAAGTCTAAAATGATTTATCCTTGAAAAATACATCATATCTTGAAAAATAAGAGCTTTCATGCCTTGAAAATGCTTCCATGTGGAAGAGGGAAATTTTTTAAGTGGGATTTCCTTCTTAGTGACCCCATCCCCAAGCCTCTTGTTTCCATAATCGACTAAATAAAATAAATACTAATAATAGGTGAAAGTAATGGGTTGAGTGAAAACTAGAAGCAACATTAAAAAATAATATTGTATTAAAATAATATATTAATAAAATATAAAATAAAAACTATAAACTATAAATAAACATTAAAAATAAAACATGCTAACCAAAAAGGTTACTCGGTGGTAAGGTTGGTCGACGGTAGTCAACAAGTTGATTACCACATTCACAAGTGGGGAAGCAACTTATCCGCATGGATTTTATGCTACGGTTAGTTGCACGGATTTTATGCCATGGCTATCCACCCAAATGCCCACTAACGTGCTCACATGGATTTGTTACACGGTTGTGGCCTATTAAAAGATATGCACTGAATAAATAAGCCACTTTTTGTGGAGTCACATGAGTGACTGCTAGCTAAGCATGACCTCCCCTATAGGGAAGTGGTCTTTGCCTTAATTTTTAAGGACCTGTGTAAAATTACCCCACAGACTACCATATTTCAAAATTTTGCTATGGGAAAACCATCACTCCTAAAAATTTGAAATGAAAACATACATATTCTAAAAATCATGATTTTTAATCTAAAATTGTTTCAAGCATGATTTTCGCTTGATTAGTATGTAAATTTTAATTCAAGTCAAATTACTAAAGGAAAAAGAGCAAATTAAATGTTTTATCTATAAAAATTAATATTTTTTTAATTGTAAGCCTTAAAATTATTCTGTAAAAAGCACCATAATAATGATAAAGCATACTATAAAATAAATTGATTTTGGGAGATTTAGTTTATTTTTTTAATAGTATGGATCAAATATCCAAGGAGCTTGAGCAGGATTTCGGGGAGTAAAAAAAAATTGAGAAGTAAATTGTCAAGAAAGGGAAAACTATTTTAAAAGACTAGGACAACATTAAAAGGAGACTAAGAAGTGCATCCAAAATCTCTAAACATAAAAAATAAAAATAGGGGATCTAGGGAGCAAGAGCTTGTAGGAGGTACAGAAAAAGAGGGGTGATGAGATAGTCATTGTCATGGATAGAGTCAATGAAGAGTTGGAAGAGTCTAGTAAAGAGGGAGAGAAGAATAGAGAGAAGGATTAGGTCCAAATAGCTATTAAGAAAAATAAAGAGATAGAGAAGACTATAGCTCCAAATAAAGGGGAGTCAACACTGAACCAAAAGGAAAAAAATGTGGAATTCAACAATCTAGTGGCCTCACTCAAAGGCAATGAGAACATAAATAAAATTATGGAATAACTCGACCTTTAGAAAGCCATAATGAGGTGGTTTATATGTGATATTATATATCTGAAAGGAAGGATGAATGTGTTTTAGCAGGGGAATGCTAAAATGTCTCAAACCTTGGTAGAGAGAGAGGAGGACAACCAGATTCAATGCCTAAATTTTAGAGTGGAACTAGAACATGCTGATGATAATATGTGAAATAAGATAAATTTTTTGGTTAATTATAGTAAGGCTGTAATGTATGAAGTTATTCAAAATGTTTAAAATCTTAGGGCACATCTTAGAGAATTTTTTGAACCCAACTATGTTGGGAAAGGTAAGGGTAAAAACGGGTAGAGTAGTAGTGCTCAACACACAGTAGACCATAAAAGTTTATTGATGCAAATGGATATGAATCTCAAGAAAATGAAGGCATGTTGGTAAGATGTGTCTGGAAGCCTAGGCTTAGATTAGTTTTTTAATTGTTTTGTGGTTGTATTTGGGTTGTTTTGTATATGTTTATGGACTGCGTTGGTCCTTGTTTTTCTATTTGGCTTGGATAGCCTTTTTTTTCTTTTACACTTGAACTTCTCCTAGGGTTTGGGGACCCTAGTTCAAAAAAATCCCCCCTCCCCCCGCAATTTAACCTAATTAAAAAAAGATATAAATTGTATACACATTTTCAATTGCAATAATTCATTGAAATATAATGTCCTTAAATAACAAAATTTGCCCCTTTTTTAACATGGTATAATAAGTGAACATGACAATGCTTGTAAACCTAATAAATCAAACTTTCTCTTTCAATGGTTTCTAACATCCTAGTTAGAGTTACACAAACATTTTTAAAAATAAGGTAAAAAGCTCATTTTCTAATCCAAGCTCCAATGCGCTCCTACAAGATGAAACCAAGGAGGGGATCACCTCCCATCCATAAATACCATCATTAGGAAATTATCCTATGCCTCCCCCAAGCCAAGGACTCCAAAATTTGAGCATAAGTAGCATCAAAAATTTGAGGTAAGGTAAGTGTGGGTAAAGGTAAACTGACAAGCTCAACTAGACGACTTAACCTATCAAAATTCTATACAAGCAAGGGAATTCCACTAACACTCAATCAAAATCACATTGAACTATCTTAAGAGCACACAATATAAAGTATGTGAAGACATGTGGCAGCCACAAAGGATTTAAATAATTCAATAATATCAAGAATCACCCATTATAGACAATAATTACTACTCTTCACTCTATGTGCCATGGGAAAAGGATTTTGTAATGACTCCAATAGGAGTTATAGACATACATGAAATGAAAAGTGAGCAAAGGAAAAGTGCTGACGTTGATCATATTGTAGACCATATGAAAGAAGCACATAATAAAGTGCATTAATAATGGGATAAAATTACTCTACTATAAAAGCAACATGAAGAGAGGAAAAATGGAATTTCAAATCTAAGACTTAGTCTTAGCACCCCTGAGAAAGGAAATATGTCCTAAGTGAAATTATGATAAGTTGAAATGGAAAATGATTGGCCCATGCAAAATGTTGTGAAACTTTGTGAATAATGCATATGAAATAGAGTTGCCTAAAGGGGTCGATATATCTCATATTCTCAATGTCATTTATTCTTATCCATATTATGAAGGATAAAGTAGTGAAAGTGAAAAAGTGGATGCTAAATAAACCTATTAAATATATCAGATGCCTAAAAAATATTGTGAGGAAGCATGACAAGTGATTGACACATTAGCTGGAAAATATACACATAAGAATGAATATACATAATCTCTAGTAAAGTTGAAGGACCGAAGAATAAATAATGTTACTTGGATTAACATATCAGAAGCTATAAAATAATAAACACCACTAGAAAAACTCTTAGAAGATTTATAATTAGGAAGTCAAGTTTATTTTCTTACTGAAGGTGTATGATGTAGGAGCATCTAGGTTCACATGTAATCTTGCATCAACAAAAAATATAATAGTTTAGGAATTTTATCTATGTGGTGTTTTTCAAAAAAATATTATTGCACATATGTCATTTTTTGTAAGTTTTCACAAGTCTTCTATGTTTTACAGATCTTCTTTACATCTTTTGTACCACCTTTGAGTGTTCACCTATTTGTGAAGTTTTACACTACCTAGAATCACACATATATGTTTATAAGTTTTCATGCACATTTTCCCCCACATAATTGTAACTGTTGGTTTTCTAAATAAGATTTTGAAGCTTTGTGTAATAATTAGTGTTAGTATTATGTCCAAGATTAATTTTTCAGTGATTTGTAGAGAATTTTAAAAAGTCTCTCTTCATTTATTTCCCTATAAAGTTTGATTTTTTCTGTAAGAGTGGCATAGTTTAAAAGATTCCTTGGCAAAGTTTGCTATTCACTTTGTAATCCATGAGTTGATTTGATAATCATTATGGAAAGTGTGATAATATGTGTTAAATTTCTTGAGCAAACATGAGGATAATTACATAAAGTTTTCTAGCTCAATTACTCAGTTCTTGTGACATCTTTATACACATTTAGTTTGGGCACATATCCTTGTGATGTGTTATGAAAGGATTCATTTATGATTATTCATGTGAAGGCGATAAGGATCTATTTGGTTTTTCCCATAATTTATTATGTTGTGATGGATTACATTGTAACGTGTTTATGCCTTGGAATCGTGAGAGACATTTAATATTTGGGGCACACTAAGGTGTGTTAAAAGTTATGAGTGGGTGATAAGAACTTAATGTTTCATTTTGTGTTAATTTCACCTATAAAAATGACCCTAAACTTGTGAAAATAAGTTGCAATGTGGGCCATAGTATTAGGACTTAAATATGATTTTGAGTAATTAATCTGATAGTTAGGCTACACTTCTAAAGACTGTGAGCTAGAAAGTAGAGATATGTGGATTTAGTGTTGTAATGCATGTTATTATGAGATTGTGGTGTCATTGTTATTATTTTTCCTCTTGTATTTATTGATGCTAAAATATAATAATTATATAATTTATGTTTGATATATTTTGTTACATATTATGTTGTGTATTTTGAGGGTTGTGTGGTCTAAGGTGTATCTTAATTAAGACCCCTAGCCAAGGTCGCATCATCTTATTTGAGATGTGGATCTGAAAACCCTACTCCATGGAGTTAATAGTTAACCCTATACCTTGTGCTAGGTGATAGTTGGAGAAGTTAAAGCTACTTTGTGTTATGGGTAGTTAGTTGTAATTAGTTTTTATCGTGTTATATTTTTTACGTTACCAGATCCTCTATAACAATAATCATAAAGTTATAAATAAGGATTGGAAATGATGGTACACTATCATAGATTGATACTTGAATTTATATTATGAAATAATTGATGCACTATAGTTCTTACCTTGTTTATTGAACTTAGGATCTTAGATATGTTCTATTCATGAAATACACCATGATCCACTCTAAGAGCATGCTCAGTTTTTAGTAACTAAGTTTTTAAGGCTCATGTGGTTTTGAATGTTGTGTTGACATGTTATAAGAGATCCATGTTGTTTTTATTATACTTTGCACCTATATCATGTTGAGAACTACCTTGAGGTACCTTTTATCCTTATAATAGATGAATGTTATAGGAATTATGTCTTATAAATAATTACAGGGATAATATTATATGAAGGTGGCATTGAATTTTGTCTCTACTTGACAGCATGCCCTAAAATAGCAGAATTGATGAACTTAGATGAATAAAGGCAAATTCACCCATTATATATATATATATATATATATATATATATATATATATATATATATATATATATATATATATATATATATATATATATATATATATATATATATAAGTGTGATGGCTCCCAAGAAAGAAGACCTTTATGGGTTAATTTATTAAGAATATGAATAACTTTAGAAACCTAGTTTGTAAACCTAGTCAGCAAGTCCCTTCATCTATGAAACAAGGAATGGTGGTTAGATTTTGTTAGTGGAAGCATTTCAAGTCATGAGGTATATTAATCTTATATATATATATATATATATATATATATATATATATATATATATATATATATATATATATATATATATATATATATATATATATATATTAGTGTGATGGCTCCCAAGAAAGAAGACCTTTGTGGGTTAATTTATTAAGAATATGAATAACTTTAGAAACCTAGTTTGTGAACCTAGTCAGCAAGTCCCTTCATCTATGAAACAAGGAATGGTGGTTAGATTTTGTTAGTGGAAGCATTTCAAGTCATGAGGTATATTAATCTAGTAATTAATTACTATTACATAAAAGTATTTAGATTTGTTGGTTGTAACTCATTGTTTTTAGGAAGTTTAATTAAGGTTTAGACATAAGTTTGAGTGAATCAAGTTGGGTAAGTGCAAAGAGTTGGTGGGTCGAAAGGAGGTCTTAAGTGGACATTTTTTCCTTGAAAAAATAAGAAACCTAAACTTGTATAGATTATTTGATCTCACTACATTCAAAATTTGAAAATGATATAATAACATGAATTGTAGAATTTCAAGTTTAATTTATAAACTATTAATGTTATTACTATTTTTTGAAAATGGTTAAGTAAAAGTAGATCATACATATTATTATTAAACTATTATTGTTAGTATTATTATGAAAAAAACTACTCCTGATGTAACTTGCACCCATGGGGCAATTGCTAATTTTTTTTCCTTTTGAGAAATCTTCAAGTTTTGGTGCATAACATGAGTTTAATGTTTTTCGTCTATCTATCTATCTATCTATCTATCTATCTATCTAGAATACCATCGGCCCTCAGATTAGATCTCTATCTCGACTCCACCCTTGATCACGAATGGAATATGATCACCATGATTGGATAGGGGGTTGAAACTAGCGCCCTCCATATCTATATATGGGATGGGAAAGGAAACCAACGAAGCGGATCCCCTATAGATAGATGGGAATGGGCCCCGCAAAGCGAATCTCATAACCAGCGAATATCTCTCCCCTATCTAGGTATAGTGAATCTCATAACCAACAACTATCTGTCCCCTATATATAGATAGGCTCAGCGGATCCCCTATATATAGATGGGGATGGGCCCAACGCCCAAGATATAGATGGGAAACCAACGAAGCGCCCTATATATATAGATGGGAAACCATCACCCTAGATATAGATGGGGTTGGTTGTATTGACCAGAGATTTGATCCTAGTGGCTAAGAGAACATATATAGTAGAGGGGCTCCCCATATAGATATTCTTGACTCCTAGCCCCTAGAAATGATCTGAAAGGTGATATGGATATATAGGCCATCTGACGAGAGGAAACAATTGTGGGATTGAAAAGCGATATGGATGTATAGGCCATCTGATGGGCCTATCTAGATAGAGGGTGGTCCCCTCTCTATATGAAAGGCATCTGATATGGATGTATAGGCCATCAGCGAGCCTATCTCTATGGGGTTCTCTCGCGACACATCACATATAGATAGATAGGAGTCCATTATTGACAATGAGACTTGACATTCAATCTATGGCAAATCTAGATCTATCTAGGGGGGGCCTTAGATAGATCTAACCCCATCTCCCTCTATATAAATATAGATATTGATATTGATATTGATATGGGATAGATAGGGCTTGGGCGGGGATCTCTATATATATTCTACCCCCTCAAGCCCTATATCCCCCATCTATATAGAGAGGGGGCCTATCTAATCTATCTATGGCAGATCTAGATCTATATAGGGGGGCCAAAGAAACTATATCTTGGGGAGGAGGGGGGCGGGGGTAGCGGGTGGTAGACTCTATATATAGATTCTAGCCCCTTTATATGATGGGGAGCGATGGGGAGCAGGGTGGGAGCTACAGTTATTCCCGTGGAATGGCAGAGAGTTGAGTGCTTAGAAATGGTTCTATTTTCATAGGTAGTCATTATATATAGATAGTTAGGCTACACTTCTAAAGACTGTGAGCTAGAAAGTAGAGATATGTGGATTTAGTGTTGTAATGCATGTTATTATGAGATTGTGGTGTCATTGTTATTATTTTTCCTCTTGTATTTATTGATGCTAAAATATAATAATTATATAATTTATGTTTGATATATTTTGTTACATATTATGTTGTGTATTTTGAGGGTTGTGTGGTCTAAGGTGTATCTTAATCAAGACCCCTAGCCATGGTTGCATCATCTTATTTGAGATGTGGATCTGAAAATCCTACTCCATGGGGTTAATAGTTAACCCTATACCTTGTGCTAGGTGATAGTTGTAGAAGTTAAAGCTACTTTGTGTTATGGGTAGTTAGTTGTAATTAGTTTTTAACGTGTTATATTTTTTACAATACCAGATCCTCAATAACAGTAATCATAAACTTATAAATAAAGATTGGAAATGATGGTACGCTATCATAGAATGATACTTGAATTTATATTATGAAATAATTGATGCACTATAGTTCTTACCTTGTTTGTTGAAGTTAGGATCTTAGATATGTTCTATTCATGAAATACACCTTGATCCACTCTAAGAGCATGCTCAATTTTTAGTAACTAAGTTTTTAAGGTTCATGTGGTTTTGAATGTTGTGTTGACATGTTATAAGGGATCCATGTTGTTTTTTTATACTTTGCACCTATATCATGTTGAGAACTACCTTGAGGTACCTTTTATCCTTATAATAGATTAATGTTATAGGAATTATGTCTTATAAATAATTTCAAGGATAATATTATATAAAGGTGGCATTGAATTTTGTCTCTACTTGACAACATGCCCTGAAATAGTAGAATTGATGAACTTAGATGAATAAAGGCAAATTCACCCATATATATATATATATATATATATATATATATATATATATATATATATATATGTATGTATGTATGTATATGTATGTATATGTATATATCTATATATGTATATATATATGTATATATATATATATATATATATATGTATATATATATATATATATATATATATATATATATATATATATATATATATATATATATATATATATATATATATATATATATTATTGTGATGGTTCCCAAGAAAGAAGACCTTTGTGGATTAATTTATTAAGAATATGAATAACCTTAGAAACCTAGTTTGTAAACCTAGTCAGCAAGTCCCTTCATCTATGAAACAAGGAATGGTGGTTATATTTTGTTAGTGGAAGCATTTCAGGTCATGAGGTATATTAATCTAGTAATTAATTACTATTAGATAAAAAGATTAAGATTTGTTGGTTGTAACCAATTGTTTTTAAGAAGTTTAATTAAGGTCTAGACATAAGTTTAAGTGAATCAAGTTGGGTAAGTGCAAAGAGTTGGTGTGTCGAAAGGAGGTCTTAAGTGAACATTTTTTCCGTAAAAAAATAAGAAACCTAAACTTGTATAGATTATTTGATCTCACTACATCCAAAATTTGAAGATGATATAATAACATGAATTGTAGAATTTCAAGTTTAATTTATAAACTATTAATGTTATTACTATTTTTTTGAAAATGGTCAAGTAAAAGTAGATCAAACATATTATTATTAAACAATTATTGTTATTATTATTATCAAAAAAACTACTCCCAATGTAACTTGCACCCATGGGGTAACTGCTTTTTTTTTTTCCTTTTGAGAAAGCTTCAGGTTTTGGTGCATAACATGAGTTTAATGTTTTTCGTCAATCAATCAATCAATCAATCTATCTATCTATCTATCTATCTATCTATCTATCTATCTATCTATCTATCTATCTATCTATCTATCTATCTATCTATCTAGAATACCATCGGCCCTTGGATTAGATCTATATCTCGACTCCACCCCTCATCACAAATGGAATACGATCACCATGATTGGATAGGGGGTTGAAACCAGCGCCCTCCCTATATATATATGGGATGGGAAAGGAAACCAGCGAAGCGGATCCCCTATAGATAGATGGGGATGGGCCCCGCAAAGCGAATCTCATAACCAGCGAATATCTCTCCCCTATCTAGGTATAGCAAATCTCATAACCAGCAAATATCTCTCCCCTATATATAGATAGGCTCAGCGGATCCCCTATATATATATGGGGATGGGCCCAGCGCCCAAGATATAGATGGGAAACCAGCGAAGTGCCCTATATATATAGATGGGAAACCATCACCCTAGCTATAGATGGGGTTGGTTGTATTGACCAGAGATTTGATGCCAGCAGCTGAGAGAACATTTAGAGTAGAGGGGCTCCCCATATAGATATTCTTGACTCCTAGCCCCTAGAAATGTTCTTAAAGGCGATATGGATATATAGGCCATCTGATGGGAGGAAAGAATGGTGGAATTGAAAGGCGATATGGATGTATAGGCCATCCGACGGGCCTATCTAGATAGAGGGTGGCCCCCTCTCTATATGAAAGACATCTAATGTGGATGTATAGGCCATCAGTGAGCCTATCTCTATGGGGTTCTCTCGCGACACATCACATATAGATAGATAGGGGTCCGTTATTGACAATAAGACTTGACATACAATCTATGGCAGATCTAGATCTATCCGGAGGGGGCGCGGCGGGCTTAGATAGATCTAACCCCCTCCCCCTCTATATAGATATAGATATTGATATTGATATGGGATAGATAGGGCTTGGGCCGGGCTCTCTATATAGATTCTACCCCCTCAAGCCTTATATATCCCATCTATATAGAGAGGGGGTTTATCTAATCTATCTATGGCAGATCTAGATCTATATAGGGGGGGGCCAAAGAAACTCTATCTTGGGGAGGGGGGGCTGTGGGTAGCGGGTGGCGGATTCTATATATAGAGTCTAGCCCCTCTATATGATGGGGAGCGATGGGGAGCAGGGTGGGAGCTACAGTTATTCCCGTGGAATGGCGGAGAGTTGATAGTTGTTATGCAGGAATGTATGGACACTGAGGGTATTATCTATCACGAGCCTACCGACTCAGAACGTATATTCTACTACTCACTCCGGCATTTACTGATCTCGAGTCTCTAAGTGGGCCCTCTTGGTCACCCGCAACCCTCCCTTTTTGGGGAATCCTGCTCCTGTGCATGCGTGTCGACTTGCAGCTCGGCGGTCCACCGGGTTTTTGTCCCGTTCCAGTTCCGAGTGTCTTCTTGGATAGTTATAGCGGCCCATAGGCGCGAGATATATCTGATTGAGTGGAACACGGCATGTAGTTGAGCAAACTGGTGTCACCAAAGTCCACCGTCTTTCGACTACTTGTTATTAGGGAACCACCGGCTGTCTAAATGGCTTTTATCACCAATCCAGTCAAAAACATGGTCCATCCAGTAAATGATGTTCTTAACAACTTCTTTACATACTCCCTTTCCCAGTTGGATTTGATTGCAGTCTCTTTTTCAACTACCTACCGTGTTTTTAGAGTACTGTGTTCTCTGACATTACACAGAACGTTATTATTGTTGCGTGGAAGACGGGAAGATCTCCGTGCTGTGAAAAATCACATACAAATAAAGGGGCATTGACTAAACAAGAAGACGACAGGCTCATCGTCCACATTCAAGTCCAAGGAGGAGGCCGCTGGAGATCCCTCCCCAAGGCCGCAGGTTATTCATTCATATGCATCTCGTCTATGATGATAATATATCTTTATAGAAGTATAAGATTTTGTTTGTACTTTTACAGGGCTGCTGAGATGTGGGAAGAGCCGCAGACTGCGGTGGATAAATTATTAGCGCCCCGATCTCAAGCGGGGAAATTTCTCTGAAGAAGAAGACGACCTCATCATAAAAATGCACACCCTCTTGGGGAACAAGTACGCACATAATTTATAACTCTTACTTTACTGATTTCTTTCATTTTATTGATTTAAGAGCAAGTTTGACAATTCATTTTTCTTATTATGTGGGATAATTAGAAGGTAATCATGGTTAGCATCATATCAAAATAAGATTTTTAAATAGCATAAATAATTGGTTATGTGTTCATTTTTAATGTTGTGTTGTTTGAGGCATAGAATCATTGGATTTTTATAAATAGAAATTTGTGAATGGTTTATGGGTCTACTTAAGGTTTATATAAAAATAGGTTGTGTGTTTGAAATATTGTATTATTTTGATAGCTCAATGTACATAAAGATTGGTTATGCAGTCATTGTTAGGTAAGTTAAGTTTGAATCATTCTCTTTGCATGAATGTAGTGAAAATATTTTATTTGTCTTATTTTTATTGTTGACACTAATATTATTTAAAAAAAAATCAATGTGATTTTTCTTACAATAAATTTATATATAGGTCTTTAGGGAGGTGACTTTGTTCTGTCTAAAGCACTATTTTTTTTATTAAACGGTAAGATTTGACCTCTAAATAATACAAAGAACCAATCGTGCTTTAATTTTTTTAATATTACTTTGTTTTTCGATGACGTGAAATCATTGACTTGTTTTAAACATAACTATGTGAATGGTTTAAAGCTCATCTTAAGATTTATGTAAAAATAAGTTGTAGGTTTGAAATATTATGTTGTTTTGATATCTCAACCTACACAGACCATTTTTAAATTAAAATATTTCCTCTTCACATAAATTTCTGTATAGATATACAAGGTTGTCATTTTGTTCTTGTTAAAGACCTATTTTTCATTAGAAAGTAAGATATGTCATCTGAATAACAAAAATAATTTGTTGTAGTCATTTTTTTAAAAGTACTATATTGTTTGATAATATGGATTTATTAGATTCTTTTAAACATAGCTCTGTGGATGGTTTACAACTCATCTTAAGATTTATATAAAAATAGGTTGTGGGTTTGAAATATTATATTTTTTATAGCTTAACACACACAGACCAAAGATTGAGGCTATTGTCAATTAAGTTAAGATCAAATCATTATCTCTAATAAAAGCAATGCTCTTTAAAAGACTATGAACTATCTTATGACAAATGTACATTTTTAGTTGGTATATTTTTGTCTTATAATTTTTTAATAAATATTTCAATAACTAAATTTGTAAAAACCAATGAATCAAACATGTATTACCATAGTTGTATGTTGGTTAGTGAATAGACATGTTTATTAACTTATTTTAAGTTCTAGTTTTGTGGTGTTTTTCCTTTTATGGCTACCACCCAAATTTAAAATCCCATAGAAATGCTTTGCTTGTGCCCAATCCAAACTGAGTTGTCAGTTATTTTACAAATTTTCACTTATTAATATAATTTATCTTTATAGAAGAAAGAAACTAAAATCTAAAATTTCGAATTGTTCAAAATAATTATATACATGCATAATAATTTTTAAAAATAGTAATTATATATATAAGCATACACTACATTATGTTTTAATTGAGTGCTTAGAAATGGTTCTATATTCATAGGTAGTCATTTTTTACTAAATTTAGTGTGCATAGATTAATAAATTGTGATTTGCTTAAATTGTGAGATTCACAAAAATCTATCTTATAGTTGTTATGACCAAAATTTTACTTGATATAAAACATTAAAAAAATAAGCAAATTATTTTTGAGAATGTACAATACATGTTCTACACAATTATATTGCACATCAGTTAGCCATCTTTGTAACACAAGACATGTAATGTGTTAAAAAAAATCATATTCCTAAACAACATGAATGATAATGCACAAGTGGATGCATGGTTGATAGACAACCATGCTATCCACTTGTTCTAATAAGCCTACAAGCTCTTAAATAATCCTAAAAATCTCTATGCCAATCTAATGAGTCCCACAACTCAAATGTCCATAATGCACACTTGAGTAAAAAGAGGTGGGTTCAATAAACCACTCGTTTGAATGATTTTTCAATAAGTTAAAATGGGGTTGAAATGGGATCTTGGGTGATTCTAGCCAATCATAAGGCCCAATTTGTGTCTTAAGTCATAATTTAATTATAATTTCAAGTTGAATTAACCTTAATGGAAATTATTAGAAAGGAGAACTCATACTCCTTAGATGACCTCAAAAGGGGGTATAAAATGTCTTTACTTAGCTCCTTGTTGATGGAGAATTCCATCTCATATATTGGATCCATTCTATCTCGATTATTGAATCTAGACAAGATGAGGAAACCCTAGGAATACTTAAAGAATGCAATCAAGGGTTCAAAATAACTTTCTAAGTTTTAATTTCAAGTAATGTGAAGGGAGGAGAATGTTTGAGGGATAAATTTTCCATAGTCACCCCTCTCCATGTTCCTCATCCTTGAATGGTTGCCATTAAAGGGGTCTCCAAGCTTTTCTCATTTTCTATTTTTCATTTCATTTTAATTTTCCATCTTGACACAAAGTTTGGTGAGTATATTGTTTAGGTGCCTAGTTTATCATGATGTTTTAAGGAGATCTAAAGTTCCCATGGTTTGTGAAAAAAATATTGGGAGCTTCAAGCTCCTCTACAACCATTAATCGCCAACAATGTCCAGATTAAAGGAAATTACTATTCATTTTTTTGGTTTTAATAATTAATTTTGTTTCACATTGTAGAGGATAAGAAAATAAGGAGGATTTCCTCTTAAATCAACCCATCCCAGGACTTCTAGAAGCCCATAAAATCCATGAAAGCTAAAATGACTTATCTTTGAGAAATAGGTCATATTGTGAAAAATAAAAGGTTTCATGCCTTAAAAGTGCTTCCATGTGGAAGAGAGAAAAATTTTAAGTCGGATTTCCTTCTCAATTTCCCCATCCCCAGGCCTCTTGTTGCCATAATTGACTAAACAAAATAATTACCAATAATAGGTGAAAGTAATGGGTTGAGTGAAAAACTAAAGACATAACATTAAAAAATAATATTGTGTTAAAAGAATATATTAATAAAATATAAAATAAAAATAAAAACTTTTAAAATATATTAAAAATGAAACTTGCTAACCAAAAAGGTTGGCTAGTGTTGGGGTTGGCAGTGGTAGTCAATAAGTTGATTACCACATTCACAAGTGGGGAAACAACTTATCCATATAGATTTTATGCTAGGTTTAGTTGCATGGATTTTATGCCATGGCTATCCACCCCAAACTAACCACCAATTGGCTCACATGGATCTGTTACACTACTGCAACCTATTAGGAGATCTGTGCTCAACAAATAAGGGAGTGAAGGTCTAAGTCCCTATGGGCAGGCTTCACTTGATAATATCAAATGTTATTTATTTTTTGGAAATGGTACTATTTATTTAGTAGTAATGTCACCAAATATATAAGGGTTGATAGGGAGGTTATAAACATAGATTTATTTCTTACCTAAATGCTTTTAATGATGTGCATTTTCAATACCTATAGAAACAAGGATTACACAGAAGTTATGCATTGGAAAAGACTAAAAGAAAGTTATCATGTCGTAGGTGTCAGCACCGCCCATGCCCTGGAAAGAAGAAACATCACCATTATCAGGATTAAAATTAGGGTATTATTAATGAGCAGTTATGATAGAGAAAAATGAAAGCAAGTGCCATGTCTGAGGGATTTTGTCAAACATTCTATAAATTAGTAGATAATATTCATGCCATCAATTTTCTCATCTTCTGATGATGTTGGAGTGCATAGATCTACAAATCTGCCCCAAATTCAATTCACACTCACTCTAAAATTTAATATAACTGCACTCGGCTGAGGTATCTTGGTTTGGGCATTAAACTAATTTACCCTGAGGATTATCATTCAGACTTATTGTATCATACTGATTTCTCGTGATTGAATTATATAATAAATATCTTCTATCATTTTCCATCATTGATGGTGAAATCTATACTATAACATATTCGTGCTTAAAATGAGTTTTTTAATATAGAAAGAAGTTAAACACTATGTTGGGTAGAGCCAAGAATAGAAATTTTTTGAGATTAGTGAAAACTTATACAAGGCTGAGTTTACATAGTAATTATTTACATGATATTATACTTTAAAAGAGTTTTCTCTATTTTATTTTGTACTCATAAAACCATAAGCATTCTAAAATAAAATTAGAAACAACAAATAATTTATAACCTGCTTATTTAACAACAATCCTTAACATAAAAGATAAAAGATGGAAAACATGCATACAACCAAGAATCATAAATGCTAGAATGATAAGATCAGTCATGATAACCCACAAAATTAATTGCGTTTATACTCCCTAAAAAGACAGTACATCTACACTAGCCTAATCAAATATGCACCAACCAACATGTAATGAAACTCATGATAGAATAGAAGAAAGTCACTTTCATGATATAATTATTAAATGTAGGAAATAAATGTGAAGTAGCTTGAACTCCCAAAAATAACGACACCCACAATACATATACATTATATATGTCATGTCCAGACATGGAGTTAAATGCATTGTTGTAGTCTGTTGAAAGCATAGAGGGGCTTTTTGAGTCCATTGAAATCCTTGAATGAAATGGAATGTGGTTTCACTTGAGTTGAAATAGCTGAGATAAAAAGAATGGCGGCAATGTTGCTCTTGGGTTGAGTTAAAGAAAATAAAAGAACAAAACTTGATATGGCAACCACATTAATGTTGTTGGATGAAAAGGCTGAATTGGGAGGTTCAAACCCTAGACATTGTGATAATAAGGATTACGTGAAGGCAATGAAGAAGGCAAAGATCAATGGTGCAATGCAGAAGAGGTAGCCACAGAGAGGGCTTGGCATGGTACAGTTTGAAAGGCTACAATTGCAAGAGCATAAATGCAAAGAAGAAATAAACCCACCAATGTAGGGGCAACATAAATTTAAAATTGCATAGAGTTGGACAATGGTAGTGGTGGAATTGCAAGGCAAGGATATGACTCTGGTCCATGAGAGGGAACATGTACCTTATGAGAGGGAGAATTCTTATGAGATTGGATAGGTGGTGCATACCTGAGATGGAATCATTGTGGTATGTACTCATCTGCTACCAGTAACTGCACTACCTTCCCTTTCCCACCAAAAAATGCCACTATTATGCATTATGCAGACCATAGGAGGACCTAAAACTACATTAAATTTGAATTATTATGACTGTCACCACCTAGTAACAAAACCAATCGATTGCGTCAAATGACTTTAAATAGGCAATAACATCAAAAGTTTATTAACCAATCAACATACAATAAAAATAGTATTATATTGGATAGGTTAAATAATTTGCATATTACTCTAATTAAAATTTCACATATTTTTGAACATAGGGATTAATGTATTCTAATTGGTCAAAAGCAGAGGGATTAATTCTGAGTTAAAGCATAGTGAATGCAATAGATCCCTCTAGGACTAATAAGCTAATCCCTTTAGGGTGTAACCCACTTCCATTCAGTAACATGAGTGACGGTTAGCTAGGCATGAACTCTCCTATAGGGAAGTGGTCTTTGACTTACATTTTAAGAACCTATGTATAATTACCCCACACACTACCAGATTTAAAAATTTTGCTATGGGAAAACCATCGCTCTTAGAAATTTGAAATGAAAACCTAGATATTCTTAAAATCATGATTTTTAATCTAAAATTGTTTGAAGTATGGTTTTTTCTTTATTAGTATGTAAATTATTTGCTTTAATTCAGGTCAAATTATTAAAGGAAATAGGGCAAATTATTACTTTTACTTATAAAAATTAATAATTTTTTAACTATAAGCCCTAGAATTATTCTACAAAATGCATCTGATTAATGGCAAAGCATATTATAAAATAAATTGATTTTGGTAGATTTAGTTTCTTTATTTTTTTTAAATTAAAATTTGTATAAAACCGGTTACCGATTAAAAAATAAAATAAAATAAATACCTTTTTTCATGTCTAAGAAAAAACATACCATTCTAAGCATTTTAAGACAATTGATCATTTTATTTGCACTATTGTACTAAATTAACAAGATATAAATTTCATACACATTTTCAATTGCAACAATTCATTGAAATATAATGTCCTTAAATAAAAAAAATTCACCCTCTTTCAATATGGTATAATAAGTGAATGTCACAATGCTTGCTAACCCAATAAATCACCCTTTCTCTTTCTTTCTCAAAATATAAAAGATGAATTCATGTATTTCAATGGCTTCTATCATCCAACTAAGACTTGCATAAAAATTTACAAAAATAAGGTAAGAAACTAGTCTTCTAATCCAAGATCAATGTGCTCCTACAAGATGAAACCAAAGAGGGGCTCACCTCTCATCCATAAATACCATCATTAGGAAACGATCATAGGCATCCCCTAAGCAAAGGACTCCAAAATTTGAGCATAAGTAGCACCAACAAGTTGAGGTAAGGTAAGTGTGGGTAAAGGTAAACTGACAATCTCAACTAGATGACTTAAACTGTAAAAATTCCCTACAAGAAAGGGGATTCCACTAACACCCAATCAAAATGACATTAAACTATCTTAAGAACACACAATATAAAGTATGTGAACACGCATGGAATCAATATAGGATTTCAATACTTTAATAATATCAAGAATCACTCACTATAGACAAGAATTACTAGTTTCTACTCTATGTCCCATGGGAGAAGGAATTTGGAATGCCTCCAATATGAGTTATAGACATACATGAAGTGAAAGGTAAGAAAATGAAAATTGTTGAAGCTAATAATATTATAGATCATATGATAAATTACATAAGAAAGTCCATTAATAATTGGATAAAATTACTCTAAAATACAAGAAACATTAAGACATGAAGAGAAGAGAAATGGAATTTCAATTTTGAGACTTAGTCTTAACACACCTGAGAAAGGAAATATTTCCGAAGTGAAATTATGATAAGTTAAAATGGAAAAATATTGTCCCATGTAAAGTTTTGTGAAACTTTGCAAAGAGTACTTATAAATTAGAGTTGCCTAAAAGGGTTGATATGTCTCATATTCTCAATGTCATTGATTCTTATCCATATTATGAAGTATAAAGTAGTGAAAGTGCAAAATTGGATGCTAAATAAACCTAATAGATATATCAGATGCCTAAATAAGAATGTGAGGAATCATAACAAGTGATTGACACATGAGTTGTAAAAAATAAATGTAAGAATGAATATACAAAATCTCTGGTAAAGTTGAAGGGCCAAATAATAGAAGATGTGACATGGATTAAAATATCAAAAGCTACAAAATAATAAATACTACTCGACAAACTCTTAGAGGATGCATAACTAGGAGGTTGAGTTTCTTTTCTTATCGAAGGTGTATGATGTAGGAGCATCTAGGTTTACATGTAATCTTATATCAACAAAAAATATTATAGTTTAGGAAATTTATTAAGTGGTATTTTTCGAAATTTTATTATTGCACATATGTAATTTTTGTAAATTTTCACAAGTCTTCTGTGTTTTACAAATATTATTTACATCTTTTTCACTACCTTTGAGTGTTCACCTATTTATGAAGTTTTACACTACCTACAAACACACATATATTTGTAAGTTTTTATGCACATGTTCCCATACATAGTTGTAATTGTTGGTTTTCTAAATAAGCTTATGAATATATGTGATATAATTAATGTTAGTATTATGTGCAAGAGTAATTTTTTAGTGATTTGTAAAGAATTCTAAAAAGTCTCTCTTCATTTATTTACCTGGAAAGTTTGTCTTTATCCTGCAAGAGTATCATAGTTTAATAGATTCCTTGGAGGAGTTTGTTATTCACTTTGTAATCCATGTGCTGATTTTCTAATCATTAAGGCAAGTGTGACAATATGAGGTAAAGTTATTGAGCAAACATGAGGATAATAGCACAAGGTTTTCTAGTTCAACTACTCAAGGCTTCTGACTTCTTTATACACATTTGGTTTGGTCACATGTCCTTGTGATGTGTTATGGAAGGATCCATTGACATGAATATTCATGGGAAGGTGATAAGTTTCTATTTAATTTTGATCATAATGTAATATGTTATTATGCATTACATTTTAATGTGTTTATACCTTGTAATTATGAGAGACATTTAATATTTGGGGCACAGTAAGGTGTGTTAAAATTTGTGAGTGGGTGCTAAGAACTTAATGTTTTTGGTATATGATAATTTCACCTATAAGCATGACCCTAAACTTGTGAAAATAGGTTGAAATATGGGCCATAGTATTAGGACTTAAATATGATTTTGAGTAATTATTCTGATATTTAAGCTACAATCGTAAAGACTATGAGCTAACAAGAAGATATATGTGGATTTGGTGTTGTAACACATCTCATTGTGAGATTTTGGTGGCATTATTGTTATTTTGCCTCTTGTATTTATTGATGCTAAAATATAATAAATATATAAGTTATGTTTGATATATTTTATTACATATTATGTTGTTTATTTTGAGGGTTTTATGGTCTAAGGAATATCTTAATTGAGACGCCTATCCATAGTTGCATCATCTTATTTGAGATGTAGATCTGAAAACCCTACTCCATGGGGTTAATACTTAACCCTAGACCTTTTGCTAGGTGATAGTTGGAGAAGTTAAAGCTACTTTGTGTTATGGGTAGTTTTTTTGTAATTAGTTTTTAACATGTTATATATTTTACTATACTAGTTCCTCTATAACAATAATCATAAATTTATAAATAAGGATTGGAAATGATGATACGCTATCCTAGAATGATACTTGAATTTGTATTATGAAATATTTGATGCACTATAATTATTAACTTGTATGTGAAATTTAGGGTCTTAGATATTTTTTATTCATGAAATGCACCCCAATCCACTCTAAGAGCATGCTCAATTTTTTGTAACTAGGTTTCAAGTTTTGTGTAGTTTTGAATGTTGTCTTGACATGTTGTAAGGGATCAATGTTGTTGTTCTTCTACCTTGCACCTAGATCATGTTGAGAACTACCTTGAGATACCTTATATCTTTATGATAGATGGATTTCATAAGAATTGTGTCTTATGCATACTTTCAAAGATGATATTATATGAAGGTGGTACTGAATTTTGTCTCTATTTGATAACATGACCTCGAATAGTAGCATTGATGAACTTAGATGAAGACAAGTAAATTCACCCATAAAATAAGTATATATGATGTTATATATTAGTGTGATGTCTCCTAAGAAATAATACCTTTAGTGGTTAATTTATTAAGAATATTAATAACCTTAGAAACCTAGTTTGTAAGCCTAGTCGTTAAGTCCCTTCATCTATGAAACAAGGAATGGTGGTTAGAGTTTATTTGTAGACACTAGAAAACTGTACACAATGGTTCTAGATGTCAAAATGTTTTGGGACCACCTAACCCTTCTGAACCCACTAACCAACCCATCGGACCTTGAGTCTAGTTAGTTATTTAGCTAACTAAACTCACTAACTCACTAACTAACCCTTAACCCAACCCCTTTTAACTTACCTTGACCCCTTTAATTTTGGACACTCGACCATTGATGGTCAGCATGATCACCATCGGTTAGGCTAACCATCAATGGTTAGATCTTCCTCATTATAACATAAACACCAGCTATGTGTAAGCTAACACAACATAATTTAATATGTCTACCTTACCTGGTGTTAATGAACTCCTAAGCATTGAATTTAGTAGCTTGATCCTCTAGGTAACCTTATATCCTCCATCTCTCTTTGCCTATAAAAGGAGGGAGTAAGAGGTGAGAAAGGATCCATCAATCAATCAAAAGAGCATTCTAGCATATAGGTATTCAAGCTTCCAGCCAACCAGTCTTCCTTCCAGTAATTCAACAACTACAATAGAGACCTGAACCTCTACCAAAATTACTCTTGAGGCAAAGTATTGTTACTCTACCAAAATTTCTCCAACCATCATCCATTTAGTAAGAAACAAGTACAATTTGTATTTCAGCTTTATTTGCTTGGTTTCTAACTTCTAGACCTAAATTAGACCTCCTGCACCTATCTTTCAACTTCCTTGCTTCGAACCAGACTGTTAAAAAACCCTTACCTGATCATTAACCCATTCTACCAATATTTTATAATTACCTTTAAAATCCATAGGAAACCATTGATGGTTAGCATAACCATCGATGGTCACCCCCAACCACTGATGGTTACCCAACTACTAACAGTCAGCTTAACCGTCAACGATCACTCTGACCACCGACAATCATTGTGGTAATAAATAATAGCGAGTTATTTCTAACCCCTTAATACCAACTAAATTTAACTTTTTGTGTCCCTACCTATTCACAGACCCCTACCCAATTTTCTAAACCTGACTTGGTCTATTTTAGCACTAGTATTGACCCGTTATTACTATATTTAGTTATTTTGTGTAACAAGCATTCATTTCTTATTGTATTTCATTTCAGTTACTTTATGTTATTTGATGCAAGTACTTTCATTTTATCTCTTTCAACTTAATTATTATCAAAGAGTGGATTAATAGCCTCCTAGCAAGCTCACGCTTCTTGGATCTAGCTCATACTAGGCAATCCACCTTACTATCTTTCTAACAACCCCTTTTGTTAGTGTTTTCTTATCTACAGGTCATCCTTCCAAGACAAAAAAGATCTCTCCACACTCATCTAGATCACACATGCATAACAACCAAGTTCTTCTACCACACCCTTATTACTACTTTCTTACCTTCTTCCTTAATTAACAAATGAGTAAAAATTAAGAGAAATAGTTTGGCACACCTGCTGGGACCTAGCATCATCTAGGTGTCCTTTTCTTCCTTTATTCTATTCTCATACAACAAAATCTAAAATTTCTTTTGGGCTTAAAATAAACCTTGCATATATTGATTGCTTGCTTCTTTTTAGTTCATTTAGTAACTTAAAATCAAAAGTAATCAATTGTAGTTTTACTCTTGTTATCACACACTTTACCAAACCACATAATCAATCAACACATCAAAATAATTGACATAATCCCTAACTAGGATTTCATCACCTCGCAGTACACCTAACCCTTTTAGCTATCATACTTGGAGGTCATTACCAAGAAGAGAAACTAAAACTCAGCTCTCTGGTTGAGTCTAAACTCTAAAATTTAGTATATCTCAGCTAAGCACCTGACACCCTTATTGTTGTGGTGTGTGAAGTGAGGGGGTAGGCCCCAATATCAAGCCATTCTGACTTTCAATACAAAATTTTTAAAGCCTTTAACACCTAAAACCAACCTTAGACTTCCTTTTTAGTACCTGATCTACAAACCAAATTTCCTCTTCACACTTTCTAAGGTATAAGCCAAAAGCGATAAAAAGTGTGCTAAGTCTTTAAATGCACTTTAGTGTATGTTTTGATTTCTCTGAGATCTTTTTTTTCTTGCTTTGTGTTTTGATTTGTGTGTTTTTCATCACTTCTTTTCTATTCCTCACATGGTCTTTACTAGACAATAATTGAGGAATCACACCAACCAAGAACCACCTTTCTCTTCTTCTTCTTCCATGGAGTACACTTATGATCTTGAGAGTTCTCCTCATCTTTCTTCCCCTCCTACCATGTCTCAAATAGTTGTTGAGGGTGATGTGGATTTTTCTACCTTCCTTGATAACAACCCCATAGCCCTTCAACATTACCTTAACACCCTATCTAACCCCTCCCCTATTGCTTCGATTCCTCCTATGAATCCACCTTATTGTATGCCTCCCCATCTTATGGTTGGATCTTATGGTTGGCACCACCTATACCCAACCTATGATCACCCAAACATCTTCTTCCACCAATATTCCATCCACTACCACCACCCAAACTCAATCCATCATCCCAACCAATAGCCAAACACCCCCTACACCAACCAACACCTCCAACATAGGGGAAACCTCACCTCTTATTACCCACACCTCATCCACTATGGGGGTATCTTCTACCCCTATTTCCACCATTCCCCTTATCATTCCCAACCCACCAATTTCCACCCCACTTCAAATTTAGTGTTTTTCATACCTCCTACCCTTTCATCTATTAGCACAAGAGTTACCACTAAACAGCAACCAATTAATCCTTCCATACCTCTAAATTAACCCATATCAATACCTCAAAAAATAGCCATGACATCCTACCAATATGTTCCTAATCCAAAAGGATACATAGCACCTTTTATGCCCATTAACCCTTATGTGGCATCGTCCCAACCTTAAATGACCACATACCAATATGTGGTATCTTCTCAACCTTCTACCACTTATCCATATATTGTTTCCACCCAACCTCAACCAAAGTTACCACATAATTATGGATCTTCCCAACCCCAAATAGATTTGGTCAATATGTTAATGGACAAAATTACCAATCTAGATTCATCTATCTTTGGGGCTCATAACATTTTATCTTATGATTGAATCTGTAATGAACCTATTTACCTATCCATCCCTATCTGATCTTATTCTCCTCAATGGGAACTACCCAAGTTTCCCAAGTTCCAAAGCAAGGAGGACCCCCAACAACACTTAAGAGCATTTCTCCATTCTTGCTATTTGATTGCATATGATTGTGCTCTTTTCCTTCATAATTTCCCCATGTCTTTATCTGGACCAACATTAGATTGGTATAGTGTTCTCACCAAGCACTCCATCTTTTCCCTTTCCCAACTAGCCCACATCTTTTTAGATCATTTCTTAGTCAATATATCTAAGAAGGTCTCTATTACCAGCCTCTACTCCATCAGGCAATTTGATGATGAATCAATTATCAATTTTGTAGCACTATGGAGAGGTCTTATTAACAAGCTCTCTTTGTCTTTACCCCAACCTGGCTTGATTGAAATTTATCTTTAGGTTGTGCCAAACACATTGATCCTACTCTTTAAGTTCAAACTTTTAGAACCTTTGATGAGGCTTTCACAATGGCACACAAATTAGAAATTAGAGCCATTGAGGAAGGGAAATAAAAATTGAAAATAAAAATTCTAGCTTCAAATCCAACAATCATTCCTCATCCAAAACCACCAATCAATCTAACCATCCAAACACCAAACTAAAGGCATCCACAAACTTAGTTATCCTTAAGACTACTCCATCACCAACTATCAACCAACCAAACTAAACCAACTCCTCTAACTCTTCCAACCAAAAAAACTAAAATCAAAACTGAGTTGCCCCAAAAGAATACACTCCAATAAGGGATTCTTGTGATTCGGTTTTGGATAAATTTCGTAAAGCCAACATCATATAACTTCTTCCCATAAAACTTACCCAAAAATTTGATGCTTCTCTCCCTACACCTAGTTGGTACAATGAGAATGATCTATGTGCTTTCCATTGTGTCATTGACCATGATGTTAGTAGGTGTAACACCTTCAAAAATATTATCCAAAACATGATTGATAAGGGAGAACTTCTATTTGATAGTCTCAATGCACCTGAAAATCAGGCCCTTGACATCTTTTATAAACCTTTCCCTAATCATGCCCCTTCTACCAACTATGATATTAAAAAACTAGAATCATCTCATGCTCGTGAGGTGTATATGGTCAATGTCATTATCAGTGAACCTGTCATTGAGGAGACCATTACATCAACTACCTCTTCCTCCATTTCACTCATTGAAGTGGTAAACTCACCCTCTTTTCCTTTAGACACCCAAACAGAGGAAGCAACCACCCCTCTTTCTTTACTTGATGAAACTATGCACTTATCTACATCTCCTTTGATAGAAATACCAAAGGAGGCAACTATTGTCTCAACTACCTCTTCCCCCACTCAAGTTATTGAAGTGGTGGAATTACCCACCATTCTTTTGGATACACAAACAAAGGAAATAACTATATTCATTCCTTTACTTGTGGCCATCACATCTTCCTCCCCTATCATAGAATCACCGGTTCTCTCTTTAAGAACCATTCCACAAGAAGAGATCACCTTACCTAATCCCTCCATGGAGGAAACATCTTCTCAAATCTTGGAGCCTTTCATCAAGGAAAAAGGTGAAGAAACTATTCCCTCACCTCAACCTATGGGCTTAATCTTTGAAACCAATGACCAAGGGATCAAACCCATTTACAAGCCTCTTTCTAGATTGGTCCAAATTCTAGAGTTCACTTCTCAACCCAATCTGGATAGAGACACCTTTTGGCATCATCTTGGGCTCCCCTATCAAAATAAACATGAACCTTCAACCTCACTTTCATCCACCATAAAACTTATTATCACCTCAATACCTTCATCAAACACCTATTCATCCAAAACCGTAGGAGAACCATCCAATCCACCTCCATCTGAAATTGTCAAATCACCTTATGCTTCTATAACCAAACCTATCGAGAATCTAGGAATACTTCCTACACCTAGCCTTGCTCACCCATCTTTGAAGTTGGACTTAACCCCATCTAGTCCACCAAAGAAAACCCCAACCAAACCAACTAAGAAAGTGGAACCACCTAAACTCCCACCTCGAACCAAAGTCATACCACCACCTTTACACTTACCTTCTATCTTAGGACCCAATCCTTCAACCATCCTAGGAGCTCATTCTTTTACCAAGAAGGTGTACACTCCCAAAATCACCCAAACTAAACATTTTCCTTTCATTATACCTTTACCTACCCCCACTAAATCATCAAACTCCCCATCATTCTTAACTAACCTATCCACCCCTACCTTCCCACCTATCTCCAAACCTTCATCATCCACCTCCAAATCTTCCACCTCAAAAAAAAAACATAACCATTCAATCCTGACTAAAACTACCTACCAAAACCATTTCACCACCTATAAATTTTGCGATAAAGCCTACTTCTAAGAAGGCTCCCACTCCTAAAACCAAAAACCCAACACCCTCAACAAATTTGTTCGAATCTTACTCAACCATTCTATAAAGCTTGTTACAAAATTACTCCTTAAGCCTACCACCTATCAAAGCCATTGACCCTTCAAGTCTTAAACCATCTTGGTTAAAAAACAATCTAATCTACTCATACCATAAGACACATGGACATGACATGAAAAATTGCAAAGCTCTCGAAGCATTTTTACATAGCTTATGGGATGAGGATGATCTATTATCAAATGAACCTCCCTTGATCCAATTACCAACCCAACCACCAAATGAATTTATCCAACACTTACTCCTCCACTCTCATTTGAAAGTGAGGAAGAACCAAAGTAGACATCTAGACAACACTTACCCTCATCCACACTATCTATATGGTTACCTGATCTAGGGCTCAACAAAAAGATAAGGGAAAGGCCAAAGTGTCTATTCCATGGGCATACTCTTCTACCCCTCAACCTTCCAACCTAACCCAAGCACCCTCACCTTTACCTTTACCTTCACCAAAACCCAAAATATCCATTTTGGGTGCCTCTCCCTCCAACCCTTCTGAATCCATCCAATGAGTGGTGTTAAAATAACTTCACCAGACGTCGCTGAAGATGATCCTTTACAAACTAATAAAAACCTCACTCCATCATCATCAAGCATTGATAGAGGCCCTGTAATCAATATAAGTTCAACCAAAAGACCTCAACCTCTTCATCCTTTGTTGGAGCCCTTCAACATTCTAACTTTGTCATATTCCAAGATTCAAAAATACCTTATGTCCATTTTGAAGATCCTGATCCTCCCCTCTTCATCACTGCATACTTTAATCAAACCCACATAAAAAGGATGATGATTGATGGAGGAGATAGTATTAACATTATTTCTTCTCATGATTATGACCAACTCCAACTACCTAAGAATATCATGTCCAAAACTGCAGTGGTCCTCCATTTCTTTAATGATACTATGGCCACTACCTTGGGGACAGTTGTCCTCCATGTCTGTTTGGGACCTCAAACAATTCCATAACTCTTTTATGTTGTAGAAGGCAAGTTCCAATACATCTTAGTTGGATGCCCTTGGATCCATGCCATGAGTTGTGTCCCATCTATGTTGGATCAATGTGTCAAGTTAAAACATGAGGGTCAAGTCATCACCATAAAAGCTGACCCTAGTCCTTTCACATCTTGTAACATGACATATCAACCCAATGACATTCTTCTTCCTCTCTCATCCACCTCACCACCAATAAATAATAATTCGACCCCTATCATCGATGAATCTTCAACTAGCTCATCTATCCCTTCTTCTCAGATCCCCATAGAGGACCCCTTGGAACCCACATGCTAATGTCTCTCACTGGGGGAGTATCATCTTTTAGCCTTGGATGCCTTTCCTACTCCTCAATAGTATGGGAATCTTGACCATGATCCTAGTTACGACCCCAATATTGGAACCATGATTCTTTTAAGATATTGCTAATGTCTCTGATTGAGGTGTACTAGACAAATGAAACATGTAATATATTGCTTTTCCTTTTACAACTATCCATAAATTTTATCAACATTAATCAATGTAATATATTTCATGAATTCAAAAATATATTTTGAATAACTCTTGGTCTTAACTTGTGAAATGTAGATTCAAATATGTCCAAGATTAGATATGGTGAGATGACCATCAAGGAATACATGGCATTTTTCAACATGAAATCTTTAATAAATCTTATTAACATGAATTTTTTTTGCATACATAGATTATTAGAATTCCACCATTGAGACTTCTACTAAGTCTTTTGATTATGCGTTCATGATATGAAATAAAAAAATGATAGTTTCCCAATTCCAAGTTTATAACTATCTAATCACTTCTGTAATATGAACTTGCATGCCATGTCATCATTAAAACAAATTGAAATATTTCATTCTCAATATTTACTGAGAATGTCATAATGTTTCTTGTTTGAATATGTATTTCTCAAGCATTGATGTGGCTATTATTATTATGGAAGTTGCCTTCACTACAAATCTAATTACTACATCCAGAATCCTAGATTTGATTCCAAAGGTTAGACATTGAAAAAAATTAATTTTGTGTGTTGCTTCAATTTAGTTAACCTACAAAAAAAACATGGATTTGTCCTGAATAAATAAAATTGCATAGGCATTAAACCATTGTTATTAAATAGTTTGCTTAAAAATTCACTTCTAAGATTGTTAAGATGAATAATTCATAGACTATTGCATTTGCTTACCATTCAACATGCAAAAGTCCCAGGGGAATACTCTAGCATCCATTTGTCTCCAACTTAGAATCAATGTTGAATGTCATTGCCAATCAAATTTCATATATTAGCAGGCATAGAAAAATAGTGAAGTTTTTAATGGCATGGATAAATTAATATAATTATTTGAGAATGATTGGATGGATTTTATAAATGTTGTGGGCCATTCAACTTAGATCAAGACCAATCATTAGTTGTTCAATAGATAGAGGAAGGATTTGTACAAGGCACAATGAGTCAAACATCTAGCATATCTTTTACAGTTAAGTAGCATAGCTATTTTTAATTGAAAAAACATAATATATTATTTTGTTGTCAAATTTAAATAATGCATTTACAACCATATATAATATCTTTCAAAAAAAATAAGTGAACTTATTTTGAACAAAATAGTCCAGCACCAACTCTATTAGAATGCTTCGACCAGCTCCAATAATTATGATAGCCCCTTCAAGATTAGATTCATTGCATGCCATACACTGGATTAGCTAATAAAAACCAATGACAAAGAGGTAACTATATTTCATTATAATATATTTGAATTAAATAAGGACTATAAATAATTGAATCTATTTAAGATGTACTCTATTTGAAGAAAAAAGATATTTTATGGAGTTGTCTTTATTTATTGTTGTCATTTTTGGACAATTGTAGACATACCACAACTATGTCAACCTATTTTTTAAAACTTGTCAAAGTTATAAGATTTTATGCCAAGCCAAATTGTCTTCAGTTGTGCATCATTATCTTTATATAAGATATTTTTTGTATTCATTCTTAGTCAAAAAATAGAAAAATGAAGAATCCCAAGTTGCATGAATAAATAGATATTTTGAATTGCAAAAATTTTATGGAGTATTCAAAGTTTTAGTTTTAATATTTTAATCCTTTTGCATTGTTTTTGTGAACTTATTTTCAAGGATTGAAGTTTTTATGCAGGAAATAAGTTATAATATTATTTTTGTCTCAAATAGCCTAATAATTGCTAATTGGTTAGATTATTTTAAATTTTATAAAAAAAAGTAGCAAATCACTATGCTTTTTTTTTTCATAAGAAAATAGTGACAATTTATGAGTTTTACATTAGCCAACATTCTTTGAAAAGTTATAAAAAAATCCATAAATAAGAGTAATAATTCATTTTGGATTTATTTAACAATACTTTCTTGATTGGTTATAAATTTATGAGCAAATGCAAACAAAATGTTTATATTGAATTAAATAAGGAATAAAAATACTTTTATTATGCCCTCTAGTTTTTGTAGGTCACATATATCATATATACAAATATTGGCATCATTTTAGTTTACCAACCCAACATCTCTAATGATATACAAGCATAATCTTGTAAAGATTTGCATTTTGGTTTGTACTGACGAAGGAGATTTGCATCTTGGTGTGCCTGCATTTTTCGGAGAGGTATTATCAGAAAAGGGGAGTTTTGTAGATGTGGATAGCTAGAAAATAGAGACAACCATGATGCATTATGGTTCATAGTTATATTTGAGTCTACGGCATGTGAAAGCACTTACCAATTTATAGTCATCCTCCATACTCATAACACGTTTATGGGGAGATTCAATAAGGCTGGCCAACACCCTCCTTTGAGCCATGCCAATAGTAATCTGTTGAGCCATGCCATGGCCAAATTATGTCGCTTCCACCTAATCAGACTATGTAAAGGAAACCTTATTCACGATAGAGGAAACCATATAATATAAAACCTATTTACATTATAACACAATGTAGTATAAAAAAATTTACAATATAATAAACATACAAACATATATTATGTAATACATAATATATTATAAAATATAATATGTAGAATACATAAAAATATAGAATAAAATACAATATATTATATTAACTATTTATTAAAATATAATATTATAATATAAAAATAGTTACAATAAAATGTTATATCGAATAAAAAATATTATATACATATATCTACATATATAAAAATATATAATATGTTATAAAATATAATATATAAAACATATAAAAATGGAAAATTTTAGAAATTTATATTCACTTATGGAGTATATTCTCTTTTTAAGTGTATGATGTAGGCACCCCTACTTCTTGAAAATTAAACCTACCAACTCTCCTTGCTGCCTAGGACCGATCACCAATCGACTAGCTTTTCTCTCAATCGATGACCCCTTTACCATGAGATTCACATTGTATCATGAACGATGCCCCCTTATGCAACCATGTGGCATGCACATCGTAAAAGCTTTGATATTCATTTAAATATCAATGTAAGCAAAAAGATAAACCCTATAACCTCAATGCATTACCGCCCCATAAATATCATTACATTGTTGATTCGATCCACACATTGGACATGAAGTATTTTTGTAATCAAATAAAAAATAGTCAATAAAAGATACCACTACCCTGTGAGCTATAAACCCCTTTATAATGGGTGTAGGGTATGTAAATATAACAACTACTCTAAAATCAAGGTATGTGTATGATATAGACCCTCTAGTGTACAATATCACATGAAATACCATGTCATTGCCCCTCATCATCACTGCTCACCTCACTTTGAAATCTTTCACCACTTGTAAGTTTTATATGGCCTTGTTGTAATTTCCCTATATGTCAATATATTGGTAGCATAAATGAGCATAAGTTACAATATAGACTTTGAAACCTCAATGTCTTGAATCCATATGATTGGCAATGTAGTGTTGATTTGAGTCACATATCAGACATGGAGCCTAATCACAATCAAATAAATGTCATGTTGTTTTCGTCGACCCGTCATGATATCCCAACATGTACAATCAAAGAGCATACCACCTTGAAAGTTATGTACCCATTTCTAATGTATGCAAGTCATGTAAATCCAAAAACTATCTAAAATATGTATAATATTCTAAATGTTAAACATCATCTCAAATCCCAATAGGCACAAACGCAATCTATCACGAAATATGGATGACACATTTCACATGAAGCTTTGGAATTAGAATGTAGATGATTTTTGGTGCAAATACAACTTAATTACATATTTTTTTGAAGCTAATGATGTGTCATTGAACTCAAGAAACTTCTACAATATTTGCCAAAAAAATCTAAGGATAACTTCCTAGTTACAATTTCAGACCTGTGTGGACATCTAGCATAATTACTAGATGCAAGCATTGCATATCAACTAATGTTCTTTGGATCAGCCCCTAGAGGTACATGTTCATTTTTGTCCAAGTATAAGAATGAAGTAATAAATATGATTGCACAATTGGGATCTTCAACATTATTATATGCCTTGAGTATGATAAACACTATGTGGCCAGATCTACATAAAGTCATTCCAGCTACACAAACTTATCACCTAAATAACTATTTTTATTGGAGAAATAAAAACATAATTATAAATCCACATCTTGTATCTTCATATATGGATAAAATATTTTTAATTTTTGTGAAGAAGTTTTGCATAAGCATCTCCACAACAAAGATTATTGGTATAGATACTCATACTGAACCTATGTTTTCTAGCACTCAATAGATATTAAAAATGTATGTAAAACCATGATTAACTAATGTAATATTTTTACTCAGGTATGAATGGTAGTACACAAGCTCAATGCACATCATGGGGTTCTATGGTTAACAAATGCATCTAACATGGACACATTAAATTGGGAATAACCACTTCAGCTTAATTCTACAAGGATATTCTTTGATCAACATGTAAAAACATGGAATTTGTAGAACATGAATACAATCCATGATTTAATACATTGTTCTGATCTTGATAATCCATGCTCTCTTACCACCAATCACATATTTGGTGTCGATCCTAATAAATATTATGAGACCTATTTATAAATTAGGTACAATGCCACACCTAATGCAGTGGGTCAAAATGTATACACAAAAAATGCGTCACTTTCTAATGCAGATATAAATCCTCATGGACACTACAACTAACCTCAACCATGTTTATCAACAATGAATGGCGTGAAACTTACCTCCTAATATAGAGTGATGATAGAGTCAACATCCACAATGCAAACATGCTCTCAATATGTCGTGTAAATGTAGATTGTCAACCGATTATTTGTTTCCATGTTATACTTAAATATATAGCAAAGTATGTAACAAATGGAAATGACTGCATACAATAAGTTCTTTTTAGAAACTAGATAGTGACATAGGAGCACAAGAGACATTCCAAATGGTAAAAAAGTTACCTTGACAAATTTTAGCTAAACATTTGTTACCTTATCTATTTGTAAATAGGCCTTCAAAAAGGTCCTGCAGACCATATCTACTAAAGACAACCTACCATATTTGTATGCAACTAACATATTGGCAACAATGTATAATAAGGAAATGTTAAAATGCTTAAACACTCTAGTTTCAATATGTAAATTTGAGCAAAGAAAACATACAGAGATATCTAACTAGAACAACACTCAACTTGAATAAATCATGCTTCTATATATATAACAAAAATCCATGCTAACGTTGAACTTATGGGTGAAAGCAGGATTAGTTAATGAAGTGGTTGGAAAAATTATTTATATTATCTACAATGTAGATTCAAATCCACCTTCATCACTTATATATATATATATATATATATATATATATATATATATATATATATATATATATATATATATATATATATATCATTCAAAAAATACTTTGGTCCCCCATGGGATATTTACAATCTGTCACTTCTTCTAATTCCTCCTATTACACAAGTTAATCATCGACAAATGCCTATCAAAATGTCATGGTGTATAACCATACATAAAGCACAGGGAATGAATCTTGATAAAGTAATAATTGATATTTTGACCTCAGCAATATACACATGGATGTATCTAAGAATCCCAAAGTCACCACCACTTGTCAACCCTATCGATAGAGTTCGTAAGGCAAGATCTAATGGGGAGTCACCTTGTGGACCTACTAACAGTCAGGCTTGGTGGGACTCTAATCAATAGTGAGGCCACAACTAGCTTGGGAGATAAGGGCTACAGTCTTGACATTATTAGACATTACAAAATTAGGAGCCAATAGGAAAAAATTATGTGGACCCATGAATAGTCAGGAAATAACAACTCAAGTTTGCCTAGTGAGCAAAATACATACATGTGATCTCATTGTCAGTCGGAAACAGACAAGCTGAGCACCTGGGACCAATGATGACGAATGACATGTTACAAGCCCAATGTAACCCCACAGTGACATGTTACATAGGGTATGTAGCAAATACAGATGTGACACGTGCCCCTTATGCAGAGTTAGCTTCAATTGGCAGCCATCCCAACACCATTAATGCATCTAACAACAAATAAAAGAGCGTGGGTAGGGTTAATCATCAAAGCAACATCTAACCACCTAAGGCCATGTACCAACACGTGGGTACATAATGAGTACCACAGGTTGAACTGAACAACATGCGAGCAATGCTTGTAACCTGTAGATGCCGACATTGTTTACATTTGTATTTGTAAGATTTAAGTTTGCATATAATGTACTCCTATTTAACCTCAACAAACAGTGTCAAGCAAAGCATAACAACAGTTCATAACTTTATAATCCAGAGATTATATACAGAGATTACATTAACTACTCTATATATCTATTCATTTTAATCATTGCACCATCATAATTATGATCATTAAACCACCATATCATATTATATTGAAAAATCTGATGCCAAAAAAAATAATTCACTATATACAATATAAAATCTTTGTGTCAAACTTGACAATGAATACACCCAATAATAACCTTACACATGTATAATCCCTTCAAAAACCTATTCCAACTCTTTCTACACATACTCCAATCTCCCTTAAATAAATAATAAAAAAAAAACACTCCGAATATAACTTGCACCCTTAAGGCACCTGCTAGTAACTATTATTTTTTCCTTTTGAAGAAAGCTTCATGTTTTGGTACATAACGTGAGTTTAATGTTTTTCCTCGAATTTTTAATCTGATCGGGTGGGACACTGCTTGCAATCGAGCTCAGTATTGTCCCCAAAGTCCACCGTCTTTAACTACCTACCTGTCATTCGGGAACCACCCGTCGCCTAAATGCTTTTTTCTCACCAAATCAGTGAAAAACGTTGGTCCATCCATTAAATGATGTTCTTAATTTTATACAACTGCTTCTTTACATACTCTCTTTCCCAGTTGGATTTGATTGCAGTCTCTTTTCTCAGCTACATACTGTGTTTTCAGGGTACTCGCCTTCTCTGACATTACAGAGAACGTTATTATTGTTGTGTGGAAGATGGGAAGATCTCCGTGCTGTGCAAAAGCACATACAAATAAAGGGGCATGGACTAAACAAGAAGACGACAGGCTCATTGCCCACATTCAAGTCCACGGAGAAGGCAGATGGAGATCCCTCCCTAAGGCCGCAGGTTTTTATTTCCTGTTCATTTCGTCTATAATGATAATATATCTGTATAGAAGTATAAGATTTTGTTTGTACTTTAACAGGGCTGCTGAGATGTGGGAAGAGCTGCAGACTGCGGTGGATAAATTATTTGCGCCCCGATCTCAAGCGAGGAAATTTCTCTGAAGAAGAAGACGACCTCATCATAAAAATGCACACCCTCTTGGGGAACAAGTACGCACAGAATTTATGACTCTTACTTTAGTGATTTCTTTCGTTTTATTAATTTAAGATTTGATGTATAAGATTAAGTTATTTGTATTAAATGTTAAGTATGTGGAAATGGCGGTGCAGATGGTCTTTGATTGCAGGGAGATTGCCAGGGCGAACGGACAATGAAATAAAGAATTACTGGAACACCCACATCAAGAGAAAATTGCTGAGCCTGGGAATCGACCCACAATCCCACCGCCCTATTCACCCCATTAATAATAACAAAAGCAGCAACAGCCCCAGTCGCTCTCCCCAGCAAGAAATTGTAATGGCGGATTTCTTCCACTATAATCACTCGGAAGTGAGCAGCTCTGTTAATGAACGCGCGGCTTCAGACGCAGACAGTCGAAGGGAAGAGCGGCCAGACATAAATCTGGATTTGTGTATTAGTTTGCCTTGTTCCGCCCCTCCTACGAATAATAGAGAAAGAGCCGTCGATTCTAACAGCCGTAAGGCATGTTACCAAATGGAGTTGCAAATGAAAAAAATACAGTGAAAAAAATACTTACATGGTTCTATTACCCTTATGATGCCACCACCATTTTTGTTACTATTATTGTTTTTGTTTATGCACTCTTATTGTTCAAATTAATGGATGCAATACTTCCAAAATCAAATGAGTGATTATACAGAGAGAAGGCAATTTCTAGAAGCGGAAAAGAGATTAATTGTTTGGTATTGAAAATAACTACTTGTTGCCTTGCTATGTTATTCAATTAATGGTCACAATTGATTTGATTTTATAACGATCATGCCGATTTTCGATCTGAAATTGAATGGTATATATTCATGTAACCCTTTCAAGTTCAAGTTGAAAGGTAATTTTGAATGGTATATATTCACATAACCCTTTTAAGTTGAAAGGGTTACATATTTACATAATTTTGAATGATATATATTTATGTAACCTCTTTAAGTTAGAAGGATATATATTTATATATAAAAAAATTATAATGAAAAGTTTGTAATGATAAGTTTGTAAAAAATAATTGTATTATATATATTTATGCGACTCTTTTTTTATAATGACAAACTTATAATGGTAAGTTTGTAAGAAATAGTTGTATTATAATTAATACGAATAATTTAAGTATATATTTTATTAAAATATGTGTTAAATAAAATATTATTTTTTAAATTTGTAATCATTTTAATTGTTAAAATGGGTTTGAATTTTGAAGAACTTTAATAAATAAATTTGATGTATTTATGTTTCTCAATTATGTTGATAGGCATGCATTTATCAAAATGAGTTTTATGTTCGTTCTTAATCAATAGTTCATTTTTTGAAGTTGGAGGATGTATACAATCAGATTTTTCTACTACTCATGCATGGCATGGGATGATTGGTCTACGTCACAAAGCTAGAAATATGCTGGCAGGGATGCGATGTCCCTCCGATGACCAATTGATAGTTACAGTATAGTGCGTGGTCAATAAATCCAAGTAATAGAGTGTATACCTTTTGCCACATTTGCAAGTCTATTTTACATATATTTATTTTCTACATTCAATACCATTATTTTTTTGTGCTAGCTTTTAATGTGTATGCAAGGATGTAGAGATTTTTGTGATGTGTTATTAATCCAAACTAATATTTCCGTTAATAGTCTAATCTTAGAAAAATTTAATCTATACGAGCTCATCATATATGAGAGCAAGTTTGACAATTCATTTTTCTTATTATGTGAGACAACTAGAAGGCAATCGTGGTTAGCATCATATTAAGTTAAGATTTTTAAATAACACAAATAATTAAGTGTCTTCATTTTTTTAGCATTGTGTTGTTTGTGGCATAGAATCATTGGCTTCTTATAAATAGAGATTTGTTAATGGTTTATGGCTCTATTTAAGGTTTATATAAAAATAGGTTGTGGATTTGAAACATTGTATTGTTTTGATAGTTCGATGTGTATAGGCTAAAGATTGGTTATGTAGACATTATTAGGTAAGTTAATATTGAATCAATCTCTTTGCATGAATGCAGTGGGAATATTGTGTTTGTCTTATTTATATTATTGGCACTAATGTCATTTTAAAAAAAAAATCAATATAGTTTTTCTTGCCATAAACTTATATGCATACCTATAAGGACATGATTTCATTCGATATGTAGGGACATTATTTCATTCTATCCAAAGTTCTATTTGTTTATTATATGGTAAGATCTATCATCTAAATAACACAAAGAATTGGTCGTGCTTTGATTTTTTTAAAGTACTATGTTGTTTGAAAACATGAAATCATTGGCTTCTTGTAAACATAACTCTATGAATGGTTTAAAGCCCATCTTAGGGTTTATGTAAAAATAAGTTGTAGGTTTGAAACATTGTGTTGTTTCAATAGCTCGACTTGCATAGACCATTTTTTAAATTAATATATTTCTTCTTCACATAAATTTATGTATAGGTCTATAGGGTTGTCATTTTATTCTTTCTAAAAATCTATTTTTCATTAGAAAGTAAGATATGTCATCTGAATAACACAAAAAATTGATTGTATTTATTTTTTAAAAGTACTATGTTTTTTGATGGCATGAATTCATTAAATTTTTGTAAACATAGCTCTATGAATAGTTTACAACTCATCTTAGGATTTACATAAAATTAATTTGTAGGTTTGAAATATTGTATTTTTTATAGCTCAACACACACATACCAAAGATTGGGGCCATTGTCAGCTAAGTTAAGATCAAATCATTATCTCTAATAAATGCAATGTCTTTTGGAAGACTATAAACTACCTTCTGACAAATGTACATATTTAGTTGGTATATTTTTGTCTTATAAATTTTTAATGAATATTTTAATAACTAAAACTAAAAAAACAATGAATCAAACGTATATTCCCATAGTTGTATGTTGGTTAGTAAATAGACTTGCTTATTAACTTATTTTACGTTCTTTTTTTTCTACTCTCTTATGGTCCTTTGGTGTTTTCCCTTTTGTGGTTACCACTCAAATTTAAAATCTCATAGAAATGCTTTACTTGTGCCCATTCCAAACCGAGTTGTCAGATATTTTACAAATTTCCACTTCTTTATATAATTTTCTATATTTATAAAGGAAAAAAACTAAAAATGATAAATGACAAAAAGTGAATTTTAAATTGCTCAAACTTATTTTATATATGCATAATAATTTTTAAAAATAATAATTATATATAGGCATACACTACATTCCATTTTAATTGAATGCTTAAAAATGATGATATATTAATAAAAGTTCAAAAATGATGTTATATTCATAGTAGCCATCTTTTACTAAAGCTAGTGTGTATAGATTAACAGATTTTTATTTATTTAAATTATGAGATTTACATCAATTTTATAGTTGTCAAGACCAAAGTTTTACATGATGAAAACTATAAAAAATTAGTTAAATTTTTTTTGAGAATGTACAATGTACATTCTACACAATTATATTTTGTATTGATTAGTCATATTTATGGTATAAGACATATAATGCGTAGAAACAAAATCACATGCCTAAACAATATGAATGATAATGCACAAGTAGATGCATGGTTGCTATGCAACCATGCTAGCCCTACTTGTTCTAATTAGCCTACAAATTTTTAAATAAGTCTACAAATCTCAATACCAACCTAATTAGCCCCACAACCCAAATGTTCATAATGCATGCTCGAGTAAAAAGAGGTGGGTTCAATAAACCAATCACTTGAATGATTTCTCAATAAGTTAAAATGGGATATTGGGTGATTCCAGCCAATCATAAGTCCCAATTTGTCTCTTAAGTCATAATTTAATTTTAATTTCAAGTTGGCTTACCTTTAATGGAAATGTATTATAAAATAGGACGCATACTCCTCACATGACCTCAAAAGGGGTCTAAACATCTTTACTTAGATACTTGTTGATGGAGCATTCCATCTCATCTATTGGATCTCTTCTATCTTAATCATCGAATCTAGACAAGATGAGAAAACTCTAGGAATACTTAAAGAATGCATTAAAGGGTTTAAAATAGCTTTATAAGTTTCAATTTTAAATTTGGTGAAGGGATGAGAAGGTTTGAAGGATGACTTGTCCATAGTCACCCTTATCCACATTCCTCATCTTTGAATTACTACATTAATGGGGTCTCCAAGCTTTTTGCATTTTTTATATTTCATTTCATTTTAATTTTCCATCTTGACATAAAGTTTGGTGAGTGTATTTTGTAGGTACCTAGTTTCTCAAGATGTTTTAAGGAGGTCTCAAGCTCCCGTGGTTTGTGAAAAAATGAATAGAAGCTTCAAGCTCCTCCATGGCCATTAATCGCTAACAATGTCTAGATTAAAGGAAATTACTATTCATTTTTTTGGTTTAAATATTTAATTTTGTTTCACATTGTAGAGGATAAGAAAATAAGAAGCATTTAATTTAAAATGAACCTGTCCTAGGGCTTCTAGAAGCCCACAAAATCCATTAAGTCTAAAATGATTTATCCTTGAAAAATAGATCATATCTTGAAAAATAAAAGCTTTCATGCCTTGAAAATGCTTCCATGTGGAAGAGGGAAATTTTTTAAGTGGGATTTCCTTCTTAGTGACCCCATCCCCAAGCCTCTTGTTTCCATAATCGACTAAATAAAATAAATACTAATAATAGGTGAAAGTAATGGGTTGAGTGAAAACTAGAAGCAACATTAAAAAATAATATTGTATTAAAATAATATATTAATAAAATATAAAATAAAAACTATAAACTATAAATAAACATTAAAAATAAAACATGCTAACCAAAAAGGTTACTCGGTGGTAAGGTTGGTCGACGGTAGTCAACAAGTTGATTACCACATTCACAAGTGGGGGAGCAACTTATCCGCATGGATTTTATGCTACGGTTAGTTGCACGGATTTTATGCCATGGCTATCCACCCAAATGCCCACTAACGTGCTCACATGGATTTGTTACACGGTTGTGGCGATATGCACTGAATAAATAAGCCACTTTTTGTGGAGTCACATGAGTGACTGCTAGCTAAGCATGACCTCCCCTATAGGGAAGTGGTCTTTGCCTTAATTTTTAAGGACCTGTGTAAAATTACCCCACAGACTACCATATTTCAAAATTTTGCTATGGGAAAACCATCACTCCTAAAAATTTGAAATGAAAACATACATATTCTAAAAATCATGATTTTTAATCTAAAATTGTTTCAAGCATGATTTTCGCTTGATTAGTATGTAAATTTTAATTCAAGTCAAATTACTAAAGGAAAAAGAGCAAATTAAAAGTTTTATCTATAAAAATTAATATTTTTTTAATTGTAAGCCTTAAAATTATTCTGTAAAAAGCACCATAATAATGATAAAGCATACTATAAAATAAATTGATTTTGGGAGATTTAGTTTATTTTTTTAATAGTATGGATCAAATATCCAAGGAGCTTGAGCAGGATTTCGGGGAGTAAAAAAAAATTGTTGAGAAGTAAATTGTCAAGAAAGGGAAAACTATTTTAAAAGACTAGGACAACATTAAAAGGAGACTAAGAAGTGCATCCAAAATCTCTAAACATAAAAAAGAAAAATAGGGGATCTAGGGAGCAAGAGCTTGCAGGAGGTACAGAAAAAGAGGGGTGATGAGATAGTCATTGTCATGGATAGAGTCAATGAGGAGTTGGAAGAGTCTAGTAAAGAGGGAGAGAAGAATAGAGAGAAGGATTAGGTCCAAATAGCTATTAAGAAAAATAAAGAGATAGAGGAGACTATAGCTCCAAATAAAGGGGAGTCAACACTGAACCAAAAGGAAAAAAATGTGGAATTCAACAATCTAGTGGCCTCACTCAAAGGCAATGAGAACATAAATAAAATTATGGAATAACTCGACCTTTAGAAAGCCATAATGAGGTGGTTTATATGTGATATTATATATCTGAAAGGAAGGATGAATGTGTTTTAGCAGGGGAATGCTAAAATGTCTCAAACCTTGGTAGAGAGAGAGGAGGATAACCAGATTCAATGCCTAAATTTTAGAGTGGAACTAGAACATGCTGATGATAATATGTGAAATAAGATAAGTTTTTTGGTTAATTATAGAAAGGCTGTAATGTATGAAGTTATTCAAAATGTTTAAAATCTTAGGGCACATCTTAGAGAATTTTTTGAACCCAACTATGTTGGGAAAGGTAAGGGTAAAAAGGGGTAGAGTAGTAGTGCTCAACACACAGTAGACCATAAAAGTTTATTGATGCAAATGGATATGAATCTCAAGAAAATGAAGGCATGTTGGTAAGATGTGTCTGGAAGACTAGGCTTAGATTAGTTTTTTAATTGTTTTGTGGTTGTATTTGGGTTGTTTTGTATATGTTTTTGGACTGTGTTGGTCCTTGTTTTTCTATTTGGCTTGGATAGCCTTTTTTTTCTTTTACACTTGAACTTCTCCTAGGGTTTGGGGACCCTAGTTCAAAAAAATCCCTCCTCCCCCCGCAATTTAACCTAATTAAAAAAAGATATAAATTGTATACACATTTTCAATTGCAATAATTCATTGAAATATAATGTCCTTAAATAACAAAATTTACCCCTTTTTTAACATGGTATAATAAGTGAACATGACAATGCTTGTAAACCTAATAAATCACACTTTCTCTTTCAATGGTTTCTAACATCCTAGTTAGAGTTACACAAACATTTTTAAAAATAAGGTAAAAAGCTCAATTTCTAATCCAAGCTCCAATGCGCTCCTACAAGATGAAACCAAAGAGGGGATCACCTCCCATCCATAAATACCATCATTAGGAAATTATCCTATGCCTCCCCCAAGCCAAGGACTCCAAAATTTGAGCATAAGTAGCATCAAAAAGTTGAGGTAAGGTAAGTGTGGATAAAGGTAAACTGACAAGCTCAACTAGACGACTTAACCTATCAAAATTCTATACAAGCAAGGGAATTCCACTAACACTCAATCAAAATCACATTGAACTATCTTAAGAGCACACAATATAAAGTATGTGAAGACATGTGGCAGCCACAAAGGATTTAAATAATTCAATAATATCAAGAATCACCCATTATAGACAATAATTACTACTCTTCACTCTATGTGCGATGGGAAAAAGACTTTGTAATGACTCCAATAGGAGTTATAGACATACATGAAATGAAAAGTGAGCAAAGGAAAAGTGTTGACGCTGATCATATTGTAGACCATATGAAAGAAGCACATAATAAAGTGCATTAATAATGGAATAAAATTACTCTACTATAAAAGCAACATGAAGAGAGGAAAAATGGAATTTCAAATCTAAGACTTAGTCTTAGCACCCCTGAGAAAGGAAATATGTCCTAAGTGAAATTATGATAAGTTGAAATGAAAAATGATTGGCCCATGCAAAATGTTGTGAAACTTTGTGAATAATGCATATGAAATAGAGTTGCCTAAAGGGGTCGATATATCTCATATTCTCAATGTCATTTATTCTTATCCATATTATGAAGGATAAAGTAGTGAAAGTGAAAAAGTGGATGCTAAATAAACCTATTAAATATATCAGATGCCTAAAAAATATTGTGAGGAAGCATGACAAGTGATTGACACATTAGCTGGAAAATATACACATAAGAATGAATATACATAATCTCTAGTAAAGATGAAGGACCGAAGAATAAATAATGTTACTTGGATTAACATATCAGAAGCTATAAAATAATAAACACCACTAGAAAAACTCTTAGAAGATTTATAATTAGGAAGTCAAGTTTATTTTCTTACTGAAGGTGTATGATGTAGGAGCATCTAGGTTCACATGTAATCTTGCATCAACAAAAAATATAATAGTTTAGGAATTTTATCTATGTGGTGTTTTTCAAAAATTTATTATTGCACATATGTCATTTTTTGTATGTTTTCACAAGTCTTCTATGTTTTACAGATCTTCTTTACATCTTTTGTACTACCTTTGAGTGTTCACCTATTTGTGAAGTTTTACACTACCTAGAATCACACATATATGTTTATAAGTTTTTATGCACATTTTACCCCACATAATTGTAACTGTTGGTTTTCTAAATAAGATTTTGAAGCTTTGTGTAATAATTAGTGTTAGTATTATGTCCAAGATTAATTTTTCAGTGATTTGTAGAGAATTTTAAAAAGTCTCTCTTCATTTATTTCCCTATAAAGTTTGATTTTTTCTGTAAGAGTGGCATAGTTTAAAAGATTCCTTGGCAAAGTTTGCTATTCACTTTGTAATCCATGAGTTGATTTGATAATCATTATGGAAAGTGTGATAATATGTGTTAAATTTATTGAGCAAACATGAGGATAATTACATAAAGTTTTCTAGCTCAATTACTCAGTTCTTGTGACATCTTTATACACATTTAGTTTGGGCACATATCCTTGTGATGTGTTATGAAAGGATTCATTTATGATTATTCATGTGAAGGTGATAAGGATCTATTTGGTTTTTCCCATAATGTATTATGTTGTGATGGATTACATTGTAACGTGTTTATGCCTTGGAATTGTGAGAGACATTTAATATTTGGGGCACACTAAGGTGTGTTAAAAGTTATGAGTGGGTGATAAGAACTTAATGTTTCATTTTGTGTTAATTTCACCTATAAAAATGACCCTAAACTTGTGAAAATAAGTTGCAATGTGGGCCATAGTATTAGGACTTAAATATGATTTTGAGTAATTAATCTGATAGTTAGGCTACACTTCTAAAGACTGTGAGCTAGAAAGTAGAGATATGTGGATTTAGTGTTGTAATGCATGTTATTATGAGATTGTGGTGTCATTGTTATTATTTTTCCTCTTGTATTTTTCCTCTTGTGGGACAAAAGGAGGTCTTAAGTGGACATTTTTTCCCTGAGAAAATAAGAAACCTAAACTTGTATAATTTATTTGATCTCACTACATTCAAAATTTGAAAATGATATAATAACATGAATTGTAGAATTTCAAGTTTAATTTATAAACTATTAATGTTATTACTATTTTTTTGAAAATGGTTAAGTAAAAGTAGATCATACATATTATTATTAAACTATTATTGTTATTATTATTATGAAAAAAACTATTCCTGATGTAACTTGCACACATGGGGCAATTGCTAATTTATTTTCCTTTTGAGAAAGCTTCAAGTTTTGGTGCATAACATGAGTTTAATGTTTTTCGTCTATCTATCTATCTATCTATCTATCTATCTATCTATCTATCTATCTATCTATCTATCTAGAATACCATCGGCCCTTGGATTAGATCTCTATCTCGACTCCACCCCTGATCACGAATGGAATACGATCACCATGATTGGATAGGGGGTTGAAACTAGCGCCCTCCATATCTATAAATGAGATGGGAAAGGAAACCAACGAAGCGGATCCCCTATAGATAGATGGGGATGGGCCCCGCAAAGCGAATCTCATAACCAGCGAATATCTCTCCCCTATCTAGGTATAGTGAATCTCATAACCAACAACTATCTATCCCCTATATATAGATAGGCTCAGCGGATCCCCTATATATAGATGGGGATGGGCCCAACGCCCAAGATATAGATGGGAAACCAACGAAGCGCCCTATATATATAGATGGGAAACCATCACCCTAGATATAGATGGGGTTGGTTGTATTGACCAGAGATTTGATCCTAGTGGCTGAGAGAACATATATAGTAGAGGGGCTCCCCATATAGATATTCTTGACTCCTAGCCCCTAGAAATGATCTGAAAGGTGATATGGATATATAGGCCATCTGATGAGAGGAAAGAATTGTGGGATTGAAAATCGATATGGATGTATAGGCCATCTAATGGGCCTATCTAGATAGAGGGTGGTCCCCTCTCTATATGAAAGGCATCTGATATGGATGTATAGGCCATCAGCGAGCCTATCTCTATGGGGTTCTCTCGCGACACATCACATATAGATAGATAGGAGTCCAGTATTGACAATGAGACTTGACATGCAATCTATGGCAGATCTAGATCTATCTAGGGGGGGCCTTAGATAGATCTAACCCCATCTCCCTCTATATAAATATAGATATAGATATTGATATTGATATGGGTTAGATAGGGCTTGGGCGGGGATCTCTATATATATTCTACCCCTTCAAGCCCTATATCCCCCATCTATATAGAGAGGGGGCCTATCTAATCTATCTATGGCAGATCTAGATCTATATAGGGGGGCCAAAAAAACTATATCTTGGGGAGGAGGGGGGCGGGGGTAGCGGGTGGTAGATTCTATATATAGATTCTAGCCCCTCTATATGATGGGGAGCGATGGGGAGCGGGGTGGGAGCTACAGTTATTCCCGTGGAATGGCAGAGAGTTGATAGTTGTTATGTAGGAACTAATGGACACTGAGGGTATTATCTATCACGAGCCTACCGACTCAGAACGTATATTCTACTACTCATTCTGGCATTTACTAATCTCGAGTCTCCAAGTGGGCCCTCTTGGCCACCTGTGACCCTCACTTTTTGGGGAATCATGCTCCTATGCATGCGTTTCGACTTGCAGCTCAGTGGTCCACCAAGTTTTTGTCCCCTTCTAGTTCTGAGTGTCTTCTTTGATAGTTATAGAGGCCCATATGCACGGGATATATCTGATTGAGTGGAACATGGCTTGTAGTTGAGCAAACTGGTGTCACCAAAGTCCACTATCTTTCGACTACTTGTCATTAGGGAACCACCGGCCGTCTAAATGGCTTTTATCACCAATGTAGTCAAAAACATGGTCCATCCATTAAATGATGTTCTTACCAACTTCTTTGCATACTCCCTTTCCCAGTTGGATTTGATTGCAGTCTCTTTTTCAACTACCTACCGTGTTTTCAGAGTACTGTGTTCTCTGACATTACACAGAACGTTATTATGGTTGCGTGGAAGACGGGAAGATCTCCGTGCTGTGAAAAATCACATACAAATAAAGGGGCATTGACTAAACAAGAAGACGACAGGCTCATCGTCCACATTCAAGTCCAAGGAGGAGGCCGCTGGAGATCCCTCCCCAAGGCCGCAGGTTATTCATTCATATGCATCTCGTCTATGATGATAATATATCTTTATAGAAGTATAAGATTTTGTTTGTACTTTTACAGGGCTGCTGAGATGTGGGAAGAGCTGCAGACTGCGGTGGATAAATTATTAGCGCCCCGATCTCAAGCGGGGAAATTTCTCAGAAGAAGAAGACGACCTCATCATAAAAATGCACACCCTCTTGGGGAACAAGTACGCACATAATTTATAACTCTTACTTTACTGATTTCTTTCATTTTATTGATTTAAGAGCAAGTTTGACAATTCATTTTTCTTCTTAGGTGGGATAATTACAAGGTAATCATGGTTAGCATCATATCAAAATAAGATTTTTAAATAGCATAAATAATTGGTTATGTGTTCATTTTTAATGTTGTGTTGTTTGAGGCATAGAATCATTGGATTTTTATAAATAGAAATTTGTGAATGGTTTATGGGTCTACTTAAGGTTTATATAAAAATAGGTTGTGTGTTTGAAATATTGTATTATTTTGATAGCTCAATGTACATAAACTAAAGATTGGTTATGCAGTCATTGTTAGGTAAGTTAAGTTTGAATCATTCTCTTTGCATGAATGTAGTGAAAATATTTTATTTGTCTTATTTTTATTGTTGACACTAATATTATTTTTAAAAAATCAATGTGATTTTTCTTACAATAAATTTATATATAGGTATGTAGGGAGGTGACTTTGTTTTGTCTAAAGCACTATTTTTTTATTAAACGGAAAGATTTGTCCTCTAAATAATACAAAGAACCGGTCGTGCTTTGATTTTTTTAATATTACTTTGTTTTTCGATGACATGAAATCATTGGCTTGTTTTAAACATAACTATGTGAATGGTTTAAAGCTCATCTTAAGATTTATGTAAAAATAAGTTGTAGGTTTGAAATATTATGTTGTTTTGATATCTCAACCTACACAGACCATTTTTAAATTAATATATTTCCTCTTCACATAAATTTCTGTATAGATATACAAGGTTGTCATTTTGTTCTTGTTAAAGACCTATTTTTCATTAGAAAGTAAGATATGTCATCTGAATAACAAAAATAATTTGTTGCAGTCATTTTTTTAAAAGTACTATATTGTTTGATAATATGGATTTATTAGATTCTTTTAAACATAGCTATGTGGATGGTTTACAACTCATCTTAAGATTTATATAAAAATAGGTTGTGAGTTTGAAATATTATATTTTTTATAGCTTAACACACAGAGACCAAAGATTGAGGCTATTGTCAATTAAGTTAAGATCAAATCATTATCTCTAATAAATGCAATGCTCTTTAAAAGACTATGAACTATCTTTTGACAAATGTACATTTTTAGTTGGTATATTTTTGTCTTATAATTTTTTAATAAATATTTCAATAACTAAATCTGTAAAAACCAATGAATCAAACATGTATTACCATAGTTGTTTGTTGGTTAGTGAATAGACATGTTTATTAACTTATTTTAAGTTCTAGTTCTGTGGTGTTTTTCCTTTTATGGCTACCACTCAAATTTAAAATCCCATAGAAATGCTTTGCTTGTGCCCAATCCAAACTGAGTTTTCGGTTATTTTACAAATTTCCACTTATTAATATAATTTATCTTTATAGAAGAAAGAAACTAAAATCTAAAAGTGAAAAAAAAAAAGTGAATTTCGAATTGTTCAAAATAATTATATACATGCATAATAATTTTTAAAAATAGTAATTATATATATAAGCATACACTACATTATGTTTTAATTGAGTGCTTAGAAATGGTTCTATATTCATAGGTAGTCATTTTTTACTAAATTTAGTGTGCATAGATTAACAAATTGTGATTTGCTTAAATTGTGAGATTCACAAAAATATATCTTATAGTTGCTATGACCAAAATTTTACATGATATAAATCATCAAAAAAATAAGCAAATTATTTTTTAGAATGTACAATACATGTTCTACACAATTATATTGCACATCAGTTAGCCATCTTTGTAACACAAGACATGTAATGTGTTAAAAAAAATCATATGCCTAAACAACATGAATGATAATGCACAAGTGGATGCATGGTTGATAGACAACCATGCTATCCACTTGTTCTAATAAGCCTACAAGCTCTTAAATAATCCTAAAAGTCTATATGCCATTCTAATGAGTCCCACAACTCAAATGTCCATAATGCACACTTGAGTAAAAAGAGGTGGGTTCAATAAACCACTCGTTTGAATGATTTTTCAATAAGTTAAAATGGGGTTGAAATGGGATCTTGGGTGATTCTAGCCAATCATAAGGCCCAATTTGTGTCTTAAGTCATAATTTAATTATAATTTCAAGTTGAATTACCTTTAATGGAAATTATTAGAAAGGAGAACTCATACTCCTTAGATGACCTCAAAAGGGGGTATAAAATGTCTTTACTTAGCTCCTTGTTGATGGAGAATTCCATCTCATATATTGGATCCATTCTATCTCGATTATTGAATCTAGACAAGATGAGGAAACCCTAGGAATACTTAAAGAATGCAATCAAGGGTTCAAAATAACTTTCTAAGTTTTAATTTCAAGTATGGTGAAGGGATGAGAAGGTTTGAGGGATAAATTTTCCATAGTCACCCCTCTCCATGTTCCTCATCCTTGAATGGCTGCCATTAAAGGGGTCTCCAAGCTTTTCTCATTTTCTATTTTTCATTTCATTTTAATTTTCCATCTTGACACAAAGTTTGGTGAGTATATTGTTTAGGTGCCTAGTTTATCATGATGTTTTAAGGAGATCTAAGGTTCCCATGGTTTGTGAAAAAAATATTGGGAGCTTCAAGCTCCTCTACAACCATTAATCGCCAACAATGTCCAGATTAAAGGAAATTACTATTCATTTTTTTGGTTTTAATAATTAATTTTGTTTCACATTGTAGAGGATAAGAAAATAAGGAGGATTTCCTCTTAAATCAACCCATCCGAGGACATCTAGAAGCCCATAAAATCCATGAAAGCTAAAATGACTTATCTTTGAGAAATAGGTCATATTGTGAAAAATAAAAGGTTTCATGCCTTAAAAGTGCTTCCATGTGGAAGAGAGAAAATTTTTAAGTCGGATTTCCTTCTCAATTTCCCCATCCCCAGGCCTCTTGTTGCCATAATTGACTAAACAAAATAATTACCAATAATAGGTGAAAGTAATGGGTTGAGTGAAAAACTAAAGACATAACATTAAAAAATAATATTGTGTTAAAAGAATATATTAATAAAATATAAAATAAAAATAAAAACTTTTAAAAAATATTAAAAATGAAACTTGCTAACCAAAAAGGTTGGCTAGTGTTGGGGTTGGCAGTGGTAGTCAATAAGTTGATTACCACATTCACAAGTGGGGAAACAACTTATCCATATAGATTTTATGCTAGGTTTAGTCGCATGGATTTTATGCCATGGCTATCCACCCCAAACTAACCACCAATTGGCTCACATGGATCTGTTACACTACTGCAACCTATTAGGAGATCTGTGCTCAACAAATAAGGGAGTGAAGGTCTAAGTCCCTATGGGCAGGCTTCACTTGATAATATCAAATGTTATTTATTTGTTGGAAATGGTACTATTTATTTAGCAGTAATGTCACCAAATATATAAGAGCTGATAAGGAGCTTATAAACATAGATTTATTTCTTACCTAAATGCTTTTAATGATGTGCATTTTCAATACCTATAGAAACAAGGATTACACAGAAGTTATGCATTGGAAAAGACTAAAAGAAAGTTATCATGTCGTAGGTGTCAGCACCGCCCATGCCCTAGAAAGAAGAAACATCACCATTATCAAGATTAAAATTAGGGTATTATTACTAAGCAGTTATGATAGAGAAAAGTGAAAGCAAGTGCCATGTCTGAGGGATTTTGTCAAACATTCTATAAATTAGTAGATAATATTCATGCCATCAATTTTCTCATCTTCTGATGATGTTGGAGTGCATAGATCTACAAATCTGCCCCAAATTCTATTCACACTCACTCTATTTAATATAACTACACTTAGTTGAGGTATTTTTGTTGTAAACTAATTTACCCTGAGGATTATCATTCATACTTATTGTATCATACTGATTTCCCGTGATTGAATTATATAATAAATATCTCTTATCATTTTCCATCATTGATGGTGAAATCTATACTATAACATATTCATGCTTAAAATGAGATTTTTAATATACAAAGAAGTTAAACATTATGTTGGGTAGAGCCAAGAATAGAAATTTTTTGAGATTAGTGAAAACTTATACAAGCCTTAGTTTACATAGTAATTATTTACTTGATATTATAATTTAAAAGAGTTTTCTCTCTTTTATTTTGTACTCGTAAAACCATAAGCATTTTAAAATAAAATTAGAAACAACAAATAATTTATAACCTGCTTATTTAACAACAATCCTTAACATAAAAGATAAAAGATGGAAAACATGCATACAACCAAGAATCATAAATGCTAGAATGATAAGATCAGTCATGATAACCCACAAACTTAATTGCATTTATACTCCCTAAAAAGAGAGTACATCTACACTAGCCTAATCAAATATGCACCAACCAACGTGTAATGAAACTCATGATAGAATCGAAGAAAGTCACTTTCATGATATAACTATTAAATGTAGGAAATAGATGTGAAGTAGCTTGAACTCCCAAAAATAAAGACACCCACAATACATATACATTATATATGTCATGTCCAGACATGGAGATAAATGCATTGTTGTAGTTTGTTGAAAGCACAAAGGGGCTTTTTGAGTCCATTGAAATCCTTGAATGAAATGGAATGTGGTTTCACTTGAGTTGAAATAGCTGAGATAAAAAGAATGGTGGCAATGTTGCTCTTGGGTTGAGTTAAAGAAAATAAAAGAACAAAACTTGATATGGCAACAACAATAATGTTGTTGGATGAAAAGGTTGAATTGGGAGGTTCAAACCCTGGACATTTTGATAATAAGGATTACGTTAAGGCAATTAAGAAGGCAAAGATCAATGGTGCAATGCAGAAGAGGTAGCCACAGAGAGGGCTTAGCGTGGTACAGTTTGAAAGGCTACAATTGCAAGAGCAAAAATGCAAAGAAGCAATAAACCCACCAATGTAGGGGCAACATAAATTTAAAATTGCACAGAGTTGGACAATGGTAGTGGTGGAATTACAAGGCAAGGATATGACTCTGGTCCATGAGAAGGAACATGTACCTTATGAGAGGGAGAATCCTTAGGAGATTGGATATGTAGTGCATGCCTAAGATGGAATCATTGTGGTCTATACTCATCTGCTACCAGTGAATGCACTACCTTCCCTTTCCCACCAAAAAATGCCACTATTATGCACCATGCAGAACATAGGAGGTCCTAAAACTACATTAAATTTGAATTGTTATGACTGTCACCACCTAGTAACAAAACCAATGGATTACATCGAATGACTTGAAACAGGCAATAACATCAAAAGTTTATTAACCAATCAACATACAATAAAAATAGTATTATATTGGATAGGTTAAATAATTTGCATGTTACTCTAATTAAAATTTCACATATTTTTGAACATAGGGATTAATGTATTCTAATTGGTCAAAAGCAGACGGAGTAATTCTGAATTAAAGCATAGTGAATGCATTAGATCCCTCTAGGACTAATAAGCTAATCACTTTAGGGTGTAACCCACTTTCCATTCAGTCACATGAGTGACTGTTAGGGTGTAATAAGGAAATAGGGCAAATTATTACTTGTACTTATAAAAATTAATATTTTTTTAAATATAAGCCCTAAAATTATTCTACAAAAAGCACCTGAATAATGGTAAAGCATATTATAAAATAAATTGATTTTGGTAGATTTAGTTTCTTTATTTTTTTTAAATTAAAATTTGTATAAAACCAGTTACCGATTAAAAAATAAAATAAAATAAATACCCTTTTTCATGTCTAAGAAAAAACATACCATTTTAAGCATTTTAAGACAATTGATCATTTTATCTGCACTATTGTACTAAATTAACAAGATATAAATTTCAATCACGTTTTCAATTGCAACAATTCATTGAAATATAATGTCCTTAAAGAAAAAAAATTCACCCTCTTTCAATATGGTATAATAAGTGAATGTCACAATGCTTGCTAACCCAATAAATCACCCTTTCTCTTTTTTTCTCAAAATCTAAAATATGAATTCATGTATTTCAATGGCTTCTATCATCCAACTAAGACTTATATAAAAATTTACAAAAATAAGGTAAGAAACTAGTCTTCTAATCCAAGATCAATGTGCTCCTACAAGATGAAACCAAAGAGGGGCTCACCTCTCATCCATAAATACCATCATTAGGAAACTATCATATGCATCCCCTAAGCAAAGGACTCCAAAATTTGAGCATAAGTAGCACCAAAAAGTTGAGGTAAGGTAAGTGCGGGTAAAGGTAAACTGACAATCTCAACTAGATGACTTAAACTATAAAAATTCCCTACAAGAAAGGGGATTCCACTAACACCCAATCAAAATGACATGAAACTATCTTAAGAACACACAATATAAATTATGTGAAGACACATGGAATCCATATAGGATTTCAATACTTTAATAATATCAAGAATCACTCACTATAGACAAGAATTACTAGTTTCCACTCTATGTCCCATTGGAGAAGGAATTTGGAATGCCTCCAATATGAGTTATAGACATACATGAAATGAAAAGTAAGAAAATGAAAATTGTTGAAGCTAATAATATTATAGATCATATGATAAATTACATAAGAAAGTCCATTAATAATTGGATAATATTACTCTAAAATACAAGAAACATTAAGACATGAAGAGAAGAGAAATGGAATTTCAATTCTGAGACTTAGTCTTAGCACACCCGAGAAAGGAAATATTTCTGAAGTGAAATTATGATAAGTTAAAATGGAAAAATATTGTCCCATGTAAAGTTTCGTGAAACTTTGCAAAGAATACATATGAATTAGAGTTGCCTAAAAGGGTTGATATATCTCATATTCTCAATGTCATTGATTCTTATCCATATTATGAAGTATAAAGTAGTGAAAGTGCAAAATTGGATGCTAAATAAACATAATAGATATATCAGATGCCTAAATAAGAGTGTGAGGAATCATAACAAGTGATTGACGGATGAGTTGTAAAAAATAAATGTAAGAATGTATATACAAAATCTTTGGTAAAGTTGAAGGGCCAAATAATAGAAGATGTGACATGGATTAAAATATCATAAGCTAAAAAAATAATAAATACTACTAGACAAACTCTTAGAGGATGCATAACTAGGAGGTTGAGTTTCTTTTCTTACCGAAGGTATATGATGTAGGAGCATCTAGGTTTACATGTAATCTTATATCAACAAAAAATATTATAGTTTAGGAAATTTATTAAGTGGTAATTTTCAAAATTTTATTATTGCACATATGTAATTTTTGTAAATTTTCACAAGTCTTCTGTGTTTTACAAATATTATTTACATCTTTTTCACTACCTTTGAGTGTTCACCTATTTATGAAGTTTTACACTACCTACAAACACACATATATTTGTAAATTTTTATGCACATGTTCCCATACATAGTTGTAATTGTTGGTTTTCTAAATAAGCTTATGAATATTTGTGAAATAATTAGTGTTAGTATTATGTGCAAGAGTAATTTTTTAGTGATTTGTAAAGAATTCTAAAAAGTCTCTCTTCGTTTATTTACCTAGAAAGTTTGTCTTTTTCCTGCAAGAGTATCATAGTTTAATAGATTCCTTGGAGGAGTTTGGTATTCACTTTGTAATCCATGTGCTGATTTTCTAATCATTAAGGCAAGTGTGACAATATGAGGTAAAGTTATTGAGCAAACATGAGGATAATAGCACAAGGTTTTTTAGTTCAACCACTCAGGGCTTGTGACTTCTTTATACACATTTGGTTTGGTCACATGTCCTTGTGATGTGTTATGAAAGGATCCATTGACATGAATATTCATGGGAAGGTGATAAGGATCTATTTAGTTTTGATCATAATGTAATATGTTATTATGCATTACATTTTAATGTGTTTATGCCTTGTAATTCTTGACGCAGAAGATTGCACCCTTGGAAGGAGGCCGAGCTCCTGCCTTCTTCACACAATAATGGAAACTCCCCTCTCGCCTATGGGACCGGCGAAGCTGGAGGGGAGAGTGTCTAGATAAGGGCTAGCTCCCTCTGATGTATCATTTAGGCCCTGGTTTCTCCTACTGCTAACAAAAAATGTAAAAAGGGGGGATGAAAAGGGAGAGAGAGATGCTGAAAACAAAGCCTAAGCCTAAAAAAAAAGGTGATACACCAAAAAATGTGACCCACTCAGGGCCGAACATACACTTTTCACTGAGAACCAACTCCCACACACTTCATCTTTCATGAGAAAATCTTCTGCATCAATGGGTCAAGGGTCCGTGGAGATACAAGGAGGAAATAACTACTAGAGGTGTTCTGAGACACACTACAGCAGCCTATCCTTCACCTATGCTCCACTAGGGATGCTTCTGACAGACCTGTAAAAGGAAACTCAAAAATGCACTAGACATGCTACAATCATTCTGTAAAAGCATTAAGAAAATGACTTAACACAGAATCAAGGCATAGACACATACTAAAGATGCAAAACTCACAATGGAGGTAAAAATGTTGTGTTTCGATTCAAGGTAAAATTCTTGTAGAGCTCTGCCTTACAAGCCCGAGAGATTTTTGGCCAGAGTTTTGCCTTAAGGCTGAGAGTCGATCCCCCTTCTCGAATGAGAAGTTTACAATTTATAGAAAGAGGAAGAACAACTTGGCACTTCTTGGGAAAGATTTTGGCACTCTTTTCTACAATTGGCCCATGTGCATTCTGAATCTTAGGAAGAGGAAAACCACTGTTACTGATGTCATTCTTGAGAAGAGGCCTACTAGAACCATGCTGTACAATCGCCAAAATTGACTTTGGTGTTCAAACATTAATGTAAGAGCATGGCTGCACCTCTTTTCTGCAAACAGACTGCAGTTTTTCCCCTCATAAATGCCAACTATAGAAAATAGGTCACGCCGCTCATCTGCAATAACTCACCTTCCCTTTGCCACTTGGATGCTTTGTCTTTTCTGCTCTTTGTCTTCTTCCTGCTCTTTTGGCCCTCAGGGACGATCTTCTAGCAGGTCGTTGCGCTCCTTGGTGCTCTTTCCATGATTTGGCACTTCGGCAGTTCAAAAACAATGGCTACTTCACTATGTTAAATTTGACGTTCACACGGCCGTCACCCAACGGCTAGTTCGTCTGCTTAAATTTGACGGCTTTCGGGATGTCATCGTAGAAATGAATAGATTCATGCAAAATTGAAAAATGAAATGGCCTAGAATAGCAGGGACAAAAGGGGACTGATTTTTTCCCTGTTGGGCAAAAAATGGTCAACATTAATTATGAGAGACATTTAATATTTGGGGCACACTAAGGTGTGTTAAAATTTGTGAGTGGGTGCTAAGAACTTAATGTTTAAGTATATGATAGTTTCACCTATAAGCATGACCCTAAACTTGTGAAAATAGGTTGAAATATGGGCCATAGTATTAGGACTTAAATATGATTTTGAGTAATTATTCTGATATTTAAGCTACAATTGTAAAGACTATGAGCTAACAAGAAGATATATGTGGATTTAGTGTTGTAACACATCTCATTGTGAGATTTTGGTGGCATTATTGTTATTTTGCCTCTTGTATTTACTGATGCTAAAATATAATAAATATATAAGTTATGTTTGATATATTTTATTACATATTATGTTGTTTATTTTGAGGGTTTTATGGTCTAAGGAATATCTTAATTGAGACGCCTATCCATAGTTGCATCATCTTATTTGAGATGTAGATTTGAAACCCTACTTCATGGGGTTAATACTTAACCCTAGACCTTTTGCTAGGTGATAGTTGGAGAAGTTAAAGCTACTTTGTGTTATGGGTAGTTATTTGTAATTAGTTTTTAGCATGTTATATTTTTTACTATTCTAGCTCCTCTATAACAATAATCATAAATTTATAAATAAGGATTGGAAATGATGATACGCTATCCTAGAATGATACTTGAATTTGTATTATGAAATATTTAATGCACTATAATTATTAACTTGTATGTGAAATTTAGGGTCTTAGATATTTTTTATTCATGAAATGCACCCCAATCCACTCTAAGAGCATGCTCAATTTTTTGTAACTAGGTTTCAAGTTTTGTGTAGTTTTGAATGTTGTCTTGACATGTTGTAAGGGATCAATGTTGTTGGTCTTCTACCTTGCACCTAGATCATGTTGAGAACTACCGTGAGATACATTCTATCTTTATGATAGATGGATTTCATAGGAATTGTGTCTTATGCATACTTTCAAAGATGATATTATATGAAGGTGATACTGAATTTTGTCTCTATTTGATAACATGACCTCAAATAGTAGCATTGATGAACTTAGATGAAGACAAGTAAATTCACCCATAAAATACATATATATGATGTTATATATTAGTGTGATGTCTCCTAAGAAAGAATACCTTTAGTGGTTAATTTATTAAGAATATTAATAACCTTAGAAACCTAGTTTGTAAGCCTAGCCGTTAAGTCCCTTCATCTATGAAACAAGGAATGGTGGTTAGAGTTTGTTTGTAGACACTAGAAAACTGTACACAATGGTTCTAGATGTCAAAATGCTTTGGGACCCCCTGGGGACCACCTAACCCTTCTGAACCCACTAACCTACCCATCGGACCTTGAGTCTAGTTAGTTACTTAGCTAACTAAACTCACTAACTCACTAACTAACCCTTAAACCAACCCCTTTTAAATTACCTTGACCCCATTAATTTTGGACACTTGACCATTGATGGTCAGCATGATCACCATCGGTTAGGCTAACCGTCAATGGTTAGATCTTCCTCATTATAACATAAACCCCAGCTATGTGTAACCTAACATGACATAATTTAATATGTCTACCTTACCTAGTGTTAACGAACTTCTAAGCATTGAATTTAGTAGCATGATCCTCTAGGGAAACTTATATCCTCCATCTCTCTTTGCCTATAAAATGAGGGGAGTAAGAGGTGAGAGAGGATCCATCCATCAATCACAAGAGCATTCTAGCATATAGGTATTCAAGCTTCCAGCCAACCAGTCACTTGAATGATTTCTCAATAAGTTAAAATGGGATACTGGGTGATTCCAGCCAATCATAAGTCCCAATTTGTCTCTTAAGTCATAATTTAATTTTAATTTCAAGTTGGCTTACTTTTAATAGAAATTTATTATAAAATAGAACTCATACTCCTCACATGACCTCAAAAGGGGTCTAAAACATCTTTACTTAAATACTTGTTGATGGAACATTCCATCTCATCTATTGGATCTCTTCTATCTTAATCATCGAATCTAGACAAGATGAGGAAACTCTAGGAATACTTAAAGAATGCAATAAAGGGTTTAAAATAGCTTTATAAGTTTCAATTTTAAGTTTGGTGAAGGGATGAGAAGGTTTGAAGGATGACTTGTCCATAGTCACCCTTATCCACATTCCTCATCTTTGAATTACTGCATTAATGGGGTCTCCAAGCTTTTTACATTTTTTATGTTTCATTTGATTTTAATTTTCCATCTTGACATAAAGTTTGGTGAGTGTATTTTGTAGGTACCTAGTTTCTCAAGATGTTTTAAGGAGGTCTCAAGCTCCCATGGTTTGTGAAAAAATGATTAGGAGCTTCAAGCTCCTCCATGGCCATTAATCGCTAACAATGTCTAGATTAAAGGAAATTACTATTCATTTTTTTGGTTTCAATATTTAATTTTGTTTCACATTGTAGAGGATAAGAAAATAAAGAGCATTTCATTTAAAATCAACCTGTCCAAAGGCTTCTACAAGCCCACAAAATCCATTAAGTCTAAAATGACTTATCCTTGAAAAATAGATCATATCTTGAAAAATAAAAGCTTTCATGCCTTGAAAATGCTTCCATGCGGAAGAGAGAAATTTTTTAAGTGGGATTTCCTTCTCAGTGACCCCATCCCCAAGCCTCTTGTTTCCATAATCAACTAAATAAAATAAATACTAATAATAGGCGAAAGTAATGGGTTGAGTGAAAACTAGAGGCAACATTAAAAAATAATATTATGTTCAAATAATATATTAATAAAATATAAAATAAAAACTATAAACTATAAATAAACATTAAAAATAAAACATGCTAACCAAAAAGGTTACTCAGTGGTAAGGTTGGTCGACGGTAGTCAACAAGTTGATTACCACATTCACAAGTGGGGGAGCAACTTATCCGCATGGATTTTATGCTACGGTTAGTTGTATGGATTTTATGCCATGGCTCTCCACCCAAATGCCCACTAACGTTCTCACATGGATTTGTTACACGGTTGTGGCCTATTAAAAGATATGCACTGAATAAATGAGCCACTTTTTGTGGTCTTTGCCTTACTTTTTAAGGACCTATGTGTAAAATTACCCCACAGACTACCATATTTCAAAATTTTGCTATGGGAAAACCATCACTCCTAAAAATTTGAAATGAAAACATACATATTCTAAAAATCATGATTTTTAATCTAAAATTGTTTCAAGTATGATTTTTGCTTGATTAGTATGTAAATTTTTATTCAAGTCAAATTACTAAAGGAAAAAGGGCAAATTAAAAGTTTTATCTATAAAAATTAATATTTTTTTAATTGTAAGCCCAAAAATTATTCTGTAAAAAGCACCATGATAACGATAAAACATACTATAAAATAAATTGATTTTGGGAGATTTAGTTTATTTTTTTAATAGTATGGATCAAATATCTAAGGAGCCCGAGCAAGATTTCGGGGAGTAAAAAAAATTTGTTGAGAAGTAAATTGTCAAGAAAGGGAAAACTATTTTAAAAGATTAGGACAACATTAAAAGGAGACTAAGAAGTGCATCCAAAATATCTAATTATAAAAAAGAAATATAGGGAATCTAGGGAGCAAGAGCTTGCAGGTGGTACAGAAAAAGAGGGGTGATGAGATAGTCATTGTCATGGATAGAGTCAATGAGGAGTTGGAAGAGTCTAGTAAAGAGGGAGAGAACAATAGAGAGAAGGATTAGGTCCAAATAGCTATTAAGAAAAATAAAGAGAAAGAGGAGACTATGGCTCAAAATAAAGGGGAGTCAACACTGAACCAAAAGGAAAAAAATGTGGAATTCAACAATCTAGTAGCCTCACTCAAAGGCAATGAGAACATAAATAAAATTATGGAATAGCTCAACCTTTAAAAAGCCATAATGAGGTGGTTTATATGTGATATTATATATCTGAAAGGAAGGATGAATGTGTTTTAGCAGGGGAATGCTAAAATGTCTCAAACCTTTGTAGAGAGAGAGGAGGACAACCAGATTCAATGCCTGAATTTTAGAGTGGAACTAGAACATGCTAATGATAATATGTGAAATAAGATAAGTTTTTTGGTTAATTACAATAAGGCTGTAATGTATGAAGTTATTCAAAATGTTTAAAATCTTAGGGCACATCTTAGAGAATTTTTTGAACCCAACTATGTTGGCAAAGGTAAGGGTAAAAAGGGGTAGAGTAGTAGTGCTCAACACACAGTAGACCATAAAAGTTTATTGATGCAAATGGATATGAATCTCAAGAAAATGAAGGCATGCTAGTAAAATGTGTCTAGAATCCTGTGCTTAGATTAGGCTTTTTATTGTTTTGTGGTTGTATTTGGGTTGTTTTGTATATGTTTTTGGATTGTTTTGGTCCTTGTTTTTCTATTTGGCTTGGATAGCCTTTTGTTTCTTTTACACTTGAACTTCTCCTAGGGTTTGGGGACCCTAGTTCAAAAAAATCCCTCGCCCCCCCCCTCCCCGCAATTTAACCTAAATAAAAAAAGATACAAATTGTATACACATTTTCAATTGCAATAATTCATTGAAATATAATGTCCTTAAATAACAAAATTTACCCCTTTTTAACATGGTATAATAAGTGAACATGACAATGCTTGTAAACCTAATAAATCACACTTTCTCTTTCTTTCTCAAAATTTAAAATCTAAATTCATGTATTTCAATGCTTTCTAACATCCAAATAAGATTTACACAAACATTTTTAAAAACAAGGTAAAAAGCTCATATTCTAATCCAAGCTCCAATGCGCTCCTACAAGATGAAACCAAGGAGAGGATCACCTCCCATCCATAAATACCATCATTAGGAAATTATCCTATGCCTCCCCCAAGCCAAGGACTCCAAAATTTGAGCATAAGTAGCATCAAAAAGTTGAGGTAAGTTAAGTGTGGATAAAGGTAAATTGACACACTCAACTAGACAACTTAACCTATCAAAATTCTATACAAGCAAGGGGATTCCACTAAAACTCAATCAAAATCACATTAAACTATCAAGAATCAAGAATCACCCATTATAGACAATAATTACTACTCTTCACTCTATGTCCCATGGGAAAAGTACTTCATAATGCCTCCAATAGGAGTTATAGACATACATGAAATGAAAAGTGAGCAAAGGAAAAGTGTTGATGCTGATAATATTGTAGACCATATGATAGAAGCACATAATAAGTGCATTAATAATGGGATCAAATTACTCTACAATAAAAGCAACATGAAGAGAGGAGAAATGGAATTTCAAATCTAAGACTTAGTCTTAGCACACCTGAGAAAGGAAATATTTCCTAAGTGAAATTATGATAAGTTGCAATGGAAAATGATTGGCCCATGCAAAATGTTGTGAAACTTTGTGAATAATGCATATGAAATAGAGTTGCCTAAAGGGGTCGATATATCTCATATTCTCAATGTCATTTATTCTTATCCATGTTATGAAGGATAAAGTAGTGAAAGTGAAAAAGTGGATGCTAAATAAACCTATTAAATATATCAGATGCATAAAAAATATTGTGAGGAAGCATGACAAGTGATTGACACATTAGTTGGAAAATATACACATAAGAATGAATATACATAATCTCTAGTAAAGTTGAAGGGCCGAAGAATAGATAATGTTACTTGGATTAACATATCAGAAGCTATAAAATAATAGACACCACTAGAAAAACTCTTAGAAGATTTGTAATTAGGAAGTCAAGTTTATTTTCTTACTAAAGGTGTATGATGTAGGAGCACCTAAGTTCACATGTAATCTTGCATCAACAGAAAATATAATAGTTTAGGAATTTTATCTATGTGGTGTTTTTCAAAAATTTATTAGTGCGCATATGTCATTTTTTGTAAGTTTTCACAAGTCTTCTATGTTTTACAGATCTTCTTTACATCTTTTGTACTACCTTTGAGTGTTCACCTATTTGTGAAGTTTTACACTACCTAGAATCACACAAATATGTTTATAAGTTTTTATGCACATGTTCCTGCACATAATTGTAACTGTTGGTTTTCTAAATAAGCTTTTGAAGCTTTGTGTAATAATTAGTGTTAGTATTATGTCCAAGATTAATTTTTCAGTGATTTGTAGAGAATTTTAAAAAGTCTCTCTTCATTTATTTCCCTATAAAGTTTGATTTTTTTTGTAAGAGTGGCATAGTTTAATAGATTCCTTGGCAAAGTTTGCTATTCACTTTGTAATCCATGAGTTGATTTGATAAACATTATGGAAAGTGTGATAATATGTGTTAAATTTATTGAGCAAACATGAGGATAATTACATAAAGTTTTCTAGCTCAATTACTCAGTTCTTGTGACATCTTTATACACATTTAGTTTGGGCACATATCCTTGTGATGTGTTATGAAAGGATTCATTTATGATTATTCATGTGAAGGTGATAAGGATCTATTTGGTTTTTCCCATAATGTATTATGTTGTGATGGATTACATTGTAACGTGTTTATGCCTTGGAATTGTGAGAGACATTTAATATTTGGGGCACACTAAGGTGTGTTAAAAGTTATGAGTGGGTGATAAGAACTTAATGTTTCATTTTGTGTTAATTTCACCTATAAAAATGACCCTAAACTTGTGAAAATAAGTTGCAATGTGGGCCATAGTATTAGGACTTAAATATGATTTTGAGTAATTAATCTGATAGTTAGGCTACACTTCTAAAGACTGTGAGCTAGAAAGTAGAGATATGTGGATTTAGTGTTGTAATGCATGTTATTATGAGATTGTGGTGTCATTGTTATTATTTTTCCTCTTGTATTTATTGATGCTAAAATATAATAATTATATAATTTATGTTTGATATATTTTGTTACATATTATGTTGTGTATTTTGAGGGTTGTGTGGTCTAAGGTGTATCTTAATTAAGACCCCTAGCCATGGTTGCATCATCTTATTTGAGATGTGGATCTGAAAATCCTACTCCATGGGGTTAATAGTTAACCCTATACCTTGTGCTAGGTGATAGTTGGAGAAGTTAAAGCTACTTTGTGTTATGGGTAGTTGGTTGTAATTAGTTTTTAACGTGTTATATTTTTTACGATACCAGATCCTCTATAGCAGTAATCATAAAGTTATAAACAAAGATTGGAAATGATGGTACGCTATCATAGAATGATACTTGAATTTATATTATGAAATAATTGATGCACTATAGTTCTTACCTTGTTTGTTGAAGTTAGGATCTTAGATATGTTCTATTCATGAAATACACCTTGATCCACTCTAAGAGCATGCTCAATTTTTTGTAACTAAGTTTTTAAGGTTCATGTGGTTTTGAATGTTGTGTTGACATGTTATAAGGGATCCATGTTGTTTTTTTATACTTTGCACCTATATCATGTTGAGAACTACCTTGAGGTACCTTTTATCCTTATAATAGATTAATGTTATAGGAATTATGTCTTATAAATAATTTCAAGGATAATATTATATAAAGGTGGCATTGAATTTTGTCTCTACTTGACAACATGCCCTGAAATAGTAGAATTGATGAACTTAGATGAATAAAGTCAAATTCACCCATTATATATATATATATATATATATATATATATATATATATATATATATATATATATATATATATATATATCTCTTAGTGTGATGGTTCCCAAGAAAGAAGACCTTTGTGGATTAATTTATTAAGAATATGAATAACCTTAGAAACCTAGTTTGTAAACCTAGTCAGCAAGTCCCTTCATCTATGAAACAAGGAATGGTGGTTATATTTTGTTAGTGGAAGCATTTCAGGTCATGAGGTATATTAATCTAGTAATTAATTACTATTAGATAAAAAGATTAAGATTTGTTGGTTGTAACCAATTGTTTTTAAGAAGTTTAATTAAGGTTTAGACATAAGTTTAAGTGAATCAAGTTGGGTAAGTGCAAAGAGTTGGTGGGTCGAAAGGAGGTCTTAAGTGAACATTTTTTCCCTGAAAAAATAAGAAACCTAAACTTGTATAGATTATTTGATCTCACTACATTCAAAATTTGAAGATGATATAATAACATGAATTGTAGAATTTCAAGTTTAATTTATAAACTATTAATGTTATTACTATTTTTTTGAAAATGGTCAAGTAAAAGTAGATCAAACATATTATTATTAAACAATTATTGTTATTATTATTATCAAAAAAACTACTCCCGATGTAACTTGCACCCATGGGGTAACTGCTATTTTTTTTTCCTTTTGAGAAAGCTTCAGGTTTTGGTGCATAACATGAGTTTAATGTTTTTCGTCAATCAATCAATCAATCAATCTATCTATCTATCTATCTATCTATCTATCTATCTATCTATCTATCTATCTAGAATACCATCGGCCCTTGGATTAGATCTATATCTCGACTCCACCCCTCATCACAAATGGAATACGATCACCATGATTGGATAGGGGGTTGAAACCAGCACCCTCCCTATCTATATATGGGATGGGAAAGGAAACCAGCGAAGCGGATCCCCTATAGATAGATGGGGATGGGCCCCGCAAAGCGAATCTCATAACCAACGAATATCTCTCCCCTATCTAGGTATAGCAAATCTCATAACCAGCGAATATCTCTCCCCTATATATAGATAGGCTCAGCGGATCCCCTATATATATATGGGGATGGGCCCAGCGCCCAAGATATAGATGGGAAACCAGCGAAGTGCCCTATATATATAGATGGGAAACCATCACCCTAGCTATAGATGGGGTTGGTTGTATTGACCAGAGATTTGATCCCAGCAGCTGAGAGAACATATAGAGTAGAGGGGCTCCCCATATAGATATTTTTGACTCCTAGCCCCTAGAAATGTTCTTAAAGGCGATATGGATATATAGGCCATCCGATGGGAGGAAAGAATGGTGGAATTGAAAGGCGATATGGATGTATAGGCCATCCGACGGGCCTATCTAGATAGAGGGTGGCCCCCTCTCTATATGAAAGACATCTAATATGGATGTATAGGCCATCAATGAGCCTATCTCTATGGGGTTCTCTCGCGACACATCACATATAGATAGATAGGGGTCTGTTATTGACAATGAGACTTGACATACAATCTATGGCAGATCTAGATCTATCTGAGCGGGGGGCGGCGGGCTTAGATAGATCTAACCCCGTCCCCCTCTATATAGATATAGATATAGATATTGATATGAGATAGATAGGGCTTGGGCCGGGCTCTCTATATAGATTCTACCCCCTCAAGCCCTATATATCCCATCTATATAGAGAGGGGGTTTATCTAATCTATCTATGGCAGATCTAGATCTATATAGGGGGGGGGCCAAAGAAACTCTATCTTGGGGAGGGGGGGCTGTGGGTAGCGGGTGGCGGATTCTATATATAGAGTCTAGCCCCTCTATATGATGGGGAGCGATGGGGAGCAGGGTGGGAGCTACAGTTATTCCCGTGGAATGGCGGAGAGTTGATAGTTGTTATGCAGGAATGAATGGACACTGAGGGTATTATCTATCACGAGCCTACCGACTCAGAACGTATATTCTACTACTCACTCCGGCATTTACTGATCTCGAGTTTCTAAGTGGGCCCTCTTGGTCACCCGCAACCCTCGCTTTTTGGGGAATCCTGCTCCTGTGCATGCGTGTCGACTTGGAGCTCGGCGGTCCACCGGGTTTTTGTCCCCTTCCAGTTCCGAGTGTCTTCTTGGATAGTTATAGCGGCCCATAGGCGCGAGATATATCTGATTGAGTGGAACACGGCTTGTAGTTGAGCAAACTGGTGTCACCAAAGTCCACCGTCTTTCGACTACTTGTTATTAGGGAACCACCGGCTGTCTAAATGGCTTTTATCACCAATCCAGTCAAAAATATGGTCCATCCATTAAATGATGTTCTTAACAACTTCTTTACATACTCCCTTTCCCAGTTGGATTTGATTGCAGTCTCTTTTTCAACTACCTACCGTGTTTTTAGAGTACTGTGTTCTCTGACATTACACAGAACGTTATTATTGTTGCGTGGAAGACGGGAAGATCTCCGTGCTGTGAAAAATCACATACAAATAAAGAGGCATTGACTAAACAAGAAGACGACAGGCTCATCGCCCACATTCAAGTCCACGGAGAAGGCCGCTGGAGATCCCTCCCCAAGGCCACAGGTTATTCATTCATATTCATCTCGTCTATGATGATAATCTATCTGTATAGAAGTATAAGATTTTGTTTGTACTTTTACAGGGCTGCTGAGATGTGGGAAGAGCTGCAGACTGCGGTGGATAAATTATTTGCGCCCCGATCTCAAGCGGGGAAATTTCTCTGAAGAAGAAGACGACCTCATCATAAAAATGCACACCCTCTTGGGGAACAAGTACGCACATAATTTATAACTCTTTACTTTACTGATTTCTTTCATTTTATTGATTTAAGAGCAAGTTTGAGAATTCATTTTTCTTATTATGTGGGATAATTAGAAGGTAATTATGGTTAGCATCAGATCAAAATAAGATTTTTAAATAGCACAAATAATTGGTTATGTGTTCATTTTTAATGTTGTGTTGTTTGAGGCATAGAATCATTGAATTTTTATAAATAGAAATTTGTGAATGGTTTATGGGTCTACTTAAGGTTTATATAAAAATAGGTTGTGTGTTTGAAATATTGTATTATTTTGATAGCTCAACCTACATAAACTAAAGATTGGTTATGCACTCATTGTTAGGTAAGTCAAGTTTGAATCATTCTCTTTGCATGAATGTAGTGAAAATATTTTATTTGTCTTATTTTTATTGTTGACACTAATATTATTTGAAAAAAAATCAATGTGATTTTTCTTACAATAAATTTATATGTAGGTCTTTCGGAAGGTGACTTTGTTCTGTCTAAAGCACTATTTTTTTTATTAAACGGTAAGATTTGTCCTCTAAATAATACAAAGAACCAATCATGCTTTAATTTTTTTAATATTACTTTGTTTTTCGATGACGTGAAATCATTGACTTGTTTTAAACATAACTATGTGAATGGTTTAAAGCTCATCTTAAGATTTATGTAAAAATAAGTTGTAGGTTTGAAATATTATGTTGTTTTGATATCTCAACCTACATCGACCATTTTCAAATTAATATATTTCCTCTTCACATAAATTTTTGTATAGATATACAAGGTTGTCATTTTGTTCTTGTTAAAGACCTATTTTTCATTAGAAAGCAAGATATGTCATCTGAATAACAAAAATAATTGGTTGTAGTCATTTTTTTAAAGTACTATATTGTTTGATAATATGGATTTATTAGATTCTTTTAAACATAGCTCTGTGGATGGTTTACAACTCATCTTAAGATTTATATAAAAATAGGTTGTGGGTTTGAAATATTATATTTTTTATAGCTTAACACACACAGACCAAAGATTGAGGCTGTTGTCAACTAAGTTAAGATCAAATCATTATCTCTAATAAATGCAATGCTCTTTAAAAGACTATTGTGACAAATGTACATTTTTAGTTGGTATATTTTTGTCTTATAATTTTTTAATAAATATTTTAATAACTAAATCTGTAAAAACGAATGAATCAAACATGTATTACCATAGTTGTATGTTGGTTAGTGAATAGACATGTTTATTAACTTATTTTAAGTTCTAGTTCTGTGGTGTTTTCCCTTTTGTGGCTACCACTCAAATTTAAAATCCCATAGAAATGCTTTGCTTGTGCCCAATCCAAACTGAGTTGTCAGTTATTTTACAAATTTCCACTTATTAATATAATTTATCTTTATACAAGAAAGAAACTAAAATCTAAAAGTAAAAAAAAAAGTGAATTTTGAATTGTTCAAAATAATTATATACATGCATAATAATTTTTAAAAATAGTAATTATATATATAAGCATACACTACATTATGTTTTAATTGAGTGCTTAGAAATGGTTCTATATTCATAGGTAGTCATTTTTTACTAAATCTAGTGTGCATAGATTAATAAATTGTGATTTACTTAAATTGTGAGATTCACAAAAATCTATCTTATAGTTGTTATGACCAAAATTTTACTTGATATAAAACATTAAAAAAATAATCAAATTATTTTTGAGAATGTACAATACATGTTCTACACAATTATATTGCACATAAATTAGCCATCTTTGTAACACAAGACATGTAATGTGTTAAAAAAAATCATATGCCTAAACAACATGAATGATAATGCACAAGTGGATGCATGGTTGATAGACAACCATGCTATCCACTTGTTCTAATAAGCCTACAAGCTCTTAAATAATCCTAAAAATCTCTATGCCAATCTAATGAGTCCCACAACTCAAATGTCCATAATGCACACTTGAGTAAAAAGAGGTGGGTTCAATAAACCACTCGTTTGAATGATTTTTCAATAAGTTAAAATGGGGTTGAAATGGGATCTTGGGTGATTCTAGCCAATCATAAGGCCCAATTTGTGTCTTAAGTCATAATTTAATTATAATTTCAAGTTGAATTAACCTTAATGGAATTTATTAGAAAGGAGAACTCATACTCCTTAGATGACCTCAAAAGTGGGTATAAAATGTCTTTACTTAGCTCCTTGTTGATGGAGAATTCCATCTCATCTATTGGATCCATTCTATCTCGATTATTGAATCTAGACAAGATGAGGAAACCCTAGGAATACTTAGAGAATGCAATCAAGGGTTCAAAATAACTTTCTAAGTTTTAATTTCAAGTATGGTGAAGGGAGGAGAAGGTTTGAGGGATAAATTTTCCATAGTCACCCCTCTCCATGTTCCTCATCCTTGAATGGCTACCATTATAGGGGTCTCCAAGCTTTTCTCATTTTCTATTTTTCATTTCATTTTAATTTCCCATCTTGACACAAAGTTTGGTGAGTATATTGTTTAGGTACCTAGTTCATCATGATGTTTTAAGGAGATCTAAAGCTCCCATGGTTTGTGAAAAAAATATTGGGAGCTTCAAGCTCCTCTATAACCATTAATCGCAACCAATGTCCAGATTAAAGAAAATTACTATTCATTTTTTTGGTTTTAATAATTAATTTTGTTTCACATTGTAAAGGATAAGAAAATAAGGAGGATTTCCTCTTAAATCAACCCATCCGAGGACTTCTAGAAGCCCATAAAATCCATGAAAGCTAAAATGACTTATCCTTAAAAAATAGTTCATATTGTGAAAAATAAAAGGTTTCATGCCTTAAAAGTGCTTCCATGTGGAAGAGAGAAATTTTTTAAGTGGGATTTCCTTCTCAGTTTCCCCATCCCCAGGCCTCTTGTTGCCATAATTGACTAAACAAAATAATTACCAATAATAGGTGAAAGTAATGGGTTGAGTAAAAAACTAAAGACATAACACTAAAAAATAATATTGTGTTAAAAGAATATATTAATAAAATATAAAATAAAAATAAAAACTTTAAACAAATATTAAAAATGAAACTTGCTAACCAAAAAGGTTGGCTAGTGTTGGGGTTGGCAGTGGTAGTCAATAAGTTGATTACCACATTCACAAGTGGGGAAACAATTTATCCATATAGATTTTATGCTAGGTTTAGTTGCATGGATTTTATGCCATGGCTATCCACCCCAAACTAACCACCAATTGGCTCACATGGGTCTGTTACACTACTGCAACCTATTAGGAGATCTGTGCTCAACAAATAAGGGAGTGAAGATCTAAGTCCCTATGGGCAGGCTTCACTTGATAATATCAAATGTTATTTATTTGTTGGAAATGGTACTATTTATTTAACAGTAATGTCACCAAATATATAAGAGCTGATAGGGAGGTTATAAACATAGATTTATATCTTACCTAAATGCTTTTAATGATGTGCATTTTCAATACCTATAGAAATAAGGATTACACATAAGTTATGCATTGGAAAAGACTAAAAGAAAGTTATCATGTCGTAGGTGTCAACACCGCCCATGCCCTGGAAAGAAGAAACATCACCATTATCAGGATTAAAATTAGGGTATTATTAATGAGCAGTTATGATAGAGAAAAATGAAAGCAAGTGCCATGTCTGAGGGATTTTGTCAAACATTCTATAAATTAGTAGATAATATTCATGCCATCAATTTTCTCATCTTCTGATGATGTTGGAGTGCATAGATCTACAAATCTGTCCCAAATTCAATTCACACTCACTCTAAAATTTAATATAACTGCACTCAGCTGAGGTATCTTGGTTTGGGCATTAAACTAATTTACCCTGAGGATTATCATTTAGATTTATTGTATCATACTGATTTCTCGTGATTGAATTATATAATAAATATCTTCTATCATTTTCCATCATTGATGGTGAAATCTATACTATAACATATTTGTGCTTAAAATGAGTTTTTTAATATAGAAAGAAGTTAAACACTATGTTGGGTAGAGCCAAGAATAGAATTTTTTTGAGATTAGTGAAAACTTATACAAGGCTGAGTTTACATAGTAATTATTTACATGATATTATAATTTAAAAGAGTTTTCTCTATTTTATTTTGTACTCATAAAACCATAAGCATTCTAAAATAAAATTAGAAACAACAAATAATTTATAACCTGCTTATTTAACAACAATCCGTAACATAAAAGATAAAAGATGGAAAACATGCATACAACCAAGAATCATAAATGCTAGAATGATAAGATCAGTCATGATAACCCACAAAATTAATTGCGTTTATACTCCCTAAAAAGACAGTACATCTACACTAGCCTAATCAAATATGCACCAACCAACATGTAATGAAACTCATGATAGAATAGAAGAAAGTCACTTTCATGATATAATTATTAAATGTAGGAAATAAATGTGAAGTAGCTTGAACTCCCAAAAATAAAGACACCCACAATACATATACATTATATATGTCATGTCCAGACATGGAGTTAAATGCATTGTTGTAGTCTGTTGAAAGCATAGAGGGGCTTTTTGAGTCCATTGAAATCCTTGAATGAAATGGAATGTGGTTTCACTTGAGTTGAAATAGCTGAGATAAAAAGAACGGTGGCAATGTTGCTCTTGGGCTGAGTTAAAGAAAATAAAAGAACAAAACTTGATATGGCAACCACATTAATGTTGTTGGATGAAAAGGCTGAATTGGGAGGTTCAAACCCTAGACATTGTGATAATAAGGATTACGTGAAGGCAATGAAGAAGGCAAAGATCAATGGTGCAATGCAGAAGAGGTAGCCACAGAAGGGCTTGGCATGGTACAGTTTGAAAGGCTACAATTGCAAGAGTAGAAATGCAAAGAAGAAATAAACCCACCAATGTAGGGGCAACATAAATTTAAAATTGCATAGAATTGGACAATGGTAGTGGTGGAATTACAAGGCAAGGATATGACTCAGGTCCATGAGAGGGAACATGTACCTTATGAGAGGGAGAATTCTTATGAGATTGGATAGGTAGTGCATGCTTGAGATGGAATCATTGTGGTCTGTACTCATCTGCTACCAGTAACTGCACTACCTTCCCTTTCCCACCAAAAAATGCCACTATTATGCATCATGCAGACCATAGGAGGACCTAAAACTACATTAAATTTGAATTATTATGACTGTCACCACCTAGTAACAAAACCAATAGATTGCGTCAAATGACTTTAAACAGGCAATAACATCAAAAGTTTATTAACCAATCAACATACAATAAAAATAGTATTATATTGGATAGGTTAAATAATTTGCATGTTACTCTAATTAAAATTTCACATATTTTTGAACATAGGGATTAATGTATTCTAATTGGTCAAAAGCAGAGGGATTAATTCTGAGTTAAAGCATAGTGAATGCAATAGATCCCTCTAGGACTAATAAGCTAATCCCTTTAGGGTGTAACCCACTTCCATTCAGTAACATGAGTGATGGTTAGCTAGGCATGAACTCTCCTATAGGGAAGTGGTCTTTGACTTACATTTTAAGAACCTATGCATAATTACCCCACACACTACTAGATTTAAAAATTTTGCTATGGGAAAACCATCGCTCTTAGAAATTTGAAATGAAAACCTAGATATTCTTAAAATCATGATTTTTAATCTAAAATTGTTTGAAGTATGGTTTTTTCTTTATTAGTATGTAAATTATTTGCTTTAATTCAGGTCAAATTATTAAAGGAAATAGGGCAAATTATTACTTTTACTTATAAAAATTAATAATTTTTTAACTATAAGCCCTAAAATTATTCTACAAAATGCATCTGATTAATGGCAAAGCATATTATAAAATAAATTGATTTTGGTAGATTTAGTTTCTTTATTTTTTTAAAATTAAAATTTGTATAAAACCGGTTACCGATTAAAAAATAAAATAAAATAAATAACCTTTTTCATGTCTAAGAAAAAACATAACATTCTAAGCATTTTAAGACAATTGATCATTTTATTTGCACTATTGTACTAAATTAACAAGATATAAATTTCATACACATTTTCAATTGCAACAATTCATTGAAATATAATGTCCTTAAATAAAACAAAATCACCCTCTTTCAATATGGTATAATAAGTGAATGTCACAATGCTTGCTAACCCAATAAATCACCCTTTCTCTTTCTTTCTCAAAATCTAAAAGATGAATTCATGTATTTCAATGGCTTCTATCATCCAACTAAGACTTGCATAAAAATTTACAAAAATAAGGTAAGAAACTAGTCTTCTAATCCAAGATCAATGTGCTCCTACAAGATGAAACCAAAGAGGGGCTCACCTCTCATCCATAAATACCATCATTAGGAAACTATCCTAGGCATCCCCTAAGCAAAGGACTCCAAAATTTGAGCATAAGTAGCACCAACAAGTTGAGGTAAGGTAAGTGTGGGTAAAGGTAAACTGACAATCTCAACTAGATGACTTAAACTATAAAAATTCCCTACAAGAAAGGGGATTCTACTAACACCCAATCAAAATGACATTAAACTATCTTAAGAACACACAATATAAAGTATGTGAAGACACATGGAATCCATATAGGATTTCAATACTTTTATAATATCAAGAATCACTCACTATAGACAAGAATTACTAGTTTCTACTCTATGTCCCATGGGAGAAGGAATTTGGAATGCCTCCAATATGAGTTATAGACATACATGAAGTGAAAAGTAAGAAAATGAAAATTGTTGAAGCTAATAATATTATAGATCATATGATAAATTACATAAGAAAGTCCATTAATAATTGGATAAAATTACTCTAAAATACAAGAAACATTAAGACATGAAGAGAAGAGAAATGGAATTTCAATTTTGAGACTTAGTCTTAGCACACCTGAGAAAGGAAATATTTCCGAAGTGAAATTATGATAAGTTAAAATGGAAAAATATTGTCCCATGTAAAGTTTTGTGAAACTTTGCAAAGAATACTTATAAATTAGAGTTGCCTAAAAGGGTTGATATATCTCATATTCTCAATGTCATTGATTCTTATCCATATTATGAAGTATATAGTAGTGAAAGTGCAAAACTGGATGCTAAATAAACCTAATAGATATATCAGATGCCTAAATAAGAATGTGAGGAATCATAACAAGTGATTGACACATGAGTTGTAAAAAATAAATGTAAGAATGAATATACAAAATCTCTGGTAAAGTTGAAGGGCCAAATAATAGAAGATGTGACATGGATTAAAATATCAAAAGCTACAAAATAATAAATACTACTAGACAAACTCTTAGAGGATGCATAACTAGGAGGTTGAGTTTCTTTTCTTATCGAAGGTGTATGATGTAGGAGCATCTAGGTTTACATGTAATCTTATATCAACAAAAAATATTATAGTTTAGGAAATTTATTAAGTGGTATTTTTCAAAATTTTATTATTGCACATATGTAATTTTTGTAAATTTTCAGAAGTCTTCTGTGTTTTACAAATATTATTTACATCTTTTTCACTACCTTTGAGTGTTCACCTATTTATGAAGTTTTACACTACCTACAAACACACATATATTTGTAAGTTTTTATGCACATGTTCCCATACATAGTTGTAATTGTTGGTTTTCTAAATAAGCTTATGAAAATATGTGAAATAATTAATGTTAGTATTATGTGCAAGAGAAATTTTTTAGTGATTTGTAAAGAATTCTAAAAAGTCTCTCTTCGTTTATTTACCTAGAAAGTTTGTCTTTTTCCTGCAAGAGTATCATAGTTTAATAGATTCCTTGGAGGAGTTTGTTATTCACTTTGTAATCCATGTGCTGATTTTCTAATCATTAAGGCAAGTGTGGCAATATGAGGTAAAGTTATTGAGCAAACATGAGGATAATAGCACAAGGTTTTCTAGTTCAACTACTCAAGGCTTCTGACTTCTTTATACACATTTGGTTTGGTCACATGTCCTTGTGATGTGTTATGAAAGGATCCATTGACATGAATATTCATGGGAAGGTGATAAGGATCTATTTAGTTTTGATCATAATGTAATATGTTATTATGCATTACATTTTAATGTGTTTATACCTTGTAATTATGAGAGACATTTAATATTTGGGGCACACTAAGGTGTGTTAAAATTTGTGAGTGGGTGCTAAGAACTTAATGTTTAAGTATATGATAATTTCACCTATAAGCATGACCCTAAACTTGTGAAAATAGGTTGAAATATGGGCCATAGTATTAGGACTTAAATATGATTTTGAGTAATTATTCTGATATTTAAGCTACAATCGTAAAGACTATGAGCTAACAAGAAGATATATGTGGATTTGGTGTTGTAACACATCTCATTGTGAGATTTTGGTGGCATTATTGTTATTTTGCCTCTTGTATTTATTGATGCTAAAATATAATAAATATATAAGTTATGTTTGATATATTTTATTACATATTATGTTGTTTATTTTGAGGGTTTTATGGTCTAAGGAATATCTTAATTGAGACGCCTATCCATAGTTGCATCATCTTATTTGAGATGTAGATCTGAAAACCCTACTCCATGGGGTTAATACTTAACCCTAGACCTTTTGCTAGGTGATAGTTGGAAAAGTTAAAGCTACTTTGTGTTATGGGTAGTTTTTTGTAATTAGTTTTTAACATGTTATATATTTTACTATACTAGTTCCTCTATAACAATAATCATAAATTTATAAATAAGGATTGGAAATGATGATACGCTATCCTAGAATGATACTTGAATTTGTATTATGAAATATTTGATGCACTATAATTATTAACTTGTATGTGAAATTTAGGGTCTTAGATATTTTTTATTCATGAAATGCACCCCAATCCACTCTAAGAGCATGCTCAATTTTTTGTAACTAGGTTTCAAGTTTTGTGTAGTTTTGAATGTTGTCTTGACACGTTGTAAGGGATCAATGTTGTTGTTCTTCTACCTTGCACCTAGATCATGTTGAGAACTACCTTGAGATACCTTCTATCTTTATGATAGATGGATTTCATAGGAATTGTGTCTTATGCATACTTTCAAAGATGATATTATATGAAGGTGGTACTGAATTTTGTCTCTATTTGATAACATGACCTCGAATAGTAGCATTGATGAACTTAGATGAAGACAAGTAAACTCACCCATAAAATAGATATATATGATGTTATATATTAGTGTGATGTCTCCTAAGAAAGAATACCTTTAGTGGTTAATTTATTAAGAATATTAATAACCTTAGAAACCTAGTTTGTAAGCCTAGTCGTTAAGTCCCTTCATCTATGAAACAAGGAATGGTGGTTAGAGTTTGTTTGTAGACACTAGAAAACTGTACACAATGGTTCTAGATGTCAAAATGCTTTGGGACCCCCTGGGGACCACCTAACCCTTCTGAACCCACTAACCAACCCATCGGACCTTGAGTCTAGTTAGTTACTTAGCTAACTAAACTCACTAACTCACTAACTAACCCTTAACCCAACCCCTTTTAACTTACCTTGACCCCTTTAATTTTGAACACTCGACCATTGATGGTCAGCATGATCACCATCGGTTAGGCTAACCATCAATGGTTAGATCTTCCTCATTATAACATAAACACCAGCTATGTGTAAGCTAACACAACATAGTTTAATATGTCTACCTTACCTGGTGTTAACGAACTCCTAAGCATTGAATTTAGTAGCTTGATCCTCTAGGGAACCTTATATCCTCCATCTCTCTTTGCCTATAAAAGGAGGGAGTAAGAGGTGAGAAAGGATCCATTCATCAATCAAGAGAGCATTCTAGCATATAGGTATTCAAGCTTTCATCCAACCAGTCTTCCTTCCAGTAATTCAACAACTACAATAGAGACCTGAACCTCTACCAAAATTACTCTTGAGGAAAAGTATTGTTACTCTACCAAAATTTCTCCAACCATCATCCATTTAGTAAGAAACAAGTACAATTTGTATTTCAGCTTTATTTGCTTGGTTTCTAACTTCTAGACCTAAATTAGACCTCCTGCACCTATCTTTCAACTTCCTTGCCTCGAACCAGACTATTAAAAAACCCTTACCTGATCATTAACCCATTCTACCAATATTTTCTAATTACCTTTAAAATCCATAGGAAACCACTGATGGTTAGCATAACCATCGATGGTCACCCCCAACCACTGATGGTTACCCAACTACTGACAGTCAGCTTAACCGTCAACGATCACTCTAACCACCGACAATCATTGTGGTAATAAATAATAGTGAGTTATTTCTAATCCCTTACCCCCAACTAAATTTAACTTTTTGTGTCCCTACCTATTCACAGACCCCTACCCAATTTTCTAAACCTGACTTGGTCTATTTTAGCACTAGTATTGACCCGTTATTACTATATTTAGTTATTTTGTGTAACAAGCATTCATTTCTTATTGTATTTCATTTCAGTTACTTTATGTTATTTGATGCAAGTACTTTCATTTTATCTCTTTCAACTTAATTATTATCAAAGAGTGGATTAATAGCCTCCTAGCAAGCTCACGCTTCTTGGATCTAGCTCATGCTAGGCAATCCACCTTACTATCTTTCTAACAACCCATTTTGTTAGTGTTTTCTTATTTACAGGTCATCCTTCCAAGACAAAAAGGATCTCTCCACACTCATCTAGATCACACATGCATAACAACCAAGTTCTTCTACCACACCCTTATTACTACTTTCTTACCTTCTTCCTTAATTAACAAATGAGTAAAAATTAAGAGAAATAGTTTGGCACACCTGATGGGACCTAGCATCATCTAGGTGTCCTTTTCTTCCTTTATTCTATTCTCATACAACAAAATCTAAAATTTCTTTTGGGTTTAAAATAAACCTTGCATATATTGATTGCTTGCTTCTTTTTAGTTCATTTAGTAACTTAAAATCAAAAGTAATCAAGTGTAGTTTTACTCTTGTTATCACACACTTTACCAAACCACATAATCAATCAACACATCAAAATAATTGACATAATCCCTAACTAGGATTTCATCACCTAGCAGTACACCTAACCCTTTTAGCTATCATACTTGGAGGTCATTACCAAGAAGAGAAACTAAAACTCAGCTCTCTGGTTGAGTCTAAACTCTAAAATTTAGTATATCTCAGCTAAGCACCTGACACCCTTATTGTTGTGGTGTGTGAAGTGAGGGGGTAGGCCCCAATATCAAGCCATTCTGACTTTCAATACAAAATTTTTAAAGCCTTTAACACCTAAAACCAACCTTAGACTTCCTTTTTAGTACCTGATCTACAAACCAAATTTCCTCTTCACACTTTCTAAGGTATAAGCCAAAAGCGATAAAAAGTGTGCTAAGTCTTTAAATGCACTTTAGTGTATGTTTTGATTTCTGTGAGATCTTTTTTTTCTTGCTTTGTGTTTTGATTTGTGTGTTTTTCATCACTTCTTTTCTATTCCTCACATGGTCTTTACTAGACAATAATTGAGGAATCAAACCAACCAAGAACCACCTTTCTCTTCTTCTTCTTCCATGGAGTATACTTATGATCTTGAGAGTTCTCCTCATCTTTATTCTCCTCCTACCATGTCTCAAATAGTTGTTGAGGGTGATGTGGATTTTTCTACCTTCCTTGATAACAACCCCATAGCCCTTCAACATTACCTTAACACCCTATCTAACCCCTCCCCTATTGCTTCGATTCCTCCTATGAATCCACCTTATTGTATGCCTCCCCATCTTATGGTTGGATCTTATGGTTGGCACCACCTATACCCAACCTATGATCACCCAAACATCTTCTTCCACCAATATTCCATCCACTACCACCACCCAAACTCAATTCATCATCCCAACCAATAGCCAAACACCCCCTACACCAACCAACACCTCCAACATAGGGGAAACCTCACCTCTTATTACCCACACCTCATCCACTATGGGGGTATCTTCTACCCCTATTTCCACCATTCCCCTTATCACTGCCAACCCACCAATTTCCACCCCACTTCAAATTTTAGTGTTTTTCATACCTCCTACCCTTTCATCTATTAGCACAAGAGTTACCACTAAACAGCAACCAATTAATCCTTCCATACCTCTAAATCAACCCATATGAATACCTCAAAAAATACGCATGACATCCTACCAATATGTTCATAATCCAAAAGGATACATAGCACCTTTTATGCCCATTAACCCTTATGTGGCATCATCCCAACCTTAAATGACCACATACCAATATGTGGTATCTTCTCAACCTTCTACCACTTATCCATATATTGTTTCCACCCAACCTCAACCAAACTTACCACATAATTATGGATCTTCCCAACCCCAAATAGATTTGGTCAATATGTTAATGGACAAAATTACCAACCTAGATTCATCTATCTTTGGGGCTCATAACATTTTATCTTATGATTGAATCTGTAATGAACCTATTTACCTATCCATCCCTATCTGATCTTATTCTCCTCAATGGGAACTACCCAAGTTTTCCAAGTTCCAAAGCAAGGAGGACCCCCAACAACACTTAAGAGCATTTCTCCATTCTTGTTATTTGATTGCATATGATTGTGCTATTTTCCTTCATAATTTTCCCATGTCTTTATCTGGACCAACATTAGATTGGTATAGTGTTCTCACCAAGCACTCCATCTTTTCCCTTTCCCAACTAGCCCACATCTTTTTAGATCATTTCTTAGTCAATATATCTAAGAAGGTCTCTATTACCAGCCTCTACTCCATCAGGGAATTTGATGATGAATCAATTATCAATTTTGTAGCACTATGGAGAGGTCTTATTAACAAGCTCTCTTTGTCTTTACCCCAACCTGGCTTGATTAAAATTTACCTTTAGGTTGTGCCAAACACATTGATCCTACTCTTTAGGTTCAAACTTTTAGAACCTTTGATGAGGCTTTCACAATGGCACACAAATTAGAAATTAGAGCCATTGAGGAAGGGAAATTAAAATTGACAATAAAAATTCTAGCTTCAAATCCAACAATCATTCCTCATCCAAAACCACCAATCAATCTAACCATCCAAACACCAAATTAAAGGCATCCACAAACTTAGTTATCCTTAAGACTACTCCATCACCAACTATCAACCAACCAAACCAAACCAACTCCTCTAACTCTTCCAACCAAAAAAACTAAAATCATAACTGAGTTGCCCCAAAATAATACACTCCAATAGGGGATTCTTGTGATTCAGTTTTGGATAAATTTCGTAAAGCCTACATCATACAACTTCTTCCCATAAAACCTCCCCAAAAATTTGATGCTTCTCTCCCTACACCTAGTTGGTACAATGAGAATGATCTATGTGCTTTCCATTGTGTCATTGAACATGATGTTAGTAGGTGTAACACCTTCAAAAATATTATCCAAAACATGATTGATAAGGGAGAACTTGTATTTGATAGTCTCAATGCACCTAAAAATCAGACCCTTGACATCTTTTATAAACCTTTCCCTAATCATGCCCCTTCTACCAACTATGATATTAAAAAACCAGAATCATCTCATGCTCGTGAGGTCTCTATGGTCAATGTCATTATCAGTGAACCTGTCATTGAGGAGACCATTACATCAACTACCTCTTCCTCCATTTCACTCATTGAAGTGGTAAACTCACCCTCTTTTCCTTTAGACACCCAAACAGAGGAAGCAACCACCCCTCTTTCTTTACTTGATGAAACTATGCACTTATCTACATCTCCTTTGATAGAAATACCAAAGGAGGCAACTATTGTCTCAACTACCTCTTCCCCCACTCAAGTTATTGAAGTGGTGGAATTACCCACCATTCTTTTGGATACACAAACAAAGGAAATAACTATATTCATTCCTTTACTTGTGGCCATCACATCTTCCTCCCCTATCATAGAATCACCGGTTCTCTCTTTAAGAACCATTCCACAAGAAGAGATCACCTTACCTAATCCCTCCATGGAGGAAACATCTTCTCAAATCTTGGAGCCTTTCATCAAGGAAAAAGGTGAAGAAACTATTCCCTCACCTCAACCTATGGGCTTAATCTTTGAAACCAATGACCAAGGGATCAAACCCATTTACAAGCCTCTTTCTAGATTGGTCCAAATTCTAGAGTTCACTTCTCAACCCAATCTGGATAGAGACACCTTTTGGCATCATCTTGGGCTCCCCTATCAAAATAAACATGAACCTTCAACCTCACTTTCATCCACCATAAAACTTATTATCACCTCAATACCTTCATCAAACACCTATTCATCCAAAACCGTAGGAGAACCATCCAATCCACCTCCATCTGAAATTGTCAAATCACCTTATGCTTCTATAACCAAACCTATCGAGAATCTAGGAATACTTCCTACACCTAGCCTTGCTCACCCATCTTTGAAGTTGGACTTAACCCCATCTAGTCCACCAAAGAAAACCCCAACCAAACCAACTAAGAAAGTGGAACCACCTAAACTCCCACCTCGAACCAAAGTCATACCACCACCTTTACACTTACCTTCTATCTTAGGACCCAATCCTTCAACCATCCTAGGAGCTCATTCTTTTACCAAGAAGGTGTACACTCCCAAAATCACCCAAACTAAACATTTTCCTTTCATTATACCTTTACCTACCCCCACTAAATCATCAAACTCCCCATCATTCTTAACTAACCTATCCACCTCTACCTTCCCACCTATCTCCAAACCTTCATCATCCACCTCCAAATCTTCCACCTCAAAAAAAAACATAACCAATCAATCCTGACTAAAACTACCTACCAAAACCATTTCACCACCTATAAATTTTGCGATAAAGCCTATTCTAAGAAGGCTCCCACTCCTAAAACCAAAAACCCAACACCCTCAACAACTTTGTTCGAATCTTATTCAACCATTCTATAAAGCTTGTTACAAAATTACTCCTTAAGCCTACCACCTATCAAAGCCATTGACCCTTCAAGTCTTAAACCATCTTGGTTAAAAAATAATCTAATCTACTCATACCATAAGACACATGGACATGACATGAAAAATTGTAAAGCTCTCGAAGCATTTTTACATAGCTTATGGGATGAGGATGATCTATTATCAAATGAACCTCCCTTGATCCAATTACCAACCCAACCACCAAATGAATTTATCCAACACTTACTCCTCCACTCTCATTTGAAAGTGAGGAAGAACCAAAGTAGACATCTAGACAACACTTACCCTCATCCACACTATCTATATGGTTACCGGATCTAGGGCTCAACAAAAAGATAAGGGAAAGGCCAAAGTGTCTATTCCATGGGCATACTCTTCTACCCCTCAACCTTCCAACCTAACCCAATCACCCTCACCTTTACCTTTACCTTCACCAAAACCCAAAATATCCATTTTGGGTGCCTCTCCCTCCAACCCTTCTGAATCCATCCAATGAGTGGTGTTAAAATAACTTCACCAGACGTCGCTGAAGATGATCCTTTACAAAGTAATAAAAACCTCACTCCATCATCATCAAGCATTGATAGAGGCCCTGTAATCAATATAAGTTCAACCAAAAGACCTCAACCTCTTCATCCTTTGTTGGAGCCCTTCAACATTCTAACTTTGTCATATTCCAAGATTCAAAAATACCTTATGTCTATTTTGAAAATCCTAATCCTCCCCTCTTCATCACTGCATACTTCAATCAAACCCACATAAAAAGGATGATGATTGATGGAGGAGATAGTATTAACATTATTTCTTCTCATGATTATGACCAACTCCAACTACCTAAGAATATCATGTCCAAAACTGCAGTGGTCCTCCATTTCTTTAATGATACTATGGCCACTACCTTGGGGACAGTTGTCCTCCATGTCTGTTTGGGACCTCAAACAATTCCATAACTCTTTTATGTTGTAGAAGGTAAGTTCCAATACATCTTAGTTGGATGCCCTTGGATCCATGCCATGAGTTGTGTCCCATCTATGTTTCATCAATGTGTCAAGTTAAAACATGAGGGTCAAGTAATCACCCTAAAAGCTGACCCTAGTCCTTTCACATCTTGTAACATGACATATCAACCCAATGACATTCTTCTTCCTCCCTCATCCACCTCACCACCAATAAATAATAATTTGACCCCTATCATCAATTAATCTTCAACTAGCTCATCTATCCCTTCTTCTCAGATCCCCATAGAGGACCCCTTGGAACCCACATGCTAATGTCTCTCACTGGGGGAGTATCATCTTTTAGCCTTGGATGCCTTTCCTACTCCTCAATAGTATGGGAATCTTGACCATGATCCTAGTTACGACCCCAATATTGGAACCATGATTCTTTTAAGATATTGCTAATGTCTCTCATTAAGGTGTACTAGACAAATGAAACATGTAATATATTGCTTTTCCTTTTACAACTATCCATAAATTTTATCAACATTAATCAATGTAATATATTTCATGAATTCAAAAATATATTTTGAATAACTCTTGGTCTTAACTTGTGAAATGTAGATTCAAATATGTCCAAGATTAGATATGGTGAGATGACCATCAAGGAATACATGGCATTTTTCAACATGAAATCTTTAATAAATCTTATTAACATGAATTTTTTTTGCATAAATAGATTATTAGAATTCCACCATTGAGACTTCTACTAAGTCTTTTGATTATGCGTTCATGATATGAAATAAAAAAATGATAGTTTCCCAATTCCAAGTTTATAACTATCTAATCACTTTTGTAATATGAACTTGCATGCCATGGCATCATTAAAACAAATTGAAATATTTCATTCTCAATATTTACTGAGAATGTCATAATGTTTCTTGTTTGAATATGTATTTCTCAAGCATTAATGTGGCTATTATTATTATGGAAGTTGCCTTCACTACAAATCTAATTACTACATCCATAATCCTAGATTTTATTCCAAAGGTTAGACATTGAAAAATTTAATTTTGTGTGTTGCTTCAATTTAGTTAACCTACAAAAAAAACATGGATTTGTACTGAATAAATAAAATTGCATAGGCATTAAACCATTGTTATTAAATAGTTTACTTAAAAATTCACTTCTAAGATTGTTAAGATGAATAATTCATAGACTATTTCATTTGCTTACCATTCAACATGCAAAAGTCCCAGGGGAATACTCTAGCATCCATTTGCCTCCAACTTAGAATCAATGTTGAATGTCATTGCCAATCAAATTTCATATATTAGCAGGCATAGAAAAATAGTGAAGTTTTTAATGGCATGGATAAAATAATATAATTATTTGAGAATGATTGGATGGATTTTATAAATGTTGTGGGCCATTTAACTTAGATCAAGACCAATCATTAGTTGTTCAATAGATAGAGGAAGGATTTGTACAAGGCACAATGAGTCAAACATCTAGCATATCTTTTACAGTTAAGTAGCATAGCTATTTTTAATTGAAAAAACATAATATATTATTTTGTTGTCAAATTTAAATAATGCATTTACAACCATATATAATATCTTTCAAAAAAAATAAGTGAACTTATTTTGAACAAAATAGTCCAGCACCAACTCTATTAGAATGCTTCGACCAGCTCCAATAGTTGTGATAGCCCCTTCAAGATTAGATTCATTGCATGCCATACACTGGATTAGCTAATAAAAACCAATGACAAAGAGGTAACTATATTTCATTATAATATATTTGAATTAAATAAGGACTATAAATAATTGAATCTATTTAAGATGTACTCTATTTGAAGAAAAAAGATATTTTATGGAGTTGTCTTTATTTATTGTTGTCATTTTTGGACAATTGTAGACATAGCACAACTATGTCAACCTATTTTTTAAAACTTGTCAAAGTTATAAGATTTTATGCCAAGCCAAATTGTCTTCAGTTGTGCATCATTATCTTTATATAAGATATTTTTTGTATTCATTCTTAGTCAAAAAATAGAAAAATGAAGAATCCTAAGTTGCATGAATAAATAGATATTTTGAATTGCAAAAATTTTATGGAGTATTCAAAGTTTTAGTTTTAATATTTTAATCCTTTTGCATTGTTTTTGTGAACTTATTTTCAAGGATTGAAGTTTTTATGCAGGAAATAAGTTATAATATTATTTTTGTCTCGAATAGCCTAATAATTGCTAATTGGTTAGATTATTTTAAATTTTATAAAAAAAAGTAGCAAATCACTATGCTTTTTTTTTTGTATAAGAAAATAGTGACAATTTATGAGTTTTACATTAGCCAACATTCTTTGAAAAGTTATAAAAAAATCCATAAATAAGAGTAATAATTCATTTTGGATTTATTTAACAATACTTTCTTGATTGGTTATAAATTTATGAGCAAATGCAAACAAAATGTTTATATTGAATTAAATAAAGACTAAAAATACTTTTATTATGCCCTCTAGTTTTTGTAGGTCACATATATCATATATACAAATATTGGCATCATTTTAGTTTACCAACCCAACATCTCTAATGATATACAAGCATAATCTTGTAAAGATTTGCATTTTGGTTTGTACTGACCAAGGAGATTTGCATCTTGGTGTGCCTGCATTTTTCGGAGAGGTAGTATCAGAAAAGGGGAGTTTTGTAGATGTGGATAGGTAGAAAATAGCGACAACCATGATGCATTATGGTTCATAGTTATTTTTGAGTCTACGGCATGTGAAAGCACTTACCAATTTATAGTCATCCTCCATACTCATAACACGTTTATGGGGAGATTCAGTAAGGCTGGCCAACACCCTCCTTTGAGCCATGCCAATAGTAATCTGTTGAGCCATGCCATGGCCAAATTATGTCGCTTCCACCTAATCAGACTATGTAAAGGAAACCTTATTCACGATAGAGGAAACCATATAATATAAAACCTATTTACATTATAAGACAATGTAGTATAAAAAAATTTACAATATAATAAACATACAAACATATATTATGTAATACATAATATTAATAATATATTATAAAATATAACATGTAGAATACATAAAAATATAGAATAAAATACAATATATTATATTAACTATTTATTAAAATATAATATTATAATATAAAAATAGTTACAATAAAATGTTATATAGAATAAAAAATATTATATACATATATCTACATATATAAAAATATATAATATGTTATAAAATATAATATATAAAACATATAAAAATGGAAAATTTTAGAAATTTATATTCACTTATGGAGTATATTCTCTTTCTAAGTGTATGATGTAGGCACCCCTACTTCTTGAAAATTAAACCTACCAACTCTCCTTGCTGCCTAGGACCGATCACCAATCAACTAGCTTTTCTCTCAATCGATGACCCCTTTACCATGAGATTCACATTGTATCATGAACGATGCCCCCTTATGCAACCATGTGGCATGCACATCGTAAAAGCTTTGATATTCATTTAAATATCAATGTAAGCAAAAAGATAAACCCTATAACCTCAATGCATTACCGCCCCATAAATATCATTACATTGTTGATTCGATCCACACATTGGACATGAAGTATTTTTGTAATCAAATAAAAAATAGTCAATAAAAGATACCACTACCCTGTGAGCTATAAACCCCTTTATAATGGGTGTAGGGTATGTAAATATAACAACTACTCTAAAATCAAGGTATGTGTATGATATAGACCCTCTAGTGTACAATATCACATGAAATACCATGTTATTGCCCCTCATCATCACTGCTCACCTCACTTTGAAATCTTTCACCACTTGTAAGTTTTATATGGCCTTGTTGTAGTTTCCCTATATGTCAATATATTGGTAGCATAAATGAGCATAAGTTACAATATAGACTTTGAAACCTCAATGTCTTGAATCCATATGATTGGCAATTTAGTGTTGATTTGAGTCACATATCAGACATGGAGCCTAATCACAATCAAATAAATGTCATGTTGTTTTCGTCGACCCTTCATGATATCCCAACATGTACAATCAAAGAGCATACCACCTTGAAATTTATGTACCCATTTCTAATGTATGCAAGTCATGTAAATCCAAAAACTATCTAAAATATGTATAATATTCTAAATGTTAAACATCATCTCAAATCCCAATAGGCACAAACGCAATCTATCACGAAATATGGATGACACATTTCACATGAAGCTTTGGAATTAGAATGTAGATGATTTTTGGTGCAAATACAACTTAATTACATATTTTTTTGAAGCTAATGATGTGTCATTGAACTCAAGAAACTTCTACAATATTTGCCAAAAAAATCTAAGGATAACTTCCTAGTTACAATTTCAGACCTGTGTGGACATCTAGCATAATTACTAGATGCAAGCATTGCATATCAGCTAATGTTCTTTGGATCAGCCCCTAGAGGTACATGTTCATTTTTGTCCAAGTATAAGAATGAATTAATAAATATGATTGCACAATTGGGATCTTCAACATTATTATATGCCTTGAGTATGATAAACACTATGTGGCCAGATCTACATAAAGTCATTCCAGCTACACAAATATATCACCTAAATAACAATTTTTATTGGAGAAATAAAAACATAATTATAAATCCACATCTTGTATCTTCATAAATGGATAAAATATTTTTAATTTTTGTGAAGAAGTTTTGCATAAGCATCTCCACAACAAAGATTATTGGTATAGATACTCATACTGAACCTATGTTTTCTAGCACTCAATAGATATTAAAAATGTATGTAAAACCATGACTAACTAATGTAATATTTTTACTCAAGTATGAATGGTAGTACACAAGCTCAATGCACATCATGGGGTTCTATGGTTAACAAATGCATCTAACATGGACACATTAAATTGGGAATAACCACTTTAGCTTAATTCTACAAGGATATTCTTTGATCAACATGTAAAAACATGGAATTTGTAGAACATGAATACAATCCATGATTTAATACATTGTTCTGATCTTGATAATCCATGCTCTCTTACCACCAATCACATATTTGGTGTCGATCCTAATAAATATTATGAGACCTATTTATAAATTAGGTACAATGCCACACCTAATGCAGTGGGTCAAAATGTATACACAAAAAATGAGTCACTTTCTAATGCAGATATAAATCCTCATGGCCACTACAACTAACCTCAACCATGTTTATCAACAATGAATGGCGTGAAACTTACCTCCTAATATAGAGTGATGATAGAGTCAACATCCACAATGCAAACATGCTCTCAATATGTCGTGTAAATGTAGATTGTCAACCGATTATTTGTTTCCATGTTATACTTAAATATATAGCAAAGTATGTAACAAATGAAAATGACCGCATACAATAAGTTCTTTTTAGAAACTAGATAGTGACATAGGAGCACAAGAGACATTCCAAATGCTAAAAAAGTTACCTTGACAAATTTTAGCTAAACATTTGTTACCTTATCTATTTGTAAATAGGCCTTCAAAAAGGTCCTGCAGACCATATCTACTAAAGACAACCTACCATATTTGTATGCAACTAACATATTGGCAACAATATATAATAAGGAAATGTTAAAATGCTTAAACACTCTTATATTTCAATATGTAAAGTTGAGCAAAGAAAACATACAGAGATATCTAACTAGAACAACACTCAACTTGAATAAATCATGCTTCTATATAAATAACAAAAACCCATGCTAACGTTGAACTTATGGGTGAAAGCAGGATTAGTTAATGAAGTGGTTGGAAAAATTATTTATATTATCTACAATGTAGATTCAAATCCACCTTCATCACTTATATATATATATATATATATATATATATATATATATATATATATATATATATATATATATATATATATATATATATATATATATATATATTTCATTCAAAAAATACTTTGGTCCCCCATGGGATATTTACAATCTTTCACTTCTTCTAATTCCTCCTATTACACAAGTTAATCATCGACAAATGCCTATCAAAATGTCATGGTGTATAACCATACATAAAGCACAGGGAATGAATCTTGATAAAGTAATAATTGATATTTTGACCACAGCAATATACACATGGATGTATCTAAGAATCCCAACGTCACCACCACTTGTCAACCCTATCGATAGAGTTCGTAAGGCATGATCTAATGGCGAGTCACCTCGTGGACCTGATAACAGTCAGGCTTGGTGGGACTCTAATCAATAGTGAGGCTACAACTAGCTTGGGAGATAAGGGCTACAGTCTTGACATTATTAGACATTACAAAATTAGGAGCCAATAGGAAAAAATTATGTGGACCCATGAACAGTCAGGAAATAACAACTCAAGTTTGCCTAGTGAGCAAAATACATACATGTGATCTCGTTGTCAGTGGGGAACTGACAAGCTGAGCCCCTGGGACCAATGATGAAGAATGACATGTTACAAGCCCAATGTAACCCCACAGTGACATGTTACATAGGGTATGTAGCAAATACATACGTGATACGTGCCCCTTATGCAGAGTTAGCTTCAATTAGCAGCCATCCCAACACCATTAATGCATCTAACAACAAATCAAAGAGTGTGGGTAGGGTCAATCATCAAAGCAACATCTAACCACCTAAGGCTATGTACCAACACGTGGGTACATAATGAGTACCACAAGTTGAATTGAACAATATGCGAGTAATGCTTGTAACCTGTAGATGCTGACATTGTTTACATTTGTATTTGTAAGATTTAAGTTTGAATATAATGTACTCCTATTTAACCTCAACAAACAGTGTCAAGCAAAGCATAACAACAGTTCGTAACTTTATAATCCAGAGATTATATAGAGATTACATTAACTACTCTATATATCTATTCATTTTAATCATTGCACCATCATAATTATGATCATTAAACCAACATATCATATTATATTGAAAAATCTGATGCCCAAAAAAATAATTCACTATATACAATATAAAATCTTTATGTCAAACTTGACAATGAATACACCCAATAATAACCTTACACATGTATAATCCCTTCAAAAACCTATTCCAACTCTTTCTACACATACTCCAATCTCCCTTAAATAAATAATAAATAAAAAAACACTCCGAATATAACTTGCACCCTTAAGGCACCTGCTAGTAACTATTATTTTTTCCTTTTGAAGAAAGCTTCATGTTTTGGTACATAACGTGAGTTTAATGTTTTTCCTCGAATTTTTAATCTGATCGGGTGGGACACTGCTTGCAATCGAGCACAGTATTGTCCCCAAAGTCCACCGTCTTTAACTACCTACCTGTCATTAGGGAACCACCGGTCGCCTCAATGCTTTTTTCTCACCAAATTAGTCAAAAACGTTGGTCCATCCATTAAATGATGTTCTTATTTTATACAACTGCTTCTTTACATACTCTCTTTCCCAGTTGGATTTGATTGCAGTCTCTATTTTCAGCTACATACTGTGTTTTCAGGGTACTCGCCTTCTCTGACATTACAGAGAACGTTATTATTGTTGTGTGGAAGATGGGAAGATCTCCGTGCTGTGCAAAAGCACATACAAATAAAGGGGCATGGACTAAACAAGAAGACGACAGGCTCATTGCCTACATTCAAGTCCACGGAGAAGGCAGATGGAGATCCCTCCCTAAGGCCGCAGGTTTTTAATTCCTGTTCATTTCGTCTATAATGATAATATATCTGTATAGAAGTATAAGATTTTGTTTGTACTTTGACAGGGCTGCTGAGATGTGGGAAGAGCTGCAGACTGCGGTGGATAAATTATTTGCGCCCCGATCTCAAGCGAGGAAATTTCTCTGAAGAAGAAGACGACCTCATCATAAAAATGCACACCCTCTTGGGGAACAAGTACGCACAGAATTTATGACTCTTACTTTAGTGATTTCTTTCATTTTATTAATTTAAGATTTGATGTATAAGATTAAGTTATTTGTATTAAATGTTAAGTATGTGGAAATGGCGGTGCAGATGGTCTTTGATTGCAGGGAGATTGCCAGGGCGAACGGACAATGAAATAAAGAATTACTGGAACACCCACATCAAGAGAAAATTGCTGAGCCGGGTAATCGACCCACAATTCCACCGCCCTATTCACCCCGTTAATAATAACAAAAGCAGCAACAGCCCCAGTCGCTCTCCCCAGCAAGAAATTGTAATGGCGGATTTCTTCCACTATAATCACTCGGAAGTGAGCAGCTCTGTTAATGAACGCGCGGCTTCAGACGCAGACAGTCGAAGGGAAGAGCGGCCAGACATAAATCTGGATTTGTGTATTAGTTTGCCTTGTTCCGCCCCTCCTACGAATAATAGAGAAAGAGCCGTCGATTCTAACAGCCGTAAGGCATGTTACCAAATGGAGTTGCAAATGAAAAAAATACAGTGAAAAAAATACTTACAGGGTTCTATTACCCTTATGATGCCACCACCATTTTTGTTACTATTATTGTGTTTGTTTATGCACTCTTATTGTTCAAATTAATGGATGCAATACTTCCAAAGTCAAATGAGTGATTATACAGAGAGAAGGCAATTTCTAGAAGCGGAAAATAACGAAAAGAGATTAATTGTTTGGTATTGAAAATAACGACTTGTTGCCTTGCTATGTTATTCAATTAATGGTCACAATTGATTTGATTTTATAACGATCATGCCGATTTTCGATCTGAAATTGAATGGTATATATTCATGTAACCCTTTCACGTTCAAGTTGAAAGGTATATTCATGTAATTTTGAATGGTATATATTCATATAGCCCTTTTAACTTAAAAGGGTATAAGTTGAAGGTTACATATTTACTTAATTTTGAATGATATATATTTATGTAACCTCTTTAAGTTAGAAGGATATATATTTATATATGATAAGTTTGTAAAAAATAATTGTATTATATATATTTATGTGACTCTTTTTTCATAATGACAAATTTATAATGGTAAGTTTGTAAGAAATAGTTGTATTATAATTAATAATAATAATTTAAGTATATATTTTATTAAAATATGTGTTAAATAAAATATTATTTTTTAAATTTTTAATCATTTTAATTGTTAAAATGGGTTTGAATTTTGAAAAACTTTAATAAATAAATTTGATGTATTTATGTTTCTCAAAACCCTACTCCATGGAGTTAATAGTTAACCCTATACCTTGTGCTAGGTGATAGTTGGAGAAGTTAAAGCTACTTTGTGTTATGGGTAGTTAGTTGTAATTAGTTTTTAACGTGTTATATTTTTTACGATACGAGATCCTCTATAACAATAATCATAAAGTTATAAATAAGGATTGGAAATGATGGTACGCTATCATAGAATGATACTTGAATTTATATTATGAAATAATTGATGCACTATAGTTCTTACCTTGTTTGTTGAAGTTAGGATCTTAGATATGTTCTATTCATAAAATACACCCTGATCCACTCTAAGAGCATGCTCAGTTTTTAGTAACTAAGTTTCTAAGGTTCATGTGGTTTTGAATGTTGTGTTGACATGTTATAAGGGATCCATGTTGTTTTTATTATACTTTGCACCTATATCATGTTGAGAACTACCTTGAGGTACCTTTTATCTTTATAATAGATGAATGTTATAAGAATTATGTCTTATAAATAATTTCAAGGATAATATTAAATGAAGGTGGCATTGAATTTTGTCTCTACTTGACAACATGCCCTGAAATAGCAGAATTGATGAACTTAGATGAATAAAGGCAAATTCACCCATAAAATAGATATATATATATATATATATATATATATATATATATATATATATATATATATATATATATATATATATATATATATATATATATTAGTGTGATGGCTCCTAAGAAAGAAGACATTTGTGGGTTAATTTATTAAGAATATGAATAACCTTAGAAACCTAGTTTGTAAACGTAGTCAGCAAGTCCCTTCATCTATGAAACAAGGGATGGTGGCTAGATTTTGTTAGTGGAAGCATTTCAGGTCATGAGGTATATTAATCTAGTAATTAATTACTATTAGATAAAAGGATTAAGATTTGTTGGTTGTAACCCATTGTTTTTAGGAAGTTTAATTAAGGTTTAGACATAAGTTTAGGTGAATCAAGTTGGGTAAGTGCAAAGAGTTGGTGGGTCGAAAGAAGGTTTTAAGTGGACATTTTTTCCCTAAAAAAATAAGAAACCTAAACTTGTATAGATTATTTGATCTCACTACATTCAAAATTTGAAATTGATAAAATAATATGAATTGTAGAATTTCAAGTTTAATTTATAAACTATTAATGTTATTACTATTTTTTTGAAAATGGTTAAATAAAATTAGATCAAACATATTATTATTAAACTATTATTGTTATTATTATTATGAAAAAAACTACTCCCGATGTAACTTGTACCCATGGGGCAACTGCTAATTTTTTTTCCTTTTGAGAAAGCTTCAGGTTTTGGTGCATAACATGAGTTTAATGTTTTTTGTCAATCTATCTATCTATCTATCTATCTATCTATCGATCTATCTATCTATCTATAATACCATCGGCCCTCAGATTAGATCTCTATATCGACTCCACCCCTGATCACGAATGGAATACGGTCACCATGATTGGATAGGGGGTTGAAACCAGCTTTCTCCCTATCTATATATGGGATGGGAAAGGAAACCAACGAAGCGGATCCCCTATATATAGATGGGGATGGGCCCCGCAAAGCGAATCTCATAACCAGCGAATATCTCTCCCCTATCTAGGTATAGCAAATCTCATAACCAGTAAATATCCCTCCCTTATATATAGATAGGCTCAGTGGATCCCCTATATATAGATGGGGATGGGCCCAGCACCCTAGATATAGATGGGAAACCAACGAAGTGCCCTATATATATAGATGGGAAACCATCACCCTAGATATAGATGGGGTTGGTTGTATTGACCAGAGATTTGATCCTAGTGGTTGAGAGAACATATATAGTAGAGGGGCTCCCCATATAGATATTCTTGACTCCTAGCCCCTAGAAATGATCTAAAAGGCGATATGGATATATAGGCCATCCGACGGGAGGAAAGAATGGTGGAATTGAAAAGCGATATGGATGTATAGGCCATCCGGCCGGCCTATCTAGATAGAGGGTGGCCCCCTCTGTATATGAAAGGCATCTGATATTGATGTATAGGCCATCGGCGAGCCTATCTCTATGGGATTCTCTCACGACACATCACATATAGATAGATAGGGGTCCGTTATTGACAATGAGACTTGACATACAATCTATGGCAGATCTAGATCTATTTGGGGGGGGGGAGGGGCTTAGATAGATCTAACCCCGTCCCCCTCTATATAGATATAGATATTGATATTTATATGGGATAGATAGGGCTTGGGCAGGGCTCTCTATATAAATTCTACCGTCTCAAGCCCTATATATCCCATCTATATAGAGAGGGGGCCTATCTAATCTATCTATGGCAAATCGAGATCTATATAAAGGGGGGCCAAAGAAAACCTATTTTGGGGAGGAGTGGGGCGGGGGTAGCGGGTGGCGGATTCTATATATAGAGTCTAGCCCCTCTATATGATGGGGAGCGATGGGGAGCGGGAGGTGGGGATCGGGGTGGGAGCTACAGTTATTCCCGTGGAATGGCGGAGAGTTGATAGTTGTTATGCAGGAACGAATGGACACTGAGGGTATTATCTATCACGAGCCTACCGACTCAGAACGTATATTCTACTACTCATTCCGGCATTTACTGATCTCAAGTCTCCAAGTGGACCCTCTTGGCCAGCCGCGACCTTGGCTTTTTGGGGAATCCTGCTCCTGTGCATGCGTGTCGACTTGCAGCTCGGCGGTCCACCGAGTTTTTGTCCCCTTCCAGTTCCGAGTGTCTTCTTGGATAGTTATAGCGGCCCATAGGCGCGGGATATATCTGAATGAGTGGAACACGGCTTGTAGTTGAGCAAACTGGTGTCACCAAAGTCCACCGTCTTTCGACTACTTGTCATTAGGGAACCACCGGCCGTCTAAATGGCTTTTATCACCATTCCAGTCAAAAACATGGTCCATCCATTAAATGATGTTCTTACCAACTTCTTTGCATACTCCCTTTCCCAGTTGGATTTGATTGCAGTCTCTTTTTCAACTACCTACCGTGTTTTCAGAGTACTGTGTTCTCTGACATTACACAGAACGTTATTATGGTTGCGTGGAAGACGGGAAGATCTCCGTGCTGTGAAAAATCACATACAAATAAAGGGGCATTGACTAAACAAGAAGACGACAGGCTCATCGTCCACATTCAAGTCCACGGAGGAGGCCGCTGGAGATCCCTCCCCAAGGCCGCAGGTTATTCATTCATATGCATCTCGTCTATGATGATAATATATCTGTATAGAAGTATAAGATTTTGTTTGTACTTTTACAGGGCTGCTGAGATGTGGAAAGAGCTGCAGACTGCGGTGGATAAATTATTAGCGCCCCGATCTCAAGCGGGGAAATTTCTCAGAAGAAGAAGACGACCTCATCATAAAAATGCACACCCTCATTACGCACATAATTTATAACTCTTTGGTGATTTCTTTCATTTTATTGATTTAAGAGCAAGTTTGACAATTCATTTTTCTTATTATGTGGATAATTAGAAGGTAATCATGGGTAGCATCAGATCAAAATAAGATTTTTAAATAGCACAAATAATTGGTTATGTGTTCATTTTTAATGTTGTGTTGTTTAAGGCATAGAATCATTAAATTCTTATAAATAGAAATTTGTGAATGGTTTATGGGTCTACTTAAGGTTTATATAAAAATAGGTTGTGTGTTTGAAATATTGTATTATTTTGATAGCTCAACGTACATAAACTAAAGATTGAGTATGCAGTCATTGTTAGGTAAGTTAAGTTTGAATCATTCTCTTTGCATGAATGTAGTGAAAATATTGTATTTGTCTTATTTTTATTGTTGACATTAATATTATTTAAAAAAAATCGATGTGATTTTTCTTACAATAAATTTATATATAAGTATGTAGGGAGGTGACTTTGTTCTGTCTAAAGCACTATTTTTTTATTAAACGTTAAGATTTGTCCTCTAAATAATACAAAGAACCGATCGTGCTTTGATTTTTTTAATATTACTTTGTTTTTCGATGACGTGAAATCATTGACTTGTTTTAAACATAACTATGTGAATGGTTTAAAGCTCATCTTAAGATTTATGTAAAAATAAATTGTAGGTTTGAAATATTATGTTGTTTTAATATCTCAACCTACATAGACCATTTTTAAATTAATATATTTCCTCTTCACATAAATTTTTGTATAGATATACAAGGTTGTCATTTTATTCTTGTTAAAGACCTATTTTTTTAGAAAGTAAGATATGTCATCTGAATAACAAAAATAATTGGTTGTAGTCATTTTTTTAAAGTACTATATTGTTTGATAATATGGATTTATTAGATTCTTTTAAACATAACTTTGTGAATGGTTTACAATTCATCTTAAATTTGTATAAAAATAGGTTGTGGGTTTGAAATATTATATTTTTTATAGTTTAACACACAGACTAAAGATTGAGGCTATTGTCAACTAAGTTAAGATCAAATCATTATCTCTAATAAATGCAATGCTCTTTAAAAGACTATGAACTATCTTGTGACAAATGTACATTTTTAGTTGGTATATTTTTATCTTATAATTTTTTAATAAATATTTTAATAACTAGATTTGTAAAAACCAATGAATCAAACATGTAATACCATAGTTGTATGTTGGTTAGTGAATAGACATGTTTATTAACTTATTTTAAGATCTAGTTCTGTGGTGTTTTCCCTTTTGTGGCTACCACTCAAATTTAAAATCCCATAGAAATGCTTTGCTTGTGCCCAATCCAAACTGAGTTGTCAGTTATTTTACAAATTTCCACTTATTAATATAATTTATCTTTATAGAAGAAAGAAACTAAAATCTAAAAGTGAAAAAAAAAAGTGAATTTTAAATTGTTCAAAATAATTATATACATGCATAATTATTTTTAAAAATAGTAATTATATGTATAAGTATACACTACATTATGTTTTAATTGAGTGCTTATAAATGGTTCTATATTCATAGGTAGTCATTTTTTACTAAATCTAGTGTGCATAGATTAATAAATTGTGATTTACTTAAATTGTGATATTCACAGAAATCTATCTTATAGTTGTTATGACCAAAATTTTACATGATATAAATCATTAAAAATTAAGCAAATTATTTTTGAGAATGTACAATACATGTTCTACACAATTATATTGCACATCAGTTAGCCATCTTTGTAACACAAGACATGTAATGTGTTAAAAAAAATCATATGCCTAAACAACATGAATGATAATGCACAAGTGGATGAATGGTTGATAGACAACCATGCTATCCACTTGTTCTAATAAGCCTACAAGCTCTCAAATAATCTTAAAAATCTCTATGCCAATCTAATGAGTCCCACAACTCAAATGTCCATAATGCACACTTGAGTAAAAAGAGGTGGGTTCAATAAACTACTCATTTGAATGACTTTTCAATAAGTTAAAATGGAGTTGAAATGGGATCTTGGGAGATTCTAGCCAATCATAAGACCCAATTTGTGTCTTAAGTCATAATTTAATTTTAATTTCAAGTTGAATTACCTTTAATGGAAATTATTAGAAAAGAGAACTCATACTCCTTAGATGACCTCAAAAGGGGGTATAAAATGTCTTTACTTAGCTCCTTGTTGATGGAGAATTCCATCTCATCTATTGGATCCATTCTATCTTGATTATTGAATCTAGACAAGATGAGGAAACCCTAGGAATACTTAAAGAATGCAATCAAGGGTTCAAAATAACTTTCTAAGTTTTAATTTCAAGTATGGTGAAGGGAGGAGAAGGTTTGAGGGATAAATTTTCCATAGTCACCCCTCTCCATGTTCCTCATCCTTGAATGGCTGCCATTAAAGGGGTCTCCAAGCTTTTCTCATTTTCTATTTTTCATTTCATTTTAATTTTCCATCTTGACACAAAGTTTGGTGAGTATATTGTTTAGGTACCTAGTTTATCATGATGTTTTAAGGAGATCTAAGGTTCCCATGGTTTGTGAAAAAAATATTGGGAGCTTCAAGCTCCTCTGCAACCATTAATCGCCAACAATGTCTAGATTAAAGGAAATTACAATTCATTTTTTTTATTTTAATAATTAATTTTGTTTCACATTGTAGAGGATAAGAAAATAAGGAGGATTTCCTCTTAAATCAACCCATCCCAGGACTTCTAGAAGCCCATAAAATCCATGAAAGCTAAAATGACTTATCCTTGAGAAATAGGTCATATTGTGAAAAATAAAAGGTTTCATGCCTTAAAAGTGCTTCCATGTGGAAGAGAGAAAATTTTTAAGTGGGATTTCCTTCTCAATTTCCCCATCCCCAGGCCTCTTGTTGCCATAATTGACTAAACAAAATAATTACCAATAGTAGGTGCAAGTAATGGGTTGAGTGAAAAACTAAAGACATAACATTTAAAAATAATAATGTCTAAAAAGAATATATTAATAAAATATAAAATAAAAATAAAAAATTTAAAAAAATATTAAAAATGAAACTTGCTAACCAAAAAGGTTGGCTAGTGTTGGGGTTGGCAGGTGGTAGTCAATAAGTTGATTACCACATTCACAAGTGGGGAAACAACTTATTCATATAGATTTTATGCTAGGTTTAGTTGCATGGATTGTATGCCATGGCTATCCACCCCAAACTAACCACCAATTGGCTCACATGGATCTGTTACACTACTACAACCTATTAGGAGATCTGTGCTCAACAAATAAGGGAGTGAAGATCTAAGTCCCTATGGGCAGGCTGCACTTGATAATATCAAATGTTATTTATTTGTTGTAAATGGTACTATTTAATTAGCAATAATGTCACCAAATATATAAGAGCTGATAGGGAGGTTATAAACATAGATTTATTTCTTACCTAAATGCTTTTAATGATGTGCATTTTCAATACCTATAGAAACAAGGATTACACAGAAGTTATGCATTGGAAAAGACTAAAAGAAAGTTATCATGTCATAGGTGTCAGCACCGCCCATGCCTTGGAAAGAAGAAACATCACCATTATCAGGATTAAAATTAGGGTATTATTACTGAGCAGTTATGATAGAGAAAAATGAAAGAAAGTGCCATGTCTGACGGATTTTGTCAAACATTCTATAAATTAGTAGATAATATTCATGCCATCAATTTTCTCATCTTCTGATGATGTTGGAGTGCATAGATCTACAAATCTGCCCCAAATTCAATTCACACTCACTCTAAAATTTAATATAACTACACTCAGCTGAGGTATTTTGGTTTGGACAGTAAACTAATTTACCATGGGGATTATCATTTGAACTTATTGTATCATACTGATTTCCCATGATTGAATTATATAATGAATATCTCTTATCATTTTCCATCATTGATGGTGAAATCTATACTATAACATATTCATGCTTAAAATGAGTTTTTTAATATAGAAAGAAGTTAAACACTATGTTGGGTAGAGCCAAGAATAGAAATTTTTTGAGATTAGTGAAAACTTATACAAGCCTAAGTTTATGTAGTAATTATTTACTTGATATTATAATTTAAAAGAATTTTCTCTATTTTATTTTGTACTCATAAAACCATAAGCATTCTAAAATAAAATTAGAAACAACAAATAATTTATAACCTGCTTATTTAACAACAATCCTTAACATAAAAGATAAAAGATGGAAAACATGGATACAACCAAGAATCATAAATGCTAGAATGATAAGATCAATCATGATAACCCACAAAATTAATTGCATTTATACTCCCTAAAAAGACAGTACATCTACACTAGCCTAATCAAATATGCACCAATCAACATGTAATGAAACTTATGGTAGAATCGAAGAAAGTCACTTTCATGATATAATTATTAAATGTAGGAAATAGATGTGAAGTTTCTTGAACTCCCAAAAATAAAGACACCCACAATACATATACATTATATATGTCATGTCCAGACATGGAGATAAATGCATTGTTGTAGTCTGTTGAAAGCACATAGGGGCTTTTTGAGTCCATTGAAATCCTTGAATGAAATGGAATGTGGTTTCACTTGAGTTGAAATAGCTGAGATAAAAAGAAAGGTGGCAGTGTTGCTCTTGGGTTGAGTTAAAGAAAATAAAAGAACAAAACTTGATATGGCAACCACATTAATGTTTTTGGATGAAAAGGCTGATTTGGGAGGTTCAAACCCTAGACATTGTGATAATAAAGATTACGTGAAGGCAATGAAGAAGGCAAAGATCAATGGTGCAATGCAGAGGAGGTAGCCATAGAGAGGGCTTGGCGCGGTATAGTTTGAAAGGCTACAAGTGCAATAACATAAATGCAAAGAAGCGATAAACCCACCAATGTAGGGACAACATAAATTTAAAATTGCACATAGTTGGACAATGGTAGTGGTGGAATTGCAAGGCAAGGATATGACTCTGGTCCATGAGAAGGAACATGTACCTTGGGAGAGGGAGAATCCTTAGGAGATTGGATAGGTAGTGCATGCCTGAGATGGAATCATTGTGGTCTGTACTCATCTGCTACCGGTTGATGCACTACCTTCCCTTTCCCACCAAAATATTCCACTATTATGCATCATGCAGACCATAGGAGGACCTAAAAATACATTAAATTTGAATTATTATGACTGTCACCACCTAGTAACAAAACCAATGGATTACATCGAATGACTTGAAACAGGCAATAACATCAAAAGTTTATTAACCAATCAACATACAATAAATATAGTATTATATTGGATAGGTTAAATAATTTGCATGTTACTCTAATTAAAATTTCACATATCTTTGAACATAGGGATTAATGCATTCTAATTGGTCAAAAGCAGATTGAGTAATTCTAAGTTAAAGCATAGTGAATGCAATATGTCCCTCTAGGACTAATAAGCTAATCCCTTTAGGGTGTAGCCCACTTTCCATTCAGTCACATGAGTGACTGTTAGCTAGGCATGAACTCTCCTATAGGGAAGTGGTCTTTGACTTACATTTTAAGAACCTATGTAAAATTACCCCATAGATTACCAGATTTAAAAATTTTGCTATGGGAAAACCATCGCTCCTAGAAATTGGAAATGAAAACCTACATATTCTTAAAATCATGATTTTTAATCTAAAATTGTTTGAAGTATGGTTTTTTCTTTATTAGTATGTAAATTATTTGCTTTAATTCAGGTCAAATTATTAAAGGAAATAGGGCAAATTATTACTTTTACTTATAAAAATTAATATTTTTTTAACTATAAGCCCTAAAATTATTCTACAAAAAAAACTTGAATAATGGCAAAGCATATTATAAAATAAATTGATTTTGGTAGATTTAGTTTCTTTATTTTTTTAAAATTAAAATTTGTATAAAACTGGTTACAGATTAAAAAATAAAATAAAATAAATACCCTTTTTCATGTCTAAGAAAAAACATACCATTCTAAGCATTTTAAGACAATTGATCATTTTATTTGCACTATTGTACTAAATTAACAAGATATAAATTTCATACACATTTTCAATTGCAACAATTTATTGAAATATAATGTCCTTAAATTAAAAAAATTCACCCTCTTTCAATATGGTATAATAAGTGAATGTCACAACGCTTGCTAACCCAATAAATCACCCTTTCTCTTTCTTTCTCAAAATCTAAAATATGAATTCATGTATTTCAATGGCTTCTATCATCCAACTAAGACTTGCATAAAAATTTACAAAAATAAGGTAAGAAACTAGTCTTCTAATCCAAGATCAATGTGCTCCTACAAGATGAAACCAAAGAGGGGCTCACCTCTCATCCATAAATACCATCATTAGGAAACTATCATATGCATCCCCTAAGCAAAGGACTCCAAAATTTGAGCATAAGTAGCACCAACAAGTTGAGGTAAGGTAAGTGCAGGTAAAGGTAAACTGACAATCTCAACTAGATGACTTAAACTATAAAAATTCCCTACAAGAAAGGGGATTCCACTAACACCCAATCAAAATGACATAAACTATCTTAAGAACACACAATATAAAGTATGTGAAGACACATGGAATCCATATAAGATTTCAATACTTTAATAATATCAAGAATCACTCACTATAGACAAGAATTACTAGTTTCCACTCTATGTCCCATGGGAGAAGGAATTTGGAATGCCTCCAATATGAGTTATAGACATACATGAAATGAAAAGTAAGAAAATGAAAATTGTTGAAGCTAATAATATTATAGATCATATGATAAATTACATAAGAAAGTCCATTAATAATTGGATAAAATTACTCTAAAATACATGAAACATTGAGACATGAAGAGAAGAGAAATGGAATTTCAATTCTGAGACTTAGTCTTAGCACACCTGAGAAAGGAAATATTTTCGAAGTGAAATTATGATAATTTAAAATGGAAAAAAATTGTCCCATGTAAAGTTTTGTGAAACTTTGCAAAGAATACATATGAATTAGAGTTGCCTAAAAGGGTTGATATATCTCATATTCTCAATGTCATTGATTCTTATCCATATTATGAAGTATAAAGTAGTGAAAGTGCAAAATTGGATGCTAAATAAACCTAATAGATATATCAGATGCCTAAATAAGAGTGTGAGGAATCATAACAAGTGATTGACGCATGAGTTGTAAAAAATAAATGTAAGAATGAATATACAAAATCTCTGGTAAAGTTGAAGGGCCAAATAATATAAGATGTGACATGGATTAAAATATCAAAAGCTAAAAAATAATATATACTACTAGACAAACTCTTAGAGGATGCATAACTAGGAGGTTGAGTTTCTCTCCTTACCGAAGGTGTATGATGTAGGAGCATCTAGGTTTACATGTAATCTTATATCAACAATAAATATTATAGTTTAGGAGATTTATTAAGTGGTATTTTTCAAAATTTTATTATTGCACATATGTGATTTTTGTAAATTTTCACAAGTATTCTATGTTTTACAAATATTATGTACATCTTTTTCACTACCTTTGAGTGTTCACCTATTTATGAAGTTTTACACTACCTACAAACACACATATATTTGTATGTTTTTTTGCACATGTTCCCATACATAGTTGTAATTGTTAGTTTTCTAAATAAGCTTATGAATATTTGTGAAATTATTAGTGTTAGTATTGTTGGGTGAATATTTTGTCAGTCAACATACTAATCAACAAAATAGGTCTGATCAACCACAGCAGGAAGATGAGTCGGCTAGGTGTGCAGATTTACTACATCAACAGGAGACAAATCTCTCCTCTCATTAAGGGGAGGTTCCCTATAGATATGTATGAGCTCTATGTAATATGAATAAGCAAAAAATAAGACACAGGGGTGGGATAAACCATCCATCTCTCTTGTTTCAGAGATGATGTTAACAAACAAAGGAGAAATCCTAGGTGATTGGTGATGGCACTTCTCTTCTTTCAGAAGTAACATTCAGCTAAGAGCCAGATCCCTTCCTAGATAATAGAAATCTTGGTGAAGCGACAAAAGGCACTTCTCTTCTTTCAGAAGTGCTTATTCTTGCAACCCACAGGACTCTTTATGGTAATAGGTGACAAAAGGGCGCAATAACCAACAGTATGAAACAGAACACAAAGTTTCCACCTTTAACTACCCAAGAGTGAGATATGAAGAATAATGGGGGCACAATGTCATCCTAATGTCCTTTACATAGAAATAGAAAAGAAAAACACACACTGAAGACAATTATGACAGCGCAAAGTCTGAAAGTAGTTGGCTTCAGGACACCTTCCTTATCACCTCCACTAGTTCTGCTTGTTAACTCAAATAAACAAGAATGCTTTCAGAAGATAGACATACGAATAATCTCCTAAAGTAGCACAAGCTATAACAACACAAAGGCTGGAAGTAACTTGCTTTCTCATTCAATCAAAGAAATATGAACTATAATTTGATCTCAAAGTCTCAGTAATGCCTTTCAATTTGGGCAGAGTTTCACTTCTGGTAAGCGGAAGATCTCCCTTCAAATGATACAAGAGATTAAATTATATAGAACCCTGAGGGAGGCTTGACACTTTCTCCCAATGAAGTGACCCATTCAGCGCATTCAATGCCTTGGATGCATTCTTGGTCTTGTCAAGAAGGGCCATGATGGAGCAGGGTAGCTGCCTTAACTGTGGCATGTTGGTTCATCTTCCTTGTCTTCTCATGAGTCTGAATCACTCATTCCATCACCTGAAAGTAGTGCAAATGTATATTATACCTTTAATTCAAAGGGGACAAATAGGCTGCACTTTCAATGTTTGCAGACCCCAAATATCTACCCGGTGAACTGCTTCACCTACTGGTAGTAACTCCTGCTGAGTTTCCTTCTTTGTCTCTTCTTTCTCTTGGTCTTGACCTTAGGTTCTTTGAATGCATCAGGTTTGTGTTCTAAGCCTGCAAGGATCAATCAGATGCTTCACTGCATCAATTTTGACGTCTGCAAATCTCTCTTCCTTTGAAGGTTAACGGCTAGCCAGTCACTTTAAATTTGACATCTATGGGCTTGTCATCCTGCTATGATGCAGGTGAGGACATGTGGCAGCATCCACAATTTTGAAATAAGTTTATTGGAATAAGCTTTGAAACTGTTAGAGGCTAAGGTGGGCACAGATGTAGACACGTGGTGGCTTCTGCTGCACTGGGTCGGGTCATGTGGCAGGTTCTGCTCTATGAAGCTTTATTTGAAACTGCGTCTCAGCATGTGACACTTGGCAGCATCTACTACACTTTGAGGCTAAAACCTTTTCTGAAGGGAAGTTACCCTTTGGGGTCTTGAAAAAGGTCTGATTTTGGATGTTGAGTGTCCCTCCGCAAAGTTGTCTGCCCTTCAGGATCTTCCAAGTGGCCTTCGGGTCTTCGATTTCTATGGTGGGTTGTTGGTCCTTTATTTCCTTCAGACAAAATGTTTGAAGGAATTCCTTCAGATAATTCATCCATAGGAAACCTTTCCTTGGCTCTATGTGTGCCTTTGTATTGCGAGTGCCCCTTTCCTTTGACACGTGGTGCCTTCCATAGGAACAGGTGAGGACACGTGGCATCTTCCACTATTGACACTTGGTAGCATTCACCTTCTCGGGCCTTTGCAAAACCATAGAAATGCTTGGGGCTCAATCGGGCTCTCGTGGATGATGACACTCGTCGGCCTCCACCGATCTCTGCCAGGGGCACGTGGCACGGTCCGTTACTCTTAGAAAAACATAGTGAAGCCATCCACGATTGCCACTTGTCACCCTCTACGAAACTCTGGAGGCAGCTTTGTCGAAAGGAACCCTGTAGCTTTATACAAATCTCTGAGAAGTGAACGCCGACACGTGTCGCATTTCATTGAGTTACATCGCCGACATGTGGTGCGGTCTAAATATTTTTAGCAGTCACATGGATGCAAACACGTGGCAGCTTTTGACAAATTTTCAAAAGGGACATGTGGCACCTTTCGCCACTTCTCTGAAACAAAACATAAAGGGGCTTGACAGACAACACTTGGCAGCATCTGCCTTACTCTTTCTTTTGCACGCGTCTCTTTTCTTAATTGAGGTAACCTTTGAACCTGTGCATTGAACTGATTGAACATTGAATCCATCGAACTGATGAACCAAAATGGTTCAAGGTTCAATGGTTCAAGCTTTTGAGACTCGTTAAGTGTTCGGGGCCACGAAACCTTTAGAAATGGTCAAACTTTGAACCTCTACTGAAGCACCTAGCTCTTGTTGACAACATTGAACCCTTGAACATATTTAACCCATTGAACCAAAAAGGTTCAAGGTTCAATGGTTCAATCCTTGTTTTGATGCTTGCCGACAAACCCTTTGAACCAGTTGAACCTGCTAATCCTTTTACCAAAAAGTTGAGAAAATGATGAAATTGAATGTTTCAGAATAAATTTTTGGGAAGGGGAGGGACAATTTTGGCCATGCAGGACCAAAATAGTCATATGTTGTCTGAAAAATGAGGAGTCATTTTTCAGGGACAACAGTTGGCTCCTGTTGGGGAACTTCCTTCAGATGACAACTCGGAATAGCTGAGGGGAGTAGAAACCGGAATCTCTAGTGCCTTGAAGTGTGCCATTGGGCTATGGAATCATGTTACTCAAAAATAAAGGCTCCAAAAAATAATAACAAATGAACAAAACAAAAACAAAAGACTATACAAATGCACATATGTACAAGGGAACTCATCGGATACTTCAAGAGTTGAAGTGCTTCAGATGTTGCCCATTGTGAGGTAGAGAAAAGAGAGTGCCATCTTGATACTTCAATAGGAAACTATTTTTACCATTGAGCTGATGAATAGTAAAAGGGCCCCTCCACAGGGAATCAAACTTTTCATGCATCCCCTTTGGTTCTCTTCTCTTGTCCCACAGCAGGACTTGATCTCCAATCTGAAAATCACAATTCTTTACTTTCTGGTTGAAGAGCTTCTTCACCAAACTTTGATGGGCGGTAATTCAGTCCACCACCATAGTTTTCTGCTCATTCAGCTCAGGAAGGCACATGATCCTCTTCTCAAGTGAGCTTTCATACATTTGATCTTCAATCACCTTATCCAATTTCAATACTGGCAATTTCAAGGTGATTGGTATCTCAACATTGACACCATAAAGAAGTTGGAAAGGAGACATACCAATTGCTCTCTTTGGTGTAATTCTGTCTACCCATAGAGCATCAACCAATGCCTTATGCCAAGTCCTTTGGTTTTCATCCACCAACTTCTTGATGACAGTCACCAAGTTTTTATTGCTTGACTCAGCCTGTCCATTCCCTTGTGGGAAGTAATCAAAGGAATGGGAGAGTGTAATTCCATAGTAGAAGCAAAATTGAGTAATCTCCTGGGAAGTGAAGCAGGATGCATTATTATTGACAATTTTGATTGGGACCCCAAACCTGGACATGATGTTTTCTTTGAGGAAATTGCATACTACTTCTGAAGTAGCCTGTTTGGTTAGAACTGCTTCCACCCATTTGGTGAAGTAGTTTGTTGCTGTAAGGACATAATCATGTCCAGCACTTGACGATGGGTTTACAGCACCAATAAAGTCAATTCCCCATTGCTAGAAAGGCTCCTCTATGACCACTAGTTCGAGAGGCAGGGAAGCTAGCTTAGGCCTTCCAACAAACTGCTGGCACAGTTCACATCTCCTGACCCACTTGTATGCATCTCGAAAGAGAGTTGGCCAATAGTACCCAGCTTGTAAGATCTTATGGATAGTCACAGGGGCAGAGAAATGTCCTTTACAGGCCAAATTGTGGAAGGACTTCAAAAGTCAACTTTGTTGCTCCTTGTCCACACAGTGAAGGAACGTTCCATCAAGGCTCCTCTTGTACAGGCTGTTGTCTTAGAGGACAAAATTAATAGCTTTTAGCTTGATGGTCCTCCTTTCTTTATAAGACAAGTTTGCAGGACATTCACCATAAGTAAGGAAATGAGCAATACCTAAATACCAGTCATTTGTGGTGGAGACAAAGAGGACTGTAGGTGAGTCATCCACTTCTGGTTCTTCATGCTCCGTTCCTCCTAGCTTGTTATCAGCAATCAGTTGACATAGCCCCTTCCCACGCACTAGCTTTGTTGGCTTGATGATCAGATCAAACTCCTAGATCTTAGCAACCCAGTTGCCTCTCTTTGTCCCAAACTCCTGCTGAGTCAGTATAGATTTCACTGTGGTGTCAGGGACTAAGGCAGTAACTCGAGAATTGAGGATGTAGAAATGAAAATATTTTATGGCCTTCACCACTGCATAAGTGTGCTTCTCCATATTTGAGTACTTCAGCTCATGAGCTTTGAGAGGATAGCTCATGAAGGAAATGGGAGATTCTATACCTTCTTCATTCTGTTGAACCAAAATTGCTGAAAGCGTATGTTCTAAAGCATAGCTGTAAATGGTGAACTCTTTGCTATAGTTTAGGCAAGCTAGAATTGGATCATGGGCAATGGCAATCTTGACATCCTCAAAGGCTAACTTTCCTTCTTCAGTCTAGCTGAAGGTGGCTTTTCCCTTCATCATGTTTACAATGTGCCTAGTCTTCTTGGCAAACTCAGGGATGAACCTCCGTAAGAAATTCACCTTCCCAAAGAAAGAGTGAACAACAGTCTTGCTTGTGGGCAAAAAAAGTTTTTGGATAGACTTAACTCTATCTGAGTCAATCTTTATGCCTCCCTTAGACACAATGTGTTTGAGAAGTTTCCCCTCTGTTACTCTAAAAACTAACTTCTTGGAGTTCAAGGAAATGCCATTCTGGCGGCAGCGTTCTAGCACTTGTTGCAAATGGCTCACATGATCTAGGCAATGCTTAGAGAAGACAGTCAAGTCATCAAGATAAACTATGATGAACTTACCCATCTCATCCTTGAAGGCAAGGTCCATTGCTCTTTGGAAGGTGGTGCCAGCATTTATCAAGCCAAAAGGCATCCTTTTATATGCAAACGTGCCCCAAGGTGTGGTGAAAGCGGTCTTATGCTGGTCTACTTCACCGACTTTGACCTGATTATATCTTAAGAAGCCATCTAGCATTGATAACATCTTTGATCCTGTCACTATCTATAGCACTTGATCCATGATTGGAAAAGGATAATTATCCTTCAAGGATGCCTGATTCAAATTTCTAAAATCCACACAAAGGCAAATTTCACCATTCTTCTTTTTGATAGGCACTATATTGGCAATCCAGGTGGAATGATGGATTGGGAAGATTATCTTGGCATTTAGCATTTTTTGAATCTCTGATAGAATAGTACCTGATATTTTTGGATTGTAATGCCGAGACTTTTACCTATAAGGTGTTGAATCAACCTTGAGAGGAATGTTGTGTTAGATTTCATCAGGCCAAAGTGATTTCAGGTCATCATAGGAGTATGCTAGGACATCCATGTATTCATTAAGCAAAGTGGTGAACTCAAAACGCTCTTCAAGAGTACAGTATTTCCCAATGTTCACCATCTTGGGGTCTGCCTTGGTTCCCATATTCACTTGATCAAACCCCTGGGAGGAGCTTGAATCCATTTGTTGTTGTTTGATGAATCTATCATGCTTATCAAACAACTTCTCAAGGGAAACAAGGCCTTTGGTAATTTTATTCCCTTTCAATTGCAAGAATTCCTCACCTATGCTTGAAATTGATTTAGGAGTCAGTTCAGGCTCTTGAGGTTCACTGCCTTCAAAATGCAGTCGTTCAAAGTTGTCCTTTTGCTCTAGGAAGGCAATGATTTGATTGTCATTATCGAATACCTGCCAATGATTGGCATTATTAGGCACGCTTGGTCTAAAGACCAGCTCAATAGTGTACCTATCTCCTTTGAAGTCTGGGTGGGGGATCAAGAGGGTAGCTGAAATAGCTAGTGCATCGCTCGATCATTGAATTTTCTGGGAACTGCAGAGATGCTGAAAACATCAAAGTTTTTGAGTTGATCCCAAACTAGATTACGATAGTGGCACAATCTTTCATTCTTGGTTTGATACAAGTTTCTCACCTAACAAACCACCAATTCGGCATCTCCTTTAGCATGAAGGAGTTTGATGCCTTTGTCCCTAGTAGCTTTTAATCCTAGCAACAGAGATTCATACTCGGTTGTGTTATTAGTGTTGCTGAATTGCAACTTATAAGATGAAGGAAAAATATCTCCTTGAGGAGATATTAACACAACCCCGATTCCTCAACTGGTGGAGCAGCTGCCATCAAATTCAAGAATTCATACTTCATTTGATACTAATTTTCCTTTGGGTTCTTCTTTATTCGGAGGAGGGGATTCTTCCACACTTGCATTGGGCTCAGCCAATTCTTTTGATGTTCCACTTGGCTGCATTTCCAGGTTGTCACCTGCAGGAGCTTTATCAGATGCCTCATGAATTCATCCATGGATAGAAAGTAGTTACCCGTGCCTGAAGACTTGAATAGGATTTGAGCTTCAGGTGCTGAGGTCCAGGTAACTACATATTTTGCTTCCTTTTTAGGGAACAACCTCTTCATGACACCTTTGACTGGAATCTTTGCCTCTAATAAATCCATGTTTAATTCACCACCAACATCCCTGCAAAAATTCCGCCCAAGAAGGATACCATATGATGCTGGGACGTTTGCTATCAAGACAGTCATCTTGATTCTTTTGTCTGGAAAGGCAGCAAATGCAAATTGGGCATCTTTTATTTGCCCCAGTAGTGGCACTTGTTTGTTCTCCATGGAGAAGCACCTACCAAACATCTTGGTCAGTGTGAGATCAAGGGATTCGACTACTTTAGCAGGCATGACATTGTCTGGAGCTCTAGAGTCAATAATGCAATTATTCAGCTACCGTCCATTTATTAGCAATGAGACATAAAAAGGTTCAGTCCTACTAGGAGCGGCAGGAGGGGAAATGACCATATTGTTCCTGGTGAATGCATCCTTGGGGGGATCATGTATTGCTTTGGAAATTGCTTGTTCAACAGGGACATTCTAGTTTTTAACACACTGAACCAATTTATCTAATTGTTCAAGATGGGACTGCAAGAATTCAAATTCAGACATTTGAATCTTGGTTTTCTTAATATGATGAATTATGTCAAATGTTGTAAATGAACTAGGTACGGAGGATGAGAGCTCATCTTTTTGAGTTTTAGGGGGGAAGAACTAGACTGTGAATTTGAAGTAAAAGGTGTAGGGGCATTTGGGGCACTTACCTTTCGTGCAATCCCCTAGCCCTTTGGCTGGAAAGGGAGAGTGGATCCCCACTTAGCAATTGAAACTGTTGGTTGAGGTTGCTCTACTTTCTCTTTATCAGCTTGTTGAGCTGATTGATTCTTGGACTGGGTGAATACAACATATGACCCCTCAGCTGCATTGCCTTTACTCCTGGGTTCATCCTAATAGTTTAGGAAACCAATATGGGAGTTGCCAGCTAATTATTCTTCTTCCTCTATGAAGATATTAGCGTCATCTTCAAGATTCAACTCAGGCTTGGATGAGAAGTCTGATTCAGCTTCAAGATATCCAACTGCTGAGTCAGTTGGAGGTGCTTCGAGGGTGAGATTCCTCTATGGAGGAGGAAGGCAATTTTGTTGTCCCTAATTCCTGGTAGCATTACCTTGGTATGCCTGATTCTAAAATGTCCTCCTCGGTATATCTCTATATGTAGGAGTAGATGACATTCCTTGCACCATTTGCTTCCTGAGAGCTAGCACTTCATTTTCTAGCTTCTGCATCATAGGATCAGTGGTGGTGGAAGGGGAATATTCCAAAGAAGAAGAATATTTACCTCTATTTGGGTCCCTCCTTATCTTTCCTGCTAAGATAAGGTCATCTTCAACTTCGGTAGCCAAAAACTGAGCAACTTCAAGATCTATGTGACCAACGCTTCTTAGCAGAAAACTCACTTCAAGTAGGTGTGAGTTAATGAAGAAGCATTTGAGGTTTTCAGGGGTCAGCTAAGCAATAGCAAGAATCCAGTTCCTCAACTTATCAAACTTTGCTATGAAATCCCTCATAGGCTCTTGGGGCTCCTTCATTTGTGTGAGCTGGGCCAACAAAGCATGTGCATCCTCTACATGCTTGAATTTGGCCTCAAATTTGGCTTTGAGTGTGTCCAAATCAATTACTGATCAGGCTTGTAGGTGGTAAAACTAGTCTACAGTAGCACCTTGTAGTGTTTCCATGAAAAGCCTAACTGCCACGTCCTCAAATTCTATGCCTATCACGCCACAAGCTATGCTGAAGGCAGGAACGTGTTCATCAGGATGAACTTTTCCATCCCCAAAGAATTTGGGGAAATTCTTTCTAGAGCTTCATGGAAGTTCATGCAGGGGTGGAGTTAAATTAAGCGGGCCAAAAGAGTTACCCCAGTGGCCTCGAGCTGCCATGATGGGATTATTGAAAGTAGGGACAACAAATCTGGGTAGAATTTGGATAGGCAAGGCTCTGCTAACCACATGAAAAGTAGCTCTGCCTTGTGTTGGTGTCCTGGTACAGGTAGGAGGGACACTCCTAGATTGTTGAACTTGAGGTTGGGGAGAAAGTAAGTCAAAAAAAATTTTGCTGTGCCAACTCAAAGACATGATCAAGAACACCTTGAGCTCTCTGGCTTTTGGTATAGCATGGGGTTGCCAAATTGTGAATTAAAAATGGAAAAGGACTGGTCACACTTCAATTTGAAGCTTGAGGCTTCAAATTGCTTGTCCTTCCCCAGTAGAGTCGCCAAAAAACTATTGGGTGAATATTTTTTTGATCAGTGTACTGATCAACAAAATAGGTCTGATCAACCATAGTAGGAACATTGGTCAGCCAGGTGTGCAGCTTTACTACATCAATTGGAGACAAATCTCTCCTCTCATCAAGGGGAGGTTCCCTATAGATACGTAGGAGCTATATATAATATAAATAAGCAAAAAATAAGACACAGGGGTGGAATAAACCATCCGTCTCTCTTGTTTCAGAGATGATGCTAAAAAACAAAGGAGAAATCTTGGGTGATTAGTGATGGCACTTCTCTTCTTTTAGAAGTAACATTCAGCCAAGAGCTAGATCCCTTCCTAGATAATAGAAATCTTGGTGAAGTGACAGAAGGCACTACTCTTCTTTCAGAAGTGCTTATTCTTGCAACCAACAGGACTCTTTCTGGTAACAGGTGACAAAAGGGCATAGTAACTAGCAGTATGAAACAAAACACAAAGTTTCCACCTCAACTGCCCAAGAGTGAGATACGAAGAACAATGGGGGTGCAAAGTCATCCCAAGGTCCTTTACATAGAAATAGAAAAGAAAAACACACACTAAAGACAACTATGACAGTGTAAAGTCTGAAAGTAGTTGGCTTCAGGACACCTTCCTTATCACCTCCACTAGTTTTACTTGTTAAATCAAATAAATAAGAATGCTTTTAGAAGATAGACATACGAACATTCTCCTAAAGTAGCACAAGCTATAATAGCACAAAGTTTGCAAGTAACATGCTTTCTCATTCAATCAAAGAAATGTGAACTACAATCTGAGCTCAAAGTCTCAGTAATGCCTTTCAATTTAGGCAGAGTTTCACTTTTGGTAAGGGGAAGATCTCCCTTCAAATGATACAAGAGATTACATTATATAGAAGCTTGAGGGAGGCTTGGCACTTTCTCCCAATGAAGTGACCCATTCGGCACATTCAATGCCTTGGATGCATTCTTGGTCTTGTCAGAAAGGGCCATGCTGGAGTAGGGTGACTGCCTTAACTGTGGCATGTTGGTTCATCTTCCTTGTCTTCTACTGAGTCTGAATCACTCATTCCATCACCTGTTAGCTGTGCAAATGTCTATTTTGCCTTTAATTTAAAGGGGACAAACATGCTGCACTTTCAATGTTTGCAGGCCCCAAATATCTACTCGGTGAACTGCTTCACCTACTGGTAGTAACTCCTACTGAGTTTCCTTCTTTGTCTCTTCCTTCTCTTGGTCCCAACCTTAGGGTCTTTGAATGCATTAGGTCCATGTTCTAAGCCTGTAAGGATCAATCAAATGCTTCACTACAGTAATTTTGATGTCCACAGGTCTCTCTTCCTTTGAAGGTTAATGGCTAGCCAATCACTTTAAATTTGACGTCCACGGGCCTATCATCCTGTTGTGATGCGAGCGAGGACATGTGGTGGCATTCACAATTTTGAAATAAACTTATTGGAATAAGCTTTGAAACGATTAGAGGCTGAGGTGCGTGCAGATGCAGACATGTGGCGGCTTTCACTGCACTGGGTCAAGTCACGCGGTGGGTTCTGCTCTATGAAGCTTTATTTGAAACTGCGTCTCGACATGTGACACTTGGTAGCATCCACTACATTTTGAGGCTCAAACCTTTCCCGAAGGGAACTTGCCCTTTGGGGTCTTAAAAAAGGTCTGCTTCTGAATGTCGATTGTCCCTCCACAAAGGTGTCTGCCCTTTGGGATCTTCCAAGTGGCCTTCGGGTCTTCAATTTCTTCGATGGGTTGTTGGTCCTTTATTTCCTTCAGACAAAATGTCTGAAGGAATTCCTTTAGATAATTCATCCAAAGGAAACCTTTCCTTGGCTCTATGTGTGCCTTTGTATTGTGAGTGCCCCTTTCCTTTGACACATGGCACCTTCCGTAGGAATAAGCGAGGAGACGTGGCATCTTCCACTGTTGACACTTGGTAGCATCCACCTTCTCGAGCCTTTGCAAAACCATAGAAATGTTTTGGGGTCAGTCGGGCTCTCGTGGATGATGACACTCGTCGGCCTCCACCGATCTTTGCTAGGGGCACATGGCACAGTCCACTGCTCTTAGAAAAACATAATGAAGCCTTTCGCGGTTGCCACTTGTCACCCTCCGTGGAACTCTAGAGGAAGCTTTATCGAAAGGAACCCTGCAGCTTTATACAAATCTCTGAGAAGTGAACGCTGACACGTGTCGCGTTCCACTGAGTTACATCGCCAACATGTGGCGCGGTCCAAATATTTTTAGCAGTCACACGGATGCAAACGCGTGGCGGCTTCTGACAAGTTTTCAAAAGGGACACATGGCACCTTCCGCCGCTTCTCTGAAATAAAGCATAAAGGGGCTCGGTTGACGACACTTGGTAGCATCCGCCTGACTCTTTCTTTTGTGTGCATCTATTTTCTTAATTGAGGTAACCTTTGAACCTGTGCGTTGAATCGATTGAATGTTGAACCCATCGAATCGATGAACCAAAATGGTTCAAGGTTCAACGGCTCAACGGTTTAAGCTTTTCAGACTCGTTAAGTGTTCAAGGCCATGAAACCTTTAGAAATGGTCGAACTTTGAACCTCTACTGAAGCGCTTAGCTCTTGTTGACGGCGTTGAACCCTTGAACCCATTTAACCCATTGAACTGAAAAGGTTCAAGGTTCAATGGTTCAATCCTTATTTTGATGCTTGTTGACAGACCCTTTGAACCGGTTGAACCTACTAATCCTTTTACCAGAAAGTTGAGAAAATGACGAAATTGAATGTTTCAGAACAATTTTTTGGGAAGTGGAGGGACAATTTTGGCCATGCAGGACCAAAATAGTCATATGTTGTCTGAAAAATGAGGAGTCATTTTTCAGGGACAACTTGTATTATGTGCCATAGTAATTTTTTAGTGATTTGTAAAGAATTCTAAAAAGTCTCTCTTCATTTATTTACTTGGAAAGTTTGTCTTTTTCCTACAAGAGTATCATAGTTTAATAGATTCCTTGGAGGAGTTTGTTATTCACTTTGTAATCCATGTGCTGATTTTCTAATCATTAAAGCAAGTGTGACAATATGAGGTAAAGTTATTGAGCAAACATGAGGATAATAGCACAAGGTTTTCTAGTTCAACTACTCAGGGCTTGTGACTTCTTTATACACATTTGGTTTGGTCACATGTCCTTGTGATGTGTTATGAAAGGATCCATTGACATGAATATTCATGTGAAGGTGATAAGGATCTATTTAGTTTTGCTCATAATGTAATATGTTATTATGCATTACATTTTAATGTGTTTATGCCTTGTAATTATGCGAGACATTTAATATTTGGGGCATACTAAGGTGTGTTAAAATTTGTGAGTGGGTGCTAAGAACTTAATGTTTAAGTATATGATAGTTTCACCTATAAGCATGACCTTAAACTTGTGAAAATAGGTTGAAATATGGGCCATAGTATTAGGACTTAAATATGATTTTGAGTAATTATTTTGATATTTAAGCTACAATCGTAATGACTATGAGCTAACAAGAAGATATATGTGGATTTAGTTTGTAACACATCTCATTGTGAGATTGTGGTGTCATTATTTTTATTTTGCCTCTTATATTTATTGATGATAAAATATAATAAATATATAAGTTATGTTTGATATATTTTATTACATATTATGTTGTTTATTTTGGGGGTTTTATGGTCTAAGGAATATCTTAATTGAGACGCCTATCCATGGTTGCATCATCTTATTAGAGATGTAGATCTGAAAACCCTACTGCATGGGGTTAATACTTAACCCTAGACCTTTTGCTAGGTGATAGATGGAGAAGTTAAAGCTACTTTGTGTTATGGGTATTTATTTTTAATTAGTTTTTAACATGTTATATTTTTTTACTATACTAGCTCCTCTATAACAATAATCATAAATTTATAAATAAGGATTGGAAATGATGATATGCTATCCTAGAATGATACTTGAATTTGTATTATGAAATATTTGATGCACTATAATTATTAACTTGTATGTGAATGTTAGGGTCTTAGATATTTTTTATTCATGAAATGCACCCCAATCCACTCTAAGAGCATGCTCAATTTTTTGTAACTAGGTTTCAAGTTTTGTGTAGTTTTGAATGTTGTCTTGACATGTTGTAAGGGACCAATGTTGTTGGTCTTCTACCTTGCACCTACATCATGTTGAGAACTTCCTTGAGATACCTTATATCTTTATGATAGATGGATTTCATAGGAATTGTGTCTTATGCATACTTTCAAAGATGATATTATATGAAGGTGGTACTGAATTTTGTCTCTATTTGATAACATGACCTCAAATAGTAGCATTGATGAACTTAGATGAAGACAAGTAAATTCACCCATAAAATAGATATATATGATGTTATATATTAGTGTGATGTCTCCTAAGAAAGAATACCTTTAGTGGTTAATTTATTAAGAATATTAATAACCTCAGAACCTAGTTTGTAAGCCTAGTCGTTAAGTCCCTTCATCTATGAAACAAGGAATGGTGGTTAGAGTTTGTTTGTAGACACTAGAAAACTATACACAATGGTTCTAGATGTCAAAATGCTTTGGGACCCCCTGGGGACCATCTAACCCTTCTGAACCCACTAACCAACCCATCGGACCTTGAGTCTAGTTAGTTACTTAGCTAACTAAACTCACTAACTCACTAACTAACCCTTAACCCAACCCCTTTTAATTTACCTTGACCCCTTTAATTTCGGACACTCGACCATTGATGGTCAACATGATCACCATCAGTTAGGCTAACCTTAAATGGTTAGATCTTCCTCATTATAACATAAACACCAACTATGTGTAAGCTAACAGGACATAATTTAATATGTCTACCTTACCTGGTGTTAACGAACTCCTAAGCATTGAATTTAGTAGCTTGATCCTCTTGGGAACCTTATATCCTCCATCTCTCTTTGCCTATAAAAGGAGGGGAGTAAGAGGTGAGAAAGGATCCATCCATCAATCACAAGAGCATTCTAGCATATAGGTATTTAAGTTTCCAGCTAACCAGTCTTCCTTCCAGTAATTCAACAACTACAATAGAAACCTGAACCTCTACCAAACTTACTCTTGATGAAAAGTATTGTTACTCTACCAAAATTTCTCCGACCATCATCCATCATCCATTTAGTAAGCAACAAGTATAGTTTGTATTTCAGCTTTATTTACTTGGTTCTAACTTCTAGACCTAAATTAGACCTCCTGCACCTATCATTCAACTTCCTTGCCTCGAACCAGACCCTTAAAAAACCCTTACCTGGTGATTAACCCATTCTAAAAATCTTTTCTAAGTACCTTTAAAATCCATGGCAACCACTGATGGTTAGCATAACCGTCGATGGTCACCCCCAACCACTGATGGTTACCCAACTACCGACAGTCAGCTTAACTGTCAATGATCACTCTGACCACCAACAATAATTGTGGTAATAAATAATAGCAAGTTATTTCTAACCCCTTACCCCCAACTAAAGTTAACTTTTTGTGTCCCTACCTATTCACAGACCCCTACCCAATTTTCTGAACCTGACCTGGTCTATTTTAGCACTAGTATTGACCCGTTATTACTATATTTAGTTATTTTATCTAACAAGCATTCATTTCTTATTGTATTCAATTTTAGTTACTTTATGTTATTTGATGCAAGTACTTTCATTTTATCTCTTTCAACTTAATTATTATCAAAGAGTGGATTAATAGCCTCCTAGCAAGCTCACTCTTCTTAGATCTAGCTCATGCTAGGCAATCCACCTTACTATCTTTCTAACAACCCCTTTTGTTAGTGTTTTCTTATCTACAGGTCATCCTTCCAAGACAAAAAGGATCTCTCCACACTCATCTAGATCACACATGCATAACAACCAAGTTATTCTACCACACCCTTATTACTACTTTCTTACCTTCTTCCTTAATTAACAAATGAGTAAAAATTAAGAGAAATAGTTTGGCACACCCGGTGGGACCTATAATCATCTAGGTGCCCTTGTCTTCCTTTATTCTATTCTCATACAACAAAATCTGAAATTTCTTTTGGGCTTAAAATAAACCTTGCATATATTGATTGCTTGTTTCTTTTTAGTTCATTTAGTAACTTAAAATCAAAAGTAATCAATTGTAGTTTTACTCTTGTTATCACACACTTTACCAAACCACATAATCAATCAACACATCAAAATAATTGACATAATCCCTAACTAGGATTTCATCACCTAGCAGTACACCTGACCCTTTTGGCTAGCATACTTGGAGGTCATTACCAAGAAGAGAAACTGAAACTCAGCTCTCTGGTTGAGTCTAAACTCTAAAATTTAGTATATCTCAGCTAAGCACCTGACACCCTTATTGCTGTGGTGTGTGAAGTGAGGGGGTAGGCCCCAATATCAAGCCATTCTGACTTTCAATACAAATTTTTGAGAGCCTTTAACACCTAAAACCAACCTTTGACTTCCTTTCTAGTACCTGATCTATAAACCAAATTTCCTCTTCACACTCTCTAAGGTATAAGCCAAAAGTGATAAAAAGTGTACTAAGTCTTTAAACGCACTTTAGTGTATGTTTTGATTTCTATGAGATCTTTTTTTTCTTGCTTTGTGTTTTGATTTGCGTGTTTTTCATCACTTCTTTTCTATTCCTCACATGGCCTTTACTAGACAATAATTGAGGAATCAAACCAACCAAGAACCACCTTTATCTTCTTTTTCTTCCATGGAGTATACTTATGATCTTGAGAGTACTCCTCATCTTTCTCCCCCTCCTACCATGTCTCAAATAGTTTTTGAGGGCGATGTGGATTTTTCTACCTTCCTTGATAACAACCCCATAGCCCTTCAACATTACCTTAACACCCTATCTAACCCCACCCCTATTGCTTCGATTCCTCCAACGAATCCACCTTATTGTATGCCTCCCCATCTTATGGTTGGCACCACCTATACCCAACCTATGATCACCCAAACATCTTCTTCCACCAATATTCCATCCACTACCACCACCCAAACTCAATCCATCATCCCAACCAATAGCCAAACACCCCCTACACCAACCAACACCTCCAACATAGGGGAAACCTCACCTCTTATTACCCACACCTCATCCACTATGGGGGTATCTTCTACCCCTATTTCCACCATTCCGCTTATCACTACCAACCCACCAATTTCCACCCCACTTCAAATTTTAGTGCTTTTCATACCTCTTACCCTTTCATCTATTAGCACAAGAGTTACCACTAAACACTAACCAATTAATCCTTCCATACCTCTAAATCAACCCATATCAATACCTCAAAAAATACCCATGACATCCTACCAATATGTTCCTAATCCACAAGGATACATAACACCTTCTACCCAACCTTTTATGCCCATTAACCCTTATGTGGCATCATCTCAACCTTAAATGACCACCTACCAATATGTGGTATGTTCTCAACCTTCTACCACTTATCCATATATTGTTTCCACCCAACCTCAACCAAACTTACCACATAATTATGGATCTTCCCAACCCCACATAGATTTGGTCAATATGTTAATGGACAAAATGACCAACCTAGATTCATCTACCTTTGGGGCTTATAACATTTTATCTTATGATTAAATCTATAATGAACCTATTTACATATCCATCTCTATCTGATCTTATCCTCCTCAATGGGAACTACCCAAGTTTTCCAAGTTCCAAAGCAAGGAGGACCCCCAAAAACACTTAAGAGCATTTCGCCATACCTGCTATTTGATTGCATATGATTGCGCTCTTCTCCTTCATACTTTTCCCATGTCTTTATCTAGACCAACATTAGATTGGTATAGTGTTCTCGAAAAGAACTCCATCTTTTCCCTTTCCCAACTGGCCCACATCTTTTTAGATCATTTCTTAGTCAATATATCTAAGAAGGTCTCTATTACCAGCCTCTATTCCATCAGGGAATTTGATGATGAATCAATTATCAATTTTGTAGCACTATGGAGAGGTCTTATTAACAAGGTCTCTTTCTCTTTACCCCAACCTGGCTTGATTGAAATTTATCTTTAGGTTGTGCCAAACACATTGATCCTACTCTTTAGGTTCAAACTTTTAGAACCTTTGATGAGGCTTTCACCATGGCACACAAATTAGAAATCAGAGCCATTGAGGAAGGGAAATTAAAATTGAAAATAAAAATTCTAGCTTCAAATCCAACAATCCTTCCTCATCCAAAACTACCAATCAATCTAACCATCCAAACACCAAACTAAAGGCATCCACAAACTTAGTTATCCTTAAGACTACTCCACCACTAACTATCAACCAACCAAACCAACTCCTCTAACTCTTCCAACCAACAAAACTGAAATCAAAACTGAGTTACCCCAAAATAATACACTCCAATAGGGGATTATTATGATTCAATTTTGGAAAAATTTCCTAAAGCCAACATCATACAACTTCCTCCCGTAAAACCTCCCCAAAAATTTGATGCTTCTCTCCCTACACCTAGTTGGTACAATGAGAATGATCTATGTGCTTTCCACTGTGTCATTGAACATGATGTTAGTAGGTGTAACACCTTCAAAAATATTATCCAGAACATGATTGATAAGGGAGAACTTGTATTTGATAGTCTCAATGCACCCCCAAATCAGACCCTTGACATCTTTTATAAACCTTTCCCTAATCATGCCCCTTCTACCAACTATGATATTATAAAACCAGAATCATCTCATGCTTGTGAGGTCTATATGGGCAATGTCATTATCAGTAAACCTGTCATTGAAGAGACCATTACATCAACTACCTCTTCCTCCATTTCACTCATTGAAGTGGTAAAATCACCCTCTTTTCCTTTAGACACCCAAACAGAGGAAGCAACCACCCCTCTTTCTTTACTTGATGAAACTATGGACTTATCTACATCTCCTTTGATAGAAATACCAAAGGAGGCAACTATTGTCTCAACTGTCTCTTCCCCCACTCAAGTTATTGAAGTGGTGGAATTACCCACCATTCCTTTGGATACACAAACAAAGGAAATAACTATATTCATTCCTTTACTTGTGGCCATCACATCTTCCTCCCCTATCATAGAATCACCCGTTCTCTCTTTAAGAACCATTCCACAAGAAGAGATCACCTTACCTAATCCCTCCATGGAGGAAACATCTTCTCAAATCTTGGAACCTTCCATCAAGGAAAAAGGTGAATAAACCATTCCCTCACCTCAACTTATGGGCTTAATCTTTGAAACCAATGACCAAGGGATCAAACCCATTTACAAGCCTGTTTCTAGATTGGTCCAAATTCTAGAGTTCACTTCTCAACCCAATCTGGATAGAGACACCTTTTGGCATCATCTTGGGCTCCCCTATCAAAATAAACATGAACCTTCAACCTCACTTTCATCCACCATAAAACTTATTATCACCTCAATACCTTCATCAAACACCTCTTCATCCAAAACCGTAGGGGAACCATCCAATCCACCTCCATCTAAAATTGTCAAATCACCTTATGCTTCTATAACCAAACCTATCAAGAATCTAGGAATACTTCCTACACCTAGCCTTGCTCACCCATCTTTGAAGTTGGACTTAACCCCATCTAGTCCACCAAAGAAAACCCCAACCAAACCAACTAAAAAAGTGGAACCACCTAAACTCCCACCTCGAACCAAAGCCATACCACCCCCTTTACACTTACCTTCTATCTTAGGACCCAATCCTTCCACCATCCTAGGAGCTCATTCTTTTACCAAGAAGGTGTACACTCCCAAAATCACCCAAACTAGACATTTTCCTTTCATTATACCTTTACCTACCCCCACTAAATCATCAAACTCCCCATCATTCTTAACTAACCTATCCACCTCTACCTTCCCACCTATCTCCAAACCTTCATCATCCACCTCCAAATCTTCCACCTCAAAAAAAAAACATAACCAATCAGTCCCGACTAAAACTACATACCAAAACCATTTCACCACCTATAAATTTTGCGATAAAGCCTACTTCTAAGAAGGCTCCCACTCCTAAAACCAAAAACCCAACACCCTCAACACCTTTGTTCGAATATTATTCCACCATTCTACAAAGCTTGTTACAAAATTACTCCTTAAGCCTACCACCTATCAAAGCCATTGACCCTTCAAGTCTTAAACCATCTTGGTTAAAAAACAATCTAATCTACTCATACCATAAGACACCTGGACATGACATGAAAATTGCAAAGCTCTCCAAGCATTTTTTCATAGCTTATGGGATGAGGATGATCTGTTATCAAATGAACCTCCCTTGATCCAATTACCAACCCAACCACCAAATGAACCTATCCAACACTTACTCCTCCACTCTCATTTGAAAGTGAGGAAGAACCAAAGTAGACATCTAGCCAACACTTCCCCTCATCCACACTATCTATATGGTTACCTGATCTAGGGCTCAACAAAAAGATAAGGGAAAGGCCAAAGTGTCTATTCCATGGGCATACTCTTCTACCCCTCAACCTTCCAACTGAACCCAAGCACCCTCACCTGTACCTTTAACTTCACCAAAACCCAAAATATCCATTTTGGGTGCCTCTCCCTCCAACCCTTCTGAATCCATCCAATGAGTGGTGTTAAAATAACTTCACCAGACGTCATTGAAGATGATCCTACAAACTAATAAAAACCTCACCCCATCATCATCAAGCATTGATAGAGGCCCTGCAATCAATAGAAGTTCAACCAAAAGACCTCAACCTCTTCATCCTTTGTTGGAGCCCTTCAACTTTCTACCTTTGTCATATTCCAAGATTCAAAAATACCTTATGTCCATTCTGAAGATCATGATCCTCCCCTCTTCATCACTGCATACTTCAATCAAACCCACATAAAAATGATGATGATTGATGGAGGAGATAGTATTAACATATTTCTTCTCATGATTATGACCAACTCCAAATGCCTAAGAATATCATGTCCAAAACTGCAGCAGTCCTCCATTTCTTTAATGATACTATGGCCACTACCTTGGGGACAATTGTCCTCCACGTCCATTTGGGACCTCAAACAATTCCATAAATCTTTTATGTTGTAGAAGGTGAGTTCCAATACATCTTAGTTGGATGCCCTTGGATCCATGCCATGAGTTGTGTCCCATATATGTTGCATCAATGTGTCAAGTTAAAACACGAGGGTCAAGTCATCACCATAAAAGCTGACCCTAGTCCTTTCACATCTTGTAACATGACATATCAACCCAGTGACATTCTTCTTCCTCTCTCATCCACCTCACCACCAATAAATAATAACTCGACCCCTATCATCGATGAATCTTCAACTATCTCATCTATCCCTTCTTCTCAGATCCCCATAGAGGACCCCTTACAACCCACATGCTAATGTCTCTCACTGGGGGAGTATCATCTTTTAGCCTTAGATGCCTTTCCTACTCCTCAATAGTATGGGAATCTTGACCATGATCCTAGTTATGACCCCAATATTGGAACCATCATTCTTTTTGGGCCTCCCAACCATCAAACCAACTACATCAATGGAGGACTTGATCATCCACTTCTGACTTCTACCACTACCTCTTTCACCCAGCCATTTACCTCTGACTTCTCCTATCTAAACAAACCCACACTTTTCAAATTGTACCTTCATAGGTGTGCCTAAAAATGAATTGGCCTCAGCCATTATTAATATGGACCTCATGAGTTACCTTCAATCAAAACCCAAAAACCTTATAAGCTATTTGACCTTGGGTTTATCCCACCAGAAGAACCCACCAATTCACCTCAACCCATTGCCACCATTGATGAGGATGTCCCATCTTCACTAACCTAATCTTATTCAAAGTCTAAGTATTTCAAAATTATTCCTACTAACTTTTTCTTTAGTCAATACCGTTAATTTGGGTCCCTTAACCTATCAAAAGGATGGCCGAACTAAAACCCTTCCTCTCACTCAACTTAAAATGGTAGAAAATAATTCTCCTATCATCAACACCATCCAACATCAGGATAATGATTCTATTCTTACCTACCTCAATGTAAGGGATTATTCTATCCATAAATCTCTTCCTCTTGAGAACCAAACCATGTTAAACGAATCCACTATTGATGTCAACTTGGGTACTCAAGATAACCCTCACATTGTCAAGATCAGTCAATCCTTAGATTCTACAAAGAAAAAAATTACCCTTCTTTCCTTTGTGACTGAAGCATAGCATTTTCTTGGTCCTATCAATATATTCCTGTGATTGACCCTTCCATTTCTCTCAATAACATCATCACATATACTGATGCTAAGCCTGTTTGATAAAAGCTTTGCAGGATGCACCCTTGCATCACCCTTCTAGTCAAATAAAAGATTCAACGTCTCTTAGTTTTCGACTTCATCCAACCTAGTGATTATCCTTGATGGGTTTCCAATATCATTCCCATCACTAAACCCATAGGTGGACTTCTCCTCTATATTGAATTTCATGACCTCAACCTTGCTTGCCCAAAGGATGACTTCTCTTTGCCTAGCATTGACCAACTTGTTGATCTTATAGCTGGCCACAAGATGTTATCTCTCATGGATGATTTCTCAAGATATAATCAAATATTGATTGCTCTCAAAGATCAACATAAAACTTCTTTCATCACCCCATGGGTAAACTTCTGCTATAGGGTCATGCCATTTGGTCTGAAGAATGTTGGAGTAACTTAACAACATGTGATGACCTACATCTTCCATGATCTCATCCATAAAATCATAGAGGACTATGTAGATGATCTCCTTGGGAAATCTAAATATCATAAGGATCATCTAGACGTTCTCACAATCATCTTTGAATGTCTAATCCATTTCAATGTCTAACTCAACCACAAGAAATGTGTTTTGAGGGTTTTAGCAAGAAAGCTTCTTGGCTTTATCATCTCTCTTTGAATAATTGAGGTAGACCTTGCCAAAGTCAAAGCAATTTTGGAGATGCCACCACCAACCCACCTTAAGCAACTCTACAACCTGTAGGGGATCCTCCAATCCATCCATAATTTCATCTCTCAATTATCAGATAGATGTAAACCCTTTTAACATCTTCTCAAGAAAGATACATATTTTGAGTAGACTAAGGACTGCCATCAAGCCTTTGGTTCACTCAAAGAGTACCTCCTTTCTCCAGTTGTTCTTACCCTTCCTAAAAAGGACCAATCCTTCTACCTTTATATTTCCACACTAACCATTTCCTAGGGGCAATGCTCACTCATCATGATTAACAAAATAAAGAGCACGCTATCTACTACATAAGTTGAACACTTATAGAGTATGAAACTCGATACACCCATTCCGAAAAGCTTATTCTCTCCTTAGTATTTGTGGCCACCAAACTTTGTCATTACCTCCTCAAGCACAAAACTTTCATTATCACTAACACTAACCCACTCAAGTGCATGCACTCTAAACCCTACCAAAACTAATGTATGGCTAAATGGCTCATGCTTTTAGTTGAGTTTGACCTTGAGTTTCTCCAGTAGAAGTTGATTAAAATACAAGTCATTGTCAATCAATTGGTCGAAGCTCCTCTACCAGACAACCAACCACTTCCTCTTGCCTTTTTGGATGAGTCATCATGAATCTTTCTTAGGAGGACCCCACCTACCAAATTACCATGTTCTTTGTTGGATCCAAATGCCAATGTGGTCGGGGTATCAAAGTTGTTCTCATTCCCCTTTATGGTGAACCTCTTCCCCTTTCCTTTAATCTTGATTTTGATTTCACCAATAATATGGCTAAGTATGAAGCCCTAGTAATAAGTCTCCAAACCTCTCTAGCCTTGGGAGTTAATATTGTCAGTGTCTTTAATGATTCCTAGCTTATAGTCAAAAAAGTCAATAGATCCTACAAATATAAGAATGATGTCTTGCAAAAAGTAAAAACATCTAGTTGATGTACTCTTAGCATCATTTGATCTTTACCTTATCTAATCTATTCCATGATCTACCAACAAGTTCACAAATACAATGGCTTCCCTTACTTTCTAAATCCCATCCACACCTACCAATTCTAAACTCTTTATTACCATCCACCACTTTATCACACCATCTTATATCCATTTTGAACTTCCTACCATTTTTAGTGTGGAGGCATCTCCATCAGACATTTGGTATGAGCAAACCTTTAACTACCTCAACCTCGACATGATTCCTTCCAACCTCTCTAGGAATGCTTGAAGAGCTTTTGTTCAAAGTAATTCTCGTTATACCATACCAAGGGGAATCTTTTACAAACACAGATTTGATGGCCTCCTTTTTTGTCTACATGGTCATGAAGCTTCCCATGCTATTAAGGAAACACATGATAGAATCTATGGGGGACACTTTAGTGGTTTAGTTATTGCTAAATTTATCCTTCACCTTGGCTACTATTGGCCCACCCTCAACCAGGACTATTATAATTATGTAAAAAAGTATGTTAAATGTTAGCAACATGCCAATTTACATCATGCACTGACCTATGGCCTTCAAGTATCCAAAGACTTTTGGCCCTTCTCACAATGGGGACTCGATCTCATTGGGTAAATGAATCCTCATTCTTCACAGTGACACTAATCCATCATCACCACCACCGAGTATTTCACCAAATGGGTAGAGGCCATTCCTCTCATCTTGACCAAAGTCGATAAGATAGTCAACTTCATCAATCATCATATCATCTTTTGTTTTGGTGTTCCCCATAAGATCATCACCGATAATGGTAAATCATTTAAAAACAAGAAAGTCCAAGGTCTTTATGACATATTTAGCATCAAGTTAAGCTTTTCCTCACCTTATCATCCACAAACAAATGGATAGGTAGAATCCTTTAACAAAATCATCAATAAAATATTAACCAAATTAGTCAGTGCTTTAGGTCAGGATTGGAATTTACACATCCCTTTCACTTTATGGGTCTATCACACTAGCATTTGAACCTCTACGGGTGCTACCTCTTTCTCTCTAGTCTTTGAAGTAGAGATAGTTTTACCTCTCAAAGTCCAGATTCCCTCTCTTCACATATCCTTATAAGACATCATTTATGAGACTGAATATCATCAAAAACATCTAGCATGACTTGAACTACTTGATGAGCATCATCTAGCTATGCTTAACCATCTTCGTGTCTACTAAGAATGAATCAAGAGCACCTAAAAGAATGAGAATTCAATATCAGAGACCTTGTCTTAAAGGAAAACCAACATGTAACCAATATGGAGAAAATCAAAAGAGGCAAGTTCACTTTCAATTTGCTTGGACCCTACATCATAACCCACGAGTATGGATCAGGAGCTTATCATTTGTCCTCTCTCGAAGGCAGACCAGAACCTAAGCCTCTCAATGCTTCACATCTACATCTTTTATTTTTTTAAACAAGGATCAAACTCACCTTTTTTCTAACTTAAGCTCATCCCTTGATTTATGATATTTTCACCTTCACTTACCCCTATCCCTTTGAGGACAATCGATTACAACATAGAATCATGTGATCAACCATCACAGTTATAGCCTAATCCTAAATATGGGTACCACGGCTCTACCCATAGCATGGTTCTCATAGAAACTAATTTATCTCTAATCAGATGGAATCCCATGGTCATTGTCTCTCAAAACCCATTCACCTATCATTAATCTCTTGTGCTAAAGTTTTTTCCCTCATAAAGGCAAAACTCTAAGCCTATATAGAATTATCCATATCTAAACCTAACATCAAAAAAAATTGGGATACCAAAATATCATTTGGGTCACATGTCTCTAGCATTATAAACTACTCCCTTGAAGGACAACTGCCCAAAACTAAATTGCTTAAAAATATAGAATACTCCCTTAAAGGATAGCTACCAAATAAACAAACCCAAACTTAGACCACTCCCTTGAAGGATGGCTAAGTCAAATTTTTCAAAATAAATAATTTGAATCTTCTCACATCAATCAAATTCACAAACTTATCAAAACAATCACAGTAACAAAAGACCCCATATCAAAATCAGAACAAGCAATCCCAAGAAAGTTGCAATCAACTTTCATATATAGCATTAGTAGACTTCTTGCACCGATTAGTCTATACCTTGCATGAAGACATGAACTTTTCTAATATGGTTCTTAGGTCACCTATAGAAGGGGAAAACTAACCCACATAAGGTTACCTCACTTATCACCCATTCACCCTTCACCTACAACCCATTTCCTCTTCATACCATCTATAAATCAAGGGATTATGAGCTTACTCGACACAATGTGATCAAGATACCTTTTTATCAACCAAATCATGATAATACAAAAAATTCAAAAAGATTATGTTCCCTAAGCCAATTTAAATTTGGTTTTTATTTTGTCCTTACCAATGAAAAAGCATCATGCTTTTTCCTTATCCTCTCATCATTAGTTCATATATGCATATGTCTCATGATTCTTAACTCTTTTCCCATATATAGTTTGTTAGCTAACTTGCTTTATGTCCTTTAATTAACATTAATAACCATGATCATCACATATATAATCATAAATTGTAACCATATCACATATCCATGATCATAAACATTTTTTGAAAACATCATAACAATAAATCAAAACATCATAATCATAATAACTATAACCATTTACCATAAACATCACAATAATTCACCATAAATAACATCATCACCACATCAATAACCATAATAAAACCATCCATGATCATAAACATCATATCCATGAGAAAAACAAAACATCATCCATAATCATCACATGCCTAAACTACTGAGTTCAGATCTCATAAGCATAAGCATAAACATCAAAACATTTAACCATGAACCATAAACCACATCTATAAATCATCATGAGCATAAAAAATTATCATATACATCATGTCATCCAAATAAATAATACATGTAATAATGTATAATCTCTCTCAAAACATGTACATCTCACTGCATCAGCACACAGGTTGGTATGAAAATCATGTACATCTATATCTATACATATTATCATATCATGCCTCTAGGGCACCACTACCACTAGCCCCACTTTCACTACCACTGCCATATAATGTCAATCCTCCTAGGATGCCTACTTTTCCACCCACCAAATAATTCCATTAACTTGGATTCACCACAACTGCACTACCTGCTAAGTTGGCTTTGTACTCACCCCATTGGGGTTGATCAGGACATTATGCCAACATAATACCTCAAATCCTCCACTATGGATAAGTACCATGTCATAGGGATGGTATCTAGTGGTCTTGATAGTACTATTTTTGCTCCTCCTCTCCATCTCAAGGTGTCCCTCTCTTGGGTCACCAAGCCTAGTGAGGTCCTAGCCTGATCCCTCTCACCTGTCAAGGTGGAAACCTAGCCCTATAATGTTATAATATGGCCCTATAATGTGGCCACCTAACCTTGTAACACTGTAAGATGTGCCTATGTAGTAGCTAGTGATACCCCTACCTATCCATCTAAGCCACCTCCTTGTACCTGTACTTATGGACCCCCACTAGCTGGATCCACATCCATGGCCTACCGACCCCCATCATCCCACCCAAAATTAGTTTCTACATAAAATGCCTGGTACCATGTTGCATATTCATCAATAAAACTAGCACCATCAACCCCTGGTCTAACAAGTATCTCCTCATGATCTAGGACCACCTACTCTGGTTATGGCTTGAGAATAAAAAAATCAGCATCCTCCCTTTTGTACCTCAGGAATGGACCTAAAATCCCTTGCACTAGGCTGGACTACCTTCAAACTCTATCAAATGGGATGAGTTCAATCTCACCCTCTCTCCTCTCATAGATCCATCTCTAGCTCTATAATGACAATGTATGATAGCTATAATGGGCCCACCTAGGAGAGCTGACATATGACCCCCAAATCACATCCCCCACAACCAAGCCATCCAGTGCATCCATGAACCAGTCAATATCCCTCACACTTCCTCTAGCTCCTATGAGTGCATAGTCACCCCTCTAGCATATGAAACCCACTCTGAAGTCCATCTGGGCATAGACCTCTCATGGTATCCCCATTAGCCTTAGAACCCTAATATGCTCATAGGCCCAACAATGGAGCACAAACCCCACACTAATCCCATATCATTAGTGAGCTCATAATACCCATAGCTACACACACACACACACACACACACACACACACACACATATATATATATATATATATGAACTAGCAAAACTGGTGCCCACCCAAACACTATCCTACCAAGCAACATCTCCACCAACACTCCCAACAACAGATAAGGAAATCACCCACTACTCAAATCAAGAAATGCAAAATAAGAGACCACCATCATTATCATCAAATGCCTCGCATCTCAAGCCCTCTATTACAATGGCCTATAGCTGAAGCCATCAATATGTTAACTGGCAAGGGCCTGATCCTCACCATATAGAAGCTTCATCTTCTCATCCCTCTCCTCACTCTCAATATGGTATATCAAACCCCCCTGAATGGGTAGCTATGTAATCCTATGAACATCCTCTAGCAGGATGGTCATTTCTCCTATTGACAAGAGGAAGATATTCATGTTCGTATCCCATCTTTCGATGAGGGCTATGATCATCACCATATCTCAGACCATGCACTGATAATGTCTCATAACTTTGAGGCTAACCTCCTCCATGTGTGTCTAATCATCCTTAGTCATCCCTCCATGGATCTCTGCAAAGATCTGAGGAAGCTGATCCCTCATCTAGATCTGATCTCATGCCTGTAAAATTCAAAGTTAACACACAAACATAGTTTTCCATTGCCATCACTCATGTTTATTTAATTCATTCATCCTACCAAAATCAACCTCTTTATCAACCTATTCCAATGCTACCCTTATAATGATACAACATTTTAACTTACCTCTAGCCTTAACTCTATTATCAAAAAACACCTACCCTAACCCACAAACATTTCAACACACCACTCCTACTTGACACCTACCCTATACCAACCAACCCTTAACATTTTAAATGCTAAAAACATTTTAAAAAAACCCATTTATTCTATTCTTTATTAAATACTTGATCATTCTCTCGACCGTGGATGGTCACTACGATTGCTGATGGTCAAGTGATCACCTGACTTGGGTAGTTGATCATCGATGGTCAAGTCTGACTATTGATGGTTGAGTATGACCACTGACGATCATTGTGTGTGACCACCAGCAATAAAACACCCAACTTTATATACCTAAAAACTACCAAAATAATAAAATTCAACAAATAAACACCCTAACTCTACCCTCTACCCTACCCCCAACCCAATTAATCCCTTAATTTTGAGTTTCACCTACTAATATTACTAATTTAACTAAAACCTAAAATTAGGGTAAACCCTGCAAAACACCCCTACTAAAACAAACACAAAATAACCAAATCCAATATTTAATTGACCTAATAAACTAATCTAAGAATATAAGACACAACCTACCTCATTCCTCAACCACTATCAAGGATGAATCCTATATCCCACTACTTAGCCACATCTTCATCTACTTTGCATCATCGATCCAACAATCAAGTCCACTCAACTATCTAGTCAATCCAAACTCCAATCAACAATCACCTAGTCAGCACATCGACCCCACCTCATAAATACTATTACTTACAAAATGCCAAATCGCTAAATGTATAGAAGTCATGAGAAGTCAAATAACAAAAAGTGAAAATAAATTTTCATTTTCACTTTTTTATTTTATGGTTTTAGGGTTTCCCCTTGACTATTGATGGTTTGGTTGATTGTTTATGGTCAAGTTTTAAATTCCTAATCATCAACAGTCAGCCAACCCACCTTTCAAACATTTTTAAATTTTTAGGTACCAACACCTTAGTGCCATATTTTTGGAGATTATTTTCTCCACCAAACTAAAACCAACCTTCAAAGAATACCTTCTCTGACTAACCACCCAACCACGTCTACCTTGATGTTGGCCATTTTTGGCTTGAATTATCTCATATTTTGTGACAACCTTGCCTTGGTCCTTTTTGACTGTACCGACCAACCTTGCCATGTTGAACATTGAATTTACACCACCTAGTTCACACCATACCATTTATGTTTTTCAAGGAAACACTTCCTACCTCTAATACCTATAAAAAAATTGACCTTGTCTAGGAGACACTAGGAATGACCTGATCAACTCTACCTAATGTTGTGGCCTGGATACCCCATCACCAATCCTTCTAGAATCGACTTTATTTTTACCAATTATGGCAACCTTAGTCTTTGCGTGATCTTGGATATCAGACTTAGTTATATTTTATGTACATGTTTGAATTTTAAATACCCAACCACCCTTGTTACCAACTTTGTGACTCACTAACTACATTTAAAGACTTTATTCATGATTTATGAGAAGTATACTTGGATAATTGGGTTATCTTTTCTCTGTTTAAAGAGTGTTTGTTGATACTATGACTAATGTTCGAATGGTGTCGAGCTCTGAACATTGATTTGAATTTAAGAAAGTGCTTATTTAGGCACTAAACATGAAATTCATTAAAACCCCTTCCTCATTACTTGAATGAAACCCTCAAACTAACTTTTCTCACCTAACCTCTTTAATACATGCATTTGACCCCCTTAGACTTGGTTACAATATTTGAATTTTCAAATTCCCTGTTTTAAAGGGAAAACTCTAGAATATATTTATCACACATTGAGGAATCCAAAGGCACTCTAAGATAACAAATAGACCTTAAAATTCCCCACACACACTTTGACACCCAACATTGACCAACTTTGACTAGTTATTGACAACAATCTAAAAATGATGTATTCTAGCTTGATGCTCCTACATCATACTCCCCAGGAGGGAGAAAAACTTGTGACATCATTAATGAATTATCCTACCTGTTACAGCATGTTTGTTCATTAAATACCTTATTGCTACATGATCAGTGTGGATGAATACTCGGTAACTTGTAATGTAGTGTTTAAATTAATTAATGGCATAGATGATGGTGAGAAATTCCTTCTCTATTATAGTGTAGTTCAGTTCAACCCCTTGAAAATTCTTGTTGATAAAATAAATTGAATAACTCAAAGATTCATCTTTTTCACCAAGGACAACTCCTATTTGTGTTAGATGCATTTGTGTGAATGTGAAAAGGCTTTTTCCAGTCAATCCCTCTCAAAATAGGAGTTGTTAAGACCATGGATAGGACCTAGCCTTTCTCAAAAAAAATTCCAATATCCAAGTTACAACAAAATTACATGTGTCAAATATGAGATAAGATGTGATTGATTATGAGTTACACGTCATTGACATGCTTACCATATTGATTTAGTATATTTTATGATTACTTAATTAATATTTTCACTTTTATCTTCTTATTTTCTAATTACATGTAAGAATCTAACCATTTTTCTTAAGTTTTTCATAATTCCCAACTTGAATTAGTGTGATTAATTTAAGACCAATTTTACTAATTTGGTTTTACTTGTATACTTCCCAACGTAATTTAGTATGATTGATTGACTTAATTGATTTTTTTATCCCATTTAGTATTTCATGTGCTTTCCAATTTATTACATTATTTTCATACTTTCCAACATGATTTAGTGTGATTTTACTTGTTTTAATTTGGTGCTAAATCTTTTTTATGGTTTAAAAATAAAAAATTTACCCTCTTGTTTACAACTCTTTGGTTACTTATACTTAGTAATATTTTATTATTACACATTTCCCAACATGAAATAGTGATAGGTGAAAGGCTCACTAAAGGATGAAATAAAAAACCTAAGAATTTAGGTTATACCATGAAGAACATGAAAAATAAAGTCTATAAATATTACCTTTTAATGGCTTGAGTATTAGTGTAGTTTCCCTTACACCATGGCTCAAGTAAAACCAATGATCACTTGGGCTAGAAAGATAAATATTATGGGTTAAACTAGAATGAGATGGCTGAGATAGAATCTAGTAATAGTTATGTAGGAATGGGACACTATTGTAAATCAAGATCTATATTTTATTGGGTGAAAGGATATGAGTGATGAAAATAGGACACTTAAGGGTCTGGTGCTATAGTCTAGGTCTTACCACTGCTGTCCAAACTGGTCACATAGATCTATGTTTTCTGGGTTTTGTCCATTCTTCATGGGTGAAGTTGGTGGTGAACCACTATAATTTTTTTCCTTGTAAGACTCATAATTGGGATCAAGGATATAATTAACAATATCCTTATAAATTCTTTTCTTGTTTGAAGATGATCTTAAATTTTGAAGTATACACAGTAGATTTGTCCCTGTGGGTTGGTAGGGCAGTTCTTCACATAGTGATTATATTATCCACATAAATAACATTGCATAGGTGGTTGGGTTTGTTGATTATCATTTTTATGGCCTCCTTGATATCCTCCTCAGTATCATCCCCTATATCCCCCTCTATAAACACCTCTATTTTTAGGTATTCCCATCCTTATGACTATTATCTAGTGTATCATCCTTGCTAGGTTTATGACCATATAAAAAATTTCTTTTCTGTGTATCTTATGATTAATTTACCCCATCTCAATTTTAGTTTCACCTCATTGACTCCTAATTTGAGGGGGAACACCTCCTCTCATACTTGGGGTAACCAGATCTTCGACCAGCAATCCATTTTTGTTTTGAAGCTTATTGATACAAATTGCATAATAAAAAAGGGTAAAATGTAGACACTAGAAAATTACACACAATGATTCTAGACATCAAAATGCTTCAGGACCCCCTGGGGACCATATAACTCTTTTGGATCCACTAACCAACACATCAAAACTTGAGTCTAGTTAACTACTTAGATAACTAAACTCACTAACTAACAATTTACCTAACCCCTTTTAACTCATGTTGACCCCTTTACTTTTAGATACTCGATCGTCAATGGTCAGCATGACCATCAATGGTTAGGCTGATCATTGACAGTTATGTCATCCTCATTCTAACACAAACACCAGTTGTGTGTAAGACAAAATGACACAATTTAATATTTCCACCTTACCCAATGCTAATGAACTCCTAAGCATCAAAATCAATAGCATGGCCCTCTAGGGAACCTTTTATCCTCCATCTCTTTTTGCCTATAAAATCAGGGGAGTAAGAGGTGAGAAAATATCCATCCATCAATCACAAGAGCATTCTAGCATATAGGTATTCAAATTTATAGCCAACCAGTCTTCCTTCAAGTAATTTAGCAACTACAATAGAGACCCAAACCTTTAATAAATTACTCTTGAGGAAAAGTACCGTTACTCTACCAAAATTGTTGAATTAGACCTCCTACACCTATCTTCTGACTTCCTTGCCTCTACCTAGACCATTAACAAACCCTTACCTGATCACTAACCAATTTTGTAACTCTTTTTTTAGCACCTTCAAAATCCACATGCAACTATCGATGGTCAGCATAACCATCAACGATTACCCCCAACCACTGATGGTTACCCAACTACTGACAGACACTATGGTATGAAATAATAACAAGTTATTTCTAACCCCTTACCCCCAACCAAATCCAAATTTTTGTGTCCCTGCCTGTTCACAGACCCCTGCTCAATTTTTTAAACCTGACCTGATCTATTTTAGCACTAATATTGACCCATTATTTCTATATTTATTTATTTTGTCTAAAAAACATTCATTTTTTCTTGTATTTCATTTTAGTTACTTTCTACTATTTGATGCAAGTACTTTCATTTTATCTATTTTAACATAATTGTTATCAAAGAGTAGATTGACAGCCTCCTAGCAAGCTCACGCTTCTTAGATCTAGCTCACGCTAGGCATTGCCCCTTACTATCTTTCTAAAAACCCATTTTGTTAGTGTTTTTTTAATCTATAAGTCATCCTTCCAACACAAAAAGGAGCTCTCCACACTCATCTAGATCATTCATGCATAACAACCAGGTTCTTCTATCGTATCCTTATTACTAGTTTCTTACCTTCTTCCTTAATTAAGAAATGAGTAGAAATTAAGAGAAACATTGTTAGTAGAAGCATATAAGTTCATGAGGTATATTAATCTAATTATTAATTACTATTAGATAAAAGGATTGAGATTTATTGGTTATAACCCATCATTCTTAGGAATTTTGACTAATGTTCAGACATGAGTTTAAATAAATCAAGTTGGGTAAGTACAGGGAGTTGGTGGGCCAAAATGGGGTCTTGAATGGACATTTTTTTCCTGATAAAATAATAAACCTCAATTTGTATATATTATTTGAGTCCACTACGCTCAAAATTTGAGGATGATAAAATAACATGAATTGTAGAATTTTGAATCTAGTTTGTATATTATTATTATTATTATTATTATTATTATTATTATTATTATTATTATTATTATTATTATTATTATTATTTAAAATGGTCAAGTATAAGTAGACCAAACATCTTAAATTCTAAGAGGAACTCCTGTTTTTCCATAAAAACATTTTAGATAACTAGTTGTGTAACCCATCATCTTTTAGCATCGTTTCATTTGTTTTAAAACCCTTTTGTGGAAAGTTTAAAGATGAGATCATATAGTTTGTAACATATATATATATTTTTAATTTTTAACAAATATTTATTTTTTATAGTTAATGTTACAAGTAAATAGACACTAAAAATGATATCAAAAAATGGATAGCCAGCCATGTCCGCCACCCACCACTTGCCTCCCTCTGCCTCCTAACTACCTAAAAAAAACCTTTTTGTGTGTATAGAATTAGGCCTAGTTTTTGACCATATATATTGTTTTACATTTGGAGGATAGAAAACAAAGAGAAAAAAAATATAGACATGTATAGTTTTAGCATATAGTGGCACACCATATATATTGTTTTACATTTGGAGGATAGAAAACAAAGAGAAAAAAAATATAGACATGTATAGTTTTAGCATAAAGTGGCATGTGTGTGTGTGTGTGTGTGTGTGTGTGTGTGTGTGTGTGTGTGTGTGTGTGTGTGTAGACACACACACACACACACACACACATAAAGAGGAGAGAGTGCATGAAATTGTAGTAATGGTGGTAGGAAATGTACTAATGAAATTCATTGTGTTTATCATGGTGAAAGTTGGATTTTGTTATTTTCAGTGAAAATCATGGCCTTGGGGCTAAATTTTTAGCATACCTAAAAGATAGAATAATATTAAACATTGCAATTTATAGGTCACTCTTCACATGAAATTTCATTGTGATACATGTCACAAAACCAAAAAATCCTAACACCATCTTACTTCAAATGGTCAAGGTCAGTGGCATGCATCTAGTGGCTTGTTTTGAAAGGGTAGTGTTGGGTTTTACAAATTGGCTGAAATACTACTTAAAATAACCACTTAGATTCAATCATACCCATTTTATCATATTATTTCATCCACCTTCCAAGTCCATGATAGAATCAGTGGCCTTTGTGATTTTTATGCATCAAATGATATTAAAGGATAGGTGGATCTATGGAATAGTTGTGTGATAAACTCTCTCTATAGAATTTTATTATAAGGGAGATTAAATTTGGTTGATAAAATTAAATACATAGTTTTTCATCAACCAAAGGTTCTCTTAGTTGAAGAATTTACAACATGGGTAGAACATCTTAGTAGTTTTTGATCCATGATCTTGTGAAGGGTAAAATAACTCCTTTTGGGTATTTTACTTGATAAAATTTAGGGAAGAAATATTATTAGACTTTACAAACTTTATATTTTATCTAACCTTCTAGTACAAGAAAAAGAAAGAGGTCTTCCATTAATCTTATCTACCTCGCTAGTCTGATCATCTTTATTTTTGTATTTTAGTTCTACTTATAAGTAAAGGGTGGATTTGATGGCCAATTCTACCATTATAAGAATTGACATGTTTATGATGGTGGATTTGATGGCCAATTCTACCATTATAAGAATTGACATGTTTATGACGGTGGTATGATGGAATGTAGAAAAATCTAGGAGAATGAAGGTAACCCCACTAATAAAATACCATAAGGTATATGGGCGATCCTAGAGAAATAAATTGTTGTTGAAAGAGCCCAAGCTAAAGAGGTTAGACATAATCCTAAGGGCAATTATTGATTATATCAACAATGGGGACTAATGAACCAAATTATTTTCCAATATCCTCAAAATAAAACAAAGGAGAAGGTATCAACCTTGATTTTGATGGACATTTATAAAGTCACCTCTCCATCCAAATGTATCAAGGATCATTTCTTGACCATTTTTAAAACATCTTCAAGGATGATCAGGTGGAAGGGTTTGAAGAGGAAATCATATCCAAAATATGATAAACTACATTAGTTACATATTTTAGGATTTTAAGGGTAACCTTGAATATTCCTTGATAATAGAGGGGTTGAAAAATGTTCAAAATTCAAAATCACAAGTCGCATGGATATGATAACTCCATCTAGAGTAATTCAAAGTGATATGGGACAAAAATAATTTTTTCATTATATTCATGGATATAGAGTTGAAACGCCATTTGGGAAAGTGAATCAACCATTCAGTATTATATTAACTCCAAATGGTATGAACATTCATAAAATATAAAATTGGATACCTAAATCCTTAAGAAACGTTTCATACAAGATTATAGATAAGGTTAAGAAATGTTTCATACTAGATTATAGATAAGGGTAGCTCTTGAAAATTAAGCATGCTACTAAAGGTATGACACATCTATAATATTCAAGATTCCTTAAGGGATAATATACTCAACAATATAATCATACCTTGGGAGATCAATAAGTAATCTGATCATAATTAGCACTAATGTGGCATACAACCAGATCAAATGCCCTTTCAAACTTAATATGCTCCATCAAAAGGTAAATATTCCCTTCAATGATGGTTTAACAAGATTGGTGGTTAATGTTGTTAGATTTCTCCAAGATCTCTAAACAATGAAGCATGCACTCAAAATTCCTATGGAGTAGGCGAGAGAAATATGCAAGAAGAATGAAAAGCATTCTATTAACTTCCTTAGCTTAAACTACAAAGGACAGGCCATACATATAGGATATGTGAGTGGGTGGGTAGGTATGTCAACATAGTGATAACATAATGTTGACGTACCTTAAGCAAGCTTAACAAGTAATTAGAATTAATTACTCTTTGGCTCATCACTCACCTAATAAAGACCTAATTATCCTCCTAATCAAGCTAAAGTAAATAGGTGTAGTAATAAAATGTGCAAAGGTAAAACTCTACACCAACACCCCCCTTAAGCATAGCTTAGGTGGGTATAAGAATTGGGTCCCGACAACTAGCCCTGATCAGGTACCCAAGTACAAAACATCTCTCATAAAGTGGAGAAAGGGAGAAAATCCAGTGGGAAAAAACTCCTCCCCAAAAGAGAGAAAATAAAAAGAGGAGACTAAAATACCCTCAAAATAATGATGTTGAAGCAATCAGTACTCCAAGTAAAACTCACAAGATGATGAAGGTCGATGATGAGATCCTCTACCTAAAGACTGTAGAAGCTCCATCTACATCAAATAATGTTTCCTCCCTTTGGCAAAGGAAGAACCTGATGTGTGTACTAAAATTCCATCCATTCCACAATGGAAGATATAGGCAACAGTATGAAGATCTTTGAATAATGTTGAAATGTCTCCCTACATATGCTTGAATGTGCCAAATTCTGATCAGATATCATAGGACTAATTATAGAAGATAACAATGAAGAAGCATGCAATGAAAGAGAGAGAACAGTCAAAGACGAAGATAGACATGGAACATTCATTGAAAGAATGTCCATGGGAAGTAGAGAGAAATGTTTAACAACTATAGAAACTAAAGATTAGTCTGCAAATGAAGCACTCAGATCTACAAGATAAACATCCTTAAGAACATATAATTCATTGATACTCTCAATATGTGTACTCATACTAGAAATAGTAGACTCCTCTGAAGTGCAAGTCTGTGAAGGCTCTAAAAAAGAAATAATTGACACAGGAATGGAAGTAGAATCTATAATAGGATAATTGAGTTCTAGGTAAATCTCATCTTGTAGTGGTGGCTCGATAGAAGGAAGAGCATTATCCACCTAGAATGTGTTATCACAAGAAGTAAAATCAAGAGGTGAGAGTACAATTGTCTCTGAAGAGATGATGGGTAGTAGAGGAGGAGGTGTGATGTAAGTCTCAGCTAGATCACTAAAAAGACTTTGAAGAGTGGTCCAAATAGTGGAGGGATATTCTATGTGCTCTACATGGTGGTGCAAATCCCATGAAACATGCAACAACAAGTGACCATAGACACAGTCATAAGAGTTAGCTTAGTCATTGTATTAACCTGGGTCAATAGGAACATGAATCTATCCATATAAGAATGGAATAAGTTCATATTCCTTGAGTGAATGTTCCATGTACATATGCCATGAATCATAATTAGTCTTACCAAGAAGGATCACTGGAGATGAAACAACTCTTCTCATCTAGAATCTCTCAAGTGGAGTCGACATGACCACAACTGAGAGTAATAGTGCACACTTTGAAGATGGACTTTGGACTACACCAAAAATGAGTCTAGTCAAATGAGAGCAATCAGTGCACAAGTGATAATGCACACTCAAATGGACATCAGGCTCTACTAATAATACATCTAAGAATACAAGAGTAATATGTGAAAATAGTCACTAAATGGGTACAAGTAACAGTTATGAAAACTAAATGTGTACATGAAAGAATGTAAGGCCCACAACAAACTCCTGAAGACAATCAACAAGTAGCCCCCCCTATGTTTACAATTACTATCATGCTCAATGTGAGGATGTCAAACTCAGTCGATAATGCATCCAAATAGGTTCAAATAAATAGTAAACAATAGATAAGACACACTCAAATGGACGTCAGGCTCAGCTGACAATGTATCCACAAGAATGAGCAATCAGTGCAATTGACCAAATTAGTGCACATGAAATGCAAATAATCCAAGTAAGAGGACATCAGACTCTATCGATAATGCATCCGTATGAGGAGAAGTAAAAGTATAAACTAGTTAGGTCATCCCCCAAATTTTGGCACTTTATAATTTAGTGTGTTTTTCAATACAAATGGACTAACTATGTGGGAAATTGAAAAATACACACTTTTGCAAAAGATAGAACTTGATTTTGAGTTACCATTTGCAAGATATTAATAAAAGGATTTCCTGTAAATAGCCTATTTTTAATAAAAACTTACATTAAATGATTAAAATAATACACTCGAGCATGGTGAAAGGTGCCTTCCAACTAGTCATTGAAACTAGGTTGAAGTCTAGAATAAGGTGGTATGATATTTTGAAGGTGTTAGGTGACCCCTTATCCAACGGAAGCACAATTGATTACTGTCTTATAATCAATTAAACATGGAATTATACCAGAATGATAAAGTAACTAGAAACTTGAGACAGCAAAGAATTTGAGAGACAATACACACTCTTGTATTAGATATTACTAGAAGAAAATACAATAAGGAAGATGCCACTTCTTCCTCCACCTCAAAGGCTTGCCACACCTCAAGACCTTCTTCCCTCTCTCTCTTGCTCAACACAACAACTCTATAGCCTGAGTTATTATCCCTCCTTGAATGCTTCAGCTGATCTCCTTGACCTTACACCTGTAGATCTCCTTGACCTTGCTTGCTTCAATGCTTTTACTTGCCTTCTTGGTAATTACAATACATGCCTCATGGGTCTTTAAATAGAATCCCATGGTTACAAAAATAGAAATCTAACTACAATAATTAGACATGCAGCTCGTGACTATAATTAGTCATTTGACATGCAAAACTCACTTCACTTAACTGACTGTTCGTCAACAGCAGTTCTGGAACGCACAGGCGACTGATGCCGGTCCCTGCTTGCTTGGTGTTGCCGACGTCAACCAACTAGCTACCGATGCTGGTTGCCTTCTGCACTATATCTGACCGACGTTGGTCATGCTGTCGACGCTGGTGCTTCTGGTTCTTCAGCATCCTCTTCTTCGTGTTTGCAAATAGTTGAAGCTTTTAGCTCCACACCCTAACAATCTCCCACTTGGAGATAAACAGTTGCTACTGTACCTGTACCTGTACACCATCTATTTTATTCCTTTGGCTCTGTATCCCTCTTCAAAGTCACTCTTGAAGACCAACCACCATGCAAACCTGTGATGCTATACCTGTCACTTATGTCACAAGAATTTTACTACTCCCAAATTCTTCATGACACACTTCTGAACCAACTCTACCCTTAGCTTAGAAAACTCCTTGTATATGAAACCCTGTAACAAGTAACACAATACAGTAACAAGATAATGTAGCTAATATTATCCAACCTGGTAAAGATAAATACAATGGTCAAACCTCCATTGTCTACAACCTAATCAAGACCATATACCATAGCCTTCTGTCTCACGTGTCCATCCACTCTCTTCTCTAATATGGGAATCCATCCCTCTATCCAGTGCTTTCTTCCAGTTGACAACTCTACCAACAAATACCTATTTGGTTCTTCTCCAAGGAGTCACACTCCTCATCCATGTCAAGCTCCCACTATTTTTGGATTCTACCTGCATTGCTTCTTCCATCTTCTTAGTTCTTGACTATCAGCAAGCAATATAAAGAAGGTGAACAATGAATATGAGGTTCACTTACCATTTCTGACCTCCATATGGGTGTTTGAGACTCCTTGACAGCTAACTATCCATCCATCATCCGTTCTAGTGACCGATCTCAGCCATCTCCCAGTCTGCTCCTGACCAATGTCGGTTCCCTGCACTGACCCTGACTACCGACGTCATTTCCCTGGCTGACGTCGGTGTCCCCCCTATCGATGTCGGTCCTGATGACCGATGTCAAACTTCTCCTGCCTGACCTACCGACCCTGCTGGTCTGCACATGACCGATGCCGGTATTTGGCTGACCGACGTCGGTCCCAAGTGACTGACATCGGTGTCTGTGTGTTCCTGTAAGTGATGAAATTTTCATCTGTGAGCTCATCTTGGATCAAACCTCTGTCCATACTACCCTGCTCAGATTTAATCAGTGCCTGTGACTGATCTCTGTCCTTCATCTCCTTCATAAACACCAAGGCTTCTTTGTTCCTGTCAAAAGCATCAAATTTCCTTTTTCTGCAATGAACTCTATCTATGCTTTTTGAATCTGAACACATACCTTTCGAATCAAGAACGTCTATTCCCTTCTTATTCATGTGACCAAGCCTATTAAGCCACATCTTCGAATCTACAGCTGAAGTAGATAAACCAGAAGTAGAATCAACAATACAAGTAGATAGATAAAGAGTATCTACTTTCTTACCTCTTGCTAGAACAAGTGCACCCTTGGTAACCTTCCAAGAGTCCACTGTGAGGGTTATTGTGCATCCCTCATCACCCAACCTTCCTACAAAAATCAAACTCTGCTTCAGAATTGGAACATGCATGACCTCCTTCAACACCCATGTGTTGTTAATCTACAATCTCAGCTGCACTTTCCCTTTGCCAACTATCTAAAAAGGCATACCATCCCCTAAATGAAGCACTCTAAAGTCTCCCTGTTCATACTCATGGAACAAATCTCTATTTGGGGATGCATGAAAAGATGAACCAGAATCTAAAATCCATGATCCTACCTGACTATCTAAATAAAGTATGAGAGCATCCTGTACCATAATATTTTCATCCTTTGCTTCTTCAATACCTGCATGTTGATTCTCTTTATCTCTCAACCAACACTCCTTCTTTGTATGTCCTTTCTTTCCACAAAACTAGTAGGTAACACCTTTGGACTCAGATCTCCTTCCCGACCTTGATTTCCCTTGCTCAACCTTCTCCCTTTGCCTTCCCCTGCTTTCTGCACTTAGAGAATTCCCTGATGATTCACCTGTGCTTCTCTTGTGTATTTACTCATTCAAGATCACACTCACAACATCATCAAATTTTAAGATTTTAGAAGCAGATGCAGAATTACTTACTGCCATAACCAAACTGTCCCAACTTTCAAGCAAAGAACATAAAATCAAGAGAGCCTTTACCTCATCATCAAAAATAATATTGACTGAAGCTAATTGGTTTACCAAACCATGGAAATCACTGAGATGAGTATGTACCGATCCACCTTCCTGCATTTGCAAAGTAAATAGCTGCTTCATAAGATATACCTTATTAGAAGCCGAGGGCTTTTCGTATAAATTTGCCAAGGATTTTATCAACTCTTCCGTTGTCTTACACTGTGATAAGCTAGAAATCATAGACAATGCAAGGCTCAACCTTATGGAACCGAGAGCCTTCCGATCAAGAACACTCCATTCTTCATCCTTCATATCTGTGGGCTTGCATGCAACCCCACCCAACGGTAAGTATAGATCCTTCTGATACAAATAATCCTCAATCTGCATCCTCTAGTGTTGATAATTCTTGCCGTTAAACTTATCCATTCGTAGCTTACTTTCTTCTGCCATTGCTGAACTCCCACTCAATTAAAAAACCCTGTGAATGACTTGTAATCAAAAACAATAACCTGCTTCCTGCAAACTGTAGCTCTGATACCAACTGTTAGGTGACCCCTTATCCAACGAAAGCATAATTGATTACTTTCTTATAAGCAATTAAACACGGAATTATACCAGAATGATAAAGTAACTAGAAACTTGAGACAACAAAGAATTTGAGAGACAATACACACTCTTGTATTAGATATTACTAGAAGAAAATACAATAAGGAAGATGCCACTTCTTCCTCCACCTCAAAGGCTTGCCACACCTCAAGACCTTCTTCCCTCTCTCTTGCTCAACACAACAACTCTATAGCCTGAGTTATTATCCCTCCTTGAATGCTTCCGCTGATCTCCTTGACCTTACACCTGTAGATCTCCTTGACCTTGCTTGCTTCAATGCTTTTACTTGCCTTCTTGGTAATTACAATACATGCCTCATGGGTCTTTAAATAGAATCCCATGGTTACAAAAATAGAAATCTAACTACAATAATTAGACACGTAGCTCGTGACTATAATTAGTCATTTGACATGCAAACACTCGCTTCATTTAACTGACTGTTCGTCAACAGCAGCTCTGGAACACACAGGCCACCGACGCCGGTCCCTGCTTGCCTGGTGCTGTCGACATCGACCGACTAGCTGCCGACATTGGTTGCCTTCTGCACTGTATCTGACCGACGTCGGTCATGCTGCCGATGCCAGTGCTTCTGGTTCTTCAGCATCCTCTTCTTTGTGTCTGCAAACAGTTGAAGCTTTTAGCTCCACACCCTAACAGAAGGGGATTCGGCCTCCTACCAATCTGGACCTCAACTTCGTCTTCAACAAGCAGATATACAAGCTTTAAAAGACTCAAAAATTTGCTCCTTTTAAAAATATTTTCAAATGACTTGTTTTCAACATACTAAATGATGTTGTAAAGTCATTAAAGTTAGAAAACATATAAAAATCAATTACCAATAGAGATGGATGCTGGGCATGGGCCCACCAAGGAGAAAAAACACTAAAAAAGGATGTCAATGTGGAATATGCCAGTTTTCCAGCTGCAGTCTAGAAACAACACTTTTTTTAGCAAAAAAAATGATGCTAAGGTGGGATAAAGAGTCCCCAAGCTGCTCAGAATGTGCAGATTTGATGTAAGGAGCAAAAATGTGATGCTAACTCATTGGGAAAAGACTTTTTACTACTGATGAAAGCACCAAGATATTGGAGAAAAATTCTAGATAGTTGGAAAAGGATGTCAGTGTAGCTGGTCATATCTCAATGCAATAGAGTAGCAAAAACATCAATGCCTCCCTTTGTCAGACAATGCTAGAGTAGCGGAAGCCAATGCCAAGTGTAGATTTGGAAGAATGAAAGATGAAAACAAAGATGCCAAACTTGAAGTTTTCAAGCACTAGAAAAATTCTAGTGCTAAAATCATATCAAAAAACACTCTATATTTTTTTTAATCAGATTTTGATCTCTCCTTCTCCATTGCATTAGATTTTAGGCAAAAAATTAAGGCCAAAGCTGAAACAAGAGAGAAAAAAAAAGAATATGACACCAACCACTAACTTTAACCAGATGTGCAAAGATCTTTCTTTTTCTGCAAAATGACAAAAAAAGAATTTCAGCGCTTTTGTTGGTGCCACAACAAATCTATACAAGATGTCTAGAAAAATTTCAACGCAGATATCTATAGGGTAGATCTAAATGAAACTCAACAGAAGTAATTTTTTTTTTTAAAACAAGTTTTCGTACGGATTATCATGAGTTTTCAAGAAACTCTACCAAAACTCTCAAATAAGGCCGAGTTAAATAAAAAAAACTACTAAGAAATCAAAGCAAGAATCTCACCAAGGATTCGAAGAATGGCAAGCAACTATTAGGATAGCTCTGATACCATGTTGGATTTCTCCAAGATCTCTAAACAATGAAGTATGCACTCAAAATTCCTATGGAGTAGGCGAGAGAAATATAAAATAAGAATGAAAAGTATTCTATTAACTTCCTTAGATTAAACTATAAAGGAGAGGCCATACATATAAGATCTATGAGTGGGTGGGTAGGTATGTCAACATAATGTTGACATACCTTAAGTAAGTTTAACAAGTAATCAAAATTAATTACTCTTTGGCTCATCACTCACCTAATAAAGACCTAATTATCCTCTTAAGCAAGCTAAAGCAAATAAGTGTAGTAATAACCGGTGCAAAGGTAAAACTCTACACCAACAAATGTGTCCATAACATGCCTTGATAAAACCAAACTATCATATCTGAAAACTAATTAACCTTTTTGTTCCATCTCAGAAGAATCTAATATAAATTGAGAACCCATTCTAAATAATATATCTTAGTGTAATATACGTGGAAAGTTAAAACCCACTCTTGGTTTATGAGACTAATTCAATGTAATTGATTGAATTTATTTTCTAAATGATATAATTCAATCATAGTAGATCATATCCCACTTGATCATTGAATTCTCAAATATATACATTATAATAATTATAGTAAAGTTAATCTTAAATATAGATAATATTCAATAAATGTTTGATGATTACAACATGAATGTAAATAATTATTTATTAAAACACTTAAATTTTACTTGACTCGTGACTATAAGTTTCTATATTTGACATGTTTGAATTCAAGGATTCCAAGGTAAAATGAAATACACTTACAAAATTCTTTACAATTTTAGGGAAAAACAATTACAAAAGAATTGTAGATATTAAATAAATCTCTAATTAAAACAATAATTTTGAATTTATTAAACTAATTAAAATTTTTACCTCATACATTGTAAATTTCTATTCAATTACAAATGATTATCTTAGGAGAGATTTAAAAACCTTCAATTAATTTTAACATCAACAGACTTGTCACTTACCGTTGTATTTTTCATATACAAACCTATCATTGAAATTGTGCTTGCTTATATAAAACATTGTAACCATGGATATGTCCTCTCCATCACTGGTCAGGATACAAACCATCATTTGGAGGGAAAATTTTCTCCCCCACCATGGTTAGGATCCCTTTTAATCATATGTCCCAACATGGCCATCCTGAGAGTGCCAATGAAAGTAGGTTCTCCTCCTTTTCCATGATTGGGAGCAATTTCAACCATGAAGGGGTAAAAATGGATCCCAACCATCAAGAGGGAAAAAATTTGCACTCCTCATTGTTGGGATTAGTCCCAACCATGGAGAGGGTGTTGATATACCTAGATCCAACTAGATCCATCTATTGTATTTAAGAATGGTGGTTATTTAACCATAATCTTTGGGTGAAACCCAATAGTATGTGTCAATAAAAAATATTCTTTTTTATCTTATTTGTAGAAAATGAATTTAGGATCCTTTTTAATAAGTTCCTTGATCTCATATTGGAGGAAACATATGGTTTCCATGTTCTTCAATTTATTTTTCAAGGTTTTGAAATCATAAATGAAAAATCTAGGTGACTTCTTGATGGCTTTAGCTCAATTAACCTTTGATGCAAATTAATATTATCCTTTTTTAATATACTATGGAGAGATGGTTGGTAGGTCCACCAACCATATAGAGGGTAAAATTTTTCCCCTACCATGGTTGAGAGCCCTCCCAACCATACATCCCAACATGTCAGATGAGTGGCCATCTCGAGAGTACCAATGAAATTAGGTTCTCATCCTTATCAATGATTATTGGGATCCCTCATAATGATGGAGAGAACATCTCCATGGATGGGTGCCTTCACAATGATGGAGATGACATCTCCATAGTTAAGAGGGATACCATCCATGTAGAGAGCAAAATATTTCCATTTCTATGGTTGGGAGCCTACCCAACCATATATCCAAACATGTCAGTTAGGTGGCCATCTTAAGAGTTTCAATGAAAGTAGATTCTCCTCCCTCTCCATGATTTGGAGGGGACCCAACTAAAGAGGGGTGGAAATTAATCCCAACCATGAAGTATATTATCCATAGTTGGGATGGATTTCAACCATGGAGAGCACAAAAAAAAAAAATCTCCATGGTTGAGAGCCCTATCACCATATAGAGGACAACTCAATGGTCTGGGGTGCTCCCAACCATAACATGGGAAACAAATTTCCTTCCTCATGGTTTGGATCCATCCCAACCATAGATTTATTCTCTCCATGGTTGGGAGGGATAAAAAATATGGTTGAGATCCCTCCTAACCATGAGAGGACATCTTCCTAGTTGGTGGGATCCTAACTATATTAAGAGTTAAAAAATTATATCACCATGGTTGAGATTCCTCCAAATCATGGAGTGAGTTTTCCATCATTGGGAGAGCTCTAAACAATGTATAAGGATAAAAATCCTTCTACCATGGTTAGGATCCCTCCCAACCATGGAATATATTCTCCATGCTTAGGATGGATCCCAACCTTAGAGATGGAAAAAAACTTACCCTCTATATGTTTGGGAGACCTCCCAACCATCGAGAGGATAGCTCCATATTTTAGAGACCCTCTAAATAATAGGCTATCGTTATACCTCTCATTTAACCAATCAATAGATTGTTGTCATTTTCTACTAGGGCCAGTGTCCAAAGGCTATATGCAATGAGACCGTTAGATATTGGAGTTTTAAAGTTCATTGTTTGGAGGGTTTACTTCTGATATGATTTATAAATCCTAATAATAGTAAATGAGTTTCTAACTCTATTTACCAGAAATGTAAATCTAAAATGTTTACTAATTGAAAATCTCCTATTGATATTCACACCATAAACATCCAAAACTTAAGCATCTGGACTAAGACATATGATGTCCTCACTCAACTTGCCCAGCTCGGTGGGATAGTGTGATATTCTAGAATCTAAGAATGTTGTCTATAGTCACCTAAATGGCTTCTGATAAATTCTAAATATGAGATAAATTAAAAAACTTTACTTTATATGAAATTGAAAGACACACTCTTGCATTGAATTTAAATAATTCTTGCATGTAATGGAAACACACTTGCATTAAAGGAAATTCACACTTGATTTTAAAAAGGAAATCTCACTCTTGCATTTAAAAGGAAATTACACTTTGCAGTAAATGAATTATACCTGAATTAAGAAATAATTCTAAATATAAACTAAAAAGTATCGATTTGTCTTGATCTTTGGAGAGAAGTGGGCCCTTACTCCTTCCTCAAAATAAGAACTGCTTTATTCAGTAATGAAAAGAAATGTTGAACTTTATTTCATTATCAAAGGAACATATATAGATATGCAAAACTAAACTGAAATGCTTCTTCTGATTTATGATTAACTAACTTCAATAACTTTCTAACTCTTTTCTTTCTTCTCACTATCTTGAATGAGAATGAGATATGTATTTAAACACATATCAACATCTATTCATAGAGTACAAAATATGGTTATTAAATCAGCTAAATCTGCTTATTCAAAATATAGACAATCTAGGAATCAGATCCCATGCTTCTAAGAAGGCATTGGAACTAACTCAGCTAAAAATAGATAGAAAATAACTTATATAGATCCAAAAAGATTTATCCAATTTTAGAAAATAAAAGTACAAATATATTTGGATCATTTTACACCATTACTATGAATACTAATGTCCAAAATAAGCTATCTAAATATGGAAATTCTATTTATATACAAAAGATATCTTTAGAATCAATATCTCGATCAGTAGGATCTAGTTGGACATTCTTTAGAGCATGCCTGGGTGTCTTCATATCATTCTATATAGGTCTTTAGAACATTTTATACAAGTCTTTGGAGCATGCATGGATGTTGTCAAAGCATTTTATACAGGTCTTCAAAGCATCTTCGAAGCACCTTTGAAGCATCTTTAGAGTGTTAAATCTTTGGAGCTTGTTCGTCAAATCCTCAAAACTGTAGCCATAAAAAGAGTTACCAAAACTTGTTTGATTTCTTCTCAAAAATATCCCACCATAGGGATGTGTTTTTGTACACAAAAATATGATCATTTCATCCAGTTTAGACACAACAACAAGGTAAAAAATTAGTAATATATTACATACAAACAAAGGACAAATTGCATTCATTTCCTACCTAGATAAGACCTTAACTATTAAATGCAATGTAGTACACAATCAAAAGGCAACACTTATAGATAGTTTGTATTAGATATAATGAGCTATATAAAATGCTCATCATTTCTCCCCCGCACTTTACCTGTTGCAAGTCCTCTTGAAAACAAGTGGGATAACTAGCCTTCAATCCAAAATTCTAGATTCTAGCCGCTAACTGAGATCATAAATTTGAAAATGGCGACCCCAATCATGATGACCTATGGAAAAAAAATCCATAATCCCTTACCAATGTGTGTAATCAAGCCTAAAATTTAACTTCCACTTGATTGTGCCAACTCTGCCATGGAGACAAAGGACAAAGAATTATTGGAGGCCTGGATCTCATTCCAATCCATACATCTGAGCCTCCTTCTAAGAGTCAAGTGATAATCTGTGAAATTTATCAAGCTCTCCTAAGACTCTACTTGATGGCGGTGGGACTCAAGACTTCCCTACACTTTAAAGCAATAGGTAAAGTCTCCCACTTGGCTATGCTGGCGTTGATAGAAATTATGGAAAATTGGTTCAAAAAAGTTCTAAAATATGCAACATTGGCTCTCAATAATTCATGGTATTTATTTTTCATGTACATGTGGTACATGGGATGAAAAACAATAAGAAGCTTTTGGTCCTCTGGAAATTGGGGTCTCATATGCAGACATGTGGTATTTTGTAATTCCATAAATTTATTGTTAGCTTTTTACCATGCCATCTAATTTCTCAAGGTAGAGAGGAAAGCACACAATCGTGTTTCCCATACAACTAAATTTACCAAAAAACTAGACTAATAACCTAATAACATGTTAAAAATATAAAATTCACAAATTTCATCTTGTCTTTCTATGGTACTATTGACTATTTTGACCACAAGTCAAAATAAGTCAACCCCCTATAGTAAAAAAATTGATATACGGGTCTATTAGAATGTTATATGTGATGCCATGGTCTATGTGATGTCATTTAATGTGTTATTAGCCTTGATCATGGTCAAATTAGTCTTAAGTCATTCTATGTCACTTAAGGGTTACTTTTAGAGTCATTAATGAAGTTTGTATGATTTTCTTAGGTAGACAAGTGTTCTAAACTTCCTTTCAACATCAAATATGTCATGGAAATGTCAGTCTTGTCAGTTCTAACTAAAAATTTGTAGATTCCTAACCAAAATCAAGAAAACAAGTGAAAAAGAGGAGGTTCTAGCAGTTGTATGGCCTATAGAAGAGAGTGGCACATATGGAAAGATTTTAGAATGGATTTTCAACTTCCCTAAACTCATTTCAATGCTTAATCAACTTTGGAAGTATCAAATTATACCAAAACCATTTTGTTTCTCCATCACTCCACTAGACATTAAAAACTTGTCAATAGGTCTTCTAATGTTACGGTTAGTAGGAGAGGTTTTAGGTCAAATGATCTTGTGTGGTGTTAGTACACTTGGTATAATTCACATTCATGGTAGGAATTGGAACTATGGTTGCTTATGCTTTATGAACCATTCTTAAGAAGTTGACTCTCAATTTGCTTGTTAATCCCCACACCCTGTAGGTTTTCTCCTTGTATGAGTTTATTCATATAATCCAATTAGTGAAATTGCTTATAAAGGATTTTAACATCCTTATTTCATGGTTTCCATTTGTGTTTTCATGTTTTGAGGTGATTTGATGAGCTCAAACCTCTTAAGTTGTAGGTTAAGTATATTAGTAAAGTTACAAACATGCCCATCAACTATAGACATTTTTAATCCCTATATTAGTTTCTTGAATAGATGTATTGATGTATTCTATACTTTTTAATTCATATCAACCACCTTTCTTTGTGAATCTTAGTCTCAAAGGAGGTCATCAATGGAGTTGTAGTCAATCATGATAACATAACTAGTTTCCTGCTTGCAGTTAGTTGAGTCATGGTGTATGAAGGTCCTGAGCATGTTCATGAAGATGTCATGAAGAGTCTTAATAGGTTGGACACCTTCTTATGACATGAGAAATCAAGCCAATCTTTTAAATTCTAAATGATGGACTATGATAGTTAATATAAACTCCATATACAGTCTTGCACCATTGATGGAGACCTACAGGTGCCCTAATGGAGGATAATCACATTGAGACAAGGCATTTGATTGGTTCTAATTACCTCATGGTGGAAAGGTTTCATTTTAAGACCTTGAAGAGGTCTAGGACTGATTTTAGGCCATACACTATGCATATAGCTCATGTCTCATATTCACTGCCTTGTATTCTATAATTTCACCTACAGGTGGCTCTCATAGAGGCCTGAAGGTAGTCATAGAGAATTTTGAACATATATGAAACCTTACTTAAAGTCCTAGAATGTTGAAGATGCCATAACAGTCATGGTGAAGTTGTAGGAGAATAGGCAGACTTGATGAGTCATGAACATATGTAGAGAATGAGTTTTAGGGATCCATTTCCTTAAAAACTCTGAAACATAGCCTTGGCCATATTTGGTGTCATCTTGGAGTAGTGTGACATGGAGTCTAGATAGATCCTAAGTGTTTCATCACAAATCCTTATCATAGGGGATATGCCTTGACCAAATAAATTGGATGTTTGACTCCAATGAGTGATGTAGATGAGGTCCCCAAATCGTGCAATTCTCTACTATAGGTTTTCAATGTTTACTATAGTACTTTGAGTTTCAAGTGACCTTATTGTCTAAAAATAGCAAGATAGGATCAGGTATTCATGGTAAGTGATTCTATTTGAATTAAGAAGGACATTTTTGGTTCAAAAGACATTAATAATGATTAGAGTGTATGGTAATGACCTATATCAACATTTATAGGTGTACCCTTGCCTTCAAAAGGTTAACCTATAGCCTCACTATAGGTACCTACAGTCTCATAAGATAAACCTTGGTGATTATACCTAAAAATATGAACACTTGATGTTTGAAGTTGGTTCCAAGACTTGAAAATTATCCCATGAGGTGTATCATAGGTTTCTAAGAGTTGAAATGTAACCTGTAGGTGTATTTTACCGTTAATATGACCATCTATAACCTGACTATAAATGATAGTGAACTGAAGGTATAACTATCTTGAGGTCAACATGGCATATACATGATGTGACAAGTCCTAGTGACTATGAAGTGACCTTAAGAATTTCAAAATGGTCTTAGATTAATAACACAAGGTCTAATATTGTAGTATACACCTACAGGGATATCCTTTCTTGAGCAAGAACATAGTGCACAATTAACTTACCAACTAAGACTATTAAGTATAAGGTATATATTAAAGAGTTGGAAAAGAATAGTGATAATTAAAATGATTAGGAGCTTATTGATAGTGATATCCATCAAATTAAATGTTTAAGGTATGGAAATAGAGCATAGATGAATCCCTACACAACAACCGACAACTGGTACATAGAATCCTATGCAGTCAGTGAGTTGAAAAGTCTGTCTTAGGTTTTGAGATGTTTGGGAGAACTATTGATGTGAAAAAGCTCTAAAAATTTGTATATATGGTCCCTATCACCTGATAAATCTCCTCATATCATCATTTGGTCTAATTCAATAGGGTAAATTTCATCTTTTCTATCTTAGATAGAGGGCACTCTTAGAAGGTTAAATCATTTAGGCTTGGTGGGAGAAAGGTTGGGAAATGAGTTGAGACCTATGGAAACATTAAAAGTATATGTTAGGAGTTGTTTTGGACATGAATTAACATAGGGAATTCCAACATAGTGGCCTAAACCCACATAGGTGCAGACTAAACCTACTAGACCTTGACTAGGCCTAATGCCTAAAGAGGATCCAATACCACTTCTAATGCTAGGTAAGTATTCTAAGGCATTAGAACATGTTCATATGGAGTTATGATGTATGTCAAAGCCTTTGGCATGTAGATAAGAAAAAAATAATCCATTTCTTGGCTCAAGAGCATGATAGCTTACATAGAATGAAGGAAAGGAATTGAGAGGCCAAGTTTGGAAGCTTGTAACTGTACATATACATAGCATGAGAGTTTTAGGAGATAGGATAAGTTGAAGAGGGTCCTAGAAAAGGATTTAGTAGAATTTGTCTAAATAATGGATGTCACAAATTTATGAACAATCCTTAAAAGGTAAAACCACCTAAAACCCTCTAAAACCCTTGATAAGGACTCGATTAGAAAGATAAATAAGGAGAGGCATCCAAATAGGATAGTTTGAGTAGGGAAGTGATTAGAGCTTATAGAGGACTCTCTAGGGCTGCTTACCATAAATTTGGCTTCTACCCTACTTGTATTGATGGGGTGTAAAATGTGTTTTCTTGATATTTTTGTGTGTTGTGTAGGTACATAAAGGTTTCAAATAATTAAGATCATTTTGGGAGAGATATTGGGACCTAACCTAAATCATTATATCCATTTCTTTCTCAACAAAGCACACAAGTACCTATTCAAGCAATTTCACTTCAGCCAATCCAAATTGGCATAGTGAACAAAGAAATATCACCAAATGAGAAGGTAAAAACTCCAAGTACGAGGCCATTTAATGTCTACTTGAGACATGAGGATCCTTGACAAGTGTCATACACTCACCTGTATGGACTAGTTTGAGAAACTGAAACACACCTTGGTGCCAAGTGTGAAGGGTGAGTGATAGAAGGGTGATTATGACTATAGGTAGTGAGAACACTTGGTAAAAGAATATTTATGATTAGGGATACATCCAATGCATCTTGGAGTCTATTTATAACCCCTCCCTCATAGAGCAATGATCTCATTTTTCCTAGTTTTATGTGGAGCATTTAAACAAGGCCAAATGATGAAGGCAATTTCTAAAAGAGTAATTGAAGAGTCCTATGCTAGATCTAAAGAAGTTTCATGCTTTGAGAGACATTTGTCAAAGTAGACCTTGCATGTTCTATTCCATATTCCTTTATCCTATGGATGTAACTCCTTTCAGCTTGACAAGTGTTTTCGTGACTCTTGAACTTCATTCTCTTCTCTCCTCTCTCAAATTCTATAAGTACTATCCATTTTAGCTCTTATTTGATAATTCCACTCCATGTATGGTGAATCCCCACTAGTTTGATGTTATACTTTGCCTTTTAATAATAAATTCAATCTAGTTTTGATTTCATGAACATTTTTCTAAGTGTGTGAAGTGATGAATGGTGAGGTTTAGTGAAAAGTTATATCCTTTCTTCTCTTTATCATTTCATGTTTATGCAAAATTCTCATTCTAACAGGCCATATAGAGTGTACCTAGTGTTCTAGGCTTATTTCAAGTGTGAAAGTGTCCTTAGATTCTGTAATTTGATCTCTGATCTACTTACCTTGAGTTGTCTCATGCATATCACCTATATATTGAAACACTTATGTTAAAACATCTTAGAACTTTGAAGTTAGTTTGTAGGTCTTTTTTCTTAGTGAAATGAGTATGACAACATAGTGTATATCTTCATGGTGTATCTCCCCCTTAGATAAACTTTATTTCATGCATACTTTTGTCCCTTTTTCCACAATCAATAAATCAGTATAGGTGAAAGCACTTCAAGGCAAATTCAAGGAGCTATCCCTTAAACCTAGAGGTATAATTCTACTATAGGTAAACCCACATACCTAGAAGTATTCCAATGTTATCAAAATCATAGAGTAGGCTTGAATAACCTCCTCTAGGGTGCAAGATTTGGTGACAACAATTATGGCATGCTGGGTGGGATCCATTGTCCTAAAGATAACTTGTCAAGGTGAATGTTGGTCTTGACAACATTAGCTACATACTGGCATTCTACTCAACATTTGGTGACTGCATTCAAGGTAAAATTTTGTATTATACCATTATTTTTCATTTATTTTCTCTCATACTTCATGGTCCTTACTAGGTCACCTTCTAATATAGTTTTTAATCCTATCAATCGACCTCTTCAACCTGAACTTCCTCTTGAAGTTCAACACCCTCATCCTATTCTACCCTTTGAAGAGTAAGAAGACTTTGCTATCCAAGAGGATCAAGAGAGCGAGGAATATATTAAAGAAAACATGGGTAGGAAACATGCCTTCCCACCTTTAATACTGAAAAATCCAATTCATCTTGATGCATATGATACCATTCCCCCTAATGATACAAAGAGTGTGCTTACATTTAATGGTGAAATCCATGTCACTCCTAGTGAACACATTAGGGAAATTTCAAATTTTTGTATTTTCCATAATGTCACTAAGGAAAATATTTCCATTAGACTCCTTGCCATGTCTCTTATAGGTAAAGAACTTAATTAGTATAGGTCTTTTCCTGGTGGTTACATCACAACATGGGATGACTTTGGGGTGTCTATAACTTCAATTTTTGAAGAAAAAATGAACTCACTTCACTCATATATCATCTCAATGTGATCCAAAGAGAGGTTCCAAAATACCTGGCATAGGTTTTCTCCTCACATGAGACCACCTGCTAGCTTTGTTTTCCATACATACTTGAGAGCCATTGGTACTGATATTGCCATCATGCTACAATCCATGGGTGGTTTCACTCTCCTTGAAGCATATGAACTTTCCATTAGAGCTGATAATGGCCCCATTAAAGCAAAAAAAATTCCTCCTAAAATTTTTATGCCTCTGCTACCTAATGTTACTATTACTACTCCAAACATTGCCCAAGTTCCTAATGCTAATGTCAAGTCAAAATCTACTCCTAAGAAGGTAGAAAATGCAATTGATTGATAGTCAAGATCTAACTTCTTTGAGACAAGATGCCAAGACTTAGAGGATAAAAATAGGAAAACTAATGTGTAACAAGGTACTCATCAAAACCTCTATCCTTATCATCAACAATATGGGAGAGGAAGAGGTCAAGGGCAGCCTAATTTTAATAGGCCTACCAATGCAGATAATGCTAATTCTACATCCAACACAAGAGAGATGGTACCAATGCATAATAATTTAGTGCAAGGAAAAGATTGGAAACAAGGTCAATTTATGGATGTTATTTAAGGTGGATAGTAAGCTCTAGTTACTCAAAGAGGAGTCACTCCTCTACTATCAGCAAAATATGAATTCTTAATACATGCAAGTCAAGCTTGGTAGCCTCAAGGAGAAATCTTCACCAACTTCCTATTTGAAGATACTTTTGTTCTCAATCAATGAAATTATATTGTAGACAATACAAGATCCAAGAGGAAGGATTTAAGAGGTGATAATAATTTTCCCAAAAGTTCATGTAATCGTCTTACAAGGTAGTAAGGTATGACTACAAGCATCGTGGTCCCTAACACTCCTACATCTTCTCTAAATAATAATGTGGTAAGGTCTGCTCAAGATGTTTCAATTCCTCAAGTTATAAAAAATTCCTTACCTCCAAGGAGTAAATAAAATGTAAGAACTTCTAATCTAAACATAGTGGATTCATTAAAGAATGCCAAGGCATCCATTTCCCTTTGGGATGTCCTTCATATGTCTAGCCAAAAAAAGTTCTTACAAAAATAGTTATCCATGATCTCTATTAGTCCTTCATCTTCTAGTAATATTCATGGTCTTGTAGTTCTTACCAATGCCCATAATAACATTATGGAACCATCTACAAATGTTGATAAGCCTTCACCTTTCTACCTCACTCTCATAGTGGGATACAAACTTATCCATAATTGCACAGTTGATAGCAGTGCCTCTACATAAGTGATGCCCAAAGTTATGGTTGAAAAATTAGGCCCAAAGTATGAACCCCATAGCAAATTATTGCTTCATTTGTAAGGTACACCTACCAGGACAATAGGATTGATCAAAGGTTTAAAATTGTTTCTCCATGACTATCCTTGTATCCCTATCCTCCAAGACATTATTATTATGGACTTGCCTTCTCATTTTAAAATCTACCTTTCAAGAGAATTTACAGCTAACATAGTAGGCTACCTCTTAGTTGATTGGTCCTTCCTAGCCTTTAGGAAAAGATATGGAAACAAGGACCATAAGAGCTCATCCACTTGTAAGGTTCCACATTTATCCTTATGTAGAGGCAAGCTCAAATTTGAATTGTGTAATTCATGAGAAAGAAGAGTCTATGGTGGATGATGGTGCCTCTAAACTTAAAGTCATATCTAACTTGTTTCTAGATGAATATGGTGAAAATTCTTATGAACATGATCCATATGCATATTTTGAGCAAACTGAACTTGGCACCTATAACAAGCTGAGGTAAGTGTTGAACATTCCTTCCCACAAGCTGCCAAAGGTAATTTTATGATTCATGAGCATGATGATGATATATTAAAGGAAATTATTGATCAAGATGGTGAGAATAACAAAGTGATTATACATGTAATTAATGAAGATTCACTTGATGATGACATTCATGAGGAAGAGGATGGCTTATGACAAAGATTCAATGCCATATGTCAAGAATTTGATTAGTTAAGCAATACAATCCCTCCTCCTAAGAAGTGCATATTTTATGATTGTGTTAATAAGCCTAATGAATAGGTTATTGAGTGTCTTACCAAGCATAGAAAAGAGTGTCATATTGTGAATGAGGATGAACTATGGCAAAGTTTTAATGTCATATGCTAAGAATTTGATCAGCTGGGTAAGACTCGATTTTTTCCAAAAGATTGCATATTTGATGTAAAGTTTACTAATGAGACTAATGAGCAAGTTGTTTAGTGCTCTATCAAGCATGAAGGTGCATGGAAAACCACTATTCAAGGGTTTAAAGTCATAAAATATCTTGGTGAAGCTACTACTCAAGAAGTTGTAAACATGAAGAATGAGGTAAAGACAGATTTGGTTGTACTTGAAGAATAGTCAAGAACCAAACCTGAGGTATAACCACATTCAGATGTATTAGAACATGGTGAAGAGGAACTTGACTATCATATACATCAAGTACATTCTACCCAAGATGTTGGAAAGATTAAGGTAGCTATCATGTCTTTTAATATGTAGTTTAAAGAACATCCAATGGATATGATAGAGATCACATTAATTGCATCTCCAATCAAAACCCTTCAAAATAAAGAGAGTGCATTCATGAAGGCTCTAAATAGTCCACTTGCAGGAATGAGAAGATACAAAGTTGGTAAGTCATTTCACCATCCACCTATCCATGTATATAATGATGGGCATGCTTCACATGACAATTTACTTTCATGGAGTGACAAAGATGCAAGAGGAACCATATTTGACCCTGGTTGAAGTATAGTAAGTTATCTTTCATCTCAAGAGTGAGGTTTTGTAAATACTAGGTTAGGTGTGTGTCTTTCCTTTTAGTTGTGTGTGTGTTCCATAAGTGTTCTATTTGAACACATGTTTGTTTCCTTTTGTGTGTCTTTTCTTTATGTTTGGTGTGGTTTCAAAGGAAAATTGAGTGTCAATCTTGTGCATAGGTGACTCCATGGCCCAATATTTTGGATTAGGGTACTAGTCTTGGCATAACAAGCATACCACCCCCAGGAAATCACTAATAATATTGACTGTTCTGACCACAAGTTAAAATAAGTCAACCCCCTATAGTAAAAAACTTGATATAGGGGTCTACTTTAATGTTATAGGGGATGTCATGGTCAATTTGATTTCATTTAATGTGTTATTAGTCTTGGTTATTGTCAAATTAATCCTAAGTCATTATATGTCACTTAATGGTCACTTTAAGAGTCATTAATGAAGGTTGTATGGTTTTCTTAGGTAGACAAGTGTTCCAAACTTTCTTTCAACATCCAATATGTTAGGGATTTGTCGGCCTTGTTAGTTATAACGAAAAACTTATAGGTTCCTAATTGAAATCAAGAAAATAAGTGAAAAAGAGGAGGTTTTGGCAGTTATATAGCCTATAGAGGGGAGTGGCACATGTGGAAATATTGTGGAATCTATTTTCAACTTTCATAAACTCATTTCAATGATTTATCATTTATTAAGTAAAAAAATGGAATAAAATTGTTCTACTTCTCTATCTCTGCATAAGACATTCAAAATTGGTCAATAAGTCTTCTGATGGTACAACTAGTAGGAGAGGTTTCAAGTCAAATTATCTTGTGTGGCGTTAGTAAACTTGGTATGATTAAAAATCATAGTAGGAGTTGGAAGAATAGTTGCCTATGCTTTATGAACCATTTTTAAGAAGTTGACTATCTCGTTTTGCTTGCTAATCCCTACACCTTGTAGGTTTTCTCCTCATATAAACTTGTATGTATAATCCAGTTGGTGAATTGCTTCTAGAGGATGTGAAAATCCCATTTTCATGGTTACCATATGTTTTTTCATGTTTGGATGTGATTTTATGATTTCAAAGCTCTTAAGTTGTAGGTTGAATATTTTAGTGAAGTTACAGACATGCCCATCAACTATAGACATTTTCATTCTTTGTATTAGTTTTTAGCAGAGATGTATTGATGGATTCTATGATTTTCAAGTTATATAAACAACATTTACTTGTGAATATTAGTCTCAAAGGAGGTCATCAATGGAGTTGCAGTCAAACATGACAACACAACCAATTCCCTGCTTGCAGTCAACTAAGTCATGGTGTATGAAGGTCCTACACACATTCATGAAGATGTCATGAAGAGTATTAAGAGGATGGACACCTTATTATAACATGAAAATTCAATACAAGATTTAAAATTCTATATGATGGACTATGAAAATCAAGACACTCCATATATAGTCTTGCACCATTGATGGAGACCTACAGGTGCCCTAAAGGAGGATAAGCACATTGAGACAAGGCATTTAACTGGTTCTAGTCCCTCATGGTGAAAAGGTTTCATTTCAAGACCTTGAATAGGTCTAGGATTGATTGTGGGCCATACACTATACATATAGCTCATGTCTCATATCCACTCCCCTGCATTTTGTAATTGAACCTACAAGTGGCTCTCATAGAGGCCTGAAGGTAATCATAAAGAATTTTGAACATATCTGTAACCTTTCTTAAGGTCTTAGAATGTTGAAGATGCCATAACATTCATGGTGAAGCTGTAGGAGGATAGGTAGACTTGAATAATCATGATCTTATGTAGAGAATGAGTTTCAAGAATCCATTTCCTTAAAAACTCCAAAATAAAGCCTTGGCCATATTTGGTCATCTTGGAGTAGTGTGACATGGAGTTTAGATAGATCCTAGGTGTTTCATCATGAAGACTTATCATAGGGGAGATGTCTTGACCAAATAAATTGTATGTTTGACTCTAATGAGTGATGTACATGAGGTCCCTGAATCATGAAATTCTCTACTGTAGGTTATTAATGTTTATTATGGTACCTTGAGTTTCAAGTGACCTTATTATCCAAAAATAAAAAGATAGGAGCAGGTCTTCATAGTAGGTGATTTTATTGAATTAAAAAGGAAATTTATGGTTCAAAGGACATAAATAAGGATTAAAGTATAGGGTAATAACCTATATCAACATCTACAAGTGTACCCTTGCCTTTAAAATGTTAACCTATAGCCTAACTATAGGTACCTACAACTTGACCAAAGGTACCAACAGTCTCATAAGATAAACCTTGGTGATTAGACCTACAAACATGAACACTTTATATTTGAATTTGGTTCCAAGAATTTAAAAGGATCCCATGAGGTGTAGTACAAGTTTATAAGAGTTGAAATACAACCTAAAAGTGTTTTTTGCCCTTAAAATGACCATCTATATCCTTACTATAGATGATAGTGCACCGAAGGTATAACTGTCTTGAGGTCAGCATATCATATACCTGATGTGAAAAGTCTTAGTGACTGTGAAGTGACCTTGAGAACTTAAAAATGGTAATATATCAAATAACACAAGGTATTATATTGTATCATACACCTACAGGGATCTCCTTTTCTGAGCAAGAGCATAGTGCCCAGTTAACTTGCCAACTAGGACTATCAAGTATAAGGTATATCTTGAAGAGTTGGCAAAGAAGAATGATAATGAACATGATTAGGAGTTTATTTAAATTGATATACATAAAATTAAATGTTTAAGGCATGGAAACAAATCATGGATGAATCCCTACATAATAACTTACATCTGTTACATAAAATCTTGCATAGTCAATGAGTTGAAAAGTCTATCTTAGGTTTTGAGATGTTCGGGAGACCTATTGATGTGACCAATCTTTGAAAATGTGTATAGAGGGTCCCTATCACCTAATAAATCCCCTCATATAATAATTTGGTCTAAGTGAGTATTCTAAGGCATTGGAACTTGTTCATGAGGAGTTATAAGTATGCTAAAAACTTTGGTATGTAGATAAGACTATAGAGAATCCATTTATTGGATCAAGATCATGACAACCTATACATAATGAAGTAACGTAATCAAGAGGCCAAGTTTGGAAGCTAGCAACTATGAAGATACATAGCATGGGATTCTGAGGACCTGGGATAAATTGAAGAGGGTCCCAAATAAGGATTTAGTGTAATTTTTCTAAATATTAGATGTCACAAATTTATGAATAATCCTTAAAAGGTTAAAACCACCTAAAACCATCTAAAACCCTTGATAAGGACACAATTGGAAAGATGAAGAAGGAGAGGCATCCAAATGGAATAGTTTGAGTAGGAAAGTGATTATAAATTTCAAAGGACTCTCTAGGACTCCTTCCCATTAATTTTATTTCCACCCTCCTTGTATAGATAGGGTGTAAAATGGGTTTTCTTGATAGTTTTGTGTGTTTTTCAAGTATAGAAAGGTTTAAAATAATGAGGATCATTTTGGGAGAGAGATTGGGACCTATTCTAACTCATTATATCCATTTCTTACCTTAACAAAGCACATAGGTACCTTTGTAATTAGCTTCACTTCAACTAGTCCAAACTGGCATAATGAACAAATAATGATCACCAAATGAGAAAGTGAAAAATATAAGTGGGAGGCATTTTAAGGTCTTCCCAATTAATATAGAGACATGAGGACCCTTGTAAAGCATCATACACTCCCCTGTATAGTGTGGTTTGAGAAATTGAAGCACACCTTGGTGCCAAGTGTGAAGGGTGAGTGAAAGAAGGGTGATTAGAACTGTAGGCAGTGAGAACACTTGGCAAAAAGAATATTTATGGTTAGAGACACATCCAATGCATTTTGGAGCCTACCTATAATCCCTCCATCACAATGATCTCATTTATACCTAGTCTATTTTGTAGTGTTCAAGGAAGGCTAAATGATGAAGGTAGTTTCTAAGCAAGTAATTGAAGAGTCCTATGCCATATCTAAAGTAGTTTCATGCTTTGTGGTACATTTGTCCAAGTATACCTTGCATGGTCTATTACATATTAATTTTTATTATAGATTTAACTCCTTCTCTCAGCTCGACAAGTGTTTTTTTGACTCTTGAACTTCATTCTCTTCTCTCCTCTCTCAAATTCTATAAATACTAGCCATTTTGGCTCTTGTTTGATAATTCCACTCCATGTGTGGTGAAGCCTTACTATTTTAATGTTATACTTTACCTTTGAATAATAAATAAAATCTAGTTTTGAGTTCATGAACATTTTGTTTAAGTGTGTGAAGTGATGAATAGTGAATTTTAGTGATAAGTTCTATCCTTGCTTCTCCTTATCCTTTCATATTTATGAAAGATTTCTCATTCTAACATGTCATATAGAGTGTATATAGTGTGTTAGGCTCCTTTCAAGTGTGAAAGTGTCCTTAGATTTTGCAATCTGATCTTTGGTCTACTTACTTAGAGTTATCTCAAGCATGTCACCTCTATATTGAAACACTTATGTTAGAATATCTTAGGACTTTGAATCTAGTTTGTAGGTCTTGCTTCTTATTGAAATAAGTATGATAGCATGATGGATATATTCATGGTGTATCACCCTCTTAGAATAACTTTATTGCATGCATACTTCTATCCCTTTTCCCACAAGCAATCAAGTAGTATAAGTGAAAGCACTTCAAGGTAAATTTAGGGAGCTAACCCTTAAAACTAGAGGTATAATTATACTATAGGTAAACCCACATACCTATAAGTATTCCAATGCTACCAAAATATTATATTAGGCTTGACCAACCTCCTCTAGGGTGAAACATTTGGTGACAATAAGTACTCTCGAGAAAGACATCCATAAACATGTGTTCATATTCAATAATATGAGGAAAACCAAGAGAAGTCAATTGTATCTACCATTTTTAGAATTGCTCATGAAGAAAAAGAACATAGATAGAGGAAGGTTAATTTCATGCTGACATTTTCTTAGAAATTACACAATTATTATGGATGGAAGTTTGAGGTTTTAGTAATTATTTTTGAGACTCCACCAGTTACTACTGAGACTTTTTTTTAATCTTAGAATATTCTTCCTCCAACTTCTAAGTTTTATGTTGGGTTTTGTTCCAAACTAAAATCATTTCACATAGTGGAAGGGTAAAGGAAGAAACAACTCTTGTAAGTCCTTTAGTCTAGACTATTATTTCCCTCATCTCTCTCTGCATGGATTATAGAGAGGCTTGTAACTCAAAAGTCTGAGTGGTTAGCTCTTGTATTCTATTATTATGTTAAACCATCAATGCATTTTTATCATAAATATCTTGTCATAGATTATTAATCTGAGTATTTTTATCAATAATAGAATTTTGTAATTAATAGTTTGGGTATCCTTACTGTCAAGATAATTCTATAAATTATTCAATTCTTGAGTTTGGAAAAACATTAGATTGTGTGCTCTAGTCTTCTCATCTTTCATTACTATAAGAATTACCTCTTATGCCCTAGCTTGTGTAATAGATTATTCACATCTTCTTTCCAAATTGGAAATAACTTGGTTCTTACCTTGCAGTTTTGAACAAACAAAATTCAATTCTACTTATTGCCTAACTGTTTATTCATGCCGGGACAAAGTCGTGACATGTTGTAACTCTTCTTCTTCATATGAAGGTTGAGGAGAAGATGAACCTTCTTCTATCAATGGTGATTTACCTTTACCATTACTAGATGGTAAAGGTCACTCTACTTCTTGAGTCACAATTTCCTCTACAAGGGTTTCCTCTTCAAATATAATTTCATATGCATAGGGTTCTTCTTCAGCTACTTGTTCAGCATATATAACTTATATAGGAGATATTAAACTTTCCAAAGTCTCAACTACATATACATATTCTTCTTCTTACTCCTCTAAAATGAGTTGATGACTTCATTAGAGATTAACTGGAGGATTAGGGTTTTCTATGAAAACTTCCATTCATCTTTTCAATATTCAACACATCTTTAGAGCTGAGGGTGCCAAATATGGGTCTTATTTAATTTGTGTTGTGGTGGAAGGAGGAGAGATAGGGCGTGATATTTTCTTGATAAAAACTTGGGAGAATTTATGGAGAAAGGAGGACCAGGTCTTTTCACCCTTAGGTTTTTGTAAAAAATAATGCAGATAGATGAGGGTAACCAACCCATGGTGTCAGATGGACCCAATACCTATTTTTAATTTCCAAGAAACATTGATTAGGTTATTGTGAATAAAATATGGAAGATTTACTTGGTACTCTGCCCTAACATCTCCTTTCCTTAGGGGAGTAAAAATTTGCATGGCATCTCTATCGACTACTGTAAATTGACTGTCATAGGTAAGATATTCCATAACCCAAAATGCAACGTTATGTCATGTCTATGGAAGGTTGTCTCTCATAATTCCTCTAGCCACACCTTATGGGGATTTGGCCAATCTTGGGTAGAACTCATTTCCTTCAATAAACATCTAAATTAAGTCGACATAACTTAATTTATCTATAACAACTACACCCTCCTCAATAATTCTAGAGAGTGCACTGATTATAGAGGGATCCATTGAAATGTGTTTACCTATGACATCAGAATGGTCCTCATCAAAATTTTCAAAGAAATCCTATAAAATATCTTTATGAAAACCTTAGAACATTTTCAAGAAATTTAACCACCCTACTGACTCAAAGATATCTCTAGTTGATTCATCTTGAAGCAATGCATCTAAAGATTATGGTTTGCTTTTCTTCTTCCTTCCTCCCATATTTGAAGCTATCACTGTTTTCTTGAAAACCTGATTACACTATGAAAAAATAGAGCTCAAAATTGCATAGGAAATAGATGAAGGCAATAAATTAAGGATATCATGCAAAAATGGATAGCGACAATAATGCAACAATGAATAACAAATCAAGATATATCATGGAATTATGACAACAATTATTATAGCAATTATGTCAAACACTTTTGGACCATGTAATATTTAATGAGAAGGCACTTTTTCTGGTCATTATCAATGATGTGATGTAAAGTTCATAATTGGAAATACTTGAAATAATATATGTAATGATATTTGCATCACATCATATCTATTTTTGAAAAGGTCTTTTTAAAACACTATCATATCATTTCTTTTTTTTAAGGTCTTTTTAAAACACCTTCACATCAAATCATTGAATGTGGTGATGATGCTACTGAATTTATCATATCCACATGACCACCAAAATTTATCCATTTGAAAAAGTGCTAACTACCCAATGATTACACATGCATAACATGAAATAGAAAATGCTTAACCTTTTGAGAAAATAAATATAACTGTACCTTTGATGTACAAATCCATGCCTATCTTCTAGGATTGCCATGTGTCTTGTAAGGATAAATAAGTTTGAGAAGATAGGTTAGTTGATAATAATTCATATATTATTGCAAATTTTTTCTCCTAAAAAGTGTTATTTACTAATTTTCACCTTTTAGTATTTTAATTTATTTTTTATTTTTCATTTTTTATACTTTTATATTTTCTCAATTTTTTATTTTTTTGAATTTTGAAGGAAGGAGAACTACCATTTGTTGGTTTTTAGCACTCTTTTATTAGATGCATGTTGCAAAGATCATTTGTCCTTAGTGGAAGAACCACGTACTTCCATAAGGTCAAACTAGTCTTGATTCTACTCAATAAACTCTTCCTTGTTGAGAGATCTTTTGTACACCTTAAGCTTATGACCATTGACCAAAAGTATTCTTTGGTCACTATCAATTGGTTGAAGCTAGATAGAGCCAATACTAAAAATGGTTTTGATCAGGTATGGTCTCAACCATCTTGTCCTAGGCTTACCCTTGAAAATTTAGAATTTAGAATTGAATAGAAGTGCCTAGTCTCTTTAATAAAATTGTCTTTCTCTTATGTGAGTATCGTGCCAATAATTTTTCTATATCTGTATCATGCTAGTTTAGGTGAGTGCATCCATTCTTAGTTCATCTAGCTCATTTAGTTACATTTTTTTTGTGTGCTTCATCAAGATCAATTCCCATATTAATTTTTGTCTAAAATTCAAATTCTATTGGTAAAAAAGGTTTCTTTCCATATACAAGTTCATATAGAGATAATCCTTTAGTTGTCTTCCATGTTGTATTCTATGCCTAAACCACTTCAGGTACTTTTTTTACTCAATCTTTTCTACTGATCTTCACTATTTTGGTTAAAATATTTTCTAGCTCTCGATTGGTGACCTCCACTTGTCCATTAGCTTGGGAATGATATGGTGAATATTTTCTATGATTGATTTGGTACAACTCTATAAAATCCTTGATCATGTTAGATATGAATCGGTGCCCTTGATCTAAAACAATAGATCTAGGAGCTCTGAATCTCATTATGATCTTATGGTATAGGAAATCAACAACCATTTCTTCCTTAGTAAAGGTGAGTGCCTACACTTTATCTGACTTAGTAACATAATCAATACATACTAATAAATATTCTTTTCCTTGAGATCATGGGTTAATTAGTCCAAAAAAATCCTAACCCCATTTTTCAAATAGTTCTAATTTTTTTTTGAGGATGAAGAGGCATTTCAAAAGACAGAGTTGGCTTACCCATTCTTTGGCAAGGATCACATTACCATATAAACCTTTTGACAGTCTTGTGAATAGATGGCCAGTAATAAACTACACCAAAGATATTATGAATCATATTTTTTGCTGAGTAATGTCTTCCTTTTGGTTCACTATGACATGTTCTTATGATGTTATACACTTCATCTTCTTTGACACCCCTGTAAAGTATATGATTAGGTCTAGTTTTAAACAATATGCCTTTAAACCATTTAAAATAAGAACTAGATCTAACCAAACATTTTCTTTCTTTAAAAGTAAATTAATGAGAAAACTTCTATGCTACCAAGTAATTTGCCATGTCTACAAACTATGGGGAGTATATAGATATGGAAAATAGTTGTTCATCTGGAAAAATATCCTCTACAGGGTCATCTTCACCTGTAGTGATCAATCTAGACAAAAAGTCAACAAGAACATTATACTTCCCTAGTTTGTCTATAATGGTAATGTTAAATTCTTGTAATAACAATAGCCATCTAATTATTCTCCCACCTACTACCAGTTTATTCTTTAAGTACTTAATAACTAAATGATCTATATAGATAAATATTTGATAACCATAATGTAATGCCTAAACTTGTTTATAGTATAGACAACATCAAGAAATTATTTTTCTATGATAGTATAATTATTCTTTATGTGAATAAGATTCTTACTGATATAATAAATGGCATACATTTTTCCATCCTCATCTCTTTCTCTTAATACTACTCCTAATGCATTATTGGAAGTATCAATATAGATATGAAAAGTATTTTTTGAATTAGGTCCTTTCAATATTGGAGGAGTCATGATTTTTTTATTTAATGTTTCAAAAGCTTCTTGACATTTATCATTCCATACAAATTCACTAACTTTTATTAGTAAAGAAAACATAGGGGCAGCTAACTTGCTGAAATCTTCAATAAATATTCAATAATATCCTGCATGACCAAGAAAAATTTTAACATCATTTTGTGTTTGTGGAATGGGGAGATTATAAATTACTTGAATATTTTTGAGATATACTTTTATTCCTTGATAATATATATGATTTCCTAAGATTATCTTTTCATTAGCCATTATGTTGCATTTCTCATGACTCAAAGATACTTGATATTTCTCACATCTAGTAAGTACTTTATCCAAATTATTCAAAGATTCATCAAATGTAGTACGATGGACAATGAAATCATCCATGTAAACTTCCACATAATAATTTTTAAGATAAAAAAAGATGGCTAACACTACTCTTTGGAAGGCAAATGGTACATTACACAATCCAAAAGAAAGGACTATATAAGCATATGTTTACCAGGGGCAGGTAAATGTAGTATTATATTGATCTTCAGGGGCTATTCTAATTTGATTATATCCACTGATACCATCTAAGAAATAAAAATATTGTTTTCCTGCCAAATTATCCAAAACTTGATCAATAAAGAGCAAGGGAAAGTAGTCTCTCATAGTGGATTTATTTAGTTCTTTATAGTCTACACAAACTCTCCATTTCCCATTATTTTTAATCACAATGACTAGTGGTGAAACCCATTAAATATTATATATGATATAGATAAAACCAACTTCCAATAGTTTTTATATTTCCTTAACAATTTCTTTCAAGGATGGGTTAACCCTTCATTTTGGTTGTCTAACTAGTCTAAGATTTTCAGTGTAGATGTGATGTGTATAGACACTAGGATGTATTCCTTTCATGTCACTATAATCCCAAGTAAAATATTTTGTGTGTTATACCAATACATCAAACACTTTTATTTTTTGCTATTCAATTAACCAACTGTTGATAATTAACAATTTACCGGATTGGATTGCAATCTATTTAGTGCCTAGAATAATGGAATTTAACTATTTGTATTCACTTATCAAGATATGCAATGGACATGTGTGTGGTAGTAACATATGAAGTGTATCTAAGTTATTATAAAAGGTTTCACTTGTAAAAACCATATTGGTTAATGGACAATGAAAATCATGTAAAAATGAATTTTGTTCATTTTAAGCCCAATCAACTATGGATTGTTGAATGTCTTGTAGACCAAATAACATGTTTGGTGACCTTATGGCATTGTATTGATTCTCAATATTAGATTTAGATTCTTTCCATTCATCATTTTTCATCTTTGAAGTACAACTATCAGTCTTTGGAGCTAAACCACTAATCTTCGAAGCTAAGCTACTAGTCTTCAGAGATCAGATTTAAAACTTTAGATCAAAACTATCAGTCTTTGAAGCAAAACTGTCAGACTTCAAAGTAAAACTTTTAGACTTCAAATCAAAACTATCAAACTTCAGAGCTAGGCTCTCTTGGTCTAAATCTTCTATAATTTATTCCTCAATGTCTTGGGCATGATCTTTGATGGTATCCATGGTGAAGGAAGACACACTAATATGGTTTTGTTTAGGATAATCTACTAATATTTATTCAAAAAGACACATTGAAGGTCTAGTAGGTAGATAGAGAGATATTTGTTTAGCATGAATTCCATTAGAAATGGTCATGTTTCTAGATCTACAGTCAATTCATGCTGTAACTATAGCTAACCAAGGTCTACCAAGAATTATTAGATATCTTACTCTCTTTGGTTTAAGCTCAAGGATCATGAAATCAACAAGATATTTCCAAAATTATATTATTATTGGTACATTCTCTATGGTTCTTTTAAGGGTAGTAGTGGATTGATCTACCATTTGCAAGATTGTAGTGGTATGTTGAAGCCTTGTGAGATATAAAGACTCCACTGTGTTTATAGTCATTATGTTTATAGAAACACCTAAATCTACAAGCACATTTAGAATGGACTTGTTTTCAATTATCACACTCATCATAGGATTGTTAAGATCTCCATATTTAGGAACAAGTATTTTTTTTGCTAGTAAATCAATAATTTTACATGTTAATTAAATTGTTGTAGGATACTACTTTTTTCTTCCTGGTGATTTGATGCACAATCCTTTAATGATATGATTCAACTCAGTAATATCCTTAATGGCTCTTAATAGTGGAATTTTTATCTTCATCTCTTTTAATCCATGCATCAATTTAGAATCTTTCTTAGGTTTATTTTCCTTAAGTCTCTCAGGAAAAAAATACCAAGGGGATCTTGAATTATGGTAGGTATGGTTATGGCTTCTACCTTTTCTTTAGTTGGTTCTTGGAATACAGGTGGCTCAGGAGTATTGCCATCATTGGAAATTTTGGTTATAGTAATGGATGAATCTTCTACTACCTTCCCTGATCTAAGTTGAATATTATTACATTTAGTTGAGCTACTTGTAACATGATTGTATTGATCAGTGCCATAAAGAGGTGTATTTTGAATATTCTTTGGGTTTTCCACTAGCTGGGTAGGTAACAATGGTTGGTTAACCTACTGCTCAATTGGTGGTAGTTGAGGTTGTGAAGGCATCAAGGCATGTTATGGATGAAATATTCTTTGTGGTTAATATTATTGATTTGACCATTAAGGTGGTGACTATTGTGCCCAATGTGGTTGTTAGTTTTGCTACTATGTCGAAAGTTGATTTTGAGGCATTCCCCTTATTTGTGGCATCCATTCTTGAGTACCTCATGGTTATGGTTGTGGTGGTCTCCACATTGGGTGGTGTGACTTGTCTAGCCCATGGTACCAATCCATGGATTGGGAGGAAATCTTGGACCAAATTGATTTTAAGTTTGGGAGTATTGGTTTTATTATCTTTGGATATAGTTTACTTCCTCAATTATTTATACTACTTGTTTCACTTGGTTTCTCATGGTAAGAAGGTGTTTGCAATTCTTAGTGTCATGGTCTAGGTCATAAATACCACATAACTCTAATTTGTCTAAGGGGAAAATTTTTACCACATGTTTGAGTCTGCATCTAGGATAATATATTGACAACTATTTAGTGTTGGTATTATTTATAGACATCCGATTCCTAACGTCATTTATGTTGAAATTTTTAATCTTACTCGAATTATACTCAAATATCCAATTTAGGCCAAAATCCATAAAATGTGATAAATGGTTCAAACTTATCATATACAAGTGTTGATTTAGGCTGATGTATCCCTAAATGGGGCAATGCATTTTATGTGATTCCTAGTTTTGACCAATTTATTTTGAGTCAAAATGATGATTTTGCCTTTTTGTGCTCTAGATCACTCTTTTCTTCTAATTTGTTAGTACACATCACGTACCTTTGTTATTTTGTGTTAGCAACATCTTAAATGGGAATGCAGTTCCAACACATCTAACATCACCTTTCATTTCAACTTGAGTCAAATTACCATCCATTAATCTAACTTTTTGACTATTTTGATTAATTGAGGGCCAATTTCCAAAAAAATGCATAAATATCGATTAATCTTATTTAAGGCTAATTAGTTCAAATTAAGAGCTTAAGTGGATTTTCCATGGAGGTTATTGATTATTTCAATATTGGAAATTGATTCCTAATATCTGCATCACCTAGTGAAATCATCTATGGGGTGGCATCCACAATCCATAAATGCATAAAATATCTAAATTATGGACACCCATGCCTTATTAACACCCCTTCCCACCAAATCATTATGAGGGCATTTATTGATTTTAGCCTTCAAAATTAAATGGATTCTTGGACACACATCTTGTTCTAAAGATGGATGGTCACAGTTCACTATGATCAACTGTAAAAATCTATAAATAGGAGGGATCTTACACCATTTCCTAAGCTTAATTTGTGTAAACTTATAATGCTAAAATCCCTTCACAATTCCTTTGTGTTTTGATTATTGTGTTATTTGCATTTGGATTAGCTTTGTTGATAGGCATATTGGATAGTTTACATCAAGAGCCTAGGTTATGTATAGATTTATTAAGGTAATGAAGGAGCAAATAATCCATTTTTGACAAATACTAGAGCTCTAGATTAAGGGGAGAACATGCTTGGAGCCGTTTTTGAGTAATGGAGTCATTTGAAAAGGTAATGATTGATTGCTTTCTTTTATTTGTATCTTGTTATCATTAACAACCCTCACAAGAATATTTTAGCTTAGATTGTCAATTATTATACATTATTTTGTGATTTTTTATGACTAATGTTTGAATTTATCCTCTTTAAAATCCATGCTACATTTTGGCATGCCTAGTGGGACACAATTGCATACCCCACATATTTGAACAAAAATGGATGTTAAAATAGGTATTATTTTTAATCCATATACTATTTTTTTATGAATTTTTGATAGGTTGTTATTAATGATTACATCTTAATTATCTCAAAATTTTATTAAAATATAATTTAAAATTTAGAATTTATGACTCTTTTAGTGACCGTCACTTTTTATTTTCTGTTTTTCAGATAAAAATGGCTAGTACAGAGATAATAACTTTTTTTTATTCACTTTTTTGACTTGATTGATTTCATGGAGGTGCACCTTGGACCTATAAACAACCTTAAAAAATTTAGTGATAAACTAATATATATTGTAAACATTAAGATCAAAATATTGATTATAAGTTTATATGTTTTGTGTGTTCAGTTTTATTATTATTTAACCTTCTAACTCGTCGTTTGCATGTTTTCATAAGTTTAATATTAATTTTTGTGTTTTATTGACATAAAAAGTATTTTTAAGCATAATATTTTTTCTTTCAGGTTCATAGGTGAAACACAAACCCGAGAGCTTTTTTTCTAAAGTTACTTGTCTTAAATACAAAAGAGCTTCAAAGCTAAACAACATTCTGATAATTTTCTTGCCAGAGCTAATTGAAAAGTGATCAAATAATGCTTAATTAAGTCTTTTTAAACCTATTTTATATGCTTAAAAATAATTAGGAATTTCTATTTGGTGCTTAAAAAAAATTAGGGTGTTTACTTGAATCATTTTGTTGTTGTTCTTTCAAAGCCTTGCAACTTAAGGCCAAAGGGCCAAAGAACACCACCAAATATTTCATTTTAGTGATTTAAAATTGAACTCACTTCCAAGTTTTTATTTCATATAAGTCATTTATTATTTTCTTATTTAGATTTGTTTGTGTAAAAAGAAAGTTGTGCGTGTATGCTCTCCTTTGTCCACTACAGGGAACTTGTGGGATCAAAAGCGCCATCTTCATTACAAATTGATTAGTCCAAAGGCATAAAAGATATGTCATGAAGGATCTCACCAAGAATTTCATGGCTTGGGTGATCTAGAAACAATATTAAAGCTCGTTTACTTAATTTTTATTTCATTACATCTTAGATTGTGAGGGGGATTTCATCACCTCCCATAAGTTCTATAGGGAAGCTTTGACCTAAGGTTTCATCTCTTAGCATCATCTTCAACCCTTATCAATAGGAGCATATATAAATTAGGATCCCCTCACTAAGATGGTGGTCTAAATGATTAAACCATCTCTGTTATTAGAGGTGAAGCTCGATACATTTAAGCATGTTGGACATTGTACTACTCTAAGCAAACGATGAATGCAGTGGTTGTAAAAAGGGCAAGACCTTTTTAAAACAAGCCATATGATGTAAAACCAAATGACATGCACTTCTCTTGTTTATTAATATGAAATTCAGTAGACATGAGATCCATTTAGAAACGTGCAAAAATTGTTAGTTTTAGTCAACCCCACTTTGCCACACCTTATCAGTTTAGGGCTTAGGATGATTACTTAGGTTTTTTATCTTTGTCTTAATTACTTGGTCTTATTTTGAGTTAAAATTGCTTGTTAATAAAAGGTCATAACCTAACACATTGTCCATATTTTTTTGAACAAGGAGGCATTACGTTGTCTAAGTGAAAATCATTTTTTCCTTGTTCAAAATTTTCATCTAAAACATTGTGTCATATCATCCATCTTGGTGCAGTCATGCTGTCCATTTGAGTCTAGACTACTTGCCAAATTTTCTTAAGTCCTTCATTGATAGTTTAAATTCAAAATTGAACATTTCTAAGTTCTAAAGGTGGTTTTTTTAAGTTGGGTTTACCATTTGTACTTGACTTGTTTTAACTTGGGTTAAATTTCTTGTTTAAATTGGAGGTCATTTATAGACTCATTATCACATCCTCATCTTAGTGGACTCAAGTCATCTTGCGTATCACTTATGTTTTGAGTCCTAGAACATAATTTATATTACCATTCCTATTACCATGTGGAGATGTTGTATTTCCTTTTTGGTTTTAGCTTTATACTTAAAAATTCTTGCATGTTTCCACATCATGAGTTTTTTAGTTTGCATTGTTTCTTTCATGATCCAAAGGGATTTATTCTAGTTTTCTAGTAGCAACTCATCGAAGTTGAACTAGCTTTTATGGTATTGATGTATCTCATAAGTCTACATTTTAGTGTACTAGTGACACTCTAGGATTTTTGAGTTATCATACCCTCTTCCAATTCATACGATTTTAACCCTACCCAAGGTTAATTAATTTCATGAACACATTCTTCTAATTATGTGTGGTTCCACGCCACCCTCCTTTTATAGTATCTTTAGTGCCTTAGTCATTTGTTTGGAATAAAGATCAAAATCCATACCTTGTTTAAAATGTTTGCAAAACATAGTCCAAATCTTGACAAACATAGAGAACAAACCTTTCTAAACATGACTCAAAGGTACACTTGTAGCAAGGTCTCTTGTGTCCCTAGTTGTAAGGTAGATCATTATTATGATAGATATGAACATTCCATCTTGTTTGGGGATGTCACCCTCTTTGAGCCTATTTATTGAATACCATTCCAATCCATGTTGATTATTGTGTGTCATCCTCATCTTTCCCCTTCAATTTTCACATTGTGCTTGAAGGTTACTATTTTGGGATATCCTCCTTTGATTTGTTCACTGCACTCGAAGGTTACCATTCTAGGTTATCCCCCTTTGGCTTATGCAAGTGATCCAGCTCTGCAACATGCAAAGGTTACCATTTTAGGCTATTCTCCTTTAATTTGCATGAGTAATCAAACTCCTCAATGCATGAATGTTACCATTTTAGGACCTCCTCCTTTGATTTATATGAACAACCAAACTACGTAGCATCTATTTATTACCATTCTAGGCCCATCATCTATATTTAATGAGCCTATTATTGAAGAACCTCATTTTGACAAACTAGATTTTGTTGATTCCTTCTTTAATAGTCTAATTTTTAGAGATCCCATTATTGAACCACAAACCATTGTTCTCACTAAACCAAATGCTCCCCACTTTAAGAATTATGTGTTGATCTTTGAAGCAAAACATGAATCGTTACCTCTTCAAGAGCCATCTTATGAGGATCAAAATGTGTTCAAAATTGATTTTTTGTAACCAATTGTGAACCAAAACCATGATGCTATTATTAAAACAACCATTTGTGACAAGTCAACTTGTGATGAATCACCTATTCATATGTTACCTATTTTTAAAGAGCCTCGTCTCTTTGATAAGCCAATCTCTGTAGATTTATCTCTTGATCTTTTCCCACTCATTAAGGAGTCTCCTTTTGATAGACAAGATTCTATCAAGTTGTCCCTCGAATGGTACCCTCTCTTTGAGGGGCTTCATTTAGACAAGCTAGTTTATGTTGAACCCTTCTTAGATGAATCACTTTTTATAGAGTCCATTATGCCATCATAGGCCATTACTTGTTCAATAACAAGCATTCAATAGAACATCATTATAGAAGCAACCATATCAGATGAAAAAATAACATTAGAGTCAAGTTATATTTTTGAATCAACGTCAGATTTAGCCTTAGAACAAAAGTCAAAATTAGTTGCAACATCAGATTTAGAGTCCCTTGTATCAAAATTAGATTCAAAAACAAAATATAGTATTGGTTATTACAACATTGGATACAATTGCCTTAAAAATCAATTTGAATATATTTGCGATTATTATATAGTTTTTAAAGATGATTACTTTAGCATTGACATGGGTTCTCCTAGTACATTCTACGAAGCTTGTGATTTCATTCATCATTCCATTATTCCCACCCAACATAACCATTATATTGACATTCCACCTACCACAAACATCAATTGGGATTGACAGATTCACACTTTGTTGAACTACATCCCTGGTGACATACCATTTGCAAAATATCAGGAGGACTAGGACCAAATTTATGCAAACAGAGAACAATCTCCTAGTGAAACCTTTTTGAAGGTGTTAACGGATGAGCCAAGATCAAACTTAACATCTTTTAGTGAAACCTTTTTGAAGGTGATAGAAGATAATCAAAGTCAAATGTTAATATCTCTTGGTGAAACCTTCTCGAAGGCACTATAAGATAATCAGGAAAAATTAATTAGTAAAAACCTCTTTGAGGCACCAACAGTTGAGCATAAAAGTTCTTCACTGATTGATGAAGGTGTTATCAAAGAAAATATCAATATAGCTTCTAATATACAACATAATTAGATGGTAGCTACTCTTAAGATCAAATAACAAAACAATTTGGTGGTCATATCAAAAGAATCTTTAGAGGTCTTTGACCTCACCACAACCAAAATTATGTCAAATCCAACATTAGAAATATTATGTGTGACTGAAAGTCCTAATCATTATTTATTTCCAATTCTTTATACATTTCATTATCATTCACCTAGTCATTACCTACTTATATCATTTATCCTAACATTATTTACCATCACTGAAAGCACTTTCCTTTGTAGAGGATAAAAGGATATCTTGTCTTGATGTTTAAAGGAATCAAAGTCAATGACCCAGGAAGATCACAGACACATTATTAAGATCTAGATCAGTAGTAAGCTCTTGATAGAGTAGTTTTTTTGAAAGGATGTTGGATATCATCTTTATAACCAATCATTTATATTGTCTCACATATTGACTAAGACATGCTTCTCCATGTCAGCAAGAGAAATAAAACCATTTTTCACTTTTCTAATTCCCATTTGCCATTACCATGCCTCATGTCTTTGGGGGAACCCTATATACCCTTTTTAAGCATATTATACCATTATGTTCTATTTACCGTGATGTTTGAACTACATTGACTTGAGGTCTTTAGGGACTATGTAAGCAGTGATCAATTACTATTGAGGTCAACTTGGTCACACCTTTTCCACACTCTCACCATTTTATAAGTAATTGTTATGTTTGAACACTCTCACCATTTTGTTAGCAACCTAAGCAATGCTCTCACTATTTTATGAAAAAACTAAGCCAATCATTGCTTGGAGTAAATTTTGTTATCACTATAGCCAATTATCTTCTCATCATTTTATTTATACCATTTTTTATTATATCATGTCTTTATTATTGACCAAGGCTCATTTCTATCCATCTTGCTTATCCCATTTTGATCTTGATTCCTTTGGTTCTTCTTGACTTTTGTGAGGGGATTCTGATCTAGTTTCAATAGTTTTAGAATGTCGTGTTGAGTGACAGTCTATGGGAATAGTGTGATAGTTAATCTAGCAAGTTATCTTTCATTTATTATATTATTTGGTATCGTTGATTATAACCACCTATGGTTAAATTAGTATTATATTTGATGCCCCTCATTATAACCACCTTTGGAAAAATTAGTATTATGACGTTGTTTCCTAATTATAACCACCTATGGGAAAATTGGGTACAAAACCTTTTTATCATGCATTATCACATCATTTGGTCATTACTTTTATCATTTGCCTTTGTTTTCAAACTTGTTGTGGCCTGGTTGATTTTTCATAGCCTTTGTATAGGCAGAATCACTATGACTTGAGGTCCTAATGGGATTACATAAGTTGTGCTTGATTCATGTTGAGATCAACTCAGTCCCCCTTTCATCACACTCTTTCTATTTTTTAAGCATTTTGATCTTACTAACTTTATGTTGTGTTAGTTGTCTTGTCCCATGCACTTTCCATTTTGCAAGATAATTCTTTTTTGTCCCACCATGTGATGCTCTTACTATTTTGCAAGTAAATTAAGTCCCGTTGGCTTGTCATTTCATAAGTCATCTCATCCTCATGCTCTTGCCATTTTGTAAGACCAATCACATTTGTCAAGTCTTCCCTGATATTCTAAAACATTAATCTTATGTTTTTGGTCATCATCATGTTTTCTATCCCACTTCTTGGGAGAACTACATTTGGCCTAAAGTTCATGTTGGAACATGCATCCATGGAACTATGTAGGTAACATCCACTTGTCTTGTACATCTGGTGTCAACTCAGCCAACCCCTTCCTTTTCTTCTCGTCCCCCATTTCTGCTATAGTTGTTCTTCTTTAATTAGGGAAAGACTTTTGTGTCCTTGTTCTTTGTTACATTGTGGTGGAAAATAATGCATCTACCACACATGCATGAACAACTGTTTTTAAATTGCACTAACTTGGTTTCTATTTGTATATGTTTATTTAAGTTTGATTGGTGTTTTATTGTTTTTTCTTGGTGTTTTGTTGTGATTTCATGCCTCTTCATTTATTTCTTCTTATTTCCTCCTTTTATTACTTCTTGTCTCACCTTAGTCTTGTGTTTCCCTATATGTTTTTGTTCTTCTCTTTTGTTTTCAAGAGCATCTTGATGATTCATATAGATCTTGATTATTTATATCTTGACCTCATGTTATTAAGTTGTTTTTGAACATTTTTATTTTTTTTATTATTGTTGGTGTTATTAGGTCTTTTTTTTAATGTTTGGTCTTGCTTTTTTGTTTTCTTTTTTAAGAACATCTTGATGATCCACATGGATCTTGATTATTTATATCTTGATCTCATGTTGTTAAGATGTTCTTGCTTTTAATTTTTAAACATTTTTGTTCCTACTTAAGTCTTGATTGTTCATATCTTGATTTTAATTTGAGATCACTTATGTTTATCTTTTTTTTTTCTTTGATTTTTTGTTTAAATGTAAATAGTTGTAACTCTAGTTTTGGTCATTGTTTTATGATTATCCTTAGTTATAGGTATTCACATTTGAATTGACTCCATGAATTTTAAATACCATATCATTATGAGTTATTCATACTTATGATGCCTAATTTCTTTTACTATAATAAGAACTTTGTGCTCTAAGTTCAAGTCTTAATGTCAGCATAGCTATGATGAATAGGCCTCAAGAACATTATGTATAAAACTAGGCTTAATAGGTTTAGCACCTGACTCTATGCATAGATGTGCATCTCTTCATATAAATCATGAGTCTAATCATTTCTTGGTCAATTTTCATCATCCTTTATTCCATTCTCTCCTAATCTTGAGTGAAATACATTGGCTTGAGGTTCATTTGTATTATGTAGGCAAGGTTTTTATATATGATGTATCTCAGGTCATCTTGAACACCATTCATTCTTCTCTTCATATCTTTCATCACTTTATGCATTATCATATGCCTAGTTTTTGTGCTTTTTCTAAAAACCATTCCACTATTGCATCTACATTTGTACCCACTCATATTTAATCTATGTATTAGGTTGTATCTTAAACCTAATTGCTTGCCAATTTGCCCATGTTGGGGAACAACATCTGAACCAAGTCACAACTCTAAATGAGCCCTATTAGGGCAAGACCATTATTTATTCTTTATCAATGATTAAAATTTGCCCTACAGAGGCACACCTATCTTATCAAAATCAAATATAGCCTACTGGGGCACTTCTTATTATCATCTTTTGGGGACCACATTCTCCTTTTCTTTTAATTCCAACCTCTCCACACTACTTCCCATGATGGCAATGTTTTAGTGTGCAACTTGTCTAGGGATTAACCCATGTCATAATCACATAGCTTACACTCTTAAATTAGGTGTGTTCCAAGTGTGTTGCTTATATGTTTGGATTGAATCCTTCTCATTCCCCTCATCTTTGGGGCCCATTATGTCTCTATTTATATTTTCATCATTGAAGGCAACCACATGTGAAAGCATTAGCTCATCTAGATATGATCTATTCTATGGGTTAATCTCTCATTTTCCCTCTCTTTTCAAGAGTCCATTCTTCTCTTTCATCCTAGTATGTCTTCTCGAGGGGGCATCATGGGTTATTTTCAATTTCTTCTTGACAACTCTTTTTTTTGAAAAGATGTTGCTTTGCCTGAATGTCTCGCTACACCTTCTCAAACAAGGGTAAAATGTAGACATCTAATTCCTAACACCATTTATGTTGAAATTGCCAATCTTACTCAAATTGCACTCAGATACCCAATTTATGCAAAAATCTATAAAACATGCTAAATTGTTCAAACTTGTTATATACAAGTATTAATTTAGGATAATTTATCTCTAAATGAGGCAATGTATTTTATGTGATTCCTAATTTTGATCAATTCATTTCAAATCAAAATGATGATTTTTCCTTTTTGTGCTCTGGATCACTCTCTTTTTCTAATTTGTTAGTACTTTTCATGTACCTTTGTTATTTTGTGTTGGAAACATCCTAAATGAGAATACAATTCTAACACATCTAACATCATCTTCCAATTCTTCCCAATTCAAATTACCACTCAATAATATGACTTTTTGACCATTTTGATTAATTGAGGGCCAATTTCTAAATAATTACACAACTATTAATTAATATTATTTAAGGCTAATTAAAATCAAGAGCTTAAGTGGATTTTCCATGGAGGTTATTGATTATTTCAATAATAAAAATTTTCCCAATATTTGCATCACCTAGTGACATCATCTATGAGGTAGCATCCACAAGCCATAAATGCATAAAATATCTAAAGTATGGGCACCCATGCCTAATTAATGCCCCTTCCCACCAAATCATTATGAGGGCATTTATTGATTTTAGCCTCCAAAATTGAATGTATTTTTGGCCACACATCTTGATCTCAAGATGGATGATTATAGTTCATTCTGATCAATTAAAAAAATCTATAAATATGATGGATCTCACACCATTTCTTAAGCTTAAATTGTGTAAACTTATAATGCTAAAATTCCTTCACAATTCCTTTGTATTTTGATTATTTTGTTATTTGAATTTGGATTAGCTTCTTTGATAGGCATATTGGATAGTTTATATCATGAGCCTAGGTTATGTATAGAGTTCTTGAGGTAATGGAGGAGAAAATAAGCCATTGTTGACAAAGACTAGAGCTCTAGATCAAGGGGATAACACGTTTGGAGCCACTTTTGAGTAATGGAGTCATTTGGGAAGGTAATGGTTGAATATTGTCTTTCATTTTTATCTTGTTATCATTAGCAACCCCTGCATGAATAGTTTGACTTTAATTGTCAATTCTTATGTATTCTTTTATGAGTTTTCATGACTAATATTTGAATTTAAACTCTTTAAAATCTATGCTACAACATTGGCTTTTACTTTAAGGCCATCTAAGGTAGATGTCAATTGTACGAAAATATATGTCTTGAAATTATAAAATTCTTCTATTAATTGGCCAACTTTAGGTGATTTTCCTAACCTTGATTTCCTTATGCTAGTTCTTGTCCTGGACTAGTTAATACATAATGCTAAAATTTGATGAAAGGTTAGCTTGTCAATTTCACCCTTTCCCATTAGATTCAAAGCATCATGTGTATCATCATCTAACCCTTTAAGAAAGACTATTTTGATAACTTCTTTAGTGAGTTGGTAACCACTCCTTTTGTGAGTAAATATAAACCTACCAAGTTAATCTTCTAAGGTTTCATATTCATTTTGTTTGATCTTAAAAAAGTCTTTCTTCCATTATCTAATTAATATTTGTCTATAAATTTAGTTTTCATTTCATTCTAAGTGGTTATGGAACTACCCTCAAGGCCCATAAACCATCTCATCACTACATCCTTGAGTGTAGATGGGAATAATTTTAACTTTTGATTATCTATGACATAATCATATGTTTGGTAGAGAACTTGAAATTCAAATAGGAACTGATATGTATCCTCTAAAGATTTACCTCTAAAAGTAGGTAAAATGGATGCTAAAATGTTTTTTATGGAAGTTTTATCATCAAGACCTAGGCTGATTAAATAGGAAAAAGTTCTATCCTATTGAGGTTGTCGATCAAGGCTTTCCACATATGCATGTTCATCTCCCATATTTTCTTCCTAACTTTGGTTATCAATCCAATATAAATTTTCTTCTTGGGTGTTCAACATATGATCTACCTTAGGAGGAGAATCTTAGTTGGTGATTACATCTTCTTTTAGTAAAGCTTGTGGATCAAATCCAACTATTCTAGAAAGGGGATTTTTAGAATCAATTCTCCATATAGGAAAAGATGTCCTAAATAGGATTTTTCTTTTAGGATTTATTTGTGAGGATGAACCTTGTATAAGAGAGGAATAAAAAAAGTTTATATACATATTTCAATTGCCTTTTTCCACTTTCTTATCTATCTAGAAAGGATTGGATCCTCTCTTCTTCTTGATTTATTTGGGATCCATTAGAAATAAACCATCCTTGAGAATATCTTGTGTGGTTCATAAATCTAAAGATTCTTGGATTGTTTTTGTGTTTTTGAGTTTTATGAATATTTTTGAATTTCCATGTTTAACTCTAATATAGGATCTCACTAACATTGATTGATGATAGTCTTTGATAATGGTGTCAAAAATGATTGGATATCACTATACCTCTTATTTAACCAATCAATAGATTGATATCATTTTCTACCATGGCCAGTGTCTAAAGGCTATATGCAATAAGATCATTGGATATTGGAGTTTTATAGTTCATTATTTGGGGGGTTTACTTCTATGATGATTTCTAAATCCTAAAAATAGTAAATGAGTTTCTAACTCTATTTTGTATAAAAGTAAATCTAAAAGTTTTGCTAATTGAAGATCTCATATTGGCATTCACACCATCAAGATCCAGAACTTAAACATATATCATAAGACATATGATGCCCTCACTCGACTTTCCTAACTGGGTAGGATAGTGTGATATTACATACAGTCCAAAAATAAATCAACAATGTATTACATACAAAGGACAAATTGCATTCATTTCCTACTTAGATAAGACCTTAACTATTAAATCCAATGTAGTATATAACCAAAAGCTAATACATATGGATAGTTTTTATTAGATATAATGAGCTATATGAAATGCTCATCACCAACCGTGGTGGGGGAAAATGTGTAACCTTCTGATGGTGGGGATCCCTTCAAACCATGATGATGACAAGGGTCTTATGCTCTTCACCTCTCCATGGTTGGGAAGTTTCCCAACCATAAATAGAGGGCAGTAATTCCCATGCCATGGTTGGGAGCCCTCCCAAACATCGAGTAGATTCTCCATGGGAAAGAATTTCTCCCACCATGGTTAGGATCCCTCCTTACCATGGAGGGTATTATCCATTATTGGGAGGGCACCCAACCATGGATATTTTTCCCTATCCATGGTTTTGAGCTCTCCCAAGTATGGCATTTCCCTGTCCATTGTTGGGAGCCATCCAAACCATGGAGAGGATATCTTCATGGTTAGGAGGGATCCCAACTATAACAAGGGAATTTTTCTGCCCTCACTATGGTTAGTATCCCTCCAAACCATGGAAAGGATTCTCCATGGTTGTAATCCATCCCAATAATGGAAAGGGGAAAAAATCCCCCCCAACTCCCATGGTTGGGAAAGTTGAACCCAACTAAAAGTAACATAATAGTTATTTTACACATACATACATACATATGGTATGATAGAAACAATATTTTATCTATTATATAGATAATGTGAGTAGGTCAATGATTGGTTTAGTTGTGGTTAGTTCAATGGGACTAGTTGTATACTATTTTGATCAAATGGGGTGATCGTAGCCCTTATGTGTCATGATAGGTCAATTCAATGCCAAGTGTTTTTCTTAATCAAGATCGATCTTGCTTTCTTAATTCAAAGGGTCTGAGATCATATTTTTCATTGACATGTATTTCATATCCTATAATCATCACATTCAAATTGACCAAAATTCATTTATATATTTTGTGAAATAATTGACATGTTTGTTGTATGATCTGAACTACAACATGTTTGTATAAAATAAAACTACATTGGTATTTTGATTATAAGGTTTCAATATTCTTCAATATATCTTAAAACTACTACTTGTGGAACTTATGACTATAAGATCTCAAAAAAATAGGCATTTAACATATATTTAATTAACATTACCCTATACCTATTGTATGGGGACTTTAAACTATAGGATTTGAGAAATATAGAAGATAATAAAATCTTACATGGATAGGGTATGTTCTAACTTGTTGTATTATATCAAAACGTTTGAAGTTTTAATTTATGTTAGGGTGTTTATAATATCTCTAAGGAGAATACAGACTCCTTGGGATTTGTTTTCACCCTAATTAATATTGGTGCTTGGTTTTCTACTGATAGAAAAAAATAGTTATTTAAAAAATTGATAGATTACATGAACTTATGATAATAACTACACAAAATAGAACCTGATACTTTTGGTATAATTATGTGTTATTAACTTGACATGTTTCAGATTGCCAACCATGATGCATCATATGGAGAAAGATTGGATCATAATTGATGATCCAAAACATTTTGATTTAAAAACACACACAATATTATACCAAAAGCATCATATTATATTTTATGTAGTTTATGTCATATGTTTATGCATCCATCACTATGTTCTTTCCCTTGATGATGGATTAGTGTTGGTGATCTGATACATGTCATGTTAAAAACACACATAGTGATATCAACAAATGTTTGTGCAACAAATTGTACACTTGGTATTATCATTAACATTAAACCATTATTCAAGAACATGTACTTTTGTAAACAAATCTTGTCTTGATAAATGAACCTTTATCTTAAAACCAAAAATATTCTTAGACGTGATCTAGATGACTCTAAAGATGTAATGTGCCAATCTTTTATACACTATTACATAGCTCATCCTGCTATCATTGACCATGTTTATTTAGATGAGTTTGCTTTTAACTACTAAAAAAATGAAAAGATACTCAAAAGGAAAAAAGGCCATGTTATATACTTTGTTAATTAAAACAAGCATTTTTTCATTCGAAACTATTATCGTGAATGATTGATGTTGTATTCACTTATTATCTTGATCTTAGCTAGAAGATCTGAATTTGTGGATTTTGACTCTGTTTGTATTTCCTTTCCTTTGTTAGAGGAAGAAGGTATGTCTATTTGTGCAAAATCTTGCTCTTGCCATCATTGTTCTCCTTCTCTAACTAACGTATGCAATTGTTCTGTAGGAAAGTCAGAAGATAGTCTAGCACCTAATTCTATCAATCTAAGAAGGGCTTCATCTTGATCTTCTTGGGGTTGATATTCATTGCAATCATCTTCAGATCCTAATATTGCGGGGATATCATCAAAAATAATAGGGTTATCTTGACCATCATAAAATTGCTCATCTTCATAACTAAGGCCATAAGAGGCCCCACTACGAGTGAACCTTTGAGTCATGTCTAAAAAGAGCTATTCTATGTGTTTGACTAACTTTAGACCAATGTTTGGCAACCAAACAAAGTATGCTTCAACTCTCCTTTAAACATTTAACCAAGGTACCAGTGAGACTATAAGGAAGGGTGGTTTGAAACCATGCATAATTTAAAATATTTGGTTCACATGTTTACTCAACCTTTGGTAAGGCTGAAATTGTATAGATTGAAAGAGGGTAAGGTAACTCAAAGACCCAAGGTGAAAACTAGTAAACCAAAGCCTAGATCTTTGTGATACACCCGTACTATAAAAACTAGTTTCAAATTTGACAAGTTGACCCTAGAACTTTAGAGGAAAGCTCTCTAGATTATGAAGAAGACAAAATGGACTAAGTAACTCAAGATGTAAAAACATACATGAATCACTAAGTACAAAGCTAGGACCAAATAGGTAGTACAACATCACCACATAATTCCATTAGGATAAAATATGTTCTAAGACTCAAAGCATGAGCGATACGTAAGATGACTTGAGTCCACCAAGATGATAATGTGATTTTGAGTCTTAATAAATGACCTTCAATCCGAATGGAAAATTGAACCCAAGTTAAAACAAGTTGAGTACACAAATAACGAACCCACTTTGACACACCAACCCTTAAAACTCAGAAAGGTTCAATTTCAAATGTGGATTATAAATGAAGGATTTAAACAAATTAAGTAAAAGATCTATACTTAATTAGGCAGCATAACTGCGGCAAAGTAGATGACATGACACAAAGTTTTTGATAACATTTAAAAAAAGGAAAAGGTGAATTTTCTAATTGGACAGCGTAATGCCTCCCTTGCTCAAAAAAATGGAGGACAATGTGTTTTGGTTAAGTTCATTGGGTTAACAAGCAGTTTTAGACATAAATCAAGACCAAGTAAGCTAATGACAAAAAACAAATGTCTTAAGTCTAAACTAACAAAGTATGGCAAAGTGGGGTCTACTAAACTAGAAAAGTTTTGATCATTTTAGGGGAATTAATTGCACAATGACTTTCATATCAAATGATGCAAAAGACAAGCACAAAAATTAGGTGACTGTGGCATTAGCTAGTTGTAAAAAGGTCTAGTCTTTTTTACAACCACTACATCCTATTGTTTGATCAGTGTAGTGCAATGTCCAAAATACAGATACGTCCCATATGCAACTCCAACTAAGAACCAAATGAAGTCAATGCTAGGAGATGAAACCCCAGGTCAAAGCTTCTGCAAAGAACTCGTGGGAGGTAATGACGTCCCTCTCGCAAGCCAAGTTTGCATAAAAATAAAGAAAGTATGAAATAGAAAGACTTTAAGGTCATTTTTAAGGTCACCCAAACTTTGATGAGTTTTTGGGGAGTGTTTTAGATGGCATTCTTTTTAAGCCTTAGACTAGGCTATTTGCAATAGGAATGGTGCTTTTGATTCCAAAGGTTCCCTAAAGGAGACAAATGGAAGAACATACACATAACATTTCTCTTTTTGCCAAAAGGATCTAATTAAACAACTATTACATATAAAAATTGATAAGTGTGTTCAATTTTAAGCCTAAATGAAAGATTTGGTGGTGTTTATTTGACCCCTTGGTCTTAAGATTGTGAACTTTGAAAACATTCATCTAAGCATCTAATTTTTTTATTAAACACCAAAACAAAGTTCCTAATTGATTTTCAAACATGTAAAAGGTGATTTAAAACATGTTTTTTAGTAAGTTTGGTCCTGCAACAAAAATGTCAGCATGTCCCTTATCTTTGAAGCTCTTTTTGGTTTGAAACAATAAACTTTAGAAAAAGAGCTCTCAGGTCTATGTTTTAAGAAAAACCCAGTGACTGACATTGGTTTCTATAACTGACAATGGTTACATTTTCTAATCGATGTCAGTTATCTAATCGACATCAGTTATACCAATGTGATCAATGATAGGTAAACAATCGATGTCAATTTTACTAACTGATGTTGGTTAAGCTATACAACTGATGTCAGTCTTATTAGTCGACGTCAATGACTATGTAAAACTATGTCAAATAAAAATGGAAAAATAAAGTTAGAAAATCAATTTGCAAAAGTTATAAGGGTCCAAATGAATATTTTAAAGTTGTAAAATGATCTTCTTCAGGTGTGAGATGCGTCTTGTCCCACTGGACGTGCTAAGATGTAGAGAGGATTACGAAGTAAGTTAGTCAAGAATTACTCCACAAATCATGAAAAAATGCATAAAAAACTAACTAAGCCTATCTATTCCTATGAGAATTACAAAAGATAGCAAGAAATAAATGAAAGAAAGAAACATCATATTACCTTCTCAAATGGATTCACCATACCCATGTGGCTCAAAAGCATGTTCTCCCTTGATCAAACATCTTTGTCTTTGTCAACAATGGTGGTAAAATCCTCTAATGTCTCAAGAACACTCCATAAAACCAAGGCTCATGATTCCAAATCACCAAACTAGCCTATCAATGAAGCTTGCAAACAAAATCAATGATCAAATGCAAAGGATTGTGGAAATAATTTAATATTATAACTTTGCAATATTCAAGCTTAAAATTCATGTCCATGGCCTCTCTATTTATAGATTTTTGAGATTGGTTAGGATCAATCATGACCATCTATCTCAAGATTGACATGTGTGGCCATGGATAATCTTAATATTTAGAATTAAATCCATAACTATCTTCATCATGACCTTGGCAAAAGGGGCATTGAAGAGGTATGGGAGGCATTAACTAGGCACGGGTGACCAATAATCTTGATATATATGGCATTTATGGCCTAGGGATGTCTTCCCAAGAAATGATGCAACCTAATGATGGAGTTAATAGGAATCAATTTTTAAAAAAAATATTCAACAACTCTCATGAAAAATCCACTTAAGCGCTTGATTTGGATTAATTAACCTTAAACAAGGTTAATCAACATTTGTGCAATTATTTGTAAATTGGCCCTCAATTAATCAAAATGGTCAAAAAGTCATATTACTATGTCGTAATTTGACTGGAGAGGAACTGGAAGGCAATGTTAAATGCGTTGGAGCTGTATTCCCATTTAGGATGTTGCCAACACCAAATAATAAAGGTATGTGATGTGTACCAATGAATTAGAAGAAACGAGTGATCTAGAGCACTAAATGGTGAAATTGTTATTTTGATTCGAAATGATTTGATCAAAGTTAGCTGGCCCATAAAATGCTTTGCCCTATTTAGGGATACTTTGACCTAAATTGGCACTTGTAAGTGACAAGTTCGAACCATTTAGGATGTTTTATGGATTTTGACCTAAAATGTGCATTTGAGTGCAATTCAAGTAAGATTGACAATTTCAACACAAATGGTGTTAGGAATTGGATGTTTACAAAACCCACTAACAGTCAAGAATTGACAACCCAAGTCTGTCCAGTGAGCAAAATAACTACACGTGGTCCCGTTGTTAGTCAAGCATTGACAAGTTGAGCACCCGAGACCAATGATGGTGTATGACATGTTACAAGCCTGATGTAGCCCCATAGTGACATGTTGCATAGGGTATATAACAAATACAAATGTGACGCGTGCCCCCTATGTAGAGTTAGCTTCAATTTGAGGGCCATCTCAATGCCATCAACACATCTAACAGTAAACCAAAGAGCTCGAGCGGGGTCAATTAGCAAAGCAACATCTAACCACCTATGGCCATGTACCAACACATGGGTATATAATGAGTACCACGAGTATAATTGAACCACATGTGAGTAATACTTGTAACCTTCAGACGCCGACATTGTTTGCACTTACATTTGTAAGATTTAAGTTTTAATATAAATTACTCCTATTTTCCCTCAATAGGGATAACAACAGTTCATAATTTTATAATGCAGAGATTATATACAGAGATTACATTATCTACTCTATATATCTATTCATTTTAATTATTGAGCCGTTATAGTTATGATCATTAAACAAGAATATCATATTTTACTCTGAAATCTACTACCAAAAAAACCAATTCACTATATACAATATGGGATCCCCATATCAAACTTGACAATGATAACACCCAATAATAATTTCGCACATATACAACCCCTTGAAGAATCCATTCCAACCCTTTCCACACATACTCCAATCTCCCTTACATAAATAATAATTAAAAAAAAAAAAAAAAAAACTACTCCCGGTGTAACTTGCACCCATGGGGCAACTGCTAGTTTTTTTTCCTTCTCAGAAAGCTTAAGGTTTTGGTGCATAACATGAGTTTAATGTTTTTCGTCGATCTTTTTATCTGATTGAGTGGGACACGGCTTGTAGTTGAGCAAACTAGTGTCACCAAAGTCCACCGTCTTTCAACTACTTGTCATCCGGGAACCACCAGTCGCCCAAATGCTTTTTATCACCAATCCAGTCAAAAACATGGTCCATCCATTAAATGATGTTCTTACCAACTTATTTTATATATACTACTTCTTTACATACTCCCTTTCCCAATTGGATTTGATTGCAGTCTCTTTTTCAACTACCGACTGTGTTTTCAGAGTACCGTGCTCTCTGACATTACACAGAACGTTATTATTGTTGCGTGGAAGATGGGAAGATCTCCGTGCTGTGTAAAATCACATACAAATAAAGGGGCATGGACTAAACAAGAAGACGACAGGCTGATCGCCCACATTCAAGTCCACGGAGAAGGCCGCTGGCGATCCCTCCCCAAGGCCGCAGGTTTTTAATTCCTGTTCATCTCGTCTATAATGATAATCTATTTGTACAGAAGTATAAGATTTTGTTTGTATTTTTACAGGGCTGCTGAGATGTGGGAAGAGCTGCAGGCTGCGGTGGATAAATTATTTGCGCCCCGATCTCAAGCGGGGAAATTTCTCTGAAGAAGAAGACGACCTCATCATAAAAATGCACACCCTCTTGGGGAACAAGTACGCACATAATTTATGACTTTTACTTTAGTGATTTCTTTCATTTTATTGATTTAAAATTTGATGTATAAGATTAAGTTATTTGTATTAAATGTTAAGTATGTGGAAATGGCGGTGCAGATGGTCTTTGATTGCAGGGAGATTGCCAGGGCGGACGGACAATGAAATAAAGAATTACTGGAACACCCACATCAAGAGAAAATTGCTGAGCCGGGGAATCGACCGGCCACAATCCGACCGCCCTATTCACCCCTTTAATAATAACAAAAGCCGCAGCATCCCCAGTCGCCCTCGCCAGCAAGAAATTAAAATGGCGGATTTCTTCCAATATGACCACTCGGAAGTGAACAGCTCTGTTGAACGCGCGGCTTCAGATGCAGGCAGCGGAAGGGAAGAGCGGCCAGACATAAATCTGGATTTGTGTATCAGTTTGCCTTGTTCTGCCCCTCCTACGAATAATAGAAGAAGAGCCGTCGATTCTAATAGTAGTAAGCCATGTTACTAAATGGAGATGCAAATGAAAAAAATACAGTGAACAAAATACTTACAGGGTTCCATTACACCTATGATGCCGCCGCCATTTTTGTTACTATTATTGTTTTTGTTTATGCGTTCAATCTGCAATACTTCCAAAGTGAATTGAGTGAATAATTGTTTGGGATTGAAAATAACGACTTGTTGCCTTGCTATGTTGTTAAATTAATGGTCATAATTGATTTGATTTTATAACGATCATGCCGATTTTCAATCTGAAATTGAATGGTATATTTACGTAACCCTTCCAAGTTGAAGGGTTTATATTCATGTAATTCTGAATTGTATATATTTATGTAACCTTGTCTATTCATGTAATTTTTTTTAAAAAAATAATGACGAGTTTGTATTGACAAGTTTGTAAGAAATTCATGTAATTTTTTGAAATAATAAGTTTGTAAGAAATTGCTGTATTGTAATTGATATGAATAATTTAAGTGTATATTTTATTAAAATATGCATTAAATAAAATATTGTCTTAATTTTGATTCATTTCAATTATTAAAATGAGGGTGAATTTTGTATAATTTTTATAAATAAATTTGATAAATTTATGTTTTTTAATTATATTGATAGGTATTCATTTATTGAAATAAGTTTTCTCTTCATTTTTAATTGATGGTTTACATTTAATGTTGGGGGATGAATACGATTGTATTTTTCTACCATCCACATATAGCACGCGATGATTGGTCAATGTCATAGGGCCAAAAACATGTTGTTAGGGATGCGTTGGTCTATCAACAATCAATTGGTAGTTACAAAATAGTGCGTGATCAATAAATCCAAGCAATGTAGTGTGTACCTTTTACCACATTATTTTACAAATATTTATTTTCTATATTCAATATTATTATTATTTTGTGTTGGCTTTTAATATGTATATAAAGATGTAGAGGTTTTTATGATGCATTATTAATCCAAAATAATATTTCCATTAATAGAATCTAAGAAAAATCTAATTTATATGAGCTCATCATTTATGAGAGCAATTTTGACAATTCATTTTTCTTATTATGTGGGACAACTAGAAAGCAATTATGATTGGCATCAGATCAAGATAAGATTTTTAAATAACACAAATAATTAGTTGTGTTTTCATTTTTGTATTGTTGTGATGTCAAAATAAAAAAAAATCTAGAGACCCTTTGTATATATTATTCTATAAAAATCCAAAAACATCCGATAATTCAAAAAAAATCAAAAACATTATAAAATCACAAAATACCAAAAACACAGAGAAGGCAAAAAATCTCCAAAAGAAATATAAAGCCACAAAATCCAAAAACACTTATCCTAAATATAATCAAAATCCTTAATTAAATCATTTCAGTCACCAATTGGATGTGTCCTTTCCAAAATTTCCTTCCTTGGGTAAATCACATCATTCCTATTCTTTTCAAGATATTTCATTCCTACTTCTGCCGTGTTTAAGAAAATCATCAATATAAGCTCATAGCTTTCACCTTGTTTGGGGCAAATCAAAGTGCACAGTTTATTTCAAGATATTTGTTACAATCCATCCCATTGCATGAATCCTTTATTTTGGGAACCATCCAATAATATGTATCATGGAACCTTCACACATTGATTTTGACTTAATTAATGACAAGAAGTTTTCTATTATTTTTTATTTCAAGTTTATTTTTGTTTGCTTTCTTGCTTGTTTGTTTACTTTTCTTGTTGTGCCTTGACTTTATCTATTTTCATGTACAAAAAGTGTCATCATGGTTTTTTCATATAATGATGCCTCCTATCATGCACTTATTCTTGAATCCATCTAGTAACATACATCATCAATGTCATCAAGATTTTTTCATATCATGGTGTGTTTTTACCATGTTTATTAGATCAGGTATCAGTGCTTGCACACAATGTAGCCAATTCATCATGGTGTTTTATATCATGGTGCATAATTTCATGTGAAATATAAAAAATAAAGTAAAAAAATATATGTGGAGACAATCACTAAAGTGATTCCATATCCCCTTGTAAACTTTGTCCATTTATTAATCATCTATTTTCAAATCAAATCATCTCATCCCTCTTTGACTAAATCCAATCATCTTATCCAACTTTGACCAAGTTAAAATCAAATCATCATCCCTCATCACATTCCTCATTTTTTTTATACAACTACATTGGCGTAAGGTCCATTCAAGATATGTAAGCAATGCTCAGTCATATGGAGTTTCTGAGGTTAATTTGGCTAGTCTCATTCTTAGTTCGAGTTTCTGAGGTTAATTTGGCTAGTCTCATTCTTATTTCTATTCCCATTCTTAATATTTTTTCATCATTTCTTCTAACTAATTATTCATGTCTACTCACATCATTCTTAAATCATTATTACATTTCTTGGGGCATCCTCATGTGCTTAGTTTTTGGCTTTTTTATTCTTTAAAAATTCATTATACCTTCATCACATATTTTTACATCAACCTATAAACTTCCTATCATCCATTGATCATCCATCAATGCACTCATCTCATCCTTAATCTATGTAGTAGGTTAAGTCATTGATCTATGCTTGTAGATAAATTAATCAATCAATCAATTAATAAATCAATTATACATCCAATCCAAGCTTGCAACTTTTCCCAAATCTACCATGCTTGGGAAAAATCAAAATTGTAGGTTATCTTGGGATGTATCTTTCCTAAATCTTCCTTACTTGGGGCAAATCAATCATTAATCTATCCAACCAAGCCAATAACTTTTCAATATATTTCACTCCAAAATCCACCCTAGTTGGGGAAAATCAATCTTGCAACTCATCAATGAGATAGATAATTCCTAAATCCACTTTCTTGGGGCAAGTTAGGCCTGCATCTTTATCAGGATATTTTCCCCACATCTACCTCGCTTAAGAAAAATCAAATTGTGTAACTTATTTTGGGATATATTATTCTTAAATCTACCTTGTTTGGTGTAAATTAATCTATCATCATCAAAAATTAAGGTATGCAAGCATTAAGTCAAGTGGGTTAATCGCATCCGTGATTTAATCTTATCTATTTATCACATCCATTCTGTCTTCTTCCTTTCTTTTTCAAGAGCTTGTCCACGTCCTTCATCCCTATATGCCCTCTCAAGGGGAATAATCCATCATATTCTTTCATCCACCATCATCTAAGTTTTATCCACATTTTTTTCAACATCTTCTTTATTTCAAAATCTGTTACTCCACCTTGTGTCTCACAGTGCCCTTTCAAAAAGGAAAAATGTAGACACCTAAAATTGGACATTTTATGTCAATTTTAACCATCTATTAATTTTGCATCAACATCATCCAATCTCACAAAATTCACATCCTATTAGTTAATTAATCCAAATTAATTAACTAATCATTCCTTAATAAAAAATTGAATATCTTTTAAATATTTTTAATTTATAAAAATCAATAAAATCTAAATACCCTCACATTACACTCCAAATCCCAAGACAAACTCACCATAACCAATAAAAAAAAATTTTAAATACATCTCTCCACATCCCCATGAAATCAACCCTTCTTCCAAAGCAAATCACCTCCATACCTCATCAATCAATATCCTTAACACATCATAGTCCTCCCTCCATTTACTCCTCAACCTCCTTCATTTAATGGGGAGGAGGACTCATTCTCCGCCATCGATATTTTATCATGATCAACGGTTCACAATCATCATGAAATCCTATAAATTGAGGGCTCCCCCTCACATTTCAACAAGTCTAATTTGCCTAAAATAGTTTTGCCAAAATTAGCAAAAGAAGCTTTCAATTGACAATAAAGTTTTGTTCTAGTTTTCACTTAAATCTTCAACCATCCTCTTCATTCATCATCAAATCATCTAGCTTGTAATGAGTTACTTTTTGGAATTGCCCATGTGTCTTCTACAAAAAAATTTACAACTACCTTTGAGCACATTACTATTTTTGGTAAGGAGATCGCAAGGAAAGGTATAACAATTAGGTTTTATTGCTTGTTTATTTATTTTCATCTTACTCAATCGTAGGATGCATGCCTCGGTTAGTGGTAGTATTTTTAATTGATTTGATTTTCATATTAACCATAAAACTAAGTATTGCAATAGTGTGTAATAATATTCTCATAGAGGCCATGAGTTGAACCTATTTTGATGTTGGTATAAGCTTCCCCAAGAATCATGGAAGTGTCATTAACATCTCATACTAATCATCAATGGGTTCATATTAGATTTGTTTGTGTGCACATTGATCGATTCTAAGATTCATTGCTCATAGATGCTAATTTTTCATCCTTTATAATTCATGATTCTAAATATTATGTTTAGTATAAGATATTTCCTATTTTGAAAATAGGAAAGCATCCTTATTCAACCAAAAATTATTGATGCTTTCAAGTTTTTCATCTGCAAGAACCTATATTTGAAAAATGATGTTGATCTAAGCTAATAGGTTATCTATTATGTTTTTCTATTCATGGCAGGTCTACCACTACTTCTAGGAGAGATGAAGTGGTTTGCCACATGGCGGGAACTTTGGTTCTCATAATCTACAAGTACATTTTTTACTTGAGGTTTGGAGTTGGAAGCCTTGATATGCAATGGGAGATGTAGTGATGGATTCATGATTGGTATGTTGTGGAGGTCAAATATGGGATGGTCAAAGATTGGTTCATCAAATATGGGCTCATCAAATATTAGAGGTAGGCCATGGTGGTCAAATAATTGTTGGTCAAAGTTAATTTCATTAAATATGAGCTCATTGAAGGTGGCTTGGTCAAAGATGGGATCATCAAATATTGGAGGTATGCCATGGTGGTCAAAGATTAGTTGGTCAAAATTAGGTTTGTCAAATATGGGCTCATTGAAGGTGGTTTCATCAAAGATGGGTGGATGGGAAAAGATGGGTTCATCAAATATTGGGGGTAGGTCATGACCTTGACTTGAAAGTGGAGTATTTTGATCGTGGTTTGAAAATAGATCTTAGCATATCCACATCTATTAACTTTATAACGTGGATATGCACATTTTTAGAGTAAATGATGTTCCTTAGAGTGGTGATGGTAGGACATAATCAAATTATTATAGTTTAAGGGATGATAGGTGTCACTAAAAGGATTGGTAGGTGTAGATTAGGTGATTGTGGATTCTAAAATTATTGATTGAGTTGTGGATTAATCTGTGGTTGATTTTTGGATTAGTGATCATTGTTTTTTTATAAAGTTGAATAAAGTAATTGCAATGGGATGATTAATGATTATATGATTGATTTTTAGACTTTTTCTTGGATTGGATTTTTTTGATAATGTTAGGATAGAGTGGTTTTGGTAACTTAAAGGCTAGATTGGTAAGGGATGATTGATGGTTAGATGATTTATAAATAATTTTGATAATTTATAAAACCATCATTGATTGATTGCTGGATAAGCAAAATGGGTGTAGGCAAAAATATAGATTTATGAAATTGAGATGGATTTTGGATAGTTTTATTATGAACTATTGGTTTGTGGATTAGGTATAATAAGGTGGGGTTTTTACAGCTTAGTGTCCTAGTTGGTATGGTATTTTGGAGTGTTGGATTGGGGATTGGATAGGATGTTGGATCGGCTAGGAAATATAGGTCTTGATGTTGAAAGGTTGATATAGGATTTTAGATCTACTAACTCTTGGCTTAATCATTGAATTTGGTAAAAGAGGATTTGATTTTGAGTATGGGTGGTAGAATTAGCTTCCCTTTGTATTTTACATGAAGGATATCATAGTTGGTATGGTAGCTATTGGTAAGGGATTTGTTGATTTTGGTCAATTGGGTAGACTAAATTATGATTATAAAGGGTTTCAATTTTTTTGTTTAGTCTTGATTGGTATGTCATTGGTTTAGATTGAGTTTTTTTTGGTTTGAACTAACTCAATAATAGATTTCACATAAGCAGGACAAATAAAACACATAAATAAGACAACCTAATCTAGTCAAGTAGGTGTGTAACCAAATAGTGACCCATCGATAGTACTAAAAAGGTATATGGTGGGTGATCTTATGAAATGTTGTTTTATTGGCACCATTATGTGCTTATGGCCAAAGGTTATTATGATAGGTTTTACAAGATTATATAGGGGAATCATTTATATACATTTTGGTATGTTTAGGCCCAAATTCATTAGATAAATTTTTCATTGAAACTTTGGATATTAGTAGGATGAAACCACCTCACATCATGACATTGACAATATAGGTAACTACTTAGCCATTGATAATGTTCAGTCCAATGAATTTGTATATCTCTTTGGAACATGATCTTTTTGCTACACTTGATTATGAAATCCAAGGTCAATAGAACCCAAAATAAATAAAAATAAAGAAGATGTGAATAGTTTTTGATTTCTAAGATTTTGCAGCACAAGGAAAGAGCATACGTAGTTTGTTAGTTTGGATGCACAGAACACTAGTTTTATTTGTAATTCTCTTGGTACCTTGTGATATAAGAGAAGAGCATATTTAACTTCAAATGGTACAAATAATATATATATAAATATATTATTTTAAGTAAATCAAAACTTAATTTAAAATGTTAGCAAAAAATGTTTCAATTTAAAGACTTTGACCAATGGTGTTGCAATAAAATTAGTTAGTAGTTTTTAATTTGATCTTTGACAAATGATTCCATAAGAGGTAGGTAAGATAATTCAACACAATAAATACTAAAGCTAATTATCAAAAAATAGAGATTGGGGATGGACAAAATTGAAATATGGTTACATGCATTTTTTTGTTAAAAGTGCTCAAATGGACACCCAAGTGAAAATTTATGGCCTCTAAAATATGGCCACTGCAAGTGAAATTTCACCATTAGCGGTGTAAAGTCACTGTTTAGTAGCAAAAAATCATCATCAATAATGAAAATTCATCATTTAAAAGTGTAAATTCTTTGTTTATCAGTGTAAATTTGTTGTTTATCAAAAAACATATAAACAAAATGATATATTAGAATGTATTCACTGATGATTAGTTTGAAACCACCGATGCATAGTGTAGAATCACTAAAACACAATGTGAAATCAACAGAGTTCAAAATTACTGAATCTCAATGTGAAATCAATGGAGTTTGAAATTGTTGATCTCAGTGTGAAATTGATGGAGTTCAAAATCATTGAATATCTATGTGAAATTACCATTTCTCATTGTAAAATCACTGAAACTCACATATGCTTAGACAAAAATTACAGATAAATAGAAATAAGTCAACATGGTGATCCTTCCCCTCCATAGAAAATGATAAATGAAAAATAAAATTGACTTGAAATGATTAAATTTTCACTTGAAACAACTATTAACATGTACCATAATTATGATAAAATAGACCAAACAATAGAAACAAATAAAACCTTATTCAACAACAAGTGAAGATGTGTCAAAAAATACAAGGGAGCAAGTGTTCCACCAAGTGTGCCAAAATGAAATACAAAAAGATTAGAGTTGTAATTCCTAACTTGGAAACAATCTAGAATTCCTGCTCTAGTCTAACATGCCCACTGATAGATTAAATAAACTAAAATAAATAATAATCTCACCTTACTTACCAAGTGAAGACTCTTATTTTATTAATTTCATGTGCTCTTGATTCTTGAAATGTGATTGCTTAATGAAGTTCCATGTAATAATTTCAATAATGTGATGATGGATTGATTGATTTGATTGATCTCAAATAGATGTAAGAATATAAGTATGATGCTCACACACAAAGTCATGAAGATAATTTCGATGTCTCTTATGATGGTTATGATGTTAATTTGGATGTTGATTTCAATGCTCAATGCTCACAATAGAGGAAGGCATGTCAATTTATAGATATTATGGACGGAGAATGGATAGTTATTTTATCCGAATTTATTTAATATTTTTAATTTAGATGGAGGATATTTAGTCTATGGATAAAAATCATTTAATGGATTGGTTATTAATTTATGAATTAGTTGGAAGAAGTGGTCAAATAATTAATAATTTTGTTAATTAGTTGTTGAATGAATTGAATGTCTTAAATGGGCATGTTTGAATGTCTTAAATGGGAACGTTTGAATGTCTTAAATGTGATAATTTAAATGTCTTAAATAGGTTTATTGGAGGGTTGAATGTATTAAATAGGAATATTTGAATATCTTAAATAGGTTTGAATAAGTTTGTGTATGGTTAATGTGGATCTTTAAAATGAGTAAATGAGGTTTGTTTTAGTGGAATGATGAGGTGGCTTGGCTAATTTTGTTATTATTTGTATTTATTTATTTGAAATTTTGTGTATATGATCTAATTTGTGACTAATTAACTAAATGATATTGATAAATTAGTTAATTAATCTAATTTTAATGTTGATGGTACTATATGTAATTATTCGATTATTATGGTGGTTATATCGTAATTAGGATGATATTAATTCATATTTTCAATAAGTAGTCCATTAACTTGAATAAGTTATAGATGATAAATGCTAATGACAAAATATTAAGGATAACACTAAAGTGGTAGAATTTAGGTGACTATAGAATCAAAAGAAAAATTACTTAGTAAAAACACTAAATTTATTAAAGATGAACAATATCATGATAAACAACAAATAATGGCAAAGACTTATAACAAGGTATTGATAAATATCACTTTGTTATATCATAATATATGTTTTTTAGATTAATTGTTATTGATTTCAATAATAAATATTTTTATTAATTTTGTGATTTCATTTTATATACTAATATTTTTTTTTATTGATATACAATTCAATCAAATAAAGAAATATCTACCACTGATCTTATGAAAAAAGAGCTTTCCCAACAATCAATTCAAAACTTTACAAAGTATCACATGAAGTTATTTTACTAATACATGGGATTATGGCTTCTTCAGCAATCACTTCAAAACATTGTATAGTTTTATATGAATGTCTTTATTCCACAAAATTTATTCTAATTTAACATTTTTTAATGCAACCTTTGCTAATTTAAAGTTAGTTAATTGATTAATGAATTAATTGATTTATTGATTAATTAATTAATTAATTAGTTAATAAAATAATTATTTAACTAATTTAATTAATTCTTATAATTATTTTAATTAATTAAAATAATTTAATTAAATTATTTAAATTAAATTTTTAATTTATTACTATAATTAAATTAATAATTTAATTGCCTACTATGTTAAATTTGTTAATTAATATAGTAATAAATTAATTAATTAGATATAGCAATGAATTAAATAATTAATTTAATTGACTAATATATAATTAATTAACTAATTAATATAATATATCATTCAATTAAATAATAAATTCAAGTAATTTACTTTAATTTAAATAATTTCTAATAATTAAACTAAATTAAGTCAAGTAATTTAATTATTTAATTGATTTATATATTAAATTACATTGTTATTTAATTATATATATATATATATATAATTTTAATTAATTAATTAAAATTAATTAATGAATCATGTTATAAAATCTAAATAAATATAAATTAACAAAAATTTAAAACCAATGAATCTCATTTATTTATCTTTAATAAATAATTGTAATTATTATTTAAAATTATATTAATTAACTAATTAATTCTTTGATTTTTTAAAGTATTACTATTATTTTAATAAATTAAGAAGGGTTATAAGGTCCTTTTCCCACTAAATAAGTTTCAAAAATCATAAAAAAATAAAAAAATAGAAGACACCAAAATTAATGGTGAGGGGAAAGACCAAAAAACTCAAACCCAACCCTCAACGACTAAAGAAATGTTGGCTGATGTGGTCTCCAGCACAGTCATATTTAATCTCATGTACCACAACTTAGCTCCCTTCACTAGTATTGCATTAAACTCTTTTATTTCCTTACAACGGCTAACATGCTTCGAACATTTATTTCATTTAATGCATTTTCTCTCTCCCTTTGTACCTGCTTTGAGAGACTTCTAGCAAAAGGCAACGAGATTTTAATTTATCTGTCATAGTTGATATGCTCTATTTTTTGGTATGAAAGAAAATAGATATGCAATGAAGCTCTGCGATTTTGTTTATAGAAAATGAATGTGATGAATGATATGAGTGCACCTCTACTGGCATAAAGGATGAGAATTTGTATTGTTCTTGGTAGAATATTAATAAAATTGGATAGTTTTGCATTTGTTTTCCTATATTTATCTATGTATTCTATTTATTACTCTATTTTTTGTGTCATAATTTCAATAATTTGGTATTAGAGCTTAGTAGAGATCCTGAGGAAGATCAAAAAGGAAACTATCATCATTCTAAAGAAGGGTTGTAGCAGTGCATTCCAATAGAAGCTACTCACAAGACTCAAAGGTAAGGCAAAGATTTATATAAAAAAGGGGATAAACTCTCAGTTGATAGCAAAACAAGGAAATTATTTTGGAGAATCCATGGCAACAGTAAGTGGAAGCATTTCTCAACCCCAAATACCAATTTTTAATGGTAAAAATTATGATTTTTGGACCATAAAAATAAAAACCCTATTTTACTCACAAGATGTTTGGGATATAGTGGAAAATGGGTTCCTTGAGCCAACAAACCAACAAGCATATCAGGGATTGTCACAAGCAAAGACGGATTTATTGAAGGAAAATAAGAAGGAAGCCAAATCATTCTTTTTTATCCAGCAAGCCATGGAGGAATCAATATTTTCAAGAGTTGCAGTTGCTACAAGGTCAAAGCAAACATGGGAAAGTTTGAAAACAACATACCAAGGTACAATCAAAGTTAAAACTACCAAATTTCAAATACTTAGAAGATATTTTGAGAATCTTCATATGAAAGAGTCATATAATGGGCATTGTGAATCAAATTAAAACTCATGATGAGAGTATAGAAGACCAGAATGTTGTAGAAAAAATACTTAGAAGTTTGACTGCAAAGTTTGATTTGGTCGTAGTGGTTATTGAAGAATCTAAGGATTTATCTCAGTTATCAGTTGATGAATTAATGAGTCATTGTTGTCACATGACCAAAGGCTAAACCGTTCAGGGTCATCTTCATTTGAGAATGCATTCAAAATTCAGCTTTCAGTCAATAAAACAAGAGGGAGATCAAATTATAGTAGAGGTAGAGGCCACTTTTCACCAAGAGGTGGAAGAGAATCTCCACAATTTGAAATCAGACCAACATCAAGCCTGCATACGTCTTTCACACCATCAAGATGAAATGGCAACAACCATTTTCAAAGCCATAATCAAAGAGAAAGGTATGATAAATCTAACATCTAATAACATTCTTATAAAAGATTTGGGCATTTTTCATTTAAATGTAGAAAAAGGCAATATGTTATGAATAAACAAAAGGCAAATTTTAAAAATGAAAATCAGCCCAACATTAGTGAACAAAACACAATGTTGATAACATGTAATGTTACGTAAGAGAGTTCAAAAGAAGTAAGGTAATTAAATAGCAGGTATAGCAATCATATGAGTGAAAGCAAGGAGTTATTTGCAACAATAGATGATTCGGTAAAATCAAAATTAAATTTGGAAAATTATCACGAAGTATCAGTCATGGGGAATGATCAATTAACATAAGAACAAAACAAGGTGAAAAGAAGCATATCTCCAATGTATACTATTTCCCTGGATTGCAACATAATTTAATAAGCATTGGTCAATTGGTGCAAAAAGGGTATAGGATATATTTTAAGAATGGTGAATGTTTGATTTTGGATAACAAACCCAGTAATAAGATAATTGTAAAAGTTGAAATGATGAGAAATAGGATGTTTCTTCTTAATATCCAAAGTGAAATATGTCTAGAACTTCAAGGATTGCAAACAATTACTAAAGAAACATTTAGAATTTCATGCAAAGATCAATCTTGGTTATGACACTTTAGATTTGGGCATCTAAACTTTAGAGGTTTGCAACTATTATATATAAAAATAATGGTATATGGATTGCCACCAATAAAGCCACTTAAAACAACATGTGAGAGTTGCATATTTGCAAAGTAACATAGACAAAAATTTCTAGTTGAGAAATCTTATAGGGCAAGGTATCCACTTGAAATAGTTCATTCAGATGTTTGTGGACTGATGTGAACACCTTCCATAAGTGGAAATCTATATTTCTTGACATTCATTGATGATTTCAATTGCAAAACTTGGGACTATTTATTGAAATACAAATCATATGTGTTTGATATTTTTAAGGAGTTCAAGGTAAAAGTTGAAAAGGAAAGTAATTATTATATCAAACCATTAAGAACCGATCGAGGTGGTGAGTACATATCAAATGATTTTCTGAATTTTTACAAGGCAAATGGAAAAAAAAAATAATTCATAGAAAAATATATACCTCAATAAAATGGAGTAGCAGAAAGAAAGAATAGGACAATTTTGGAAATAACATGAAGCATGATAAAATCTAAGCATCTACCAAATGAATACTAGGCTAAAGTGGTTGCATGTGCAATATACATTTTGAATAGGTGTCCAATAAAATTAGTGATAAATAAGATACTACAAGAAGTTTGAATCAAAAAGAAACATAGTGTTTCACATTTGAGAGTCTTTGGATGTGTTGCATATTCTTTGACACTTCAATAATTGAGAAATAAATTGGATGATTGAGGCAAAAAATATATTTTTATGGGATATAGTGAACAATCCAAAGCATACAAGTTATACGATATGGTTACAAAGAAGGTAATAATTATTTGTGATGTAAAATTTATTGAAGAAGAAGTATGGGATGGAATCATCGACAAAAACAATATAATTTCAGCAAGCATACCACATGAAAATAATATGGTATAAGATAATACACAAGCAAATGTTCCTACAATGCCTTCTAAGGCATCAGGCACTCCAAATCCATCTACTCCAGCTAGCAATAACAACAATGAATCATCTAATCCAACACTTGCATCATTGAGATCATAGTCTGTAAAGACTTCAAATAAGACCCATAGTCTAAACTAAATTTATGATGATCATAAGAAGCTAAAAATATGGATATATGTTCTAATTTTGCATTCTTAACACAATCTTATCTAATTCACTTTGAGGATGCAATTAAAGATGAGAATTGGATTTCAGCCATGGATGAATAAATTCAATCAATTAAAAAGAATCAAAATTTGGATCTTGTATAGCTTCTTAAAGGAAAGGATGTGATTGGAGTAAAATGGGTTTATAAAACAAAGTTTAATGCAAATAGAAAACTTGAGAAACACAAAACAAGACTAGAAGCTAAGGGCTTCACACAATAGCTAGGCATAGATTACAATGAAATGTTTGCACCGGTAGCAAAATTTGACACTGTTAGAATGGTCTTATCTATTGCATCCCAAAATAATTGGAAGGTTTATCAAATGGACATCAAATCAACATTCTTTAATGGCATATTGGAAGAGGAAGTTTATATAAAATAGCCACCTAGTTATGAATTTCAAGGAGAAGAGCATAAAGTATACAAGCTGAAAAAGGCCTTATATGGATTGAAGCAAGCTCTTAGAGCTTGGTATAGAATAGATTCCTATTTTGTGAATAGTGGATTTAGCAAATGTGGAAATGAACCAAATTTGTATTTCAAATTGAATAATGAAGGATAAATCTTGATAGTATGTTTGTATGTGGATGACTTAATTTTTACTGTAAATTTGTCAATTGAAACATTTAAGGCAGTGATGAAAACTAAATTGGAGATGACTAATTTGGGGCTTATGAGATATTTTCTTGGCATATAATTAAATCAATCTAAACAAGGAATTTTCATATTTCAATCAAAGTATGTTAATGATTTGTTGAAAAGGTTCAAGATGTTGAATGATAATTCAACTCCTACACCAATTGCAATGAGTTTAAAACTTAACAAGGAGGATAAAAGTTCAAGTGTTGATGCAACTTTATTCAAGAGATTAGTAAGCAACCTCAAGTATTTAACTACCACAAGACCAAACATTATGTATGTGGTTAGTCTTATCTCAAGACTCATAGATAATCCAAAAGAGTCTCATTGGAAAGCTGGGAAAAGAATACTGAGATACATAGATAGAAAAAAGGGCTTTGGAATCATGTATACATATTTATATGATTTTAAGATGATTGGTTACATGGATAGTGATTAAGGATGTAGCATGGATGATATAAAAAGTACTTCTGGTTATATTTTTCATCTTGGATCATGTGTTATCTCTTGGGCATCAAAGAAGCAACCAATTGTTACACTTTCATCAGCCAAAGTGGCATATATTATAGCTACATCAACAACTTTCCTGTTAGTTTGGATGAGAAGAGTAATTTTAGATTTGAGGCATTCTCAAGAAGAAGCTACAAATATATATTATGAAATAATTCAGCCATAACATAGTCTAAAAATCATGTGTTTCATAAACACAACAAGCATAGAGATACTAGATATCATCTTAGTCATGAATTAGTGAACAATGGTGATATATATCTTATGTTTTGAAGGTCTGAAGAGAAACTAGTGGACATCTTCACAAAGTTTCTTGAAAAAAACATGTTTGAGCATCTTTGAGAAAGCATAAGCATCATTGATTTACATGACAATAAAGATTAAGGGGGAGTGTTGGCTGACATGGCCTCCAGCTTAGTCGTATTTAATCTCCCCTGCCACAGCTTAGCTCCCTTCTCTAGTATTACATTAAACTCTTTTATTTCCTTACAGATACTAATGTGATTTAAACATATAATTCATTTAATGCATTTTCTCTCTCCCCATCTATTTGCTTCAAGAGACTTCTAGCAAAAGGCAACCAAATTTTAATATATCTGCCATAATTAATATGCTTTATTTTTTGGTATGAAAGAAAATAGATATGTAGAGAAGCTCTACTATTTTTTTTACAAAAAATGAATGTGATGAATGATATAAGTACACCTCTACTATCATAAAGGATAAGAATATGTATTGTTCTTGATAGAATATTAATAAAATTGGACATTTTGCATTTGTTTTCCTATATCTTTTTGTGTATTTTGTCTATTAGTTTGTTTGTCTATGGCATAATTTCAATAAGACAAAATCTAGATAGACTTAGATCAGAAGATGGAAAAAGTAATGGTGAGGGTAAAGACAAAAAAAAACTTGAACTCAAGCCTCAATGACCCAAGACAACCTCTAAATAGAGTTGTTCTTATCCCAAACATTGGCTAAATCAAGCCAAGGGGTGAAGGTATGTTATCAGCTTTGATGGAATTTTTTTGAAAGACACCATAGTTGGCCAAAAAAATTATAACCTTATTAGTGTCTTTATAGCAATGATGAGTTTCCCATGCCATGAAGTGATTGAGAAGGGGCTAGCAACTACATAGAACGTTATCAATATTCCAGCTAAAAGTTTTCCTATTTTTGATTACTGAGATCATTACTATTGAATCACTCTCAATAATGAGGTTATTGAAGCCATAATCATGATTAAAATGGATACCCAAAGACAAGGCCTAAGATTTAGCTTTTTTGTCACTGCCAAGCAAAAGGAGAAAGGAGAAGCTCTAATTAGAGAGCCAACACAGTCATTAATGACACATCCAACTCCTAAGGCCTCAATATTACCACGCGAAGTTCCATCCACGTTCAATTTGAATAAACTAGGCACAAAGGGAATCCATGTAAAGAATAAGTGACAAAGTTCACCCTTTGGGAGAGCCAAAGATTTAGATCCAAGAGTAGTTGGAGTAGATAAAATAGGCCAATGATTCAATAGAGTAATATCTCAAGGTGAGAGAGGAGAAGAATGGCCAACTATGTTTGAAAGAACAACTTCAAAGATGGTTGATACAATTCTACTTAAAATGGATTCAATTGAAAAAATTTCATTTTGGAAGATTCTCTAGTTGTGTTCCCACCACAGGTTCCAAATGGGAATGGAGAGACTGCAAGTCCAAACAGAAGAGAAGCAAGTTGAGGAGTAGAGAACTAACTAGGACTGAAAGGCTTACTAAAGAGGCAAATGTGTAACCCAATTCAATTGTAATTTTGAGCACAATCATGATGACCAACATTTATTAGTGAAGGAGCAATGAAGGAGAAGGTGATTGATAGTGTCTTCATGTTCAAAATAGAGAGTGCAAAAATTTGGGCTAATTATACCCATCCATTGTCTTATGTCCTGAGTAAGAATGCACCCCGAACAAGCCAACCAAGAGAAAGAACTTGTTTTTAGAAGGTAGTTCATTTAAGGATGCAATCTCTTTCTTAGAGAAAATATTTTGAAATTGAGTATGATTCCAATCAGATAGGTTTTGATATGAGATATCTTTTTACAAAGAATGAGCATTTTGGAAACCCTAGTTAGAGGAGCCTGACCACCATGCTTTCATCAAAACTGGCATACCAGTATCACATAGCCACATGAATTCAAATTTTAATGGGTAACAAATTGGAGATAACTCATGATCAAAAGACAAAGCAATAGGATAATGGTCAGACCTCGAGGAAGGAAGGACCACACTCTCCAAAGATAGATCCATGATTAGCCAATCTAGGTTGACTAAAAATAGTCTAAACACTATGTAATGTTTTCAAATATTAGCCATCAATTTGTCCATATAAGCCAGCTTGTATTAGGCTGTAAGTCAAGCAAAGAGTTATACAAATCAAAATTTTGAAAATCAAAGTGGGATTGGTTAGCAAATGAACCACCTCCTATTTTGTCCTTGCCTGATAACATTGAGTTGAAGTCATCAACCCAAAAAATTTAATGAGGGGAGAGGTTCTAAGATGAATATAAATTTCATTCCAAAGAGCCTACTTTACCACAATATTTATAGGGGCATAAACATTTAGGAGAAAGAAATCCAGTTTAGATAAATGATCTTCAAATTTTTAAATATGCCTATTATCTGATTGGTAGATAAGGTTACACAAAACTTTGTTAGTGTTCCAAATGATCCCAATACTGCCTAAGGCACTAGTAGAATCAGAAAAGTGTCCTTTATATCTAATCCAATCTTTCCCCCAGATCCTCCAACCTTTACACTTAGATAGTTTTATTTCTTGAATCAAGAATATGTTTGTTTGATGAGCAACCTGTCAGAATATGCCAGTAGGTGATCTTCTGGTAGGGTGAGCACACAAGTATTCTACAAATCAATGACCCTAATTGTATTAAAAAATGAACAAGAAGATGTGCAACAATTGCATAATGTACTGAATTGCCTTCTGGTTTGCACTAATCAGCTCAATTACAATAGCATGGTGAAGAGGATATAAAGAAGTTGTAGGGGGAGTTAACTTATTGGAGAACTCATGGTGGAAATGAGTGTAACTCATGGTGGAACTGAGTGTAACTCACTATGGAACTCATAGGAGAAATCATAGTGGTACTTAGTAGAACTCTAGATGAAACTCTAGGTGGAACTCACCCTCTCACCCACTTAACCTCTTATCACACCTAAGTAAACTAAAGCTATAACTATAAGAATTATCAATTTAATAAGTAAATGGAATAATTAATATCCTACATCAACACCCCCCTTAAGCATAGCTTAGGTGGGTGGAAAAGAAAAGATGGGTCCTAGAAACAAAACCTGATGAGGTACCCATGTACAATGTAACTCTCAATAAGTGGAATAAAAGGAGAAAACCCAGTGGAAAAAACTCCCCCCGAAAAGAGAGACAAAGAAAATAAGTTAGGACTAGAAGGCCCACTCCAACACCCCCCTTAAGCATAGCTTAGGTGGGCTATAAAATTGGGTCTCGATAATGAGGCCTAATGAGGTATCCTAGTACATAGTGATGATCCCAGTATCCTACAAAATATGAAAGATGTGTGCCTCCATAAAGAAGAGAGAGAATATATGCATATAATTTTGCTTGATGAATGTTGTATTAGGTCCCTTTGCAATAAATATTGTCTCTTCCTTTTGAAAGAAAGAAACCATGAGCTGTCAAACTACTAAATTCCCACTCAAGTGGAGTGTAGATAGGAATCATGATGTAGATCTCTGAAAAATGCTCAAATGTCTCCCTACTAATGCTCAAATGTGCCAAAGTCTGATCAGATATCATAGGACTAATTGTAGAAGATGGCAATGAAGAAGCAGACAATGAATGAGAGAGAAAAACTAGAGAAGATAGACATGGAACATTCACTAAAGGAATGCATATGTGAAGAGTGGAGCATGACTCACCAACTAAAGAAAGAATGTCCACAGGAAGAGACGAGTCATTGATGTTCACAATAGGTGTACTCATACTAAAATCAGCAAAGTCCTCAGAAATTCAAATCTGTGAAGGCTCTGAAAGAGAAACAATATGCACAGGAATGAATGTAGAATCTACAATAGGACAACTAAGGTCTGGCAGAATCTCATCCTATAGTGGGGGCTTGACATAAGGAAAAATACTATCCACCATGGATGTATCATCACAAGAAATAAAAGAATGAGGAGAGAGTACAATAGTCTCAGAAGAAGAGACAATAGCAAGTGGAGGAGGAGGTATGACATAAATCTCTACAAGATCATCGAAAAGACTCTATAATATGCTCCAAATAGTACATGACCACTCTATATGTTCCACATGATAATAAAGATCCATAGAAACATGTAGTAATAGAGTGTAAAAACCCTTTTCACAAGTATTAACCCACTTATTGAACCGAATAGGATAAGCGGGTCAAAGAATCTATCCATATAAAAATGGAACATGATTCATGCATGTGAGCAAGTATTCTATGTAAGCATGCCAAGAAGCATAATTGTCCTTCCCAAGAAGGATCACTAGAGATGAAACAAATCTCTTCATCTGGAATATCTAAAATAAGGTCAATATGACTGAGATAAGACCCCTAAAAGGTGCACAAATGCACAAAATACTCTGCAATGAACCCCCTAAAGCACACTCATGAAAGAGACGTTGGGCACAATTGAAAATGCATCCAAATGACCAATTAGTGATGGAGTAAGCAAATGAAATGGTGCATGATCTAGAGATGAACTTTAGAATAGGCTAAAAATAAGTCCATATAGATGAGAGCAATCAATGCACGATGTACACTGCAAAAACTAGTGTGGCCCATACCTCCCCTGAATATGGCACTTTATAACTTGAGTGCATTTTACAAAAAAAATTAAACCAATGGAAAGATGATGAAAAAACATGCACTTTTAAAATAAGTAGAAGTCAATTATGAGTTACCAATCAAAAGTTATAACAAATTACTTTTTCCATCATTAATGGCCTATTTAATTAAATTTGCACAAAAGGTTAAAATGTAGACATGTTTAAATGCAAATCATATTGTGTAACCACTCATTGGAATTGGCAAAAAGTCATGTACCTCCTCACATCAACAAAAATCATAAATACCCCTATGTAGTCACCTTTGTGTGGACTTTTCAAAAATGCCTCTTACAATAGGTTTTAATTAAAAAATTATGCAAAACATGCTTCAATTCTTTAATTATTTTTAGGCAGGATTTAGTATTTTGACTTTTAATACCGTGTCATTTCCCCTCATCATCACCTCTCACCTCATTTTGAAATCTTTCACCACTTGTAGGTTTTATATGGCCTTGTTGTAATTTCCCTACATGTCAATATATTGGCATCATAGATGATCATAAGTTACAATATAGATTTTGGAACCTCAATGTCTTATCTCCATATCATTGGCATTGTGGTGCTGATTTGATTTGCACATCAAACTTGGAGCCTTCTCATAATGAAATCAACGTTATGTTGTTCTCGTCGACCCTTCATGATAGCCCAACATGTACCATCAAAGAAGCTACCTCCTTAAAAGTTGTGTAACCCTTTCTAATGGATGCAAGTCATGTGAATATAATAGCTTTTGTAAATCTTTACAATCTTCTAAATACATAAACTTCTGCTCAAAGCACAATAGTCACAAATGTAATCTATCATGAAATTTGGATGACACATTTCATGTGATGGTTTGGAATTAGAGTGTTGAATATTATTGGTGTAGATCATGCTTAAGTACATTTATTATTGAACCTAATGATGTGGAATTAACTTGGGTAACATTTATAGTATTTGCCAAAAAAACATTGAGGACAACTTTCTAGTTATAATTTCAGACTTGCATGGACATCTCGCATAATTACTTGATGCAAGAATTGTAGAGAAACTAATGTGTTTTAGACCAACCCTCATAGGTACATGTTTATGATCACATAGTTTGGATTGCCAACACTATTCTTCACCTTGAGTACAACAGACACTAGATGGCTAGATCTACATAAAGTCATGCCAGTTTCACGAACATCTCACCTAAACAACCTTTCTTATTGGAGAAATCAAAACATAATTAAAAATCCACATCTTTTATCTTCGTATATGGATAAAATATTTTCAATTTCTTTTAATAAGATTTGGATAAGCATCTCCACAACAAAGATTACTGATATAGGTAATCATGATGAACCTATGTTTTCTAACACTCAATAGATATTAAAAATGTCTCTAAAACTATGATTAACTAATTTAATATTTTTAATCAGGTGTGAATGGTAGTACAGAGGCTCAAAGCACATAAATGGGTTTCTATGGTTAGAAAATGCACCTAACATGGACACATTAGATTGATAAGATCCTCTTTAGGTTGATTCTGCAAGGATACTCTTTGATTAACATGTAACAACATGGAATCTATGTAACATTGATACAATCCATGATATAATACATCATTTTGATCTTGATGATCCATGCTTGCTCACCACCAATCAAATATTTGGTGTCAATCCTAATAAATATTATGAGGTACTTATAAATTAGGTACAATGCCACACCAAATACAGTGGGTCAAAATGTCTACGCAAAAAATGAGTCATTTTCCAATGTAGATATAACTCCTCATAGCCACTAAAACAAACCTCAACCATGTTTATCAATAATTAAGGGCACAAAACTTACCTCCCAACACAGAATGATGATAGAGTCAACATCCACAACACAAACATGCTCTCAATATGGCATGCAAATGTAGCTTATCAACTGATTATTTGTTTCCATGTTGTACTTAAATATATATCAAAGTATGTAGCAAATGGAAATGACCACATACAATAAGTTATTTTTAGAAACTAGACTGTGATATAGGTGCATATGAAACATGCCACATGCTACAAAATTTGGCTTTGAAAGATTTAGCCAAATATTTATTACCTTATATGTTAGCAAATATGCCCTCAAAAAGGTCCTACAGACCATATATACTGAAGCCAACCTACCATCTTTCATTCATGCATATCTACATTGCCCTTATTTCTTGGATACAACAATGATTATTGAAGTAACACGATCCTAGTCTTACAATACTCAAACAAAAATTAATGAATAGAGATAAAAAAATACTAAGGAAATTCTTTGAATATTTCCTCAATTCTCTTCTAAACCCTCTATTGGTTCCCTTTCATTTAAGCTATTTTGTTGGGAGGATCTCTTAATTTAAAAACCATTCCATAATTTTACTATGGACATTGGCTTAAATAGGGAAGAAATTATTAGATACTGGGAGAAATTAAAGGAATCTTACAATCCATGACATATTGAGTGAACATGTGTAGAAGATGGCAACAATGTTGATTTTACCAGTGACAGTAATGAAAATGAAGAAGATATACAACTTCATATGGAAATGAATGATTGGGAAATCCTATAATGGATGCACCCATTAGGGAACAATGAAATAAATGACATTAACATGCTTAGCCATTATGACTTCAATAACAAACATAATTGGAATCATTCTAATGTACCATTCAACATACACACAACCGCACAACAATTTATAGGTTCTCAATGCACATTTGGCAATTATATAAATGATGATGGCACAAACAAACTAATGATGAGTCAACTATCATGTAACCAACAACAAGCATTCAACATAATTTAGAAGCATGTCTAGAAAAGGGCATAATATATCCCACTTAGAATGATTATACAAGGAATGATAGGTATAGGAAAATTTTACTTGATAAATAATGTCAAACATTTCTTAGATGCAATTGGAGCCAAAGGCAAATATCCACTCCTTCTCCTTGCTCCAATTGGTGTTGAAATATTTAACATAAATGAATTGACTATACATATATCCCTTCACATTCCTAATCGTGAAATGAAATAACTTGATGGACATGCATCAATAATTTTTCAAAAATAAATGAGATACATTGAATATGTGCTCATAGATGAAATGAGCTTTATAGGCCCAAAGATGTTGAGTAATATAAATTGTCGGTTGCATGAGGTCTTTTCTTATCATAATAACAAATACTTTGGTGGTTGTTCAATAATAATTTTTGGGTACTACAGATACCTTTCACTTGTAAATGACATTATAATGTATGCAAGGAGGTCTTTTGGTCATACATTATGGCAAACATTTGGTACAAATGTCACATTAGAAAAAATTTAAGTCAACAAGGATACACAAAAGACTAACTACAATTTATAAATTTTCTAACCAACATCAGAAATACAAACCCAATAGAGGATGATTGGAGTATTATCATATTAAGGATAACATCATTCATGCATGTAGAAGAATAACAAAATTTTAAAAACTTAACATGTTTGTATGCAACTAACATATTGGCAACCATGCATAATAAGGAAAAGTTAAAATCCTTAAACACTCAAGTTGTAATATGTAAAGCTAAATAAAGAAAATATACAGAGACATCTAATCAGAATAACACTCAACTTGAATCAATCATGCTTCTATATAAAGGACTAAAAACCATGCTAACATTAAATATATGGGTGAAAGCAGGATTAGTTAACGGAGCGGTTGGAGAAATTGTTTACATTGTCTACAATGTAGATTCAAAACCACCTTCATCACCTATGTATATACTTGCATTCAAAAAAAACTTTGGTCCCTCATGGGATATTTACCATCTTTCACATCTTCCAATTCCTCTTATTACACAAGTTAATTGCTGAAAAATACCTATCAAAATGTTATGGTATATAACCATAAATAAAGCACAAGGAATGACTCTTGATAAAGTAATAATTGATATTTTAACCACAAAAATATACACGTGGATATATCTAAGAAACTTGAAGTCACCACCACTTGTCAGTCCTGTCGATAGAGTTTGCAGGGCACGATCTAATGGGGAACTATTTTGTGGACTTGCTAACAGTCAATCTTGGTCCCTCTAATCAATAGTGAGTCTACACCTAGCTTGGGAGATAAGAGATGCAGTCTTGACATTGTCAGAGATTACAAAACTAGGACCCAATAAGAAAAAACCATGTGGACCTATATAGAGGATTACAAAGCAAGTTAGTCAAGCATTAGTCCACAAATCATGAAAAAATGCATAAAGAACTAACTAACTAAGCCTATCTATTCCTATGGGAATTACAAAGGATAGAAAGAAAGCAACATCATATTACCTTTCCAAATGGATTCACCCTACCCATGTGGCTCAAAAGTATGTTCTCCCTTGATCAAGCATCCTTGTCTTTGTCAACAATGGTGGTAAACTCCTCCAATGTCTCAAGAACACTCCATAGAACCTAGGCTCATGATTCAAAATCACCAAACTAGCCTATAAATGAAGCTTGAAAAATAAATAAATGATCAAATGCAAAGGATTGTGGAAACAATTTAACATTATAACTTTGTAATATTCAAGCTTAAAATTCATGTCCATGGCCTCTCTATTTATTCATTTTTTGGATTGGTCAAGATCAACCATGACCATCTATCTCAAGATTGAGATGTATGGCCATAGATAGTCCTAATATTTGGAATTAAATCCATAATTATCTTCATCATTACATTGGAATAAGGGGCATTGAAGAGGCATGGGAGGCGTTAACTAGGCATGGGTGACCCATAATCCTAATATTTGTGGCATTTATGGCCAAGAGATGTCTTCCCAAGAAATGATGTCCCCTGATGATGGAGTTAATAGGAATCAATTTTTAGAAAGAAATATTCAATAACTCTTATGGAAAATCCACTTACGCTCTTGATTTGGATTAATTAGCTTTAAACAAGGTTAATCAACATTTGTGCAATTATTTAAAAATTGGCCCTCAATTAATCAAAATAGTCAGAAAGTCATATTACTAGGTCATAATTTGACTGAAGAGAAACTAGAAGGTGATGTTAGATGTGTTAGAGCTTTATTTCCATTTAAGATGTTACCAACACCAAATAACAAAGGTATGTGACATGTACCAATGAATTAGAATAAAAGAGTGATCCAGAGCACTAAATGGCAAAATTGTCATTTTGACTCGAAATGATCTGATCAAAGTTAGCTGGCCCATAAAATACATTCCTTATTAAAGTTAGCTGGCCCATAAAATGATTTTCCCTATTTAGGGATACTTTGACATAAGATGGCACTTGTAAGTGACAAGTTTGAACCATTTAGGGCTTTTTTATGCATTTTGACCTAAAATGTGCATTTGAGTGCAATTTAAGTAAGATTGATAATTTCAACACAAATGATGTTAGGAATTGGATGTCTACATTTTCCCCCTATTTGAGAAGGTTTAGCGAGACATTCAGGTGAAGTAACATCTTTTCAAAGAAAAGAGTTGTCAAGAAGAAATTGGGACAAACCCATGATGCCCCCTCGAGAGGACATACTAGGATGGAAGAAAAGGATGGACTCTTGAAAAGAGAGAGAAAGTGAGATATTAACCTATGGAATATATGACAATTAGACAAGCTAATGCTTACACACATGATTACCATCAATGATCAAAATATAATTAGAGGTATAATATGCCCCAGAGATAGAGGGAAAGGGAACTATACAATCCATAAATGTAAGGGACACACTTTAAACGTACCTAATTTGAGAGTACAAGATACACGCTTATGACATTGATCAATCTTGAGACAAGTTACACACTAAAATATTCCCATTATGGGCTTTAATGTGGAGAGCTTGGAATCAGAGGAAAGGATAGAACATTCTACTTTAGGTAGGGAAGCACCAATAGAATGGGGTCTCTAAAGAGAATATAATAAGTACTCCATTAAAGCAAATGTGATCATGATAAAATAGTTTTGCCCCAGTAGGAAATTTTTTGATCATTGATAAATAATAAGTAATGATTTTTCCCCTATATGGCTGATTTGATCAGACATGGTTCAGAGGTTGTACCCCAGCATGGGCAAATAGAAATCAAAATAGCTCAATGTTATAATTGAAAAGATAGGTTAAAGCGAGCGGGTGCAAACGTACATGCGAGGGTGTAATGGCTTAGAAAGCCATATAAAACCAAGCATATGAGAATGCATAAAGTGATGAGATGAAAAGAATAATGGAGATAGCTAAGATAACCTCAATATAAATTGAGTGTTACCTACATAGATCCATGGACTCATGTTCCAACATGAACTTCAGGCCAATGTAGTTCACCCAAGTTTGGGAGAGAATAGAATGAGGAGTGATAAAAATTGACCAAGAATAGATTAGACTCACATTGTATGCAAAGAGATGCATGTCTAAGCATAGAGAAAGAACCCTGAAATGCATGCTACCTAAAAGCCTAATTCCATATCATGAGCCTAGGTGTAGCAAAGTGTTCTTGAGAATTATTCATCAGAGCTGATGTTGACTTTGAGATTTTGAGACCTGAGCACAAAGTGCTTGATATAGAGAAATAAATTACGCATCATAAGTATGAATAACTTAGAATGACATAAGATTCCAATTGCTGAGCCAATTCAAATGTGAATACCTATAACTAAGTAAAATGGTAAAACAATGACCAAAACCAGAGTTACAACATTTTACATGTAAACAAAAATGCAAAAACTAAAAAAAAAAAAAAGATAAGCATACATGAATCTAACTTGAAATCAAGATATGATCTTAAGTAGGAACAAAATGTTTTTTTTTATAAAAAAGTCAAGAACTTCTTAATGACATGAGACCAAGATATGAATAATCAAGATCCATGTGGACCATCAAAGCATTTTTGAACACAAAAGAGAAAATTAAAATCAAACAGAAAAACAAGACACCAACAACAATCTAATTAAAAGAATAGTCCAAGAACAACATAATAACATAGGATCAAGATATAAACAATTGAGATCCATGTGAATCATCAAGATATTCTAAAACACAAAAGAAATAAGCAAAACAAAATAAGGAAACACAAGACCAAGATGAGACAAGAAGTAATAAAAAGAGAGAAGGAGAAGAAATAAAAGGAGAGGTGAGAAATCACAACAAAACACCAAGAAAAATCAAATAAACACACACAAAATTTCATGTTCAAAGAAAACTCAAATAAACTCAAATAAAAACCAAGTTAGTGAGGTTTAAAAGACAAATGTTTGTGCATGTGCGGTAGAGGCATTACTTTCCATCACATCATAACAAACAAAAATTATTCCCTAATTAAAGAGGAATAATGATAGAAGAAATGGGGGAAGAGAAGAAAAGGAAGGGGTTGGCTGAGTTGACTCGAGATGTATAAGACAAGTGGACGCTACCTACATAGTTCCATGGATAAATGTTCCAACATAAACATCAGGCCAAATGTAGTTCTCCCTAGAGATGGGATAGAAGAAAAATGATGATCAAACCAACATGATTAATAGAAGAAATGAAAGATACAAAAAAAATGAGAATGGTCTGGCAAACAAGCTGATGAGATGAGAAAGAATGATCTTAAAAAATAGCAAGTGCATGGAACAAGATGAAATGAACTGGTGTTTTTGTGCTTTCAAAATGGCAAGAGCATAGCATGATGGAGCGAGAATGTATAAATGCTTAGAAGCATGAGACAATGTTTTTATTCTTTTGTGGATCATGTTATGATGTTTTTGGTATTTCAAAGTATTTCTAATGTTTTTGGTGTTTTTGGGATAAAATGTGCACAAGGTGGGACCATCTAGTTGAGAATATGCATATCCTAAGAGTAGAGGTTCTAATAAGACAGCTAAGGCAACTGTAACACCCCATACTCACAAATCAGTGAGAGTGAAGTTCTTGATTTGTAACAGTGTAGAAATGGTCTAGAACTAAGAAGATGTTTCTGTTCACTTTTTTAAAGTTACACAACACTGTTCTGGTGAACTACTTTGTAGAACTACTGTTGAGGATATTCATAATGTTCATGAGATATAATCGAGATCATAATTGGTCAAGGGATACAAAGTGTTCAAGCTTGTAACATGCCTTATACATAACAAAGAATATGCTTTTCAAAGAGAGAAATCTAGAATGGGATGAAGAATATGCGTAGAGTGTTAAGAATTCAAAGCCTTTACTATCAATAATCATGAGAAGTGGACCAAGGTAGTGTAAAACGTGTTCAAGGTAAGATAAAAGGGTGGAATAAAATTATGATAGCACAAGTTACCCTCATGTCAGAGGTTTTATAGACAATGGTTCAAAGCTTTTTATGCATAGAATCTCTTAAGGTGTATGATGTTCATGGGCTCTAAAATTTATTCACCATTAGGTTTCACCAATCGATATTCTCTTGATCCATAATTTGTTGTGACAATATATGGTCCTAACCAATTAGGCTGAAACTTGCCTTTTTTTTTAGGTTCAACATTCGTATTCTTTTAGTTCTCTTTCAAAACTAAGTCACTAATATCAAATTCTTGAGGGAGAATGTGTTTGTTGTAGCTTCTCTACAATCTATTTTGATAGGCCTATAAATTTTCTAGGGATCAAGAAGTTTTAGTTCATGCAGTCATGAGGCTCTATAGTCTTCGTTATCTTCAATGTGCTCTAGTGATATTATTAATGATGGGATCTCAATCTCAACTAGGATGATAGCTTCAGTGCTAAAAACAAGGAATTATGGAGTACCTCTAGTTGGGGTGTGATGATTAGTTCTATACGCCCAAAGGGTAGGAAAGAGTTGCAAGTGCCAATTATGACCAACATCATTGACAATCTTCTTTAAGATGGCTAGAATGGTTTTATTTGATGCCTTAGCTTTTCCATTACCTTGCAGGTTATATGGAGTGGATTTCTTGTGCTTGATCTTGAATTTTGCACAAAGATATTTCAAATCTTGGTTCACAAAGGATCCACCATTATCAGATATAATACAGGCTGGGATGCCATATCGACAGATGATATGGTAATGAATGAATTTGTCTATTTGTTTCTTAGTAACAAAGTGAGAGGAATGGCCTCAATCCACTTGGTGAATTATTTAGTTGTAGTCAAAATGTGCTTATGGCCATCTGAAGATGTTGATTTAATTTTCTTAATGAGATCAAAACCCCATGTTGAGAATGGCTATGGTGTTGTAATCGGCTGCAATGGTAAGGAAGGTGCATGTATCAAGATGCCATGCTACTGACAAGGAACACGCTTCTTTACATAATTACAAGCATTTGTCTCCATTTTGGGCCAATAATATCTTTTTCTAAGGAGTTTCTTTACTAGGACTACACCATTGGTATGGGCCCCACACATTCCTTCATGAACGTCCTTTAGTGCCAGCTTGGATTCTCCTAAAGATAAATAATTAAGAAGTGTTCCATCATAGCCTTTATGATAAAGTGTGTTTCCAAGGAGGATATAATGTGTTAAGCGATGAAGGAATAGTTTTTGTTGGTTGTTGGAAAGGTTGGTGAGAAATACATGACTATGGAAATAGTTATAAAAATCTTGGTACCATGGTAACTCAGGTGAGGGATTAGGATCAGCAATGGTACTATCCTCCCTAAATCTGATAGAATATGTGCTAGTTGAAAAATATTTTCAATCAAGAACTGATACTCTTTAGCATTATCATGCATTTGAATCATGAAACCAATTATTACCATGATGTCAATAAATCTATTATTGACTCGTAGAACTTGCTCAAACTACAAAGATTTAAAATATGTTTTAAGGTTATTGATAATTTGCTTGTAAGGAACAAGCTTATCATCTCTTGTTTGATACTGGTCAATTTTCTAATTTATGATTAGCTATGAATCTCCATAGACCTTTAAGATTTGAATATCCCACTTTATGGAAAGATGGAGCCCTATAACTAATGCCTCATATTCAACCATACTGTTTGTACATTGAAATTATATATGGAAGGCTTTGGGGATCAAATCCCCCTATGGTGTGATCAATAATATGTCAGCTCCAGACCCTCAAGGATCCATCAAAATAGAGCATCCACTATCCAGGTTCTTGTGATGCTTGTTCTATTGTCATGATAGAATCATCTGGAAGGTCAAAGTTGAGAGGTTGAGCGACTGGAATAGGAGCTTCTGCAAGTTGGTCAGCAAGAACTTGTCCTTTGATTGCCTTTTGATTCTAGTACTCAATATCAAACTCACTGAGTATAATCCATTTAACCATGCATCCTTAAAGAGTTGATTTAGATAAGAGGAACTTGAGAGGATCTACCTTGGTGATAATAATAGTTTTTTTATTTTGCATATAATGTCATAACTTCTGAGTGGTGAACACCATAGCTAAATATGCCTTCTCAATAAGAATATAATTATGTTCATAGGCTACCAATGTGCGGCTTAAATAATAAACAATGTGTTCCTTACCATGACTATCATGCTGAGCCAAAAGTGCCCCCATTACATGTTCTATGGTTGATATATAAAGAAGCAGTGGCTTTCCTTGTGTTGGAGGTCATAAGATTGGTGGATTGGCCAAATATATTTTAAGATTTATAAATGATATCTAACAATCTTCATCCCACTAAAATTTTACCCCTTTCTTTAAGAGATGGATAAATGGGTGACACTTATTTGCCAATTGAGAAATGAACCTGCGTATAAATTGGATCTTTCCTTATAGACCTCATAATTGTTTAAGATTATTTGGTAGAGGCATTTCCATAATAGCGTTGACCTTTACAGGGTTGAATTCTATCTCTCATTATGATATAATGAACCCTAGAAATTTTCTTGATGTGACTCCAAAGACACATTTCTTAGGATTAAAATGGACTTTATATGCATGAAGCCTCTTAAATATTCTTCATATAATGTCAAGGTGTATAGCTCTTGTTTTTTATTTTACTAGTATGTCATCAACATAGTCCTCGACAATGTCATGCATCATGTCATCGAAAATGATAGTCATTGCACACTGATAGGCTCAAACATTCTTCAAACTAAATAACATGACTTGGTAATAGAATGTCCCCCATAGAGTGGTGAATGTGGTCTTATGTTGATCTTCAGGGGCTATCTTGATCTGATTGTAACCAAAAAATCCATCCATTAAGGATAGAATCTCATACCCAATAATTGAGTCGATGATCATGTTGATGTTGGGCAGAGGAAAATCATCTTTGGGGCATGCTTAGCTAATATCATGAAAATCAGTATAAACATGTATGCCTGGGGTCTTTTTGCTCACTTGTACTATGTTAGAAACCCATTTAGAGTATTCCAATGGTTTGATAAAATTGGCTTCTAAAAAATTTCCAACTTGGCCTTAACCAAAAGGGTAATGCATAGATGCATCTTTCTCAACTTTTGTTTGACTGGTTTAGCACTAGGGTGAACAACAAGATGATACACAACTAAATATAGGTCCAAGCCTGGCATGCTAGATTATGCCCATGCAAAGATGTCTATATAATCCTTAAGAATGGATATAATATGTTCATGTTCTGCTTTAGTAAGGGAAGCTCCAAGATAAACCATTTTGGGATCCTCATGGGTTCTCAAATTCACTTCTGTTGTGCTCTCCATAAGGAGTGTGGATCCATCTTCTAGAATTTTAGGCAATGTATGGTCATGATCATTTTCCTTTACTATATCTTCTTGTTATTCCTCCCAAAGATCTAGATAATATGAATAATCAGAATCTATCTTCTTAGGTAAAGGCCAATTGGAAAAAACCTCTATAAACTCAAGAGCAAGATGCTCAAATATTTGATGTTGTTCTAAATAGATGCTTTTACTAGCTATGGAACTTGGGATGGATGGGATTTCTATGTCCTGAGAGGATGAGCAAACTTTCTTGCCTGGGAACGCCTAAAACAAGTTTTTACTCAAAGGCTTGTCTCTTTCTTTACTTTTTCCCTGATCAAAAAGTGCCTCAAAGAGGTCTTCACCTGAAGATCTCAATGTTTGTTCTTTATTATGACCAAGAAAGTTTGCCTGCTCTCAAAAGTAGGCAAAAGAATTCAATAAAAAATCAAAACCCTGCTTATGATCACCAATGGGAAATACATCTCATAGGCCCATATATTTTGCAATTGATTTTTCATTTTGAAACTCATCAAGGCATATGACCAAATTTTGATGATCCCAATCTATGAGTTCAAGATGGCAAAGGCATAAGTTATTGTGAGGGTTTGCTTCAAAATGGGAAGCAACAATGGTAAAGATATAATGTCCTATTTTAGGAAGGGAAGCACCATTAGGATGGGTTTTTGCTTCAGGATGAGAAGCTCCAATAGACATTATGGTTAATATGGCATTTGAATCAAATAAATTTGAGTTAGCAAGCTCATCAAAAAGTCTATAATGGGATGTTTTGTCGCTACTAAGAGTCTCATTACTAGTCACTTCAGAAGAGTCACTATCAAATGTCATGAGGTCATCCTTTGGTGCTTTAAATCCAAGACCATGATTCTAATTGATAACTCCAAATGATAAGGGTTATAAAATTCCTTGCCCCTATGGGCCAAGGCCTTCCCCTATATAGTCAAGATGATCCATTATCTGGTTAGGGATAGGATGCTTTGGATTCTAAAAACAATCAGCAAGGCCTTTAGAACATAACTAATCTCCCTCGATAAAAGCCTTTTGATCTTTCTTTGGTGCAATTACAGGTACAAAAACCACAAGAAGTTTTGGTTGTTGCTTCTTTGGTTGCCAAATCTGATCAGGTCTGTTAGGAGTCTATGAAGTTTTAGGATTACCAAATATTTTAGGGGATTTTGGTAATTTTGCAATATGGAGGATGTCCTTCAGATGGTATGTGGAAATGCCTATATCTTTAATAATAATCTTCTTGGTTAGAGCTGTAGGAAATGGATCGATCGAAGTGGAGGTTAGATCACCAGGGTCTATATAATTAGATGGAGATGGATGAGAAATGATGGCTTTATTCTTTTTTACAATGAATTCAGAACCTAGGCAATAGTTATAATTACAAAACTCTACTTCAAGATGTTTGCAATATTAATATGGCTACTGATCAACGAGAATAGTAACCTCGATTGCATCATGGGAAAACTTAAGGCATTGGTGAAGAGTAGATGGAACTGCCTATACTTCAGGGATCCAACGACAACCAAGAAGTATGTTATAAGGAAGCTCAATATCCATAATATGGAATAATGTGTGATGAGAAATAGACCCAACCATGATTGGCAACCAAATTGTACCAGATGACTCCCTCTTGGCATTGTCGTAAGCCTTGATTGTAATATTTTATGGCTAAATGTCTTTATCCATGTAGCCCAATCATCATACCAATTTAAGAGATATGATGTTCAACCCTAAACCATTATCTATAAGAACCCACTTGATCTTGTGATCCGTAATTATTATCTCAATGTATAGTGGGTTATTGTGGTTTGGATCGAGGGTGGACATGTCTTTTTGATTAAATGTTATTTGTTGAAATAAAGACAAGTGTTCAACTAGGTTTTGGAATTGATCAAGGTTTATATTATTAGGCATAATAGACTCTTGAAAAAGTTTGTTTAAAATGGTTCTATGGACATCAGATGTCCACAAGAGTTGTAATATGGAAATTTGTGTAGGGGTTTTATCTAATTAATCTGCTAGACTATAAGGCCTTTAAATTGTGGATTGAACTAGTTTAGTTTTTGTTGGGACAATATTCAACTTTGGAAATATTGGCACAATGTTCTCATTGGATTTTATGGAAGGAGTGGGTGAAGGGCCCTAGATGGTAACTTGTGGGTATCTAGTTGCGACTGCACAACATAGAGGTGGTAAGGAGTTATTATAATTAGGAAAGGAAGGCAAAGGGCCTTGGATGGTGACTCACAGGCATCTAACTATATTGCTGTAATTTTGGGTAAATAAGGAGTCTTTGTAAATAGAATAAAGGTGTTGTTGTTCAGAATTAGTAACCCATGCAAATGGAGTAACAACATGATGATGCAAACCTGACATGATATTACTAAGGGAGAGGATGTTGACCCTATAATCATGGGTCCCATGTTGCGAGGAACATGAGATTGGCCACATTATTTTAAAGTAATAGTGGCGATGTGGGTTGAAAAAATGCATCCCACAATATTATTATAGTCATAAGGTACATTATTATAAGCCACATTATTAGTGTGGGCATTATGATCTTGATTATGCTCATAATGATTCTGACCTTTTTGTTGATTTTGATTCTGCCTCTATCCTTGATTGTGACCATTTTTATTGTTTCTTGGTGGTGGTGGATCATGTCGAGGAAAGGGGTCTTTATAGATTCCCATATCCTAATTTGTGTCCGAATTAGGGGATAACTTAATTTATAGTACACCACTTTCAATAAAGTCCTCAATAATATGTGGCAATTGAATGCAATGATATGCATCATGACCAGTAACATAATGAAAGTTACACCATTTATTCTCTTTATACCAATATGGTTTTAGTTCATCTTGAGGGAATGACCTTGATACTAGCCATACAATTAAATTAGCTACAACGAGCTTCTATAACATTTTTTCAATCGATTCTTCTAACTTGCTAAAGACTCTAAAATTGTTATGAAATGTCTTTCATGGAGGTTGTCTCTACAAAGTAGGTAGTGGATTTGGGGGAGATAATTATACATTTGGAGGAGGCATAGCCTGTACTATTTATACATATGTTGTTTCAGTCACCCCATTTCCAATCATGTTCTTATTTTTTCTAAAGCCTTTAGGTTTATCCTGCATAACTGTTTGAGCTGGTGATTTAGTCTAATTAGATGCTTGACCTTGTGCAAAAATCTTAACAAGGCCCTTAGCAATAAAATCCTTCTCAATCTACACTCCTTTGTCAATAATTTATTCAAATGAATTAGCAAAATCTAACCATATATTATGCACAACTTTGGGATGTAAATTATATGCAAAGATATTAGCCAATTATTTGTCTGGCAAGTTGTGTTAAAAGTGGCCTGTCAATGCTCTCCACCTTTGCAAATATGCAGTGAAAATTTCACCATCACGCTACTTGGCTTTGCATAAGTCAACAATAGTTAATTCATGTTCTATGTTGTATGAGAAATGGTTAACAATTTTTTTATGATAAGTCATTCCAATCCGTAACTGATCCCTTGGGTAGTTTAAGTATCCAATCAAGAGCCTATCTTGCTAAACTTTGCAAAAATAATCATAGTAAGTACTCACTACTATAAACAACCTCTTGACATAAAATGAAGAATGCATGTATGTGCTTGTGTGGATCTCCTTTTCCTTTGTATTTGTCAAATTTGGGTGCCTCAAAATGAAGTGGAAAGGGGTTTTAGAAAATAGATAAATCAAATGGATATGGGCATATCTCATCAAATTTGTACTTTTTGACTCTATTATTTGTCTCCAATCTTTGAACAATTTTTTTCATAGAATTCCATTCTTGCATATTTTGTGCATTTGTGGATTGAATAAGATGTTATTGGGGTGGAATGTGCCCCTAGTTTCATTGCTATTGGGGTGGAATGTGACCCTAGTTTTGTTGTTGTTGGGGTGGAATGTGCCCCTAGTTTTGTTGTGGTTGGGGTGGAATGTGCCCCTGGTTTTGTTGCTATTGGGGTGGAATGTGCCCCTAATTTTTTGTGGATCTATAGGGAGTGTATACCTTTCGATCCATGACTTGATTATGATTTTCTCCTTGAGTTGAGAACACAGGCCATTGATTCTTGGATTGTAAAACATTCTCTGAATTTAGTTGTTTTGTACTTTGTTGATTTTGAATTTTTTTTGTTTATTTACCAATTTTTGGGTTGGTTGAAAAGAACTAGCCAAATTGTCTTGAGGGATTTCCTCAATTTGAACTGAATGTTTGGGTTTTTGAGTTTGTAAAGTGACAAGAGGTTCTTGATGATTGAAGAATGTATGTTTCATGTCAAATGGAACACTTTGTAAGGTCTCTTGTGCCTTTAACTGTTCATTTAGATTACCTTGATTCACTATGGTAATGTCTTCATCCAATATTTATTACATACTTTCAACCACATTTCCTTGTTCTTTTGATGCATTATTGTGAATTGAAGTGGAAACTAGGGAGTCAGTTAAGTCTGTGACAAGTTGATCTATATATCATTGACTTATTATCTTGATCTTAGCTAGAAGATCTAAATTTGTGGGTTTTGACTCTATTTGTATTTCCTTTCTTTTGTTAGAGGAAGAAGGTATGTCTATTTCTGCAAAAGCTTGCTCTTGTCGTCGTTGTTCTTCTTCTCTAACTAAGGTATGCAATTATTCTATAAGAAAGTCAGAGGTAGTCTAGAACCTGATTTTATCAATCTAAGAAGGGCTTCATCTTGATCTTCTTGGGTTTGATATTCATTGTAATCATCTTCAGATCTTATTGTTGCAAGGATATCATAAAAAACAATGGGGTTATCTTGACCATCATAAAATTGCTCGTCTTCATAACTAAGGCCATAAGAGGCCCCACTACGAGTGACCCTTTGAGTCATGTCTAAAAAGAGCCATTCTCTGTGTTTTACTAACTTTGGATAAATGTTTGACAACCAAACAAAGTATATTTCAGCTCTCCTTTAAATAAATAACTAAGGTAGCAGTGAGACTATAAGAGAGGGTGGTTTGAAACCACGCAAAATTTAAAAGATTTGGTTCATGAATTTACTCAACCTTTGGTAAAGTTGAAATCATATAGATTGGAAGAGGGTAGGGTAACTGAAAGACCTAAGGTGAAAACTTGTACACCAAAGCCTAGATCTTTGTGATACGCCTGTACAATAAAAACTAGTTTCAACTTTGACAAGTTGACCCTATAAGTTTAGAGGAAAGCTCTCCAAATTATGAAGAAGATAAAATGGACTGAGCAACTCAAGATGTAAAAACATACACGAATCACTAAGTACAAAGCTAGGACCAAATAGGCAGCACAACATCACCACATGATTCCATTAGGATAAAATATGTTCTAGGACTCAAAACATGAGCGATACACAAGATGACTTGAGTCCACCAAGATGATAGTGTGATTTTGACTCTTAATAAATGACCTTAAATCTGAATGTAAAATTGAACCCAAGTTAAAATAAGCTTAGTATGCAAATGGCAAACCCACTTTGACACACCAACCCTTAGAACTCAGAAATGTTCAATTTTGAATGTGGATTATAAATGAAGGATTTAAACAAATTAGGTAAAATATCTAGACTCAATTGGGTAGCATAACTGCACTAAAGTGGATGACATGACACAAAGTTTTTGATAACATTTTGAACAAGGAAAAGGTGATTTTTTCAATTGGACAGCGTAACGCCTCCCTTGCCCAATAAAAGTGAGGACAATATGTTTTGGTTAACTTCATTGGGTTAACAAGCTATTTTAGACATAAATCAAAACCAAGTAAACTAATGACAAAAAAAAAATGTCTTAAGTCTAAACTAACGAGGTATGGCAAAGTAGGGTCTACTAAACTAGCAAGGTTTCAATAATTCTAGAGGAATTAATTGCATAATGACTTTCATGTCAAACGATGCAAAAGACAAGCATGAAAATTGGGTGACCATGATAATGGCTAGTTGTAAAAAGGTTTAGTCATTTTTACAACCACTACATCCTGTTATTCGCTCAGTGTAGTGCGATGTCCAAATGTAGATACGTCCCATGTGCAACTCCAACTAGGAGCCAAATGAAGTCAATACTGAGAGATAAAACCCTAGGTTAAAGCTTCCCCAAATAACTTGTGGAAGGTAATGACATCCCCCTCGCAAGCCAAGTTTGCATAAAAATAAAGAAAGCATGAAATAGAAAGATTTTAGGATCATTTTCAAGGTCACCCAAACTTTGATGATTTTTTGAGGAGTGTTTTAGATGACATTATTTTTAAGCCTTGGACTAGGCTATTTGTAATAGGAATAGTGTTTTTGATTCCAATGGTTCCCTAAAGGGGACAAATGGAAGATCATACACGCAACATTCCTCTTTTTGCCAAACAAGATCTAATTAAACAACTATTACAAACAAAAATTGACAAGTGTGTTCAATTTTAAGCCCAAATAAAAGATTTGGTGGTGTTCATTTGACCCCTTGGTCTTAAGATTGTGAACTTTAAAAAAAATTATCTAAGCATCTAAATTTTTCATTAAACACCAAAAAAAAGATCCTAATTGATTTTTAAACATGTAAAAAGTGATTTAAAACATGTTTTTTAGCAAATGGCAAGTTTGGTCCTGCAGCAAAAATGTCAGCATGTCCCTTAGCTTTAAAGCTCTTTTTGGTTCGAAACAATAAACATTAGAAAAAGAGCTCTCGGGTTTGTTTTTTAAGAAAAACATAGTGACTGGCGTTGGTTTATAAAACTGACGACGGTTACATTTTCTAACCGATGTTAGTTATCTAATCAAAATTGGTCATACTAATGTGATCGATGACAGATATACAACTGATGTCAATTTTACTAACTGATGTCGGTTAAGCTATACAACTGATATTGGTCTTACTAGCCGACGTCGGTTACTATGTAAAACTGTGGCAAATAAAAATGGCAAAATAAAGTTAGAAAATTAATTTGCAAGAGTTTTAAGGGTCCAAATGAATATTTTAAAGTTACAAAATGATCTTCTTCAGGTGTGAAATGTGTTTTGTCCCACCGGGTGTGCCAAGATATAGAGAGGATTACAAAGCAAGTTTGTCAAGCATTAGTCCATAAATCATGAAAAAATGTGTAAAGAACTCACTAACTAAACCTATCTATTCCTATGGGAATTACAAAAGATAGCAAGAAATAAATGAAAAAAAACAACATCATATGACCTTCCCAAATGGATTCACCATACCCATGTGGTTCAAAAGCATGTTCTCCCTTGATCAAGCATCTTTGTCTTTGTTAACAATGGTGGTAAACTCCTCCAATGTCTCAAGAACGCTCCATAAAACCTAGGCTCATGATTCTAAATCACCAAACTAGCCTATCAATGAAGCTTGCAAATAAAATCAATGATCAAATGAAAAGGATTGTGAAAATAATGTAACATTATAACTTTACAATATTCGAGCTTAAAATTCATGTCCATGGCTTCTCTATTTATTGATTTTTAAGATTGATTACGATCAACCATGACCGTCTATCTCAAGATTGAGATGTGTGGCCATAGATCTTTGTGGCATTTATGGCCTAGGGATGTCTTCCCAAGAAATGATGTCACCTAATGACGGAGTTAATAGGAATCAATTTTCAAAAAAAAAATTTAACAACTCTCATGAAAAATCCACTTAAGCTCTTGATTTGGATTAATTAACCTTAAACAAGGTTAATCAACATTTGTGCAATTATTTGTAAATTGGCCCTCAATTAATCAAAATGGTCAGAAAGTCATATTATTGGGTCGTAATTTAACTGGAGAGGAATTGAAAGGTGATGTTAAATGTGTTGGAGTTGTATTCCTATTTAGGATGTTGCCAACACCAAATAATAAAGGTATGTGAGGTGTACCAATGAATTAGAAGAAATGAGTTATCTAGAGCACTAAATGGTGAAATTGTCATTTTGACTCGAAATGATCTGATCAAAGTTAGCTGGCCCATAAAATGCTTTGCCCTATTTAGGGATACTTTGACCTAAATTGGCACTTGTAAGTGACAAGTTCGAACCATTTAGGACATTTTATGGATTTTGACCTAAAATGTGCATTTGAGTGCAATTTGAGTAAGATTGACAATTTCAACACAAATGGTGTTAGGAATTGGATGTTAACAAAACCCACTAATAGTCAAGAATTGACAACCCAGGTCTGTCCAGTGAGCAAATAACTACATGTGGTCCCGTTGTTAGTCAAGCACTGACAAGTTGAGCACCCGAGACCAATGACGGTGTATGACATGTTACAAGCCCGATGTAGCCCACAATGACATGTTGCATAGGGTATATAACAAATACAAATGTAACACATGCCCCCTATGTAGAATTAGCTTCAATTTGGGGGCCATCATAATGCCATCAACACATCTAACAATAAACCAAAGAGCTTGAGCGGGGTCAATTAGTAGAGCAACATCTAACCACCTAAGGCCATGTACCAACACGTGGGTATATAATGAGTACCACGAGTTTAATTGAACCACATGTGAGTAATACTTGTAACCTGCAGACGCCGACATTGTTTGCACTTACATTTGTAAGATTTAAGTTTTAATATAAATTACTCCTATTTTCCCTCAACAAAGATAACAACAAATCATAATTTTATAATGCACAGATTACATTATCCAATATACATATATATATTCATTTTAATTATTGAGCCGTCATAGTTATAATCATTAAACAAGACTATCATATTTTACTATGAAATCTACTACCAAAAAAACCAATTCACTATATACAATATGGGATCCCCATATCAAACTTGACAATGATAACATCCAATAATAATTTTGCACATATACAACCCCTTCAAGAATCCATTCCAACTCTTTCCACGCGTACTCCAATCTCCCTTGCATAAATAATAATTTTTAGAAAAAAAACTACTCCCGGTGTAACTTGCACCCATGGGGCAACTGCTAGTTTTTTTTCCTTCTCAGAAAGCTTCAGGTTTTGGTACATAACATGAGTTTAATGTTTTTCGTCGATCTTTTATCTGATTGAGTGGGACACGGCTTGTAGTTGAGCAAACTTAGTGTCACCAAAGTCCACCGTCTTTCAACTACTTGTCATCCGGGAACCACCGGTCGCCTAAATGCTTTTTATCACCAATCCAGTCAAAAACATGGTCCATCCATTAAATGATGTTCTTACCAACTTGTTTTATATAACTACTTCTTTACATACCCCCTTTCCCAGTTGGATTTGATTGCAGTCTCTTTTTTAAATGAGTTTAGTGTTTTCAGAGTACTGTGTTCTCTGACATTACACAGAACGTTATTATTGTTGCGTGGAAGATGTGAAGATCTCCGTGCTGTGTAAAATCAACTACAAATAAAGAGGCATGGACTAAACAAGAAGACGACAGGCTGATCGCCCACATTCAAGTCCACGGAGAAGGCCGCTGGCAATCCCTCCCCAAGGCCGCAGGTTTTTAATTCCTGTTCATCTCGTCTGTAATGATAATCTATTTGTATAGAAGTATAAGATTTTGTTTGTATTTTTACAGGGCTGCTGAGATGTGGGAAGAGCTGCAGGCTGCGGTGGATAAATTATTTGCTCCCCGATCTCAAGCGGGGAAATTTCTCTGAAGAAGAAGACGACCTCATCATAAAAATGCACGCCCTCTTGGGGAACAAGTACGCACATAATTTATGACTCTTGCTTTAGTGATTTCTTTCATTTTATTGATTTAAAATTTGATGTATAAGATTAAGTTATTTGTATTAAATGTTAAGTATGTGGAAATGGCGGTGCAGATGGTCTTTGATTGCAGGGAGATTGCCAGGGCGGACGGACAATGAAATAAAGAATTACCGGAACACCCACATCAAGAGAAAATTGCTGAGCCGGGGAATCGAAAATAACGACTTGTTGCCTTGCTATGTTGTTAAATTAATGGTCATAATTGATTTGATTTTATAACGATCATACCGATTTTCAATCTGAAATTGAATGGTATATATTTATGTAACCCTTTCAAGTTGAAGGGTTTATATTCATGTAATCCTGAATTGTATATATTTATGTAACCTTTTCTATTCTTGTAATTTTTATTTTTTAATAATGACAAGTTTGTAAGAAATTGCTGTATTGTAATTAATATGAATAATTTAAGTGTATATTTTATTAAAATATGTATTAAATAAAATATTGTTTTAATTTTGATTCATTTCAATTATTAAAATGAGGGTGAATTTTGCAGAATTTTTAATAAATTTGATAAATTTATGTTTTTTAATTATATTGATAGGTATTCATTTATTGAAATAAGTTCTCTCTTCGTTTTTAATTGATGGTTTACATTTAACGTTGGGGGATGAATACGATCGTATTTTTCTATTATCCACATATGGCATGGGATGATTGGTCTATGTCATAGGGCCAAAAACATGCTATTAGGGATGCGTTGGTCCATCAACAATCAATTGGTAGTTACAAAACAGTGTGTGATCAATAAATCCAAGCAATGTAATGTGTACCTTTTACCACATTATGTTACAAATATTTATTTTCTATATTCAATATTATTATTATTTTGTGTTGGCTTTTAATATGTATATAAAGATGTAGAGGTTTTTATGATGCATTATTAATCCAAAATAATATTTCCATTAATAGAATCTAAGAAAAATCTAATCTATATGAGTTCATCATTTATGAGAGCAATTTTGACAATTCATTTTTCTTATTATGTGGGACAACTAGAAAGCAATTATGATTGGCATCAAATCAAGATAAGATTTTTAAATAACACAAATAATTGGTTGTGTCTTCATTTTTATATTGTTGTGTTGTCAAAAAAAATAAAACTCTAGTGACCCTTTGTATATATTATTCTATAAAAATCCAAAAACATCTGATAATTCAAAAAAATAAAAAACATTATAAAATCACAGAATACCAAAAAAACAGAGAAAGCTAAAAATCTCCAAAAAAAATATAAAGCCACAAAATCCAAAAACACTTACCCTAAATATAATCAAAATCCTTAATTAATTCATTTCAGTCACCAATTGGATGTGTCCTTCCCAAAATTTCCTTCCTTAGGTAAATCACATCATTCCTATTCTTTTCAAGATATTTCATTCCTACTTTCGCCTTGTTTAAGAAAATCATCAATATAAGCTCATAGCTTTCACCTTGTTTGGGGCAAATCAAAGTGCACAGTTTATTTATGGATATATTTTCCAATCCATCCCATTGCATGAATCCTTTATTCTGGGAACCATCCAATAATACGTATCATGGAACCTTCACACATTGATTTTGACTTGATTAATGACAAGAAGTTTTCTATTATTTTTGATTTCAAGTTTATGTTTGTTTGCTTTCTTGCTTGTTTGTTTACTTTTCTTGTTGTGCCTTGACTTTATCTATTTTCATGTGAAAAAATTGTCATCATGTTTTTTCCATATAATGATGCCTCCTGTCATGCACTTATTTTTGAATCCATCTAGTAACATACATCATCAATGTCATCAAGATTTTTTCATATCATGGTGTGTTTTTACCATGTTTGTTGGATTAGGTATCACTACTTGCACACAATGTAGCTAATTCATCATGGTGTTTTATATCATGGTGCATAATTCATGTGAAATATAAAAATTAAAGTTAAAAAATATATGTGGAGACAATTACTAAAGTGGTTCCATATCCCCTTGTAAACTTTGTCCATCTATTAATCATCTATTTTCAAATCAAATCATCTCATCCCTCTTTGACTAAATCCAATCATCTTATCCAACTTTGACCAAGTTAAAATCAAATCATCATCCCTCATCACATTCCTCATTTTTTTATAAAACTACATTGACGTAAGGTCCATTCAGAATATGTAAGCAATGCTTAGTCATATGGAGTTTCTAAGGTTAATTCAGCTAGTCTCATTCTTATTTCCATTCCCATTCTTATTCTTTTTTTATCATTTCTTCTAACTGATTATTCATGTCTAATCACATCATTATTATATTTCTCGGGGCATCCTCATGTGCCTAGTATTTTGACTTTTTTAATCTTTGAAAATTCATTATACCTTCATCACATATTTCTACATCAACCTAAAAACTTCCTATCATCCATCAATGCATTCACCTCATCCTTAATCTATGTAGTAGGTTAAGTCATTGATCTATTCTTGTAAATCAATTAATCAATCAAGCAATTAATAAATCAATTATACATCCAATCCAAGTTTGCAACTTTTCTCAAATCTACCATGCTTGGGAAAAATCAAATTTGTAGGTTATCTTGGGGATATATCTTTCCTAAATCTTCCCTACTTGGGGCAAATCAATCAATAATCTATCCAACCGAGCCAATAACTTTTCAAGATATTTCATTCCAAAATCCACCCTCGTTGGGGAAAATAAATCTTTCAACTCATCAATGGGATAGATAATTCCTAAATCCACTTTCTTGGGACAAGTGAGGCCTGCAGCTTTATCAGGATATTTTTCCCACATCTACCTTGCTTAAGAAAAATCAAATTGTGTAACTTATTTTGGGATATATTATTCTTAAATCTACCTTGTTTGGTGTAAATCAATCTATCATCATCAAAAATTAAGGAATGCAAGCATTAACTCATGTGGGTTAATCTCATCCGTGATTTAATCTTATCTATTCATCACATCCATTCTAGCCTCTTCCTTTCTTTTTCAAAAGCTTGTCCACATCCTTCATCCTTGTATGCCCTCTCAAGGGGAATAATCCATCATATTATTTCATCCACCATCATCTAACTTTCATCCACATTTTTTTCAACATCTTATTTATTTCAAAATCTGTTACTCCACCTTGTGTCTCACAATGCCCTTTCAAAAAGGGAAAATGTAGACACCTAAAATTGGACATTTTGTGTCAATTTTAACCATCTATTAATTTTGCATCAACATCATCCAATCTCACAAAATTCACATCCTATTAGTTAATTAATCCAAATTAATTAACTAATCATTCCTTAATAAAAAATTCCATTTTTTAAAATATTTTTAATTTATAAAAATCAATAAAATCTAAATACCCTCACATTACACTCCAAATCCCAAGACAAACACACCATAACTAATAAAAACAAATTTTAAATACATCTCTCCACATCCCCATGAAATCAACCCTTCTTCCAAAGCAAATCACCTCCATACCTCATCAATCAATATCCTTAACACATCATAGTCCTCCCTCCATTTACTCCTCAACCTCCTTCATTTAATGGGGAGGAGGACTCATTCTCCACCATCAATATTTTATCATGATCAATGGTTCACAATCATCATGAAATCCTATAAATTGAGGGTTCCCCCTCACATTTCAACAAGTCTAATTTGCCTAAATTAGTTCTACCAAAATTAGCAAAGAAGCTTTTAATTGACAATAAAGTGTTGTTCTAGTTTTCACTTAAATCTTCAACCATCCTCTTCATTCATCATCAAAACATCTAGCTTATAATGAGTTACTTTTTGGAATTGCCCATGTGTCTTCTACAAGAATTTTTACAACTACATCTAAGCACATTACTATTTCTGGTAAGGAGATCGCAAGGAAAGGTATAACAATTAGGTTTTATTTCTTGTTTAGTTATTTTCATCTTACTCAATCACAAGATGCATGCATCGATTAGTGGTAGTATTTTTAATTGATTTGATTTTCATATTAACCATAAAACTAAGTATTGAAATAGTGTGTAATAATATTCTCATAGAGGCCATGACTTGAACCTATTTTGATTTTGGTATAAGCTTCCCCAATAATCATATAAGTGTCATTAACATCTCATACTAATCATCAATAGGTTCATATTAGATTTGTTTGTGCGCACATGGATCAGTTCTAAGATTCCTTGCTCATAGATGCTAATTCTTCATCCTTTATTATTCATGATTCTAAATATTATGTTTGGTATAAGATATTTCTTGTTTTGAAAATAGGAAAGCATCATTGTTCAACCAACAATTATTGAAGCTTTCAAGTTTTTCATTTAAAAGAAGCTATATTTGAAAAATGATGTTAAGCTAAGATGATACGCTGTCTATTATGTTTTCCTATTCATGGTAGGTCTACCACTACTTCTAGGAGAGATGGAGTGGTTTGCCACATGGAGGGAACTTTTGTTCTCATCATCTATGAGTACATTTTTTACTTGAGGTTTGGAGTTGGAAGCCTTGATATGTAATGGGAGATGCAGTGATGGATTCACGATTGGTATGTTGTGGAGGTCAAATATAGGATGGTCAAAGATTGGTTCATCAGATATGGGCTCATCAAATATTAGAGGTAGACCATGTTGGTCAAATAATTGTTAGTCAAAGTTAATTTCATTAAAGATGAGCTCATTGAAGGTGGCTTGGTCAAAGATGTGTTCATCAAAGATGGGAACATCAAATATTGGAGGTATGCCATGGTGGTCAAAGATTAGTTGATCAAAATTAGGTTTGTCAAATATGGGCTCATTGAAGGTGGTTTCATCAAAGATGGGTGGTTGGGAAAAGATGTGTTCATAAAATATTGGGGATAGGTTACGACCTTGACTTGAAAGTGGAGTATTTTGATCATTGTTTAAAAATAGATCTTGGCATATCCACATCTATTAACTTCCTGATGTGGATACACACATTTTTAGATTAAATGATGTTCCTTAGAGTGGTGATGGTAGGACATAATCAAATTATTTTAGTTCAAGGGCTGATAGGTGTCACTAAAAGGATCGGCAGGTGTAGATTAGGTGATTATGGATTCTACAATTATTGATTGAGTTATGGATTAATTTGTGGTTGATTTTTGGATTGGTGATCATTGATTTTTTATAAAGTTTAATAAAGTAATTGTAATGGGATGATTAATGATTATATGATTGATTTTTAGACTTTTTCTTGGATTGGATTTTTTTTATAATGTTAGGATAAAGTGGTTTTGGCAACTCAAAGGCTAGATTGGTAAAGGATGATTGATGGTTAGATGATTTAGAAATACTTTTGATAATTTATAGAACCATCATTGATTGATTGGTGGATAAGCAAAATGGGTGTAGGCAAAAATATAGATTTATTAAATTGAGATGGATTTTGGATAGTTTTATTGTGAACTATTAGTTTGTGGATGAGGTATAATAAGGTGGGGTTTTTACAGCTTAGGGTCCTAATTGGTATGGTATTTTAGAGTGTTGGATTGGGGATTTGATAGGATGTTGGATTGGCTAGGAAATATAGGTCTTGATGTTGAAAGGTTGATATAGGATTTTAGATCTACTAACTCTTGGCTTAATCATTGAATTTGGTCAAAGAGGATTTGATTTTGAGTAGGGGTGCTAAAATTAGCTTCCCTTTGGATTTTACATGAAGGATATCATAGTTGGTATGGTAGCTATTGGTAAGGGATTTGTTGATTTTGGTCAACTGGGTAGACTATATTATGATAAAAAAGGCTTTCAATTTTTTGGTTTAGTCTTGATTGGTATGTCATTGGTTTAGATTGAGTTTATTTGGGTTTTAACTAACTCAATAATAGATTTCACACAAGGAGGACAAATTAAACATATAAATAAGACAACCTAATCTAGTCAAGTAGGTGTGCAACCAAATAGAGACCCATCAATAGTACCCAAAAGGTATATGGTGGGTGATCTTATGAAATGTTGTTTTATTGGCACCATTATGTGCTTATGGCCAAAGGTTATTATGATAGGTTTTACAAGATTATATAGGGGAATCATTTATATACCTTCTAGTATGTTTAGGCCCAAATTCATTAGATAAAATTTTCATTGAAACCTTGGATATTAGTAAGATGAAACCACCTCACCTCATGATATTGATAATATGGATAACTACTTAGCCATTGACAATGTCCAGTCCAATGAATTTGTATATCTCTTTGGAACATGATCTTTTTCATACACTTGATTATAAAATCCAAGGTCAATAGAACCCATAATAAATAAAAATAAAGAAGATGTGAATAGTTTTTGATTTCTAATATTACCTTGCAGCACAAGGAAAGAGCATATGCAGTTTGATGTTTTAGATGCACAAATCACTAGTTTTATTTTAGCTTCTCCAGGCCAACTTGTGATATAAGAGAAGAGCATATTAAACTTCAAATGGTACAAATAATATATATAAATATATTATTATAAGTAAATCAAAACTTAATTTAAAATGTTAGCAAAAAATGTTTCAATTTAAAGACTTTTACCAATGGTGTTGTAATAAACTCAGTAGTTTTCAATTTGATATTTGATAAATGATTCCATAAGAGTCAGGAAAGATAATTCAACACAATAAATACTAAAGCTAATTGTCAAAAAATAGAGATTAGAGATGGACAAAATTGAAATATGGTTGCATGCATTTTGTTTTTGAAAAATGCTCAAATGGACACCCAAGTGAAAATTTATGGCCTCTAAAAGATGGCCACTGCAAGTGAAAGTTCACCATTAGCAATGTAAAGTCACTATTTAGTAGCAAAAATTCATCATTAATAATGAAAATTCATCATTTAGAAGTGTAAATTCCTTGTTTATCAATGCAAATTTGTCGTTTATTAAAAAACATAGAAACAATATGATATATTAGAATGTATTCACTGATGATTAGTGTGAAACCACCGATGCATAGTGTAGAATCATTGAAACATAATGTGAAATCAACAGAGTTCAAAATTATTGAATCTCAATGTGAAATCAATGGAGTTTGAAATTGTTGAATCTCAATGTGAAATTGATGGAGTTCAAAATCATTGAATATCTATGTGAAATTACCATTTCTCATTGTAAAATCACTAAAACTCACATATGCTTAGACAAAAACTATAGATAGATAGACATAAGTCAACATAGTGATCCTTCCCCTCCATAGAAAATGATAAATGAAAAATAAAAATGACTTGAAATGATTAAATTTTCACTTGAAACAACTATTAGCATATACCATAATTATGAAAAAATAGACCAAATAATAGAAACAAATAAAAAATTATTCAACAACAAGTGAAGATGTGTCAAAAAAATATAAGGGAGAAAGTGTTCCACCAGGTGTGCCAAAATGAAATAGGAAAAGACTAGAGCTATAATTCCTAGCTTGGAAAGAATCTAGAATTCTTGCTCTAGTCTAACATACCCATTGATAGATTAAATAAACTAAAATAAATAATAATCTCACCTTACTTACCAAGTGAAGACTTGTATTTTATTAATTTTGTGTGCTCTTGATTCTTGAAATGTGGTTGCTTAATAAAGTTCCATGTAATAATTTCAATAATGTGATGATGGATTGATTTGATCTCAAATGGATGTAAGAGTATAAGTATGATGCTCACACACAAAGTCACGATGATAATTTTGATGTCTCTTATGATGGTCATGATGCTAATTTGGATGATGATTTCAATGCTCACAATAGAGGAAGGCATGTAAATTTATAGATATTTGGATTGAGAATGGACAGTCAGATTTTATCCAAATTTATTTAATATTTTTAATTTAGATGGTGGAAATTCAGTCTATGGATAAAAATCATTCAATGGATTGGTTATTAATTTATGAATTAGTTGGAATAAGTGGTCAAATAATTAATAAGTTTGTTAATTAGTTGTTGAATGAGTTGAATGTCTTAAATGGGCATGTTTGAATATTTTAAATGGGAGTGTTTGAATGTCTTAAATGGGAGTGTTTGAATGTCTTAAATAGGTTTATTGGAGGATTGAATGTATTAAATGGGAATGTTTGAATGTCTTAAAAAGGTTTGAATAAGTTTGTGTATGGTTAATGTGGAGCTTTAAAATGAATAAATGAGGTTTGTTTTAGTTGAATGATGAGGTGGCTTGGCTAATTTTTTTATTATTTGTATTTATTTATTTCGAATTATGTGTGTATAATCTAATTTATGACTAATTAACTAAATAATATTGATAAATTAGTTAATTAATCTAAGTTTAATGTTGATGGTCCTATATGTAATTATTCGATTATTTTGATGGTCATTTCGTAATTAGGATGATATTAATTCATATTTTCAATAAGTAGCACATTAGCTAGAATAAGTGATAGATGATGAATGCTAATGATAGAATGTTAAGGATAACACTAAAGTGGTAGAATTTAGGTGACTACAGAATCAAAGGAAAAATTACTTGGTAAAAACACTAAATTTATTAAAGATGAACAACATCATGATAAACAACAAATAATGGCAAAGACTTATAACAAGGTATTGATAGATATCACTTTGTTGTATCATAATATATGCTTTTTAAATTAATTGTTATTGATTTCAGCAATAAATGTTTTTATTCATTTTGTGATTTCATTTTATATACTAATACCTTTTTTGATTGATATTCAATTAAATCAAATAAGGAAATATCTACCACTGAAAGTGTGGAAATTAGAACCGATCTTATGAAAAAAGAGCTTTCCCAACAATCAATTCAAAACTTTACAAAATATCACATGAAGTTATTTTATTGATACATGGGATTATGACTTCTTCACCAATCACTTCAAAACATTGTATAGTTGTATATGAATGTATTTATTCCTCAAAAATTAGTCTAATTTAACATTTTTAATGCAACCTTTACCTATCAAAGATTATATCTATGAAGTAGTTAACACCAAAATTGCATACCCCATAGAAATTGAATTAATTGAGAATGACCAGGATAATTTTGGAATTGAATATGTTATGTCGATGATGCTTGTGATTATTACATTCCTAGAGAGAATTTAATATCCAAAGATGTTGAAATATTGCATAAATGGTCAAGCAAAATTTTGGTATTCATTAAGAGAGAAGGAAAAATATAGGTTACTAAGAATGCGACACTTTAGTAGGTTTAAAACTAGCTGAAATGACTGACACTAAATTTGATATTTTTGTCATTTTATTTAAGGGTTTTTTTCAATCTTACAGTATTGACCTATGTGAGAAATGACTTTGTCAATTGTCAATCAGTTCTATAAAAATAAAATATGGAAATACACTACATATTCCATTAGAAGAGGCCTCAAAAAAAGGAATATGGGAATGTTTTTGAAGTACTATAAAGTGAGAACACTTCAATGTCTTTAGATTTCCTTGAATATCTGGATAATTATATAGTTAAACAAGGGAATATAATAGTGTTAATAGAAAGAGAGTGGTAGCTGAAAGACTTTAGTTAATTGACACAATAATGATCATTGAAGAAAGTCTATGAAAATTAGTTGCAGCCCAATGTTGTACAAATAATTATACAACATTTATTATCACTAATATAATAAGAACTCAAAAATAATTTCTCATATTTGTAGATATGAAGATAAGGTACAATCATGTTTGTAGTGTATTTGATCATGAATGTTATCAAAAAGTGGAAATAGTTTTCAAAATAAGGTTCAAAAATAAGTATTTTTTCCTTCAATATTGGTTTAAAATAAATTGTCTTCACAAAAAAATTATAAATTAAGGAAAATTTGAAAATATGGAAAAAGTGTTGTTCATCATGGTGCGAAATTCAATCTAAAGCCATGTCCAAATATAGTGTCAGCATTATATCTTTTATCTAACTTCATCAAATATCATGAAAATGTGTCTCCCAACATTGCACATCTTTCAAGATATGGTTCACATGTTAATTATTGCCTACTTCTTTCCACATTGAACTAAAAAAGGGTGCTTGAAAATGTTAATAAAGATATTAAATTAGAGAATTTGAATTCAATTTCATAACCACATTTTTGTAAAATGTGTAATTTTGAATTTTCATATGTGCAATTTGCAATAACATATGACACTTCAAGATGTTAGTCTATTGGACCTTGAAAAATAAGAAGGCATATGAGAAGTCGTCTCATTACCAAGAAAGAGTTGTTGATAATTAAATTCAATCCCACATAGTTGATGGGGATTTCAATATTTTTGTATCAAACACATAGGATATCATCCACTTCCAATTTCAATGATTTTTTTTAGTATCATTCATGATAAGGTTGATAGAAGAAATATATTTATCCCTCGGATGGAAAACAAGTCCAAATCAGTTGGTAATAGGTTTGTTGAGGTATCCTTAGCAAGAATCCTTACACATGAACATAGCGAAAGGGGTTTTAAACACTATTTCTTTCCATATGTCTCATGTGGGTCAAACTTTACTATAATGTCTTTCAATAAATGTTTAAAATATTTAGATACTACACATTAAAAAAAATATGGATACCTTCAATACACTCATAAGATATCTAACTACCCTCACTACGATGCTTTGCTCAATAATTAAGTGTATCCTCCATGTAATGGGTACCAAAATGATTTGCCTTGGCTTGGTAAATTCAAGAATATGCCATCAATTTTACTACTAAAATTAGATAATTGTACATGGGACAAAAAAACAAGAATAATGTAATAAGTAGAGATTTAAATTAAATTTATAATATTTTATTAAAATATGATGTATTGACTATCATTTATTTGTAAAAAAGTTTTCCCCATGGTCAAGCGTTCCCTATACCATGGGGGGAGACAAAAAAATCCTCCATAAGGTTTAGTGGGCTCTTGACCATGAGAAGGCCATTTTTTTCCCTCCCCATGGTTGGTAGGGCTCCTATGTATGTGGAACTAATGTTTTTGAAAAATGTTTTTTTTTTAAATGTTTTCATGTGATTTAATTCTAAGTGTTTTTTATGTTGTTGAATCATGTTGATGAATTTCTATCTTCCATCAAGGACTATAAAAAAGTATTTGATCCATTACCTCTCACTTATAACATATAGAGGTGTTTTCAAATAGATTGAAATTGTCTTCTTTCTAAAATGTCATAATCAAGAATATATAGATGACAAATTTACAAATTTTACTACAAATTTTAAGGGAAGAGATGTGTGGACTCTTCCATAAGTTATGGACATCTGTAAAACCTATGAGACTAAAAGAATGTTCACACTATATGTTGTTGAACAGGTGGTATATTTCAAAGGATTCATAAAACCATATCAACTCACGAGTACATATGAGATATGTGATTTGGAAAAATCTCAATATTTCCTACTAAGATTAGAGACGACTTCCTAATTTAATGATTCAAGTACACTAGTCATGATTATGAGTGGTTTGTACCCCCCTAAATTTATGGAGGACATTAGAGGATGGCATTCTTGATGTACCACATGGATTTGTAAACTATATTATTTTCAAGGATTTGATTCAAATAGAGATTGAAAAAAAATACACAAGAGAAGGGCCAAGATAAGGTTGAATTTATAAACAATGAATATTATTTGAGTGAGAACCAAAAATTATGGAGAAATTACTTGGTGATAATGGATATAAAAATAAATCAAACATTAGTACACTGAAGTTATCAATTGAAAAAATCATTTCAATATTCATTGAATCACATGTAGAGGGACCTGACTTTTGATCTGGTCTTGAAAAATATTATAAGGATGTCCATGATACTTTAAAATAAGATATGTCTCCTACAAGGGAGACTTAAAGAGGTTAGTTTTGGCCAAAAACCAAACAAGATTCTAATGTCCTATGAAATAAAGAGACTATCTTTTTAGAAGAACTCATAGAGTTTGAAGAGGTGTAGAATCATCATGAAATTGAACAATGTAAAATTCAATAGTATATTGGACTTGTAGGTAAAAATTTAAAATTATCAATCAATCCCAAATTGGATTTAAAGGAATGAAATACATGTTTGATACATTCTAATGACACTTTAGGGATACATTACATAATATGATGGCAAAGGCTAGAAGTCGGGTTCTCACAGATAATTCAGTCATGGTTGAATGGTATGTTCTTAAGCATAATAGAGAATCTAATATATTAGAAGTAAATAAATATATAAAGATTATTTGATAAGGACACGGGTACTTAATCCCACCGACAATGAAATTCCATTTGTTAAGTGTGATAATATAGTGTAATCATGGAAGATAAAAAAACACATATGATAAGGAATTAACACTAAAAGCTTCTCAAATAGAGAAGTTAGAGGACATGAGAAGCATGTATAGTGTCATTTCTAATTGTAAAGTAAATAAAATATTCTTAATCAATGATAATGATACTTGTGACTTTAAAAGTGTAACATTTATATATTTATAACATTTTTAATAATTATATTTTTGAAGATAAGTTGAAGGCTTACATAAACAAATTTAATTAGATACTAATTTTTTTTAGAATTTTTTACTTGTGTTTTAGGCATTGCCCAAAGGACCTCCATGGGTGATATAAATTAATAAAAATAAAAATAGTAATCAATAAAATAATTAATATATTTAATTTAACTAATTACTCAAATTTATTTAAAAAAAATTAATAATTAATTAAAATTAGCTAATTTATTAATTAGTTTATTAATCAATCAACTAATTAATTAGTAATTAGTTAGTTAATTGATTTATTGATTAATTAATTAACTAGTTAATAAAATAATTATTTAACTAATTTTAATTAATTCTTATAATTATTTTAATTAATTAAAATAATTTTATTAAATCATTTAAATTAATTATTTAATTTATTACTATAATTAAATTAATAATTTAATTTCCTACTATGTTAAATTTGTTAATTAATATAATAATAAATTAATTAATTAGATATAGCAATGAATTAAATAATTGATTTAATTGACTAATATATAATTAATTAACTAATTAATCTAATATACCATTCAATTAAATAATCAACTCTAGTGATTTAATTTAATTTAAATAATTTATATTAATTAAATTAAAATAAGTCAAGTAATTTAATTATTTAATTGATTTATATATTAAATTACATCATTATTTAATTATGTAAATATATATAAAATTTTAATTAATTAAATAATAAAATAATTAATTAATTAAAATTAATTAACGAATCATGTTATAAAATCTCAATAAATATAAATTAACAAAAATTTAAAATCAATGAGTCTCATTTGTTTATCTTTAATAAATAATTGTAATTATTATTTAAAATTATATTAATTAACTAGTTAATTCTTTGATTAATTAATTATTATTATTTTGATAAATTTATATGGGTTATAAGGTCCTTTTCCCATTAAATAAGTGTCAAAAAATCGTAAAAAATAAAAAATAGAAGATGCCAAAAGTAATGGTTAGGGGAAAGACCAAAAAACTCAAACTCAACCCTCTACGGCCAAAGAAATGTTGGCTGATGTGGTCTCCAGCTCGGTCATATTTAATCTCGCCAACCACAACTCAGCTTCATTCATCAGTATTGCATTAAACTCTTTTATTTCCTTACAGCTGCTAACATGCTTCGAACATTTATTTCATTTAATGCATTTTCTCTCTCTCCTACCTGCTTCGAGAGACTTCTAGCAAAAGGCAACAATATTCAAATTTATCTGTCATAGTTAATATGCTCTATTTTTTGGTATGGAAGAAAATAGATATGCAACGAAGCTCTGCTATTTTGTTTATAGAAAATGAATGTGATGAATGATATGAGTGCACCTCTGCTGGCATAAAGGATAAGAATTTGTATTGTTCTTGGTAGAATATTAATAAAATTCGACATTTTTGCATTTGTTTTCCTATATTTATCTGTGTATTCTATCTATTACTCTATTTTTTGTGGCATAATTTCAATAATTTGGCATCAAAGCTTAGCAGAGAACCTGAGGAAGATCAAAAAGGAAACTATCATCATTTTAAAGAAGGGTTGTAGCAGTTCATTCCAACAGAAGCTACTCACAAGACTTAGAGGTAAGGCAAAGATTTAAATAAAAAAGGGGATAAACTCTCAGTGGATAGCAAAACAAGGAAATTATTTTGGAGAATCCATGGCAACAGTAAGTGGGAGCATTTCTCAACCCCAAATACCAATTTTTAATGGTAAAAATTATGATTTTTGGACCATAAAAATAAAAACCCTATTTTACTTACAAGATGTTTGGGATATAGTGGAAAATGGGTTCCTTGAGCCAACAAACCAACAGGGATATCAAGGATTGTCACAAGCAAAGACGGATTTATTGAAGGAAAATAAGAAGGAAGCCAAATCATTCTTTTTAATCCAGCAAGCCATGGAAGAATCAATATTTTCAAGAGTTGCAGTTGCTACAAGGTCAAAGCAAACATGGGAAAGTTTGAAAACAACATACCAAGGTACAATCAAAGTTAAAACTACCAAATTTCAAATACTTAGAAGATATTTTGAGAATCTTCATATGAAATAGTCAAATAATATAGATTCATTTTTACACATGTAATGGGCATTGTGAATCAAATTAGAACTCATGGTGAGAGTATAGAAAACCAAAAGGTTGTAGAAACAATACTTAGAAGCTTGCCTGCAAAGTTTGATTTGGTTGTAGTGGTCATTGAAGAATCTAAGGATTTATCTTAGTTATCAGTTGATGAAGTAATAGAGTCATTGTTGTCACATGACCAAAGGCGAAACCGTTCAGGGTCATCTTCATTTAAGAATGCATTCAAAATTAAGCTTTTAGTCAATAAAACAAGAGGGAGATCAAATTATAGTAGAGGTAGAGGTGACTTTTCACCAAGAAGTAGAAGAGAATCTCCTCAATTTGAAATTAGACCAACCTCAAGCTTGCATACGTTTTTCACACCATCAAGAGGAAATGGCAACAACCATTTTCAAAGCCATCATCAAGGAGAAAGGTATGATAAATCTAACATCTAATATCATTATTGTAAAAGATTTAGAAATTTTGCATTTAAATGTATAAATAGGCAATATGATATGATTAAACAAAAGGCAAATTTAAAAAATAAAAATCAGCGCAACATTAGTGAACAAAACACAATGTTGATAACATGTAATGTTACGCAAGAGAATTCAAAGGAAGGTAAGGTTATTAAATAGTGGGTATAGCAATCATGTGAGTGGAATCAAGGAGTTATTTGCAACAATAGATGATTTGATAAAATTAAAAGTAAAGTAGGGAAATTACCACAAAGTATCAGTCATGAAGAAGGATCAATTAACATAAGAACAAAACAATGTGAAAAGAAGCATATCCCCAATGTATACTATTTCCCTGGATTACAACATAATTTAATAAGCATTGGTCAATTGGTGTAGAAAGGGTATAGGATATACTCTGAGAATGGTGAATGTGTGATTTTGGATAACAAACCCAATAATATGATAATTGTAAACTTTGAAATGATGAGAAATAGGATGTTTCTTCTTAATATCCAAAATGAAATATGTCTAGAACTTCAAGGATTGCAAACAATTACTAAAGCAACATTTAGAATTTCATGCAATGATCAATCTTGGTTATGAAAATTTAGATTTGGGCATCTAAACTTTAGAGGTTTGCAACTATTATATAGAAAAAGAATGGTATATGGATTGCCACCAATAAATCCACTTAAAACAACATGTGAGAGTTGCATACTTGCAAAGCAACATAGACAAAAAAATTTAGTTGAAAAATCTTATATGGCAAGTTATCCACTTGAAATAGTTCATTTAGACCTTTGTGGACTGATGTGAACACCTTCCATATGTGGAAATCTATATTTCTTAACATTCATTGATGATTTCAACCATAAAACTTGGGACTATTTCTTGAAATATAAATCAGATGTGTTTGATATTTTTAAGGAGTTCAAGGCAAAAGTTGAAAATGAAAGTAATTATTATATCAAAACATTAAGAAACAATTAAGGTGGTGAATACATATCAAATGATTTTTTGAATTTTTACAAGGCAAATGGAATAAGAAATAATTCACAGCAAAATATATACCTCAACAAAATGGAGTAGCAAAAAGAAAGAATAGGACAATTTTGGAAATGACACGAAGCATGATAAAATCTAAGCATCTACCAAATAAATATTGGGTTGAAGTGGTTGCATGTGTAGTATAAATTTTGAACAGGTGTCCAACAAAAGTAGTGATAAATAAGATACTACAAGAAGTTTGGAGCAAAAAGAAACATAGTGTTTCACATTTGAGAGTCTTTGGATGTGTTGCATGCTCTTTGATACCCAATAATTGAGAAAAAAGTTAGATGATTGAAGCAAAACATACATTTGTATGGGATATAGTGAACAATCCAAAGCATACAAGTTATACAATATGATTACAAAGAAGGTAATAATTAGCAGTGATGTAGAATTTATTTAAGAAGTATGGAATGGAATCATCAACAAAACAAATATGATTTCAGCAAGCTTACCACATGAAAATGATATGGTAGAAGATGATACACAAGTAAATGTTCCTCAAGCTCCACAAGCAAATGTTCCTACAATGCCTTCTAAGGCATCAACCACTCCAAATCAATCTACTCCAGTTAGTAATAACAACAGTGAATCATCTAATCCAACACTTGCATCATTGAGATCATGGTCTATAAACACTTCAAATAAGACCCATAGTCTAAACTAAATTTATGATGATCATAAGAAGCTAAAAATATGGATTTATGTTCTGATTTTGCATTATTAACACAAGCTGATCTAATTTACTTTGAGGATGCAATTAAAGATGACAATTAGATTTCAGCCATGAATGAAGAAATTCAACCAATTAAAAAGAATCAAACTTGGGATCTTGTATAGCTTCTTAAAGGAAAGGACGTGATTGGAGTAAAATGGGTTTACAAAACAAAGTTTAATGCAAATTGGAAACTTGAGAAACACAAAGTAAGACTAGTAGCTAAGGGTTTCACAAAATAGCTAGGCATAGATTACAATAAAACATTTGCACCGGTAACAAGACTTGACACTATTAAAATGGTCTTATCTATTGCATCCCAAAATAGTTGGAAGGTTTATCAAATGGACATCAAATCAGTATTCTTGAATGGCATATTGGAAGAGGAAGTTTATATAAAATAGCCACCTAGTTATGAACTTCAAGGAGAAGAGCATAAGGTATACAATCTGAAAAATGCCTTATATGGATTGAAGCAATCTCTTAGAGCTTGGTATGGAATAGATTCCTATTTTTTGAATAGTGGATTTAGCAAATGTGGTAATGAACCAAGTTTGTATGTCAAAGTGAATAATGAAGGATAAATATTGATAGCATGCTTGTATGTGGATGACTTAATTTTTACTGTAAATTTGTCAATTGAAACATTTAAGGCAACAATGTAAACTAAATTTGAGATGACTGATTTGGGGCTTATGAGATATTTTTTTGGCATATAAGTAAGTCAATCTAAATAAGTAATTTTCATATGCCAATCAAAATATGCTAATGATTTGTTGAAAATGTTCAATATGTTGAATATTATTTCAACTCCTACCCCAGTTGCAATGAGTTTAAACTTAACAAGGAAGATAAAAGTTCAAGTGTTGATGCAACTTTATTCAAGAGACTAGTAAGCAATCTCATGTATTTAACTACCACAAGACTAGACATTATGTATGGGGTTAGTCTTATCTCAATATTCAAGGATAATCCAAAAGAGTCTCATTGGAAAGCTAGGAAAAGAAAATTGAGATACATAGCTAGAAAAAAGGGCTTTGGAATCATGTATACATCTTTAGATGATTTCAAGATGATTGGTTACATGGATAGCGATTAAGGATGTAGCATGGATGATATAAAAAGTAATTCTAGGTATATTTTTCACCTTGGATCATGTGTTATCTCTTGGGCATCAAAGAAGTAACCAATTGTTACATTTTCATCAGCCGAAGTGGAATAGATCATAGTTACATCAGTAGATTGCCAGGTAGTTTGGATGAGAAGAGTAATTTCAGATTTGAGGCATTCTCAAGAAGAATATACAAATATATATTGTGATAACAATTCAGCGATTTCATTGTCTAAAAATTATGTGTTTCATAAACGCAACAAGCATATAGATACTAGATATCATTTCAGTCATGAATTAGTGAACAATGGTGATATATATCTTAAATTTTGTAGGTCTGAAGAGTAACTAGTGGACAACTTCACAAAGTCACTTGAAAAAAATATGTTTGAGCATCTTTTAGAAAGCATAGGCATCATTAATTTACGTGGCAATGAAGATTAAGGGGGAGTGTTAGCTGATGTGGTCTCTAGCTTAGCCATATTTAATCTCCCCTACCACAGCTCAGCTCCCTTCACCAATATTGCATTAAACTCTTTTATTTCCTTACAACTACTAACGTGCTTCAAACATCTAATTCATTTAAGGCATTTTCTCTCTCTATCTACCTACTTTAAGAGACTTATAATGAAAGGCAACCAAATTTTAATATATCTACCATAGTTAATATGCTTTTTTTTTTAGTATCAAAGAAAATAGATATGTAGCAAAGCTCTACTATTTTGTTTATAGAAAATGAATGTGATGAATGATAAAATCATACCTCTGCTAGCATAAAGGATAAGAATATGTATTTTTCCTGATAGAATATTAATAAAATTGGACATTTTGCATTTGTTTTCCTATATCTATTTGTGTATTATGTCTATTAGTATGTTTATCTATGGCATAATTTCAACAAGACAACCTCTAGATAGACTTAGATTAGAAGATGGAAAAAGTAATGGTGAGGGGCAAGACAAAAAAAACTTGAACTCAACCCCGCAAGACAACATGTAGATAGAATTAGTCTTATCCCAAACTTTGGCTAAATCGGGCCAAGGGGCGAAGGTATGTTACCAGCTTTGAAGGAATTTTTTTGAAAGACACCACAATTGGCCAACAAATTTACAACCTTATTAGCATCTTTGTAGTAATGATGAGCTTCCCATGCCATTAAGTGATCGAGAAGGGGCCATAAACTACATAGAATATTATCAATCTTCCAGCTAAAAGTTTTCCTATTTTTGATTATTGAGATCATTACTATTGAATCACTCTCAATAATGAGGTTATTGATGCCATAATCATGATTAAAATGGATACCCAGAGATAAGGCATGAGCTTTAGCTTTGTTTTTAGTGCCATGCAAAAGGAGGAAGGAGTAGCTTTGATTAGAGAGCCAACACAGTCATGAATGACACAACCAACTCCTAAGGCCTCAAGATTACCATGCGAAGCTCCATCCACATTCAATTTGAATAAATTAGGCACAGAGGGAATCCATGCAAAGAATAAGTGATAATGTTCACCCTTTGGGAGAGCCAAAGATTTAGATCCAAGAGTAGTTGGAGTAGATAAAATAGGCCAATGATTCAATAGAGCAATATCTCACGCTGAGAGAGGAGAAGAATGGCCAATTATGTTTGAAAGAACAAATTCAAAGATGGTCAATTCAATTATGCTTAAAATGGAGTCAATCGAACAAATTTCATTTTGGAAGATTCTCTAGTTGTGTTCCCACCATAGGTTCCAAATGGGAATGGAGAGACTGCAAGTCCAAACAGAAGAGAAGCAAGCTAAGGAGTAGAGAACTAACCAAGATTGAAAGGCTTACTAAAGAGGTAAATGTGTAACCCAATTCAATTATAATTTTGAGCACAACCATGATGACCAACATTTATTAGTGAAGGATAAATAAAGGAGAAGGTGATTGATAGTGTCTTCATGTTCAAAATAGAGAGTGAAAAAATTTGGGCTAATTATACCCATCCATTGTCTTATGTTCTGAGTAAGAATGCACCCCGAACAAGCCAACCAAGATAAAGAACTTGTTTTTAGAAGGTAGTTCATTTAAGGATGCAGTCTCTTTCTTAGAGAAAATATTTTGAAACTGAGTATGATTCCAATTAGATAGGTTTTGATATGAGATATCTTTCTACAAAGAATGAGCATTTTGGAAACCCTAATTAGAGGAGCCTGACCACCATGCTTTCATCAAAATTGGCAGACCAGTATCATAGAGCCACATCAATTCAAATTTGAATGGGTAGAGAATTGGAGATAACTCATGATCAAAAGACAAAGTAATAGGATAATGGTCAGACCCTGAGGAAGGAAAGACCACACTCGCCAAAGATAGATCTATGATTAGCCAATCCAGGTTGACTAAAAATAGTTTAAATGCTACGAAATGTTTTCAAATCTTAGCCATCAGTTTTTCCATATATGCCAACTAGTATTAGGCTATAAGTCAAGAAAAAAGTTATACGAATCAAAATTTTGAAAATCAAAGTGGGATTGGTTAGCAAATGAACGGCCTCCTATTTTTTCCTTGGCTGATAACACTGAGTTGAAGTCATCACCCAAAAAAATTTAGTGAGGAGAGAGGTTCCAAGATGAATATAAATATCATTCCAAAGATCCTGCTGTACAACAATTTTGCTAAGGGCATAAACATTTAGGAGAAAGAAATCCAGTTTGGATAATTGAACTTCAATTTTTCAAATATGCTAATTATTTGATTGGTAGATAAGGTTGAAAAAAACTATGTTAGTGTCCCAGATGATCCCAAGACCACCTAAGGCACCAATAGAATCAAAAAAGTGTCCATTCTATCCAATCCAATCTTTCCACCAGATCCCCCAAGCTTCAGACTTAGTTTTATTTTTTGAATCAAGAATATGTTTGTTTGATGAGCAACCTGTCAGAATATGCCATTAGGTGATCTTTTGGTAGGGTGAGCATGGTGAAGAGAAATATAAAAAAGGTGTAGGGGGAGTTAACTCATTGGAGAACTCATGGTGGAAATGAGTGTAACTCACTTTGAAACTCATAGGAGAACTCACAGTGGTACTTAGTAGAACTCCAGATGAAACTCTAGGTGGAATTCATCCTCTCACCCACTTAACCTCTTATCACAATAAAGTAAGCTAAAGCTACAAGTGTAAGAATTATCCATTTAATAAGTAAATGGAATAATTGACATCCTACACCAACACCCCCCCTTAAACATAGCTTAGGTGGGCAGAAAAGAAAAGATGGGTCCTAGAAATAAATCCTGATGACGTACCCATGTACAATACAACTCTCAATAAGTGGAGTAAAAGGAGAAAACCTAGTGGAAAAAAACTCCCCCCAAAAGAGAGACAAATAAAATAAGTTAGGATTAGAAGGCCCACTCCAACACCCCCCTTAATCATAGATTAGGTGGGTTGTAAAATTGGGTCCCAGCAACAAGGCCTAATGAGGTATCCAAGTGCATAGTGATGATCTCGATATCCTACAAAATATGAAAGATGTGTGCCTCCATAAAGAAGAGAGAGAATGTATGCATAAAATGTTGCCTGATGAATGATGTAGTAAGTCCCTCTACAATAAATATTATCTCTTCCTTTTGAAATAAAGAAACCATGAGCAGTCAAACTACTGAATTCCACTCAAGTGGAGTGTAGATAGGAATCATGATGTAGATCTCTGAAAAATGCTCAAATGTCTCCCTACTAATGCTCAAATGTGCCAAAGTCTGATCAGATATCATAAGAGTAATTGTAGAAGATGGAAATGAAGAAGCAAGCAATGAAGGAGAGAGAAAAACTAGAGAAGATAGACATGGAACATTCACTAAAGGAATGTATATGTGAAAAGTGGAGCATGACTCACCAAAAGAAGAAAGAATGTCCACAAGAAGAAATGAGCCATTGATGTTCACAATAGGTGTACACATACTAAAATCAGCAAAGTCCTAAAAAATGCAACTCTATGAAGGATTTGAAAGAGAAACAATATGCACAAGAATGAATGTAGAATCTACAATAGGACAACTAAGGTATGGCAGAATCTCATCTTGTAGTGGGAGATCGACACAAGGAAAAGTACTATCCACCATGGATGTATCGTCACAAGAAATAAAAGCATGAGGAGAGAGCACAATAGTCTCAAAAGAGATAATATCAAGTGGAGGAGGTGTGACATAAATCTCTGCAAGATCATTGAAAAGACTCTGTAATATGCTCTAAACAGTGCATGGTCACTCTGTATGTTCCACATGGCAATAAAGATCCATAGAAACATGTAGTAATAGAGTGGAAAAAACCTTTTCACAAGTATTAAACCACTTATCAAACTGAACAAGATCAGTGGGTGAAAGAATTTGTCCATACAAAAATGGAATATGATTCTTGCATGTGAGCAAGTGTTCTATGTAAACATGCCAAGAAGCATAATCGTCCTTCCCAAGAAGGGTCACTAGAAATGAAACAAATCTATTCATATGGAATCTCTCAAATTAGGTCAATATGAATGAGATAGGACAACAAAAAAGTGCACAAATGCACAAAATACTCTACAATGAACCCCCTAAAGCACACTCATGAAAGGGACATTGGGCACAATTGAAAATACATCCAAAGGACCAATAAGTGATGGATTAATAAAAACAATGGTGCATGCTCTAGAGATGAACTTTAGAATAGGCTAAAAATAAGTCCATATAGATCAGAGCAATCAATGCATGATGTACACTGTAGAAACTAGTGTGGCCCATACCCCCCTAAATATGGCACTTTATAACTTGAGTGCATTTTACAAAACAAATTATACCAATGGAAAGAGGATGAAAAAACATGCACTTTTAAAAAAAGTAGAAGTCAATTATGAGTTACCAATCAAAAGTTATAACAAATTATTTTTTCCATCATTAATGGCCTATTTAATTAAATTTGCACAAATTGTTAAAATGTAGACATGTTTAAATGAAAATCTTGTCGTATAACCACTCGTTGGAATTTTTAAAAAGTCTTGGACCTCCTCACGTCAACAAAAATCATAAATACCCCTATGTAGTCACCTTTGTGTGGACTTTTCGAAAAATGCCTCTTACAATAGGTTTTAATTAAAAAATTATGCAAAACATGCTTTAATTATTTAATTATTTTTAGGTAGGATTTAGTGTTTTGACTTTTAATACTATGTCATTGCCCCTCATCATCACCTCTCACCTCACTTTGAAATCTTTCACTACTTGCAGGGTTTATATGGCCTTGTTGTAATTTCCCTACATGTCAATATATTGGCATCATAAATGATCATTAGTTACAATATAGAATTTGGAACCTCAATGTCTTATCTCCATATCATTGGCATTTTGGTGCTGATTTGAGTTGCACATCGAACTTGGATCCTTCTCACAATGAAATCAACGTCATGTTGTCCTCGCTGACCCTTCATGATAGCCCAACATGTACAATCAAAGAACCTCCCTCCTTACAAGTTGTGTACCCATTTCTAACGGATGCAAGTCATGTGAATCTAATAGCTTCCTTAAATTTGTATAATCTTCTAAATGCATAAACATCAGCTCAAAACACAATAGTCACAAATGTAATCTATCATGAAATCTGGATGACACATTTCATGTGAAGGTTTGGAATTAGAGTGTTGAATATTATTGGTGTAGATCATGATTAATTAAATTTCTTATTGAACCTAATGATGTGGAATTAACTTGGGTAACGTTTATAGTATTTTCCAAAAAACCCTTGAGGACAACTTCCTAGTTATAATTTCAGACCTACATGGACATATGGCACAATTACTTGATGCAAGCATTGTAGAGAAACTAATGTGTTTTGGATCAACCCTTATAGGTACATGTTTATGATCACACAGTTGGGATTGCCAACACTATTCTTCACCTTGAGTACAACAGACACTAGATGGCTAGATCTATATAGAGTCATTCCAGTTTCACGAACATCTCACCTAAACAACCTTTCTTATTGGAGAAATCAAAACATAATTACAAATCCACATCTTGTATCTTCATTTATGGATAAAATGTTTTCAATTTTTTTTAATAAGTTTTGGATAAGCATCTCCACAACAAAAATTACCGATATAGGTAATCATGTTGAACCTATGTTTTCTAACACTCAATAGATATTAAAAATGTCTCTAAAACTATGATTAACTAATTTAATATTTTTAATCAAGTGTGAATGGTAGTACAGAGGCTCAAAGCACATAAATGGGTTTCTATGTTTAGAAAATGCACCTAACATGGACACATTAGATTGATAAGATCCTCTTTAGGTTGATTCTACAAGGATACTCTTTAATTAACATGTAACAACATGGAATCTATGTAACATTGATACAATCCATGACATAATACATCATTTTGATCTTGATGATCCATGCTTTCTCACCACCAATCAAATATTCGGTGTTAATCCTAATAAATATTATGAGGTACTTATAAATTGGGTACAATGCCACACCAAATACAGTGGGTCAAAATGTCTACGCAAAAAATGAGTTATTTTCCAATGTAGATATAACTCCTCATAGCCACTAAAATAAACCTCAACCATGTTTATTAATAATTAAGGGCACAAAACTTACCTCCCAACATAAAGTGATGATAGAGTCAACATCCACAACATAAACATTCTCTCAATATGGCATGCAAATGTAGCTTGTCAATTGATTATTTGTCGCCATGTTGTAATCAAATATATAGCAAAGTATGTATCAAATGGAAATTACCACATACAACAAGTTATTTTTAGAAACTAGACTGTGACATAGGTGCATAAGAAATCTGCCACATGCTGCAAAAGTTGGCTTTGAAAGATTTAGCCGAACATCTATTACCTTATATGTTAGCAAACAGGCCTTCAAAAAGGTCCTAAAAACCATATCTACTTAAGCCAACCTACCATATTTCATTCATGCATATCTACATTTCCCTTATTTCTTGGATACAACAATGATTATTGAAGTAACATGATCCTAGTCTTATAATACTCAAAGAAAAATTAATGAATAGTGATAAAAAAAAATACTTAGGCAATTCTTTGAATATATCCTCAATTCTCTTCTAAACCCTCTATTGGTTCCCTTTCATTTGAGCTATTTTTTTGGGAGGATCTCTTAATTTACGAACCATTCCATAATTTTACTATGGACATTGGCTTAAATAGGGAAGAAATTATTAGATACTGGGAGCAATTAAAGGACTCTTACAATCCATGGCATATTGAGTGAACATGTGTAGAAGATGGCAACAATGTTGATTTTACCAGTGACAGTAATGAAAATGAATAAGATATACAACTTGATATGGAAATGAATGAGTGGGAAATCCTATAATGGATGCACCCATCAGGGAACAATGAAATAAATGACATTAACATGCTTAGCCATTATGACCTCAATAACAAGCATAATTGGAATCATTCTAATGTACCACTCAGCCTACACACAACCACACAATAGTTTATAGATTCTCAATGCACATTTTGAAATTATATAAATGATGGTGGCACAAGCAAACTAATGATGAATCAACTATCATGTAACCAACAACAAGCATGCAACATAATTTAGAAGCATGTCTAGAAAAGGGCACAAGCTATCCCACTTAGAATGATTATACAAGGAACGATAGGTACATGCAAATTTTACTTGATAAATAATGTCAAACATTTCTTAGATGCATTTGGAGCCAAAGGCAAATATCCACTCCTTCTCCTTGCTCCAATTGGTGTTGAAATATTTAACATAAATGAATTAACTATACATATATCCCTCCACATTCCTAATCGTGAAATGAAAGAACTTGATGGACATACATCAACAATTTTTCAAAAAGAAATGAGATACATTGAATACGTGCTCATAGATGAAATGAGCTTTATAGGCCCAAAGATGTTGAGTAATATAAATTGTCGGTTGCGTGAGGTCTTTCCTCATCATAATAAAAAATACTTTGGTGGTTATTCAATAATACTTGTTGGGGACTACAGAGAGCTTTCACTTTTAAATGACATTCTAATGTATGCAAGGAGGTCTTTTGGTCATACACTATGGCAAACATTTGGTACAAATGTCACATTAGAAAAAAAATTACGTCAAGAAGGATACACAAAAGACCAGCTACAATTTAGAAATTTTCTAACCAACATCAGAAATACAAACCCAACAAAGGATGATTGGAGTATTCTCATATTAAGGATAACATCATTCATGCCTGTAGAAGAACAACAAATTTTTAAAAACTTAACATGTTTGCAACAATGCATAATAAGGAAAAGTTAAAATCCTTAAACACTCAAGTTGTATATGTAAAGATAAACAAATAAAATATACAGACACATCTAATCAGAATGACACTCAACTTGAATCAATCATGCTTCTATATAAAGTACTAAAAACCATGCTAACATTAAATCTATGGGTGAAAGCAGGATTAGTTAATGGAGCGGTTGGAGAAATTGTTTACATTGTCTACAATGTAGATTCAAAGCCACCTTCATCACCTATGTATATACTTGCATTCAAAAAATACTTTGGTCCCCCATGGGATATTTACCATCTTTCACATCTTCCAATTCCTCTTATTACACAAGTTAATTACTAATAAATACCTATCAAAATGTTATGGTATATAACCATACATAAATCATAGGGATTGACTCTTGATAAAGTAATAATTGATATTTTAACCACAACAATATACACGTAGATGTATCTAAGAAACCTGAAGTCACCACCACTTGTCAGTCCTGTTGATAGAGTTTGTAGGGCAAGATCTATTGGGGAACTATCTTGTGGACCTGCAAATAGTCAATCACAGTCCCTCTAATCAATAATGATGCTACACATAGCTTGGGAGATAAGAGATGCAGTCTTGACATTGTCAGAGATTACAAAACTAGGACCCAATAAGAAAAAACCATGTGGACCTGTAGAGAGGATTACAAAGCAAGTTAGTCAAGCATTAGTCCACAAATCATGAAAAAATGCATAAAGAAATAACTAACTAAGCCTATCTATTCCTATGGGAATTACAAATGATAGAAATAAACAAATGAAAGAAAGCAACATCATATTACCTTTCCAAATGGATTCACCATACCCATGTCGCTCAAAAGTATGTTCTCCCTTGATCAAGCATCCTTGTCTTTGTCAACAATGGTGGTAAACTCCTCCAATGTCTCAAGAACACTCCATAAAACCTAGGCTCATGATTCCAAATCACCAAACTAGCCTATTAATGAAGCTTGCAAACAAAATCAATGATCAAATGCAAAGGATTGTAGAAACAATTTAAAATTATAACTTTACAATATTCAAGCTTAAAATTCATGTCTATGGCCTCTCTATCTATAGATTTTTGAGATTGGTTAGGATCAACCATGACCGTTTATCTCAAGATTGAGATGTGTGGCCATGGATATTTGTGGCATTTATGGCCTAGGGATGTCTTCCCAAGAAATGGTGTCACCTGATGATGGAATTAATAGGAATCAATTTTCAAAAAAAATATTCAACAAATCTCATGAAAAATCCACTTAAGCTCTTGATTTGGATTAATTAACCTTAAAAAAGGTTAATCAACATTTGTGCACTTATTTGTAAATTGGCCCTCAATTAATCAAAATGGTCAAAAAGTCATATTACTAGGTCGTAATTTGACTGGAGAGGAATTGAAAGGCAATGTTAAATGCGTTAGAGCTGTATTCCCATTTAGGATGTTGCCAACACCAAATAATAAAGGTATGTGATGTGTACCAATGAATTAAAAGAAACAAGTGATCTAGAGCACTAAATGGTGAAATTGTCATTTTGACTCGAAATGATCTGATCAAAGTTAGCTAGCCCATAAAATGCTTTGCCCTATTTAGGGATACTTTGACCTAAACTGGCACTTATAAGTGACAAGTTCGAACCATTTAGGATGTTTTATGGATTTTGACCTAAAATGTGCATTTGAATGCAATTCGAGTAAGATTGACAATTTCAACACAAATGGTGTTAGGAATTGGATGTTTACAGAACCCACTAACAGTCAAGAATTGACAACCCAGGTCTGTCCAGTGAGCAAAATAACTACACGTGGTCCCGTTGTTAGTCAAGCACTGACAAGTTCAGCACTCGAGACCAATGATGGTGTATGACATGTTACAAGCCTGATGTAGCCCCACAGTGACATGTTGCATAGGGTATATAACAAATACAAATGTGACACGTGCCCCCTATGTAGAGTTAGCTTCAATTTGGGGGCCATCCCAATGCCATCAACACATCTAACAGTAAACCAAAGAGCTCGAGCGGGGTCAATTAGCAAAGCAACATCTAACCACCTAAGGCCATGTACCAACACGTGGGTATATAATGAGTACCATGAGTTTAATTAAACCACATGTGAGTAATACTTGTAACCTTTAGACGCCGACATTGTTTGCACTTACATTTGTAAGATTTAAATTTTAATATAAATTACTCCTATTTTCCCTCAACAGAGATAACAACAGTTCATAATTTTATAATGCAGAGATTATATATAGAGATTACATTATCTACTCTATATATCTATTCATTTTAATTATTGAGCCGTCATAGTTATGATCATTAAACAAGAATATCATATTTTACTATGAAATCTACTACCAAAAAAAAGCAATTCACTATATACAATATGGGATCCCCATATCAAACTTGACAATGATAACACCCAATAATAATTTTGCACATATACAACCCCTTAAAGAATCCATTCCAACTCTTTCCACACGTACTCCAATCTCCCTTACATAAATAATAATTAAAAAAAAAAAAAAAAAAAAACTACTTCCGGTGTAACTTGCACCCATGGGGCAACTGCTAGTTTTTTTTCCTTCTCAGAAAGCTTAAGGTTTTGGTGCATAACATGAGTTTAATGTTTTTCGTCGATCTTTTTATCTGATTGAGTGGGACACGGCTTGTAGTTGAGCAAAGTGTCACCAAAGTCCACCGTCTTTCAACTACTTGTCATCCGGGAACCACCAGTCGCCTAAATGCTTTTTATCACCAATCCAGTCAAAAACATGTCCATCCATTAAATGATGATCTTACCAACTTATTTTATATATACTACTTCTTTACATACTCCCTTTCCCAGTTGGATTTGATTGCAGTCTCTTTTTCAACTACCTTCTGTGTTTTCAGAGTACTGTGTTCTCTGACATTACACAGAACGTTATTATTGTTGCGTGGAAGATGGGAAGATCTCCGTGCTGTGTAAAATCACATACAAATAAAGGGGCATGACTAACAAGAAGACGACAGGCTGATCGCCCACATTCAAGTCCACGGAGAAGGCCGCTGGCGATACCTCCCCAAGGCCGCAGGTTTTTAATTCCTGTTCATCTCGTCTATAATGATAATCTATTTGTATAGAAGTATAAGATTTTGTTTGTATTTTTACAGGGCTGCTGAGATGTGGGAAGAGCTGCAGGCTGCGGTGGATAAATTATTTGCGCCCCGATCTCAAGCAGGCAAATTTCTCTGAAGAAGAAGACGACCTCATCATAAAAATGCACTCCCTCTTGGGGAACAAGTACGCACATAATTTATGACTCTTACTTTAGTGATTTCTTTCATTTTATTGATTTAAAATTTGATGTATAAGATTAAGTTATTTGTATTAAATGTTAAGTATGTGGAAATGGCGGTGCAGATGGTCTTTGATTGCAGGGAGATTACCAGGGCGGACGGACAATGAAATAAAGAATTACTGGAACACCCACATCAAGAGAAAATTGCTGTATTGTAATTGATATGAATAATTTAAGTGTATATTTTATTAAAATATGTATTAAATAAAATATTGTTTTAATTTTGATTCATTTTAATTATTGAAATGAGGGTGAATTTTGCAGAATTTTTATAAATAAATTTGATAAATTTATGTTTTTTAATTATATTGATAGGTATTCATTTATTGAAATAAGCTCTCTCTTCGTTTTTAATTGATCGTTTACATTTAACATTGGGGGATGAAGATCGTATTTTTCTACCATCCACATATGGCATGGGATGATTGGTCTATGTCATAGGGCCAAAAACATGTTAGGGATGTGTTGGTCCATCGACAATCAATTGGTAGTTACAAAATAGTGTGTGATCAATAAATCCAAGCAGTGTAATGTGTACCTTTTACCACATTATTTTACAAATATTTATTTTCTATATTCAATATTATTATTTTTTTTGTGTTGGCTTTTAATATGTATATAAAGATGTAGAGGTTTTTATAGTGCATTATTAATCCAAAATAATATTTCCATTAATAGAATCTAAGAAAAATCTAATCTATATGAGCTCATCATTTATGAGAGCAATTTTGACAATTCATTTTTCTTATTATGTGGGACAACTAGAAAGCAATTATGATTGGCATCATATCAAGATAACATTTTTAAATAACACAAATAATTGGTTGTGTCTTCATTTTTATATTGTTGTGTTGTCAAAATTAAAAAAAATCTAGTGACCCTTTGTATATATTATTCTATAAAATTCCAAAAACATCTGATAATTCAAAAAAATCAAAAACATTATAAAATCACACAATACCAAAAAAACAAAGAAGGCCAAAAATCTCCAAAAGAAATATAAAGCCACAAAATCCAAAAACACTTGTTCTAAATATAATCAAAATCCTTAATTAAATCATTTCAGTCACCAATTGGATGTGTCCTTCCCAAAATTTCCTCCCTTGGGTAAATCACATCATTCCTATTCTTTTCAAGATATTTCATTCCTACTTCCGCCTTGTTTAGGAAAATCATCAATATAAGCTCATAGCTTTCACTTTGTTTGGGGCAAATCAAAGTGAACAGTTTATTTCATGATATTTTTTCCAATCCATCCCATTGCATGAATCCTTTATTCTGGGAACCATCCAATAATACGTATCTTGGAACATTCACACATTGATTTTGACTTGATTAGTGACAAGAAGTTTTCCATTAATTTTTATTTCAAGTTTATGCTTGTTTGTTTTATTGCTTGTTTGTTTACTTTTCTTGTTGTGCCTTGACTTTATCTATTTTCATGTGAAAAAGGTGTCATCATGGTTTTTCCATATAATGATGCCACCTGTCATGCACTTATTCTTGAATCCATCTAGTAACATACATCATCAATGTCATCAAGATCTTTTCATATCATGGTGTGTTTTTATCATGTTTGTTGGATCAGGTATCAGTGCTTGCACACAATGTAGCCAATTCATCATGGTATCATGGTGCATAATTTCATGTGAAATATAAAAAATAAAGTTAGAAAATATATGTGGAGATGATCACTAAGGTGGTTCCATATCCCCTTGTAAAATTTGTCCATCTATTAATCATCTATTTTCAAATCAAATCATCTCATCCCTCTTTAACTAAATCCAATCATCTTATCCAACTTTGACCAAGTTAAAATCAAATCATCATCCCTCATCACATTCCTCATTTTTTTATACAACTACATTGACGTAAGGTCCATTCAGAATATGTAAGCAATGCTCAGTCATATGGAGTTTCTAGGGTTAATTCAACTAGTCTCATTCTTATATCCATTCCCATTATTATTCTTTTTTCATCATTTCTTCTAACTGATTATTCATGTCTAATCACATCATTCTTAAATCATTATTACATTTCTTGGGGCATCCTCATGTGCCTAGTTTTTTGACTTTTTTATTCTTTGAAAATTCATTATACCTTCATCACATTTTCTATGTCAACCTATAAACTGCCTATCATCCATCAATGCACTCATCTCATCCTTAATCTATGTAGTAGGTTAAGTCATTGATCTATGCTTGTAAATTAATTAATCAATCAAGCAAGTAATAAATCAATTATCCATCCAATCCAAGCTTTGCAACTTTTCCCAAATCTACCATGCTTGGGAAAAATCAAATTTGTAGGTTATCTTGGGATGTATCTTTCCTAAATCTTCCCTACTTGTGGCAAATCAATCAATAATCTGTCCAAACAAGCCAATAACTTTTCAAGATATTTCATTCCAAAATCCACCCTAGTTGGGATAAATCAATCTTGCAACTCATAAATGGGATAGATAATTCCTAAATCCACTTTCTTGGGGCAAGTTAGCCATGCAGCTTTATCGGGATATTTTTCCCACATCTACCTTGCATAAGAAAAATCAAATTGTGTAACTTATTTTGGGATATATTATTCTTTAATCTACCTTGTTTGGTGTAAATCAATCTATCATCATCAAAAATTAAGCTATGCAAGCATTAACTCAAGTGGGTTAATCTCATCCATGATTTAATCTTATCTATTCATCACACCCATTCTAGCCTCTTCCTTTCTTTTTCAAGAGCTTGTCCACATCCTTCATCCCTGTATGCCCTCTCAAGGGGAATAATCCATCATATTCTTTCATCCACCATCATCTAACTTTCATCCACATTTTCTTCAACATCTTATTTATTTCAAAATCTGTTACTCTACCTTGTGTCTCACAATGCCCTTTCAAAAAGGGAAAATGTAGACACCTAAAATTGGACATTTTGTGTCAATTTTAACCATCTACTAATTTTGCATCAACATCATCCAATCTCACAAAATTCACATCCTATTAGTTAATTGATCCAAATTAATTAACTAATCATTCCTTAATAAAAAATTCCATGTTTTTTTAATATTTTTAATTTATAAAAATCATTAAAATCTAAATACCCTCACATTACACTCCAAATCCAAGACAAACACACCATAACCAATCCAAAATAATATTTCCATTAATAGAATCTAAGAAAAATCTAATCTATATGAGTTCATCATTTATGAGAGCAATTTTGACAATTCATTTTTCTTATTATGTGGGACAACTAGAAAGCAATTATGATTGGCATGAGATCAAGATAAGATTTTTAAATAACACAACTAACTGGTTGTCTTCATTTTTAAATTGTTGTGTTGTCAAAAAAAAAATCTAGTGACCCTTTGTATATATTATTCTATAAAAATCCAAAAACATCTGATAATTCAAAAAAATAAAAAACATTATAAAATCACAGAATACCAAAAAAATAGAGAAAGCTAAAAATCTCCAAAAAAAATATAAAGCCACAAAATCCAAAAACACTTATCCTAAATATAATCAAAATCCTTAATTAAATCATTTCAGTCACCAATTGGATGTGTCCTTCTGAAAATTTCCTTCCTTGGGTAAATCACATCATTCCTATTCTTTTCAAGATATTTCATTCCTACTTCCGCCTTGTTTAAGAAAATCATCAATATAAGCTCATAGCTTTCACCTTGTTTAGGGCAAATCAAAGTGCACAGTTTATTTCTGAATATTTTTTCCAATCCATCCCATTGCATGAATCCTTTATTCTGGGAACCATCCAATAATACGTATCATAGAACCTTCACACATTGATTTTGACTTGATTAATGACAAGAAGTTTCTATTATTTTTGATTTCAAGTTTATGTTTGTTTGCTTTCTTGCTTGTTTGTTTACTTTTCTTGTTGTGCCTTGACTTTATCTATTTTCATGTGAAAAAATTGTCATCATGTTTTTTCCATATAATGATGCCCCCTGTCATGCACTTATTCTTGAATCCATCTAGTAACATACATCATCAGTGTCATCAAGATTTTTTCATATCATGGTGTGTTTTTACCATGTTTGTTGGATTAGGTATCACTGCTTGCACACAATGTAGCCAATTCATCATGGTGTTTTATATCATGGTGCATAATTTCATGTGAAATATAAAAAATAAAGTTAAAAAATATATGTGGAGACAATTACTAAAGTGGTTCCATATCCCCTTGTAAACTTTGGCAATCTATTAATCATCTATTTTCAAATCAAATCATCTCATCCCTCTTTGACTAAATCCAATCATCTTATCCAACTTTGACCAAGTTAAAATCAAATCATCATCCCTCATCACATTCCTCATTTTTTTATACAACTCCATTGACGTAAGGTCCATTCAGATATGTAAGCAATGCTCAGTCATATGGAGTTTCTAAGGTTAATTTGACTAGTCTCATACTTATTTCCATTCCCATTCTTATTCTTTATTCATCATTTCTTCTAACTGATTATTCATGTCTAATCACATCATTATTAAATCATTATTACATTTCTTGGGGCATCCTCATGTGCCTAGTTTTTTGACTTTTTTATTCTTTGAAAATTCATTATACCTTCATCACATTTTCTATGTCAACCTATAAACTTCCTATAATCCATCAATGCACTCATCTCATCCTTAATCTATGTAGTAGGTTAAGTCATTGATTTATTCTTGTAAATCAATTAATCAATCAAGTAATTAATAAATCAATTATACATCCAATCCAAGCTTGCAACTTTTCCCAAATCTACCATGCTTGGGAAAAATTAAATTTGTAGGTTATCTTGGGGATATATCTTTCCTAAATCTTCCCTACTTGGGGCAAATCAATCAATAATCTATCCAACCGAGCCAATAACTTTTCAAGATATTTCATTCCAAAATCCACCCTAGTTGGGGAAAATCAATCTTGCAACTCATCAATGGGATAGATAATTCCTAAATCCACTTTCTTGGGGCAAGTTAGGCCTGCAGCTTTATCAGGATATTTTTCCCACATCTACCTCGCTTAAGAAAAATCAAATTGTGTAACTTATTTTGGGATATATTATTCTTAAATCTACCTTGTTTGGTGTAAATCAATCTATCATCATCAAAAATTAAGGAATGCAAGCATTAACTCATGTGGGTTAATCTCATCCGTGATTTAATCTTATCTATTCATCACATCCATTCTAGCCTCTTCCTTTCTTTTTCAAAAGCTTTTCCACGTCCTTCATCCCTGTATGCCCTCTCAAGGGGAATAATCCATCATATTATTTCATCCACCATCATCTAACTTTCATCCACATTTTTTTCAACATCTTATTTATTTCAAAATCTGTTACTCCACCTTGTGTCTCACAATGCCCTTTCAAAAAGGGAAAATGTAGACACCTAAAATTGGACATTTTGTGTCAATTTTAACCATCTATTAATTTTGCATCAACATCATCCAATCTCACAAAATTCACATCCTATTAGTTAATTAATCCAAATTAATTAACTAATCATTCCTTAATAAAAAAATTCCTTGTTTTTTTAATATTTTTAATTTATAAAAATCAATAAAATCTAAATAACCTCACATTACACTCCAAATCCCAAGACAAACACACCATAACCAATAAAAACAAATTTTAATCTACATCTCTCCACATCCCCAAGAAATCAACCCTTCTTCCAAAGCAAATCACCTCCATCCTCATCAATCAATATCCTCAACACATCATAGTCCTCCCTCCATTTACTCCTCAGCCTCCTTCATTTAATGGGGAGGAGGACTCATTCTCCACCATCGATATTTTATCATGATCAATGGTTCAAAATCATCATGAAATCCTATAAATTGAGGGTTCCCCCTCACATTTCAACAAGTATAATTTGCCTAAAATAGTTCTACCAAAATTAGCAAAGAAGCTTTCAATTGACAATAAAGTGTTGTTCTAGTTTTCACTTAAATCTTTAGCCATCCTCTTCATTCATCATCAAATCATCTAGCTTATAATGAATTACTTTTTGGAATTGCCCATGTGTCTTCTACAAGAATTTTTACAACTACATCTAAGCACATTACTATTTTCGGTAAGGAGATCGTAAGGAAAGGTATAACAATTAGGTTTTATTGATTGTTTAGTTATTTTCATCTTACTCAATCACAAGATGCATGCCTCGATTAGTGGTAGTATTTTTAATTGATTTGATTTTCATATTAACCATAAAACTAAGTATTGCAATAGTGTGTAATAATATTCTCATAGAGGCCATGAGTTGAACCTATTTTGATGTTGGTATAAGCTTCCCCAATAATCATATAAGTGTCATTAACATCTCATACTAATCATCAATGGGTTCATATTAGATTTGTTTGTGTGCACATGGATCGGTTCTAAGATTCCTTGCTCATAGATGCTAATTCTTCATCCTTTATAATTCATGATTCTAAATATTATGTTTGATATAAGATATTTCTTGTTTTGAAAATAGGAAAGCATCATTGTTCAACCAAAAATTATTGAAACTTTCAGGTTTTTCATCTACAAGAAGCTATATTTGAAAAATGATGTTGAGTTAAGATGATAGGCTGTCTATTATGTTTTTCTATTCATGGTAGGTCTACCACTGCTTCTAGGAGAGATGGGGTGGTTTGCCACATGGAGGGAACTTTTGTTCTCATCATCAATGAGTACATTTTTTACTTGAGGTTTGGAGTTTGAAGCCTTGATATGTAATGGGAGATGTAGTGATGGATTCACATTGGTATGTTGTGGAGGTCAAATATAGGATGGTCAAAGATTGGTTCATCATATATGGGCTCATCAAATATTAGAGGTAGGCCATGTTGGTCAAATACTTGTTGGTCAAAGTTAATTTCATTAAAGATGAGCTCATTGAAGGTGGCTTGGTCAAAGATGTGTTCATCAAAGATGGGAACATCAAATATTGGAGGTATGCCATGGTGGTCAAAGATTAGTTGATCAAAATTAGGTTTGTCAAATATGGGCTCATTGAAGTTGGTTTCATCAAAGATGGGTGGTTGGGAAAAGATGGGTTCATAAAATATTGGGGATAGGTTATGACCTTGACTTGAAAGTGGAATATTTTGATCGTGGTTTGAAAATAGATCTTGGCATATCCACATCTATTAACTTCCTGATGTGGATACACACATTTTTAGATTAAATGATGTTATTTAGAGTGGTGATGGTAGGACATAATCAAATTATTTTAGTTCAAGGGCTGATAGGTGTCACTAAAAGGATTAGTAGGTGTAGATTAGGTGATTATGGATTCTACAATTATTGATTGAGTTATGGATTAATTTGTGGTTGATTTTTGGATTGGTGATCATTGATTTTTTTATAAAGTTTAATAAAGTAATTGTAATGGGATGATTAATGATTATATGATTGATTTTTAGACTTTTTCTTGGATTGGATTTTTTTTATAATGTTAGGATAGTGTGGTTTTGGCAACTTAAAGGCTAGATTGGTAAGGGATGACTGATGGTTAGATGATTTAGAAATACTTTTGATAATTTATAAAACCATCATTGATTGATTGGTGGATAAGCAAAATGGGTGTAGGCAAAAATATAGATTTATTAAATTGAGATGGATTCTGGATAGTTTTATATTGAACTATTGGTTTGTGGATTAGGTATAACAAGGCAGGGTTTTTATAGCTTAGGGTCCTAATTGGTATGGTATTTTAGAGTGTTGGATTGGGGATTTGATAGGATGTTGGATCGGCTAAGAAATATAGGTCTTGATGTTGAAAGGTTGATATAGGATTTTAGATCTACTAACTCTTGGCTTAATCACTGAATTTGGTCAAAGAGGATTTGATTTTAAGTAGGGGTGCTAAAATTAGCTTCCCTTTGGATTTTACATGAAGGATATCATAGTTGGTATGGTAGCTATTGGTAAGGGATTTGTTGATTTTGGTCAACTAGGTAGACTAGATTATGATAAAAAAAGGCTTTCAATTTTTTGGTTTAGTCTTGATTGGTATGTCATTGGTTTAGATTGAGTTTTTTTTGGTTTGAACTAACTCAATAATATATTTCACACAAGGAGGACAAATAAAACACATAAATAAGACAACCTAATCAGGTCAAGTAGGTGTGCAACCAAATTGTGACCCATCGATAATACCCAAAAGGTATATGGTGGGTGATCTTATGAAATGTTGTTTTATTGGCACCATTATGTGCTTATGGCCAAAGGTTATTATGATAGGTTTTACAAGATTATATAGGGGAATCATTTATATACCTTATGGTATGTTTAGGCCCAAATTCATTAGATAAATTTTTCATTGAAACCTTGGATATTAGTAAGATGAAACCACCTCACATCATGATATTGATAATATAGATAACTACTTAGCCATTGACAATGTCCAGTCCAATGAATTTGTATATATCTTTGGAACATGATCTTTTTCATACACTTGATTATGAAATCTAGGGTCAATAGAACCCGTAATAAATAAAAATAAAGAAGATGTGAATATTTTATGATTTCTAATATTACCTTGCAGCATAAGGAAAGAGCATACGCAGTTTGATGTTTTGGATGCGCAAATCACTAGTTTTATTTTTGCTTCTCTAGGCCACCTTGTGATATAAGAGAATAGCATATTAAACTTCAAATGGTACAAATAATATAGATAAATATATTATTATAAGTAAATCAAAACTTAATTTAAAATGTTAGCAAAAAATGTTTCAATTTAAAGACTTTGACCAATGGTGTTGTAATAAACTTAGTTAGTAGTTTTCAATTTAATATTTGACAAATGATTCCATAAGAGACAGGTAAGATAATTCAACACAATAAATACTAAAGCTAATTGTCAAAAAATAGAGATTAGAGATGGACAAAATTGAAATATGGTTGCATGCATTTTTTTTTTTGAAAAATGCTCAAATGGACACCCAAGTGAAAATTTATGGCCTCTAAAAGATGGCCACTACAAGTGAAAGTTCACCATTAGCAGTGTAAAGTCACTGTTTAGTAGCAAAAATTCATCGTTAATAATGAAAATTCATCATTTAGAAGTGTAAATTCCTTGTTTATTAGCGTAAATATGTTGTTTATCAAAAGACATAGAAACAATATGATATATTAGAATGTATTCACTGATGATTAGTGTGAAACCACCGATGCATAGTGTAGAATCATTGAAACATAATGTGAAATCAACATAGTTCAAAATTATTGAATCTCAATGTGAAATCAATGGAGTTTGAAATTGTTGAATCTCAATGTGAAATTGATGGAGTTCAAAATCATTGAATATCTATGTGAAATTACCATTTCTCATTGTAAAATCACTAAAACTCACATATGCTTAGACAAAAACTACATATAGATAGAAATAAGTCAACATGGTGATCCTTCCCCTCCATAGAAAATGATAAATGAAAAATAAAAATGACTTGAAATGATTAAATTTTCACTTGAAACAACTATTAGCATGTACCATAATTATGAAAAAATAGACCAAATAATAGGAACAAATAAAAAATTATTCAACAAGTAAAGATGTGTCAAAAAATACAAGAGAGAAAGTGTTCCACCAAGTGTGCCAAAATGAAATAGGAAAAGACTAGAGCTATAATTCCTAGCTTGGAAACAATCTAGAATTCCTACTCTAGTCTAGCATACCCACTGATAGATTAAATAAACTAAAATAAATGATAATCTCACCTTACTTACCAACTGAAGACTCGTATTTTATTAATTTTTTGTGCTCTTGATTCTTGAAATGTGGTTACTTAATAACCTTCCATGTAATAATTTTAATAATGTGATGATGGATTGATTGATTGATTTGATCTCAAATGGATGTAAGAGTATAAGTATGATGCTCACACACAAAGTCACCATGATAATTTTGATGTCTCTTATGATGGTCATGATGCTAATTTGGATGATGATTTCAATGCTCACATGTCCAATGCTCACATGTTCAATGCTCACAATAGAGGAAGGCACGTCAATTTATAGATATTTGGATGGAGAATGGATAGTCAGATTTATCCAAATTTATTTAATATTTTTAATTTAGATGGTGGAAATTCAGTCTATGGATAAAAATTATTCAATGGATTGGTTATTAATTTATGAATTAGTTGGAAGAAGTGGTCAAATAATTAATAAGTTTGTTAATTAGTTGTTGAATGAGTTAAATGTCTTAAATGGGCATGTTTGAATGTCTTAAATGGGAGCGTTTGAATGTCTTAAATAGGTTCATTGGAGGGTTGAATGTATTAAATGGGAATGTTTGAATGTCTTAAATAGGTTTGAATAATTTTGTGTATGGTTAATGTGGAGCTTTAAAATGAGTAAATGAGGTTTGTTTTAGTGGAATGATGAGGTGGCTTGGCTAATTTTTATTATTATTTGTATTTATTTATTTGGAATTGTGTGTGTATGATCTAATTTATGACTAATTAACTAAATAATATTGATAAATTAGTTAATTAATCTAGGTTTAATGTTGACGGTACTATATGTAATTATTTGATTATTTTGGTGGTCATGTCGTAATTAGGATGATATTAATTCATATTTTCAATAAGTAGCACATTACTAGAATAAGTGATAGATGATGAATGCTAATGATAGAATGTTAAGGATAACACTAAAGTGGTAGAATTTAGGTGACTACAGAATCAAAGGAAAAATTACTTGGTAAAAACACTAAATTTATTAAAGATAAACAACATCATGATAAACAACAAATAATGGCAAAGACTTATAACAAGGTATTGATAGATACCACTTTGTTGTATCATAATATATGCTTTTTAAATTAATTGTTATTGATTTCAGCAATAAATGTTTTTATTCATTTTGTGATTTCATTTTATATACTAATACCTTTTTTGACTGATATTCAATTAAATCAAATAAGGAAATATCTACCACTGAAAGTGTGGAATTTAGAACAGATCTTATGAAAAAAGAGCTTTCCCAACAATCAATTCCAAACTTTACAGAGTATCACATGAAGTTATTTTATTAATACATGGGATTATGGCTTCTTCACCAATCACTTTAAAACATTGTATAGTTCTATATGAATGTATTTATTCCTCAAAAATTAGTCTAATTTAACATTTTTTAATGCAACCTTTACCTAGCAAAGATTATATATATGAAGTAGTTAACACCAAAATTGCATATCCCATAGAAATTGAATTAATTAAAAATGACCAAGATAATTTTGGAATTGAATATCTTTATGTCGATGACGCTTGTGATTACTACATTCCTAGAGAGGATTTAATATCCAAAGATGTTGAAATATTGCATAAATGGTCAAGTAAAATTTTGGTATTCGTTATGAGAGAAGGAAAAATATAGGTTACTAAGAATGCAACACTTTAGTAGGTTTAAAACTGGTTGAAATGATTGACACTAAATTTGATATTTTTGTCATTTTATTTAAGGGTTTTTTTCAATCTTACAGTATTGACCTATGTGAGAAATCACTTTGTCAATTGTCAATTAGTTCTATAAAAATAAAATATCGAAATACACTACATATTCCATTAGAAGAGGCCTCGAAAAAAGGAATATGGGAATGTTTTTGAAGTACTATATAGTGAGAACACTTCAATGTCTTTAGATTGCCTTGAATATTTGGATAATTATATAGTTAAATAAGCGAATATAATAGTGTTAATAGAAAGAGAGTGGTAGCTGAAAGACTTTAGTTAATTGACACAATAATGATCATAGAAGAAAGTCTATAAAAATTAGTTGTAGCCCAATGTTGTACAAATAATTAAACAACATTTATTATCACTAATATAATAAGAACTCAAAAATAATTTCTCATATTTGTAGATACGAAGATAAGGTAAAATCATGTTTGTAATGTATTTGATCATGAATGTTATCAAAAAGTGGAAATATTTTTCAAAATAAAGTTCAACAATAAGTATTTTTTCCTTCAATATTGGTTTGAAATAAATTGTCTTCGCAAAAAAATTATAAATTAACTAAAATTTAGAAAGATGGAAAAAGTGTTGTTCATCATGGTGCAAAATTGAATCTAAAGCCACGTCTAAATATAGTGTTAGCATTATATCTTTTATCTAATTTCATCAAATATCATGAAAATGTGTCTCCCAACATAGCACGTATTTCAAGATATGGTTTACGTGTTAATTATTGCCTACTTATTTCCACATTGAACTAAAAAAGGGTGCTTGAAAATGTTAATAAAGATATTAAATTAGAGAAGTTGAATTCAGTTTCATAACCACATTTTTGTAAAATGTGTAATTTTGAATTTTCATATGTGCAATTTGCAATAACATATGACACTTCAAGATGTTAGTCTATTGGACCTTGAAAAATAAGAAGGCATATGAGAAGTCTCAATACCAAGAAAGAGTTGTTGATAATTAAATTCAATCCCACATAGTTGATGGGGATTTTAATATTTTTGTATCGCACACATAGGATATCATCCACTTCCAATTTCAATGATTTTTTTGGTATCATTCATGATAAGGTTGAGAGAAGCAATATGTTTATCCCTCAAATGGAAGACAAGTCAAATCAGTTGGTAATAGGTTTGTTGAGGTATCCTTAGCAAAGAATCCTTACACATGAACATAGATAAAGGGGGTTTAAACACTATTTCTTTCCATATGTTCCAGGTGGGTCGAACTTTACCATAATGTCTTTCAATAAATGTTTAAAATATTTAGATACTACACGTGAAAACAAATATGTATACCTTCAATACACTCGTGAGATATCTAACTACCCTCACTACGATGCTTTGCTCAATAATTTAGTGTATCCTCCATGTAGTGGGTACCAAAATGATTTGCCTTGGCTTGGTGAATTCAAGAAGATGCCACCAATTTTTCTACTTAAATTAGATAATTGTACATGGGACCAAAAAAAACAAGTATAATGTAATAAGTAGCGATTTAAGTTAAATTCATAATATTTTATTAAAATATAATGTATTGACTATTATTTATTTGTAAAAAATTCTTCCCCATGATCAAGCATTCCCTATACCATGGGGGAGACAAAAAAATCCTCCATAAGATTTAGTGGGCTCTTGACCATGAGAAGGCCATTTTTTTTGGCCTCCCCATGGTTGGTAGGGCTCCTAAGTATGTGGAACTAATGTTTTTGAAAAATGTTTTTTTAAAAATGTTTTCATGTGATTTATTTTTGAGTGTTATTTATGTTGTTGAATCATGTTGATGAATTTCTATCTTCCATCAATGACTATATTTTTTTTTTTTGATCCATTACCTCTCACTTATAACATATAGAGGTGTTTTTAAATAGATTGAAATTGGTTTCTTTCTAGAAGGTCATACTCAAGAATATATAGATGACAAATTTGACTACAATTTGTAAGGGAAGAGATGTGTGGACTCTTCCATAAGTTATGGACATCTATAAAACCTATGAGACTAAAAGAATGTTCACACCATATGTTATTGAATAGGTGGTATATTTCAAAGGATTCATAAAACCATATCAACTCAAGGGTACATATGAGATATGCGGCTTGGCAAAATCTCAATATTTCCTACTAAGATTAGAGGACGACTTCCTAATTTAATGATTCAAGTACACTAGTCATGATTATGAGTAGTTTGTACTCCCCTAAATTTATGGAGGACATTAGAGGATAGCATTCTTGGTGTACCACATGGATCTGTAAACTATATTATTTTCAAGGATTTGAATCAAATAGAGATTGAAAAAAAATACACAAGAGAAGGGCCAAGATAAGATTGAATTTATGAACAATGAATATTATTTGAGTGAGAACCAAAAATTATGGAGAAATTACTTGGTGATAATGGCAATAAAAAGAAATCAAACATCAGTACATTGAAGTTATCAATTGAAAAAATCATTTCAATATTCATTGAATCACATGTAGAGGGGCCTAACTTTTGATCTGGTCTTGAAAACTATTATAAGAATGTCCATGATACTTTAAAATAAGATATGTCTCCTACAAGGGAGACTTAAAGAAGTTAGTTTTGGCCAAAAACCAAACAAGATTCTAATGTCCTATGAAATACAGAGGCTATCTTTTTGGAAGAACCTATGGAGTTTGAAGAGGTGTAGAATCATCATGAAATTGAACAATGTAAAATTCAATAGTATATTGGACTTGTAAGTAAAATTTTAAAACTATCAATCAATCCCAAATTGGATTTAAAGGAATGAAATACATGTTTGATACATTCTAATGACACTTTAGGGAAATATTACATAATATCATGGCAAAGGCTAGAAGTCGGGTTCTTATAGATAATTCAGTCATAGTTGAATGGTATGTTTTTAAGCATAATAGGGAATCTAATATATTAGAAGTAGATAAATATATAAAGATTATTTGATAAGGACATGGGTACTTAATCCCACCAACAATGTAATTCCATTTGTTAAGTGTGACAATATAGTGTAATCATGGAAGATAAAAAATGAATATGATAAGGAATTAACACTAAAAGCTTCTCACATAGAGAAGTTAGAGGACATGAGAAGCATGTATAGTGTCATTTCTAATTGTAAAGTAAATAAAATATTCTTAATCAATGATAATGATACTTGTGACACTAAAAGTGTAACATTTATATATTTATAACATTTTTAATAATTATATTTTTGAAGATAAGTTGAAGGCTCCCAAAAATAAATTTAATTAGATATTAATTTTTTTAGAATTTTTTACTTGGGTGATATAAATTAATAAAAATAAAAATAAAAATAGTAATCAATTAAATAATTAATATATTTAATTTAACTAATTACTCAAATTTATTTAAAAAAATTAATAATTTATTAAAATTAGCTAATTTATTAATTAGTTTATTAATCAATCAACTAATTAATTAGTTAGTTAGTTAATTGATTTATTGATTAATTAATTAACTAGTTAATAAAATAATTATTTAACTAATTTTAATTAATTCTTATAATTATTTTAATTAATTAAACTAGTTTAATTAAATCATTTAAATTAATTATTTAATTTATTACTATAATTAAATTAATAATTTAATTGCCTACTATGTTAAATTTGTTAATTAATATAGTAATTAATTAGATATAGCAATGAATTAAATAATTAATTTAATTGACTAATATATAATTAATCTAATATACCATTCAATTAAATAATCAATTCAAGTGATTTAATTTAAATAATTTATATTAATTAAATTAAATTAAATCAAGCAATTTAATTATTTAATTGATTTATATATTAAATTACATTGTTATTTAATTATGTAAATATATATAAAATTTTAATTAATTAAATAATAAAATAATTAATTAATGAATCATGTTATAAAATCTAAATAAATATAAATTAATAAAATTTTAAAATCAATGGGTCTCATTTATTTATTTGTAATTATTATTTAAAATTATATGAATTAACTAATTATTTATTATTATTATGATGATGATGGTGGAGGGTTATAAGGTCCTTTTCCCACTAAATAAGTTTCATAAATCAAAAAAAATAAAAAATAGAAGATGCCAAAAGTAATGGTGAGGGGAAAGACCAAAAAAACTCAAACTCAACCCTCAACGGCCAAAGAAATGTTGGCTGATGTGGTCTCCAGCTCGGTCATATTTAATCTCACCGACCACAACTCAGCGTCCTTCACCAGTATTGCATTAAACTCTTTTATTTCCTTACAGTTGCAAACATGCTTCAAACATTTATTTCATTTAATGCATTTTCTCTCTCTCCTTCTACCTGCTTCGAGAAACTTCTATCAAGAGGCAACAAGATTTTAATTTATCTGTCGTAGTTGATATGCTCTATTTTTTGGTATGAAAGAAAATAGATATGCAACGAAGCTCTGCTATTTTGTTTATAGAAAACGAATGTGATGAATGATATGAGTGCACCTCTGCTGGCATAAAGGATAAGAATTTGTATTGTTCTTGGTAGAATATTAATAAAATTAGACATTTTTGCATTTGTTTTCCTATATTTATCTATGTATTCTATCTATTACTCTATTTTTTGTGGCATTATTTCAATAATTTGGTATCAGAGCTTAGTAGAGATCCTAAGGAAGATCAAAAAAGAAACTATCATCATTCTAAAGAAGGGTTGTAGCAGTTCATTCCAACAGAAGCTACTCACAAGACTCAGAGGTAAGGCAAAGATTTATATAAAAAAGGGGATAAACTCTCAGTTGATAGCAAAAGAAGGAAATTATTTTGGAGAATCCATGGAAACAGTAAGTGGAAGCATTTCTCAACTCCAAATACCAAATTTTAATGGTAAAAATTATGATTTTTCAGAGCATAAAAATAAAAACCTTATCTATTGACAAGATGTTTGGGATATAGTGGAAAATGGGTTCCTTGAGCCAGCAAACCAACAGGGATATCAGGGATTGTCAGAAGAAAAGAAGGATTTATTGAAGGAAAATAAGAAGGAAGCCAAATCATTGTTTTTTATCCAACAAGCCGTGGAGGAATCAATATTTTCAAGAGTTGCAATTGCTACAAGGTCAAAGAAAACATGGGAAAGTTTGCAAACAACATAACAAGGTACAATCAAAGTTAAAACTACCAAATTTCAAATAATTAGAAGAGATTTTGAGAATCTTCATATGAAAGAGTCAGAAAATATATATTCATTTTTTTCACATGTAATGGACATTGTGAATCAAATTAGAACTCATGGTGAGTATAGAAGACCAAAAGGTTGTATAAAAAATAATTAGAAGCTTCCCTGTAAAGTTTGATTTGGTTGTAGTGGTCATTGAAGAATCTAAGGATTTATCTCTGTTATCAGTTGATGAATTAATGGAGTGACTATTATCACATGAGCAAACGCTAAACCATTCAAGGCCATCTTCATTTAAAAATGCATTTAAAATTCAGCTTTTAGTCAATAAAACAAGAGGGAGATCAAATTATAGTAGAGGTAGAGGTCACTTTTCACCAAGAAGTGGAAGAGAATCTCCTCAATTTGAAATCAGACCAACATCAAGCCTACATACATCTTTCACACCATCAAGAGGAACAGCTAATACCCATTTTCAAAGCCCTCATCAAGGAGACAAGTATGATAAATCTAACATCCAATATCATTATTACTAAAGATTTGGGAAATTTGTATTTGAATGTAGAAAAAAACAATATAATATGAATAAACAAAAGATAAATTTTAAAAATGAAAATCAGCCCAACACTAGTGAACAAAACACAATGTTGATAACGTGTAATGTTGCACAAGAGAGTTCAAAAGAAGTAAGGTAATTAAATAGAGAGTATAGAAATCATATAAGTGGAAGCAAAGAGTTATTTGTAACAATAGATGATTCAATAAAATCAGAAGTAAAGTTGGAATATGATTACAAAGTATCAGTCATGGGAAAGGATCAATTAACATAAGAACAAAAGGTGAAAAGAAGCATATCCCTGATGTATACTATTTCCTTGGATTGCAACATAATTTAATAAGCATTGGTCAATTGGTGAAAAAAGGGTATATGATATACTTTGAGAACGGTGAATGTGTGATTTTTTAAAACAAACCCAGTAACAGGATAATTGTAAAAGTTGAAATGATGAGAAATAAGATTTTTCTTCTCAATATCTAAAGTGAAATATGTCTAGAACTTCAAGGATTGCAAATAATTACTAAAGCAACATTTAGAATTTCATGCAAAGATCAATCTTGGTTATGGCACTTTAGATCTGGGTATTTAAAATTTAGAGGTTTGCAACTATTATATAAAAAAAGAATGGTATATGGATTGCCACCAATAAAGTCACTTAAAAAAATATGTGAGAGTTGCATACTTGCAAAGCAACATAGACAAAAAAAATTTAGTTGGGAAATCTTATAGGGCAAGGTATCCACTTGAAATAGTTCATTTAGACCTTTGTGCACTGATGTGAACACCTTCCATAAATGGGAATCTATATTTATTGACATTCATTGATGATTTCAACCGTAAAACTTGGGCCTATTTCTTGAAATACAAATCAGATGTGTTTGATATTTTTAAGGAGTTCAAGGCAAAAGTTGAAAAGAAAAGTAATTATTATATCAAAAAATTAAGAACCAATTAAGGTGGTGAATACATATCAAATGATTTTTTGAATTTTTACAAGGCAAATGGAATAAGATATAATTCACAACAAAATATATACCTCAACAAAATGTAGCAGAAAGAAAGAATAGGACAATTTTGGAAATGACACGAAGCATGATAAAATCTAAACATCTACCAAATAAATATTGCGTTGAAGTGGTTGCATGTGCAGTATACATTTTGAACAGGTGTCTAATAAAAGTAGTGATAAATAAGATACTACAATAAGTTTGGAGCAAAAAGAAACATAGTGTTTCACATTTGAGAGTCTTTGGATGTGTTGCATACTCTTTGATACCTCAATAATTGAGAAAGAAGTTGGATGATTGAGGCAAAAAATACATTTTTATGGGATATAGTGCACAATCCAAAGCATACAAGTTATACGATACGATTACAAAGAAGGTAATAATTAGCAGTGATGTAGAATTTATTTAAGAAGTATGGGATGGAATCATCAACAAAACAAATACAATTTTAGCAAGCATACCACGTGAAAATGAGATGGTAGAAGATGATACACAAGCAAATGTTCCTCAAGCTCCACAAGCAAATGTTCCTACAATGCCTTCTAAGGCATCAATCACTCCAAATCAATCTACTCCAGCTAGTAATAACAACAGTGAATCATCTAATCCAACACTTGCATCATTGAGATCATGGTCTATAAACACTTCAAATAAGAACCGTAGTCTAAACTAAATTTATGATGATCATAAGAAGCTGAAAATATGGATTTATGTTCTGATTTTGCATTCTTAACGCAAGCTAATCCAAGTTAATTTGAGGATGAAATTAAAGATGACAATTGGATTTCAGCCATGGATGAAAAAATTCAATCAATTAAAAAAAATCAAACTTGGGATCTTGTATAGCTTCCTAAAGGAAAGGATGTGATTGAAGTAAAATGGGTTTACAAAATAAAGTTTAATGCAAATGGGAAACTTGAGAAACACAAAGCAAAACTATTAGCTAAGGGCTTCACACAACAACTAGGCATAGATTACAATGAAACATTTGCACCGATAACAAGACTTGACACTGTTAGAATGGTCTTATCTATTGCATCCCAAAACCGTTGGAAGGTTTATCAAATGGACATCAAATCAAAATTCTTGAATGGCATATTGGAAGAGGAATTTTATATAAAATAGCCACCTAGTTATGAACTTCAAGGAGAAGAGCATAAGGTATACAAGCTGAAAAAAGCCTTATATGGATTGAAGCAAGCTCTTAGAGCTTGGTATAAAATAGATTCCTATTTTATGAATAGTGGATTTAGAAAATGTGGTGATGAACCAAGTTTGTATGTCAAAGTGAATAATGAAGGATAAATCTTGATAGTATGTTTGTATGTGGATGACTTAATTTTTACTGTAAATTTGTCAATTGAAAAATTTAAGGCACTAACGAAAACTAAATTTGAGATGACTGATTTGGGGCTTATGAGATATTTTATTGGCATATAAGTAAGTCAATATAAATAAGAAAATTTCATATGTCAATCAAAATATGCTAATGATTTGTTGAAAAGGTTGAAGATGTTGAATGTTAATTCAACTCCTACACTAGTTGCAATGAGTTTAAAACTTAACAAGGAAGATAAAAGTTCAAGTGTTGCTGCAATGTTATTTAAGACATTAGTAAGCAACTTCATGTATTTAACTACCACAAGACCAGACATTATGTATGGGGTTAGTCTTATCTCAAAATTCATGGATAATCCAAAAGAGTCTCATTGAAAGCTATGAAAAGAATACTATGATACATAGATCGAAAAAGGGCTTTGGAATCATGTATACATCTTTAGATGATTTCAAGATGATTGGTTACATAGATAGCAATCAAGGATGTAGCATGGATGATATAGAAAGTACTTCTAGGTATATTTTTCATCTTGGATCATGTGTTATCTCTTGGGCATCAAAGAAGTAACCAATTATTAAATTTTCATCAACCGAACTAGAATAGATCATAGCTACATCAACAGCTTACCAGGTAGTTTGGATGAGAAGAGTAATTTTAGATTTGAGGCATTATCAATAAGAAGCTACAAATATATATTGTGATAATAATTTAGCCAATGCATTGTCTAAAAATCATGTGTTTCATAAATGCAGCAAGCATATAGATACTAGATATCATTTCAGTCATGAATTAGTGAACAATGGTGATATATATCTTAAGTTTTGTAGGTCTGAAGAGCAACTAGTGGACAACTTCACAAATTCACTTGAAAAAAACATGTTTGAGCATTTTTTAGAAAGCATAGGCATCATTGATTTACATGGCAATGAAGATTAAGGGGGAGTGTTGGCTGACGTGGTCTCTAGCTTAGCCATATTTAATCTCCCCTTCCATAGCTCAGCTTCCTTCACCAATATTGCATTAAACTCTTTTTTTTCCTTACAACTAATAACATGCTTCAAATATCTAATTCATTTAATGCATTTTCTCTCTCTCCATCTACCTACTTCAAGAGACTTCTAGCAAAAGGCAACCAAATTTTAATATATCTGCCATAGTTAATATGCTTTGTTTTTTGGTATGAAAGAAAATAGATATGTAGCAAAGCTGTACTATTTTATTTATAGAAAATGAATGTGATGAATGATATAATCTCACCTCTGCTAGCATAAAGGATAAGAATATGTATTGTTCTTGATAGAATATTAATAAAATTGGACATTTTACATTTGTTTTCCTATATATATTTGTGTATTCTGTCTATTAGTATGTTTGTCTATGGCATAATTTCAACAAGACAACCTCTAGATAGACTTAGATCAGAAGATGGAAAAAGTAATGATGAGGGGGAAGACAAAAAAACTTGAACTCAACCCCTCAAGACAACCTCTAGATAGAGTTGGTCTTATCCCAAACTTTGGCTAAATCGGGCCAAGGGGAAAAGGTATGTTATCAGCTTTGATGGCAAATATTTTGAAAGACACCACAATTGGCCAAAAAATTTGTAACCTTATTAGCATCTTTTTAGCAATGATGAGCTTCCCATGCCATGAAGTGATCAAGAAGGGGCCACCAACTACGTAAAATGTTATCAATCTTCCAGCTAAAAGTTTTCCTATTTTTTATTACTGAGATCATTACTATTAAATCACTCTCAATAATGAGGTTATTGATGCCATAATCATGATTGAAATGGATTCCCAAAGAAAAGGCCTGAGCTTTAGCTTTGTTGTTAGTGCCATGCAAAAGGAGAAAGAAGCAGCTTTGATTAGATAGCCAACACAATCATGAATGACACAACTAGCTCCTAAGGCCTCAGGATTACCATGCGAAGCTCCATCCACATTCAATTTGAATAACCTAGGTATAGAGGGAATCCATGCAAAGAATAAGTGACAAAGTTCACCCTTTGGGAGAGCCAAAGATTTAGATCCAAGAGTAGTTGGAGTAGATAAAATAGGCCAATGATTCAATAGAGAAATATCTCAAGCTGAGAGAGGAGAAGAATGGCCAATTGTGTTTGAAAGAACAACTTCAAAGATGCTCAATTCAATTCTGCTTAAAATGGAGTCAATTGAACAAATTTCATTTTGGAAGATTCTCTAGTTCTATTCCCACCACATGTTCCAAATGGGAATGGAGAGACTGCAAGTCCAAATAGAAGAGAAGCAAGCCAAGGAGTAGAGAATTGACCAAGACTGAAAGGCTTACTGAAGAGGCAAATGTGTAACCCAATTTAATTATAATTTTGATCACAACCATGATGACCAACATTTATTAGTGAAGCAGCAATGAAGGAGATGGTGATTGATAGTGTCTTCATGTTCAAAATAGAGAGTGTAGAAATTTGGGCTAATTATACCCATCCATTATCTTATGTCCTGAGTAAGAATGCACCCGAACAAGCCAACCAAGAGAAAGAACTTGTTGTTAGAAGGTAGTTCATTTAAGGATGCAATCTCTTTCTTAGAGAAAATATTTTGAAACTAAGCATGATTCCAATCAGATAGGTTTTGATATGAGATAGTTTTTTACAAAGAATGAGCATTTTGGAAAGCCTAATTAGAGGAGCCTAACCACCATGCTTTCATCAAAACTAACAGATCACTATCACAGAGCCACATCAATTCAAATTTGAATGGGTAGTGAATTATAGATAACTCATGGTCAAAAGACAAAGCAATAGGATAATGGTCAGACCCTGAGGAAGGAAAGACCACACTCTCCAAATATAGATCTATGATTAGCCAATTCAGGTTGACTAAAAATAGTTTAAACGCTATGAAATGTTTTCAAATCTTAGCCATCGGTTTGTCCATATAAGCCAACTTGTATTAGGCTATAAGTCAAACAAACAATTATATGAATCAAAATTTTGAAAATCAAAGTGGGATTGGTTAGCAAATGAACCACCTCCTATTTTGTCCTTGGCTAATAACATTGAGTTGAAGTCATCACCCAAAAAAAATTAGCGAGAGGAGAGTTTCTAAGACAAATATAAATTTCATTCCAAAGAGCCTGCTTTACCACAATTTTGCTAGGGGCATAAACATTTAGGAGAAAGAAATCCAGTTTGGATAATTGATCTTCAATTTTTCAAATATGTTAATTATTTGATTGGTAGATAAGGTTGCACAGAACTATGTTAGTGTTCCAAATGATCCCAAGTCCACATGAGGCACCAGTAGAATAAAAAAAGTGTCAATTATATCCAATCCAATCTTTCCACTAGATCCCCCAAGCTTTAGACTTAGATAGTTTTATTTCTTGAATCAAGAATATGTTTTTTTGATGAGCAATCTGTCAGAATATGCCAGTAGGTGATCTTCTGGTAGGGTGAGCACACAATTATTCCACAAATCAATGACCTTGATTGTATTTAGAAATGAATAAGATGTGTAACAATTGCATAATGTACTAAATTACCTTTTGGTTTGCACTAATCAACTCAATTATAATAGCATGGTGAATATAAATATAAAGAAGGTGTAGGGAGAGTTAACTCATTACAGAACTCATGGTGAAACTGAGTGTAACTCACTATAGAACTCATAGGAGAACTCACAGTGGTACTTAGTAGAACTCTAGATAAAACTCTAGGTGGAACTCACCCTCTCACCCACTTAACCTCTTATCACACCTAAGTAAGCTAAAGCTACAAGTGTAAGAATTATCCATTTAATAAGTAAATGGAATAATTGATATCCTACACCAACACGCCCTCCCTCCCCCCCTTAAACATAGCTTAGGTGGGCGGAAAAGAAAAGATGGGTCCTGGAAACAAAACCTGATGAGGTACCCATGTACAATGCAACTCTCAATAAGTGGAGTAAAAAGATAAAACTCAGTGAAACCCCGTCCCCCCCCCCCTAAAAGAGAGACAAAGAAAAGAAGTTGGGACTAGAAGGCCCACTCCAACACCCCCTTCAGCATAGATTAGGTGGGCTATAAAATTGGGTCCCAACAACAAGGCCTAATGAGGTATCCAAGTACATAGTGATGATCCCAGTATCCTAAAAAATATGAAAGATATGTGCCTCCACAAAGAAGAGAGAGAATGTATGCATATAATGTTACATGATGAATGATGTAGTAGGTCCCTCTGCAACAAATATTGTCTCTTCCTTTTGAAATAAAGAAACCATGAGCGGTCAAACTACTGAATTCCCACTCAAGTGGAGTGTAGATAGGAATCATGATGTAGATCTTTGAAAAATGCTCAAATGTCTCCCTACTAATGCTCGAATGTGCCAAAGTCCGATCAGATATCACATGACTAACTATAGAAGATGGAAATGAAGAAGTAGACAATTAAGGAAAGAGAAAAACTAGAGAAGATAGACATGGAACATTCACTAAAGGAATGTATATGTGAAGAGTGAAGCATGACTCACCAGCTGAAGAGAGAATGTCCACAGGAAGAGATGAGTCATTGATGTTCACAATAGGTGTACTCATACTGAAATCAGCAAAGTTATAAAAAATGCAACTCTGTGAAGGCTTTGAAAGAGAAACAATATGCACAAGAATGAATGTAGAATCTACAATAAGACAACTAAGGTCTAGTAGAATCTCATCCTGTAGTGGGGACTCGACACAAGGAAAAGTACTATCCACCATGGATGTATCATCACAAGAAATAAAAGCATGAGGAGAGTACAATAGTCTCAAAAGAGACAATAGAAGTGGAGGAGGAGGTGTGACATAAATCTCTGTAGGATCACTGAATAAACTCTATAATATGCTTCAAACTGTGCATGGACACTTTGTATGTTCCACATGACAATAAAGATCCATGGAAACATGTAGTAATAGAGTGGAAAAAACCTTGTCACAAGTATTAAACCACTTATTGAACCGAACAGGATCAGTGGGTGAAAGAATATGTCCATATAAAAATAGAATATGATTCTTGCGTGTGAGCAAATGTTCTATGTAAGCATGCCAAGAAGCATAATTGTCCTTCCCAAGAAGGGTCACTAGAGATGAAACAACTTTATTCATCTAGAATCTCTCGAATGAGGTCAATATGACCGAGACAAGACACCAAAAAAGTGCACAAATGCACAAAATACTCTACAATGAACCCCCTAAAGCACATTCATGAAAGGGATGTTGGGCGTAGCCGAAAATGAATCCAAATGAGCAATCAGTGATGGAGTAAGAAAAACAACGGTGCATGTTCTAGATATGAACTTCAGACTAGGTTAAAAATGAGTCCATATAGATGAGAGCAATCAATGCACGATGCACGCTGCAGAAACTAGTGTGGCCCATACCCCCCTAAATATGACACTTTATAACTTGAGTGCATTTTATAAAACAAATTAGACCAATGGAAAGAAGATGAAAAAACATGCACTTTTGAAAAAAGTGGCACTCAATTCTGAATTACCAATTAAAAGTTATAACAAATTACTTTTTCCGTCATTAATAGCCTATTTAATTAAATTTGCACAAAAATTAAAAATGCAGACATATTTAAATGCAAAGCAAGTCATATAACCACTCTTAGAATCGGTAAAAAATCCCGGACCTCCTCACATCAACAAAAATCATAAATACCCCTACGTAGTCACCTTTGTGTGGACTTTTCAAAAAATGCCTCTTACAAGAGGTTTTAATTAAAAAATTATGCAAAACATGCTTTAATTCTTTAATTATTTTTAGGCCGGATTTAGTGTTTTGACTTTTACTTATAGCAAATAAAAAGAACTCAGTTTGAGTGGCACCACCTTTTGCATGCAAGGAGCCATTTTGATGAGCTAGAGGAGAGGAAAGCTGGCTGGAGGAGTTGTATGGCGATGTTCATAAGCATGCATGCACGGGACTACGGATTATCCCAGGTCACCATAAAGAGCAGATCCCAGAAGTTGAATGGAGTCGTCCAAGAGGGTTTCAGGCCCCTTGATTGGTTCCCACGTAGGTCTAAGCACAGCCACAGAAAAAAAAATAGTCTACAGTAAATACCAGTCAGTCATCATGCCATGCATTGGAGGTATGGCATTTTAAAACACCTCTGTGCTGATCAAAATGCTTTTTTTTTTGAAGAGCTGAATGCCTAAAAACAACAAATGTGAATAAAAGATGCCAAAGTTGTTTAGCGCTACCTGAAAGGTTGATGATGCCCTAGTGAGGGCAAGGTAGCTAAGTAGATGTCGATGCTTGGGCAGATTAACACCTTCCAACATGATGTACAGGGCCAACAGAATGAGCCTAAATGTTGGACCAGATCTAAATCATACCAAAAACTTGAACAAGTAGTCAAGCATTGCCGAAGGCCAAATTTCCTCCTCAAGGCAAAAATAATGTTCGGGTCACTCTATGCAAGAGGTAGATGACATGAGAGGATTTGGCAGATGCATCAACCAATCACGGAGTATAATGATGTGAAGCAATTCACTCGCTGTGGTAGACGGTGGAGCATTAAGCCGTAGAAGCCAACGTTCAACAAAATGTTTCGTTCCAAAACCTTTGCTCTACAACCACATAATTGATTAACATATACCGTAAACAAACACGCAGGATGCAGGGTTGTGGTAGATGGATGGCTAGCAAGGTTTTTCCATTCGATCAAGCCTTTCAAATCTACATCGGAACCTTACATACAAATGCAAATAGAAGCAATACAGAAATTTTTCTTAATAAATTCAAGAGAATGCAAAATAGAAATCATCTAGATACATTGGTGCTTATTACCAAACATTGAAGCTCTGATATCATGTCAAAATATGTTGGTAGGTGATCTTTTGGTAGGGTGAGCACACAAGTATTTTGCAAATCAATGACCTTGATTGTATTCAAAAATGAACAAGAAGATGTGCAACACTTGCATAATGTACTGCATTGCCTTCTGGTTTGCACTAATCAGTGCAATTACAATAACATGGTGAAGAGGAATGTAAAGAAGGTGTAGGGGGAGTTAACTCATTGGAGAACTCAAAGTGGAACTGAGTGTAACTCATTGTGGAACTCATGAGAGAACTTACAGTGGTACTTAGTAGAACTCCAGATGAAACTCTAGGTGGAACTCACCCTCTCACCCACTTAACCTCTTATCACACCTAAATAAGCTAAAGCTACAAGTGTAGGAATTATCTATTTAATAAGTAAACAGAATAATTAATATCCTACATCAAAACCATGCAACATCAAATTAAGCATTGGTTATTAGTGGCATTGAGGCCCCTAACATTCTATGAAATACATTTCATAATGAGGGAGGGGGAAATTCCACACCTTGCTTCTCAGATGAAAATAAAGGCTTATTACCTCCTACATTCCTGCTTCAACCTCAACTAAAGCTTTGGCAGTCTTTAGATTTTCTGCCTCTTTTGAGTTTCTTACCATAGTTTGCTTCTTGCAGGATGCTAGGGGTAGAATAGATGTCAAATTCAATAGGTTTAGGCACCTCATATTCATCCTCCGAAAGGGAGATTTGTGGATTATCTACCCATTCCTCAATCTCTTTGAAAGCATCAGGTTTGCATTGATATGCCATCGAATGATGAAAGATTAAAGAATTCTTTATGGATTCCCTGACAATTGACTCTATCTCCCAAAGCATGGAGTGAGGAGTCAATTTCTCAAAAGGGGATTTCGATGGAAGGTTCTCTGCAAGGGTTGGCTACTTTGGCTGCTCTTTAGATTAATCACTGTTTTAAATAGCCCTTTTAAGTGAATGCATATGAATCGCAACTTTGGCTGCTCTTTAGATTAATCACTGTTTTAAATAGCCCTTTTAAGTGAATGCATATGAATCAGGGGATTTCGTTGGAAGGTTAATAGCCCTTTTAAGTGAATGCATATGAATCAAGAGATTTCGTTGGAAAGTTCTCTGCAAGGGTTGGCTACTTTGGCTGCTCTTTAAATCAATCACTGTTTTAAATAGCCTTTTTAAGTGAATGCATATGAATCAGGTTTTAATCGAATTTATTTATGCAAATATTGGCCACGATTCACTATCAACTTCAATCATTTTTGTGTTATTTGAGCGAAATTCACGCTACAGGACTTGTGAGGCTTCAAAATTAGCTTTGCTGCCCTTCGCAATAAGTATTTGTTTATTTGTTTTACTTAGCCGAAAGACATAATTCTTTGATCATTAATTTTTTTACTTTGGGTAATAGGTCTCTTCACAATTATTTGTGGTCTTTGTATTCCATCACACTATTTTCAAAGTTTATGAGAATGTGAGCTTATTCTAACATGCCATGTGTCCTATCCTCATTTGACATGCATCACGCACTCTTCGTACTCTATGCATCAAACTCTGACTGTAATATTTCGAGCCATTCAGGGCATGCCATGTATTTCTATATGTCCTATTTTCATGCTTTCATATTATTGCAGTGCTTTCATTCAAAGCTATGAAGATTCAAAATTCTGGGAAACCTGAGCTAGTCACTCACTACCTCTTGTCATGTCCTCGCACTCTTGCATCCTCACAACGTAGAAATGAGATTTCACAAAGATCAATAATTTTAATGTGGAAACTTAATCTGGAGGCTCAACATGACATCATGTTGAGGTCTCGCTACTTCACATTACATGCAATCTAGAAAAAATATATGGGACGTAAATTCACTTCATCATTTAAAGATTTATATCAAATAAAAAATCAAATCATTAAATTGTTATCTACATTCGAAATTGATCCCCTACAATCAAGATTCCTAACAAAAACATTCAAAATTATAAAGATTTTATTAATGATTCAACGTTGAGAGGTATACTCAAATAAGGAATAAAATTTACAAACCAATTGTTGTAAAGTTATGGCTTCTTACATGTTCTTGTATGGAACTATCCAAGTGTTCATAGACACTCAATTTATTTGAGATGCTCTAGGAATGAGATTCAAACACTAAAATACAACCTACAATGAAGTAGCAAAGGTAAGGCAGATATTGGATAAATAAATTCATACCTCAAAGGATACAACCTACATTCATGATTTGTTAGCAATACAATAAGCTAAGCTTCATCAAATTGTAGCCAAACTAGAAGTATTTCCTTGTGTAGACTTGTTCTACAATATCTTTATCAGAACTCAATATTTGAATTATTTGGTGGTATCATCAAAGAAGAAGAACAAATTTTCATTCATGGATATACTGGCCATAAAAGGGTACTATCAAATTCCCCAACCCACTTCTCTATACAATTCGGAGGTTGTATCATAATGGCTCACCAAAAATAACCTTAGGGAAGTGTTACAAGGACTAGTTGAAACCCTTGCTAGGTGGGTGAATAGAGAAGATGTTGACAACATTCGTATTCACCTATTCAAACTAAAGATCTACATTGGAATGCCATTATGAATAGTGTATATGGGGCCCTAGATATATCTCATGTCAACAAGGTCCGGGTGCCCCTTCTTTCCATGATAATCAATGATAGGCAAGTCCCTACCTTGGGAGATATTTTTATTTTTATCTCAAGTAATAATTATTAGGGGTGAGGAATATAGATAACTTGTATATGATATCATATCTGGTAGATGTCACCTCTACTATAGTCATTTTTGACAAGATTACAAGATGGGCCCCTACTCTAGGGACATTGACCCATTACCATTTTTTGAAGCTACATGCACACAAGTTCAAGCACTATATTGGGGAAATATGTGATTGTTTCTACCCCCAATTCTACTTGGAGATCAAGGAAGATCCCATGCCCAAGCTATCAGATAAAATGATAAATTCCATAACGAGTATGTGAACCTATTGGTGTTGTCCAAAATGCATTGTTATCATGATAGAGGGAGTACATATGCCCCCTCTCAAATTACCCATTCATTCCCATAATAAGTTTGATGAGTGAGAGATATCAGACCAACTCCTCAATGGAGTAGTTATATTATAATAGTCATCATGGGCTCTAATACCCTACAAAATTGGTAAAATAATTTTTAAAGTTTGGACTAATTTGCATGTAATTTAATCAGATGGATCATCACTAAATTTGAAAGACCATTACCTATTCTCCCTTGGGACACAAGTAAAAAAAAGTTAAGGTACATATAAAGGCATAAAGAGGTAAAGCATTAGGTGTATACAATCATATCCATCACCCTCATGATTTGGTCTTCATTAAGGCAAAAGATGATGATGTGAAGAGAAATATGAACATTGTTGGCATTGTCCTTGTGCCTTTTCAAAAAAAGAAGCCTAGACAATAAGAGGAGAGATCAGGAACCTTTGAGTTCCAAGATGATTCACCATGAACAAAGGACATCCTAAGAATAAATGTGTTGTAAGGTTTACCTCCAGCAACACTCACCAATATAATAATCCATATGCAAGAGGTAACTCAATCATTGACTTCCCTTTCTTCTTAGTCTCCTTCCTCTTATATTTAAGTTTAAAATAGTCCTTCCCTTATTGCAACACAAACTATGGAAAAAATTGTACTTACTCCCCCTCCTTCTCCCTCCATTCCTCCACTTGAGGATATCCTATTGGACACTCCTCAAACAATACTTGAAGTGGAGATATCCACACCCAATGCTCCACTAAATCTAGTCTCAGTGACCAAGTTTTACCAAAGACAATTGGAAAGGAGTACTTCAACATACTATCCTCCACTTAGTCACTTCAATGTCATTGAATAGACAAGTCCCTCTAGTGGACTTATTGAGAACAATAATGCTTATAGTTGACCCAATTACAATTCCACCAACTTCAAAAGTCATAAAATTCATTGTTATGATTGGGCTTCCTAATATCATTGTAATTTCATATCAAATCCCAAGGGGACTAAAGGTAAAGGAAAGATCGCCACTATTATCATCGATCCAACTAATTGGCATCCCATCATCCTAACATTCAAATGGAAGCCATATTCTCTCCTCAAATCATAAAAACCTCCTCTCTTCCTCTAGTTGAAAATTTTACTCCACCATCTCCCACTCTTCTTATGATATATACCCTTATTTCCTCTTCTACATGTACAACTTTTTCATGATTGACCCTATATCTCCCATTCCTAGGACTCCCCCATTGTATCCATCACCAAACATAATGGCCACACCACCCTCATCCACTACCACTTCCATATCTCAATCATAAGGAGACTAGACAAAGAGCATCTAGTTGGCAAAGGCCAAGAAAAAGGGAATGGTTATAGTTGATGAATTTAAGGTGAAGCTATAATTTGATTATGCTACTAGCAAGCTCAAATGAACAACCAAAAGTAATATCACCAAAAGGGAAACTCCAACCTTTAATGAGACCGAGGAGGATTTATTCACCTTAACAAGAAAGAGGAAGGATAAACTAGGGGAGATGGATGAATATGCAAAAGACCTTGAGTCTATGGTGAGTCCAACCAATGAGCTAGTAAAAAGGGTTGTCCATGAGATGAAATGAAATTTAGAGATTGTAAACCTAGACAAAGGCATCATTGCCCAAAGATATTTTTGAAGAAGTAAAAATGGCATTTGAATCCTTGTATAAGCTCTAAGCTAAGGGTTGTCAGGCCAAGGGAAAAGGCACACCTTGGAAACAAAATGTGAAAGTTTATTTAGATCATATTGTTAAGTTTGATTCTAAATTGACAAATCTAGCCAAGTTTATCAAGAAAAACATGTTTCCATAGTTGAAAATTATGGACTTGTATGATATTGGGACATGTTAGAATTGGATTATCCATATGAGGACTTGTTTAAAATAATGGATGGAAGAGATGAAAACTATTCTTGGTTCTATTAATAGTGAAACTAACATAATTTTACAATTGTTTTAAGAGGCAGGAATTATTTCATTATTTAAGCTAGATGGAATACTTGATTTTTTCACTGAGTTATCAGCTAAATTGGTTAATTTTATGAATGAATTCAATTATATATTCCAAACTAAGAGAGGAAGCATCCAAGTCATGTACTTGGTAATCTATGCCAAAGAAAAGATAGAATGGGCAATAATTATGAGAGGCACATTGTATACCTCTTTAGAAAGTAGTCATTTATCCCATTTGGCCAAGACAATCATTTTATTCAGAGTGCTAGCTACTAATATATCTTGGATAGAATAATATGATGAAGCATGTGACAAAGTCCTACAAACTCAATAGGATGGTGTTCCCCATAGTGGCATTTCTCAAATTTTTGCTCCCTGAACTAGCAGTTATAAGGCTAGCACTTCAAAGAATCTGCCAAGAACATAGTAGACTGAAGGCAAAGCTAATTTTTATTGTTCCTATTTTATTATTTTTGAAACATTATATTTTTTCATGAACTTGTAACTTTATTTCATATTTAGAGAAGTTTTTGTAAAGTTGCATGTACTGATAAATCAAGATGAGGCCAGGCCCATCCAATGATAGGAACATTTTGAAATTCATCTCCAAAAAGGGAAGATGGAGAATCAAGAATGATAAAATTGGTTGGGTGAAAACATTCCCCAATGCTTTTGAATATATTGGAGAGGGCCCATGTCTGTGTGGTCCTAAATTGAGGACTTGTTGTGTTATGAGTTGTAGCCCCATCTCTTTTGTGATGTTTTTGATTTTTTCAAGGATAGTGGTTGTTGTAACGAACTCAGTCTTTTGATGATGGGTCTAGACCCATTATTTCTATATAATCACCTATTATAAAAAAAATTATGAGGAATATTTTAATAAAAACATTAACAACTTTAAAGTCCTTCAGATTTTCATGAGTCTCTTTTATTTCAACTTCCTTAACTTTCAATATTACCATTGTAGATTTTAGAGCTTCCATGATTATGGTATGAATTTTAATTTTTTTTTTTATATTTAGTTAGGTTGATTAAATTATTAACCTAGTTAATTTCTTCAATTAACTTCATTAATCTAATCATTGTGGATAAATATGTTGTTATTAAAAATTATATCTAATTATTTATCATAAAAAAGTGACACTATGGTGACTACATTCATCATGAACCTTTCCTTAGACTCTTTGCTTATTTTTCTCAATTTAATCATATGTTGAGCTATACATATGTAAGTAACTATAGTCAAATTCATAAAATAACTCATTCAAGAAAAAGAATCTCAATAAAATCTAGAAACTCTCTTCTTTGTCTTACATATCTCTCCCTTTTGGTGTTTATTTTATCTTATTCTCTTTTAATATTTAGCCACCATTGTGAATATCCATTTTGGGGTAAGATTGTGTTGGGATTATTTTCCACATTGAGTGAAAATAGGTATTTATGGGATGGTAAATAGTAATAGGTTGATTTACCGAGAGGTAAATATTAGTTACTAGGTTGTTGTTAACCATATGATTAATATGATAAGTTTGTATATCATAATATTGTTATATTAATAATATTACGATAATAAATTTTATATTGACTTGTTTATATTGTTGGTAATAATAATATAAACTATTACAGTAGTTCTGAAGATTTTATAAGTGAGAGAATGTTAGAGATATTATAGGAAACATCATTCCTACAAATATGTAACATGTCTTGGATGTATTATAATCAAAGAATAGAAATAATATATTTGTGTTGAAAGAATCTACTGTGTTCGACTCTCTCCATTATTCATTTGTATGATTTGATTCATTGTATAATCTCTTCAAATACCCATCATTGGTATCAGAGCATGTGAGTTTGTTCGTGTGATGGAGAAATAATTGAAGGTGTTGGCCGTGGGCTTTATTTCCCCATTGATGGAAACCATTATCTTAAAAATGAGTTTCTTTAGCTTAGGACGTTTTGGAAATATTAAGGTAGTTGGAATTGTGTAGGTTGTTCAAGTCTGGGAGCCAGATTTGTGTTTACTTCTTCGTGCCTTCCAGATCTACGTGCAGACTATAAAGTCTCCATATGAATTGGGTTCTATTTATTTTATACTGTTGGTCCTGGTATTTTATTCTGTGGTGATTGATCTGGTAACTAAATCTCTTGAATAATATAGATTTCTCGACTACATTCACACCTGATTTAACTCGGCATCAAATTGATATTGGAGACTTTGAAGAATCCTCTAAACAACAGGTTCCTCGACCTCTCATGACTCGTGGTGACCTGTTCTTCTTCTATGCTTGCAGACCTGTATACATTCATGATTCTATATAGCTCCATCATCTTATACAACATTGAAAGCCATGGATCTATAGAGTGCTTCAATGGTTTATGCATTTCCAAAGCATATGTTAATTGCTAAGACGATCAGCTAAGCGATACAACGTCATGGCTCATCCAACAGAGTTTTGGTTTTAGTGGATCTATTGTATTATATGATTTGTTGGGCATTTCACCACTTGCATTCAATTCTCGACCATTATTGATCATCGGTGTGCAGTCTACAGATTTTTTTACAGCGATTCTTTCAGCCATTATTCCATTCAATGATACCAGATCTAAGCCGTGCTTTTGCTATCAAAAGGAATCTTAAAAGCTTCCTCTCTGATCTTGTTGTACCATGTGGCCACATCAACATCTGGTTACACACCCACTCCACCTACCTCTCTACAGGACCGACATCACAAGATCAATTTGCCTTGCATTCTATCGACTCGCATCTACGTTTTCTTGTCATTCATATAGCAGTTGTGTCCAACAAAATAAGATTGTTAGTTCATTTAGCTTGAAGTCACTATTTCAAGTTTATGAGTCAATTTTTTAAAGTCTTTTCTTATGTATGGTATGTTATTAGGCATGTACATTAATATTTTATTATTATTTCGATGTCAAAAGCTCAATAGGATGTGCAATTGTTAATATGAGTCGAGTCTTTAGGTTTTTTAATGAGTCTTAGTTTGTAGATTGAGCTTTTAAAATTTTTGTTTAATAAGTATTATGTGTCAATATAAATATAGTTAGAAAGTCCTTTGTATCAAAAGACAATTTTTAGGTTTATGGGTCAAAAAATTAAACGCTGTCAATATTAATGTTTTAGTCATAATTATGTGTCAGTGTCAAAAGTCCTTTAAATGTTTTTGAGAATTAAAAATTAATTTTATGTCAAAATTGTTATTAGGTTTTTGGTTATTTATGATAAAAATTTAAAAGTGTCAATGTAAATATAGTGAGTTTTGTATATCGATAGAGTCAAAAGTCATTATCAAAAGAGTCAATTTTAAATGTGTCGTTTCTTGTCAAAAAGTTTAAATTGTAAAAAAAAATTGCCTTACAGACGTATTTTTGCTTGTATGTGATGTTCACATTGTGGGAGGTATTTTCCTCAGAAAAATCATGTACCTAAGCTACATTGAGATATTCACTGAGTGAGTAGTATCATTTACTGGAGGATGGAGAATACAAGAAGGAAGGAGGTCTTTCAATAACCTCTCATCAATCACCAACGATAGGGCCGCACCAATGATGTGGTGACACTTTGTGTAGTGTGTATTTCATTTCATCATTGCGTGGATTTCAATTTTTTTCTGTGTGACAGTTACATTTATTTTTCAGTATGTGTGAAAAATAAATAGTTGTACCTGTTCACTTGTGAATAATATTACCATGTAACCTTTTTATATATTTACATTGGAGAATATTGATCTAAAAAACATTGTAGCAATCATGATGAAATGTTAGTGGTAAACCTGTGAAAACTATTTTGTAAGGTTAGTGGTGAACTTGAAAAAACCATTATGTAAGGTTAGTGGTGAACCCTTGAAAACTATTCTTTAAGGTTAGTGGTAAGCCTGAGAAAATCATTATGTGAGGTTAGTGGTGAACCTAAAAAAACATTCTGTAAGGTTATTGGTGAACCTATGAAAACTCATTTTAGAAGGTTATTGGTGAACCTAGAAAACCAATTGCAGATGAGTGTGAAGGAAGAAATGTGCGGTGGAACATGTATGCAGAGAAGATCATGAGAACATGGAAGTGAAACATGCTACAATCAGAAAATAAAATATATTGTACCATATAAAAACTATATGGGGGGAATGTTGGGATTAGTTTTCATATTGAGTGGAAATAGGTATTTACAGGATGGTAAATAGTAATAGGTTGATTTATCGAGAGGTAAATATTAGTTACTAAGTTATTGTTAACTGTATGGTTAATACAATAAGTTTGTATATCAGAATATTGTTATAATAACAATGTTATAATAATAGATTTTATATTGGCTTATTGTTTATATTATTGGTAACAATAATATAAACTATTATAGGAGTTCCAATGATTTTATAGGTAAGAGAATATTGGAGATATTATAGGAAACATTATTCCTATAAATATGTAACATGTCCTAGATGTATTATAATTAGAGAAAAGAAATAATATATTTATGTTGAAAGAATCTACTGTGTTTGTCTCTCTCCATTATTTGTTTGCATGAGTTGATTCATTGTATAATCTCTTCAAATACCCATCAGATTGGAAATGTCTTGAGACTAGAAAAAGTTTTAATGCAAAAATGGTCTCTCTAATTTGGTAGCATTTGCATTGTTCACTAAACTATACTAAGCAGACTACATAAAATATTCTAATACTGCAACCCATGCCCTAGATTATCTCCAATAGTCCAAAAACAAGAGGGTTTAATCGCATTGCTTTATGTGGTGTGTATAAAATACACATCAATAGGTAAGGAAAATTAGTGCTATAAGGAGGGCACTAGATTCCCACAATTTGTGACATATCTTGTGGTTAATTTTTGCTCCAATGTCCTTTACACTTGTTGTCTCTTGTTATGTGTTTAAAACCCACATCAACATAATCAATCCATGTATTATTATTATTATTATTATTATTATTATTATTATTATTATTATTATTATTATTATTATTATTATTATTATTATTATTATTATTATTATTTCTTGTCTTATTTAGGGATTCACCCTAAATAGGAGGATAGTTGAGTCACAACCATCCATCATGGGTTGGTATGGGATCATTTCTCACCTATAACTATTTTACAGTTGTATTTTATAATTAATTATTAATTGGATAATACAAAGTAACCTTTATAATTATTTAATACTAGAGTGTAAGCTTATATCTCTCCCTTCACCTGAGGAGGTTGATATGAGTAAGCCTCTACCTAAGGAACATGATAGTAATGAATATTATGCCATAGATCTTAAGGGAATTTTAAAAATAGATGCTTTTGGATATGACATAATATTTGTGATCTCATTGATAACATTATTCATCTTAACACACTTATGAATGTCTTGGGACCATAACCAAATGAGAATTAAAAATTGAAAATATTTTATGATTCCTTTCCAAATCAAGAGGCAATGAAAATTAAAGTGAATTATGACTTGCATATGACTTATAATGCATAACCTCCTCTACAAACATATGGGAATCCATTATATGGTATTATTGGTGTACTTACAGTCACATCAATACAACAACCTGTGATTACATTTGATGACAATGAGATTTTGAATGATGATTCTCATTGTAATTCATTTTTTGCACATGTATACATTTATTCACACCTTATACATAGTGTCATGGTAGATAATGATTCAAGTGAAAATGTATGTATCATGACATTCCTTACTAGTATCAGATATGTAAATACAAATTTGATGGGTACACCAAAATATTAAGAGGATTTTATGGTAAGATATGGAACCCTCTTGGGCACATTATTTTACCATTCAATGTGGTCCTTGTAACATTGCTAATTTATTATTAGTTTTACAATGTCCATGGGTATTTTACATGTTATTAGGAAAAACTTGGATACATAAGCTTTGTGTAGTACCATCTTTAGTACATATATGTGTGAAGTATATACATTTTAATAGGGTTGTTGTAATTTTTAGTATTCCATATAAGTTCGTATTTAGCTAGAGGCATTTCCTCCTCCACCCTCTGTTGGGAGATAAACCAGAAGCACACAATTTGATTACCAAACCAAGCAACTTAATATGCGAAAATTAACCAGATTCACCAAGTAACTAGAATTCAGAATAACACAAGATATGAGAGACAATACACAACTTGTATTAACACTTTATACAGAAAAGAATACAATAAAGAAGATGCCACTTCTTCTCCATCACCTTACAGAGGTTTCCCACACCTCAAGTGAACAGTAATTCTTCTCCCCAAAGCTCTCCCTCTCAGGTCCCAACACCCAACTCAAATACAGAGTTGGTGTTCACCTCCTGTGCTCCACGCACACCACAAGTGCTCCACACACTCAAACAAGTACTCCACGTACTTCAAGTAGATCTCCCATGAACCTGCAACAACCTGCAATTCAACAGACCATACTTATGGAAGGAACTCCCTTACCTTCCTCTCTGCTCTATCCGAGTACACACCTGTACTCCAAGTAGATCCTGCCTGATACTGCTCCCTGTTGTGTTGTTGTCTATATGATCCTGCACACCTGCAAATCAAACACGGTTCTGCTCCCCTATGAACCTTGACCTTGCACACACATACACCTGCAGATCAACGATCTTACTTACCATGTAGATCACTCTACACCCTGAAGAACCCTTGTCCTTGCCTCACCAAGTCCTTATGATTCTCCAACCAGTACCAAGCTTGGCACTGATAGGGAACTAGGAGGAACACCCTTACTCACTTCACACACAGAAGGAGCAAACTTTGCTCAACTCAAACTAGAACAACTTTTCCAATACAACCATGAGTCTATTATATAGATCTCATCCAAACAATAATTAGACATCTAATTACAATAATTAGATCCGCAGCTCTCAGTCTAAAAATAGCTCTAATCATGCAAACACTTGGTTCGTTAGCTAACTGCCCGTAATAAGCGCAGTCCGAACCACATAGACGACCGACGTCGGTCCCTGTCTGCCTGGGGGTCGCCGACGCCGGCCGATCCATGACTGACGTCGGTTGCTTCCTTGTCTAATACTGCCGACGTCGGTTGGCCAGACCAAACGCCAGTCTCCGTGACACTTCTGCAACTCTCCTGCAACCTCCTCCATGTCTGCATCAGTGAAGCTTTTAGCTCCACAACCTAACAATCTCCCACTTGGAGATAAATAGCTGCACTGTACCTGTACCTGTACTCCATCTAATCTGTTTCCTGGTTTGTATCCCTCTTCAAGATCAATCCTGAAGACAACCCACCACACAACCTATGATGTACCTCCTGTCATCTGAGTACCCTGCCACATCCGAACCTATAAACACATGTAGTGAAGTCCTGACCCTGCATAGCATGAATCCCTGCTGTCGGTCCCTCTCAAGTACCTGAGAACCCACTTCCCTGAATTAGCTCCTAACTCTCTGATAGCTCCCACTGCATGGGAATACTCATGTATATACCAGACCTCATGTGATTTTGGACACTGTACCTGTCCAGCCCTTAGTGTGCTCCGACTCTGCATCCTGAACCTCGCCAACACCTGATTCACATCAGCTCCCACTCGAGACAAAATCAACCTGTGATCTCCATGTCTCCCATGTCAAATAATTTTGCTGCTCCAAACTCCTCCTGACATGCCACTAAACTAATCTTACCCTTAGCTCAGCAAAACCCTATATGTACAATCCTGCTAGCAAAACATACCATCCACATACAGCAACAGAATGATGTCATGACTCATCATCCACCTGGTAAGACAAAACCACAGTAGTTACCCTGACATTGACTGAAGCCATGCTTCGTCCTCCACCTGTCAAAGCCTGTACCACTGTCCTGCAGCTCCTCAAGACCATATACCTGGTCTTCCGTCTCACGTATCCGTTCTCTCTATTCTTCTACTAAGGTATCCATTCGTCTCTATGCTTTCATACCAGTTGGCAACCCTACCAAAAAAACACACCTGTTTGGTTCTCCTCCAAGGAATCACATCCTCATCCATGCCAAGCTCACACCTGTTTCCTGGATCCTTCCTGCTCTACAATCAGCAACATGTATAAAGAAGAGGAACAACGAATTTTAGGGCCTACTTACGTCTTCAGTCCTCCGTATGGGTGTTTGAGACTCCTTGACAGGGTGTTATCCACCCAAAATCTGTTACAGTGACCGACCTCGATCACTCCACAGTCTGCATCCGACCGAAGTCAGTTCCATGCGTCTGTCCCTGACTACAGACCCTGCGGTGTCCCTGCTGCCGACGTCGGTCCTCTGACCGACATCGATCTTACATACTGCCGACGTCGGTCCCATGACCGACGTCGGTCTTAATCTGCCTGACATTGCCGGCTTCAGTCTGCACATGACCGACATCGACGCCTGTCTGTTTGACGCTGGTTCCTCCTAACCAACATCGGTACCTGTGTTCGCCTGTGAGTGATGACTTTTTACCCGCGAGCTTCTTTGAATCAAAACCCATGTCCAAACTGCCCTGCTCAAAAGTATCCAGCACCATCCACTGGGTTCTGTCCGCCATCTCCTCCATAAACACCAAGGCTTTCCAGTTCTTAAGCCTGTCAAATATATCTGTCTTCCGCTTAAGAACATGCATCTCCTTCCTGCTCATGTGACCAAGCCTACGAAGCCACGTCTCCGCAACAGAAGAAGAATCATTAATATAAACAAGTAGATAAAGGGTACCTGTTTTCTTACCACCAGCTAATTTAAGTGCATCCGCTGTGAGAGTTCTTGTGCATCTCTCATCACCCAATCTTTCTGAAGAAATTAGCCATATCTCCAAACCTGGGACCTGCATGACCTTCATCAACACCTGTGTGTTGGCCGCCTGCAATTTCAGCTTCACTTCCCCTTTGCCAATTCTTTGGCAAGGCTCACCAGCTCCTCTACCTAGGGCTGCATGGAAAGAGGCAACCGAATCTTTTATCCAAGATTCAACTTTATCCAAGAAACCTCCCAGAGCATCCTGTGCAACAACACCTGCTACATCTGCTTCTTCAGTTTCTTCATGCTGATCTGCTACCAACCAACAATATTCTTTTACCTGCTCTTTCTTTCCATAGGACCGTGAGTAACCATCTGTGCTTTTCAACTCCTCCATTCTTAGCTTACTTTGATCTGTTGTTGCTCTACTCCCACTCGATCAGAAACCCCTGAGAGTGCCCTGTAACCAAACACAAAACCTTGCTTCCTGCAACCTTAGCTCTGATACCACGTGTTGGGAGATAAACCGGAAGCACACAATTTGATTACCAAACCAAGCAACTTAATATGTGGAAATTAACCAGATTCACCAAGTAACTAGAATTCAGAATAACACAAGATATGAGAGACAATACACAACTTGTATTAACACTTTATATAGAAAAGAATACAATAAAGAAGATGCCACTTCTTCTCCACCACCTTACAGAGGTTTCCCACACCTCAAGTGAACAGTAATTCTTCTCCCCAAAGCTCTCCCTCTCAGGTCCCAACACCCAACTCAAATACAGAGTTGGTGTTCACCTCCTGTGCTCCACGCACACCACAAGTGCTCCACACACTCAAACAAGTACTCCACGTACTTCAAGTAGATCTCCTATGAACCTGCAACAACCTGCAATTCAACAGACCATACTTATGGAAGGAACTCCCTTACCTTCCTCTCTGCTCTATCCGAGTACACACCTGTACTCCAAGTAGATCCTGCCTGATACTGCTCCCTGTTGTGTTGCTGTCTATATGATCTTGCACACCTGTAAATCAAACACGGTTCTGCTCCCCTATGAACCTTGACCTTGCACACACATACACCTGCAGATCAACGATCTTACTTACCATGTAGATCACTCTACACCCTGAAGAACCCTTGTCCTTGCCTCACCAAGTCCTTATGATTCTCCAACCAGTACCAAGCTTGGCACTGATAGGGAACTAGGAGGAACACCCTTACTCACTTCACACACAGAAGGAGCAAACTTTGCTCAACTCAAACTAGAACAACTTTTCCAATACAACCATGAGTCTATTATATAGATCTCATCCAAACAATAATTAGACATCTAATTACAATAATTAGATCCGCAGCTCTCAGTCTAAAAATAGCTCTAATCATGCAAACACTTGGTTCGTTAGCTAACTGCCCGTAATAAGCGCAGTCCGAACCACACAGGCGACCGACGTCGGTCCCTGTCTGCCTGGGGGTCACCGACGCCGGCCGATCCATGACCGACGTTGGTTGCTTCCTTGTCTAATACTGCCGACGTCGGTTGGCCAGACCAAACGCCAGTCTCCGTGACACTTTTGCAACTCTCCTGCAACCTCCTCCATGTCTGCATCAGTGAAGCTTTTAGCTCCACAACCTAACACCCTCACCACCACTGTAATATATTATTCAATGTATTTAGGTTCAATCTATGCATTGAATTATACAACTTACTAAGGTTCATTATATTTAGATAGTTTAGAGGAAGGTAATTGATTTTTGTAGATGACCAGAGCTTCAATTCTCATTACATCAAAGGGTTATTCATGACTCACAATAAAAAAATTCTACTCCTTCATGTCCTATGCTAGTTTTACAGATGGTTCATTATGTTCCAAAATTAATACAATCACATGTTTCTCATACTTTATAGTAGATTTCAAAGGATATTGTGGTCCTTATAGTTACACATCACACACAGGGTCCTATGATTCATGATGATGATGATAGTTACATTACACCATAAGATCATTTCTCAAATTAAAGATCATTTATTTAGGACCTTGCCTTATTGTGTGACTTTATTTGATTGAGTGTATTAATGTATGCATCTTTTGTTAAGCCATTGCCTTCTTACACAATTTTTGGTTCATTGAGTTTTTAATTATATGACTCTTTCTTTGGGCCCTTTATTCTATGACTTTTTATTTTTATGTATTTTTCTATTTGTGAAATTTGATTTTCCATTATGTGTGGCCCTTGTCTTGTGAAACATTTGAATTTCCATTGTGTGTGGCTCTTACATTATGTGACACTAAGTGATATTGTCTGTAATTTTATTGTGTGCATTATGGCCATGACATTTTTGTGCTAATGAGTGGATAAATATAGAATTTTATACTAAAATTATGGTGTCATGATCCATATCACACACCTCCTTATTTTAATGTGATGTCATGATCCAAATCATGCACCTTTATTATGTAGTTTATTATTTAATGCTTATATTAGTGATGGTTAATACTATGTGCCTAATTCCTTGACATGACACTTGTATGCCTTACACTAAATGTTTCATTTATGATTTGATAATAAATTATTACTATGATCATATATTCTCCACATGTTATAATGCATTTATAAATGATTACATATTTGTATACAACATGATGCAGTTAACTCTTTTCTTTTGAGATGAATAATTCACATGTTGCATCTCCCATCTCAAAATATGGTCATATTAATGGGATTGGAACACAAATTAAATCCTCCATTTATATAAATTTCATATTTTGGGATAACATACATGGATCAAAGAGTTTATATTAGTTAAAATAATTATTTTGGTTTGAATTATGGTAGAAATATTTATAGATTGATATAGATTTTTGGGGCATATGCAAAAAAATATATATGAACATGAGTTATAGGTTTTCAAAAAAATTATATTTGGGACAAAGTGAGATATAGATGCATAAAATTTTATACCATGTTAGTACCAGTTTAACTAGATTGGGTGTATGAACACTATTCATGTGTCAACTATTGCAGTTTTCTCTTTTCACACCAATTTGATTGGATTGGGGGCAAGAACACTAGTGATGTATCTAATATTATATTTTTTTATGTTAGCAATAATTTGATTATATTATGGGGCATGAATATTTTTTATGCACACACACTAATACACTTTTTAATTCTCAAGAACAAGGCATTTATGTGACATTGATGGTACCAAATGTATCATATTTAAGACATAATTTCATATGTAGTGTTGATTAAACCTACATAAGCATAATATAAGCTCTTATTTCATAATGAGGTTCAAAATTAGTTAATTGAGTAGTGTAGTTGAGGTTCAAAATCACTCATTGACCTAGAACAATTCCCTCTTCATGAGGGTTCGGTTGTTTTTTTCCCAACCTTTGGCCCTAGCCTTAGTACATTTATCCATTGTGGCATGATCACCTTCAATCTCCAATGATTTATTAGGAATCCCAAATTTAAAGTGATTAAAAAAGAAACACATTCTCTAATGCTCTAATAAGTTTCATAGGGAAATAAGGTTCACCCATTTGTAGGTGTATCCTTTCTTTTCTATTTGAATTTAAAAGTTTCTTTTAATTTCAATTTTCATTTCACATATGGACATTGATTGGCATATGTTCATTGCAAGTTTGCATGGAAAAGTTCCACATTTGGATCCTTCTCCTAAATAAAAAGTATGTATGCAGACTTGGGTACTTCTCTTTATTATTTTAATCTAGCATTATATTTCATTTCAATACTAAAATGAAAGGGGAGAATTTGTAGACACTAAAATATAGTATTTGACACTTCAATTTCAGTCTTGGCCTATCTTCACCTTACATGACTTTTGCATATACATATGGATCTTGCACACCCTTGTCCTTTATCCAAATGCTTTTTATGGGTATAACCTTATCGATTTTATATTAGTCACCTACAATTATTCCATAGTATGTACCTAACCTATTCATTATCATATTCATACTGACTTTAGAACATTAAATAATTATCCATACCTTTTATATGATTTCATCATACTTAGAAACCTATGCAATTTTAGAGGTTTCTAACTCTAACATACCTATCCCAATGCCAAGAAATGGTCCTTTTTAAAATTAAAATTATCTTTATGGTTTATCCTATACTTTTTACATGTTAGTGGCATCATAAATAACCCAAAGATTCCCATATATATACACAGTAGGTTAAGCCTATTTCACTATTTTAAATCATCTAACATTATCAAGTAAGCATAAAGAAAACCTATTATTTCACTTCCACATTTAAAGGGATTGCCATAAACTTCCTATTTTAGAAATTAATCATAAGGATCAAGACCTATCCAAGTTTGAATCACCTAAGTCAAGCCAATTTTTTCATTGGCAACTGTTGAAAGCTAGATTACATGTTACATTCATAAATAGAACACCATTTCACACATACATGTGACAAGGAGAAATATGCAAAGTTTTAATCCATATTCATAGTATTGGATACATAGATAGAACTCATCTATTCGTTGGGGATTTTTTTAGGTTAGATTAAACCATCTCTTTTCCCCTTTTACAAGCCTAATCTTAGAGTCAAAATTGGAGCTATGATTTCAAAGATGAGATATATTTTATAGATTTGCACACATAGCGAGCACATGATATCACACATGAAGACATATTTCAACTAGATGTGATGGCATATGCTAAAAAAGTGAGGCACATATTTATATTATTAATCCATAAATAATATACACTTGTGTCATACATTATCAACTTGAGCCTAATGAACTCATCCATAAACTCTTGTTCTTCATCTGAGTGACTTATAATCCATTTTCCAACCATTTATGTTACCTAAATTTGGTCTTTTACATACACATAAAATAACACACTAAGTATTCCTTGTATAATTTTCATAAAATAGAAAGTGCAATTGTGAAATTATATTTTACTTCTATAATTAGATCAATGTTTTATTATAACACATTAGATAATCTTAATCAGTGTTAAAGTTATGTATTATTACATCAATCAAATAAAAATTAAGGTAAAACACCAACCATGTTAAGTTGTGTTTAAAGTAAACACAACCATGACTCATTATTGGCATATTTTTTATCTAATTGGACCCATCAAAACTACAATTATTCGAATTAAAGAAAGCATGCTATGATTATTTATGTTATACACATAGCCTATGGCATACGAATCCAACATAATTAATAACATCCAATCCTCTCTTACTATAAAACATTTAAGAAAAACATTATTAACATTTAAAACTTAGATATGGGATGCACAAGAGATTCAAGGTGTTGACCAAAGTCCAATTATTTTAAAGTAGTATTAGTTTTGTAACATATTGACCAAGCCAAAATGGAAAGATTTTTTTAGTTTGAAATGGTGTTAAGAAATTTTAAGTTTGAATTTCAACCATTTGTATTCTTGTTAATGGATTCTGAATGGAAAGACAAAAATGCTTCTCATGGGGCAGAATTTTCAACTTGTCCACGTCTAGGTTTGTAGTTTTAGTTAGAAAATAGGTGATGACATTAATTTTTTAATAATTTAATTAGATGGAAAGGAAAATCCAAATATGGTTTCCATGATTGACTTGCCAAGAGTAATGTTAGTGAAATTTGTGCAAATTTAGTGAATTTCTTTACATATTATGTCTTATTCTCTTTCACTATTTAAATCATTATTTTTAATGACATAGTATGTATTTACATTCTAGTCTTACCCAATTAAATGTAAATTAATTAATGGGATATAAAATTTGTAAATAATTACAAGACTTATTCAAGAGATATATTTGATTTGGGTTGATAAGGTATGTATTTAGAGGTATTTTAAATAATACTATTAAGATTAATTAATTGAAAATCTATACTTCAAATTTAAAATTATTTTTATTTTCTTAATTTTAAGTTCTCTTAATTTATTATTAAATTTATATTGAAAATAATTTTCTAAAAAATACTGAAAGATATTAATTTAGAGGTACCTCTTGGATTTTTCACATATCACATTGATTAATGAATATATTACCTTCTCTATAAATTTTCTATTGGTAGGTGATAAATGTCCACAAGTTAGATGCACTATAGTTTCGGGATCTTAAAAAAATCAATAAAAAATGGGGGGCTCCAAAATCCACCATATATCTAATATATTACCAAAAAACTATCAACTTCTTCAATAAAGAACAAAAAAAATCATATGAAAATCAAATGAACATCGAATTCAAGGTTTAAACTTCAATAAATGGTCAAGTAGATGTTAAATTTGAGGTTGAACATTAATTATTAACATCACAGACATTACAATCCTCCACACCCTCAGTTACCATTTTAGGTTATGCATATTGAGGTAATAATAAAAAAATAGTCATTATAACCTAACCATAAAATTAGAATGTGAAGAGAAAATAGACCCAATAAAATTAAATGAGATAATCAATGCTAACAGAATCCTCAAGCTAACATACTAATAAAAATGGCACACACACAAGATTACATAATATATGGTTTTCACCTAGGAAACCCCTTTTGGGTAAAAAACCCAAAACAATAACTCTTTTTTTATTGTGTTAACTTAATCATTTCATAATACAATAACGTACTTTCAAGATCTAATTTTCCCATAATATGTGTGGGTATATATGCATATCAATAGGTAACCATAAAATCAATATTACAATACCATGGGTACCAAAACCATGGGATTTATAACAAAATACATGTCAATATGGTCTTAAAAATATAAAGTCTAGTAAAGTGTAAATCATGGAAAATATACAATACATTTCCAACATAACTCCTGGCAATGAAATTCAAACGTAAATGTTATAAATTTTATTTATTTATTTATTTACTTATTTTTAGGATTGAAATGATAATTTTTTACTTACTAGGTTTTTTCTCTATGTGCATTGCCACTACTTTTTCCTTTTTTATAGTCTTTCATTATGCGGTCCTTTCTAGATTATGTAGGATATTCTCATTTATTTCCCCTCTAGGTAACCTTTCCATAGGGCAAGCTTAGCCTATATTATGTCCTCTTATCCATTATGTTGGCTATTTAATTTGCAATGGAAGATAGTGGAGCTCTAAGAACTGGGGCCTTAGCTCAAATGTCTGAGGAAGTGCATACCCAAAGTCTTCCATGAGGTACAAAATATGAACCTAATGATAAAGTACATATTCCTAAGTTTAACTCTACTGTTCAATTGTTAGAACATTTTAGTTTAATAGGCTATTTTGTTGGTCACATTTCCTATTAAAGTATGCTCAAATTTTGGGTTTGATCTTCTTGGATTCCTCATGGCATCAAGCTTGAAAGTATCCAAAATATGACTAAGGGTTTATTTTTATTACATTTCACTGACCCTCACTATGTAGGAGTGATTATGAATAAATATACCACCTGGTATGTTCACAACTCCCTTATGGTTATTACACCTTAGATAAGGGATTTTATAGTATCTAAGCATAATGCTCTTAAAGTCCTAGTTTAGGTCGAGTTTCCTAGTTTATCAATACCTTATTGGCATTTCATCAACCAAATTATGTCCTCCATTGGTTGTGTATTTTACCAAAAACCTACTCAATTCTATTCATCTCATCCCTAAAAGAGTATCTGTGTTGAAGTTGATTTATGAAAATACCTTAAGGATGTTGTGGATATCCAGGTTGGTGATTCTCATCATTCTCAATGTGTCTTGTATATTGAATTTCCCAATACTTGTTCTCACTATCAAGCTATTGATCACAATATAAAATATTTATAATTATATTTTCTTCGTAACAAACCAACACCCAACCCTACTATTGATAACTCTAAGAATACTCATAAATATAGTTGGAAAATTGTATGGGGCATAAAAATAATTGTAATAAGATTGTTATCAACTAAAACCTTATTAGCAATGCTAAATTCTCTTAAAGATCTATTCCATAAGATCCCATGTCAAATGCTCAACCCACTAGGGATTATACTCAGTTAACTCAACCCAATAGGGAGTTTGCTCATATCAAAGTTGAAATAGTTAAACCCACATTTTTCAACACTCCCATAGTTGACAATATTCTTTCCAGTTCTCATGTCTCTACCTATATAATATTACAAGGGATTTATCCAGATGATTTATCTCTCCTCTCACAAGGAATAATTAAATGCTATCATAATCCTTCATGATGTTCTCTATAACACTCTCATATATGTCCTCATCAAGAGGACATGACAGGCAAAAAGTATGTGGTGGAATATGCAAATAGACAGTCATTTCAATTTTAGGATTTTATGTATTCCAACAATGCACAATTTTCAAAAAATATTATAAAGCCCTGTTATGCTTGGGTTATAAGGATATGTCTCTTAAAACCCATAATATCTTGGGTAATACTTTCAAAATAAATTTATATAAATGGACATTCTCTCCTTTTAAGAAGTTAAGGTGGCAGATTTCCTTCTTTGTGTTGTCAATTAAGTTATTTGGCCTAATAGCCTTGTTTTAAAAGGCTATCATGATGAGGGTTATGGAGGTTTATTTAATTTTCTTTATAAAAAATGGAGTCTACATTATGTGGATTATGGATATAACCCCACCAATTGTGTCATCTAGGTGACTTTTAATATTGATAACCACTCTTTTGGGATCATTAATGTGTACACCTCAAATGACACTCATGAAAGGTTAGCTTTATGGCAATGGATTGATAATGAACTCCTAGATTCCAATTGGGACATATGTGGTGACTTTAATATGGTAGAACAACTTGATAACAATATCTATCATTTTTTGATGTATTGGACAGTTAGAAAAATGGAAGGTGGGATTTTAAAGGGAAATAAATTTTGGTTTTTATATGTCAGATTTTATCCTTTTTGATCACTCACGCATCCACTGTTGCATCATGTGCACAATTCAAGTTGAGCCATTTAGTGGTGGTGCTTAAACAAACCCATTTATATGAACTTCAACTAAAAGTGGTAGATCTTAGGCAGCACATTCAAATTGTAGACAATTACAATTCTTGGGGGCTCAAATATGGGTCTAATTGAATTGGCTCAAAGTGGGAGACAAAATATCCAAGTAATTATTTCACATGATCAAATCCAAATAATTTAATTATTATATTAAATTCATTTAGGATAGTATCCAATGCCTTACTGAAGTTTCAGATATCTTTTAAGTGGCACTACGAACAAGTTTTCAAAGCCCAAGAACCATATCTTGAGTGATGACAAGCCTTTCCCAATTCCTTTCAATTTTTCCCTATAAGTTAACTCTTCCACAAAGATTAGATTTCATTATGAATCTCTCCATTAAGGATTTTTAGGAGGCTTTCATGAAAATAGACATTGACAAAGCTTCTAGGTGTGATTGATTTCCCTATGAGTTCTATAATAAAATGTGGGATATCATTGGTTTGATCTTATATTAGGTTTACCATGAATCTTTGAATACCCATTATTTTGGGTTAGAAATAACAAGGAACACATTAAATTCATTCCCAAGTAGGGATACCCTAATTTAATTGATAATTGGTGACCCATCACTTTACTCAATGTCTCATACAATATCATTGCTAAAGCACCTGTGCTCCATCTTCACCATCTCTTCCCTTTGATAACAAGTCTTGAATAAACAATATTTATTTAAATTAGATACATACTAGATAAAATATTTTTGTGTAGAAGGATATAGAATGAGCTCACTGTTCCAATCAAAATTATATGGTCATAAAAATTGATTTTGAGAAATCCTACAACTGTATTGAATGGTCCTTCCTTTTGGATATGTTAAAAGCCATAAGTTTTAGTCCTAATTTCCTAAAATTAAATCTAATGATCTTTCAAATGCTTCAGATTTATTTTATATTAATGGAATCAACTCTAAACAATTTGGTCTCTTCATATCCATTAAAAAAGGATTCTTATTGTTGCCTACTTTATATGTAATTATTGTAAAAGGATTCAGATATCTATTGGCCAAAACTCAATCTTAAGGTCTTGTTCAAGGAATTTATCTCACCATTGAGGTACCCTATCAACTCCTCAATGGTCATTTTATGTATGACTCATTTATTACTCTCATCAAGGATGATATTAATATTATTAATGCTATCCAATGTCTTTATACTTTCCAACTTCCCTCTATGTCTTTTATTAAATGGTGAAAAACACAATATTATAAACAATCCTTCTTCTCTCTACTGTTAGGTTGTGGAGCTAAAAGCTTCACTGATGTAGACATGGAGGAGGTTGCAGAAGAGTTGCGGAGTGTCACAGACACCGGCGTCGATCAGGCCAACCGACGTCGGTAGGAAGGAGACAGGGAACAACCGACATCGGTCATAGATTGGCTGGCGTCGGCACCCCCAGGCAGACAAGGACCGACGTCGGTCACCTATGGTTCGAGCTGCGAGTATATTACGGGCAGTTGGTTGACGAACCAAGTGTTTACATGTTTAGAACTAATTTTAGACTGAGAGCTGCGGATCTAATTATTGTATTAGATGTCTAATTATTGTTTGGATGAGATCTATTTAAGAGACTCATGGTTGTATTGTAAAAGTGTGCTAGAAAGCCATAGAGATTTTAGAGAGAGCTAGTGTAGCTCCTCCTAGTTCCAAAGGGGTGCTGAGAGTGTATGATTAGGGAGAGTTGCAGGGTCTGCAAGGTCAAAGAGCTGATCCACCAGGGTATTGGTTGAAGAATCATAAGGACTTGGTGAGGTAAGGACAAGGGTTCTTCAGGGGTGTAGAGATATCTACATGGTGAGTAAGGTCTAGTGATTTGCAGGTAGCAGCAGAGAGCAGGAGATCTACTTGGAGTATGGTTGTGTACTTGGTGAACTGGCAGCGCGTTACTGACTGGTTGGAGAGGTGAACATCAATTTTGTTTTGGAGTTGATTATTGTGACCGAGAGAGAGAGGGAAGAAGGTCTTGAGGTGTGGCGAACATTTGAGGTGGAGGAAGAAGTGGCATCTTCCTTATTGTATATTCTTCTGAGTGATTATTAATACAATTGTGTATTGTCTCTCAATTCTTGTGTTGTTTCATATTTCTAGTTACTTATTAATTCTGGTTAAATTTCGTATTTAGTTGCTAATACAAGAAGTAATCATATGTGCTCTAATTGGTAGAGCAAGATCCTAACTAAGTAGGCATCGGAGCATGTTTATTGTTTTAGGTTCCTGACAAGTGGTATCAAAGCTTTTGGTTGGGTTGAATAACAGGTGGTTCAGATCTAGTAGTGTTTTTGATTACAGGTCACTCGCAGGGGTTTCAGATTGAGTGGGAGTATAGCAATGGCAGAAGGAAGTAAGCTATGAATGGAGAAACTGAATAGCATGAATGGTCTGATTGATGGAAAGAAAGAGCAGGTAAATAAAGATTGTTGGTTGGTAGCAGATCAGCAGGGAGGAGCAGATGTTGCAGGGGATGCTGCATAGGATGTTCTGGATAAAGTGGAATCTTGGTTAACAGATTCTTTTGCCTCTTTCCATGCAGTTTGAAATAGAGCATCTTTTCATGGGTATGTCTTTGGAGACTTTGGAGAGATTTATTTAGGAGTTGGAGAGCCTTGTCAGATGACTGATGAAGGGGAAGTGAAGCTGAAATTGCAGACGGATGACACACAGTGGTTGAAGAAAGTCATGCAGGTACCAGTCTTGGAGATGAGTCTAATTTCTTCAGGAAATTTGGGTGATGAGAGATGCACTGTAACTCTCACAGCAGATACACTTGAATTAGATGGTGGTAAGAAAGTAGGTATCCTTTATCTATCTACTTATATTACTGATTCACCTTCTGTTATAGAGATGTGGCTTTGTAGGCTTGGTTACATATGTAGAAGGAGAATGCAGGTTTTAAAGCGAAAGTCAGATGTCTTTAACAAGCTAAAGAACTGAAAAGCCTTGGTGTTCATGGAAGAGATGATGGATAGAGATCAGGTGAGGGAACTAAATTATTTTGAGCAGGGCTATGTTGATTTGAACAGGGTTTTGATCCATGGAGAGCTTGCGGGTAAAAAGTTATCACTCACAGGCAAACACAGGTACCGGCGTCGGTCAGACAATAACTGACGTCGGCAGAAGGAAGACCGACGTCGGTCATGAAGGAACCGACGTCGACAGAAAGGATACCGGCGTCGGCCAGGGAGACGACGTCGGTAGTCAGGGTCAGTGCAGGGAATCGACATCGGTCGGGAGCAGACTGGGAGATGGCTGAGATTGGTCACTAGAACGGATATTGGGCGGACAGCAAGCTATCAACAAGTCTCAAACGCTCATGTGGAGGTCAGAAAGGGTAAGTGAACCTCATATTCATTGTTCACCTTCTTTATATTGCTTACTGATGGTTGAGAACCAGGAAGATGTGAAGAGGCAATGCAGGTAGAATCCAGATACAGTGGGAGCTTGGCATGGATGAGGAGTGTGAGTCCTTGGAGAAGAACTAAACAAGTATTTGTTGGTAGAGTTGTCAGCTGGAAGAAAGCACTGAGAGACAGATGGATTCCCATAGTTAAAGAAGAGAGTGGATGGATACAAGAGACAGAAGGCCAAGGCATATGGTCTTGAAGAAGCTGCAGGATAGTGGTACAGGTTTTGACAGGGGGATGACTAAGCATGACTTTAGTCAATGTCAATGTAACTATTGTGATTTTGTTCTTACCAGGTGGATGATGAGTCGCGACATTATCCAGTTACTGTACGTGAATGGTATACTAGTTATAGGTTCAAAGATACAGGGTTTTGCTGAGCTAAGGGTAAGGTTAGTTCAGAGGTGTGTCATGAAGAATTTAGAGCAGCAAAATTCTTTGGCATAAGAGACATGGAGATTTTATCTCCAGTGGGAGCTGATGTGAAGACGGTGTTGGTAGGGTTCATGATGCAAGATGCAGAATCAGAAAGCACACCAAGGGCTGGACAGTTCAAGCTTAGCTTTGAACAGGGTTCGAAATCACATGAGGTCTAGTGTAGGCCTAAATTTTCCCAAGCAGTGGGGGTTGTCAAAAAGTATGGAGCCAATTCGGGGAAGGAGTACTGGAGGTCAGTTTAGTGGGATCAGCAGCAGGGATTCTTGTTATGCAGGTTCAAGGTCTTCACTACATGGATGTGTAGGTTTGGATGTGGTAGGTTACTTGAATGACAGGTATAGCATCATAGATTGTGTGGTGGTTAGTCTTCAGGATTGAGCTTGAAGAGGGATACAAGCCAGGGAATAATTTAGACGGGCTATAGATACAGGTATAGGTGCAGCTGTTTATCTCCAAGTGGGAGATTGTTAGGTTGTGGAGCTAAAAGCTTCACTGATGCAGACATGGAGGAGGTTGCAGAAGAGTTATGGAGTGTCACAGACACCAGCGTCGGTCAGGCCAACTGACGTCGGCAGGAAGGAGACAGGAAATAACTGACGTCGATCATAGATCGGCCAGCGTCGGCACCCCCAAGCAGACAGGGACTGACATCGGTCACCTGTGGTTCGAGCTGCGAGTATATTACGAGCAGTTGGTTGACGAACCAAGTGTTTGCATGTTTAGAGCTAATTTTATACTGAGAGCTATGGATCTAATTATTGTATTAGATGTCTAATTTTTATTTAGATGAGATCTATTTAAGAGACTCATGGTTGTATTGTAAAAGTGTGCTAGAAAGCCATAGAACTTTTAGAGAGAGCTAGTGTAGCTCCTCCTAGTTCCAAAGGGGTGCTAAGAGTGTATGATCAGGGAGAGCTGCAAGGTCTACAAGGTCAAGGAGCTGATCCACCAGGGCACTGGTTGAAGAATCATAAGGACTTGGTGAGGCAAGGACAAGGGTTCTTCAGGGGTGTAGAGATATCTACATGGTGAGTAAGGTCTAGTGATTTGCAGGTAGCAGCAGAGAGCAGGAGATCTACTTGGAGTACGGTTGTGTACTTGGTGAACTGGCAGCGCGTTACTGACTGGTTAGAGAGGTGAACATCAATTCTGTATTGGAGTTGATTGTTGTGATTGAGAGAGAGAGGGAAGAAGGTCTTGAGGTGTGGCGAACCTTTGAGGTGGAGGAAGAAGTGGCATCTTCCTTATTGTATATTCTTCTAAGTGATTATTAATACAATTGTGTATTGTCTCTCAATTCCTGTGTTGTTTCATATTTCTGGTTACTTATTGATTCTGGTTAAATTCCGTGTTTAGTTGCTAATACAAGAAGTAATCATATGTGCTCTAATTGGTAGAGCAAGATCCTGAATAAGTAGGCATCAGAGCATGTTTATTGTTCTAGGTTCCTGACATCTACCTCCTTAGGTGAATCAATATGATTTGAAATGGATTCAACATAATGATATTTTTTTACAAATGGCATTCTTTTTGCATTCTAGGCTTCCCCTTATGTATTATTGTAATATGTGGTGGATCGGGTTGGAAAATATATTTCATATTAGATAACTAAGCCTCTATACCTAGTTGGGAAATTTCAAGTTTTCTCTAAGGTGATTATAGAGACTCATTTTTATTATTATTCCTATTGGTATCCTTCAAAATTCTCTTTTAATAAGCTTGAAAATCTTCTCATATATTTTTTTGGTCTAGTTATTCCATCGACAAAGGTTTCCATAGGGTATCTTAGGAGTATTTATGTCTCCCTAAGCAGGCTAGAGGTATGGGGTTTATTGACATTTCTCACCAAGGTTTGGCTTTTTATGTCAAATGGATTATCCATACCATTTAGTGGAATGAGGCATGTAAATTTTTACTCCGACATTGTATCTCTAAAGGTACTCCTCATGGCCATTCCACTTGTAAAGGTTTAAGATTTTTTAACATTCTCACTCTCTCTCTCTACCCCTATGAAATTTGTTGGGTCCTTTGTGGTTAAAAGCATTTGGAAAGATAAGGGAAAAGTAAACCCTCATTATTATGGAATGGTAATGGATTTAGATATGTTATTTATATCAACCAACATTATTTTTGGTGGTCCTCTGTTATAAATTTTCATGATGTTCCTCTTATAGAAGTTCCTTGGATTTCATTCCCTAAAGATTTTTAGAAGGGAAATTATTATTGTGCAAGAATTATTTTGAAAGAAGACTCAGTTTTGGCCCCCTTGGGTGAATGTAAAATATAAATATAATTTTTTCTCTATGGACAAGGAATATTATGAGGATATCATTATTTTTGTTCCAAAAAATATGCTACACAAAATCACAATGAACTCTTCTCACCCTTGGTGGAAGAAATAGAAATGGTATGTTGACACCCATTTATATAATTGCATCGCTCATAAGGCCTACTAATGATTGTACCCTCATATTCTAATGGTTTAAAATATCAATTCTAGATGGGATGTTTGGTCTTCCCTATCTACTTGGGGTAGATATTTCCAAACTATTTGGATTGTTTGTATTGAACCCAAGCTAGCTCATTTTTCTCAGTATTTTCTCCATCAAGGATTACCACTTAGGAGATGTCTGATATGATAGGGGTGGTTCATCCATCATGCCCATTTTTTAAGCATTTAGAGACTATGATTCACTTATTTTATTTTTTTATCTAAGACCTAAAATGTATGAAATTAGCTTCATGATTTAATTAGCTCTTTTTTGTCCAAAGCCTTTCTATTGGCATCATATCCTTCTTAGTGATGGTTATAGGATGTCAATGAAGTACACCCAAGTTTGGCATACTTTTAGAATGGAAATTTTGTTTTGGATATGGAAATAAATAAATTCATATTTTTTTCTAATGTTGTTTACCATCACTTTTTTATTTATAATAAGTTTATGGTTATAACTAATGTTTTCTAGATATTTAATAGACATTGAGGTGATGCCTCATGTGATATGGATCACTTCCCACCCTTCCATCCCAAGAATGATCCATAGAGATAAGACAATGGCACTCTATGATGAGGATATTGTCTTAGTCATTCATGTCATCTCTCTTGTTGCCAAGCTTAGAGATATCCTCAATACCACCATTCTCCTCCCCCAGCTCCACATGGAGGTTGGGGCTCTCTACCTCCACCTCCTCCATGCACTCAAGGTTGGGGATATCTACCTCTCATGGGGAATCACATATTGAATTACCCACTAAGGATATCACATGATGATTGATAACCACTACTTGATAACAAGTTTATAAAGATTGCACTAGATGTTTCTCCCCACCACTCTGGTGGGGGTGATCCCCATGATAAATACCACATTTTTATATTATTTTACCCATGGTTTTTTATATTTTTTGTGGTTCATTTTCTATGTAATAGATCTTTTTTAGGCTCAACATAGTCTTTTGTTTCTTTGTTCTTACGCTTTGCCTAGTTTTCTACTTTGTGGAATGCTCTCTTATTGCCTTCTCTTTTTGTGAATATTAATGTATATTTTTTATATTAATTAATATAAAAATATATATTTCATAAAAAAATACACTTATTTTTGCAAAATTGTGAGCATGTAGATGGGATTTGTTATATAAATTTCAATGTTTTTTTAAACTCCAAAATATCAAAAACATATTAATATTTGATTACCAAAAACAAGTCAATGTAACTTGGGAGTAAATAAAACATGATAAGAAATACTAAGACAAAAATAAATTTTAGGATTCTTATCTCTATGAGACACTACATTATATTGTCCCTTGCAAAATAATTTTATTTTGAAACTGAACACAAACTTTATGTAGCTTTATAAAAGTGTGGTCATTCATAAAATATTGAAATGACTTAATTAAATTATTGAAATAAGTATAATAAAATACAATTGAAACCTCTTAATTTATGATAAGTTATTTTTACTTCAACATTAAATACATCATCCATGCACATTCCAAATAAATAAAAATCAAACCTACAAAACTTAAAATTGTTTTTAATTTCATAAATAATATTTCTTAATGTAATAAATGACAAAGGAGAGAGTGCAAAACTAATATCTAATTTCATACAAACATGGATAAAGTTATTAGAATCATACAATGCAAAACAAGCCTAGATAACGAGATGAATAAACCCCCCAAAAAAGTAAATAGAGATTATTTCCCATAATAATTTGGATGCTTCTTGAATAATAGTGTTATTCTAAAAAATGTAAAATAGACCTCGTAAATGATAGATATATAAAAACATATCTTACGATCTTTTTCATCAACTCTAGGGCTCTAAAAACCTCTCTTATTATTTAAATTTTATGCAAATCTCTAGGAAATTAATCTCCTTCCTCAAAAACCTAATAAGGAAACCACATTTATAAAAGTTATAAAAATAAGGTATGTATTATAGGGCATGTGTTATCCTTATCTTGATTATTTTCATGCCTATAGGATGTTTGTACAATTTTGAAAAATAACATACCAAGTATAATGTGTATTTATCAAAGAATTCTAGTGATGTAGGTGTATTCTATATAACTTTTCACTCTAGAATGAATACATGATGATGGAGTATTAAATGTTTAATATTTACTTTTTTTATGTGGTAAATGGTTCAATTAATTGTTATTGCAAATTCAAAATATCTCTTGCATTTTTGGTATTGATTGATTAGTGGATTTCATGTCCTATATGCACTAATGCACATTTGTGGTTATAAATTTTTTATGATTATAAGGAGTATCATGCTAGAATTCAAGATAGCACACAATGGTCAAAAAATATTGACAAATTAAGAACACATGACACAAGAGTCCCAAAAAAGAGTTAGAAGGACCCGCCCCAGAACCATACATTATATTTTTAGGGGGACAAGCTCAAAAACCTAGGGAAACATGAGGGAATTTTTATAAGTAGAGGGCACACAAGTGTTCAAACCACTATACCAATCGTATAAAAGTGGATCTTGGTAAAATCTAACCTAAATATATTAAAATATAATAAATAAGATCTATAGGATAAATAGGGGCTGGTGAATGAAATTACCTTAAGAAACTAATAATTGAATGGGGAAAATAGAGATGTGTACATAATTTTTGACTTACCTAAAATCTAATAGAGACTATGAGTGATTTAAAAAGGTCAAAGAATAATGTATAATATCATACATAAAGTAGATAGTGATTTAATATAATGACCCAAATTAGACAATAAAACAATAACAAGGCCATAAATTGAATGTTTCGATAGTGACAATGCTTTTGAATTGGTCAACATGTTCTAATAATGGCCATGCAAGTCCAAGAACTTTGAAACCCTTTATTTACAAAAGATTCCCAAAAACATATCTATAATAATTACACTAATGCACGTAGATTTTATAATCCTTTATCCTTTTTCTTGAGCTCAAGTCCACACTTTATAGAGCATTAAAAAATTATGTTTTATTTTAGGAGACTACCTTAGTCAACTCTTATCCTACCTTTATGTAGGTTTGAAAGTTTATAAATCACCACACATGCAAGTCTATAAATAGTCTATGTGTATGATTTATCCTTATCCCTATGGTATGAGATGAAAATGAAACTAGGGTGAGATATATATGTTCCTTCACTAATGAAAATAACCTTATTTTGGTACAAGTATGCAACAATGTAGAAAAGGAGAATCAATGGATGTGATATCTATATTTATTCCTTGTATTAGCTAAATATGTGATCAATGTGTGATATTTTAAATGTATAAGGGTTTTTTCTCTAAATTTGGATTAAAAAATAAATTAAACCTAATCAAGATAAATTGAATAGAATAACTTAGAATGTTGTAAATGAACTTTTGACAAGTAAAACAAATGAAAATAATTGAATTGATTAAGTTGTAAATGATTGTAAGTAAGATAACTATGAATTGAAAATAAAAACTAGGTTTTTTACATCCATTTTTTTAATATATTGATTGATATAGGATTGAAACATTAAATTGGAACTTAGGATTGCAAGTTTGTAGAAGCAAAAATTAAAACTGTTGAAGGATAAAATCGGCATGGTAGACTAAAGATGGAATAGACTCCCACTACCATCCTATCTGGTTAATCCTATATTTTTTTTAAAATATAAAATTATGGCATGATCACTTGTAATAGCTTAAGTTGTGTGTGTGTGTGTGTGTGTGTGTGTGTGTGTGTGTGTGTGTGTGTGTGTGTGAGAGAGAGAGAGAGAGAGAGAGAGAGAGAGAGAGAGAGAGAGAGAGAGAGAGAGAGAGAGAGAGAGAGAGAGAGAGAGAGAGAGAGAGAGAGAGAGAGAGAGAGAGAGAGAGAGTGTGTGTGTGTGTGACCTTTAGAAGTTTTTAGAAGACATGAAAATAGATTCTCCAATGTTGAAACCCTAATAAGGCTAGTAGTAATTAAAAACCTAAAAAAAAAACTGGAGTGTACTTGGGGTGAGTTGACCCCAATCACCCCTAGAAATGTTTCCTACATATCCAATACTTTAAGGAGGTAATAAATCCCATGTATTTCTCCCACTTAAAGTGTTTTATGAAATCGTGCTCCTTTCACTATATGAATGCATCTAGGCATGGTTTGAATACTTGATCATTATTTTCTTTGGGCTAGATAAATCAGGGTTTTGACTAGCTAAGGGCTACTTTTAGTAATCAAATTTATAATTAGGAAGAATATGGAAATTTTTTTCAATTGCAATAATATTTAAATATGCCTTTGTATTGAAATTTCCAAGTGGTAGAATAAATAACTTGAGTGTGCCTTTATATTAAACCAAAAGTGGAAACCACATGCTAGGTAGCCTAAAAATAAGGAAGACAAGATAAAGGAGGGTTTAATTTTAAAATTTGACTATTAGAAGGATAAAGACATGAATTTACCCATGGGAACAATAATACCTCCCACTAATATCCCTATTGTATTTTTCTCTCCCTTAGGGAAACATATAGAATTTTGGATCCAAGTTTGTTCAAATAGATGCTTAATGGTATTTTTAGTAATCAAAACATTTTTTTCAGGGATGGATGACAATTTGGAAAACAAATAGGTCCTCATAGGTGCTTTGGATAGGGTAAAGTGGAAAAATAGGTATTAATTAAGTGCACAAGTTAATTAAAATGGAAAAAGACCAAAACTAGCATAATAAAGTATTAATGATATATTTAGGTTATTACATAGGGTACATGTGTAAATATAGTATTATTTGAACTAAAATTAAGACTCATCTGTGTGCAAGCCAATAATAGGAAAGCAAAAAATTCATAAATAATGGCATAAGGAAAGGTTTAAAAATTGAATAAAGGACCCATAACCAACATGTCCATAACCGTATTATACAACAATTTTCATACCATTATCTTAATGTTTTTATTTTAGTCAAGATGAACCAAGGCTTAAAAAATTGACAAATAAGTCTGTAAGGATGATGATGGGCATCCCAAGGCAAACTAATGACAAATTTTAAGGTGTTCATGATAAAATAATGATAATTAAATCCTAAATTAGATACAATATGAAGGAAAAGTATGTAAATAATATCCTAATGTGAATTAATAATCAAAATCTATGAAATCATAATAAAATAATTGTAATTGCAGTACTTGTACCAAATTAGGTGGAAGAGAGAGAAATATGAGAGAGGGAAAAGGTATGGAAACATATAAAACATAGGGAAAATGTGTTAATAAGAAACATACCTAAATTGATGATTGAAAAATACACAAGTACCCTATAGTAATGTAATTTTATTACTATAGCTACCCTCGTACAAAAATTAGGTGTCTACATAATGCCCCACTTTCATGTGTGTGTGTGTTTGAATACATATCAAATTAAAACAAACAAGGTGGATATAAAAAATTATATGCTCATGAAGATTGTGTAGCAACTACAATGCTCCCACATCAACTCCATCACTCATGGAAAGTTTTTAAGGGACATGTTCATGTGGATAAGTGACCAATCATTCAATAATAAAATGAAATCAAGAAATAAAGAATTTAAGTTGTTTCACCTATTTTTGTTTAAAGGTTTTTTAGTGGCCCCTATATGATTCCCTACCATATTTGGATCTACTGGGATACCATGTGAAACATAAAGAATAAATATATGTGAATAAATGCTCACAAAAATAATATGCTAAAATTTATAAAAGAAAAATTAGAAATGATGCCCCTAGTTTTATTGGAAAATCCTTGTATGAGTCCCTTTCATGCCCAAATCTATGCAAAATAATAATGCTCGTACATAAATTCAAATGTTAGAACATGTGATAAATCCTTGAATATATCTCATGGTGGGAATAAGTTTAATGTTTTGGGTACATCTTAGAAACATCAGCTTAGATTTTCCCTCATCTAGAGATGTAACAACAATACAAAAATACATGGGCCTTGAAGTCTATAAATAAAAATGAGTAGAATATACATGCCACTTTTGAGATGTTGACTAGACTTGTGAAGCACATATTTCAAGAAATAATTACACAAATTTTGTGTAAAATATGAAACAAAATCATTAATGTGTAACATAGTAAGGTGTCATCATGAAAGGATTTATGTCATAAATAAATTTTTATGCATAGGCATGTCATATAATCTATATAATCATAAGTGTAATATGCCTAAATTAGGAAAAATATATGTAATGTAAGCATAATATTAATATGTCCCAATTATACAACATGTACTCAGTGAAAGACAATGATAATATTCCCCAAATGGACCAAACATAAATAGTGTAATCTCAAAGGTGGTATGCCCCAAGTAGGCAATATGTAAGCAATATATAAATAGATGAATGGCATGTCCATTGTGGATAATAAAGTATTATATATATTATCAAGATATCATTCCTAAAGTAGGTAAATTTAATCAATGTAAATCATAGGAATAAGATGCCTCATATGGCAAGAAAAAAATCTTAGTGAAGTCACTTATAGGTACTATCATAGTTTTCATATCTTGATACCATTCCTCAAAACAAGACCTCATGTGAATGGAAAAAAATTGATGCAAATTTACGTAAAACATGTTCATAAGTTTCATTCCTAGGAAGAGACCTTTTTTCACAACAAATTAATATTTTTTAGCTTATTATCCATTCTAGTGATTTCCATTAATTAATTTTGGGATTTCTATTGCAATAGGCCACTTTTGTATTTTTACTCATGAAACTCTAAAAGTGACTTGAAGAGTGATTTCAAGGCATTCTCAATATTATTACTAATAGTCTCAAGGATGGTAGATTTAGCTTGAGCTTCCAGACTTCTTACCTTTGTTTCATACCTTGAACAACTTTGTTTATGATTTCCTGAGAAGATTTAATAACATATTCAAGATCCTCTACAAATTATTTATCATTTTTAGAATATCCCAAAATTTTGGATACACCTTTACTTCACCTATTTTTCTTCTTTGTTAATGAGAGAAACTCTTCCTCTATTTCACATAGTGTAGGGGTACCATCATGAGTGATCCTTTTGATAGTAATTTTTTTGAGTTTTCCTATGGGATTTTAAAACTTTAACTTGATGTTAGGATGATCATGAATGATCATTTTTGGCCTCTGGACCTAAGCAAGCTACATATTATGAATTTATTCATATTAAGGATCTGATTATTCATTGTTTCATGTTAATATATGTGTCATAAGGGATGCATTCTAAAATTATAACATGGTTGAAATGAGAGTGGTTGATGGTGATGAATATGTGAAATGGTGTATATGGAAGATGATATTGGAGTGTTCATAATTACCTCCAATTGTGGTGAAGTGGGAATAAATAGTATGATGGGAGTCATATTTTCTTCATTTGGGATAACCATGTAGTTATTAATATCAATGTAAGTAGTGAAAAATAATATATTACTAAGGGGGCCATTGGAACATGAATAAATGGTTTGAGAATGTTTGGGAGTCTAGGTATCATAATCAATATTGATGTTAGTTGAATACTTAGTCTAGCCATAACAAGTATTGAAACTATTGGAGGAGTATCTAATGTGGAAATTTATATTTTTGAGGTCACTGGAAAACTATGCATTGACTAAGTAGTAGTCACACCCTGGACTTTTTTTTATTGGTTTAGAAACAACACTCTTGGTTTGGGTGTTAGGACCAACTTGAGAAAAAATAACATAGCAAGTGTATAATTAAGTGAACCCTAATGGTATAGTCATATCATAAGCATAAATAATGAGCCTTACTTGACTAATCACAATATGAGAAAGGGTGAGAAATTTTGGAATAACACTCTCAACAGATGAAACCATTGATATTGAACAAATAGTTACCATAGAAATAAAGGGAATGAGAGGAGGTCTCTCCTAGGTGGATAGTGTCATTTTAGGAGTTTTTTTAGGTGAATTTGAAGGAAAAAATTGTAATATATTCCTTTAAATATGATATTCAATCCTTTTTGGTTATTTTATTTCTTGAGGTAGCTAAGTATATAACTTTTATTTAAGTCCCTGAAGTTGTGACTACTAAACTTGTGGCTTAAATAAGCCTGCAACCTTTAACTTTGCTACCACTTCATCATCGCTCCATAGATTCATATAATAATATTCATCGGGATGGGGAATATGATTATACACCACATTGACCTTTCCTTTAAATGCTTGAAAATTCATGTTGGTATTCCCTTTAGGGTCCCAAGGCCTTAACATATGATCATTTAATTTAAATGAGCACATGTGTGTGGATAACTACTAAATGGATGGCCACATTTTATTAAGAATTTTTCATATCTTGAGTGGTATTAGGGACATGGTTTATAAATTTTGATCTTAAGAATCCCTCTTATTCTAGTGACAAACTGATATGTAATCTCCTATTCAACCAGCCTTTATGTTACATAATATGGAAACTTGAGAGGTGAAACTAAAATGCCTTATATCTTGATTAATGTGTACCTATAATAATACTAATAGGCCCCATTTCTTTAACATATTAACTCCTTTATTTAGAGAGTATGGGAATTTTTCTCTCATTTATGTCAAATTATATAGTAGGATAAAATAAATTGCAAATTTCCTAATTAAAGTCTTATAAATATAGCTTATAATATTGAACCTAAATAAAATTAATGAGATAATTGGTCCATATAGGAAAATTTGGGTGTTAGAATGTTATTGTGGCACCATAGGAATCCACAAAGTAATACATCATATAAAAATTTCATCCTTATTAACTCTATGGAGATTTCTTTTCAAATTGTATGAAATTTCATCCTTCTTAGATCTTATTTATATTGAAACTTCTCATTATGGAAATAAAATATTTTCTCTTGACGATGGGTTCCATAGAAGGACCTGAAATGTTGAGTTTTTTAAATTCTTGTGCAATGTTTCAAGAAATTTATTTTCAAAATAATTTTCACTATCAAAGCCTCTTTTTTCCATTAATAATCATGACCAGAAGAAGTTATAATTTATTCACATAAATTATGTCTAAGGATCCATAAATTATATTCATCAAGAGTATCCCAACTCTAACTCCTTATCTAAATGTCATGATAGTGTATGTATAAATGCCTCATTTGTTTATCCAATGTTCAATGTCCTTTTTCTAGTATTTTATCACTTCCATTAGGTCATTATTTTCAATCCATTACAAGAAAACCTCTTTGTTATAGAAAAATGTGGGATCTCATATTTGATAATATTTATCAAAACCTATCCCAATAATAAAAATTACTTTTTTATTCATATTAGGTGAAAATATCACATTATCCTTTGTTGTGTACCTAGTTAAAATATTATGGAAGAGGTCCATATAAAGAAATGCATATGGTTTATCCATGACTTAATGTAGACCATCCCATTTGATATAAACTAAATCATCTTGATATATAATTGCATCTTATATGTATTTTTCATTATTAATAATCATGTCAATTTATTTGACCTTTTTTAACAAGGCACTGTAATATTTATACTCCAAAATGCTTGGGGGAGAAAAATATTTCTTTGAATTCTTGGGAGGAACCAGAGAAAGGGGACATGTCCATTGTGACTATTATGTGCTCTAAACTAAAATATAATTATTTTGGGAGAATTTTTATGTTTACTTATCTATAATGTTCTTGAAATCCTTCAAAATTCTCAACTCTTCCACTATGAAATTATTATGAATGAATTTTTTTACAATTTAAATCTTGGGAGATAACTTTTTCAAGTTAAATCATGCAAATTAATTGTAAAATGTTTCTTTTAATTTTTTTTATTAATTATCATTTTAGATTCATGTTATATTCTAGATGTTGATGTCTCTAAGGATTTATTATCAAATGGGTATCATTATCATCCATGTGTCAAGATCTCATGGCTTCAGAGTCACAAAGTTCATAAAATTACATATTAGTTACCAAGCTCACTATACATCCCATGGATAAATGATATTCATGATTTCACCCCTATCTTGACTGAAATCTAACCATATATGAACCCTGCACTTTTCAAGATCATGTGGCATGAACCTGTGATGTATTTTTAGTATGCCATGACACTTCATTTAGTCTACCATTATTGTGATCCATAATAGTTGTCCATGTGATGCCTTCTAGTTTAATCAAATTCACATAGTAAAAATGGATATATGATTCATTATGATCCAAAACTTTAGCGTGGCCAATCAAAATGAGACAAGTGGCCACATGTGATTGTTTAAAATTCACTCAATGTACAAATTTCACTAAATCCTTTAATATTGAATACAAATTTCATGGACACGTGGGTTCTCATAATTTGCTCTAAATGATTTAAGTCCACATGTTTTCCTGTGCATAATCAAATATAGCATAAGCCATTTAAAAAGATATAATCACACTATAATATTAAAAGTGATAATAAGATAATTATGTGTTAATTATGAAGAAGACATGGCATTGATTGAATGGCCATAAAGGCACAGAATTCACTTTGGCCAAGTTAATCCCCATGAGAATTTTAGATCCATGGTCTTGTAAATATAATGTATAAATTGTCATATCCTATCCACCTACATAAAATACTCAACCAAACTTATGATTACATCTTTAGATAAATAATATATGTGAATAAAAATAATATATACAAATTCAAATCATATATGTGGTCCTTTTGATGTGATCAAGGGTTCACAAAGTTATAATTATGAAATGCAAAAGTGAAAACTCGGTGGATCCATGGAAATTATATGTTCTGGTTTAATATATTGTTAGGTCCATTAACAAGGATATCATTTAGAACACATGTGAACCTTATAATAAAATTGGTATGAAGGTGTCACCAAATATTAAAACTGGAAACTCATGAGGTACATAAATACATATGGATATGGATATGATCTCAAATTTTTTTATGATAGAACTAGATCTTAAATGTACTATGGAAAACCTCAAAAGACTAGTTTTAAGGAAGAAATTGGATTTCTCTTCTTTTCCTTTTAATTTGGTTCAAAATTTTATATCTTTATTTTAGACATGTCAGTATCCATTTATTTTAAATAGTAATGGGGTGTATTGGTTACAATAAATAGTGACTTATCAAGAAAAACATTAAGTTCTTATATCAATAAAGTTCTAGTTTCCCCTATGAATAAAACCAACTAATCATGCATGAAAGCAGTGTGATGCTAATAAATCTTAGTATATAGTTAGTATTAACATCCTCAAAGATTCAAAGTGTGTGTAAATTGATTCATTTACCTTATCTTGAAGGCTCTTTATATATCCTTGGAATAATCACTTGGCCAATATGAAGGGGGTATAATTTTATTTTAATTTTGTACTTTATGGTGGATGGATAGGGGAAGGCTTGGTCATGGATTTGTTTCCATCCAAGCATATGTATCCCTAATAGAGATACCTTTGGATCCACTCTAGGCCTTGTTCCTTTGCCAACCAAGGTCTATAGTTATGATGAAGGTTACTTGAATCAACCTTTTAAGAGAAATTTTTTCATTTTTTTTAATATTTCATATTCTTCTTTTATTATATTTTACTCTTTTTTATTTCTCAAAAGGGTTGGGAACCAATATATCTAAGGTTTCAAGATTTCTAAAAAGCTTAATGATAAGTGATCTTCCTTGGATTATTTATGTCCTTCAAGGCAACATTTAACATGAAGAATGTAATTTTGACTCTTTTCATATTCCAAACTGTACTTAATTCATGTGACAAACCTAAAACAATTTTTTAGGTTTTGTATGACAACATACCCTAATCAATCATAAAAAAACTATATTTATACAAAATTTAAACCATTTTTTCCTATTTTTTTAAAAAATCATAATGTATTCAGCCATATCCACTATTTGAAAATGATTAGGATTTACCATGGGATAATCTAGTTAATGTGATCATCATAGAAACCTTCAGTAGATGGAGATTGTGTGAAAAGTGTCTCTAATTTATATATCTTTTATCTTTATCAAAACATTTTGGACTAACACATGCCAAAGAAAATTATTCTATGAAAAATTATGAAATTAATAACAAACTAAAGAAGCAATATATAATTGAAAGGAAAATAATGTTGAAATAAAGCTTATATAACTAATATACTCCTAAACTAAAACTCACAATTAGTCCAATAATAATGATGGCATAGTTGAGAATTAGTGCTTCAATTACTATCCATCCAAATAAGTGATTATACATTCCATTGGAAATATTTTAGCATGAGATTGTTTTAATCCCTTAACTAGGTAAATAATTCAACATTAAACTTCACCAACACATATCTTATAATCCTAGCTCAACAAATGATTGATAAAGGATTGTTCTAGGTTACTTTCAATGCTAAAACATAGATATACAAGTGATAGAAATGAATGTATAGAATGTTGAACAAAAAAATGAAGTAAAAGATCACAAAAGCACAAGATGAACACATTATGTATCTTGGAGAAAAATAGTATGGTAAAAACTCCAATGGGTGAGGTAATTTCACTCCCATTCTGCTATGTAATTCAACAAATGTAAAAATTATTATCAAACATGTCCTTCATGGATAGATAATTCACTCCTATACTATATAAATCATGCACACACATCTAATTTACACCTATAAAACACTTCATAATGAACCAACACCATTCAAACAATCACTTACAGATAGGAAGCAATGAGATAACATGAATAAGGACTAAAAATTTAAAATTATGATTTGAATCCAGGTTAAAACACTCTTGTTGCCTTATTGATCATGTTTCTGATATCCTCTACCTTAAACAAATGTTGTACTTATGCCCTCTCACCTTTGAACACATCAAATATATTTAAAAAACCATCATAAGGGAGTGGAAACATTTATAACCTTCCCATTCTCATCTTTTTTATGGTGGTGAAACATCCATAGTATGTATACTATCAGTTTTACAATCATCACCTACAAATACTAGTAGTTACACAATCATAAATTTTTTTATGGAAGTACCACCTACACAAATTGGTATTTTCATCATATATGACAAGCCCCTTAGATTCAAGAGCTTAAATTTGTTGAATTCACCCTTATGAGGATGCCCAGATTATCTTCATATTTATTTTTCCATTTCAGCTTATCTAAATTTATGTTTCAACATGAAATGGGTTATAATAGTGTCTTAAAAACATGAATTATGTAAACTAGTTATATTGGAAACCCTATCAAACTTTTCTAGTATATTAGATCAATATTTTAGATCATACCTCATTGATTTTAGGATTTTAATTCCATAAGATATTCAACAATAAATTTATAATTGAGGAAATATATTCCCCACATCATCTTTGGAATACCATTTGGTCTTTCCTAGTAGTTGGCCCTTAACCCAATGAGCTAATGATTTTGTACTCCTTTACTTGTTTCCCTCTCCTACTTATGTATCACAACATACTCCTCTAATTCTAGATTACTATTAGGAGTGAAGTCTTCAATTTAAGGTAGCAACAACCCTTCATATTTATTGACTTACATAGAAGGCTCAAAGAGACATAAGTTCTTGACATTAAAAATTGAATAAATCTTCATATAAGGAGGCAAATAGAATCTATATACATTCTAACCTGATTTTTCTATAATTTAAAATGGATCATACCTAATAGACTTAAGTGTCTTATTATTTATTTGGAGTATATATTTACTCAAATATAGCCATACCTTGTCTCCAATAAGGAAACTCTACTCAGTAATATGTTGATCATGCCTTGCTTTGTACTTGGCTTATGACTCCTTCAACCTTTATTACACTTAAAGGTGAATTTTATAAATCTTATCAATGAATTTTTTTGATTTTTGGACCTCTTGATCCAATTTACCATTTCCTTTTCATGGCTATCTCAAAATAACATTAAATTCACACAGAGGTACGTAGCCAAAACTAATTTCAAAATGAGTTTTTCTAGAATAATAATGCATTGTTGTGTTATAGGAATGTTGAATAAACACCAAGTTTTTACACCAAGTCTTAGTATGTTTCTTATTGTACCTTCTTAAGAGTTATAACAGTTATTGTCTACCCATTAGTTTATGGGTGAAAATCAATAGACCTTTTCAACTTGATATTCACCTTTTCCCATAATTTATCCCAAAACTTACCAATAAATCTTGAGTCCCAGTCTAAAATAATAGAATGAGATAAATCAAAATTAACCCACACATTAATAAAAACTAACTTAGCTACATCACTATCTTTGAGGGTCTTCTTATAAGGAATAAGAATACACATATTACTAAACCAGTCCATAACCACAAAAATATATTCATGTCCTTCCTTGACATAGGTAACCCACCAACAAAATCCATGGAAATACTCTCCAATGGCCTAGAAGGAATCAATAATGGCATATACAAACCCAACTTCTTATTACTAGCCTTGATTTTACTACATAATATGCATCCCCTTTTAAACTTAGAAATATAAAACTACATATTAGGCCAATAAACAAAATCTACAAATGTGAAATAATCTTTGTAACACCCAAATATCCTAAAATTTTTGATGTATTTACTTCCCTAATTAGTCAAATTTATCCTCTTTAGGCACACAAAACCTATCCAAATTATAGAGCAACCCATATTGGAGGTAATAGTCCCTATTGGGCTAAAATATTTCACCTTGGGACCTCTTTGCTTGAATAAATGGATCCCCAAAATATACATCAAACTCATAATCTTATATATAAGAATCACACGTAAAAGTCTGAAAAAGACTTATGGTTCCCATGGTTTTAATCAAAGGAGGTATAGATAATATATCAGCTATTTTTTTAGTCAAGCATGTCTTATATTTGATAATGGAATGAAATTATTGCATAAACCGCATCCACTTATAGTGTCTATCTTGTTAAAGTTTCATTTGTTCTTTAAAATATTGGAGAGGGTTGTGATCCATGTGTACATTAGTTTCCTTTCCCTTAAGATAGTGTTTTCATTTATTGATTGGTTTAATAAGAGCATATACTTATTTATTGCATATACAATCATTTAAAATTTCATCATGAAATAACTCTAAATGGCAATATACGAGCTTATCTCCTTATAATAGAATAACCCCCATAACATAATTACTAGGATCCATTTCCACCTCAAATGGAAGCTACAAATTAGGAAAATATAATACCAAATCATGGTTAAAATTATGTTTAAACATATCAAATTCATAGTTTTTATTTTTATCCTAAATAAAAGTCTTACCAATTGCTACAATGGAATGCAAAGGTGTAGATATGGAAGATAAATTATTGATGAACTTCTTCAAATACTAAATTGCACCAATAAAGTTCCTTATTTTGGTCACATTTAAATAATTTGGCCAATTCATAATGGCCTCCACCTATTATTCCATTTACATATAATGCATATAGGGATATGTGTGGCTAACTTGTGGCTTACATACCTTTTATATTATCTATTTGCATTTATCTATGTTCTTAGTATGGTCAACCTCTGTAATAATCATGGCTAAGTAGAGTATATATAGGAGGCAGTGGTTAGTCTTTTATCATCATTTTATGAATTCTAATCTTATTGCATTATTGTGGAGGTCACCCCATCAAAGTGGCTCAGTAATAATTATCAATTATTTTGGTATTTTATCAATTATTTTTGTGTATTTGATTATTCTACTCTTAGTTCTATGATATATTATTCCATTAATGTAAAACATCTAAGTAATGTCATTACAAGTGCTATTAGAGAATAAATTTGGGTAAGTTTTTTCCATGTTATTTTTTGGATCTGATGTTATGGTAATCAAGAGAGCTGAAGGGTAAAAAAAACATAACTTGTGATCCAATAAGAATTTAATTTTTCACCACTGCAGTATTGTTCAAAGACTTTTTTTGAAAAATGAAGTATGGATTTTTTTTTGCAACCTTGTGAAAATTAGTGGTCATTAGATGCATCTTGGTAATATGATCACATCAATGTAATCTAGTAATACACTTGTTTTTGGCCTAAAACCCTCCATCCTAGGGTTTTTGCATGGTTGATCCTAACATTCACATATGTGGGAAAGGTCAAGACACTCCAAAAACTCCTCACAAGGAATACATGGAGTCTAAAACTTCAAATCCATCAATTTATGAGGTGGTTCAATAAATTTAGTCAAATATACAAATCATGGTGAGGAAGGATGATATAAATGTAGTAAAAGGAGAAACGAATTATATGAAAAAATAGTTGTCAACTTTGAGTTCTCAGTTGACTACTATTATGACTCGACTTCAAAAACATAATCCTATGCTACTCCAATCGAGTTATCCCAATCCAAATAATCACAACTCCAATACTAGTTCAAAGCACATGATGCTAAAAGTGTAAGTATGCAATTTTGATGGTAAATTTCCACTCACTTAGATAAATCAAATATAAGATTTATTAGATCTACATTAGACTACATGTGTGCAAAATGTGATCATGACATCTCTATATCTAGAACTTGAGAAATCCATTTGGTATAGGTGGTTATGTGCTCAAAATAAAAAAAGGTGCTCTTATTACCTATTTGATGTTTACTAAGGAGATATGGATACCCTATCCCAACATCTCATAAAAATACTTTAGTTTGAAAATTTTAAAAAAATAGGTATTATTATTCATTATATTCAACAGCTCCATAATCTATCCTTATATGTGGATGACATCAAAGAGAACAACATGAATAGCCTATTCTTTAGGGGATCAAGGATAGAATCCAACTTGAGGTTTGAATTTTTAATCTATAATTTTTTTATAAATTCATATCATTTGTGTTTCAAGTAGAGGAAAAATATCTGGTTAAAATAATGGCTTTCACTCATGGCCACAAATGCAATTTCACAACACCATCATTTCCACAACCTACAAGATTGACCCCTCAATGAATTAAAGAGAAGTATGCCAAATGGTTATATTTTTAATATGAAAATTGGATCAAAGTACATAAATGTTCCAAAAATAATTTGTTCTACATTGAAGAAGCCAATGAATATGAAGAAGATGAGGCCTCCTGTGAGGGTATGGAAGAGCCAGAGAAAGAATCTTTAGATTGTCACCCTATTATATCCTATCATGACCTTTTAGGTATTATTACCCCTCAAAATCTTAAGTTGGTGTGATTCCTTAATTAATATAAGGTGACAATGATTATTAACTTAGGAAGTACATAATTTCATCAATAGTAAGTTGACTACTCATTTGAATTATGTTATTTATCCAACTCCAGAATATCTAGTCATTACTACAAATGGTGGCACAACCAAATTTTATAGAAAATATCAACGTATTGAGAGTGATATGGGGGAATGCCTACTTAATTGTCCTATATTTTATACTCCCATGGGTGGGAATGAAATTATTTTATGAGTACAATAGCTCATAACTTTAAGCATAATAGAGATGAATTTCTAGGAATTGTTCATATGATTTCATTCTAAATGTATGACATTTGAACTACATGGATTATAAGAAAAGTAACCCCGATTGGTTATTTCACATAATATGACAAATATTTTTAAAAACGGGCTTGAAGGATTTGTATCATGATTGTTTTTCTTGGAATTTTATCAAAAAAATGTGTCTACACTTCCCAATTTACAAATGATGCTTGATGACCACCACCAACAATTTTTGGCACAATGCCAAAAGGAATACCACCAAGTAGAGAACATGATCATCCCATAATATTTATTATAATTATTACACCACTAAAAATTAGACATATAGGTATCCATATGCCCAAAAAAGTGAAATTTAAATAAGGGTATAGGAAATGCTAGAGGCAAGTATTATCTGACATAGCCAAAGTGAATATTTATCCCTAGTGGTCATGGTGTAGAAGAAAGATGACACTTTGAGGATGTGATATAAATATAGATAACTCAATAATTACCCATCAAATTTGAGTTCCCTATTCTAGTAATTAATTATTTTTATAGGAATTACATGGTATTGTTTATTTTACCAAACTAGTTCTTTTTTCTAGTATCATCAAATTCAGATCAGAGATGAGGATATACCTACAACATTTTTAAAAACTCATGAAGTTAATTATGAGTTTATTTTCATGCCTTTTTGGTCTCACAAATGAACCATCTACATTTCAGATTTTGATGAATACTATTTTTATGCCTTTTTAAAGTAAGTTTGTGTTGGTGTTTTTTTATGACATCCTAATATATAGCAAAACTTGGGAAGAATATTTGAAGCATGTGAAACAAGTTTTGTTAGTTATAGAAAAACATCAAATTTTTTCCAAACCTTCCAAATATTATTTTGGAGTCCATGAGGTGGATTACTTGACTCATATTTTTTCACAAGGAGTCCAAGTCAACCCTAAGAATATCAAAGCTATGATAGAGTGGCAAGTGCCAAATACCCTCAATAACCTTCATGTATTTTTGGGGATAACATGTTACTATTGTATATTTATAAAAAATCATGGAAACATATCAATTCCATTCATAGCCTTGCTAAATAAATATTCCTTTCATTGGAATGAACCAACTATCAAGGCATTTGAGAAGTTGAAAGAGGTTATGTGCACCACTCCAATTTTGGTAACCCCTAATTTTTCCAAAATATTTATTTTTGAATTTGATGCATTAGGATATGGAATGGGGGAGGTAATCATGCAAGAAGGAATACCCATTTCATTTTAAGGTCATTAATTCAAGGTAAAAAATGATCTCAATTCAATCTATGAGAAAGATATGATGTCTATTCTTCATGCAGTTAAGCAATGAAGACCTTATCTGATGGATAGACAATTTCAAGTAAAGATTGATCATGATAATCTAAAATAATTTTAAAAAAAATGATTTTCATCAGAATAAAAAAAAAATGGATGATTAAAATTTTGGGGTGTGACTTTTAAATATTATATAAGAAAGGAAAATAGGATGTGGTAGAAGAGACACTTTCTATGAGGGATGAATCAATTGAGGCATTGTTATGCACAATAACCATTTATAAAGTAGAATAGTTAGAAGAAGTAAGATTAGAATTGGATAATGATAGGGATACATGGGTCTTTATTCAAAATATTCAGCATGGGCTAGGCATTTCTAAAAAAAATTGAGTGGAAAGGGAACACATTATGGTATAAATTTAGATTATACCTATGAAGTATTTGGTCCTCAAACATAAGATCATGCAAGAGCTTCACGCATCTCCAATAGGGGGCACTCGGTATTTTTTAAGACATATCATCGAATCAAATAAGATTTATTTTGGGAAAGGCTCAAGGGGGATATACAAAAATTTGTGGCATAATGCATGGTTTGTCAACAGAACAAAAGGAGACATAATTGACACCAGGTCTTCTAAAACCATTATTAATCCCTACCCATTGGTGGGAGGAGGTTTTCATGGATTTTATTATAGGATTTTTGAGGTCTAAAGGTAAAAATGTCATCATTGTAGTTGTGGATAGGCTCACAAAATATGTTTATTTTTATTCCTTATCACATACATTTGTATCAAGTACAATAGTTATTTATTTTCTTAATATAGTTTAAAAGTTGTATGGTGCCCCCAAAATCATTATAAGTGATTGTGATCCTATCTTCACTAGTAAATTTTAGACTAATTTATTTGCATGACTAGGTCCTCACTTGGTTTATAGCTCAGCATATCATCCTCAATCTGATGGATAAAAGAGGTTTTCAACAAATTACAAAAAGGGTTTATCTATTATTTTGTATCAAATAAACAATAACATTGGGTCTGTTATTTCCACTAGTGGAATTGTGGTACAACACTTCCTTCCTTACCTCTTCTAAAATATCTCCCTTTGTGGCACTTTATATCTATCATCCACCTTCAATACTTGAAATTTTAAGATGCAACCCAATGTTTGATTTTTTTATGAACACTTTCAAAATCAATTAGAGGTACTAACAAGTTTAAGGGATAATTTAGCAATGGCACAAAATAGAATTGAGTAACAAGTTGATCAGCACCATAGTGAGAGGTATTTTGATATGGGTCTTTGTACACTTTCATCCATATAATAAGATGTATTTTAATCAATAGAAAAAGGATGAAAACTTTATCTTAAGTATTATTTCCCTTATCAGATCTTATATAAAATTGGTAGTATGGCATATAAGCTGGAGCCACCCAATCCATTTACATAAATTCTATATTTCATGTATCTTGCATGAATAATGTTATTGGACTAAGATTTTATACCTAGACTTAGTTACCCAAGCTAGATAAATAAAGAAGAGTCATTATGGAACATGAGGATATGCTTCACACACACATAAAAAAGATATTAATAAGAGAGATTAAGGAGTATTTGATCAAGTGGAAGAGTTTGAATCATGAAGATGCAACATGGGAGGATAAATCTTTCCTAAAACAACATCCAGAGTTGATTTAATGTTGAGGAATATGTTGTTTTTAATAGGATGGGAATGCTACACCCTTAACCTATAATGTGTCTAGGGATATGTTTGGTTGACTTATGGCTTACATACCTTTCATATTATCTTATTGCATTTCTTGATGTTAATAGTATGGTTGGCCTAGGTAATAATCATGGTTAAGTAGAGTATATATAAGAGGTAGTGGTTAGTACTTTATCATCATATTATGAATTTTTATATTATTTAATTGTTTTGGAGGTTTCCCCCTCGAAGTGTCTCGGTCATAATTATCAAGTATTCTACTCTTTTGTCAATTATTTTTGTCAGTCTAATTATTTTTATATAAATTATGTGATATAATATTCCATAGATGAGAAACATATAAGTAATTTCATTACATTACCTTTGTTGAATCAATCCTCAATTATCCATCTCCAACGACATTCCCCAATAAGATAAGTGATTGTTGAGAAAATTCACATTTATTGTAATTCAACACTAGCTTGTTCTCCTACAAAAATTGCAAAACTTATTCAAATGATCAATATGCTCATTAAAAAATTGTTAAAAACAATAATATCATCCAAATACATAATGACAAAGGAATCGATAAATGGCCTCATTACCTCATTCATTAACCACTTAAATATATTTGGTGCATTGTATATCACAAAATTTAGAAATAACCATTCATACAACCCTTGCATTATCCTTAATATTGTATTCTTAATTTCTTTATCTTTAATTATCACTTGGTGATACCCAGATTTCAAATCAAGATTAGTAAAGTGCATGGCATGCTGACTTTGATAAAAAATATCATCAATACATGGAAGAGAGTACCTATTTTTTATGATTATATTTTTAAATGATCTATAATCAACACACGTTATCCATGAATCATCTTTCTTAGGTACTAACATAATATGATAACCACATGAAGAAGTACTAGGTTGAATTACACCTTAATTAATTAAATAATATAATTATTGTTTTACCTCATTTGCATCCTTTAAGGATTGCCTATATAACCTAATTTTAGAAGTGTATTATTTATTAGAAATTTAATTTTATGCTCAATAGGTCTCACAGGTGGCAACCCCATGGGCTCATGAAACACTTCCTTGAGTTTCTTCACCAACTCTCGCATACTCTTATTCTCTTTTTTAGTCAACATGAAGTAAGTTTTTTTATGTGCAACCACTTATTTATCTTGAATATATATCAAAATAAGTAAATAAAAAATTTCACTTTCATTAATAAGTCTTTAATCTTGAGAGGCACTTACCAAAGAGTTTTTAGAATCACTTTTATAGGATGAAATAATGTAACTCTTACCATCCTTTACCAAATTGTATTGATTATCTCTCCTCATGAAGATAACATATAATATATAAAATTAATGGATACAAAATACTACACAACACATATAAAGAAGCACAACATCCACTTGTAGAAATATAAAATGAACATTTAAGCTAAAACAATGCACTTATGACCATTAATTGTGAACACTCAACCTACACTCAATTTCATAGCCTTTGACCACCACTCCACTTCTATGCAAATGATCCATGTTTTCAATGAATTAAGATGGATCTATAACTTGTCCCACTTAGTGGATTTCAAGCTCAGAGAAGGTAATCTTACTAAAAAAATTCATTGCATAGCTATTTATATAAAGATAAGACTAATTCGGATCTATGAAAGCTAACTAAGGAATATATTATCACATAATGTCAAAGGAGAGGGTTCTAAATCCTCTAGGAAAATGAAATTATGTAATAACCCTAGCTAAGCCTACAATACATAAAATAAATCTAATAGAGTGCTCACTAAAGTTTCCGGCACAAAGCGGGGTTATTAAATAAACAAAACAAAACATGCAAAGAGAACTCTACTCAAGTCAATGTATAGGTAAACTAAGGAAGGAGTAAAAAAATCATCCTGTTACTTTATGAAATATCTATCTACCAAATGAAAGAGTAAAAGTTAGGAATCCTTACCTAGGACAATGGTGCTTTTCAAGAGGTTGTTGTGGCTTTGTAAGGATCACACTATAGAAATCAGTTGTAGGCTAAAAGACTCCTACTTTGCATCCAATATTTTACTACAAGATAAGCTTCTTTCCCTCTAAGGTAAAACCATAATCAAGGACTCCTTCAATGTAGAAATATCATATTTTTGAGATGTAGCAATGTGACAATAGATGTTCCTCTCTTTATAAATGAAGTGAAGGGGGTATTTATAGCCAAAGTTTGACCCTAAAACCTCTTAGAAATTTTATCGACAAGGTCAAATAGGTCAATTGTGTTTGGTCATAAATATAGCCATTAGGCCTCAAACTAGGTTAGCTAGCTCAGTAAAGTTTTGTAATGTACTCTAAATTACCAACAAGATCGACTAGGTCGATATAGTAGGAAAATGAATACAAATGTGTGTTTGCTTAGTTGGGGGATATTTTGGAAGGTGAATTGCTTAGAGAAGTGTATAAGTGGGTTTTAATTGCTTAGGTAGTTGGATAAAAGTAACTTGTAGTGGTTTTTAGGTAATGGTATAGGGACCAAAAAGATTGCAAATCACCAAAGGTCTGCCAACCCCTTTCCTAGTGCACCCTTTAAAGTGTGCACTCAGAGATATTGAAATTTGACAGGTTCCTGCAAGAGATAAAGAATTATTAAATGATCAAGTTTAAAAATATTATGTGTATACATATGCCCCACTAGAATATTATCACATGTCATGCATATCTAACATGGGATGGTGCTTAAAAAAAGAACATAGAAATGCACAACATTGAGCTAATAAAATACAATAAATAATAAAAAATAAATGAAAGCAAATAATTAAAAAATTCATACCTTCACTTACCTTATTGTTTTGGAATAGAATTTGTGTGAGAATAAGGTGAAAGAGGCATCCAATTTTTAGAACTTTAGGTGGACCTAAAAAATAAGATAAAATTCATTTTTTTTTCAAAAATATGGGTTAAGTATAGAAAATTATCTACATTATCAGGATTATACAACTTTTTTTCATTTAGAAAAAGAGCTTATAGAAAAATATTCATGAGCAAAACATAGAATTTTTTGGTAAATAATTGGTAGCTAAAGAATTTGTAAATATAAAATATAAATAGGATTTTTAACTATTCATTTGTAAATTTACCATTTTGAGAAACCAGATATCTATGTGACCTAGACGAGTGATGAGAGAGACCATGGCATGGTGGCAAGGAGAATGAGGTGGAGGATGCATAGAAGATGTTGTTAGCATGATCATAGTATGTAATGTACTAAATTTTGATCTTTTATCATTTTTAATTGTAAAATGGGATAGATTTAAAAATTTAGGTATTGGGGCAAATCTATGTAACATAATTTTTAGGAGTACCTACGGATGTGCCTATCATTTTTTCATGCCATTCAAGACTTTGGATGAGATGATGATGATGACAAAAGAGATAGGTGAGAGTAGTTGAGGATGAGGTAGTTGTGGGAAAGGAGGTAGATATAGAAATGGAGGAGGATGTGGAGGTGTATATTATTACTCCACAACATTATTTACAATTACCACCATGACTACCATGATAACATAGATAGGTGTAGGTTCAAAAGGAGGAGGATATATAGATAGAGGTAGTCGAGCATGGAGATACTATGGCATAGCCTACAAAGAGTTGGTCCATAGAGTGATAGATTTATAGTGGACCATAGCATTATCATCTTCTCCCACCTGGTTTTGTATCACCCTAAAGACATGCCCCAATGGAGGTACTCAACAAGTGAGCCAATGGGGAGACTATTGTTGGTGAGTGATTAATGTTTTTTATTTGATGTTTATGTTTATGTGTGTGTGTGTGTGTGTGTGTGTGTGTGTGTGTGTGTGTGTGTGTGTGTGTGTGTGTGAGAGAGAGAGAGAGAGAGAGAGAGAGAGAGAGAGAGAGAGAGAGAGAGATAATGTACATTTAGTTTGTGTTTTACATATACTTTTCAGGAGGAGTTTAAATGGTCTACAGTAGTATAGATAGTACATCATTTATTTTCGATGATGTGTTGTTACATTATTTTACTTTTTTCCCCAGCCTATGCTAGTTGGTTTTGATTGGTCAGTGAGGCAACATGAGAGATGCATAGATGAGGAGATACAACACAAGGAGAGTTGTCACTAGGAGTGATAGATGGAGAGCCATGATCATGGCAAATAGTAGCTAAGAATTTAGATATAACTAGAGAGTTAGCATGTGTATAGGGATAGGTGGCCAATTTATAGGTATGGATAAAGGGCCTATATACATGGATATTATCATTATAGTACACCATTAAATGGGGACAATGTTAGGGATCAATAGGTAGTGTCACTCATTCAACAGATAGATAGGGTGGACCACAGTTATTTATTATGCTTATAGTATGTTGTTGCATTGTATCAAACATTAGATCCATTGATATATATATATATATATATATATATATATATATATATATATATATATATATATATATATATATATTGTTATGACTCATGGATGTTATGGATGTATGTATTTTCCTTTTAGTACGTGTTTAATTTTTTTTATATGCTATGAGAAAATGTATGATGTATTTTGGATTCTCTTCTATTGATTTTGAAGCATGGTTAAAAATAATTATATAAAAAAATGTAAAATATATTAGATCTCATGAAAAATGAAATGTAAAACACACATAATCATGTTGAAAAGTGTGTAAAACAAAAATGGAATGAAATGTAAAACATGTTAAATCAAGTTGAGAAGCATTTAAAACATAAATAAAGGATAATAATGGAATAAAATGTAAAACACATTAAATTAAGTTGATAAGCATGTAAAACATAAATAAATAAATTGCATAAAAATGTAAAACATGCTAAATTAAGTTAGGAAGCATGTAAGACGTAAATGAAATACAATAATAAAATAAAATGTAAAACACACTAAATCAAGTTGGGAAACATGTAAAACATAATTAAATGAGATATAAGTGAAAATGACAAGTAGACTTGTACTAATCACTTGTTTAGAAAAAATATAGTTATTTTGTGACTCAATATGGTATGAAGCTCGAAGATAATTTATGAGGAAAGCCTAGTCCTATCCAAGGTCTTACACTGCAGCTCACAAAGGGTAAACCAATGAGGTGAATAATAATAATGGAAATTACTAATGGATTATAAGGATATTTTTGTGAAGAAGGCTTGGTCTTATCCAAGGTCTTACATTTCAGTTCACAAAAAGAGAACCAAAAGGGTATTGATAACTAACAAACAATATTCATCAAGAAGGAATATTGGGAATGTTGTAAAAATGGAATGCAAAAAGCATGACATAGGTGTTTGTAATAAAAATTTAGTAGGCATGAGACATACTAAGTAAATAGGTAAGTGCTAATAGTTTATTGGATGCCAAATTCTAAATATATTTGTTTGCAATAAACACAAAACTTTGTGGGTAAGATCATCTCATGAAGGTTAAATATACAATAAAATTAGATTAGTCCTACCTTCCCACAACATGTTCCCTATTCCTCAAGACCCCTTACAGATCTATCAGTCTACTATGAAGATTAGGTACTTACGTGAGAAGTTAGGTAGCACAATGAAATATTGTGAGATCTCTTATCCCAATCTATTGGCCTATCACACCCCAATGGACCTTAGCTCTATCATGAGGCCAACTATGGATTTTGAGCTTTGACTAGAAATAAGAGATGTGCTAAGATATGAATCACATATTTATGTGTGATTTTGACTTTTGAATGTTTATTTTGCATTTTTATCATTGCCTTTTATTTAAATGATTTGGATTTTAACTTTTTATGGATTTTTTGATTCCTCCTCCATATGGATTCATAATAATCAAACATGAGTGATAAAAGTGACAATTATAGATAAGATTTAGGCTTTGGTTACATGATACAAAATACATAGATATTTTGTCATGTTTATAAATAATTAGGCTTTCCCCTAAACAATTATGTGATCTCAATACTAACCATATGTGTGCATAGTATGAAGAAAAGATAAGGGGAATATGGAGATTGAATAGATCTGTGTAAGTAGTGATACAATGAGAAATATGCTTGCTAAATGATCATATGGTAAAGATAGGATATTGTAGGGGTGTGGATTTAGAACCATGTCACAATAATTACTATCTTATTCAAATAAAATATATAATAAGCATGAAAATAAATCATCCTAAATACAAATAGGGGAAAAATAAATGAAAATGAAATTAATCCATGAAACATTTCCAAATGATACATAAAACATAAGATCAATATATGCTCATAAATCAAATATAAATCATATGAAACTGTGATAAATAATGTGATGAAACACCATGATGTGTTTATAATTACTAATAAATTTCATAGAAAACATCATCCATACTATCTGATACATCCTTGTGTAATTGTACTCTAAATTTAATCAAAGTCTCATCAACCTTTGCATAGAGTCATGAAAAGACTTTATAGCGTACAGTATCTACTAAAAAAGTAGGTATGCTAGAAGAATAATGATGCTCATGAGGTAATTCCTATGATGGATACTCAATACAAGGAAATGATGCCAAAATGTGATGATCATCCTCAAAGTTGTGAGTAAATTTGTATTGCAAATAAGATTGAGCCTTTTTTCATGAATGTCTTAGAGAATGCAAATGATTCAATGAAGGTGTAGGCTGTGGAAAATTATGAAAGTGTTGTTTTAGCTCTTGACATCTATTTGTATGATGTGTAGTACCCTAATTCTAAAGATAGTTAAATTACCCATATTTAGGGATGTGTTCTAGAAGTATCTTAGGAGGAGGTAGGCTCTTGTCTAAAGACTTTGCCTTCTATAGATCAAGTGTATCAATTTACTATCAAACCAATTGACAATGATTAGAAGAATGATTATGTGTACCATGAAAGCAATAAGTATGTCAAGGAGCATACTATGAAAGTCAGTTATTTATAGTAGAAGTAGAGCCTAAGGATTGTTTCTACTAATGTGCATGACAATATTTGGCCCACTAACTAGTAACTCTATAGATCTCATAATATGTCTCATCTAACCATTATTCTAGTAAAGGATCAAGCTTAGGCAAAGGTAGTATGCTATCACCAAGAGGAGAATAAATTGGAATAGGGTTATGACTAGGATAGGCCACATCAAGAGATGATATCATAGCAGGTTGGTATAGTGTAGCCAACATCTTTGGAGGAGTAAGCTGGAAGGATTTGAGTATCTAGAAATTGGTAAGGTCTTGTCATAACATGGTTTAGAAGCATACTCCAAAAAGGATCAATAGTGATTAGAGGAGTAATAGTGTACATGTGCTCCATATTTGACTTGTGAACATAAAAATAAGAATAAATAATATCATGTACTAGAGAAGGAGAAGGAACTACATGAATATAACTAATAGAATGTTTTAAAGAATAATAATATCTAAGTATCTATGCAATTCTAGCTTGAGTGAATCTAGTTAAAAAGAGATTATCTAAAGTTTATTCATCATCGTAATCATGAGTGTGAAGGTCAATAGTACATGTATCAATGACTTTATTGGTTGAAGAGGCATGATGAATGGAGTGTTTAGTTTTTTAGAGAGGCCGTAATTTTTTCTAATGGCTTTTTAGGAGACCCAGGTCATAGAGAAGGAGATAATTGAGAAATTATGTGAGGAGAGAGATCATAATTTTAGATTTTCAAATTGATCTCATCTAGTTCATCATCATTTAAATCTACGAGATTAGGTGGTAGTTTTCTTATTAATTTAAGATGACCGTTATAACCTCTAGTAGAGTTTATATGATGATTAAAGAATTTTGATTCATGAAATAATATGCTAGGTAAAGGTTCGAGGGTAGGTATTTTTAAAATGCCTCATTCTTTTAATTATTCAAAATTTCAAGGATTGGTATATCCTTGAATCTTCTATACAACATTGTTATAAGGAAACTTTAACACATTGGCATGTTGATGAAGTTATTGCTCTCATGTGGTGTGTCCAAGGTCGACCAAGTAAAATGTTATAATAAAGTTGGAAGTTAAATATCATGACTTTGGCATTCACTATGACAAGGGGAACTATGATAGGAATCCAAACACACCATAAGGGAGGCATTTGTATTCTATCATATCATTGACATGTACTTTAATAGATTTGAGATTAAATTCAGAATATCCAAGTTTTTTAATGAAATAAAGGGAAGCCACATAAGTGCCTAAACCTTCATAAATTAATGCATGTTTAACTTGGATATCTCCTATTTGAATGATAATGAATAATGGAGGATCATCCACACAAAGAAATATCTCATTAGGAACCATGGAATAGATAGGGAATTTGAGTGAAAGAGAAGTATCTACCATTTCATCAAAGTGGATAGACATTTCTTCACACTGTTAAAGGATACTATCTTTAGACCTTGACAAACTAGCTTCTTGCCCCACAACTGGGGGATGAGGGATGTTCATTTTGAATAAGAGTTTCATTATCTAAATACAATGATGAGGATAAGTTATCATGAGTTCTAAGAAAGGGACTTATGATGGGAGATGTTAAATTTTGTCTATATGACCACATTCATCATATCCCATTATAATTTTATCGGATAATGGTGTATCATGTTGAATTAAATCCTTTAAGGGTGTAGTAGAAGTGTATTGAAATTTATTTTGGTAAGATGTGTTTGATGGAGATTTGGTTAATGTGGGTTGACCAATTTTAGTTTATTATATTATTTTAGATGACGTGGTTGAATTATTGGTTGTTTCTTGTGTTTGAGAGGAAGAAGTAACAATGATAGGAGATTTTGGGATTTCTAAGTTAGGTGTCTTAGTTAAAGGATAAGTAGAATTTATATCGATAGTATGTGAGGTATTATCTAATTATATCATTAGATTTGACACTTTCAATTTAGTTGAATTTATTAGAATTGGTTCCATGTAGCCCAATTTTAGGAGATGATATGAGTAAGAATCTTGAATAGTAAGATACTTAGGGAAATTATTGTAATTGGAAGCTAGATGATGATATATATAGGAGATGACCCTCCTCATATTATTCATATTAACAACATTCTCATCATGTATGTTAGGATCCACATAATTTTTGACATTATTGGTAGTGGGAGGTTGGTTAAAATCATCTTGGTGAATATGAAGGGATCCTTGTAAATAACTAAATGAGCATTTACTTGATTTAAAGCATCATGTTTAGTTTTAGTTTCATGAGCCTTAGTTATTTCTTCATAATCTTGTTGATGTGTATGTATGAGTGATTCATGCTCAAAATTAGGCCCAAGTAGATAGTCCATAGAAAAAAAAATTAATTGGCAGTAAGTTTCATGAGAATGGCTCCAACTTGCATGAAACCAACAAACTTTGTGCGGATCATACTAGTTTTTGGTAGGGTGAGTACGATCAAAATATCATGGTGAAGATCGAGGAAGATGCTTTTAAATTTCTACTAAGGATATTAGTTCGTGGACATATACATTATGAATTTGATAAAATATAGAACTAGGATGAGAATTGTTATAAATTGATGATGAAGTAATAGTCTTTGTGGAATTACTTAGAGCAATGGCTTGAACGGTGTGTATGGAATCATAGGTATCCATAACACCATCATTGATTGCATGTCTATTTTAAGATTTCATAAGCATTTGTGTTCTTGTTGGTGGGTGTGAAGGCTTGAAATTTTTTATAAGGAAATTTTGATGTTTAGCTTGGTCAAGAGATTATTCTAATGATTTGGAGAAAGATTCCTTACATGATATTATAATTCTGAGTGAAGAGAACTGTAAATAAATGAAATAAATTATCATCAGACATGTTATGCTCAACTTTTTTAGATAAGGATTTCCATCATTTGATAAATATTGGTGTTGTTTCAGATTATAATTATTTGCAATTGATAAAATAAGCTAGGTTGTTTTCATGAAGATCATTAGTTTGGAATTCTTGAGCCAATGCATTAAGTAAGTATTCAAAGCTAGTGATATAATGTGTTTTAAATTTATTATACCAATCTAACATGTCACCTGAAAAGGTTTTAGATGAGACCTTGGTGGTGGAAAATATGTTGAGTTTAACCCAATCTTTGTATAGATTTCCAAAAGTCTTCAAATTCAAGGTTGGATCAGTGGATCCATTATAAGTGATAGTTGGAATTATGCCACATATATTAATGTTTAAAATTTGAGGAACTAGAGGTTCATTTTGTAAGTGTTTAATAGAATTATTAAGAAGTGGAGGTTGTGGTATAAGGTTACCATGTGCATCTCTAAGGGGGTGAGAGCCAGTTTTCCACCCCATATTGAATAGGTTGAGGATGATTTTGAAAATTCATTATCTAATTTTGTGTTTGCATCATTTGATTAGCACTATTAGTTTGAAAAGTATCCATTTTATTTAACATTTTTAATAATAATTTACTAGTTTTAGGGTCAAAGCATAATAGTTTGTCCTAATTTTTGTCATAAAGAGGCCACATATGCTTTCATCTTCTCCTCAAAATATCTTGAGTTTAGGTCATTGAAATTAATCAACAAATATGTTTTAGAATATATATAGAAATACGTAGTGCATATACATTTTTCCAATTTTTCTAACAATCATTAAGTATTTTTTTAATTTTTTAAATTATTTTTATGGCCAGCTAGTGGGACATAGTATTTTACTTTGACCCGTTAATGGTATTTTTACTAGTATAAGTGTAATAAGATGCATTGGTGTTATGTGAGGCATTGATAGTTTTAGATGCACTAGTAGATTAAGTTGCACTAGTATTTGTATGAATGCGAGTATTAGTGTGGGCATTTTTAGTAGACACACTAAAAGTTATGCCTCTCATGTTTGTAATAATAGTTGGCATGGAGGATGAGGAAGGCATGGAAGATGATGTCATGATAGTATAGGGAGGTATGAGAGAGGAAAAAGATGTAGAATAATTCATAGAATGACTTTCCCTAAATCCTATGGTAAAGTTAAGTGAAGGTAAATGGGGTTTCTTGATATGAGGTCCTATCATGAGGTTATAAATGATTGTGGGATCCTTACCCCAATGTTTAGGCTTTTCATTAATGAAGAGGATCATTTCAGCCATATACTCAAGATTGATTTCGTCCTTTACAATTTGTAGTAATAAAGTATTAAGAGAAGTAGAATAGGGAGGAGTCCCATAGTTGGTAGTTCTAGTAGTAACATGAATATTTCTAAGATTAGGATTATCTACTGCATGATATGTTAGATGCATCTTAGAGGATTTATGAGGATTATTAAGTATCATCATGTTAGTTTGATTTTATTGTATAGATTCATCAAATATATGTCGTTTGATGAAAAGCTGATCTAGATAGTTAGTAGGGAAATGAAAATCTAGAGGCTTAAAATGAATGAAATTGAGTTGGTCAATTTGGTGAGACTAATAGGATGATAGAAAAATATAGAAATAAATTAGGTTAAGATGGTCGATCTAGTTATGAAAATAGTAAAATAGAGTAGTATGTAAACTCACTAGGTCAAGTTGGTCAATCTAGTTAGAAAATTAGGGAAATAGAATAGTTTGTAAACTAACTAGGTCGAGTTGGTCAAACTAGTCATAAAAGTAGAAAATAGAATAGTATGTAAGCTTACTCAGTTGAGTTGGTTTATCTAGTTTTATATTTTTACAAAAATAATTAACTAGTCTAAATCTGGATAATTTAGTTCTAAATATGTAAATGAAGTTAAGCACATAGGTAACTAGAGCGAGCTAGTTGATCTAATTGAAACACATTACATAAAACTTGTATCAATATTGGCTAATATAGTCTATAATACAACATATAATGGAAAAATAAAATAAAAAATAATGTAATTTATATGCTAATCAATTATTCAAAAAAAGATCAAGAATTATACTAAAGGTTATGATTGATAATGTAGGCTTCCAAAGCTATTGGCTTGCCTATTTGATAGTGTTATCCAAATGTTTTAGAGCATTAAATATGGAGTAAGTTCCATTCCCAAAACCCACTAAACCTAATTTAAAGGGTAATCTAGAATAAACTTCTTGGTACTAATTGTTAATTGATGCACCACATAATAAAATAGATGGTTGGATTCCTAAGGTTTGATACAAAGGAAAATCCTAGGCTTTTCCAAAATACCATGAGGTACATAGAAACTAAAGACTATGTTTATATTTTTACTATGGCTATGAATATTATGGAAAGCCCCTCACACCATGATATCTATAAATGATATACAAATATCATAAATATAAAATCATGTATCCCTTCATGAAAGTAGCTAAGTAGTTTTAAAACTATTAGTAAATAGTTTCTAGGGAAATCCAAACAAAGAGAAAATAAAGGCAAAAATTAATTTTTTGAAAACTAAGTTGTAATTTTTGAAAGAAAATAAAAAAGTAGCCAACTAAAATTAAAGGTGATTGTAATTACTATAAAATAGAAGTGAATTTCCTTTGCTTATGCTATAAAATTGAAACATTAGAATAAGATCAAGCAAACCAATCTAGTTGGGTAAACAAGATAGAATGAATTCAAGATAATCAACTCAATCTATTAAAAAATAGGCCAGAACAAATAAAATCAACCTAGTTGACTTAGTTTGATGAAATAAAGCAAACACATAACTAGATTGAGTTGATCAATCTAGTTGACAGTGTGGTACAGTTTTACAAAACTAAAAATTTGAGAAAAAAGAGTACATAATTTGAATTTTAATTGAAAGGTGGGAAATTAATTTGATTTATCTAATTTGATTAGAATGAACCTAAAAATATAACAATATCAACCACATTGATTTATTAGTTTTTCCTAAGAATATTAAATTATGATTTGACTAGGTCATCCAGGTGAGTTTTTGATCCTGTAAAGATAGAAAATCGTGGTATTGAGTCTGTCAATATAGTTTAAATAAAACTAATAAAAAATAGGAGAATAAATATAGATCGATTAGATCAATCTAATTAGCTAAGACTGAAATATAGAAACTAATTAAATTGAGCAAGTTGATTTAGTTAAGCACAGAAGGAAGAAAAAATGACTAGATCAATCAATTCAATCTAGTTGGTTGAGAATGAAAACTATATGCACAAAAGATAGAACTAGAACAATAGGCTCAATGAATTCAAAAACATGTGAATAAAAAATAGAATTGGATTGACAAGTTCATTATGGTTGAAAACTTGCACACAAAGAATAGAATGGGTTGATAGTTTCAACCTAGTTGAAAAGCTATGTACATAGTATGAAACTAGATCAATGGGCTCAATCTAGTTGACTATAAATAATATTTAAAAATTACAAGGGTTAGATTCATGTGGGTTCACTATAATTTATGCAATAAACTAAGATGAATTGAGCACTTGTCCTACTTAGTATATTCCAAGCTCATAGAAGGTAATCTTACAAAATAATTCATTGCATAGTTATTTATATCGGGACAGGATCAATTAGGATTTACTAAACCTAACTAAGGGATATTTTATCACAAAATATCAAAAGAGAGGGTTCCAAATCCTCTAGAAAAATGACATTATGTTATAACCCTAACTAAGCCTATAATACATAAAATAAATATAATCTAGTACTCACTAAAGTGTGTGGCATAAAGGAGGATAATTAAATAAACAAAATAAAACATGCAAAGAGAATTATACTCAATTCAATGTAAAGGTAAAATAAATAAGGATTTAAACATTCATCCTACTACTTTGTGTAATATCTATATATAAATGAAATAGTAAAAGTTAGGAATACTTACTTTGAATTGAACCTGTTGTGCCTCAATTTTTCCTTTGTATTGAAATAATTAATGGTTAAGTGGTGTTATTTATGTATCCTTAATACATTAAATTACATTGGTTTAATAATAATATATTTTATAATTTATCATGATTTTATCTTCGTGTAAATAAATAATAAAATATATTAAATGACCTTTGGAGAGGTTAGATCCATTAATGTGGTGGTTATAAAAGGTCATTTATAATGGGAAGATTACCTTGCCTACATAATAAAGAGTTTATATTATAAGATGTAATGAAAAAAAGAGAGAAGAGAAAGAAGAAAAATCTTGTATTAGGTATATTTTATTTCTCAAATAATGAATAATATTGGTGATTTTTTACCTCTTCATGAGGTTTTCCCATGGTATATCTATATTATGGTGTGTTCAACTTTTCTCTCATTGTTTCATGGTGAATGTCTTTGTTATTGATCTCACATCTAGATCTAGGTAGTGTTGCAATCATATTGCTTATTTTGTCATGGTATCAGAGCTAGTTGATGTATGGTCAAGAGGAAAGATCTAAGATTGAGTTTTTGGCATGTGTTCAAGCCTATATTCCAAGCCATGGTATGTTCATAAGTTTTTTCAAGATTATTCTTCTGTAGGAAGTAAGTTATTCTATATTTTTCTATCCTAAAAGCCTAGAAATTTTAGACATGTGCAATTTTTTATATTTTAAGCCTTTTTTCATGTCATATATTTAACTAAAAATATTAAAATAGGCTAAAAATGCTTTTTTAAACATTAAAAATCTTAAGATTGTCTTTTTTTTTAGACTAACAATATGTATGGTATTTAAAGCTCTCTAAGTTGCAGATCTAGCACTTACAAGCAATTGAAAGAATTAAGAGAGCCAAAAAGTGAGCAAATTAGTGCTTGGGCATTCTTGTATGGCCTTTTACAGTCTTCTTTTTTAATTTTTTTGTTAAAATATCTATTTTTAACCTCTGTTGAATGGATCTTGTGTTCTAAGAAGATTTAACTAGTTTTCAAGCCACCTAAAGCTTCTTCAAAGCCTCTAAGGCATCTCTTCTAGTTTTTTTTATTTTTTCATGCTCTTAGTCTTGCTTTGTATGGCCTCCATGAAGGATTTTTTTTTAAATTTAGAAAATAATTTAGGTCCTCTCCTTCCTGGTGTTGATCCTTGAAGACACTAATTTATCATATTTAAGCTTGTTAAACTCTCTCCAAACCCTGCAATCTGCTCTTCCAACTCTATTTTCTTTCTCAAACCTCCATTGGCATCTCAATTCAGACTTGTATGAACTCTGGATGAAATAAAATTTTGGATTTTTTTATTTATTACTCATTTTCAAATCTATAAAATGTGTTTCATTAGTTTTGAGGCATTTTAAAACTATTTGGAAGGTTATTTGAAGGAATAGGGAAGACTTTTGGTTTTTTTACCTTCCTTAGGCATCATAGTATGGCTTGGAAAATTAAAATAATTAGTTTTTATGTTAAACCTTTAAAAATTTTGCTTTATAAACCTTTTTTGTCAGTGTAGTATAAAATATAAACTTATAGTGTCAACTTTAAAAAAAAGAAAATAATATTCATGATTCAAATTATAATATGAAATATTCCTAATAAGCTATGTAATGTTTGGTTAACTTAGTATCAAATTATTAATAAATTTATTATGTGTGCATCACATAACCTGCTTGTTAAATTTAACATGTTTAATTGCAAGCTTACGTATACTCTTATTGAATGTTATGTTAAAGCTTGATCCAAAAACTGTGTGAAATAAAGCCAAACCCTATTTACAAATATCTTATTGGTATTTTGATTTATCTAACCACTACTAAGATATATATTTCATAAGATGTGGGTGTTGCTTCTAGATTCATGCAGGATCCATACTTGGATCATTAGCAATTAGTAAAGTGAATACTTCGGTATATAAAAAGAACTATAAACTTTGGTTTATATTATTTTTTATTTGATTATACTAATTTATTTAGTTATTGTGATGCTAACCATACTATGATAAGTCTATTTTTGGATATGTGTTTATGTTTTATGTGGGTGTTATCACTTGGAGCACTTCATGTGAAAGTTATTAAAGAAGCATTGTGGCTATGAAGGATGATATAATAACATCATGTGAAAGTTCCTCATTGTACCAACCTTCTTGATGATAGTCAAAATTATATAGCTTTGATGAAAAATCCAATGCAATACCAATAAACTAGATCCTATTGAAGTTCATTCAATGTTAGGATTATTGAATTTTTCATTGAGAGAGAATGTACATGACAATTTCACTTCTTAAAAGTCATATGGGTTGTGTGTTTCCTTATATCTCTCTATAATTATTCTCATTATAAAAAACTATAATAAATCACTTTATGTGATTTTGATAAACTTCATATGAAAGTCTACATTATATCCAACACATAGTAGCATGGAGGTCCTTATGTTATAAAAAAATTTAATATGTCTGGTTGATTATTCATGAGAAATTTTGGGATGTATTCTCACTATGGGATGTAGTCTCACAATCATGCTAGCCTAAACTCACTTTAAGTGGTTTAGGATAACATAGTGTAATTCCTTTAAAGGTGCCTATGGGGACATAGTGCAAAAACTTTAGGTATCTATAGTTGTATAGTGTAATTCCTTTAAAGGTGACTATGTAATTATAGTTACATAGTGTAATACCTTTAGGTTTCTATAGTTAAGTAGTGTAATACGTTTGAGTTACTATGTTTACATAGCATAATTCCTTTAAAGGTGATTATGGCATGATGAAGGATATTTTCTTCAATTATTACCTCCTAAAACTCATCATGTGGATGGTTCATGGAGTGTAAGTTCATTATGTTGTTACCTCTTAAAAATCACCATGTATCCCCACTTAGCATTAAGAGAAAGTATTGAAGCAATTAATGGTTAAGTGGTGTTATTTATATACCCTTAATACATTAAATTACATTAGTTAAATAATAATATATTTTATTATTTATCATGAGTTTATCCTCGTGTAAATAAATAATAAAATATATTGAATGACTTTTGGAGAGGTTGGACCCATTAATTTGGTGGTTGGAAAAATTCATTTATAATGGGTAGATTACCTTTCCTATATAATAAAGAGTTTATATTGTAAGAAGTAATGAAAAAAGAGAGAAGAAAAAGAAGTGAAAACTTGTATGGGGTATATTTTATTTCTCAAATAATGAATAATATTGGTGAGTTTTTAACCTCTTCATGAGATTTTCCCATGGTATATCTATGTTATGGTGTGTTCAAATTTTCTCTCATTGTTTCATGATGAATGTCTTTGCTATTGATCTCACATCTAGATCTGGCTATTGTTACAATCGTATTGCTTGTTCTTTCAGTTCAATGGTGATTTACAAGAAGTTGTTGTAGCTTTGTAAGGATCACACTATATAAATCAGATTTAGGATAAAATAATCTTAATTTTCATCCAATACTTTCCTATAATACAATATCCTTTCGCTCCAAGGCAAAACCCTAAGCAATGACTCCATTATAGAAATAGTAGAATTATGAGTTGTAGCAATGCAAAAATGAATGTTCCTCTATTTATAAATTAAGTGAAGGGGGTATTTATAGCCAAGGTTTGACCCTAAACCCTCCCAATAATTTCTCTAACAAGGTCAGTTAGGTCAATTTTTTTGGTAGGAAATATAGTTGTTAGGCCTTAAACTAGGTTAGCTAGCTCAACGGAGTTCTGTAACACGCATTGAATTCCTAAAAAGATAGACTAGGCCTATATAGTAGGAAAATGAATTAAAATGGGTGTGTGTTTAGCTGGGGGATATTTTGGAAGATGAATTGCTTAGAGTGTATAAGTGGGTTTTAATTACTTAGAGAGTTAGATAAAAGTAATTTGTATTAGTTTTTAGGTAATGGTATAGGGACCAATAATATTGAGAAGCACCAAAGGTCTACCAACTCCTTTCCTAGTGCACCTTTTAAGGTGTGCAGTCAGAGAGATTGAAATTTGATAGGTTCTTATAAGAAAAAAAGTGTCAGTAAATGATAAAATTTAAAAATATTATGTGTAGACAATCCATACCTCCAAGAAACCATAGATTACTAAATTTTCCTATTCTTCATTCCATACATCCTAAACTCAACCCTAAACTAATCCACACTTCTAAACTATCTATCTCTACTTCCCTAATAAGGTCACTCTTTCGAGACTATCCCACTTATAGGTAATATATGGATATGTTGGTTGTGCCCCCTACCAAATAACATCTAGTTTTCAAATTTATATTTACCTAATGGGTCATCCCACATGTTTTTCAATATCTATTTGAATTAATTCTAAAATGATAATTGTAAATCCACATTTTCTACGGATTTTTCACATAGGAGACTCATGATTGACAAACACCATAATATCTAACTACATGTGGAGAAAAAGTCTCTTAATATTCCCAATTATGAGAATCATGTAGCCCAAAGGGCCCTAAGCCAGATCTGTATACCATTTCAAAGTCTCAAGTCATTTTCAAATCACATAATCACCTAGGATTGCATAAACATATATAATTACATAAGTATTTCATACACAACACCATAATAAGGGAGAACTACATGGAGCTTGATCCCTCTTTGGAGTATTGGTATGTAAGCAATGCTCAAAACATGGGTTTTTTAGGTCAAACATAACTTCAACCAGTAACTCCTTTTTCCTATTTATTTTGTTTGTTCCTCATTTCCTATTGAGCTAGGGTCACAAGTGAAGAATAAGGTACATAATGGCTTCTACAAAAAATTGAGAGTTATTACATAATCATATACAATACATAAGTTAAGGTACATAGGTTTATTTTTATACAAAGGGAATAAACCCTACCAGACATTGACATTCCCTATAAACACTAGCATAGGTCATCTTCATCCTAATATCATGACCTTTTCCTAGATTTGCATGGAGTTGGGTTCTTAATTTAAATTTTCATCACACAATCATAAAGTTAGCCACATAATCATACTCTCAATCATGCATACCTAATTTTAAAGCTAAGTCATTCCTTTTTATGCATTTTCATTTTTATCATATTTATAACTATAACAAGTTCCAAATCAGTTTGTTTGATTTATTGCATATTTCTTAGTCAAATTTTACATAGTTAGGATTCAAGTATCCCTTCTATCCCAATTTTTTATAAAACATATTTGTGAACCTATCTATTGATTGAATATTTTAAAACCTAGCTTCCCCTAGGGTTTCCTTCTTTTCATTGTATCATTTCTATTCAAGGTTTCAAATTTTTGACTTTCTAATTTTTATAATAATCATGATAAAAATTATTGAATCTATTTATCATTTCTTACTTCAAAAAAATGGTACTATTTACATGTAGCTTTCCTATAATATTTAAAATCATTCATTTTCATGTAAATCCATGGATGAAACAATTAATAAAAATAATCATAAAATCCAATATAAACCAAGACCTTAATAATGAAAACTTTTATGATGCTTATTGTTACAGGGTTTAGTTTGAGTTACCACCTATTACTACTAGATGTTAGACAGCATGATCAGTTTATTTCATTCCCCTTTCCCCTAGACCTCTAAATGATCTCATCTACCATATTTCCCATACTATTCACCCTAGGCTTATAGTATATCAGGTATTCCATGTTGTTATCACTAAAATAGGTTAGGATCCTAATGCGTAGGTCATCACCAATTGACCTATTATGAATGGAAAACATAAATCATATATACTCTTACCTCTACCAATGTCTTCTAGTTCTGAACCTTTCTTGACTTGTTTGGTTCTCAACTTTTGATTTCAACATTATGTCTCTACCTTATTTTACCTCTTAAATACACCTGTCCTGATAAACACTCATTTTGTAAATTCCTCTTATCTTTAGTCAACCTTTACTGTTTTGTATAAGGTTCTGTGAGGATTCTAAGATCACTTCACTACTCATTCAATCCATTCTTATTTATTTCATCATCCATTTTAACCTTCAAACATAACTATTGATCTTACATTGTTATCTCCTCTATCAGAGGGCTCTCTACTAGCCTTTTTTAGGCTTATCTACATTGTACAGACTAGTACCATTTCATCTAGGGAAACTAAAACTCTTTTTGCATACCCTCTACCCCTTTCTTGAAAAATATAAAGTTACATTACCTAACGCATTCTTTAGATGACTTTAACAATCCCTTTAAGGTCTCGGATTAGACTTATTAGGTTTGTTTATCCATGTCTTACATTCAAACTCCCAAAACCATACATAGATGTACAAAAAAAATCCAAAACCTGAAAAATATCTTCACACACATTTGAATCCAACTAATCCCCAATTTTATTAAGTTTTGTATGGTGGAAACTTCATAAAATTAAGATTCTTCCTTTAAACCCTAAAATAGGGTTTGTGCATGATTGTAAGTACCTGAGAAAGGTAAAACATAGTTTTCAATATTTTTATAGGGTTTCATATGACTATGAGTGTTGATTAAGGTTTGTCAATTCACTATAAACCTTATCAAACTCATGAAACCATCCATTATCACCTCTAATATGCCATTATCTAACTCTTTATGTTACCATGTGTGACTGTGTGCATCTAAAGAGAACATAATGATGTATTAGGTTATTTTAAAAGACTTTATACCTAGGTGAGGGTTTAATAAACCCTATAAAAAAACCATATACCTTATTATAATCATTTTAATCCCATTTTACAACCTTGATTCACTTTTCATTAGATTCCCTATAGACTATATATTGTTTCATAGTGATCTACAGGACTACCAATGAGATTTATACGTATTCAAACTTATGAGTCACCTCAAAGTTTTAAATAAGAGTTAAATGAAAACTTATTATTGTATAATGTTTTTATTTCAACTCATTGTACTGACAGTCCTTCTCACATGGAAGATATACACAATATTTCTTATCACAAAATCCAAGCTGAAACAAGGGTATGCAGGTCTATATTAGATTACTCATCCATACATATGAAAGCTACTAAAAGTAACATAAATAACTTCAAATACATAGTAATACTAAATTACCAACAAAAATATAAAACCTTATGAATTGTTTTGGTTACTCTTTTCATTACTAATCATGCTTATAGTCAACTATCATTACACATATAGGAAAATGTTGGGACTCTTTGCATTCTTGTCTTCAAAAGAAAAAAACTCATATTTATTCAATTTTTTTAGGGTTATTAAACATTATCAATTCAAATAAAACCCATATAAACTCTCTAAATATGACTACAACATTCATTTACAAGTTCTTTTATTGTTATGTAATTATCCTAACTAGCTCCTAACTTCCTCATGTACGTTGGGGAAGTGAAAACTACCTGACTTATAACATAACCACCGAGATGAATAACTATGTAAGTAATATGCATGTTGAAATAATCTTGACCCCTTAATATAACCTAACCACACCAAATACAACTTTGTAACTTCTTGAAACAAGATTGAAGTCTCCAAAACTTAACATGTATGTTTGAAAATTCAATTGAAATATTTTGACAGGAAAAGGCTAATATGATCCTAATTCAAAATTTTAAAAATTTTATCACCCATGAATGACTCCTACCAACTTAAAATGACTATAATAATTATCTAATGAATCAAAACATGTAAAATATACCAATATGTACAAAAGGTAGTGATGTTCCTACATCATACTATCAAGGAACAAAATGAAACTTTTCATGAAAGTTATAATTGATCTAGCTTTCAAGTTATTTACAACATCCTTTTTCAAATTTCATGTCCACCTAGATCCCAATACCTATTTTAAATATGTATACCTTATTTATGCTTTCTCAAACTCATTATATCTCCTCCTTTATTCATCTCTCTCTTGTTTTGCATCTTCAATCTGATCATGGGAAACTGTTGCTCATTTATTTACCTCCAAATACCTACACATAAAGAAAACATGTCAAAAAAACCATTATTTGATTTCTCCCTTGGATTCCACACTGTTCTTCTTCAACATCTGCTTGCTCTTTAGCTATTAAACCCTCTTCATTTTGACCCAAGATTGTCATCAATTCCAACTCAACTACCATGATGGTCTCCTTGTCTTCTATGAGACTCAAATCATTTATTTATTCCATTATGTGCTAACATATCTATTTTTTATATATTATATATTCATATATACAATTTTTCTCTTCCATTGGTGCCAAACAAATCACTTTAAACTACTGTAACTCAATCTTTTCAAACACTTCAACTTGTGCTTCTTCTTCCTTCTCTATTGTTGCCACCTCATAGATCTCTTCTTGCATATTAAACACTTAATTTGGTACTTTTGTTTCTTCTTGTCCTTCCATCATCATATTCATTAGCCTCAATTTACTCTCATACAAATCATCTTCTTCATTGTTCACATCAAAATACTCATCAAATACAACATGGAAATGAATACCTGATACTTCTTTGCTCTCCTCAAGGCTTCCTTGACTAAAACCTACCTCTTTATTTCTTGTTATAAAGTAAGGTACTACTAAAAACTCAATTTATCCTTATCTTCATCCAATGGTTCACCTTATTTAGGGTAGCACAATATCGAATCACCATACTCAGCTATCTAATCAACTTGGTTTCCATCATTAGCATGTTTCTCATACTTCTAATGTTCTTCACCTTCATTCAATATTTCACCTATATACACACATTCCAAGAACTCGTTAGTCATAAAAAATTGAGGCTTGTTTTCCCCTTTACTTCTCCTTCTAAGTTACCTTGCTATCATCTTTTGTCTTATCTTCTTCTCTATCAACTTCTTGAGAGGCCACCTCACTTTCCTCTTTATGTATACACGAAATCTTGGTCTCATCTCTTCCAAGAATTTCTATAAATTTGTCAAAACATCCTTCATATCAAAAATTACCTTCTCTCTCTCTAATTCTCTTTGATTTACTTCCATCTTTTTGTGACATTCCTTACTCTTTAAGCCCTTCATAATTCTCTTACTATTTACTCTTTACACTCTCTCTCTAGGTCTTTTTCTTAGACCTATCTCTTCTTCTTAACAAGACTTCCCACTTACCTTATTTAACCTTCACTTGGTATCTCTTACTTGAATCTCTCTCTCTCTTAGAGTCTCCTTATTTATTGTCCTCACCTGGGACTCATATTTCTCTCTATCTCAAGCTCTCTTCTTGAGCTTCTTTCCTTGAGCTTTCACTAGCTCTCTTTTCTCTCTAAGCCTCTTGGTTTAATGGCTTTTCCACACATATATTCTCTTTATTTCAATTATTTTTACCTATCTCACATACATGTGGCCTCTTCACTCTTTCCTGTAATCTTCATTAGCATTCTCATAACAATCTCAATGTAACCTAATCTACCTTCTCAACACAATCTTCATGTGAACTAGCATAGCATTTCAAAATGTAAAACATACCTCATCTAGAAAGTACCACAATATGATACCAAATTGATGAAGATGTCATCACCAACTGACCTATCATAAATGGAAAACATAAATAATATATACTCTTACCTCTACCAATGTCTTCTAGCTCTAAACCTTTCTTGACTTGCTTGGTTCTCAACCTTTTATTTTAATATTCTTTGTCTTTGCCTTATTATACCTCTTAAAGACACCTCAATCTTGATAAACACTCATTTTTTAACATCCTCTTATCTTTATTCAACTTTTAATCTCTTGTATACGGTTCATAAACACTCGGTTACACAGTCATCTATACCTCCTCCTTTGTATACAAGTTCATATACATATTAGTTGATTACTTATATAGTGAATCTTAGCTTTGTGAGGGTTATAAGATCACTGCCCTACTCATTCAAGACATTATTTTTTATTTCATCATCCCTCTTAAACTTTAAACACAACTATTGATCTTACATTATTATCTCCTCTATCATAGGGTTCTTTACTAGCCTTTTTTAGGCTTATCTGCATTGTATGGACTAATACCATCTCATATAGGGAAAATAAAAATCTTTTTAGATACCCTCTACCAATTTATTGAAAACTATAAAGTTACATTTCCTAACTCATTCTTTAGACCACTTTAACAATCCCTTTAAGGTCTTGGATTAAGCCTATTAGGTCTGTTTAGCCCTGTCTTACATTCAGACCTCTCAAAACCATACATAGAGGTATGAAAAAAATACAAAACATAAAAAATATATTCACACACATTGGAATCCAACTAATCCCCAATTTTATTAATCTTTTTAAATTCAAAACATAAAATTAAGATTCTTTCTTGAAATCCTAAAACAAGGTCTGTGCATGATTGTAAGTGCCCGAGAAAGGTAAAAAATAGGTTTCAATCCTCCTATATGGTTTCATATGATTGTTAGTGTTGAATAAGGTTTTTCCCTTCACTATAAACCTTATAAAACTCATGAAACCATTCATTATCACCTCTTTTATGCCATTATCTAACTCTCTATGTTACCCTATGTGATTGTGTGTATCTAGAGAGAATAAAATGATGTCTTAGGTTATTTTAAAAGGTTTAAAACCTCTAAGATGGTTTAATACATATTATAAAAACACCATATACCTTCATATAATCATTTTAATCCCTTTTGACAACCTTGATTTACTTTGCATTAGATTCCTTGTAGATTGTATCTTGTTTCACAGTGATCTACAGAACTACCAATGAGATTTATATGTATTCAAACTTATGAGTCAACTAAAAGTCTTAAATAATAGGGAAATGACAAATTATTAATGTATAATTTTTGTATTTTAACTCATTTTAATGATATTACTTCTCACATGGAAGATATACACAATATTTCTTATCACAGAATCTAAGCTTAAATAGGGGTATACAGGTCTTATTAGATTACTCATCATACATATGAAAGATACTCAAAATAACATAAATAAATTTAGGGAAATATTAATATTATCTTACCAAAAAACATAGATAACCTCAATACTTGCTTTGGTTACTCTTTTCATTATTGATCATGCTTACAGTCAACTATCATTGCATATATGCAAGAAAATGTCAGGACTCTTTAATTTATTATCTTCAAAAGAATAAAACTCATATTTATTCACTTTATTTTGGGTTATTAAACATTATCCCTTTGAATCCAATCCATAACATCTCTCTATCTCTGAATACAACATTCATTTACAAGTTCTTTTATTGTTATGTAACTATCCTAACTTCCTCATGTAAATTGGGTACGTGCAAACTACCTGACTTATAACATAACCACCAAGATGACTAACTATGTAAGTCATATGTGTGTTTAAATACTCTTTACCCCTTGATATAACCTAACTACACTAAATACAATTTTGGAACTTTTTGAAACGAGATTAAAGTCTCCAAAACTTAACATGTATGTTTGAAAATTCAAATGAAAGATTTTGGTAGGAAAAGGCTAATATGATCCTAATTCAAATTTGTCAAAATTATAGCACCCATGAATGACTCCTATAAACTTAAAATTATTTTAATAACTCCCTAATGACTTAAAACATGTAAAATAGACCAATACGTACAAAAGGTAGTGATGTTCCTACATCAAAGCCCCAGTGTGACAAAATGAAAGAACTGAAGGCTATGATTTTATTAACCAACTTAATAACACAATATCTAATATATCCATTTTATATCTAATCCAATAGTCCAATATGTATAATTTTATTTTGTATGTGGCATTTTATGATACTATTATTCCACACAATGTTGAACTAAATTATGTTGCATCTACCATTAACACATTGTGATGGATGGAAGAATCTATGTCTTTTGATAAGGAAGATTTTAACCACAACAAATAATTAATCAATATTTACCTTTGTACATTATCTCAAAATTGATGACATGGGTGTTAAGTATTAGTTTATAATGGTTCAAGATTGAATGTTCGTAATATTTATTTTCATTAACTATTCAATATAAATGCAGAGAAATTAAATTATTTCGACATGAATATGAGATATTTTGGTAATATTCCTCATAACTTATTGGGACAGATAATATTTAACCTCACACTAGGCCCTAGAACTATTGCTAAACATTGCAAAGTTTCGTACATTTCTTATGGATCATGAACCATTTAAGTATTGTTAACTAATTAAAGCTACATAGAATTATGTTCATATGGATTTTTCTACTCAGACAAAGGTAAAACCTATTATTCATAGTTATATAGTGAATCATATAGTTACACATGAATTATCTCCATACAATTATACAAATGATTATTAAATGAATTTTAATTAAGGTATCTACAAAAGATGAGTTATAAAGGACAAGAACTAGGAAATTGTGTACAAGAAATTATTCATCCTATTGAGGCATCTACTCATAAATTTAGCCTTGGTTATACAAATCATTCAGGTAATTTAGACTCACTTACATTTATGAATAGACCTATATTTTTCATAAAATTTCTTTAATAGGATCAACATTTAGTCAATCATATATCTACATTATCAATTATATATCTTGAGCTTATCGATAATACTACTTCACTTTATCTCTTGACATTATATGAATTTTATAATGACAAGTCTCTGATATAATATTTATGATCATATGAGGATCTCTCTTCATTTTATCATAATAACAAGTTTCTTCATTTAAAAAATGCTCATGCATATTTTAGTGAGATTGAAAATTCACATAATGATGTCTAAGTTTATAATTTTGATACAATTCCTAGTACACCTTATACTAAATATTGATCAGCACTTATAAAAGAATAGATAGTTGTGTCTAATTACAAAATAGATAAGAATCCAAGAGTAGTACTTTTTGTTAATGCACTTAAATGTGATGAGGATAAATTTGTAAGGCAAGTATTACATGACTACCCCAAAAATGTTGCTTGGCAATATTTTGATATAATAGGTATCAATCCTTCTACTGTAGTTCATCATATAACACTATATCTAGATACAAAACTAGTTGAGTAAAAAATATGTAAAATACACCCTAAAGTTAGATTACTAGTCAAGGAATAAATCCAACACCTACTCAATGCAGGTTTAATTCGACTAGTAGCCTATCCAAAGTGGGTGTCAAACATTGTCCTAGTTGTAAATCCTAATGAGAAATTTTTATGTTGTTAAAAATCTAGAGATTTAAATAAGGTTTTCCCTAAATATGACTTTCCACTACCCAACATTGATATGATGTTGGATTCCACCACAACATATCTTATGTTATCTTTCATAGATGGTTTCACCAATTATCATCAAATCAAGATTGTTGATGAAGATCAAGAAAAAACATCATTTATTCCATTGTGGGGTACCTTTTGTTACATAGTGATGAATTTTGTATTAAATAATGTTGGGGCTACATATCTGTGTGCCATGACACATATTTTCATGATCTTCTTCATAGGATAGTAGAGGATTATGTGGTTGTTTTCTTTCAAAATCAAAATAGAGACAAGATCATGTAATTGATTTACGATAGATATTTGAGTGGCTACAACAATATAAGGTACATCTCAACCTAAAAAGTGTATTTTGGTGTAACATCAAGTAAATTATTATGCTTTATTATTTCATAACAAGGTACTAAATTTGATCCAAAATTTCAAATTTATTATTGATGTGCCTCCACCTCAAGGGTTGAAGCAAATTTGATATTTAGAAGGTCAAATTCAAGTGATACATCACTTTGTAGCTTAGTTAGCAGATAAGACATAGTATTTTACAATATTAATTAAAAAGTATACAAATTTTTAATGGGATATAAAATTTCAAGAGAGTTTCAAGGCACTGAAATAATATTTACTTAATCGACCTATTATTAGGCCTTTGATTAAGTGTTTTTTTAGCATAATGATGACAATCATAAAGATTGGCCCATATATTATATCAGCCTCAACCTTGTCAAATAAGATTAAAATTACACCACGATAGAAAAATTATGTTTGTATCTTATATTTTCTACATGAAAGCTTTGACACTACATGGTTAATGATGAGACCTAGGTTATTACCAAGGTTGATCTGTTAAATTTTATCATGTCTAAGCCTCATTTGTCATAACACATAGTAAATTGGATAATGTTACTTGTGGAATTTGATTTAAATAATATATCTCATAAATTGGTTAAATGTCAAGATATCACAAACCAGTTAGTTTCAGCACCATTATAGGATATAACACCACTTAATAACACTTTTAGGGATGATTTTGCTGCATATAATACACTAAGGATTCATGGAAAAAAATATCATTTAAAATTTAAATCAGGTATTGGTGCAGTAATTATTTTTATTACACCACAAAGAGAACCTATGTCATTTGCATACGGATTAAGTTTCTCATGTATAAACAACATCACAAAATATGAGGCATTGATTTTGGGATTGTACGGTTCTTGTGATTTATAAATAAATTCTATTAAGATATATGGGAATTCTCAATTAGTTTTTAATTAAATCATTGATATTTACTAGACAAAATAATAAAATTTAATCCCATTATTACAAAAATATGGTACAATGTTCACATGCACATTTTGATAATTTTTCAATTGAAAATATATATTACTAAGAGATAATCATCATATAGTTGTAATGGATAGTATAAATTCTTTAATACTAATTGAAATAAATTATGATCAATCAATTTTCACTATATGGACTTTATAGAACCCATCCATCTTGAACACAAATTTAGTAGTTTTTCAATCTTGGCACTCAAATAAATTTGTCGATCAGTGCGAATATTATGTGGTCACAATCAATAATGTTTCTATTGAGATAGTTGAAGGTCTCATTGCCCAAGTCATAGGCTTAAAAATAGAAGAGGTCAAGTTCACCAAATTTAGTAGAGATTACAAGGAAGAGAGGGATAAATTCTTGAAATAAAATGAGCACATTCCTGAATGCATTGGGGGATTCTTTAGAAAGGACATCCCAAAACCCTTCGATAAAGATGTAGAATAAATAATGAGGTATGTAACCTTGAATGAAAGGTATACTCTTGTGTATCATTTCTATTTGCCTATTCTAAATTATTTCCAACATCTTATTTTCCTAAGTCTACCTTCTTATATCCTACATTCTCATGAATCCTTGATATACATATTTGAGATGGGCAAGAAAAAATATCCTCTCCATCAAGTTGTGATTCTTCTAATTCATAATTTCTTCTATGCCTTCAATCTCATCTCCCCTGTTATTCCCAAATGGAGAAGTCTAAACCTAAAAGAAACATCCCTCCAAGAATCCTCATAATTTCATTCAAACCCTTAACCTCTTCTCAGAATTCTAAATACTCCATCTTAATTGATAGTGACTGAAATAAGCAAGAACTTCCCCCTAGTCAAGAATAAGAAAGCTACAAAAAAAGTTATTGACACCTTACAAGACCTTCCCCCCTCTCAAGAAGAAAAAATTTGTGAAAAAAATTATTGATCCCTCCCCTTCTCTCTATCTCCACCCCCTCACCTTCTCCCACCTCCCCTACTCTCACTTCTCACTCCACCTCCCACAATCCCAATGAAAGTAACAAACTAGAGGAAATTTCTAAGAGCCTAAAAATGTTAAAAGAAAATATCCCTACCTCTATTATTATTCATGAGCCAAATTATGAGAAGGCCAGTCCTACCCAACCCCCATTCAAACAAATCCCCCTTAGAATTCAAGGAACTCATGGAGGAGCATAAATACCAAACTAGACTCAACAAAATTAAAGATGAGGTAGATCTACATAAATCTATCCTACATTGGCTCTTGAAGTACTAAAAATGTTTCAAAGAGGAAATCAGAAAACTTAGTCTAAATGATGGTATATATTGTATAAAATTTGGCCTCCTAGAAATTAGCTCAGAATTCTAAAATATCAAGGAAAAATTTTTCACTCTGGAAAAAGCAACTGAATCTCTCAATGAAAATCTTAGCACACTTGTGGATTACAACAGGGTCATTGTCATGAAAAGTCTTCAAAGTATGGAGGCCCTTAACTCCCTCACCAAAATAAAAAATAAAAAAGCTAAGAATGTTAGTGGACAAAAATATGAAGGGCATCGTAGAGGAGAAAGTTGAGATTCAAACCAACAAGAACAAAAATCTCCCACTAGAAAATCTCACTCACAATTGGACTAAGGCGTATGAAAAATGGATGGGACCTAAAACTTAATTTGACACTTTTTACTATTTTTTGGCTAACTATTATGTTTTTTCCATCTTGGCATGTTTATTGTAATAAATGGTCTCAAGACCATAAATTCTTCCCTTTTTAAAAGGTTAGGGTCCCTCATTAAAACCCTCTTTTACCAATACTAAAAACTACGCATAGTGCAAAAAATTTAGAATGGTTTACTCATATAAATAATTCTTATAATAAATTACTTGAACTATAAATGATAAGCATAATTTACAAAGAGACACATGTTGATATGTCATAATTGGGGGAATTTATTTAAAATATCTTTCAAAGGATAGTTAATTTAATGACTAAAACTGAGGAGGTTAAATTGGCAATATAACAAGTACATGATAGTGAATGAAATAGACACTTTAGTGTAAAATTAATGTCATGCAAGCTACTTTAGCTCGGTTACTATTGGCCTATAATATATCATGAATGCCAAGAATACACCAAATTATGTGAAAATTTTTGAATGTAAATCAATTTAAACCATGTTCCTTCACATGAATTACAACCCATTGTCTCACCTTGGCCATTTACACTTTGGGAGTTCAACCTAATAGGCAAAATAAATCCAAAATCATTGGGTGGGCATAAATTCATCATTACAGCTAAAGCATATTTCACCAAATAGGTAGAAGCTATACCTTTAAAATATACTATATGGGAGTACAAATGTCTTTTCTTGATGATGTATTATATCTTTCTTTGGTATTCCCTCAACTATCATTACAGACAATGGTTTATCTTTCAAGAACAAAACTATCAAAAAAAATTGAACTAAATACAATATTTAGCAACATTTTCTAGTCCTTATTACCCTCAGGGTAAAGTATATGTAAAATATATAAATAATATCTTGAGTAAGAGTTACTAATATTGGTGATGATTACTATAACCAATAGTTTATGCACTATGGGATTATTACAAAAACATTCATACTCCTACTAAAACTAATCCATATTCATTTGTCTATGAGATAGAAGTAGTAATTCCATTTATTTTGTAAATTCCTTCCTTATGATTATTCCTCAATGGCTCATCAAAGATAATTAATACAAAAAAAAGTGTTTGCATGAATTAGAACAACAAGACAATAAGTGCATACATACAGAAAACATCTCAAAATATAGCATAATCACATCCAAAAGGCATATAAAAATATAATCCATAGTAGAGAGTGTGAAATTTGTTACTTGGTTTTTAATGAAAATCTAAGAAACGAAAACATAAAAGAAGAAACCAAAGGGCAAGTTTAAGCCAAATTGGTTCGGCCCATATAGTATCACATAAAATCCTAGTAAAAAAAATTATCATTTGTCTTAATTTTAAGGAAAATAAATCAATAATGCAATGAAAATTATGCATCTAGGATGGTTCTATATTTTGAAAAATCATATTTCAAATAACATTTAAAAAATTAGAATATTTCAAAAAGTCTAAAAAGTAGGTCCTATACATGATGTGCATAGTTTTTACACTAGTTATTTATGCTTTAGTTTATTTAATACTTATCTCTATCTAGTTTCATATCAAATATTCTTCACAAGTGTACTTGAATGAGTGAAAAACATGCAAGCTATCATTTATAGATGTAGTTGCAGGTGGTGACATTATCTCAAATCCAAAAAAATCATAGATGTAGTTGCAGGTGGTTACAATAGACTTGTTCTAGTGATCATAAGCTCTATTTTTATAGATTCAAAATAGACACAATCCTTCTACAACTTGTTTAAATTTTATAAAGTTCAATGGGAGAATGTTTTATCATTATTTTACCATCCCTTTTTTTCATAATTTAGTTTAATACATTGCGCAAAATATATCATTTTTGGCTCACTTTCCTAACACTGTTATCCTATTAGATACCTGAGTTGTTGAATATCATGATGATACAAGTTGCTAATGTGGATCAAATTTCACTTATTCATGCATTTTTTTCAATTTTATCTCACTTCCTTCTCTATATTATGGACATTTAAACATGTCCTTATTTATGGCTCTAATCCCTATTACATGATTTTATGTGTGTGTGTGGTATTGCTTACTTAGTTTATGATGCCATGATAACCATCATGAATATTCTTAGTTTGTGTTTCCATTATCAACATCATGCATCTTCCCTAAGTAATGATAAATATATTTTACATACTTAGTTTTTATCACTTATTCACTACATTCATAATTGCTAACATATATCTAGACATGATACTATTTAATCTTAGTTCTGCATGCATCATATACTCATATTTTTCTCAGATTATCAATACGATGCCCTGATATCCAATGTTATCATAGTTACTCAAAATTTCAATATTTTATATAACATAATTTGCATAAATTTTTCTTTTGAGTTAAGTTATTTCCCAAGCTTCACAACTCACCACAAAGTATGGGGCATACACATTAGCTTATCTTAAAGACTAAGATGAAACAATCACTATATAGGTAGGAAAATACTTTTTTGTATAGTTAAACATAGTACACACTTATTTTTGGCCCATAAATTTAATTCAAAAAATAAATCTCTAATTAGATAAGGGCACATGCTAGTCATTTCCAATATAGTGTGCTTTCATACCAGCAATCAAAAAATATTTTTTTCCATAATTTCTCAAAATCATAATTAATGACAAGATAATTTAAAATAGGTACCCATAATTATTTCAAATGAATACTTAGGATTGTCTCATATTTTTCTCAAATTATGGGCATCATGCATGACCTATGTTCCAAACTATCACATAGGATTTTGCTAATAAAATCACATTATATTACTCAGTTTCAAAATTCATATACACCCAAATATCAGATTGGTAGCATGTGTGTATCACATGACCACCTCCTTGATATGTTTTTATCTATTTTTTGTAGAATCAATGTAAATACATGGAAATATCTATGTTGTATACACCACACCTAGATCATAATAATTTTGCACGAGAAATGAATCTTATTCTGTTTGCAGTGGTTGATTCACCTTTTGCACCAATTTTTTTTATTGTAATTCATAAAAGGATTATAAGATACTATACTACCTTGGGTGTGCAATGAATAATTCAATCATACCTTAATTTATTAATCATACTCTTATTTCAATGAGTATTTTGGCATGCACAATCCAATCCAAGTGTTTCAATGAAAATGAAATCTCCAAGGGTCCTGCCCTCTCCACAGTCACTAATTTTTTGCACTAGAAAACATAATGGTTTGCATACTCAATCATGAATATTATTTCCTTATTATTTGATCTATAATTTTCTTTTCTTTTACTTTCATGTTTTAATCTTAATTAAGGACTAATTTATACACATTTCATTTTAGGTTTGTATGAATCACAGTTCAACATGAGATCCATATTAGAGATTATTATTTACAGATAAGTTTAGGTATACATTATTCCTTTTACTCTAGTACTCTCTATTTGTTGCATTAATAAAATAAAATGAGAGTAAATTTATAAACATAAATTTAATTTAATCTAAAATAATGAACTTGTGACCATTTCTTGTAAACATCCAATCTACGCTCAATTCCACGGTCCTTGACCACCACTCCTTCACTTCTATGTGGATGACCCATACCTCCAAGAAATAACATATTACTACATGTTCCTATTCTTCATTTCACATATATTAAGCTCATCCCTAGACTGATCCACACTTCCATCTTAGTTGTTTATGCTTCCTAGACAAGGTCACTATTTTAAGACTATCCTGCCCACCAGTAGTGTTTAAATTTTCCAATCGTGTCCTACTAAATAATGGCTAATTTATCAAACTTAAATTTACCTAACAAGTTTTCCAACATGTTTTATAGTCCCCATTCAAATTAATTCCAAAATTATTACTTTAAAGCCACATTTTCTAACTATTTTCCATACATGAGGCTCATGATTAAAAAACGCCTAAATAAATAACAACACATTGAGAAAAAAGCACCTATTATTCCTATTTTTGAGTTCCTGCAACCCAAAGATACCTAAGCTACGTTTGCATATAATGTTAAGGTCACAATTCATTTTCAAAGCACATAATCATGCTAGGATTGCACCAACATATAACATTACACCAATATTTCACACACACCACCATAGTATGGGATAACTACATGGAGTTTAATCCCTTTTTAGATTATTGGTATGTAGGTATCACTTAACACAGGGAGTGTTGAGGTCAAGTAAAACTTCAACCACTAACCCTTTTTTCCATTTATTTTATTTATTCATCATTGCCTATTAAGCTAGGGTTACAAGTGAATAAGAATGTACACATCAGCTTTCATAGTAGATCAAGAGTTCTTGTAAAACCATATAAAATACATGAGTGAAGGTGCATAGATTTATTTTTACACATAGTACAAAATGGTACCAAACTCCAATGTGCCCTATAGATAATATTGTAATTCAAACTCATCTGAATAATGCAACTTTGTCTTAGATCTACACAAATCCATGTTCCTAATTAACAACTCCATCACACAATCATATAGTCAACCACATAGTCACACTCACAGTCTTGCATACCTAATTTTATATCTAAGTCTTTCTTTTTTATGAATTCCCTTTTTAGCATATTTCTAAATATAACAAGTTCCAAATCAGTTTTTGTTATTTATTGCATATTTATTACAATCTAAGTTTACACAATAGTTGTCATAGTTAGGATTCAGGTATCCCTTCTATCCCATTTTTTGATAAAACACCATTATAACTTCATAAATGAAATGTGCATTAATATTAAAATTAACTTTTCATTTATCAATCACCTTGATGTCTACAACTTTCTTCACCCAACCCAAGTATATGGGATGGGATAATATTAAGACTCTATCTTTAATTTGTCTACTAACTCCTTTATTATCAAATTCATTTTGATCAAGTATAAAATATAACATCCACTTTTGTTTTATTCATCTAAATTTTAATATGGAAAACCTTAGAAATTTCACTCTTTTGAGCACTACTACTTCAAAAACATACCTCTCTATGCAATGTAATACCAAAAAAAATATCATCCACATCTAAATTAAATTAATGGCTTCACCTTTGATATAGGGCATAACCTTATCCTTATTATTCTTAAATAAGTGTAATTCTAGATGTAGATTCAAACAATTTTCCTAAGAATAAGTATCAATAACACAATGCCTATAATCCCTTTTAGTATCCTTATTAGAAACATAAGTATCATTATACTTACCTTTACCCTTATGTATAAAACAACCTTGTTGCTTTGGATTTATTTGAGAGGTATATGGAACCTTCTTCATTCCCATATCTAAGTAGTGAGATTGAAAACAAGCCTCATCTACATATATAAGCTTGGACAAGAGGACATGTATCCTCAAATGGAAATGGATTCCACCAACATACTTCATAAATATGTCACGGTTGGCTATATGTTCCCATTTAGATAGCCTTATTGTTGAACTCATTTATGTACAACTACATGCTTTATCCTTGATTTTGTCTAAGATATTTCCAATACATATACCTTTCTTCCTCATAAAAAATAGCATACAAATGATTCTTGATTAACATCTTAAATTCATCTCACTTACTAATATGATGAATCTTATTAACAACCAAGGTATGGCCATAACTCTCAAAACAAGTTAAAACATGGTTGATTAATTTTAACCTTGAAAAATAATTTTTTTGACTTCATTAATCTGATGCAAACTAAAATATACCTCTAGTTGGGTTAGTCAATGGTCTAACCTATCTAAATTTACATCTCCATCATATGGTTGAATATCTATCTTTGCCTCACCCTTGAATGGAGGTGAAGCTTGGTTGACATGAGGTTTTTCTTCCACCTTGACATGCTCATGAGCATCCTCCTTATTTTATTTTAGTGTGTCCAAAGAAAACACAAGCTTCTCCATGAGAATCACCATGATGGACTCAAACTATTCAATATTTTTCATATAAATAGAGCCATTAGCCACTCTTTATTCAATGTTTTAAAATCATTCTTCTATTATAAGGGTATTTTCGTCATTCGAATGAGCCATAATTTTGATCTCTTGCTTCCCATTCCTTGTGGAAATTATTTATTTCAAAGGGAACTAGGATATATTGACCACTATCACTTCTTGCTCTAGTGATGGGCATTTATTGTAATGTAGTCATAGACACACCAAATCACACAAAAAGACTAAAACTAGTAATAAACTAGTTTGGAAACCAATATGATCCTTAAACTAAGTGGATACTCCACACTAAGCTTAACTAGCATGGATCCTATAATCTTAGCTCAAAAAATGACTTATAGATAATTGTTATAGGTTAATTTTAATGCTAAAATAGAGATATACATGTGTTATAAATTAAATGTGAATAATATGAATATAAAAATGAATTAAAATATTGCACAAAGTGTAATATGAATATGTTATGTATCCTAGATAAATTCAATGGGTGAGGTAATTTCACTTTCCATCCACTATGTAATTCAAAAAATATAGAAGTTACTACCCAACGTGGCCTTCATGGACTGATATTTCACTCCTATACTATTCAAAGCTTTCACACAAAATTGCTTTAAACCTCTCAAACACTTCACAATGAACTAACACTATTGAAACAACCACTCGTGGCTAGGAAGTAATGAGATAACATGCACAAATATTCAAACTTGAAAATTACAATGTGAATCTAGCTTCAAAGACTCTCTCTTCTTTGTTGATTATGTTTTTATATTTTCTTCTTTCAGCATAAGTTTTACTTACACCCTCTTACCTTGGAACCCATTAAATATCTCATATTAACTATTATAAAGGAGTGGAAACATTGGCAGTTGTTCCCATTTCCATGTTTTGTATGGTGGAGAAATTGTCATAGTATGCAAACTAGAGGTTAAAATTTTATCAAGGAAATTTCATCACCTACAAGTATTAGTAGTTATGAAAATTCCATGGTGGTTATGCAACTGTCACCTATACAAACCAATAATTTCATCATTTATGACAAACCCCTTAGTTTCATGAGTTGAAAGTTACTGACTTCACCATTTTTTGATGTGTGAATCATCTTCATATTTATTTTACCACTTTAACTTAATAAAATGATGTTTTAATACAAATTTTATTACAATGGTATCTTACAAGCATGAATTACATAAATTGGGTATAATGTAAACATCTAGGAAGCATAGCTAGTATATTAGACATATTTTGGATCATTTTATTTCCTAATATTTAAAATACCTAATGTGGATTAATTTACTATGAATCTAGATTTGCATGCTGACGTTTATTCTCACGTGTCTTTTCCTAATGTAAGACCAACTGTTTACTTCTAAAAGCTTTTATTTTTTCCCTTTTATTAAACCATCTCTTCACGATATCCAAACGCTTGTTAAAATTTTAAAGGGTTTCATATCGTGCATCTTACATATGAAATTTTAAAAGGAGCCTTCGTTTAAATTTGTATGCTCTCCCATATAGTCTTACATGAATTGGTAATAGGTAATTTTTAATACAATTGGGATTATTGGCTTATGTCCATATACTATAAATAATGGAGAATATTTTAATGCTTGCTTATATTTAGTTATATCAACCCATAATGTTTACTTTAGTAGTGAATGTCAATCTCTTTTTCTCTTCATAAAAAATTATTGATAGCATCAATGAAGTTATTTTTTGTGTATTCAACCATTCCATTTCTTTGTGGGTAATAATTGGAAGAAAAATGCACAATGATCTTATTTTCATGGGCCTATTCAGTGAATTCTATGGAATGGAATGCAAGTCCATTATCAAAGACCAAAGATAAAGTTATACCAAATTTTATAACAATGATTTCTTCAAGGAACCTAATGACTTATTTAGTTGTGTTGTCCTTTTTGGCAACTATTTCATTCTACCATATACATTAGTTAGTTCTTGTTAACATGAGTTTGAGGTTGCTTATAGAGTTGGAGTGAATAACACCAATGAAGTCCATTCCCCATTTGGTGAATGGTATATTTTCAATTATTGGTTGTAATGGAATTACTACATGTTTCACCATTTATAGAATGCTTGACACTTATGATGAATCCTCATGTGGCTATGCACATATTTAAAAAAATTGGTAAAATAATAACCTACTATGATAATCTTGTGTTGTTGTATTACTGTAAGGGTGACAAATTTCTAGTTTTTCATGGAAATAAATCATAATTTCCTTTACTCTTGCCTTGGTTATACATCTAAGGTAAAAACCATTATAATTCCTATGATATAAAATTTGTTTACTTCTTGGATGTAGTTTGTGTTTGATCTATTTGCATCATTGTGATCCTCAGATCAATATTTGTGTTGATCTAAGTGATACCTTGGCCTCTCACCATTATATTTAACTCAATTATGATATCATAATCCTTTATCTTATCCATCCATTTACCTCTACATTCACCCAAACTCACTCAGACCTAACATGAGCTTCACAATAGGGTTTGATGCAATAGTGTGATTTTTTTTACAAAGGATATAATGTTTGAATTTAATCATGAACCTTACTATGGAATATAGTTTCATGTCCAACATATAATACTTCAGATCTACATCCTTCAGGTTTGTACTCATAAATTAAATGGGGTGTTTCTCTTCAACAAACCCTCTATGTTAGCATAGTTGTTATAGTGTGATCAAAAGTGAAGAATAGAGATAAAAATATTTGATTAAGCCTAGATTGAATAATATTTGTATTTTCATAATGTAGTCATTGATATCTTAGAATATTATCCTATCTTAAGATGTTCCTTCCATTTTCATATCCTATTGCAACATGGAATTAATGTCTTATGATTTCAACAAAACAAAAAAGAAAGTTTTTACACAAAATTAATATTTCCAAAAAAATAATTATATCTTTTTTGATATTTGGAGGAAGAATTTTACAAATGGTGCTAGATACATTAAGGTCAATAGGTGTACCTTTTTAGTGATGATTTAGCCTTAAAACTTACCTCACGACACCAAAGATACACTTTTTGAAATTCAAGGAAATGTCATACCTATTGCATCTTTAAAATACCTTCTACAAATTATGCATGTGTTCTAAATTATATTTAAAAAATACCATGACATCATCCATGTAAATAATTATGCATTTTCTATCTAAACCCTAAAATGAACAATCTATTACACATTAAAATATACCATGAGACCAAAAGGTAATCTCTTGTAAGAAAATGTTCCTCTTTTTTCTATTAAATTTTGTTTTTTATCTTATCCTCCTTATCAGCCAAAAATTGGTTATAGCCTAAGAATCCATCCAATAAGGATATCATATCATAGCCACTCATTATTCAAATAACTTCATCTAAGGATGGAAAATGATAATTATCTCTGTTGGATGCCCAATTCAAGTTTTTAAATCAACACAAACCCTGATCTCACCATTTCTCTTACAGACATACACCTAATTGGTGACCCACATGGAATTTCTAACTAAGAAGATGATATTTTCTAAAATCATTTTTTGAAATTATTTTTCAATTAGAGGATCAAGGATAGGATTAATTGTTCTTTGTCTCTTTATGAAAGGCTTATGGCCTTTCTTAAGTGGGATAGTATGACTAATGTCCCTCGGGCCAAAGATATTTAGGTCTTCCTATAACCATGAAATCATGTCTTTATACTATATAATAAGGGATCATATTGTTTCCTTTTATGACTCAAATTATTCCATCCAACAATCACATAGTGAGGGTGCTCTGATGAACCTACATTCATGAAGGAAACCTTATGGCCAATGGATTCATATTATTTGTGTTTTTCAACATGTGCATCCAAGTTAAATATCCTCTCAAGTGAAACCATTTACTTTGAAATATTTTTCTATTTCAACCTCATGATTTCATCATTATTAATTTCCATTTATATATAAAATTCTCTATCTTTCTCATCAATTACTTGTAACTCAAATACATTAACATTATTTACGAATTCAATAATATGTTTTTCATCATTAAACACTTGGAAATTGTCCATTTTGTCTAGGACACAAGGGTATGTGATCAATTAAATATAAAATATTTGTATTTAAGAATCATTCAAAGGGAATAAATTCATATTTGATGTTTTCAAAGAGTCAACAATATGTTTTTCTGCCCTAAGAATTATTGTAATGTTAAAGGCATCAAATGAATCAATCAATTCCTAAGCTCCATGTTTTTATTTTCTTAAGTAGGAAAATTTTCACTCAAATTTAACTTTGACTTGTGTTGGTTCCCAGTTTTATACCTCATTTTCTCATCCTTACACACTTGAGATAAATGGCAAGTAAAGATGGAAAACCCACTATACTATTTTTGTAGTCAGGGAGATGTTTGACATCAGGGATGGACTGGAAGGAGAAAATGATTGGGAGGCACCTATAAAGAGTATGGTTAACTCCTTTCTAATTTTGTCTCTACTTGAACCAAGGTGAGAGGACCTATGGGGAAGCTCTCTCACATGGATATATTATTCAATTCAATTTCCATAGGGATTATTGGCACAAGGGAACACAAATATAACCAGAACACAACTAAACCTGTTCACTCCACCCAAGAAGGGTTGTTACATAGAATGATAAAATGTTATAAGTCAAACACAAGATACTAAAGATATATATGAATATGATTTCAACCTTAATTCTAAATAATGTTCAATAAAAGATGGGTTGAATAAGAGTTTGCAATGCTGGGCTTTAAAGCACAAAATGCAGACACATGTTAAATTTTACAATGTTTATGCATCTATAAGTAAATAACACTTCATGTATGAAAATTTCATGTTACATATAGGGTAAGATAGGGTAGGACAAGATTTATCAATTAAAATAAAATAAAGTGGAGTGTTAATGAGTGAGCACTAAGAAATTCAATAAACTATTATATCATCTTTACCAATAAATGCATTTCAAATCTGAAATAAATGAAATTAAAATCATGCATAAATGTTATCCTTAAATAACCCCTTCCAAACTAAAGTTTTGAGCCCATGACTACCCTTAAAAATGCTATCAATACCCTATTCCCAAATCTCAGAGTATAAAGGATTTTACAACCTAAATATAATCTCCAAATCACTACCATAAAGATGAATACATCAGATAACCAATCTATTGAACATGTAAAACAAAGCATTATACTTCAATAATAGGAAGAGAATAGAAACCATAAATATATTTCATTTATCAATTGAATATAAAATGAATACAATGTGTTCTGAATAACATAACAGCCTAACACTATGCAAGACAATTATGTGACAAGGGAGACATATCAAATGCTCTTAAAGTTTACCAATGATTTTACAGTAAAAATAAATTTGGAAATAGAAATATCACACGGAGAGAACTCTTCAAGGCTATAGATATTGACTCAAAAATTTAATCGACCTCTATAAAGGGACAGACCCCCTTTTCTTATACAATTAGGCTAACCCTAGCATATTCCTAAAGATGCTCCAGTTGAAAGATTCCTTCACAAGCCTAGATTTTGTTAAACCTTGTAACAAACATGATTCCTCAGATATACTCATGATCCTATGATGATGGCAATATTTATTGATCCAAAACTCAAATGCTTTGGTTGAAAGATAATTCAAGAAACAAGAACAAAACAATTCAAATGATGTTATCTCTGAAAAGAGATGTTTTATTGATCAAATTTGTAGACTCAAACATATGCTTATCTTTGAGAAAAGATGTCTAATTTCCATTTTGGGTTACATCTTCATTTATACATGTTTTGAAGGTGTGGGGAGGATGTGTAAGGTCACCAATCTCAAGGGAGATGAATTGGTTTGACCTCCATAATTTACAACAATACATAATTTTAAGAATTACTATTTTTAGACTACACTACTAAAATTGAAATTTGGGACACTTCCATTGGGTTTTAGGGGGTCAAACTTTCCAACAGTTCAAACGGTGAGTCAATTAGAGCTACGGTGCAAAATTTATGGCTCTCGAAAGTTTCATCATCAATTGGGGTAGACCCATCACCCAAATTATCATCTAAATTGTTTCCCAGATCATTCCTCCCTCCTTGAGAAGCAATGGTCCCCATTACATCAAGATTTTTCATCAAGTGTGGTAGTTTTACTTTGATTTGATTCCTGATGCATACTTGGAAGGGACTATGATTTATGGAACTATGTAGGGCCTGATTGTTCACCATTTCTACCTAACCATTAGTCTATGGATGGAACATCATGAACTTCTTTAGCTTGGTATCTATTTGATTCTATTGTTGTGTTGTTTGTGTAGTCAAGGCTGCAACATCAGTCATTTTGGATTCTTGTGGCTTGACCACCATGAGAAAAAATTTCTTGGTACTAATCAAAGAGACAAATGTATAAGGTGGTACCTCTGGTACCCTGTAGTGCTATGTTCCAAGAGTGAGAGTAATCCTTTGAGTTCTTGATTCATATATGTCATTTCAATCATACATGAATGGCTAACCAAAGAGTACATCACAAACATCTAGATTGACCACATCATATAAGACCTCATCTTGGAAGGGTTTTATTGCATATGAGAGAATATATTGGTGGGTGACATGGAGGTTTCTCCCTAGACTCAGCCATCCAATACTATATGGCTTTGGGTGAGGCTTCATGGGTAGATTTAGGATTTTCACAACATTAGCAGAGATTAAATTCTTTTGACTTCCACTATCGAGAATGAAATGCAGAGGCTTACCTTTCACCCATAACTTAGAGTGAAATAACGTTTCCTTAATATCTAGCCTCTCCTCATGGGTCTATGATGAAGCAACAATGGCTTTAGGCTTAACATCTATAATCTCTTCTTCAACGTCTTCAATTGCAGGGTTTGTATGAGGCAGAATAGTAGATGTTGAGGATTGCGACTCAGAAAGTAGGGAATTGATGGCTTGACATTATTCTTTGGAGTGAGTTCCAAATTTGTGATAATCACACCATTTCCTAGCCTTTCCTTCCTTTTAATTCCAATTTTGGCCTCGTGTTTGACCTTCTTTGTCACTTCTCCATTTTGAAGGCTGACTCTTCATATTCATTCTTCCATGCTTCTACTCAATCTTCACTGTGAACTTGTATGCCTCACCAAGGGTTCCAAATTGAAGAGTTCTATTTCTACCCATATGTACCATTGTATTCCACCACAATATTTGAGAACCTTATGTTTCTCACTTTCTTGGATTCCCAATCTTGCAGATAGAGAATGAAAAATATTAGTGTAATCTTGAACAAATTGTTCCTTACCTTGGCGAAATTGTTACCACTCTATATATAGATCATCATATGCTCCAATGGGGTAGTATTCTTCCTTCAAATCTTCTATGAAATCATCCCAAGTAGGTTCTATCTCAAGGCCAATATCATCTTCACTGAATCTCTTTTTGTACACTTCCAACCAATTTTTGACAGGCAATGATGCTTTCAAAAGGGCAAAAGTGATCTCTTTATCGATGAGTTTATTTATATAAAAATAAGAAGATAATTGATCCAACAAATTTTCTACTACATCAGCATTGATTTTGCCTTCAAATTTAGGGATATCAAAATTCACCTAAACCTTGAAGGGTGTTGGGGCACTGAAAGGATGTGGGGGTGCAGATGAGGAGCTAGAATTTCCCATCAAGATTTGTTGGAGAATTTGAAAAAATGATTGTATCATCTGTGTTTGCTGATGTTGGAGGGATTAATTCACTATTTCCTTGAAAGGATTAGATGTCTTATTGTTGTCTGCCATTTGAAGTTCTTTGGAGCGAATAGGTGGATAGTCTGTTGGTTCTCTTTTCCACCCAAGCTTCCTATAATCTGACCTCATCCTTGGGATCATACACTCTAAATACAAACTTCTCTAATACCACTGATCCAAAACTCAAAAGCTTTAATTGAAAGATAATTCAATAAATAAGAACAAAATAATTCAAATAATGCTATCTCTAAGAAGAGATGTTTTATTGATCAAATTTGCAAACTCAAACATATGCTTATCTCTTAAAAGAGATGTTTGATTTCCATTTCAGGTTACATCTTAATTTAAACATGTTTTGAAGGTTTGGGGAGGATGTGTAAGGTCACAAATCTTGAGGGAGATTAATTGGTTTGACTTCCATGATTTACAATAATACAAAATTTGAGGAATTATTATTTTTAGAAACTTACTATTTTTAGACTACACTACTAAAATTGAAATTTGGGAGACTTCCATTGGGTTTTATGGGGTCAAAATTCATCTATCAAATCTCCATGCCATCTCACAATGTTCCCTTCATTATTATCTTTCCAAAAATTCAAACGGTGAGTCAATTGGAGCTACGGTGCAAAAGTTATGGCTCTCGAAAGTTCCATCATCAATTGGGGTGGACCCATCACCCGAATTGTCATCTGAATGGTTGCCCAGATCATTGATCCTCCACCTCGATGAAATATTTTATAGTTATCTACTTAGAGGAAGATCTCATAAGGGATAAAATAAAACCTTTATCCTCCTACACAACAATCAAAAACATCCCTTTCCTATCCTCATGATTATACAAAAACTAATTGAAAGGTATGTGTCACTAATAGGCGGAGTACAATGGTTTCCCAGTGGGAAATGAGAAAAATAAGGGAGGGAAAATAATAAATAAGTGGTGCCAGCTCAAAAAATCCAAAATATCTAATTATGTTCTAGAGTCAATTTGGATGATGGAAACTTTTGCCAAGTTGTTCCTATACCTTATGTATCCTTCTAGCATTGAGGCAAGATTTCTGTGATATGGGCCTACTTGATAGTTGAATTTTACTCGATATTCTTCAAGCCAAGTGGTAATATTCTGAAGCTTGATCTATTTTCATCCAATGAGCTCCTTAAACTGGTCACAATATTTCTCAAGTGACACCAATTACTTTATTTTATCAACATCAAAGGACTCTTGTGGTGCATCAATGATGTTTTTCAGATCATTATGTACTATCTCTTCCTCCAAATCACTTGCACCATCAAGGCTTATCATCTTCCTGAGTGTAGCATCTATCTCTTTTGTTTTAGTCTTGAAAGACTAATCTTCTCCTTTCAAATTAAATATTTCCATCTTTGAGCATTGCTAGTAGATGCTTGGTTGTCAATTGATATTCTCTGGGCCTCTTGTGATCATTTAGAGTAATGATCTTCTTAGCTATTAGAGTATTTGTGCCTATCTTGTAGACCTCATCCATTTTCTATTGAACCTCCTCTCGCTTCTTAAGCATTGCCTCAGATAAATATTTGAGCATCACACTCCCTTTTATTATCCACTATTTTGTTCAATCACTTCAATGCTAAGTGGATTATTTCTTTGGCCCTGGTGTATAAATCTTCTTGCCATTTTTCTGTCACCCCTCCTTTGGACTTCAATTCATCAATTCGGCCAAAATCAAATGACTTTATTAAGAAGATAGGATGCTCTAAAGCAATACTATTAGTTGGAGTTACTGCCTTAGGCTCACTCAGTATATTTTTCAAGTACTAAATCATAGCCTAATTTTATGGCTTCAACTCCTCCATGGTGGCTTTATCTTTATCCATTTTATGAACCACCATGTTTGCCAAAACTTGAGAGCTGTGCTTTAGCTCATTCCTTGATGGATCCCCTAAATTATAGCTATAAACAGTATAGTTCTCAAGGGGAGCATCTTTCTTCAAATCATCTTGTGGGGGAATGGTTATCTCTACATTCCTTTATCTTCTAGTAGTGAATGTGGTTCTGAAATGTGTCTTATCCTTCTTGGGGAGTTTGTCCTTGTACATCTAAGTGATCTTCACTACATCAATCTCCCCAATATTGCTCATAATGCCCTTCTTTTTTTGACCTACAGAATGGGTCTAGTCTAAAATCCCATTAATGTAGTGGACATAGATGCAGGCCTTGAGATAGTGTAAGGTGGTGTCATCAGAGTACCTGATGTAAGAAGTACCATAGGAATGGGTGTGGACTCAACATAAATTATTTGATTTATTCATCTCTCTCCAAATCCTCACCACCTTATTTGTTTACTCTAAGTTCCCCTTCAAGGTTTAGCTTTATCTACTCCAAAACTTCAAAAATTAGCCTGAATTGGTGAGACACCTTTAGCAATTTCTTGATGGAGCTCCCTTGTCTTGCAGACTAACTGAAAGGTTCTACACCCACTTCACCTTCTTTATTTATCTAAGCTTCAGGTATAGATGAGGCTATGCTGACCTCATTTTTACCTTCAAGCAACTCTTCACCAATCATGACCTCTGGACCTTTATTGTGGTTTGGATCATGGACCTTGATGTGACGAAGTAGACCTCAAGTTACTTCAATTAAAATAATACTACCTGAAGTACCCTCCTCAGCACCTTTATTAGACTGGTCCAATTCCTTATTTATTTTTGTATGGGTGGGGGCACCCATTTGTAGGTTTCCTCCCCCACCTTCCTCTATACTTTCCTTCTCCTATGGTGTTGAACTTGACACCTTTATAAGGGAAGGGACAACTTGTTATACTTTTGGAATTGCTTGTAGTCCTTCTTATTCAACCACCATTTCAAGATCAGTGGTGACTTAAATATCCTACTTTGGCTCCACCTCATCTTTCTCATCAAATTTATTCAATTTGTCAACTTCTCCCTAATTATCTTCACCTAGTGGTTGGGTGATGACATTTTCAACAAACATCTCTATATCTAATGAGACCAATCTTTTTATTGAGGGGCCTAAACTTGAGTGTCTGCCTCAACCCCAACTTGCAAAACATTTTCAAAGGAAAGAGGATCACTTGAAGGCACAATTTCTTCCTCATTACCTTTACCTTTCACTTTTGAAGGACCCTCTTCTGCAAATAAGCTAACCATCAGGACCTTTACTAGGGTCTAAAACATTTCCCTCAGAGTTCTTTGCACAATTCTTACTTATGGAGGAGTGAATGCTCATTGCTTCTTCATTACTTCAATAATGGGCCTATCTTCATCTGAGTCTTCTTCATCACTCATATCTCTCAATTTCTAATCATATGAGGATTGATCCTATTTCTTCTTTATGGGGAGATCCTTAGAAGGTATTTCCTTAAACACAACCTCCTTCCTCTTCTTAGGAATCCCAATTAGAGGCTACAAAGACCTTTTCTGCTTGGTCTACTCTACCTCTTCTTCACCCCCTATCTTCCTTAAATAAATCTTTAGGGGAGGGACAATGGATGGCTATTGTGCTAGTAGAGTAGGTGGAACATCAATTGGATTGACCATTGGGATGGCTACTAAGATAGATGGTATCATTAGGGATCCCTCTAATGTAATGGATATTGGGGTAACATTGGCCAATGTAACCTCCCCAATAGCAATTTTATCTCAATTTTCAGCCAAACTTGTTAACTTTGAGAAGGATAATCCCACCTTGGACCATGATGTAGATATGGACTCCACATCAATTGGCTTGGTGAAGTCAACATCACCAACCTTGGTCTTCCCTTTGCCCCTCACAATTGGTGGTAGAGATAAGGAAACACAATTGTAATTTGGGAGGAAACCCTTTAACTTTTAAACTTGTCTAAGCTCCCAGAGGGTAGGGGTATCATAAATTCTAAGATCAACCCCATGTTCCTTCAACCACCTGACGGTTCTTCTCATGATTGGTATGGCTCTCCATGGAATGGAATCATTTTCCTTGGCAGTGAATTCCACCTATGAGATGGCTTGGGCTTTAATATTAGATTGATTATACATTATCTATAGTGTCTTCTTATCATCCTCCATGTCTTTAGGGATGGGAACAATATTATGAGTGATAACTTTTTACATTGTTAGCCTCATATAATCTTCTTTCTAACATCTTCCTTAGTAGTGAAATTAGACTAGATGTCTTCAAAATGTGATTAATGCAGAATTATATTGGTCATTATGTTCACCCACCATCTAATATCATAGTTTGACCTAGGTGGCATCTTGGCAATCACATACCGGCCCATCTCTTTCTTTAATCCCTTAACTTTGGAAATAGAAGGACATGAATAGTTTCTAATCTCAATCAAAAACTTGTAGGGATTATTTATCGTATTCATCATTATCATCTCATGTGGGGGTACCATCTGCCAACTCAACTCCATCACTACTAGTTTATCATCCAGGTATCTCATCAATTTATCAGGAGACCTTGAGTAACCACTTATTTTGACATAAATGAATGTTCTAAATTGAATATATGAGGCACCATACTTATCATTTATGTCTCTAGATACCTTGACATTCTGTTGAGGCTCCTCATAGGAAACAAGACACTCATGATAGTATTAAAGAAATAATTGTAAACTCTAAAAAAATAATTCTTAAAGCCATCCAGAGTTATTTCAAGATAAACCTCATATATTCTCATCCCACTAGGATTCTTGGTGAGTCCTTGGAACATCCTATTATGTACCAAGTTATACATTAGGTAAGAGGACATGTAAAATGTACCTATGAATACCTCATTTGAGCAGATTTTAACTTGAAGCTACATCATCTACTTGTGTAGGTTGTCACTTAAAATGGTGGCTCAGTCTAGCTTCTTTTATTGCTCCAACACACAAATTAATATTATGAACATCCAAGGCTCAAATTTATCTATGGTGGGTATCCCATAAATTTTGGATACCATAGAAATCACATACTAGGGAAATTCCTTGAATTTTGCCTATTTTAGACTCTTAGACATTCTTGAGACCTTTTGCCTTCTCTTAACCATCCAACAGGAGTTGATAATGTCCCATATTGTATTTTCATTCTTGTCTATATAATCTTGGAATTCCTTCAAGGAGAGTGTGATACTTTCAGGCTGGGGTAGAATCCCAAGTATGGTGTTGAGCACCAAAGGATTGAAAGAGCAAACAATTGATTGGCTATAGTCAATGACAGTCCTAGTAACATGCAATCACTAATTCTAGGTATGGGGCAGCCAAGGGGAATGCTATCATAGGGGTAATATAACTCATGCCAAGATTTAAAACTACTAGAAGAGGGTTTGGTTACTATAAGACATTTCATAAGGCTAAAAATTTTAACCCCTGAGCATTTGTATCGTTGATGTCATCCAAAATAGAAATGATGTTACTCTTGATAGATGTTAAAGTAACCACCATTATTCCTTAGCTCTCTAGTGAAATATTTTTAACTTGAATGAATTCTTCACTATTATCACCCTCTAAATACCTTCAAACCTCCTCAAAGAACAAAATACAAGGAGATAGAATAGCACTTACTAATAATCTGAAGGGTTGTATGCAATTAAAGCTAAAAATCTTTGAAGAATTCATCATAATCACTCTTTCATGTTGCACGTAGGTAGGACATACAAATAGCTTGAAGTCATAAGTAGAAGCTCTGAATGCAAAAGGTAAATGTGAATGAAGGAAAATGCCTTAGTTATAATCCTTTTCATTTTGAAATTAGGTTTTCCATTAATGCTTTGAAGCATAATGTCTAATTATCAACTACCCCCTTTAATCATTTAAGCCTCTTTCAAAAGATGAAGGAGAAAGTGAAAATGTTTCCTTTATGTTGAGCAATCCTCCTTACAACATGTGGATCCATATAAGAAAACTTTTTATTTTGGTGATTTTTTATCCTTCGAGGACTTTTTGCACCTTTCCCACCCAAAGGTAAGTGGGGCAATTTTCAAAAAAGGGCCAGAGCTTAAAAAAACCCACGGACCTACCACATGTCATTACTTCTCTTTTCAAATCTAGGTGTTTGGGCCTTAATGGCCCTTTTCACCTTGCCCACCAAAAGATAAGTGGGGAAATCTCCAAAAAGGGCTCAAAATTCTTAAAACCTTGAGGACCCACCACATGTCCAACTTAGATGCTAGATCAAACTCTTGACTAAATTTTGACCTTTATGTTATCCTTCTTGATATAATGAAGGGTGAAAGATTCTTATGATCCCTAAAAATGCACTTATTACTTGTAAAAGGAAATGAACAAGTCATTACTTTGTAAGTCTAACGATTCTAATCTGGGCATTTTCATAAGATAAAATCTTAGGAATCTCCTGAGATAACCATGTGTCTTTAATTCAGCTCATCGATCATTTCCTCACCTCAGTTACCAAATCACATTGAAGGTGCAACATGAAAATTTCATCTGAGGCCCCACAACTTATCTTCTTCAAGCACAAGGCAACAAATCAATGTATGCAAAGAAACTTGGATACATTTCTATCTTCTTACATTGAATCTTCCTGTCATGAAACCTTTTGCCAAAACAAATGACCTTACAATAAATTTGAAACTATTAAAAGTGTCCTCCATCTTTCAAAAGTGCACTTTGAGAGTTGTGTAAATTTCCTTTGCTTTCTAAAAATGCCCTTCGAGAATTTTTCAAAGGAAAAATACCCAAAGGAAATGATCCTTCAAAACTTTTACAAGGGGAAAATGACCCTATAATTCCTTTGGGGTTTTTGTGTAGGCAAAATGCCTGAAGGGTAAACATTTTTCCATGGACAAAAATTATGAAATAAATGACCCAAAAACATGTAAGATTGAAATGAAAAGATAAGGAATTCTTTGAGAACTTTTGTAGTGGACAAAATGTCTAATGAGAATAAGTCATTAGACTTTTTATCTGAGATAAAAATCCTGAAGACCTATTTTTGTCAGGAATTGTGTTCATGCAAAAGGCTGAAAAAGTCTAAGGGTGAAACACCTTCACCAAGCAAAGACACAACAAATGACTAAGCAAATCATGAACATGAACTTGACCTTCCAAAGGAAAACATGGAGAAAGAAATGGGGCTAATGACTTAAACATTGATACTCACGCCAGGATGGACTTAGGTATTTTCATAGATAAGGACCCAATTACTTTAGTGCAATTTTGGGCATTAACATAGCCTCTCACAAAACTTGGAAAATCAACAAAGTACCTCAAACAAAAATATCAGGACACAACAGATTTTTAACCTCCTAAATCTTTTGATGTTAAAAAGGACACAAATTACTTGGTGTAGATTTGGGCTCCAACAACTTGTTTGATGACTAACTCAAAATATCTGAGGATTTATAGCTATTTCACATTGTGACTCAGTGAATCACAAATTGAGAATCATGTCCTCATTAAACAAGTTTATTATTATATGAGAACTACAAGTGGTAGGAAGTGAGATACTTCTTTCCCAATGGCTTTGTTAAAAAAATTACTACTCTATATCCTTACTTGGAGTGAGTTATATCAAAGTACAATGACTGAAGACTAGGGAAGCTATCCTTTATAATATATTTGTTCATAATGATGGGCTCAATTGTAAGCATGTAGTTACCAATGTTAGTGGAGAATACATTCACCTTTTCATTTTATGTGTTGTACTCAATTATCATATGTTTTATCTTAGGTTTCCTATCAACTCTAATTTTATTGTCCAGACCTCTATAAGGGATCCACATGTGGTATAAATCTTTGGTTATGTATCCATTGAGCATCTTGGACTAGTCTTGACTTAGGATCATGCTACATACTTTGAAAACATCCATAACTTGAATTCTTATGAAATTTTGGACCCTCATTCAAAGGCCAACTACATGTGAATGTTTAAACATCACACACCACTCTGACTTCCAATTGGTCAAGCTAGTTAACTATTTGGTCAGACTTAATTTTTTTAATTAAACCCATTTTTTTCATGGATTAGGTACATAGAATTCTTTCCTAAACTTAGTACCAAGGACTAAGGGGTATCTAGTTTGCCAAATTCATGTGGGGCATGATCCAAGCATCATCCCTTTTATTAGTATCTCCTCAGATTTTTACCTTGGTGGATGGTTAGGCAACACATTTTATATTGTCATCCTCACTATTAAACTTCAACCCACTTGATAGACTTAATAGGTTTCAATTTTATCTTTTCACAAATACATGGGCACGATATTGGAAAAGGTACCAAAATCCACTAGATATTTGTGTACATTTTTCCCAAAACGATTAATTGTCTATAGAAAAGGGGAAATTTTAGTTTTGTTCTTGTGAATTACCACATTTGCATGTGATTTTGTTTTTACTTGAGGTTGATTTCTCAGTCAATGATTTCAAAAGTAGGTCATGTTGTTTTATAATTTTCCATAATTCATGAAAGGTGGTGTTCACTTTGATTTTAATGATGTATTTCATTATATTTTACCCACATATACCAAGGGTCACATGTGCATTAGTTGAAGGACATTGATCATTTCATATTTTTGGAAGAGGATCATTATTTTCTTAGGATCAGGAGGAGTGGTGTTATTTTTTATCAGTGTGGAAGTGGTAAGTGGTTATTGTGTTTTACTCCTTAGTACATAATTATTTCACTAATACAACTAAAAACTACATAATTAATTAGTGATTTATTTTAGTTCATTATCCTCCTAGTTTTAGAAACTAAGCATCTCCAACATCATAGTTGTATTAGTTGTGTTATGGTCACTTGGGACCACCTCATAACCTTCCATTTCCTTTTGAAAAATATCAAAGGAGTTTTAAAACCAAACATAATATAGTTCTTTATGTTACGTGGCACTGTGAACCCTACACCATTAGGAAAAGATAATTATGTGGTGAGATTAGGGCATTTTTAACAATTGGTACCAAGGCATGATTTTGATTTATGTTTTCGTCTCAATAGGTTGATTATTAAATAAATCTAGTTATTGGTTAGGAACATCATGTCTCAAAGATAGTATGTTAGTAATAGGCATTGGATTGAGCATTAGGAAATTTTGATTTCCATTTAGAATGGCATTCAACATTTGGATGTTCTAATTGATTTTGAGAATAATTTGTTCCTATGGATTCAATTATCTTTCAATTTTGATGGAATCAATGTATGTCATTGGTAAAGTGTTTATAGTTATTGTGTTTATAAAGAATACCATATTGTTGGATTTAATGCATATTTGTACATTTTGAGGGCCAATAAAACATTAGGTAGGTATAAATTAGTGACCCCTCTGTACATATTTTAAAACCTTACATTGAAGATATTGATTATTTCATTTGGTTCTCTCATAACGCTAGTAAACTGCTGATATAGAACACTAGGTTTAATCACCTGACTAAATTGGGCCAAGAAGGTGGTTTTGAAATGGGTCCAACCAGTAATATAATTCACATGTAAGCTGAGAAACCAATCATATGAAACATCTTATAGTGTAAATTGTAACAATCTACATGTAACATTTTCATGATCTACATTTAACAGTCTCATGACAAATTTAAAATATTATATGTGCTCTTTAGCTATTTTCCCTCCTTCAGGAGTGTAACATCAGAGATTCATTTCAATATTCCTTATTAACTTCATGGATATAGTCTTAAACATTGATTTGTGTTCCTCCTAGCCAAGTAGTGGAAAGTATTCTAAAATTTTGATTAATTAGTGAAATTGGTTGAGTCCTAGAGATTATTAGTCTCCCCTTATAAAACCTAGGTCTCGTATGTTATTATAAGGGTTGGAGTAAAAAAATTTCATACTCAAATGTATATCTTGTTAAACATGGTTGTAAATCCTAACTAGTTTAGTACTTAGTTCTAAATGGTCTAATGTGTGTTTTGAAGATCCATTTTAGATGACTGTTATAAAATAAATGTCTTAGGTTCCTCAAGGATTCACTCTCTCAATGTTAAACTATGAAGTTTTTAATATCGGTGCCCTCCTTCTAGCATCACCTACCTATTGATGTACGTTTATGACCCATTCTAATAGGTGATGGGTTTTTACCATCTAGTTTTAAAACTAAAAATTGTAATCCATAACATGAGTTGCACGTATGTGGTTCTATTGATAACCAATTATAGGACCTACCCTAAAATTTTCTTGTGCAAAAATTGGGTACACCTAACTAATAGTCCAAAACTAAACAAAGAATGGATATTCATAATGATTTTTAATAAAAATTATCAAACAATAAGGAAAAGGTAAGTTAGAAAATTATTTATTAGATTTCATGTTGATATTTTATTTGTTAAAGAAAACATTTTATGAAATTTGATGCAAATAATCTAGTGTTCACTAGCTTTTGTATTCACTCAAATTTTCAAAAACACATAAGAGATTCTAAGACTTTTTAGATTATAAAAAAATTCTCATAGCATCACTCGATATGATAAATTAAATACAATGAATTTTAATTACCACATTCATCTATAATAATTGTAAAATTAGGGATGAGCCAAGAGAAGGATTAATCTAGTTATATACTAAATTTAACCAATTCACAATTAAAAAAAATGAACCTCACAAGTGATTACTAAAAATATATAACATTAATTTGAATTTTGGAAGACACAAAACACTGTCAAACTCACATAACATCTAGGAAGATGTCTTAAGCCTTTTAAATTCTCCAACGTATATATCTCTTTTTAAATAAGGTTTGAATGAATGTGTGTATAGCAATAGATGGGAATCGACATGTCTATAAAATCAATTACATGAAAATAAAATAGATTCTATTTTTTTAACTAAGACTCAAACTAAATCCATAAAACAAAGCTTTGCTACTTTAAAATCATAAAATTAAAAACAACCCTAATTCTCCAGGTTCCTTTGGACTTATTATAAGAAAACTAATTCTCAATATTCAATTTTTGTGCCTTTGAGTGCCTAGGTGAGAATTCGACAATCCTCATTTATCCAAGACACCTTAAGAGAGGTTTATTAAATACTAGTTTTGCTTGGGTTAATAGTGTTGCATGGTTAAATAAATGAGTCCAAAAATACTCTTTAATTGATGTGACATTTTATATTTTATCCATTGCATGGGTGACCAAATTAATCACTTATTGACAATAATCTCTATTTTTATTAGCCTCCTTTATTTCAAATAAAGTCTTAAAACTATTGTAATACACTTCAAACTTAATGACAATATGAGTTTATTATCTGTAATAATAATGAGGGCATGTGGGCTGCTTAGAATAAGGATAAAATATTCTCACTAAAGTCATTTATAGTCACCATTATAGTTTTCATATCATGTGAACATTCTATAGTGAAAACCTCATTTGAATGGAAAATATTTGATACATATTAATGTCAAACCTAGTCATAATTTGCATTCCTTGTAATTGACCTCTCTTCACTAAAAAAAACAAGATTTTTAAACTTATTATCCATTCTATTGATTTACATTAAGTATTTTATACCTTTTTGTTGCAATAGGTCACTTCGAATTTTTCATCATGAACCTCTACAAGTGACTTTAAGAGGGTTCCAGGCATTCTTAGTATTATTAATAATAATATCAGGGAATGTATCTTTGGCTTGAGTTTTCATCCTTCTTACCTTTTGTTTCATACCCTAAACACTATTATCTATGACTTCATGGGATGATTTCACCACAAATCTAGGATCTTTTACAAATTATTCATCACTACTAGAATATCCTAGAATTCTAGATACACCTTTACTTTACCTCTTTACCTTCTTTGTTAATGAGAACAACTCTTCATGTGTTTCACATAGTATATGGGTACCATCATGAGTGATAGTTTTGGTAGTTATTATTTTGACCTTTCCCATGGAATTTTTAAACTGTATCTTTATGTCAATTTATCATGAATGATTATATCTCCTTTGGGCCTTAGAAAGCTACAAATTATGGATCCAAACATCTAGGTAATATCCTCCTTCATCATGTCATGTTTTTTCATGTGTTATGGGGGATGCAAACTCATCTTGTGACATGGATGAAATGAGAATGGTCGATGGTGATGAAGTGGAAAGGGTAGTGGTGATATGTGAAATAGTGTATGTGAAAGATGGTATTGGAGTGTTAAAAGTTACCTCCAATTATGGTGAATTGGGAACAACTAGTATGATGGAGTCATATTTTATTTATTTGGGATCACCATGGGGATAGTAGTAGCAAGGTAAGTAGTAAAAAATAAGATTTGAATAGGGTGGGGCCATTGGAATAAGAATAAATGGTCTAAGAATGCTTGGGAGTCCAGACAACATAGGCATTACTCAATTTGGTTAAATAATAAGTCCATCCATAATAGGTATTGAAACTATTGGAGGAGTAGATGATTTGACACTTGATATTATGGAAGTCATTGGGTCACTGGGTATTGACTAATAAATAGTACAATAGGATCCCCAGATATTTATTTTATTGATTAATAAATAATACCCCTAGGTTCTAGTTGTTATGGCCAGCTTGAGACACAATGGATTGGTTAGTGTGTACTTGAGTGAATAATGGGGGTATAATCACATGTGAAGAATAAAATATGGGCCTTACTTAACTAATCCCAATAGGAGTGGAGATGATAAAATATGGAGTCATACTCTTAGTAATGGAAACCATTGTTTTCAAACTAGTAAGTGTCATATAAATAGAGTTAATAGGAGGAGGTCTCATTACTTGAGTGGATAATGCCACTATAGGATATATTTTAGGTGAATTTGGAGAAAACCCTTGTAACAACCTCATATTAGGAAGAGGCTTTATCCTTTGTGGTTCTTATTTTTCCTGAGGGAACTAAGTATATGGCCTTTAATCAACTCCCAAATGTTGTGATTGTTAAACATGTGGCTTAAATAAGCTTGTAGCCTTTAACTTTGTTATCACTTCATCATCATTCTGTGGATTTGTATAATAGTAATCACTACGAAGGGCAATATGGTTATAAACCACACTAACATTTCATTTCAATAATTTCAATTACCATTTTACATTCCCATTTAAGGTCCCATTACCTTAACATATGATCATCCAATTTAAATGAACACCTTTATGTTCATAAATGTTGAACAGATGAACACATTTTGTAAAACTCTTCCCTATCTTGAGTAATGGAAGTGTCCATGGTTTATGACTTTTAAAATCATAAATACCACCTATTCCACTGATAAATTGATATGTAATCTTATGTTCAACAAACTTGTCTATAACATAATATATAAGTGTTTAATGGTTATTTTGGTTTAAAAATTAAATGTAATAAACACCAAAAAAATGAAATATTATTCAAAATAAAGAATATGCAAGATCTAAATGTAAACTACATTAAATTACAAAAACTAAAATGATCTATAAATAGTAGATTTCAATGAAATGTGTAAACCTAGCTAAAATCTAACATATGCTAACTATGCAAGAAAATCATGATTGCACTAGGGTAGATAAGATCACATTGTAGCCTTGTCTATTTGACTATAACCACATCTAAGTTGACTATGAGATTAATTTTCTTTCTCAAGTACATATGCCTATCATAGGTGATCTTTTGATTATCTATGAGTGTGAGTTGTCACGTAGAAGTGCCTATAATGTTGAAAACCTAGTTATTTCACAAAATCTAAATAGACATCAAACTCAAAAGGGGGGAATTAGGTAGGGGGAATATCCATGCTATCCTTAAAAAACTATGTGTAATATGAGTGTTGTGTACATAGCCCAAAGGTCCTCATTCCAATGTAGTTCTCCCACTTAGAGTGAGCGTGTAAATTTTTATACTTGCACTATATGGATGCATCTAGTAAATTGACTTGAATGTCTAATAATGAATACCCTTGACCTAAAATAAAATAGATTTAGATTTGGCCTATGACCGTTTAAATAAATTTTAACTTAAATTTGAAATAATATGACTCTCTTTTTTTAATGTGCATTAGCTTGTATAGAGAGTGATTTTATAAATTTATAAGTTGATAAGTAAGTCTATTAAGTGGCCTTGATGTGTTTATATAGTGGTAGATTTGAAATATTTCCATTAACAAACTTTTATAAAAGTATGGGAGGGCCAACTTTAAACATATGTAAATTAAAAATTAATCATCAGAGTATGGGAGACAAAGTTGCACTAGTGAAGGTCAGATTATGTCCCTATCCAACCTAGTGTGTCTTATCCCAGAAGGTCAGATATTATTGAAACTTGGTTGACAAGAATATGTAAGTAAATTATGGATGTCTAAATGATTTTTTTATTATTTTTAAGATATAAAATATAATAGTGAAGGCTCACATAGATATTTTAAGTTAATAAAATGGTGAATAATTCAAATAAGGTAAGGATGTCAAGATACATAGTATCAAGAACTTAATGGTTAAATTTGAGTGACCATAATTTCTCCCCTTTTATTATAGTGATGCAATTAAATTAAATTATTAGAGTAAATGAGATGTAAACACTTTGTCTCTTAATGTAAACCTTGATTATGCAAGGTACCTCAATGCAAAACTTATAATAATACCACTGAAAGTAGTTACCATCCATATTTTAAAATTGAAAATCTCAAACTTGAAATTTTTAATTTGAAAAGAGAGCAAGGAAATAATACACCTAAAATAATAATGAAATATAATTTTCATGTAACTTGAGATTGGATAACTATGTGCCCCCTTATTGAGTAATTTGGAGACATGTTGAACTTGTGGTGAATTGAGAGTGATCAAGTCTCAATTATGAAAACCAGTGAAATCCATTAATTTGGAAATAATGTATGCTCTAACTCTCATCTAAATGTGTAAAGTACTATGTAAAACAATTTTAGTATATAATAATAACCACCAAATGAGACTCGCTACAATGCAACCATATACATTGAGTACCACTCAACTTTATCATAGCTGACTTTTAAAATGAGATGAATTGCAATATTGAAAATGAATCTAGATTCGATTTGAAACTTTGTAGCTTTTTAAAAAATTAACTTTGAATAAGTGAAATATGAAAATTTCAATGTAGTAAGATGGATGTAAATGAATATTATGTCCCTTGTATCTATACTAAACTAATTTAGAATGCTAATTAAACTTGTAACTATAAATGTATGCATATCATCAAGTATATGTGAATATGTTCTCAAGCAACTGCAAGAATGAGTGCACATGCATGTCATATTCTCCCATAATATTAAAATTTTGAAACCATATTAAAAATATGTACATATAATTATGTCATAAATCTAAAAAAAACATGAGGTTTTAAATTCTCAAGACAAGGCCATTATGATACCCCCTTAAAATGAGGGATGTAACTTCAAATTCACTAATCTCAAAATAAATCTTGTAGAATATGTGAAATATATAATCATGTAGTATCATGTGAAAATTTAAAATTTATTGCATCACAACATTGAATATAGCTTTTAAATGTGTATGAAACATGTGTTTGATAAATATAGCATGACAACACATTAAAAACATGTGTGTGATATGTATCATGGCATAAAAAGTAGAAAATAGAAGTAATGTGTGATATGAATCATGACACCATAGTAACAATAAATGAGCATACAAGTAATGTCATGCAATATACATAGAATGACACACATAAGGCCCAAAGACCACATATAAGGTACATATGAATGTTGCATAAACAAAAAAGGCTAAGGGCCACACTCAAATGGCATGATGATGCCATACAAGCAATAACATGTATATGTTGCATACACAAGTCCAAGGGCCACACACAATAAGTGAACAAGTCCTAACTTATCATGTAGTAAAGTAAAAATTTGAAAAAAAACATAGAATAAATAAGACTAGTCTACATCAACCTTATGTATTAATGTCATTATTAACAAATAGTATATTTAATGAAATATAATTTAAAATATAAGTGAATAGAAAAAAACTTATATGATATATAGATTATCATGATAAAAAGGTTTGGATAGATACAACTTACTAAAAATTTCATAGAGAATGAAGAGATGTCCATATCTTTACAAGGTTGTTAGGTAAAATGGAAGCCCAACATCGAAGAACCATGTAATAGTATGTCTTGTATCACACACATATACCTCATGAAAAACAATGTGTTTATGAAAGCTTAAATATGCTATCTAATTAACATTAAATAAAAATATATATGGAAAATTTTGAATTAGCAACATAATAAAATGCTTTTCAAATCCTAATTCTAAATTTTTGAAATAATTTTTATTTTCTATTTTTTTTTCAATATTTAAATTTAAAATATTTGAAAAACTAATATGAAGCAAGGCTTTGAAAATATAATAAATGGTAGGGATTAGAAAAATTTTCAACAAAGGTGTTAAAACATAGTGTTGAAAGAAGGAAGGCAATCAATATTCCCCCAAGTATGTGTATGTGAATCATGATCATGTAATGAATATAGTGGATATGTATATAAGGAATGTGCATTGAAATAATTGTAATATAGTTGTTTTGGATTGTTCAAATTCATTTTAAAAATCAAGAGGGAAATTTCCTAAACTGAAAATAAATCCAACGGCTAGAAGAATGCTTAGATAAGGTGCAGAATAACTGACAACAAAGTAAAGTCAAATAAGCTATGTATAAAGAAAATATGTAAATAATTAAGCAAGATAATTATCCAAACTAGTGGGTTGGAACGAATGAGGAGGTTATGTCCAACCAATAATTTCATATTATATATAACCATCATCATCATAGGAGAGAACCAAATTCTTAAAGTGTGTTTGAGATTGTAGTATGTTGTTTTGATCATCTTTTGTATCTATGTATGAAAAACTAATTTCTCGGTATTGTAGTATTTACCTTTCTAGTTTCTCTTTTTAAATATGCATTATATCATGTGCCTCTACTGATATTTCATTAGTTGAAGATATGATTTATTTTTGTAATGTCTCTTGTTGTAAATTTTTTAATCTTTGCATTTCAAACTATATCATTTGTAATAGTTGTTTTTGTAATCTTTATTTTTCATCTTGTTATTTTTTTAATCTTACTTGATCTATTTTTTCCTTCTAAATATTTTCTTTCTCGATTTTTTTATTTGTAACTCTTTTGCTCTAAATTGTCCTTTTGTATCCATACTTATTGTCTTTATTCTTTTTGCACTAATTCTAATTTTCCCACTTGTTCTACTTAAACTTGTTCCTTGGTAGATGTAATTATAATGTGAGTGAGTTGATTTAATGATGTATCTATTATAGGATCACCACTATCAATGATATTTTTATATTTTCTTCTTCAACTACAAAAAACTATTTATATTATGCCCATGCATGCTATGATATGAACAATAGTATTTTGATCTTCTTAGAGGAGGCATAAAAGATAATGTAATCAACTTGTTTTCAAACATTTCTCTTAGAATGTCACTTGAACTCTTATTATCTTTTTGTACACTTTTTGAATCAATAATTGTAAATGTATGTCATTTTTGGGGCAAAAGATAGATAAATAAAGATGTATATACATTATAAACTCAAACATACTCTAGAATAATTGTATATTTGTTGTTATTTTTATATGATATTATCTTTGAACTTTAAAACTATTTTTTTTGGAAACTCTTTTATTGACTTTCTCATAATGATGATCTAATCTTGAAGGGATTCACAAGCACAAACCCTAGGTAATTCTGATTGAATATGCATAAAAACACTATCAAAATAGGATGTGGGAGGAGGAATGTCATTGCTTTCAATTGTAGCTTGTGATCTGGTAAGGAAAGAGTAAAGAATTTCATCATCATTGATTGACAAGGGGGAAGAATTATGACATGTAGGCTCAGTATCCACTATTTTTAAAGGAGAAGAGATAACATCATTATAATGAATGGTCACTTACAATTCAAAGGAAGGATTAATATGATTTTCTTCATGATTAATATTTTCCTTCTTTAAACTTATTTTATATGTATTTATTTTATAGGAATGAAAGTGATAAAGTGTATTCATAAGGTGGAAAGAGAATTTAGGTGTGTAAGGATAAAGTTCCTCCTCATTGATGGTAGATTGTAATTTAAAAGAGAATATATTTATTTTTAGAATGCTCTTTTTATCCTAAAGTAGAATTTAAGGAAGAAGGTGAAGGAGGATCCAAAGTGGAATCCAAAGGTAAATACATAGAGGAATCTATATATGGGTCTAAAGAGGGATCAAAAGATGAATGTAGAGATAAATCCAAAGATGGATTTAAAGGTGAATCCAAAGAGGGATTAAAGGATGAATCAAGAGATGTGTTTTACTCCTCAAGATCAAGTTGGATATTTGTTTTTATGAACTCTTGTTCCCAAGTTTCATCAAAATCAAATTGTTTATTCATTGCTACATCATCAAAATTATAATCATCAATATATGTTTCTTCTATAATTTTTTAGATTTTATCAATTTATAATTACATTATCATTTGTAAAAGGCACAATGTGATTAGAGAATTAGTTATCTAGAGGATGAACATCATTAGCATATTCAATTTGGCTATCCATGATCTATGTAATGAATTTCAATACAATAAATGCAATGAATAAAAAACTTATTGATATCAAGTAATCTTGAATGTATAAAAGAGATGATAACTATGAATATACTAAAAATAAAAATCAAGATATAATGGGTGAACTAGGAAAGGATTTGAATGATTGTGTGGGCTCTCAAATATGTTTTTGCTCATTCATAGATTAGTGTTAGCCCATTCTTTCAAATCACTAACTAAAAAGGTTAAATTGTGCATGTATCCCACTATCTCATCTTTAAGTGTATGGTGAGAGTAATTTACCTAGGCGATAATCTCCTCTCAATTGCACCATAAATATTAAAGTTAAAGAGAATTATTATGGTTTAAAAAAGGGACATTAATCATTTACATTATACTGTGAGGTATGGGGAAACTAAAATGTGTATAGTGTCATCTAGGGATTGGGTACTAGGACAGTATCCATCACCTCACATTGACCACTTATCTAAAAATAATAGCTCTTTATGTAGTTTTACAACTATCAGACCATAGTTATTAAAAATAAGTAGCAAGAAATAGAAAATATAAATAATAAAAGTCAAAATATTTTGTGTATAGATATCAACAATATTAAACACAAGGTCAAAATGAATGCTTTAGTATTAGATATTATCCATGGTGACAAGATAATTTCTTCAATGTCATATGTTATCCACACTGATAAGATAATTTCTTCAGTGTTAGATTAAAATCCAAGGTTGAATAATATTGGCTCATCGTGTTGGATTTATATCCAACATTGAAATTTTTATTTCTATGTTAGAAATTTACATAAATCTGTATGAAATCCTAAGACAAAATAAAGCAAACAACAAGTAGTGTTCTAATTAAAATTTTGAGTTCATCAAATTATTTAATGGTTATTTTGATGGAATAATTAAATGTAATAAACACCAAATAGTTCAAATATTATTTAGAATACAAAATATACATAATTAAATGTTAAATACAATAAATTACATAAACTAAAATGGGTTGTAAATAGTAACTTTTAATGAAATGTGTAAACCTACCTCAAATTTGATTTATGCTAACTTTATAGGCATATCATTGATGTAAAACTGATTGGGAGGATCTCTGTAGTGTGATTTGCCTAAAATTAGAGTCATGATGCATTGGGATAGGACCACTCTATGGAAGACAAGAGTGAATTGTGGCCTTGTTTATTTGACTACGGTTGCAACTAAGTTAACTATGTGGTTGATTTTCCTACTTGGTTATTTGTTTTTATTAGAGGTATTTTATGTATTTTTTATGAGTGTCAAGTTGTCATATATAAGTACCTACAATGTTGAAACCCTGGTTTTCACACATAAACTAAATAGACATCAAATCCAAAAATGGTAAATTAGGTAATGGGAATGGTTGAGTTTCCCTTGAAAAACCCCAAGTAATATGAATGTTTCCTAAATAGCCCAAAGGGCCTTAGGTTGATTTAGTTCTCCCACCTAGAGTGAGTGTGAATTTTGATACTTGCACTATATGGATGTAGCTTAGTAAATAAGGTTGAATTATTGACAATGAATACCCTTGACCTACAATAAAATATCTTTAAAATTAATCTATGACTGTTGGAATGAATTAGAACTTGAATTTGGAAGAATATGACTCTTTTGCCCAATGTGCATTATCTTGTATAAAGAGTGATTTTAAAAATTTATAATTTGTTAAGTAAGTCTATTGAGTGGATTTGATATATTTATATAGTGGTAGATCTGAAATATTTCCATTAACAAACTTTTCTAAAAGTGTAGGAGCACTGACATAAAGCATCTCAAATTTTAAAAGTAAATTTTAGAGCATGGGAGACAATGTCATACTTTTGGACAAGGCCAAGTTGAGGCCTTGTCTGACCTAGTGTGGTCATGTCCCAAAAGGTTATATATTATTATAACTTGGCTGATAGGAATTTGTAATCAAATTAGATATTTTTGAATGATGTTTTAAATATTTGTAAGATAGTGAGTATAATAGTGAAGGCCTCCCATAGAGATTTCAAGTTAACATAATGGAGAATAGGTCAAGTGAGTAAGGATGGAAAGATTACACATTGTTAAACATTTTATATTTGAATTTGAGTGTCTACATTCCCCCCACCCCTTATTTTAGTGATTCAATGAAATGAAATTGTAATATTGAATATATAAGAACCTAAGTGTGTATACATTATATTTTGATTTGAAGATTGATTGTGTAATGTGCCTTAATGCTAAACCTCCAACAATGCTACTACAAGTAGTTAACATCCATATTTAAAAATTAAAAATCTAAAACTTGAAATTTCAAATTTGAATAGAGAACAAGGAAATAATATACCTATAAGAGTAATGCAATATAATTTCCCTATAACTTGAAAGTGGAGAACTATGTGCCTACTTGTTGAGGTATTTGGTGAAATATTGAACCTTTAGCGAATTGAGAGTCATCAAGTCTCAATTATGAAAACTAGTGGAAGCCCTTGAGTTTAAAATATTATATGCTCCAACTCTCATCTAAATGTATAGAGTACTTTGTATAATAATTTTAGTAGAAGGGGTGAAACCACCAAATGGGGCTCGCTACAATGCAACCACAAACATTGAGTGCCACAAGAATTTAGTGTGGTTCACTTGTAAAATGAGACAAATCACACTATTGCATATGAATCTAGATTATATTTTAAACTTTGTATATTTTTAAAAAAATAACTTTGAATAAATGAAATTCAAAATTTTCAATGTAGTAACATGAACATGAATGAATATCGTGCCCCATGTATCTATACTAAATTTATACAGAATGTTAATTGAATGTAACTATTTGAAACATGTAACTTGCAACTTTAATTATTTTTCATATTTCCATTTTTTGCATCAAGTATATGTGAATTCATGCTCAAGTGACTATAAGAATGAGTGAAAATCCATGTCATATGCCCCCTTAATCTTAAAATTTTGAACCTTGATGAAAATATGAATACATAATTATGTCATATATATGAAATTTATTGCTAATAAGGGATTGAATTTTAATGCCAAACTTGTTACAATGCCCCACTTTTGAGATAAGGGACATAGCCTATAATCATATAGTCTTAAGAGAAAACATGTAGAATATGTGAAATATGTAGTAACATGTGAACATTTTAAATGTATTGCATCATAGTATTGAATATGGCATTAAATTATGTATTAAACATGTTTTATATAGATATAGAATTGAATCACATAAGTAGCATGTGCATGATATGTATCATGGAATAAAAGTATAAAATAGAATTAATGTGTGATATGAATCATGACACCAAACTAAAAATAAATGAACATATAATTAATATCACACAATGTCACATAATTTGCATAGAATGACACACATAAGGCCCAAAGGCTACATACAAGGTACATAAGAGTGTCACACAAAAAAACAAGGCCAAGGGCCACTCTAAAATATCATGATGATGCCATATAATCAATAACATATATGTGTTTCATGAATAATCCCAATGACAACACATAATAAGTGAACAAGTCCTAATTTATCATGTTGTAAAGTAAGAATTTGAAAATAAGCATAGAGAAAATGAGACTAGTCTATATCAATCATATATATCACTATCATTATTAGCATATAGTATATAGAATTTAACACAATGTGAAGTATGAGTGAATATCAAAACTCTTGTATGATATATATCCCATCATGGTATAAAGGTTGTGGAAAGATACAACTTGTTGAAAAGTTCACAGAGAATGAAGAGATGCCCCCAGCTTAATAATGTTACTGGGTAAAAGGGGATCTTGACATCAAATAACCATGTAATATTATGTTTTGTATCACACTAACAAGCCTCATGAAAATCAATTTGTTTATGAAAGGTAAAATATGGTATCTACTTAACATGAAATAAAGAACATATGGAAGGAACTAAACTATCAAAACAATAAAATGCTTTTGAGGTCCTTGTTTTGAATTTTGAAAATATTATGATTTTTTTGTATTTTTTAAAGATTGGAATTTAAAATATTTGAAAATTTACTAAGAATCAAGGCTTCAAAAATAGAATAAATGGTATGGATTAAAACAATCTATAACGAATGTGCTAAATCAAAGTATGGAAAGAAGGAAGGCAATCAATATGCCCCTAGTATATGTATATGTAAATCATGATCATGTAGCCTAGATAGTGGATATGTAGATAAGGAATATGCATTGAAATCATTGTAAGATAGTTTTTTGGATCATTTGATTTGGTTTTGAAAGTCAATATAAAAATTTCCCAAAGTTAAAATAAATCCAAGGGATAGAAGAATGCTTGGATAAGATAGAATAAGTAGTAACAAAGTAAAAGAAAGAATATTTATACAAATAAAATATTAAAATAACTAAGCAAGAGAATTATCCAAACTAGGGGTTTGGGAGGAAGTATAAGGTTGTGTCCAACTAATAAGATCATCAAGAGGATACACTTATGTATGCCCAATAGTATGGTATGAATGAGTGACTTCCTATGAAGAATTTGTGCTAGATGTGCATGTATTAGAGTCAATAAATGTATCATTTGTGTTATCCTCTCAATTATATTACCATATTCATCCAGCATATTATTTTGGCATTCCAAACATATTTACATAATCATTATCACAATCATCATCACAGGAGATAAATAGATACATAAAGTGTACTTGAGATTGTGATATGTCATTTTGATCATGTTTTGTATCTGTGTATGAAAAATTAACTACTCCATACTATCATATTGACCTTTCTTATTTCTATTTTTTAATATGAATTGTATCATTTGACTTTATTGATATTGTATTAGCTAAAGATATCCTTTTTTTATTGTCTCTTGATGTACCTTTTGTAACCTTTGATATTTAAATTATTCCTTTCTCGACTATTATTTTTGCAATCTTGTGGCTTCATCTTATTTTTTTTGTAATATTACTTGCTTTGGTTTTTCCTTTTGAATCTTTGCTTGCTTTAATTTTTTTATTTGTAATTATTTGTTCTTTAAATTATCTTTTTGTAACCATATTTTTTGTCTTTATTCCTTTTGCACTAATTCCTATTTTTTCACTTGTTCTACTTGCACTTTTTCTTTGGGAGATGAAATTATAATGTGAGTGGGTTGCTTGATTTACATATATATTATCATATCACCACTATCAATGATACTTTATATTTTTTTCTTCAAATCCAAATAACTATCTCTTTGATTCCCATGCACGCTATGATATGCACAATCGTAGTTTTGTCTTCTTAGAGGAGGCATAAAAGGTAATGTAATAATCTTGTTTCCTATTATTTATGTTATATTCTAAATTGATATTTTATTATTATTTTGTACACTTTTTTAATCAATAATTATAGATGTATATTTCTTTTGGGGCGCAAAATAGTTCAATAAATATGTAGATACATGATTAACATTAGCATAATTTGGATTCATTGTATATTTTTTGTTATTTTCAAGTGATATGATCTTTGAATTAAAATACTAATTTTTATTTTACAACTCTTCTATTGACTTTCTCATAGTGATTATTTGATCTCGAAGAGTTTCACAATCACAAACCCTAAGTACTTATGATTAAATATGCATATAAACACTATCAATAGGGGATGTTTGAGGAAGGTTATTTTTAATTGTAGTTTGTGGTATGTTAAGGGAAAAGGAAGGAATTTCATCCTCATTGGTCGATAAGGGGGAAGATTTATGACATGTGGGCTTAATATCCATTATTTTTAAAGGAGAATAAATAAAATCATTATTATGAGTAGTCACTTGCACTTCAAAGGAAGGATAAATAGGATTTTATTCATGATTAATATTGTCCTTATTTAAGCTTACTTTATGTGTATTTATTTTACATAAATTAAATTGATAAATCACATTAGTAAGGTGGAAAGATAAGTTAGGTTGGAAGGATAAGGTTCATCCTCTTTGATGGTATCTAGAAATTTAAGAGATAGAAGATATTCATTTTTAGAATGCTCTTTTTGTTCTAAATTATCATTCAAGGGAGAAGGTAAAGGAAGATCCTAAGTGGAATCTAAAGGTAAATCCATAGAGTAAATATGTGTGTGTGTGTGTGTGTGTGTGTGTGTGTGTGTGTGTGTGTGTGTGTGTGTGTGTGTGTGTGTGTGTGTGTGTATGGCTTAAAATTTGGATCGGAAGAGGAATCAAAAAGTGTAAATCCTACATCTTGGCTAAACACATAAGAGAACCATTCATGAAGTCATAGTGGAAAGTTGAAAAAAAATTGTAATTGGTTCACTCGGACTTGTGTTCTCTTCCAATCCTCTCTATTGGTGGTCATAAGTACTTCATGTTTTTCATTTATCACTATAGAAGGATGACTTGGATATAATTTTTGAAGAAAAAATCATAATCCTTTGAGACTTTCCAAAAATTTCAAACCATGATTGAAAATCAAGCTCAAACCCACATCGAAACACTTAGGATAGATAATGGTGGTGAATACACTTCAAATAATTTTGAATCCAAACTTGAGAAAAATGGGATCAAACACCATCTTACAGTTCCTCACACTCTATATAAAAAGGAGTTTTAGAAAGGATGAACATAACTATGATGAATATGATATGTTTTATGTTGTACTTCAAAGGGGTAAAGATGGACTTTTGGGCTGAAGCAGCTAAAATATTAGTATAACTCCACAACAGATCACCATAAATAGCTCTTTAATATAAGACCTCATATGAAATGTGGTTTTGTCATGTTCCTTCAATGTGACATATTCATATTTTTATATCCACTTGTTATGCATTGATTCCAAAATAGAAGAGTAATAAGTTAGACCACAGGAGTCAAAAAATCATCCACTTGGGATATTCTGAATATTCCAAGCCATACAAGCTATACAATGAGAAAGATAAAGTTAGAGAGTTATCAATGATGTCATGGTGATGTCATGAAGGTGTTCAAGAGAGTGGATTAAGTGCCTTGATAGTCTAAGTGATAATAATAAAGTGTGCAATGTGCTTGTTCTAGTATGCTTGAAGGAGGTTTGGTTGGTCTTCAGTTTCAGCATGGTTAGAGATGTTTAGGGATGAGTATGGAGTATTGATAATGTTATATGGATATTATAAGAGGTTTTATATGATTTATATATCTTTTTTTCATAAGTAAAATTCACCCGGTTCATCATTGTTCTCATCTAAACATTTTGGGTCCAATGGCAAAAAATCTGAGTAGGCAGTTTGATGACATCATAATTTCCTCGTATGGATGAGTCAGGGGCAGTTGGTCATATGGTTGTGATAAATTAGTAAAAAGTTTATATACACAAAGTCTCAAGTTTATCAATGAATCATGAAAAAATATATGTAATTTCAAATCTAGGCTCTCAGGCATTTTGATAGTATTTTCCCATACTTAACCAAATTTACAATGTGGCAAGAAAAGCTAAGTAGGCATTTTGATGGTGGAATATCTTGCATATGTGTAAATTTAAAGAGAAGGTGATCATATGAGTTTATTAATTTTTATGCCTAGTTTATTTATGCTAAATTTTATGTCAAGCACTAAATTACATCAAAATGCATGTGCAAAGTTGGTCTTTCCAAATAGTTCTTGACATAGTTGGCTCTGTGAACAAGATAAATCTGAGGAGGTATTTTAATGTCATTATATCTCACATGTGTGAAATTATAGGATTATCTTGTTATATGGTTGGATTATCTTCTATTAGGAGATTATATGGTCCAATTTTTAGAATTTTCACGTGATCAAATCAAAAGATATGAAGGTGCAAAGTTGACCTTACATATAGATTGCAAAAGTCCCCATAGTTAGTTTATTTAGCATGATGTTAAATATCTAGACCAAATGGATATATAATGGCTTAAAAACAATAATAAAGTGAATATATATAGTTAAAAACAAGTCAAAGAGGTTAAAGTGTTTTTTTTTAACAAATTAAAGATCAAGCTCCTTATAAAAGGATTAATAGAGTGTATTTGTTTCAAGGTATTAGGAAGTAGCGATATGATGATAAATGCTCAGTGGTTAATGGTAAAATTAATCAAAAGGCACATGAGGGTACCAAGTGTCATAATCATGGAGTTTCTAACCAATATAAAATGGTGAGCACTATAAGATAAAGACTTGGTTGATCTACAAAGATCGATGGTGCGTGTTGAGTCAATATTACAAGATTGCACAAGATGAGGTTAAATGTTCAAGGTTTAACATTTGAAATTAGTGTAATATGAGTTAAATTTAAATATTTATACAACAAGATCAAAATTTCATGATCTATATAAGTTTTTAGGGCATGGTATGTAATTATAGTGACCGAGGTTTAACTGTGACCGTTTGCATTTGAATATTTGAATTTAACAAAGGAAAAACTAGTGTCATATTTTTATGCTATATCTTTCCATATATGTAGAATTTGACCATGGTGTAAAAATAATAAATGTAGAGGACTCCAAGTTACATTTAAAAATATATATTTTAATATCTTAAAGTTTTGTACAATTAAAGTTATAAAGGTTCAAAGTTTATTGTGTGTTCAACTATGTTTTGCAAGTGACCCGAGAAGGATGTTTGAGCTTGTCTTGATGTTGTTTTGATGTTTTAAGATGAACTATTAATTAGTTCATGTTTTATAATCCATTATTATCATATATTTTATTTTTAAAGGTTTGAACAATTGTATGTAGTATTAACAATGGTTTATAAGTCGACTGTGTGTTCGTTCATGATAACTATGTACACATAATGTTTAAGTAAATTGTGCTTTAGCAAAAGAGTGTTTTGGTGATTGTAATAATTTAAAGATGTCAAAGAGGTCATGTGGAATTTTTTCATTAATTTTAAATTGGTCTTGTGTTCTTATTTTTCTTGAATAAGTGTCAAAGAGGTGAATGGGTCTCCATAGGACCTAAAAGGTGACTTAGGCCTATTTGAAAGAAAGTTGTGCTTAAGTGTGACCCATGTAAGATGCCTTAAGGGTGAAGGCATGTGTTTTGGTTGATATTAAATATTTTGATATTTATAATAATGATATATATATATATATATATGGTGAAACTAAATGTGTTAGTTTCTAGACTTGTGAGTGAGACTAGTGCAAGGTGTATGTGAGAGTTGTGGAGTGAAGGAGAGGTAGAGTGCCCAGTTGTTGAGCAGAGCTGATTTTTGAATATGTGTATGACTTTTAGGTAATATTTATGATTTAATAATAGTTATCTTGTAGTTTTAGGATATTTGAAGAGGTCTGAGTGTGTATATGAAGATAGTTTGAGTGAAAAAGGAAAGAGATTGTGGCATGTTTATGTGAGAGGCCTGTATGAGATAGAGAGGAAGTTTGTGCAAGGTTAGATAATAAGATATCCCTCATTAGGTGTTGAATAAATTAGTTCTAAGGTGGATGTGTTCAAAGGAGGGTCTAAATAACTTAATCTTCCTTAGGGGTAGTTGCTCCTTTTGAAATAGGTGTTTCACTAAAGACCTTTGGTCAAGAGGATTTGATCAAGGTTTTTTGGTATAGAAGAGTTGATTAGTCTCTTGTTTGTAATTTATTATAGGACAAATAGTCCATGTGTTGAAATATTTATAGTGGGTTGTATCCCAATGAGGGTTTCCCACAAGAACTATGTGTTATGTGTTTTGTCTTGTGTATGCATTGAATGAATGAGCTCTCTTGTTAATGTTGCTTGATCAAGTTGATATATGCTAATTATTTAAATAGTTTGAAAAGATTGAAATTGAGATTGAAATATCTGGGCTCATTGATGCACCCCCAATCTCAATGATTGTACCTCTAAGAAATGCTATCAGAGTAGGTCCTTTGGTAAAGGCTTGACATATTAAAGGTGATCCAAGGTACAATATGGATAGTTATCAAGGAGGTTTCTCTACTATGCAAGCATCATTGTTCAATGAACCCAATTATGATTTTTGGAGTGAAAGGATGAGGACATACATTATGTCCCTAGGGTTTGATGTATGGAAATATATTGTGGATGGTTTTGTTATTCCTACTACTCCTCCATCTAGTGCTACAAATAAGAAGCTATTTGAGAATAATTCTAAGGCAATGAATGCCATTACTTGTGGTCTTATAGAGACTAAGTTCACCAATGTAATCCATTGTAAATATACTAAAGAGATATGGGATAAAATTTAGATTATTTATGAAGGAGATTCAAAGGTCAAGATTACTAAGTTGCAGACTCATAGAAGGCAATTTTAAAGTCTCAAGATGAATGAAGAATATTATGTGGCATCTTTTCTGGAGAGAGTTGATGAGATTGTGAACATCATTAGAGGTCTTGGAGAGAAACTTGAATAAGCTATTGTAGTTTAAAATTTATTAAGTTCCCTACCTCTCAATTTTGATCCTAAAGTATATGTTGTAAAAGAAAGTCATGATCTTACTCAGATGAAATTGGATGAATTGCATGGCATTCTTACTGCCTATGAGATGAGGAAAAATGATTATGTACCACCAAAGAAGGAAGTAGCATTCAAGATAGAAATGAAACCAAAGAATAAATTATAAGGTAAGAAAACCAAAGAGGATGACATTTATGATATAGATGAGGATGAACTAATTGCATTGATTTCAAGGAAATTGAGAATAGGTTTAGGCAAGTATAAGGGTAAACTACCCCTCAAATGCTTCAATTGTGGTAAGATAAGACATTGTTCTAACAAGTGCCCTAATAAGTGTAAAAAGGATGATGATGAATATCATGATCAAGGTCATGATGATGGCAAGAGATAATTCAAGTTTGATAAAAGCAAAAAGGGATTTATAAGGTTTGACAAAAAGAAGTACTTCAAGGACAAGAAGAGTCTCTACACCAAAGAAGATTGCAACTCATTATATGAGAGTAAAGTCAGTGACTTTGAGTATGATCATGAAGATAATGGTCCTACTAAAGATGAATCCATGTTCATGGCTAAGGAAGGTAGATGTTCACATCAAAAGGAGTCTAATTAGAGTGATTCAGATGATGATGAAGATGAGGTAGATTGTGAGACTGAATTGATGAATGCCCTTAAAGAACTAAAGATTGAAAAGAAGATTAAAAAGAATATGAAGTCATAAATCAAGGAATATGAGGATTAATTTAGTGTGTTTGAGGTAATATTGGTTGAATACTCTAGAGAGCATCAAGGTGCTATCATGTTTCTTAATTCTAAGTTGGAATCTATGTCTGCAAGTCTAAGAGCCAAAGAAGAAGAATGATCAAGGTATGCTTATGAGATTGTGTCTTTGAAAGATGAGTTAGAGAAGTTTGCAAGCAATGTGAAATCATTTTTCAAGTTTTATAAAAGTTCTAATGATCTGTATGATCTCCTAAAGAGTCAAAAGTTAGCTAGTGATAGATCTAGATTGGGTTTTAATGAAGAGCCCAAATTTGCTTCTCAAGTTGACATGAATGTCAATGAGAGCAATGTGGATTAGAATTTGAAGATAAATCATCAAATAAGGAATGAAGGTGTTGGTAGAATGAATACAAATCATATTAGACAACTAAATGCCATGAGGTATGAAAATTTTAGTGGTTACTACTATACTTATAATTAATTTGGGCATAGATCTACAGAATGTAGAAGACCTATTAAAAATGAGTTTGCATGGGACTCATATGGGGGTCATCAATCAAAAGGTATCAGTAAGGTTAAATTCTTCAATTATATTAATGAAGGACACTTTGCTAAGCATTATCCAAATAAGGAAAGGCAAGGTAAGTCTTTTTCAAAAAGAGTAATTTGTTTCAATTGTCAAGCCATTGGACACATTGATAGTTTTTTATCTAAATAAGGTAAGACAAGTTGAGTTTCCATCAAGGAGTATGGTTTTCTACAACTATGAATAGAGAGGTCACATTGCTCAATTTTGCAAGCAAATGTCATTAAGTCATAATAGCTTCAATCAAGCTCCTAGAGTAAAAAGAAGAGGGCAAGTTAATTGATGGAAACCAAAGGTGGTAAGTATGATTCATGATGGATTTTTTGGTCCAAGTAATTTGTTTTCTATGGTGGACAATGCTACAAAAGGAAAAGAGTGCCAAGGGCTCTTATTATCTGCTCATGTTGAGAATGAAGAGACCAAGCTCAAGGAGAAGACCAAAGTACTGGTTGAGGATAGTTCTGAGATGTGTATGGATCCAAGTGAACATCCTGCTATTATTGAGCAAGTATTATTCAAAGTACATCAATTATCTATGCCTAGTGATCAGGTTTCAAGCTACAAGGTTGATTCCTCAAATGAAAAGGTATGTCAAGATTCCATAGTTATTCCATGTGCTATCAATTCTATCTTATAAGAGAAGGAGAGTGATATAGAAAAGGAACCAGTTTTCATAGTTGAAACTGAGAAAAAGAACAATAAGAGCAAGAATTCTTATAGCTATAAGAGTATTCTTGTGGTTACTGAAGAGATGTGGGCCACTCCTGGCTTCACTTTGTTTTAGAGCATTATGGTGCAAGGATGTCTCTGTCTATGTTTCTTAAGAGATTCCTTTTAGTCGAGAAGCAAGTGTTGTTGTGGTGTTCTTGAGATGGTCCTAGAATTATAAATATTAATGTTTTAGTTTGTATTAGGTATGCTTAGGTGGAAGATATGTTATGGTGATGTCAAAGTGATGTCATATCTATATATGGTCAGTTTGTAGGGTTAGATTAAAGATTTTCAAGCGGAAAAAGAGGATTTGTGAATTTTCAAGATTATATTTTTACATAGAAAGGTTTTTTGACCTTATTCTAGCATGCTCTAGGTGGTTTTGTGGTCTGAAGGTATGTTGAAGTCAAATTGAATATTTTTGTTTGCTCTTAGGTTTCCTAATTTATGCTTAAGAGTATGCAGGTCCTAAATTGGATTATAGGATGTTTGGGTTCCCAAAGATGTGAAAACTCAAATATTGGTCCAAAAGTGTGTAATAGGTGTTTCTAGGTGTGCAAAAAGTTTCAAAGGTGTGTGTTGACTAGAAGGAGGTTTGTTGACCTTATTTTTTTGAGTTTTTAGGGTTTTAGGCTATGTTATAAAATTGGTTTGCCTTATGATTTGAGGTATGAGGTTTATTAATATGATAAATGGGGGAAATGGATTGTCAAATAATGATTTATAGAGATTTTAAGGTTTGGGGTTTTTCATGTTTTTGTCAAGATGGAGGCCTAATTGATAAGTTGGTTTTTGAAAGAAGTATGTTTTAGACATTGATCTAAGTGTTTAAAATTGGTGTGCTTGAGAGGGCATATGAGAGTGATCTAGATATGAATTTTTAGGTCTTGATGGTGTTTCTACTAAAATTTGTGGGCTCTACAAGTTCCAGGTAGGGCTACAAGGAGATTAGATAGGTCTAGTAAGAAGAAGAGTGCCTTTTTTTAGTTTCTCCAAAATAGAAAGGCATGAGTTTTTAAAAGTGAGTTCTCAAGTTTTTTTATTTCATGTTTCCTATTTGGTGAGTGGCATGAATTTTTTTTGGTGTTCCTTGATGTGGCTTGAGAGAAAAGGATAGTAAGCCTGCATAATGGTTCTTCATGGTGTACGGAGATCTGAAGATGCTCAAGTGATGAAATTGCTCAAAAATATTAGGGTGAGTCCCTCTTAGATGTTTCTTGGTGAGTTCCATAATATATTAGTACTTTTATGAATTATTTCTTCATTAGTTGTAGTGCTTGGTTGAAGAGAGTGTTGACATGGAGCAAGAAGAGGTAGGCTCAAGGTAAGGGGGAGTTTGTATCATATTTATAATGAAATCCTCTCCTATTTTTAGTATTTTTAGGTCCTTAGGATCAGTTTGTTCCAAATTTATCATTGTGTCAAAAGGGGAGAAAGTTCTTATTGTGAGAGTGCTTGAAGAGAGAGAAGAAAGGTGAGTTGTATGATGTGTGTTGACATCAATGACAAAGGGGGAGATTGATGGAGAGTTTTAAATGATGTCATGGTGATGTCATGGAGGTTTTAATGTGAGTGGATAAAGTTCTTAAATAGTCTAAGTGATAATTACAAAGTGTACAATGTGTTTTTTCTAGTATGCTTGAAGGAGGATTGGTTGATCTTTGATTTTGGCATGGTTAGAGATATTCAAGAATGAGCATGGAGTATTGAGCATGTGATATTCATCTTATAATAGGTTTTATATGCTTTGGAGATCTTGTGTGCATCAATATAATTCACCTAGTTCATCATTGTTCTCATCTAGACATTTTGGTTCCAATGGCAAAAAAATTGAGTAGGCAGTTTGATAAAGTCATAATTGCACTATATGGATGAGTCAAGGGGAGTTGGTCATATGGTTATGATAAAATTAGTCCCTAATTTATATGTAAAAAGTCTCAATTATATTTATTAAGTGTGACAAAATATATGCAAGTTTAAATTTGGCCTCTCAGACATTTTGACAGTATTTTCCCATAGCCAAATTTGTAATATGGCAAGAAAAGTTGAGTAGTCATTTTGATGGTGTCATATCTTACACATGTGTAAATTTTAAGATAAGGTGATCATATGGATTTATTAAATTTTGTGTGTAATTGATTTGTGATAACTTTCAATTCAAGCACTAAAGTGTAACAAAATCTATGCATGAGCAAAGTTGGTCTTTCCAGACAGTTCTTGACATAGTTGGCTCTGTGAACACGATAAATTTGAGGAGGCATTTTAATGACATTATATCTCACATGTGTGAGAATTATAGGATCAAATTTTTATATTTTTATATTCTCCTATATGAGGATATCATATTGTCTAATTTTTAGAACTTGCACTTGAGCAAAGCAAAAGATATGAAGGTGCAAAGTTGACCTTACAGATAGATTGCAAAGGTCCCCATACTTAGTTTATTTTGCATGATGTTAAATATCTAGACCAGATGGAGATATAATGGCTTGTGAGAAATCATATAGTGAATATATATGGTGCACAACAAGTCAAATAGGTTAATTTTTTTGTTGGTTAATGAAGGTAAAGATCGAGCTCCTTACAAAAGGGTCAATAGAGTGTGTTTGTTCCAAGGTCTCAGGAAGCAATGAGATGAGGATAAATTCTCAATGGTTAATGGTAAAAGTGATAAAAATAAACATGAGGGTGAAAAGTGTCATAATCATGGGTTTTCTAATCAATACCTAATGGTGAGCGCAATAAGATAAAGACCTAGTTGATCTACAGAGATCGATGGTGCATGTTGAGTCAATATTACAAGATTACATGAGATAAGGTTAAATGTTCAAGGTTTAACATTTGACATCAGTGTAATATGAGTTAAAAGTCAATATTTTTAAAACAATATCAATATTGCATGATTTAACTAATTTTTTAGGGCATGAGATGTGATCATAGTGATTGGGGTTTAACTGTGACCGTTTGCATTTGAATTTAACAAAGGAAAAACTAGTGTCTAATTTTTATGCTATATCTTTCGATCTATGTAGACTTTTACCATGGTGTAAAAATAGAAAATTTAGAGGAATCAAAGGTACATATAAAAATATATATTTTAAGATCTGAAAGTGTGTAAAATGAAAGTTATGAAGGTCCAAAGTTTACTGTGTGTTTGACTATGTTTTGCAAGTGACCCGAGAAGGATGTTTGAGCTTGTGTTGATGTTGTTTTAATGTTTTAGGATGAAATATTGATCACATAATGTTTTATAATCCATGAGGATAATATATATTCATTTTAAAGTTTTGACCAATTTTATGTATTATGAACAATGGTTTATAAGTCAATTGTGTGTGTTCGTTCATGGTGACTATGTACACATAATGTTGTTTGAGAAAATTGTGCTTTAGCAAAAGAGTGTTTTGGTGATTTTGATCATTTGAGTGTGTTAAATGGGTCATTTTTAATGGTTTAATGAATTTTAAATTGGTCCTATGTTCTTAGTTTTCTTGAATAAGTGTCAAAGAGGTGAATGGGTCTCCATAAGACCTAAAAGGTGACTTATGCCTATTTGAAAGAAAGTTGTGCTTAAGTGTGACCCATGTAAGATGCCTTAAGGGTGAAGGCATGTGTTGTGGATGATAGTAAATATTTTGATATTTATAATCATGATATATCTATAAATGGTGAAACTAAATGTGTTGGTTTCTAGACTTGTGAGTGAGACTAGTGCAAGGTGTATGTGAGAGTTGTGGAGCGAAGGAAAGGTAGAGTGCCTAGTGGATGAGCAGAGTAGATTTTTGACTATGTATATGACCTATAGGTCATTTTTATGATGTTATAATAGTGATATTATAGTTTTATGATATGTGAAGAGGTATGAGTGTGTATATGAATATAGTTTGAGTGAAGGAGAGAGATTGTAGCATGCCTATGTGAGAGGCTTGTATGAGATAGAGAGGAAGTTTGTGCAAGGTTAGATAATCAGAGATCCATCATCAAGTGTTGAATACATTATTTCTAAGGTGGATGTGTTTAAATGAGGTTTTAAATAACTTGATCTTCCTTAAGGTTAGTTGCTCCTTGTGAAATAGGTGTTTCACTAAGGACCTTTGGTCAAGAGGATTTGATCAAGGTGTTTTGGTCTAGAGGATTTGACTAGTCTCTTATTTGTAATTTCTTATAGGATAAATAGTCCATGTGTTACAAGCTTTAGAGTGCATTTTATTCTCCATGAGGGTTGCCCACAAGAACTATGTGTTATGTGTTTTATCTTGTGTATACATTGAATGAATGAGCTCTCTTGTTAATGTCACTTGATCAAGTTGATATATGTTGATTTTTTAAATAGTTTGAAAGGATTAGAATTGAGATTGAAATATCTAGGCTCATTAATTCACCCCCCCCAGTGATTTTACCTCTAATAATTGGTATCAAAGTAGGTCCTTTGGTAAAGGCTTGACAGATTGAAGGTGATCCAAGGTACAATATGGGTAGTTATCAAGGAGGTTTCTCTACTGAGCAAGCATCGATGTTCAATGAATCCAATTATGATTTTTGGAGTGCAAAGAGGAGGACATACATTATGTCCCTAGGGTTTGATGTATGGACATATATTGTGGATGGTTATGTTATTCCTACTACTCCTCCATCTAGTGTTATAAATAAGAAGCTATTTGAAAATAATTCTAAGGCAATGAATGCCATTACTTGTGGTCTTATAGAGATTGAGTTAACCAATGTAATACATTATAAATCTACTAAAGAGATATGGGATAAAAAGGAGATTCAAAGGTCAAGCTTACTAAGTTGTAGACTCACATAAGGCAATTTGAAAGTCTCAAGATGAACAAAGAAGATTATGTGGCATCCTTTCTGTAGAGAGTTGATGAGATTGTGAACATCATCAGAGGTCTTGGAGAGAAAATTGAATAATATATTTTATTTTAAAAAATTTAAGGTCCCTATCTCTCAATTATGATCCTAAAGTATATGTTGTAGAATAAAGTCATGATCTTACTCAGTTGAAGTTGGATAAACTGCATGGCATTCTTATTGCTTATGAGATGAGGAAGAATGATGATATACCACTAAAGAAGCAAGTAGCATTCAAGATAGAAATTAAGTCAAAGAAGAAATTCCAAGGTAAGAAAACCAAAGAGGATGAAATTTATGATATATATGAGGATGAACTAATTGCATTGATTTCAAGGAAATTGAGAACAGGTTCATGCAAGTATAAAGGTAAACTACCCCTCAAATGCTTCAATTGTGGTAAAATAGGACATTTTGATAACAAGTGACCTCATAAGTATAAGAAGGATGATGATGAAGATCATGATCAAGGTCATGATGATGGCAATAGATCATTTAGGTTTGATAAAAACAAAAAGGGATTTATAAGGTTTAACAATAAGAAGATGTACTTCAAGGATAAGAATATTCTCTACACCAAAGAAGATTACAGCTCATCAGATGAGAATGAAGTTAGTGACTCTAATTATAATCATGAAGATAATGGTCCTATTGAAGATGAAGCTCTATTCATGGATGAGCAAGGTATTTGTTCACATCAAAAGGAATCTACTTAGAGTGATTCAGATGATGATGATGATGAGGTGGATTGTGAGACTAAATTAATGAATGCCCTTAAAGAACTAAAGATTGAAAAGAAGATTAAAAATAATATGCAGTCATAAATCAAGGACTATGAGGAGTAATTTAGTGTGTTTGAGGTAAGGTTGGTTGAAGACTCTAGAGAGAATGAAGGTGATCTCATGTTTCTTTGTTCTAAGTTAGAATCTATGTCTGCAAGTCTAAGAGTCAAAAAAGAATAATAATCAAGGTATGATTATAATAATGTGTCTTTGAAATATGAGTTAGAGAAGTCTAAAAGCAAGGTTAAATCATTTATCAATTTTGATAAAAGTTCTAATTATTTGGATGATCTACTAAAGTGTCAAAAGTTAGCTAGTGACATATATGGATTGGGTTTTAATGAAGAGCCCAAAGTTGCTTTTCAAGTTGACATGAATGTCAATGAGAGAAAGGTAGATTAGCCTTTGAAAATAAATCATCAGATAAGGAATGAAGGTGCTGGTAGAATGAAGACAAATCATATCATTCAAAAAAAATGCCATGAGGTATGAAAATTTCAATGGTTACTGCTATACTTGTAATTAGTTTGGGCATAGAGCTAGAGAATGTATAAGACCTATTAAAAATGAGTCTATATGGGACTATGATGGGGGTCATCATTCAAAAGGTGTGAGCAAGGTTAAGTGCTTCAATTATTTGAATGAAGGACACTTTGCTAAGTATTATCCAAATAAGGAAAGGCAAGGTAAGTCTTTTCAAAAAGAGTAGTTTGTTTCAGTTGTCATGACATTGAACACACTGATATTTTTATCTAAATAAGGTAAGACAAGTTGATTTTCCATGAATGATGATGGTTTGTTACAACTATGAACAAAGAGGTCACATTTCTAGATTATGTAAGCAAAGGTCATTAAGTCACAATAGATTAGATCAGGATCCTAGAGTAAAAGGAAGATGGCAAGTTAACTGATGGAAACCAAAGGTGGTAAGTATTATTCATGATGGATCTAATGGTCCAAGTAATCTATTTTCTATGGTGGATAATGTTATAAAAGGAAAGTAGTGCCAAGGGCTCTTACTGTCTACTTATGTTTAGAATGAAGAGACCAAGCTCAAGGAGAAGACCAAATTACTAGTTGAGGATAGTTCTAAGATGTTTATGCATCCAACTAAACATATTACTATTGTTGAGCAAGTATTATTAAAATTACATCAATTGTCTATGCCTAGTGATCAGGGTTCAAGCTGCAAGGTTGATTCTTCAAATGAAAAGGTATGTCAAGATTCCATAGTTGTTCCATGTGTTGTCAATTCTATCTTAAAAGAGAAGGAGAGTGATATAGAAAAGGAACCAGTTATCATAGTTCAAAGTAAGAAGAAGAAGAAGAAGAAGAAGAAGATCAATAATTCTTATATCTATAATAATATTCTTGTGGTTACTGAAGAGATGTGGGCCACTCCTGACTTCACTTTGTTTTGGAGCATTATGGTGCAAAGGATGTCTCTATTTATACTTATTAAGAGACTCCTTTCAATGGAGAAGCAAGTGTTGTTGTGGTGTTCTTGAGATGGTCTTAGAAGTCTAGAGATTAGTGTTTTCAATTTGGATTAGGTGTGCCCAGGTGGAAGATATGTTATGGTGATGTTATATCTGTTTGGTCAGTCTATAGGGTCAGATTGAAGATTTTCAAATGGAAAAAGAGGATTTCTGATTTTTCAAGATGATATTTTTACAGAACAAGGTTTTTTGACCTTGTTATAGCATGCTTCAGGTGTTTTTGTGGTTTGAAGGTGTGTTGAATTCAAATTGGATATTTTTGTTTGCTCTCGGGTTTCCTAATTTGTGCTTAAAAGTATGCAGGTCCTAAAATGGATTATAGGATTTTTGGGTTCCCAAAGATGTGAAAACTCAAATTTTGGTATAGAAGTGTGTAATGGTTGTCTCCAAGTGTGCAAGAAGTTTTATAGGTGTGTGTTGACTAGAAGGGGGTTTGTTGACCTTATTTGTTTTTGAGTTTCTAAGGTTTTGGGCTATGCTAAAAAATTGGTCTACCTTATGATTTGATATTTAAGGCTTCTTCATAGGCTAAATGGGCAAATGGGTTGTCAAATAATGCTTTACAAAGATTTTAATGTTTGTGGTTTTCAAAAATTTCATGTTTTTGTCAAGATGGAGGCCTAATTGACAAGTTAGTTTGTGAAAGAAGTATGTTGTAAATGTTGATCTAGGTATTGAAAATTGGTTTTCTTAAGGGGGAATATGATATTTATCCATATATGAATTTTTAGGTCTTGATGGTGTGTTTACTAAAAGTTGTGGGCCCTTCAAGTTCCAGGTATGGTTACAAGGAGACTAGATAGGTCTAGTAAGAAGAAGAGTGTTTTTTTTTTAGTTTCTCCAAAATAGAAAGGCATGAGTTTTTAAAAGTGAGTTCTCAAGTTTTTTTAGTTCATGTTTCCTATTTGATGAGTGGCATGAATTTTTTTTGGTGGTCCTTGAGGTGGCTTAAGATAAAAGGCTAGTAAGCTTGCATAATGGTTCTTCATGGTGTATGGATATTTGAAGATGCTCAAGTGATGTAATGGATCAAAAAATATTAGGGGGATTCCCTCTTAGATGTTTATTGGTGAGTTCTATAAGATATCAGTACTTTTGTGCATTCTTTCTTCATTAGTTGCAATGCTTGGTTGAAAAGAGTGTTGACATGGAGCAAGAAGGATGTTATCAAAGGCAAGAAGAGGTAGGCTCAAGGTCAGGGGGAGTTTGTATCATATTTATAGGGTGGTATTATCCTATTAATAGTATTTTTAGGTCATTATGATCATTTATTACCCACTTTTTTATTATGTCAAATGGGAAGAAAGTTCCTATTGTGAGAGTGCTTGAAGAGAGAGAAGGAAGGTGAGTCGTATGATGTGTGTTGACATCAATGACAAAGAGGGAGATTAATGGAGAGTTTTAAATTATTTCATGGTGATTTCATTGAGTTTTTTAGTTGAGTGGATGAAGTGCCTTGATATTCTAAGTGATAATGATAAAGTGTGCAATGTGCTTATTCTAGTATGCTTAAAGGAGGCTTGGTTGATCTTCAGTTTTGGCATGGTTAGAGATGTTTAGGAATGAGTATAAAGTATTAAGCATGTGTTATGGGTATTATAATAGGTTTTATATGATTTTTATATCTTGAATGCATAATTGGAATTCATTTGGTTCACCATTATTCTCATCTAAACATTTTGGGTCCAATGGCCAAAAATTTGAGTAGGCAGTTTGATGAAGTCATAATTGTCATTTATGGATGAGTCAAGGGGAGTTGGTCATATGGTTGTGATAAATCTAGTCACAAATTTCTATGTGCAAAGTCTCATTTCTAAAGATGAAATATTACAAAATATATTTAAGTGAAAAGTTGGGCTTTGAGGCATTTTGACAATATTTTGCCATACTTAGCCAAATTTGCAATGTGGCAAGAAAAGTTAAATAGGCATTTTGATGGTGGTATATCTCACACGTGCAGATATTTAAAGAGAAGGTGATCATATGGGTTTGTTTATTTTTTTTATAGTTTATTTTCAATAATTTTTAGGTCAATCATTGAAGCACAACAAAAGCTATGCAAGTGCAAATTTGGTCTTTCTAGACAGTTCTTGACATAGTTGGCTCTATAAATAAGATATATCTAAGGAAGAATTTTAATGTCATTATATTTCACATGTGTGAGGTTTATAAGAGTATATTGTTATATGGTTGGATTTTCCTATGTGAGGATATCATATGGTCCAATTTCTATAACTTTTTCTTGATAAAAGTAAAATATATGAAGGTGCAAAGTTGACCTTACAGACAGATTGAAAAGGTCCCCATACTTAGTCTATTTTACACGATGTTAAATATCTAGACCAGATGGAGACCTAAGGGATCATGGGAGATAATAAAATGAATATTTATGATGTGAAAAAAGTTAAAGATGTCAAAGTTTTCATTGGTTAACAAAATTAAAGATCGCGCTCCTTACAAAAGGATCAATGAAGCATGTTTGTTCCAAGGTCTCAAGATGCAGTGAGATGAGGACAAGTTTTTGATGGTTTATGGTAAAAGTGATTAGAAGTCATATAAGGGTTAAAATTTTAATTATCATGGGGATTATAATCAAGATTTAATGGTGAGCACTATAAGATAAAGACATAGCTGATCCACAGAGATCGATGGTGCACATTGAGTTAATATTGCAAGATTGCATGAGATGAGGTCAAATATTCAGGGTTTAACATTTGGCATTGGTGAAATATGATTTAAAGGTAAAGATTCATATAAAAATATCAATTTTTATTTATTTATGTAATCTATGATTTCATGATATGCAATCATAGTGATCGAGGTTTAATTGTGACCGTTTGCATTTGAATATTTGAATTTAACAAAGGAAAAACCAATGTTTGGTTTTTGTGCTATATCTTTCGATCTATGAAGAATTTGACCATGGTGTAAAAATAAAATATGTATAGGAATCCAATATTAATCTATAAATATATATTTAAGTGTGTAAAGTTAAATTTATGAAGGTCCAAAGTTGATTGTGTGTTTAACTATGTTTTGCAAGTGACCCGAGAAGGATGTCCAAGCTTGTGTTGATGTTGTTTTGATGTTTTAAAATGAAACATTGATAAAAACATGTTTTATAATCCATGATGATAATTTTTTTGAATTTTTAATTTTTTACCAATTGTATGCATTATGAACAAAGGTTTAGAAGTCGACTGTGTGTTTGTTCATGGTGACTGTGCGCATAAAATGTACTTTGAGCAAATTGTGCTTTAGCATAAGAGTGTTTTGGAAGTGTGTTCATTTGAGGATGTCAAAGGGGTAATTTCTAATGTTTCCATGCATTTAAAATTGGTCCTATGTTCTTTTTTTTCTTGGATAAGTCTCAAAGAGGTGAATGGGTCTTCATAGGACCCAAAAGGTGACTTAAGCCTATTTGAAAGAAAGTTTTGCTTAAGTGTGACCCATGTAAGATGAATTAAGGGAGAAGGCATGTGTTTTTTCCAATAGGAAATATTTTTATATTGATAATAATTATATCTCTATAAATGGTCAAACTAAATATGTTGGTTTCTAGACTTGTGAGTGAGACTAGTGCAAGGTGTATGTGAGAGTTGTGGAGTGAAGGAGAGGTAGAGTGCCCAGTTGATGAGTTAATGAGTAGATCATATTATTGACTATGTTTATGACCTATATTTCATATTTATGATGTTATAATAGTTCTATTATAGTTTGAGGATATGCAAATAGGTCTGAGTGAGCATATGAAGATAGTTTGAGTAAAGGAGAGAGATTGTGGCATGCCTATGTGAGAGGCCTGTATGAAATAGAGAGGAAGTTTGTGCAAGGTTAGATAATCATATATACATCATCAAGTGTTGAATAAATTAGTTTTATGGTGTATTTTTTCAAATAAGGTTCTAAAATACTTTATCTTCCTTAGGGGCAGTTGCTCCTTGTGAAACAGGTGTTTTATTAAAGACCTTTGGTCAAGAGGATTTGATCAAGGTTTTCAGGTCTAAAGGATTTGACAAATATCTTGTTTTTAATTTCTTATAGGACATGTAGTCCATGTGTTACAAGCTTGAGAGTGGTTTTTATTCCCTAAGAGGGTTTCCCACAGGAACTATGTGTTATGTGTTTGATCTTATGTATGCATTAAATGAATGAGCTCTCTTGTTAATGTTGCTTGATCAAGTTGATATATGTTGATTGTTTAATAGTTTGAAAATGTTGGAATTGAGATTAAAATATTTTCACTCATTGATTCACCCCCCCTCTCAATGATTGTACCTCTAATAAAGAAGAAATTTCTTATCGCAAGAGAAGTTATCTTTAGTGAGACTGCAAAGGAAAAAGAGCACATTGATTGTCATCTAATTTGACTTGAAAATTATGCAAAGTTTGATGTCTATAAAGAGAGTGATTTTGATGTTCCAAAAAATGAGTGGGGGAGGCATAGTTTATAATCCATTCATTCTTTATTGTCTCCTATACATGAAATTAAAACTCATCTTGAAGGAGAGATTGAAACTTCATCAGGCAATGAACACGGGCCACTAGAACAGAGGGAAAAAAGTGATGGAAATTTAGAGTGAACTTTAAGCACTTGAAACATAGAAATATATGCTTAAGTGGGCCACTCAAACATTAAAATATGTGAAACATGATGAATTTGGGAAAAGAAGCAATATAAGTGCACATGTAGTCGCATCATAATTAGATAAGTCTATTAAATAAATTCAAGATAAGATTGAAAATCTCACCTTGAATGATTCTCTAGAATAAGAAATTGATGTTGTGTTTGATTCAGAACCAACATATTTCAAGAAAGCCAAGAAGCTTGAATCTTGGAGAAAATCAATGAAAGTTGAGTACAGTGCATTGGTAAAAAATGGGACTTGGAAATCAGTTGATCCTCAATATGGATGAAAATGTATTGGTTTCAAGTGGGTCTACCACAAAAAATAAAAGGTTGATGGCTCACTTGATAAGCACAAATCAAGGCTTGTCATAAAGGGGTATGCTCAAAAATAAGGAATTGACTACAATGAAACCTTTGAGCCTATAGTAAAATGGACTACCATTTGAACCATGTTTGCTCTGGTAGCTCACAATAAATGAAAATTTCATCAAATGGACATCAAAAGTACATTCCTAAATTATGACCTCAAGGAAACTATGTCGTGACACAATCCAGAGGTTTTGTAGTAAATGGCCAAGAGCACAAGGTATGAAAACTTTAAAAACCATTGTATGGTTTGACACATGCCCCTCGAGCATGGTACAATAAACTAGATGAGCACCTCATGAACATGAACTTCAAACATTTTGAGTTTTAAGATTCAACTCTTTTCATCAAAATAGTTGACAAAACATTTGTATGTATGGTGATGTATGTTCATGATTTACTCATCACAAGGAATAATGAATGGTAATTATAAAGTTCTAATCAAAGTTGATGAAAAGCTTTGAAATGACTGATTTAGGTTATCTTCATTACTATTTAGGTATCAAAGTAATTTAAAAACCAAATTATTTATTCATAACTTAATGGAACTACATTGGTGGCATTTTGAGCAAGTTCAAAATGGAATATTGTAAGCCTCTCAGAATGCCCATGGAACAGTATCTCAATTTGACATCTAAAGATTTAAAATATTTCGTTAATGCCACTAAATATAGATAACTCATTAGAATTATGATTTATGTGACCACAACTAGACTTGATATATAATTTGTTGTCGATGTCCTCTCAAGATTCATGCAACAATCCAAGGATAGTCATTAGGTAGCAGCAAAAATATTCCCCATATATTTTAAAGGAACACAAAATTTTGGACTCAATTACTCCAGGGCAGGAAACTTCAAACTAGTTGTATATTCAGAATATGACTATGTTGGTGACCATGAAGAAGTAAAGTCCACTACAAGTTTTCTAATGAATTTGGGAATAGTAATTATTAGTTAAAAATCCAAGAAGTAATTGGTACTATAAAGTTCTTTAGTAGAAGTAGAATATATGGTTATTTTAGAGGCAACTAGAGATATCTTATCGACTAGAAGGGTTCTTTCAGATTTTTAGGAGCAATAATTTTTATCAACACCTTTCATGGTTTAAAACACATTTACAATCTAAATGTAAAATAATCTAGTCTTTCAAGACCAAACCAAATATATCAATAACAAATTTCATCTAATTCGGCACTATGTGAGGCATGGTAGTGTCAAGTTGCAACATTGCCTTATAGTAGAGCAACTAGCAGACATCCTAACAAAAGTTATTGGATGAGAAAAAATTGAAAATTTTAGAAGAATGTTTGGTCTGACAAAGACCCTTATAGATTAAGGAAGGATGTAACAATATTATACATAGTTGTTATTAATCCTAGGTGTCTAGCATAGGTGTCATGTTTTTGTCTCATTCAATAAGTTCTCCATTCCTATAGGAAAGGAAAGGTAATTTTGGGAATGTGATGTGAACAGCCACTTTGGCTTATTTTGTAATGTTTGTTCTTGTTATTCTTAAATTGTCAAATATAAACGTGTTTATCATTTTGAATATAATTCATCCTGTCGTAGTGAATCTCAAGCACCTTGTATTAGTCAAGTTATTATTAGCACTAATCAAATTTTATTACAATCCATGAATTGAATGGCCACTTTTCAAACTAATAGTACAAATCAAATGATACAAATGCAAAACCAAATTTTTTAATTACAAAATCATCCTCAACATACTCATTTGGGAATGCAAAATCAAAATTCCCCCTTCCCCATGCGCCCTTAGAGATGCACAAGGTAGCCTTATACCTCAACCTCTACTTCTCAACAATATTATCAAACATCTACAAAATGAACCCTTAATCCCTCAAATAGTAAGCATTTAAATAGGTGGTATTGTTCCTAATATCACTTATAATGGATCCACTAATCTTTATTTGTACTTAAAAGCTTTCAAAAACTTATACAAACATTGAATTAAACTCAATACCTTTTCTACCACCAAAACCATATCTAAAACCTTCACATGTGATGCTTTAAATTGATATAATAAACTCAAATATCATATTATATCTAGTTTAAAATATTTATTTAATACTTTGTTACATTAATTCCAAACTAATGACCTCCCAAAAAATAACTTATCTCACTTCAACATCTATAAGTAATCAAAATCTGAAACAACACAAGTACTCATTAAACGATGGAAAACTTTGTCCAATAAAGGTGAACATAATACATTATAATATAATATCTTCCATTTATTCACCAATTCTCTTCACCCTAAATTACAATATCACATTAGGACCCTTTATCCTCCTAATGAAACTCAAATGCTTATGAAATCTAAAAACCGACATGATACCAATGATGGTGTTATGGATAGCTATGATTATATTCACATTATTCATGTTATTACTCCAATTTCTTCCAATGATACTACTTTTTCACAACCACTTTCAACCGAATCTTTACCATAACCTAGTGCTACATTTTCCCACATAAACAATGTAGATTTTCATAAACCTCTTTCCTTGGTAAAAATTCAAAATCATCTTCTTAGGCCTTCATGATGAGATATTGATCCTACTTTCCCTAAAAAACATTGGTGTGATTGACACAAGTTGTGTTAGTTTCATGCAAGTTGGGGTCATTCTCATGACACCTGCCACCAATTATGAAACTTCACTCTTAAATATCTTTGTGTTCCTAATTTTGATCATGAGACCCTAATTTATGAGAATAAATAATATTATGAAGTGGTATCCAAGGTTCAAGAAACAAAAACTAAATATTATTCCATTAATCAACCTAACTCTCATCTTTCAATTTACAAGGATCATATTACTAATCATCAACCGAGTACTTCTCAACCTCTCACCACCAACATTGTTGAAACTTTCAGTGACACTAATGATGATAATGTTCTCAATACAAACAATATGAAGAGATTAGTTTATTATATTGATTATTACCTAGATTAGAACTATAAAAACTTCCCCACTTTCTATATTATCTACGATTCTTATCCATCTCATTTTATAGAACTTTAGCATATTAAAACAATCTCTACAAATCCATCAACTTAACCTACTCCTTCATCTACCATACTATACACTTTTACTTAAACACCACATTTGAATACTCATTAACTCTCCATTGATACAACTTCCAAATCTCATTTATCAATAAACTTCCCTCATTCCAACCTACTTAAAACTACAACTTCTTCACCACCTAAAATACTCAAATTATGATCCCCAAAACATCGCCTACTTTGATCCAATCAAATACACATGAAATCATAACATTAACTAAGTCCCAATAAAATACCTCTTGTCAACATCAATTAAATTTAATTCCACACTTCCCTCAATATACTCACTTCAACATTGTGGACCATTATCTGACGTAGCTCTCACTGACTATGATGAATGGGATAAATTTCTTATCTCCCATCTCAAATTAATTTCTCAAAAATCATAAGGACATCTCCTCATCATCATAATAATTTAATGAAAATTTATTTGAAATGAACATTCCTCAACCTCCACCTATGGGGCATGAAACCACTTTGTCTAAGTCTGAAGCTAGTATTCTTCAATAATGTGAAGAAATGTCTATACACATTGATAAAACCATACTTTACTCTCACTCAAATTTGTTATCACTTTAACGATTATTGATGAAATTTTACTTCAATCAGATGATCCTCCATTATTTATTAGTGTGAAAATTAGTGACATAAAATTTAAGTGTGCTTTAGTTGATGAATTTTCTATCACATGTATTACTTCCCTTGATTTCATTAAAACACTTGGGTACTCTAAATTCAATCTAAAATATACCCAAAGTACCTATCAATTCAAATTCCACAATTCTTCATATCACTATTTGAATTAAATTTATGGTCTTCAACTTTTCATTATCATATAACATCTTACTCGATCAACCTTGGACACAATGCATGAGAGCTATCACCTCATCAGCATGCCAATGCATTAAATTTCCTCATAACGGTATTATTTAAAATATTTAAGGAGATAAGAACCCTTATAATTTTGAACAATTCCAATAATGTGGTCTTTTTAAAATTTCCATCCTTGAACCTTTACCTAACATTCTTTTTTTATAATCTCAATAATTTAACTACCCCATTAACTCTATTAGAGGTTACAATGGTCACCCTGAACTTATGGGAAATATCCAACCTAACCTTTTAGATTATAATGATGATGAAGAAAATGAGATAACATTAAAAATCAAGACTTCTAATCTCCCTTCACACATAATTACACAGTTATCTCCTTTGTTATGACCTCGATCTTGATAAAAACCAATAGATGATATTCTCATTACTCTAACCAAGACTAAACAATCCATTCCTCATATTTATTTGATGGATAATATCATTGATGCTTTCACTATCTATCTCCATACTCTTTATTATGATGATGGCTATTCATTAGATGACCCCTTCTTAGCTAGTTTTGCTCAAGCTAAAAACATGGAAATACTTAGATAGCATTCTTATTTATAATATTCCTTTCATAGTATTAGTTATATTTATGTAGTTCTTTCTTCTCTTACACCTAACATTATCTCTTCTTCACTTGATGTTCACATGTTATAGATAGAGTGCACACACACTAATTATCACCTAGTCATTGTTGAGACTCTTTGGATCATGTTATGATGGGACCATATCAATTCACTAGGTTTTCTTATCCCTCAAGTTTTCTCCCTCTTGAGATGTCATCCACATTATACTAACGCATTTTACATGCATCTAGCACAATTTTTTAGCCTAGCATAGATTCTTTATGAGTTGTACTACTAATGGTGAGGGCATATAACCTTTTCCTAAGCTTGACCCTCTACCTAAATTATGGGAAGATAAGCTATATTATGAGTTACATAAGGTTGTTGATCATTTGGATAAGGATTTTTTTATCACATCATAGGTTATTATCATAGGATCAAGCTTCAAATTCCACTCTTACTATAGATAGTAGACCTCCACAGTCATCCACTCACAAATGTACATATTATTTTCATGGTACAACCATGCATTCCTCTACACACTATCGATAGCTTCGGCAATATATTGATGTGTTTCATCCATAGAAGGTATAGTCTAATGATAAGATTTTTCCTCATAAGATCCTTCTATAATACATCCCTAAACATGGGGAAGTCTATATCCTTTGGCATTAATGTGTTACACATCATACAATAGGTGTATAGTCTTGCAGTAGCAATTTTATGATTTTTCATGGCCTACATCATCATTTTCTAAATAATGTATCTAGGGTTATTCATGAGTAAAGGCTTCCCATTCCACACCACCTTCATTATCCAAAATATTAGAAGCTTTTACTCACATTGTGGCACTGGTTCCTTGTATTGATTACCCTTCAAAGAAATGCCACATACATGACCCTCTTCTAACCTCCTTACATTATCCATTGAGACAATGTGACAAAAAGTCCTCACACATCTCTTAGTGAAGATAGATGAGACTATGACCAAAGTTATATTATAGTTACAATAGGACTTATTAGATGTTATTAATGATATACATTGTGAGATCTATCAATATTTGCTGAACACATTAATTTGTCATGACATTTTATGCTTCATATTTCTGCATGACTGATTTTTTATATTTGTACTTAATTATAGAATTTTTTATGTATTCCTCATCATTTATTATATTATTTATTTTCTCTATCTATACATAATTACCTTTACATTATTGTCTCTTGCTTTACCACTTTTGAATCTTCCTAAAATTAACTTTTATGCGCTAATTTTAGCTATTTGCATATGTTTTACACACTTGTTTCCCATTTTTGAAGAAGAATTTCCCTTACATAAATGTTTTGATTAGATCACATGTTGAATAATATAGTCATTTATGTGACATTGCACTTAGACCACACCTTACAAAATCATATTCTCCCTATGATCAACTATAAATCATATTCATCATTGTACCATTATTTACATGGATCTCTCATGATCCCCACTTTATTCCCTTATTTATCCCTCATCTTAAGCACACATATGATTGGTATTGAAATTATATATTTACTTGTGGGCAAGTCTAAATAATTTTCAAAGATGACATAAGCTTTAAGTACTTCACTCTTGTAACTAAATTATAATCTTATTTATGTTAGTTACTGTTTCTCTAAGTTTTTGCTAATACATTCAGAAGAAAAGGAAGAAACTAAGGTTAAGAGTTAGGGGTTTGACGTTACCCGAATTAAGTGTGCATTGTATCCAAGCTTTGTGGGAGCTCCTCTTTGGCTGTGGAGGAAACACTTGCAATAAGAATAAGACTTAAACAAAGAAAATGTTAGAAGATGCTATGGTGGACTGCCAAGCTACGCGCTCAGTCTCAAAAGTGTGAAGCTCCGTAAGGGATGACAGTCCACTATTTAAAAAAAAGAGTTTGTATAAATAAGAAATGATAATGACTTAAAGAAAGAGAAAGATAGATAGTGCATACTTGTTCTCTACAGTCTGTATGTCATAGTCACCGATGTTGGCAGGTGTGCTGAGGTTGATTGGGTTAATGGCACCGACATCGATGGTGTTACTGATGTCGATACGGGTTGTTGGCCTTGGATGGCTTTCAGGTTATTTCTATGGTGGATAGAGGAGTCTAGAAGTTTAAAGGTTTGTGCAGGGTTGTGGGAAGGTGAATAAGCTCTGAGGAAGGGCAAAGGTAGAGGATAGGTGTGAAAAGAGGGTAAGAATAAGAGGAAGGCCTTTTAGCCTCTCTACAGAAGAAGTCGGGCCTCTTGACAGTATTTTTAGAAATAGTAAATGGAAACTAATTAACCATGTATTCTAAAATTGAAATGAGAACCAAGAATACTTAGCTCTACTTGGTGAAGAATTAGAGGTGTTAGAATGCTTATTCTCATTGTGGCTGATGTTGAGGTCTTTGTACAATGTTCCAATTTAGTTTATGGAATGACTTGTGTAGAGCTTCAGTAGCCAGGAGGTCGATAGTTGAGTTCTGGTGCTTTAGATCTCAGAGTTTGCACATCAATATGCGAAGTGGTTGGGGGCAACTCAAGGTTAGAGCCTAGCTTATGTAACCAACGTCGACAATCCTGTCAGTGTTGGTCGTGGGTTGATCGATGTCGGTGGAGGAAGAATAGGTAAAAGGGATATTTTTAGCTCTTTGCTTATTTTTCCATCTACCAAGTGCCTTTGTCATTGGAGAATGGTCAAAACACGGGCTTATGAGGCATGAGAGTTGGTTAGGGAGTGATAATAGGTCATGGGTAGTTAGGATTTGGAAGACCTAGTCTCAGGGTGACTCATAGGGTAAGAATCGGTCTTAGGGCGAGGTGTTTAGGTGAGGTGTCGTGGTGAGGTAATTAATTTAAAATAAGTAGTTTATTTTAAATTAATAAAGTGTGCAAGTGTGGGTTAGGAGTGTTAATGTTAGAAGGAGACCAAGGGGGGATTGACACAATATTAGTGTCTACATTTTCCCCTTTTTGTCTTATTGTTTGTTCTGACGAACTGCAAGACAAAAATAGGTGTAGGTTGCCCCAGGTATGGGATGAGGTATTCCCCCTCAAAGTGGGAATTGAGAGAAGGGAACTCGAAATCAAGTGCCGATTTGATAGGCAATGGATGGGTAAGGTGAGGTTGGAGTGTGAACGCTACAATAGTTGAGATTACACGTATGCCACTTCACTTGATAGGTAGGTCAAATTGTCATAGGCAAGGTTGAAGAGGACTAAAATTGAAGTAATCAGTCCCCAGCTTAGTAGTGGTAGCTGATTGGCTTAAATGATCAAAGCTATAACTCTAATGGTTGAGGAGGACTAAAATTGAAGTAATCGGTCCCCAGCTTATTAGTGATAGATGATTGGGTTAAATGATCAAAGTTGTAGCTCTAATGGTCATCATGTTCTAAGTATCTAGGCTAGGAAGTGCTCCTAGAAAAAATGAATATGTCACAAATATTGGGGATCAACTTGGTTGTGATCTGACAATAGGTGTGAGGGGCACATATAATTTGCTAACTAGTCGTGAGGTAGCATATGCAATCAAAACAACTAAGGAAAAGTTGTCTCGAAAATGGTCGTGGTCTGAGGAGATAGTCACAATCTCCAAGGTCATTTGTCGAGTTGGGCTGAGATATAAGTGATCTCAAGTGTTGTTTATTATGGTTAGGGAGATGTATATGATCTCTAATATGCCCCATTAGAAGTCTAAGGTGACTTCTACAGTGTCAGGGTTGGTTGTTTGGCCATGATTTTGGGTTGGTTTGGATAGTTGGTCTATTAAGTAGATGAACGAATGGATGGCCGAGCTAACCCCAAAAGACCCCATGTCAACTGAGCGCTGCCTACATAGCCCCAGTTTTAAGGGCCTCAGGCCAATGTAGTTCTCTCAAAAAGGGAGGAAGAGTCAAAGAAGTTGATAGTTTTTTGGGTTATGTTAGTGTTTTTAGCATTTCCCATATGTTTTATGGTACATGCTTTGAAATGATGAGTGTATGATGATGTTATAGCCTTTTCCATATTGTGTGATGGTGTATGTTGTAACATAGGTTATGTGGTTTTTCATCCTTAGCAATTTTCCATATTGGCGATGGTGTATACTAAAAATGAAATGAGTTTATTTATGCTTCAGCAGGTTTCCATATTGGTGATGGTATATGCTTGACATAAATTGTGTTTGGTTTGATAGTTTCCATGTGTATTGTTTTCCATAGAAATTAATGTGAATGGGCTATTATAATTTATATAACACAAATTGGTTTTTGCATTAAATAAATCATGATGTTATGTTAGTGGTTGAAAAATGTTTTGGTTGTATTTGGTTTGGTTTGGCTTGGTTTGGTTTTGTTTGGTTTGATTTGGTTGTATGTGATGAAGGTGTCTAAGAAGTGAAAGGCGCATTGCTCTTTTATTGATAAGGACCATAATGATGGCATAGACAAGGTTTGTGCAAATAAAAGCCCTGTTCATGCATTACGTCGTTGACCATTAGTTTGTGTTAGAGAAGTACCCTAATCACTTGACATTAAGTGAGCTCAAAATCCCTTGAGTATGTTGGGGTAATAGGTGTGATTATGTGATATGTGAGGATAGCATAACCCTTTTTAGCAGGGATAACTTTGCCCCTTTTATAGGTGACCCTGAGAATGACTATAGGCAAGTCCATGACTTAATAGTTTGTCAGTCATTTTTTTTTTTTGGTAGACTGATCAATGTGGGAAGTCTACTTGGGGATGTTGTTTTATTTTGTGGTCATGTTGAAGTTGATCAGTGTGAAAAGGTTATGAGAGGGTGCTATTTTTGTAGCAAAATTTGGGTAGAGCTATCCTTCGAGGGAATGGTTTATAGTTTGCTTTGTGTGTTTGGATGTCTTTGAATAGCTGTCCTTCAAGGGAGCAGTCTATTAATTACAGCAATAATACAGTTGTCCTTCGAGGGAGTAGTCTACATTTATAGTTTATGACCTTTTAATATTGTTTAGGCATCCCAATTTTGTATTTGTTTTGTTTTTGTTGACTGATCTTTTAGTCATGGACTAGGCTATATAATTTTAGGGGTTTCCCTTTTATTAAGACAAAGCATTAATGCTTAAAAAAGGGTTATCTAATTTTTGTAGGGAAAAAGGGTTGAAAGGAATAGGAATGAGGATGACGGGGGTTGCTCAAGGGATGAGCTCAAGTTATACATCAACTGAATGATTACTTGGTTAACAGTAGAATGGTCATAGATGCAAGGCATTAAGGGGCTCAAGTTTTGGCCGGCCTTCGAGAGAAGATAGACGATAAGTGCCTGATCCATACTTGTGTGTTATTATGTAAGGTCTGAGCCAATTAGGGGCAAACTTGCCCCATTTGCTTCTTTCCATATTGGTCATGTGTTGGTTTTCTTTAAGGATGAGATCTCTAATTTTGAAATCTCGCTCTTTCAAATTTTTGTTGTAGGCATGCTTTGGTCGATGTTGGATGTGAAGTAGGTTAGCATGGTGTTGGCATTTGATACAATGCTAAACATAATTATTGCAGTCTTGGTTAAGAGTGGGCCAATAATAGCCCAGGTAGAGGATGTGCTTTGCCACTGAGTTACCACTAAAATGTCCTCCACAAATCCCATCATGGACTTGTTTGATGGCATGAGATGTCTCAGTGGTAGTTAGGCATCAGAGGAGGCTGTCGAGACCTCGTTTGTAGAGAAGACCCCCTAGAATGGTGTATCGAGCAGTACTCTTGATAAAATCCCACTGTCCATTGCTGGAGAGATTAGGAGGAATGATAGAATAAATCAAGTAATCAATAAGTTGTTTATACCAAACATCATGTGGACTAGAGTGGTCAGGAGGAATTACCAACGAAGATGTTGGTTGAGATGTGCCCAAGATAGAAATCTTGGGTTTTGGTGGTGGAGAGGGTTTGGCAAATGGATATGTCGAAAGGGTAGAAACATGCTCTTTTCCTTTATCTTTTAAGGTTTGGGACCTGGTGGCCATATTAATAGTGTTGATTTTGAATAAAAGGGGAAAAGGTGGTAGAGGGACCATAATCTCGCGTTGGGATCCTAATTCAAGTGAGGAGGTTTGAGAGGCATGGGATAGTTTCGATAGTTTGTCAAAAAGGTGGTCAAGAGAGTCCTCAATGTGAAGGGTGTCCTTTTCTAGATGTTGATGAATGACAACCTTAAGGGCATAGCAACGCTCAGTATCATGCCTAGGTGTGTGATGATATAGGCATATTTGAGTGTCGTCGAACCAAGATGGTTTTGATCCAAGAGGTTGGTATGGTTTAATGAGCAGGAAAATGATGTTAAAAGACTGCAACAATTGGCGTAACAACAAAGTATAGGAACCCACTAATGGCTCTCTACTCGTTATTGCAATAGGGGTTAACAACTTCTATTTAGGAGTTATAGGGGGAGTTATTTGTACCACCCTTTTGGTTGGTGGTGTGGCCACATGTGTAGATGGCACTTTCTTGGTGAAAGGTGTCGAATTCTTTTGAGGAAGTATGTTTTTAATGGGTAGAGGGAGTAATGGAGGCAGTTTGTTTTTGTGAGGTGTTAGAATAGGGAGCAATCCTGTTAAAGTGGAAGGATGTGGACCCAAGATAGAGGGCAATGGTGAAGGTGGGGGAGGAGTAGACCGACGTGGTTTAGTAGCCTTATTTAGTATGGTGCGAGGACCACTACTATGTGGGGTGAGGTTCAAATCTAACTTCACTTGTGGGTGAGTGAGGTTTGATATAGGGTGAACACTGAGAGATTTCATCTATTTTAGCATGGTGGATGCTTGTGAGGGTTTAGGTTCAGACGTGGAAGGCTGCACTTTTAAAGATTTAAAAGTGGAAGCCCGACTCTTGTTAGAGATTTTGGGGTGAATTGTCACAGAAGGGTTGGCAGTATAAGGTGAAGTGAAATGTGTAAGATAAGGAGCCTTAAGTCACTCCCATAGTGCCTCATGTTTTAGGTTCCTATAATGGAGAAATCCTAAGTTTTTTGCTAATCACGAGAAGGGTTTAGATGAGGTTGGATGAGGCCTTATATTCGGTCCTTCAAAATATTTGGGTGATCGTGAGAGTGAAAATGTGTTGGACGTAGCGATCACGGGCCAAAGGCAAGAGAGAACCGTCACTGGATCTTCCTCAGCTGAAGTGGGTGAGGTAGTGAGTTCTCTCAGTGGAGAAGGGATTGGAGAATTTGGCTCTTCAAGGGGATAGAGTGCAGGAATGATCATGCCTTCCACGTGCGGTCTAGGAGTGTGGAAAGTATGATCCTCCATTAGTAATAAGAAGGATGAGGGTGGGGCAGCTGGTGTTGGTGCCATCAAAGCATCCTCCAATATAGGAGAGGTCAAAGTAGACTCTCCTATGTGTGAAAGGGGGTGGATGGATGACTATCCTCCATTGGTGGATGAAAAATAGGAGAGGAAGGCTCCTCTAAAGGGAAAAATAGAGGGATGAGGACCCCTTCTACATGAGGGTGTGGGGTATGAATGGTAACTTCTTCCAGTGGTAGAAGAAGAGGGAAGGTGGGGGCAAGAGGAATAGGTAATACATGATCCTCATGAGGTAGAAGAACGGGTAGAGGAGGTGTTTGATGTCGTGGGGGTGATATGGGTAAAATAGGTTCTTCTACTCGTGGTGGAGAAATGGGTTGACCAACCTCTTTAGATTGTGGGAGAGGTTGGTTAGGAATAAAAGGAGAAACCATGTCGACCGTACATATGTTGCATTCTTGAAGGTCATCGGCCATGGTCTGAACATTGTTCTGACTTGGGGGATGGTTAGGAAATGGTTTCCTAAAGACATCTATGTTTTGGTTAGCCAGCGCATTTGGGTTATTCAAAACAAGGTCCCCTTTGTCTAACATGTCTTGAACAATGTTTTTGAGGGTTTTGCAATTATCTATGTCATGACCCTTGACATGATGATAGTTACAAAATTCATTTTCCCTATACCATGCAAGGATGGCTCATGAGGGGTCAAATTGGACAGGTGGTCAGATTTGAGGGAGGTTGAGGACTCCCTGCTTCACTAGTTTATCCAATACGAAAGCATACAATTCTCTTATTGGAGTGTATCATCATTGTTCATACCGTTGTTAGAATTATCTTGTGATGTTTTGTGATGTGGAAGGCTCAGATTGGTTGGTTGTGGTAGAAGATGATGACCTAAGGACCACAGCATTCACCGATCCCTTGGACTTGGAGTGGGAAGAAGAAGGTTTGGAAGAATAAGGGTCATTGGATTTTGCATTGGTATTTTTACTATGCAATTTGACCCTATCTTCTTCGACTGCATGGAGTTCAAGCTTTTGGGCCATAGTGAAAGCTTCATCGAATGTGCAGAAAGTTTGAACCCACAAAGTGGATGAGATGTACTTGGCACATACTCTTGAAAAGAGCTCAATGAGCTCAGGTTGAGGTAGTGAGAAGGAGAGTTGGTTGATCAAACCTCTCCAACAGGTGACAAAGTCAGCTATTAACTCATCCTCAAATTGTCTAATAAAATAAAGGTCTATGATGGAGACCTTCTTAGTGATGTTGATTGAGAAATGATCAAGAAATAGCTGAGTGAGTTGAGTGAAGGTGAAGAGAGAATGATTGGTAATGGAGCTATACCAGTCAAGGGCGGTGCCAGAAAGTGACATGGGGAATGTGTGAAGTAATAACGCATCATCGTGTGCTATGAGGTAGCAAGCGTGTCTAAATGCTCTCAGATGTTGTTGTGGGTCCTCTTTACTCTAAAAGTGAGTAAATTTTGGGAGTTCCCACTGGCTAGGGTATGGTCGAATAAGAAATAAAGGGTGAATAGGTTCATTGTAGATTTTTTCATATGAAAGAACACTCCTTGAACCTGAAACAGATGTCTCAAGGTTGAACATCTTATCCATTAGCATCTTAACTAGATCGGCAGATGGATTGGCAGGAGGGGTACCCCCTAAGTTATAGGGTACTTGGAAGGCATTGGGAGGGGCGTATGATGTACTTGGTTGCATTTGTGAAGGTGCAACACACTGATAGTTCATCATAGAGGCCGATGTCGAGGTGAAGGGGGCTTGTGTCGTGAAGTTGGAGGGCACAACTTGACTAGATGCCGCTAAGGGTGGTTGAATGGCAGTGACACTATTTAAAGGATAGGTGGTCATTCTCATGTTTATAGGAGCAAGAGCGAGTGGGATAGAGACAATCAAGTTCTGGAAAGGTGTCAAACTTGGTTGAATTGTTTGTGGTTAAGGGGGTATGGAAACCCAGATGGAGGTAGGGCTAGAAAGGATAGAAGGGGAGGTCAAATCTTGAACATTGGCCATGGTTGGGTTACTAGTCAAGGCAATAGCCTGAGTGACCATAGGTTGGGTAGCGGATGCTATTGATATCATTGTTGCTTCAACCAAAGAAGTTGGCATCCCATAAATGGGGTTACCCAAAGGATCTCACATTTGGCTTCTAGTGAGATAATGTTAGAGAGCCTTGACATTGTGGTTAAGGAATCTCTCAAAGTCTTGATCCCCTTCGAGAACAATAGGAGGTTGATTGGGGGTAGGTTGGATAGGAGTACGCTTGGTGTCTAAAGTATACTCCATTAGATGACTTGGCACGAAGGGCAAAGGTGGGAGTGGTTTTTGACTCACATGGTCAACAAGGGATTTGGCTTGACTACGTGTCAAAACCATCCAAGGTGAAAGGGATTCAGGTTCTAAAAACTGTGTTTTAGTTTCAAAAAACCAGAATTTGTGTTAAACAACAAGAAATTTGGGTTTTAAGTTTACTGTTTGGAATTTTTTTTAATTATTTATTGACAGTGACCGACGTCAATTGTCTAACCGATGTCGATGAAGGTTGGTTACCGATGTCGGTGGAAAAACCAATGTCATTTTCTGTGTAATTCCATAAACACAGAAAACTGATAGTTTTTAGAAGAAGGAGAAATTCTGAGTTGTTTTTGGACTTCAGAATGATGCGACCTTACCAGCTCAAACAATCAGATAAAAATAGTAGAATAAATGATTAGGCAAGCAACCTCTAAAATGTTAGATTCCTAGGAATAAGTTTTAAAGTCGTGGTGGCTTATGCCTTAAAAGAATATGTTAGAAGTTGGGCTTGTAGAACAGGGCCTAGAGAGGAAGTCTATGGCTAGTTTGAGGTTGTGTTTTGGTGCTCAAAAATATCTGTGTTAGGTTCAGTACGTGGCTTGGTGCTGGGGCTTGCTCCCTTCACTTCATGAACCCAGAGCCAAGCTAGGCCACTTAGCCAATATATACCTTGCCTATAGTTTATACTCTGTCAGAGAACAGAGTGGGTCCTCCTCTTGGTAGTGAAGTCCAAGTAGGATCGCCAGGTGGGGTAAGGTATATGCTAGGTGATGAAATCCTAGACGGGCCTTGTCTTAAGTAAGTTTATGTGTTTGATTTGAAGTGATTGTGGTTTGGTTGTCTAACATTTGTGCACTACGATTTATTCATAATGCTTTAATTACTAAGTGGGCTAAATATGCATTCAAGCAAGAATGAAATGTAGTAGTTTTTAACCCAAATCAAAATATGTTATTCAAATGCAAACAAATGGAGAAGAGATAAAGAGTATGAGTTTTTCACTACTCTATGATGCAGGCAAGAAGTAATAAGAAGAAAAAGAGATGTTCTTTTTAACTTCTACTAATGGTTTTCTCTTTGAAATAAAGACAAAGAAGAGAAGCTTAAGTTTTTTTATTTCTCAAGAAATAAAAGGCAAAAAGAGGGGATGCAAGAAGAGAATATTTTTCTAATGCATCTATATGAAAGTTTGATTTTTAAGAGAAGAAGAATGAACCCAAGGAAAACTTCAAGGGTCCCACCGGGTGTGCTAGAATGTTTCTCTAAGTTTTTGCTAATACATTCAGAAGAAAAGGAAGAAACTAAGGTTAAGAGTTAGGGGTTTGACGTTACTCGGATTAAGTGTGCACTGTATCTAAGCTTTGTGGGAGCTCCTCTTTGGCTGTGGAGGAAACACCTGCAATAAGAATAAAACTTAAACAAAAAAAATGTTAGAAGATGATATGGTGGACTGCCAAGCTACGTGCTCGGTCCCGAAAGCATGAAGCTCTGTAAGGGATGATAGTCCACTATTTAAAGAAAAGAGTTTGTATAAGTAAGAAATGATAATGACTTAAAGAAAGAGAAAGATAGATAGTGCTTACCTATTCTCTACAGTATGTATGTCATAGTCACCAATGTCGGTAGGTGTGTTGAGGTCGGTTGGGTCAATGGCACTGACTTTGGTGGTGTTGCCAATGTCGGTAGGGGTTGTTGGCCTTGGACGGCTTTCAGTTTATTTCTATGGTGGACAGAGGAGTCTAGAAGTTTAAAGGTTTGTGTAGGGTTGTGGGAAGGTGAATAAGCTCTAAGGAAGGGCAAAGGTAGAGGATAGGTGTGAAAAGAGGGTAAGAATAAGAGGAAGGCCTTTCAGCCTCTCTACGAAAGAAGTTAGGCCTCTTGATAGTATTTTTAGAAATAGTAAATGGAAACTAATTAACCATGTATTCTAAAATTGAAATGAGAACCAATAATACTTAGCTCTGCTTGGTGAAGAACCAGAAGTGTTAAAATGTTTATTCTCATTGTGGTTGATGTTGAGGTCCTCGTACAATGTTTCAATTCAGTCTATGGAATGACTTGTGCAGAGCTTCAGTAGCCAGGAGGTCGATAGTTGAGTTTTGGTGCTTCAAATCTCAGAGTGTGCATCAATATGTGAAGAGGCTGGGGGCAGCTCAAGGTTAGAGCCTGGCTTATGTAACTGATGTCAGCGATCCCACCGGCATCGGCCTCGAGTTGACCAACATCGGTGGAGGAATAATAGGTAAAAGTGTTATTTTTAGCTCTTTGCCCATTTCTCCATCCACCAAGTGCCTTTACCATTGGAGAACGGTCAAAACATGGGCTTATGAGGCATGAGAGTTGGTTAGGGAGTGAGAATAGGTCATGGGTAGTTAGGATTTGGAGGACCTAGTCTCAGGGTGACTCATACGATAAGAATCGGTCTTAGGGCGAGGTGTCTAGGTGAGGTGTCATGGTGAGGTAATTAATTTAAAATAAGTAGTTTATTTTAAATTAATAAAGTGTGCAAGTGTGGGTTAGGAGTGTTAACATTAGAAGGGGACCAAGGGGGGATTGACACAATATTTGTGTCTACAGTTAGCTATATCACTCATGTTTGGTTTTATAAATCCATACGAAAGAGGAAGAAATAAAAGCCATAAAATAAAAAATCTAAATCATTAAAACAAAAGGTAATGATCAAAAGGAAAAAATAAAATATTCAAAAATCACACCAAAAGATGTGATACTTTGTTGGCACATCTCCTATTCTAGTCAAATCTCAAACTCCAAAATTGGCCCCATAATAAAGTTGACGTCCATTGTGTTGTGGTAGGCCAGTAGACTGAGATAGAAGGTCTCATTTCAATATCTTGTCCTACCTATTTCCTTACATAATTACCTATTCTTCTCAATAGACCAACGGCTCTATAAGGGGTCCTAAGGAATGGGGAACATGTCATGTAGAGGTTAGTCCATTTTAATTTTTATATAAATAACCTTCATGAGATGATCTAGGTACTTCACTCATTATCTAATTTAACTTATTTGTGAATAATGGAGTTTTATTCCTATTTTAGTTAAGGGTTTAGATTAATAAATTAGTACAAAATATAGTAATAAATACAATCCTAATTTGTGTAACTATTTGTCTCTTTCACCTTTATAAAAATAGTAATAAATAGGAAGAAATATAACTTAGCTAGAAAACAGACTGAGACAACTAATACAGATGTTGAAAATCACTATACAGAAATGAGAGGTTATCATAAACCTAAATCTATATTTCATTTGGTGAAAGGATAAGATGACCAAGAAGTGGATGTTTTGGTGTTTGATTCCTACCGCTATTGTCTAAACTAATCACAGAGACTTGAAACTTTTTAGGTAGTTGCATTGTGCCTATGTGAGTATGACTATGAAAAATTGAGTGCTAATTGTAGACAAAAATCACTGTGAAGTTGATTGTGTCTTCAAAACTTAACCCTCCATCATGCTTGATAATATTTGAGTCACTTGAGAAATGGAGATTTAGTATGTAAGATATATTGAACGTGTAATCCACACCCCTTGTGTGGGCACATTTCCTACAAACCAGTACTCCAAAGAGGGATCAAGCCATATATAGTTATCCCACCTAATGTGTTTTTTGAAATAGTGTGATGCATATGAAAATGCCAAATTTATAGTGTTTGAGGTGGCTAGGGACTAGTATAAGGATTTGAGTAGGTTTGTAGTTGTGTTGGGTGATTGTGTGCAAAGAATAGGTAAGTTTGCCCTAGTGCTTTATTTATATTCTTAATTGCTTTGTAAGTTTTGTCACCTCCCTTGTAAATGAGCTTTGAGTGGGCTTTTATAAGGAATAATTGGTCATGGGTTAGATGTATTCATGCTAGGCTAACCTAATTAAGGATAAGAACCAAATGAAAATGACCAATGGGGCTCAAAGTGCAAATGGATAGGACTGCCAAAAATGGGACACTTTGGTGTCTGATGCTATATTCCAAATGGGGTGCCCCTATCCTATAGGCTCAAGACCTAGGGGAATAATATTTTCATAGGTAATACTACTTGGTTGAGGTGGAATGATCATTTAGAAGGTTCTTGATGACTAGTAATGAGCAAATGATGTCTAAAAGGGTCGTAAGAGCATGCAAAAAGGACCTATGGATGGGGTGTCGTAAGCCACACTCAAACTACCAATTTTGACATTTTATATGACTATATTTTCCCCTCTTTTATTCTAGTGATGTAATAAATTAAAATACTAGGATAAAGGAAAAAAAAGAAAGCGTACTTAAACTTACATGCAAGGGTAAAGCCCATGAAGATGTGTGATGTTGAGTTTGCATAGAGAGATCATAACGTGAAGTGTAAATTTTGAAGAGAAAATATGGAGTAGATCAGTTCTTACTAGACATGCTATGTCTAAAATAAGAGCATATAAAGGTTGGGTAAAAGAGAAAGGAATGAACACACCTCATCAAGTACGTGAACCAATATAAAACCTATTATGATGTTGAGTGATGATGAGTGATTTTAGTTATGTGTCATACCAAGATTAATATTTTGAATGGATTTAAATGCTTAATTCCCTGAGGGTGGCTCAATAATACAATGGATAGCCCTTTGGCTCCATCATTACCCACTATGTAGTGAAGCTATGTGATCATGCATGTGTTAATTGATGTTTAGACTATGTGTCCAATCCCTCTGAATAGGTGGCTCAAGAATACAAAGGTTAGCTAGTCCTTTAGCTCCATCATTGCCCACTAAGTGTGAATGATGAATTGATATTGATATGAATGTATGTTGTATGTGATGGCTCATGAATCCCATAGATGTTATATTAATCTGATAATGTGGTGTGGATATTCAAATGTGTACTGAGAACTAGGCCAATCTTGGCCACTTCAAAAGGTGGAGATTAGGCTTGTATGAAAATCACTCCAAAATTGAGAACTAGGCTTATATGAAAGCCACTCTGAAATGATGGCATCCACCTAAAGATGGAATAAAGCACACAACTATTGAGAATACTAGGTAAGACAATGAATTGGAAAGAAAAGAAGGCAAATGTGTTGTGCACATTATCCCCAATCATTGGTGTCTATAATATGGATTCTGATTTGGAATTTGTACCAACTTCCTAATCTAAAACTAGAAGTGAGAGCCATCATATCGTAAATGATGCCCCTATATCTAGATACTTTAAGTAAAACTATACTAAAATTATCCAATCTAAATTGGACTATAGCTAATAAAACTATAATTTACCTTACCTTTCTATCTATTTCTAAAAATTTTGGGTTTTTAGTTGTTTGGATAGGAGCACCAAAAAGTGGACACTTTGTTATAGGGAACTATAGTTCGAATGGGGTGCTTTTATCCTTTACTATTTTTGATGACTATTTTGTGTTTGTCACTATTTTCTGGTCTATTCTATATATTTTGAATTCTAATTATTGTTCTGAGTGTTCTAAAAACTGATTTTGATTGGTAGAGGGCTCTAATCTTTGTGATAAAATGCCTATTTGTTTCTCCCTCTTCTAAGGGTAGGAATGAAGACCCTGTAATGATTTTTCTTAGAAGAAAGAGCCCTATAAGTGTGTTATGTTATGATATACATGATATAGTAATGATAATCCAAAAGATGTCTCAAGATATAACATAGTTTGTATTGGATATTGTTAGATCAATAGGGATATGCCTAGATAGATGTTACAATGTAATAGCATGTACAGTATACAGGAATGAAATTAGAAATTTGGTTAGCTGTCAAGGAGGAATGGAGTATGATGTCCATCATGGCATCTAAGAAGGCAAGATAATTCATGATGTGGATCATGGCATTGCAAAAAATCGATAAGCAAACAAGAAAATAAGCATGCAAGGTAAGAAGCAAGAAGTATACAAAAGAGACCAAGGGGCCAAACAAACAAAGGACATGGGCACATGTCACTCAAACTAGGAAAAGCAATCATACAAGGCATGTTCAAATGCCCACATACACATACAATTGCAAATAAGAAAGATTGGCATGAGGGCCACAAGCACATATAAGAGTACAAGCAAAGTATATTGGCAAATGTCCAAAGGCACACACAAGTAACAAAATAGGTACTTAGAAATGTAATCACATCTAGATACTCAAAGAAAGAAAGGAAGGCATGTAAATGCGGGAAATATTATCGCATCTAACTAATCAAAGAAAAAAGTGAAAGTATGAAAAACATGTAGTACAATTCTAGGTAGACGTTAATAAATACGCAAGTGTTATATACTTATAAGTGTTGATATAAAAATCTATGTAGGCTAGTAAGTAATGTACATCAACATGATAACTAGAGTGTGTGGTGAAGGAATGACATAACCTGGATGTTGTAGTCATATAGAAGATCCCCCTGTGGGTAGATATGTCAATGTATGTCTCAAATGTAAAAGTAGGATGACTCCTCAATGGTTATAGTGAAGCAATAAAATATCTAGGTGTCACTGCACATACTCAAATAATATCAAGTGAAGCGTAATGTAGATAAATTGACAAACAATAGCATAGAATTGTAAAATGTAAGTCTAGCATGGTAGTAGAAACGTAAAGCATGGATAATGCATGCAATAGAAATTTTTTTGGTGTTTTGAGTTATTTGAATGTTTTTTCTATTTTTACATGTTATAATGTTTTCAGTATTTTTAAATAAGCTATGTACAAGTAATCATAAGGAAACTAGGTACAAAAAAGTGAAAAGAAATTATGTACAAGTAAGCTGAGAAATTATGTATAAGAAAGACTGAGAAGAAATGATATTAATTGATGAGTCTCATAAGAGATTCCTTATCATGATGTCATGTATTAAGGAGAGGGATTATCCTTGATCATGAATCACGATGAAAGGGATAAAATTATGACTCTAAAAGTTATGTATGTTGTATGTGCTTTGAAATCTCTGTAGTGGAAACTGACTGTGGGGTCCCCTTGTAACTCTGAGAAATAGATGAAACTTTGGGGATCTTAAGCACCCATCTGGTAGTAGAATAATCTCTCTAAAAATGTGCTCTGTGTGTAGAGGCATGAAACATCAATGATACTACCCTGGGTGTGAATATTGTAGCTAGAAACTATCTAGATTCCTAAAATTATCACTTTGTAGTGGTTGTTCTAAGAGAGGCCTCTATGGAAGTATATGAACTCTTTAGACTGGTGAGGGAGGCCTCGACTGTGTCTGAATCTCAACTATATGAAGAATTTTAATTAGTGGAGGATCTAAAACTATATCATAAGAGGTGTTAACCTGAGTGATAAAGTTATAGCCATGGAGGTAATCAACCTACCTATCTTCATAAACTTGGGTTATAACATGTATCGCATGATCTACTATAATCATAGAGCTAGTAGTAGGTGCAATATAAGATATATATGAACCAATTTTTAAAGGAGGAGGAATAGATATAATTGTTAGTGTTTTCTTGTATTTGGTAGTGATAGCAAGATACTCCAAAGTAGCCAAAGAGTTATATACATCTAGGTAGAAACCATGTATGTGGGATGAAATGCATGTAATTGGAATTATAAGTTATATAGAAATATGATTATAAAGAACATTCCACATGAGATATATCAAACAAGGGATAGAGAGCATCAAACTTTGCACTAATGCATAAAAAACTTTGGCTTGTAACATGACATTTCTAACATGTTTAGCAAGATATAGTTGAAAATTATTTCACATGAGAGAGAGAGAGAGAGAGAGAGAGAGAGAGAGAGAGAGAGAGAATGTAAATGAAATAATGAAACCTTGTATTAAATAAAATTAAACATTACTTTGAAGGAAATGGATATTAATATGTTTAGCACTAAATTTCTTAATATCATCCCATATTATAAAAAGTAAGCATGAAAGGGAAATATTGAAGCTTTACATTAACATATATTAAACTTCATCTTTCATATACATGATAGGACCAAGTATTGACTCCTTATTGTTTTCAATAAATGTTTTGAAATAAGTGAGATCCATTTTTGATTTTATGTGAAATCTGATTTAATTAAAACAGTAAACTAGAATATGCATAAAAAGGATATGAAACTCACTAATATGTAATGTGATACCTCAAAAGCATAGGGACCTAGTATATTCAACTAGGGTTTGAAAGAAATAAATTTTAAAATTACTATGGTGAATTTTTAAAAAATTAATTTGAAATTTTTATTTATATATGCAAGAAAAATCAAAAGAATATTGCTAAAATCAGCACGGAATTTTCCCTAGGGTTTCTAGGGTTTTTGTGAAAACAAAGTAATTCGGGTTCACCAAATGATTTAACTTATTTAAGAATAATGTATTTTTATTCTTATTTTAGTTAAGGGTCTAGATTAATAAATCATTATAGAAGATAGCAATAAATACAGTCTTGATTTGTGTAACTGCTTGTCTTTTTCACCTTTCTAAAAATAGAAATAAATAGAAAGAAATATAACTTAGATGGAAAATAGACTAAGATGACTAATACAGATGTTGAAAATGGATTTACAAGATTGTGAAGGTATCATAAACCTGAATCTAGCTTTAATTTAGTGAAAGGACAAGAATGCTAAAAAGTGGATGCTTTAGTGTCTAACATTATTGTCCATTCATGCCACTCTTGTCCAAATTGATCATAGAAACTTGAAACATTTTAGGTAGTTGTGATGTGCCTATGTGAGCATTCTTGTGAAAAATTGAGTGTTGGTTGTCAACATAACTCACTATGTATTTGATTTTGCCTTCAAACCCTAACCCTCCATCATGTTTACTAAAATGATATTTGAGTCACTTGAGAAAGGGGGGTTAGTGTATAAGATGTACTAAATGTGTAATCCACACTCCTTGTATGGGCACGTTGCCTACATAACAATAATCCAAAGAGGGATCAAGTCATATTTAGTTCTCCTACCTAATGTGTTTTATGCAATAGTCTGATGTGGATGCAAATTCAAAATTGATAGTGTTTGATGATGTTAGGGACTGGTATGAGGATTTGAGTAGGTTTACAACTGTACTGGGTGGTTGTGTGAAAAAGAATAGGGAATTTTGCCTTAGTGATTTGTTTGTATTCTTAATTGCTTTATAAGTTTTGTCACCTCCCTTTTAAATGAGCTTTGAGTTGGCTTTTATAGGGAACAATTGGTCATGGATCAGATGTATTCATGTTAGGCCAACCTAATTAAGGATAAGGATCAGATGAAAATGAAAATTGGGGCTCAAAGTGTAAATGGATAGGACCATCAAAAATGGGTCACTTTGATTTTTAGTACTATAGTCCAAATGGGGTGCTCCTATCCTATAGGCTTAGGACCTGGGGGAATAAGATTAGCACATGGAATACTTCCTGGTTGAGGTGGAATGACTGTTTAGAAGGCTCTGAGTGATTGGTAATGAGAAAAATGTGTTTATAAGGGTCGCAAGATCATTCAAAAAGGACCTATGGATGGGGTGTCACAAGCCACACTCAAACTACTAATTTGGACATTTTATATGACTACATTATCAAACTAGTTTCTAAATACCAATAGGATTATTTTAATCTTTTGATGTCCAAACAAAATTTTAAGCACTTGCACATTTGTTGAGTGTATCTCATTTCTAATAAATATGTTTAAAACACCTATGTACAATCTTTGCATTCCTCATTTTTGTAACACCATTCTTATAGTCCCCTTGATGCATATTAACTTTATGTTGATCACACCTCTTTGGTTAATAAATTTGTATATTGCAATGTAAGACCTTGGATACAATTAGGCCTTCCTCACAAAATTCACTTTTTCCTAAAAACAAATACCACTTGGTTATCCATTTGTGAATTGTAATTTAAGACCTCATATAGGACCAAGCATTCCTCATAATATATCCATTTACCCTATATAAACAATGTACCATATCTTTTCACATGATAACTTTACTCTTCCACATTATTGATTAACACAAACCCTAAGTTTCATTCTTCATCTGTATTCCTACTTTCATTTTCACACATTTTTGTATCTCACTTATTTACATATCATTTTTTACATATTTTCATTTTTGTGTGCATTAATATTACTTGTTTACATTTCTATTTCCTTGTTTACATATTCTAAATTTTGTTTACATTGATATTTCATTGTTTATATATTCTTGATTTTTTTACATTGGAATTTTCCTTTTCTTTCATTTCTCATTTACATCTTTGCTTATTATCTTATATTATTTTTATTTATTTTCACTTTTCGCATATTTTTAAATGCATTTACAATTGTTATTTTTTATGTTCAATTTCATTCTTTTTAACCACGCATTTGTTCACATTTTCTAGAAAATAATCAATACATACATCTTCTCATAGCATATAATCCAAATCAACACATGTGATAGAGATGAAATGAAAACATCCACAACATACATGATTCATCCAAAATTGTGTGTGTGTGTGTGTGTGTGTGTGTGTGTGTGTGTGTGTGTGTGTGTGTGTGTGTGTGTGTGCGCACGTGTTTCTAAATGTCTCATATAATATCACATGATATAATACAACAATAACTCTATAACTATGGTCCACCCTACCTATCTAGTGGTGGATGAGTTTCATTGCTCATAAAAGCATGTGAGCCTCTAGAAATAGTCTACTAAAATGAATTTTTATGTGTATGTAATCCCCCACTTGCCCTTGTAAATGGGCATCTTGGCCCTAAACTTGGGAAAACTATTTAACCATCTCAAAATGTGCAGCTCACTCTACAATAAATGGCTTCCATGCCTATAAATCCCCATCACTAACACCGAGAGGTATTAGTACCTGGATAGCATTAGATCAACTCTATAACTCTCAAGTTATTACACCAACCAACTAAAACTAGCTAGCATACATCAGTGTTGAATGCACCATCAGATCAATCATCTAAGTCATATCATGCTCAGGTAATACATCATCCAATATATCATGATGTGCTCTATCAACCATAGAGGACCATCTCGCCTCCTCAATCTTGCACCATTGTCTCTCTCTCAACTCAACTGAGATACTCAAAGATCTGATAATTAATAATCTCAAATGCATAAATGAATAATAATTTTTAACTTTTATAGTAAAATTTTAAGGCTTTATTTTTTTATTGATAAATTTTGTATTTTACTCATAACTTTGTTTTATAAACTCTTATGAAAAACCAAAATAAGCTATATAATCTTCATAATGTAGAGGATTTTCTAGTACTAACCACATATTTTTTCCAAAACTTGGAATTTCATTTTATTTTCCAGGTCGATCTCTTGTTATACACACTAGATGCCTCTACCATATGCTTATCTCATAGCTCTTTTTCAAACAAATACAGGGTAAATAAATTGTTTACTTTCATTTACTTTCCACTTTCTATTGTAATTGTTTTAGCTCAACATTTTGTGTTGTTATGTTCTTACTCGAAGCACCATCCCATGTTACAACTGCATGACATGTGATGAGTTTTGAGTGGGGCATATTTATACACACAATATTTTTAAACTTTATCATTTACTAATGATTTTTTTATTGCATGAACCTTTTGATTTTATATCTCTCTAAGTACATGCATGAAAGAGTGAACTGAGAAAGGGGTGGGTAGACTATTGGTGCTTTGCAAGATTGTTGGTCAACCCTATCATTACCTAAACCCATTACAAATCCTACTTATCTAAATCTCTAAGCAATCCAAACCTTGTTCACACATTTCCCTAAGTATTTATCAACCCCTAACTAAGAAAAAAAAACCTTTTTCTACTAAAATATCCAAGTTAATCTTGTTAGAAAATATTAAGAAGAAGTTATAGACCTAAGTCGTCTTGACCAACTTAGTTCAAGGCCTAATAGTAACTTTTTCCAACTAACAAGATCAAGTTAACTGATCTTGTCGGCTGAAATTTTGAAAGGGTTAAGGCTTATCCATTGATATAAATACAAAGGTTATTTGAATGCATTAGAGAAGAACATTTATTTTTACATCATTATGGTTTGTAATTATGCTAAATATATATTTGAAGGATCCAGTGCTTAAGGTTTCCCTTGGATATAAGTTTACTTATCTTATGGAAAGCCATGGATTTAAAGTAGGATTCTTTTATCCTAGAGTTGATTTCTATAGTGTGACCCATACAAATCCACAACAACCTCTTGCAAATCACCATTGGCTAATAGAGAGATTGAGACTCATCAGGTTCACCTAAGGTAAGTATTCCTAACTCTTGATATTTGATTTATTATATAGATATTATGTAAGTATTATGTGTTGAATTTATAACTCATTGCTTATATTACCTCTATGATTAAACTTAGTATATATATAGGGTTTTCTTTGCTTTCCATCTTGAGTGACTTAGGGCCCCATTTTCCTACCATGATCTCTTGATTGTTTGTTTATGTTTATCTATCCCTATTTGTGTCACAAGATTTAATGAGCACTAGATTAGTTGTATTTCATGTACTTAGACCTAGATAAGGTTATTTCATAGTGTCATTTTCCTAGAGGCTTTGGAACCCTCTCCTTTAGTGTTTTGTGGTAAGAGATCCCTTGGTTAGGTTTAGTGGATCTAATTTGGTCATGCTCCTAATATAAACATGTATTGCAATGGATTCTAGTTTATTACCTTATCCTATCTCAAATTTTATTAAGTTCGATAAGTTTTACATCTATCTTAATATGTTGAATACACACTACACATTACTATAATGACATACTCTCCACGTGTTGACATGCTTTTACAAGATAGTATTTTTATACATGACATGATACAGTTCACTTTTATTTTGACATGAGTGACTTTAAAAATCTATCCTTCACCTAAAAATGGGAGGAATATTAGTGGGCTTTGTTATATAGACAAAAATATCCATGATCATATTCAAGTACAATATACATATTTTAGAGGTCAAATTTGATTCAAATGTCATATGTCAGGGCAAGATTAATGGAATGAAAAAAATGAGATTTTGGTGCAAACCAAATTTATATTCACATTAAAAAATGAATTAATATTAATATATTTATATCCAAAATAGAGTTATTCATTTCACCTTCCATGAAGATTATTCAACCCTACATATATTATTCATCTACCACTACGAGATAAAATATCTTTACAAAATACACCTGATATTATATAATATAATGGACAATAATATAACATCCCCCTTAATTTTTAGGGGTTATTGTGATACCAACCATGCCTCTAAATTTTTCAAACTTTATTTTCTAAACATTTTTGTTAATATGTTTGTGCTTCATTTTAGGACAATATAGCAATTTTACACTTCCATCTTTCACATAATGCCAATTCAAATGAAATTTTTTGTTGATGTGTTTGGTTTTATCAGATAGACTAGATTCTTCATAATTTGAATTTTAGATGTGTTGTCAACACTAATTGGTGTTGATGAAACTTATTTCTCCTAAAAAGTCTAAAATAACCCTTGTGAGTCACAAAAATTCTTTGGTTGCCTCTGAAGTTATTATGCATTGTTTCTACTAAAAAAAATCTAGAAATTATTGCTTCTTTAACTTCCAACTAATAACTATTCTTCTCAAATTCATCAAAACCCCCAAAGTATATTTTCCATGTTCTAAATCACTAACATGATAAGAATTTGAATATTTGACCAATTTAGAATCTATTACACTGAAACATTTGAGCCCAAAATTTTGTGTTCCTTTTAGATATCAAATGACTCTTTTTACTGCTACATAGTGATTTTATTTAGGTTGTTATATGAATCTAAAATTAAAACCAATATAAAAATAAATATATGATCTAATTTTGGTTGTACAAATCAAACTTCCAATAAGATATCTTTCCTTAGTGGCATTTACCAAATCTATGGTAACTTGTGATGTCATTTAAGATTTTGTTTCATGGGTGTACTAAGAGGCTTAAAATTTGTCACTCTAAATTTTCCCATACTTTCACTAGTAAATTTTTGAATCACTTCAATACCAAAATAGAAAAGATATCCCAAAACTATCTTTTTAAAACCTTTCATCAACTCTACTTTGATTTTTTCAATATATCTTTCTTTATTTCCTATGATGAGCAGATCATCCACATACATCACTATAAATACAATTATTTTGTCAATTATTTTAACAAGAAGAGTTGCATCTTCAAACTCAAAATGTTTGAAATTCATGGTCAAGAGGTGTTGAGTGATTTTTTTGTATTATTTTCTTGGTGCTTGTTTCAAACCATACATCATTTTTTCCAACTTACACATTGTGTTCTAGGCCATCCACTACATAACATTTTCACTAAGTCATGTAAACTATTATTTTGAGATCACCATTTATAAATGTAGTTTTATGTTCATTTGGTGAACTTTCTAATCTTTTTGATCTTCCAAAGCCAACAAAGATGGAATGGTAGTCCATTTCTCTATTAGTTCAAAGCTTTCATTGTGATATATTCCTTATTTTTAATAAAATCCCATCATAATAAGTCTTGTTTTGTGGTGATGACATTACTCATTAATGTGAAATAGAGGCATTATTAATATTGAATGCTATGTTTTCATAATATATTGTAATTTTTGATAATGAGATCAATTAAAATAAGTGTGTAAATCTAATGAAAGATTAGACTTACCCTAAAAAAATTTCCTTGGTTTGCACTCAAGTTTAGGATATGACCGACGCTTCTAGCCTTTTTTGGGTGAGTCACAACTTATCTTGGTCTTCTCCTTCTATGTTTGGGGGTTATTTGAACCAGATTTAATGCCTATTATCCCAGCTATAGTGAAGAGTTTTTATGGATCAGAAACTAGGGCTTGGTCTGCCAAAAATTAGCTTATGGATTTAGTAGCTGAGCACCAGGGTTTGCAATCATGGAGTCCATAAGATGTCAAGATCATCCCTTCAGAGTCACCATGAGCTCATTCATCCCTAGGTAGGGATTTAGAGGCTAGGGTTTTTATGGATGGTGCAAATTTTCAATCGCAAGCTTTGAATCCCATAGTGATTGACTTTGAAGGCAAAGCTCTAACATAGATTTTGGATCATGAAAGATGATATTCAAAAAGAGGTTTGATTTTCCATTTCGATAGGTTTTGGCCATCCCTTTCTTCTCTACACAAGTGTCTTTTACTTTCTTGAAAGCCATTATTGGTCGATGATATGGAAATTTATCCATGTGCTAAGGGATTTTTTATAGTGGATTTTTATTATTTGATTGATAAGATTAAAATTATTCAAGCTAAATCTTGGAGTTTTGATAATCATTTACTGTTGATGAAACCTTGGTTCTCAGAGTTCAATCCTTTAATAAAAAATATTTCCATTCATCCAGTTTGGGTTAGGTTGCCATATCTACCTCTGTAGTTATGGAAAAAAGCTAGGCTTCCAATTATTGGTAAAGATTTAGGAGATTTATTGGAAATTAATGTCTCTTAAATTAATTTATCATGGACAACTTTTACCAAATTACTAGTATGTTTGGATATCTCTAAATATTTACCTGAGAAGATTGACTTAAAGGTACAATAAAGGTGTTGGTCTCAATAGTTATATTATGAATGAATTTCTTTCAGACATAGAAATTGCTTTTAATTGGGTCATGTTTATTTTTCTTGTCCCAAATCTAAGAGAAAACCAATTTCTTCCTGTGGGAAGAAGAACAATGAGGAATTGTTGATAGTAAGTCCAGTTAGCAATCATGCCTTGTCATTCGGTAATGTAGTAGTGTCTTCTATGGAGAGGAATTTAATTATAATTAAAAACCCTTTTGCATCCTCTTCATCGATTATTGTAAATAGTGAAAAGAGAGAGGGATTTGAATCCTTAGATTAAAGAAGATAAAGTTAGAAAAGTGGTTGATTTACAACTTAGTCTCAGTAAATTCAAAAAATGAAGAATGGAAAATTGTGAGTAGAAAGAAAGGTTGCATCATTCCTAAGTCTCCTAAAAGGGATTTAAGTTCTCATGGCAGATAATCCTTATTTCATTATTGTGGCCCAAAATTTTTTTAAAAAAACTTTCAGATGTTTGTCACTTTTATTTTAAGTTAATCTAAGAGATCATTTACCTTAACATGGATAAATATTAAGCCAGACCATATATGTTATTTTTTATCTTTTTTTTATAGGGTTGGGGACTCAGTAATTCCTCAGTATCAATTTAAAAAAAACCTTGCTTTGTGTATGTCAAGTAAACCATCTACTTTGTATTTGTTTCTAAACACCCACTTGAAACAAATGGGTTTACAGCCAATTAAAGTATCAACCAATTCCAAAGTTCCATTTTTTACCAATACATCATACTCACTCTTCATTTATTTTCTCCGTGCATCAATATTTTTAGCTTGTTCGAAGGAAGTTGATTCAAATTCAAAAAATTATTGACATCTTCTAGAAGGACTTCTAAGGTAATATTTTATATTTTATCTTTAATGTCATCTAGGAACTTGTCTAGTTTTTTGGGGTTGTGTGTGCATTTTGAGTACCTATTTTTCCAACTTCATTAGGTATCACATATTTTAATGTTTATTTAGGCCATTTTGGTATCTTTTTATGAGTAACTTACAGAAAAATTGATACCGAATTTTCTTGATTTGAAGCTCCTTTATTTTCTAACATCTAACCATATTCCAATGAAGCTTCACTTTCTTCCACAAGGGGAGTGTTGTTTTCAATTATAGGAGTCAATATAGATTTAATTATTTCCAAATTATAGGTTCTTCATTCATTATTTGGAACCTCCATAGGAATCTCCTTGAAAATATCAAATTTAGCATATCTCTCAAGTTGATTCAATTTTTTATTGATGTTTTTTATGTCCTTTGTAGTTTCACAAAAGACATCTCTTGTGATGAGAAATTTATTATTGTTCTCATCAAATAGTTTATACACCTTTGAGTATTTTGATTACCCTGAAAGGATGCATTTTTGACTCTTGTGGACTAATTTGTTTTTTATCCTTGGGAATCAATGTGTAGCAAGTGTATCCAAAAATATGAGTATGTCACACTCAAGGAAGATGACCACCCCAAAATTCATATGGATTCTTCATTTGAAGGGATGATAATTAAGACCTATTATAAAGATACATTGTTGTTTGAGTTGCTTCTACCTAGAAATTTAGATTTACCACTTTGAAATATAATATTGCTTGAACCATGTTCATCACAATTCTATTCATTTGCTCAACTACTCCATTTTGTTGATGAGTGTAATAGACTATGAGATGATGCTTTATCTCAATTTAATTGAGATAGGTTTCAAATAAATTTGACATGAAATCACCACCATTTTCAGTCCTCAGTGTCCCAATGTGAGATTGAGCTTCATTTTCAACCAATATTTGAAACTTTTGAAGGCTTCTAATTTTTTCTTCATAAATAATATCCAAGTCATTTTGTTGTAGTGATCAATCGAAAAAATTAATTACTTATGACCATCAGTATAAATAACTAGAAGAGACCACAAATCAAAGTAAACCACCTATAATTTCATGTTGACTTTCCATTTTAACATTTAAAATTATTCATTTTCATGTTTATATAATATCCAAGCTTCAAACTTTTCAATATCTTTTCCCAATATTGGAAAGCCTTCAACACTATTAGTTTGCATTATGTAAATGTTGTCATAGTGAGTATACCCATAATTGACATGCTAGAGAATACTTGTTGGCATTCCTTATTTATCTAGATGAGAAAAAATTCTTGTAAGTGAGTGCTCACCCTAAGTTTTAGTAATTTTCTTTCCTCATATCTAGTCAAAATAGTTGTATTATCACATTTTCTTGTGACCTTCACCTCTCCATCATCCATTAGAATAGAGTGGCCTTGTTGCGGAATGAAAACTAGAGAGAACAATTTTATTTTTAATTCAGGAATGTATAGCACATTATGGATAATTGATTATGGAAACCCTAGTGACTTAAGTAGAAATGAACCTTTACCTTGAGATTGAATACTTTTTTTATTTGTCCACTATACTGGACCACAACTTTATTCATGAAACTCCTCAAATAATTCTCTTCATAAATTCATATGTTCTGTGGCACCAATGTCTATAACCTAATAATTATCCCAGGGTGAAGTCACTAAGGAATTATTTCTTGGTCTGAGATAAAAAGCACATGTTCACTTGAAAATTGATCTAAATGTGGTTCTGAGATTTTCTTTTTTCTTTTTCTTTTTTTTTTATGATAAGCTTCAATTTTTTCCCCTGATGTTTTGCACTAATGGGTCTCATGACTCCATTTTTTCACTACATTTAAAAAATAAATTTTGTTTATAATTTTACTTTTCTTGATGTTGCCTATTATTTTTTCCATATTTACCACATTTCCCTTTTTCCAATTTGCTTATATCATTTCTTGCATTCTGAAAATATTTTCCATTTTGACTAACATAACAATTGCTTTATCTTATGGACTCAATATTTTTTCCAAAAGTTTTTTCTCTCTTGGCCATCTCATCGACTAGTTGATCAAAAGTGAGTCTTTAACAAATTGCTTACTTTTAAAGACTCCAAGTAGGTTGAGTATGTAGGGAGAAGATATCTTATGAGCACAGTCATGTATACATCAATTTTTACACTAGTAGCATCAACATCATATTTGATATCATGGATTTCTAAATCCAAACTCATGATATCACCATTGTCCAACTCAATATTAAACAATTTCAAATGCAATTGTATAAACTCCAATTTTGAATGTTAATCATACAAGTCTTTCAATTTTTGAAATGTTTCACAAGGAGTGTTTCACCAATGCATGTGACAGAAAACTTCACCATCAATTAAGGCCTACATCAAGGCCAATTATTTTTAATTCGTATGCTTACATGTTTGTATCTCCTTTTATTATTTAAGTTCACTAGGATATGCATCTCCATCATAGATGTCGAACCACAAGTCATTGAAGATGAGAGTGTTCTCCACCTATCTTGACCAAATTTAACTAGGTGTCCTTCCTGGTTAGTGTTGTACCAAAAATAGTTTTTATTGAGTGCATGTTTATCAATAGAGATGGATTCGTTAATTATCACTCCAAAAGTTTACCTTTTATATATATCACCTAACCAATATACCAAACTTATTTATATGCTTGCCATTCCTATATACCATGTGGTACATGGAGGCAGCTTGTCCTTTCTATTTACATAGAGGTACATGAAAGAGATGATAAAGCACATGATATTAGAATGGCACGTGGCACCTAGGTAATACATAAAAATTATTCACTCTATTTAAGACACCTAATTAGTAATAAGTCCTTTTATGTGGACATAATAACCCTATATACTCAAATTATTCTTTCTTTTGATATTTAAGTCTAGTGATAGTTGTGAATAAGTAACGAATGAGATGGGAATTTTCTATTTTCCTTATTTATTCTTGGATATTTATAGAGATGATGCCATAAACATCATTTTTGTAGCTATATTAGGATATAATTAAAATATTTTAATAGTGAGGACATTACTCATAAACGTGAACCAAAGGCACCATCAATACTGAATAGTGTGATTTGTTTGAATTTAAACAATTTTTTTCTTGATTTTGGAAATTGAAATTGATTTTTGTAATGTATTATTTTACAAAATGACTTATTAAATATTTTAATCCTCCTATTTTGAAAATTCCTCCAAAAATTGTTTATGGTTTTAATTGAATAAAAAAATTATAAAAGTGTTTTACCCTTTTGGGGAAATTATTATTAAGTGTTACTGGGGATATAAATAATCAAGTAAAGTAAAACTATTTCTCAAAATAGCCTAATTAAATAATTTAGTTTATTGTATTTAATTCTAGTGTTAAATTATGAAAAATAGTAAATATAGAAAATACAATGACAAACAATATTTTGATTTTGTAATCATGAAGAAGAAATAATACTTATCTTAAGCAGTGATGTGCATATAGATATGAGATGTACATGTGTGGGAATATGTTATATGATGTTTAGGAACCAATCATTATATTTTATAAATATTCTTTTAGGTTTCTTGAATAGTTGTGTTGACTTGTAGACACATTCATCAATGTTATTACCTAAGTATCGATATAACTATCCTATACAGAATGATCATTGTATCAAGATGCAACCACATTGATCTTTCTAGGTTTTATGTTACCTTTTATTTGATGTTATGTAGATCTCACACATAGGCTTTGTATCATTGTTTGTATCTCAAACCCTAGCTCTCCACCTTAGGTTATGTTACCTTATAAAAAAATGGGTTAGTGGGCTCACAATGTTGAGCTAACCTCAAAGATTCCTTTGTCAATGAGCATTGCCTACATAACCAATACTCCAATGAGGGACTCATACTTGTGTATTTCTCCCCTATGTGTGGGAATTTTTGTCTACAAGGGCGAAATATACTATATGAATATGCATACATTTATCTAGCTTATAACTTGATAAATATGGCTCATGGGTTGTATTTTGAGTGTTTTAGACTTGTAGTATAATTGCTCCTATGATTGATATGCAAATAAGAATGAATAAGGCATAATATCTTAGTTGTGTAATTTATTTATTGAGATTGAATAGGTTTTTGCTTGGTAATTGGTATATGTCCAAATGAATTGTCTTTTACTTGTATTTATACTAGTTATTTTGAAATAATCTTCATGAAAGGGTTAATGACATTCTTAGGCTGACCTGTACACATCAAAATATTTTTAAATTTATGTTTTTGTAGGTTAAGGAAATTTACATTGTGACAAGGATAGTAGCTTCAACACTATTGTTTTGCCTTGAACGTAACTATCTAAGATAGAGTAAATTTGACGAGGTTTTGCAATTAACAGTGAAGGATATATATCAAATTTTAGGTGTTATGTGGTTACATGTGACTATATAATTAGAATAATTAGGGTTAGACTAAGAAATAAGTATTTAGACCTAGTGAGATGGTAAATGTGAGCCCTTTGGATATAAGGAAAGTCAAAATGAAGGGTAGATCCTTGATATATATTTTTCAAGTGTAAAAGAATAATTTAATATATAAATATGGATTTAAGAATTTACATTCCCCACTTTAATCGAGTAATGCATAGGGATGAAGTTACTAAGTTAAAGGAAATAAAGTGTATCATGGTGTGTATAACACACCTTATATTTGCTTGATCCCACTTGAATTTGTTGCATGTGAATGATCTAAAACCAAGAACATGTTACAGGTGTAATTAGTGCATATAATCTAAAATTTACTAATTTAAAAATACTTAAAAGAAAGAGAGAAATGAAGGAGTGCACATGTGTGTCAATGCAACCATGTTTCCACATGGTAGTTGGTCTTAGTAAAGATGCTTCCTAACTGAAGCATTGGAGAGAGATCCACAATAAAACCTTGGAGATGTGAAGAGGGAAAGTGAAGGGTGATCATGCCCCTAATCCAGTGTAAGTATGAATTGTGTTAAGTCCATTGAGAGCATAGAATATTAATCACACAACACAAGTGTATCAATATCTCATGTAACCCATCTAGCCAATTTAATCAATTTATCCAATCTTATCCAAGTTAAATTGTGTTATCATTCAACCTATAATAATAGAATCATAGTGATTATTCCATCAAGGGCACATAATCTCAATCACATAAATCAAAAATAGCCAATTGTTGTAGAGGTAAAATCTCAAATGGTACATATTGGTAAGGTTAGTACACAAATGTGTAAAATATTAAAGTTTATCTATAATTTGGTACATGTACTCCTTGAATATGTCTCAATCTGAAGTATCTATCAAAATGTAACCTCTATTTTGTAACATTTATATAATATGTATCAAAATTTTGAAAATATTTGTCCCCAAATCTATGCCCAATGCATAGAATTTTATCCCAAATGTATATCTAAATCATGTAAATTATGTAAGTTGAATCAAATTCTGCTCATTCTATCAATTATATGTATGTGGAGTCATGTCTTTTATGAAATTTCCCCATTGATATGCCCCTCCTTTTGAGGTGAGGGGATTTCCAAAGTGATAATCACCTTATCTCAAAAGGATAAGGAAACTATGATCTATTTGTGTGAATCATGTCGTAAATAAGCATATAGTAGTGTCATGTCAAAGTATATATCAATGAAACTCACAGTACATGCATACATAACAATCCCTAATATGGATGATATGAATCATGGTAATATCTAGAAGATAAAAAGCTTCAAAATTTATCAATCACACATTCAATATTACTCAAATGTCACACAAGGAGGGGTATGAAGAGATCATAACAAGGGGCATGTTTAAATGCCACACACTCAAGTGGAAGATATGTGAAAATTTTCACACACCAAATAAACTAGAAACATTTAGGGCATTGTGGCCAACAAGTAAAGGAATGTATTAAAATTCTCCATAAGAAATAAAAAGAAGAAAACAATAAGTACACTCAAGTAAGCTAATGTAAAACTAGCATAATCAATGATACTAGTCCCTTTATACATGTGTTAGCAAAATCTCATGTAGAATAACATATCAAATACATTGTGTAATTTATCAACATGAGTATAGGCATGTGTAATATATATAAGATCAGTGAAATAATGAAAAATGATCATATAATAATAGAACTTGTGTCAATCATGATCATAAAGAAGCAACATGCCCCCAACATAGTGTATCATGTTGGGAGAGGAAAGGTCAAACATTTGCATGCTTGACATATCATGGGTATAATGTATGCATCTACCGCACTAAAGTACCCATGAAATATATGTGTGTATAGAAATGGTATTCTATCTACTAACATAAAGTAAATAACATATGTAAAATCTATAAAACATGTGAAATGCTAAATATTTTTGGTATTTTGGAGTTATTTGAATATTTTTTTAAATCTTTGATTTTTTGGAATTTTGTATTTTTTTATTTTTATTTTTGAATTTGTGGAATTTTTTGTAATTTGAGAGTGCTAGCCAATATTCCCATCTAATGGATGCTCATATGGTTCTTTATACTTTGAATATGGTATAGTAAATTGGTCATGTTGCCAAGGATCATGTATATGTACTAATTTTGCATGTGTATAATATGTGATGCTCTACATAGTAATAGCAGGTGTAGGGGTTCATGGAACCCACTATTTTATGCTCTATAATTTATTTGGTATAATAGTGGGTCTTGTTATCCATTTTGAAACATGGTGTTCTGATATAGGCAAATGGCTAGTCGTGGAAGTTTAAATGAGGATCTATAAGATTACACTATAGATCTCTAATGTAAAGGCCTCTCAAGTATGGGGTGCTTAGGAAATGGGATTTATTGTTTCTTACCATTTTTCACATGATTAACCTTATTAGGTTGTATAATCAATTATTGTGGTACAAACTTTTCTTATTGCAAAGGATGTTCATATAAAATCCTAGAAACTGTAATTACCTTGTTGGCATGAATTTACTTAAGATAACCATACACTATGAAAGGCATTGCATAGAGCTTATGTATCTAAGGCCATACCTATAACATATCAAATACTCTTGTATGTGGTATAACTAAAAAGGCAGTGGTCCCATGTGTTGGACCAACCTATAGAGGTAAATCAATCTCACCAAAAACTTGTTGTAGCTTCCCATTGAATGATTTTATCATTTTAATTAAAAGGAATAAAGCATCATGTGTGTATCCCAAATATGTGAGTAATTTCATGGTAATACATTTTCACTAGCACCATTTTTAATCATAACACTATGTATAGGTTGATTATCAATATATGCCCTGATAAATAAGGAATGAAGATCTAAGGCATCATCCACATTCTCAGTTTCATAAAATTAAAAAAAAGGTCTCATAACAATAGGAGTTATTCATGTATAAATGTACCAATAATCCCATCTAATGGGTTCCCAAAATTTTATGGAGGAGGATGTGCATGATATTCCATTTACACTTTCGGAGTTGTCTTATAATGATCTTGCAATGGATTGTTGAATATATTTTGGTTTTAATAATCATTTTCTTGTGATCCCAAATCTATGGGAGGATCCTCAAAGGTAAGTTGATCACTATTAATAAAGTATTATATCTTGTGTTTTAGTTTATCACATATATTTATATAATGCCTTACACATTGGTGGTAGTCATAATAAGCATTGACATCATATCCTTTTGGTAAAGCTCAACTCATATCAACCACCATAGGAAGAGGGAGAGATATGAGATGACACTCTACCAACTTTGGAAATAAAAAATCTGGAGACTCAGGTAATCATGTAAATTATCTCTTAGATGCATTCAATAAGATGAGCCTATATGGTTGTTATGACATTGTATTAATCATGGTAGTTGTGTCTTTTTTAGCCTCAATAGGTTTTACCTTACAACTTGGTTTGATATGAAACATGTTAGTGGATGTAGATGGTGTGTTAGCTACATACTTAATCTTGTTTAATGTAATAAGTTTTTATCTCATAAAGTATGGCATAAGTCATCAATTTATTTTAATTTCTTGAAAACAATAGATTCATGTAAGGGAGCAAGCAAACTTTGTCTGAATATTTCTTGAATTTCTTTATCCATTATTGGATTTGTCTTTTTGGCCAACATTATCTTATATCTCAAGACATATTCATTAATTGGTTCATTAGTTCCTCATTTTATCTTAGTAATTTGTGCTTATGACATATTTTTAGTAATGTTTGTTGAAAAATGTGTTAAAAATGGATAGGATAGGTTTTTGAATGCTCTCACTAATTATATTGGTAGATCATAAAACCATCTCAAAGTATAGTCCTTTGATCTTTTGAGAAATAATTTAGTCAAAAGTTTGTCTTTAGAAGCATAATCAAGGGATGCCACATAAAAATATCAAGTATGTTGTTCAAGATCATGTTTTCCATCATAAAGTGTGAACTTGGCTGCAACAAAACCATTTTGGAAAAGGGTAAAAAGATATCTCAAGTGAAATATGGATATGAAATGTTAGAGGTAACATCTAATGGGAAGGGGGTGAATCAGTGGTATCAAACAATCCAATTAAATTTCCAAACCCTTACAAATACTTAAGCATTCAATACAATCATTCATGAAGCATACAAATCATTCATAGTAGTGAAAAATGAGCATAATGCAAGATCACATACACAACACAAGATCTATATGGGAAATCCTCTTAGGGAATAAAACCCACTCTCAAGCCTGCAAACACATGGACTACTATCATAAAACATGATCACAAATAAGAGACTGATCAAGTATTTTTGATCAAGAACTTTGATCAAGTCCTTTTGACCTAAGGACTTTAGTGAAATAGCAATTCCACAAATAGCACCTACCCCTAAGATGATCAAGTCCTTCTGACCACCAGTTTGTTTAAGTCATTCTAACCTACAACCCTAATCAAGTCCTTCTGACCAAAGGTCTTTAGGAAAACCCTATTTTAGAAGGAACAAATTCCCTTAAGGAAAATCAACTCCTTTAGACCCTCCTTGAGATGAACACTTCCACCTTAGAGCCGATGTCTTCAATACCTGATGATGGACTTCTGATTATCTAATAACTACACAAACTCTCTCTCTAAATCATACAAGCCTCTCACATAGGCATGTCATTATTTCTCTCCTTTTTCACTTAAATAGTCCTCATATGCACCCTCAAATATCTTCACACAACTTCAAACTACAAGAACACTATACTATCATTATAAACATGCCCTAAATATCATACACATAGTCCTTAATCTCTACTACTCATCAACCCAATAGCTAGGTACTCTCACTCTCCTTTACTTTGCTTCGCTCTTCAACTCTCTCATATACTAGGCTCTTCAAGTCTTTCACACAAGCCTATAAACCATCTCATTTGGTTCCCCAATTTATAGAGCAATCATAAATTAACAAGATCATAATCTTTACTTGTCATCCATAAAACATGCCTTCACTCTTAAGGCATCTCACATGGGTCACACTTAAGCACAACCCACTTCCAAATAGGCCTAAGTCACTTTTAGGTCCTATGGAGACCCATTCAACTCTTTGACACTTCTCCAAGCAAATTAATAACATAATAACACTTTACAAATGTATGGACCCATTCTACATGATCTATAGGTCCTCCTTAAGTGCCAACATCCATCACAATACCCTTTTGCTTAAGCCCAAATCACTCAAACAACATTCTGTGCATATAGTCACCATGAAAAAATATACAATCACCTTCTTAACTTTTTTTCATATAGAATTATGATTGATCACACCTCCAAAAACCACACATAGCATCCCCATGGAATCTAAAACACTCCTAAATAGCCAATTCATTGAAATATTGTAACAACATCTATATAAGCTCAATTAATCTTCTTGGGTCACTTGCATAATAATCATGAAACCATAGTAAACTTTGAACCATGATATATTTGGCTATACACACTTTCAAATCTTCAAATCAGGTTCATTATATGCACCATGGAGTCCTCTTCATCTTTGTTTATTATAGCACTAGCAAATTTGACTTCTATCTAAAGATATAGACAAAATATAGAGATCTAGTTTTTCCCTATGTTAAATTCAAATATTTGAATTCAAATGGTTACTGTTAAACTCTAAACACAATTCTCACAACTTGTGTCCTCTCATATTTATATCTATCACGCACTGTTGATCTTGTTTGATCTTTAACACATAGACTACCAATGCTAAATGTTAAACCTCAGTTACTTTGACCTCATCTCATGCAATCTTGAAAATTTGACTCAATGCATTCCATTGATCTCTATGGATCAAATAGGGCTTTAACTATCAATGCTCACCATTTGATCCATCTATATGAACACTTGCTTACTGTTAGACCTTTATCCTTTACCTTTGCTTAGTTGTTAAACATCATGCACATGTCCTCATCTCACTACTTCTTAACTTGTTGGAGCAATACATACCATAAATATTTATTAAACATTAACTTGTGTACAAATGACTAAGTATGGGAACCTTTCTCATCTACCTAAGTAGCCATTTTTGAACCTTAATAACTTCTTTTATGATTCGATGCATGATCTCAAATTTGGATAATATGATCTCCTCACATAAGAGAATCTATCCATATACTAAGAAGCTCCTGAAACCTTCACATGAGTGAGATATATCACCATAAAAATGCCTTCTCAAAATCTTCTATCATAGAGCCAACTATGACAAAACTTACTTGGAAGGCCAACTTTGCTCATGCATATCTTTTAACGTGCTTCATCACGTGATCTAAAATTAGGCACAAATCAACTAAGATCAAAACTAAATAAATCCATATCATCAATTTATCTTAAAACCTTCACATGTGCAAGATATATCACCATTAAAATTCCTACTCAACTTTTCTTGTCACACATAAATTTGGCTATGAAAAAACATGATTAAACTGCCTCGAAACCCAACTTTGCATGTGCATATATTTTGATGTGATTTATCGCATGATCTAAAAATTAGTTCAAAAAAACTAGTCACAAATATTAAAAAACCCATATGATCACCTTATCTTGAAATTTCCACACGTGTGAGATATTCCACTATCAAAATGCTTACTCAACTCTTCTTGCCATTTTACAAATTTGGCTAAGTATGGGAAAACATTGTCAAAATATCTGGGAGCCCAACTTTACACCCATATATCTTTGACTATGCTAGGGTGAATGAACTAAGATTTATTTCATATCAACTAGGTATAAATTTTATAATAACCATATTACCAAATCCCCTTAACTCATTCACACATAGCAATGGTGATGTCAGCAAATTGCCTACTCAGATTTTTTGCCACTAGACCCAAACTATCTAGATGAAAAATATGGACTAATAGATGAATTATACTTATGCACATAAGCTCTAAAATCATATATAACATCTTAGGGACCTATTTCACATTTTCTAATCACCATACTCATTCCTGAACATCTCTAATCATGCCAAAACTAAAGATCAACCAAGCCTCCTTTAAGCATACTAGGATAAGCACATTGCACACTTTGTCATTGTTACTTAGGTTATCAAATAACTTCATCCACTCACCATGAAAACTTCATGACATCATTAAAAACTCTCTAACAATCTCCCCCTTTGTCATTGATGTCAACAAACATCATATATAGCAATATACAGATTATCTTCTCTCTCTTCAAGCATTCTTATAATAGGAACTTTCTCCCCCTTTGACACAATGACAAAGTGGGAACCAACTGATCTTGAGGACATAAAAATATGATAAATAGGAAAATACCATCTTATAAATATTATATAAACTCCTCCTTACCTTGAACTTGTCGTTTCTTGCCTTGACAAACTTCCTCTTGCTCATGCTAATGCTCTATTCAATCAAGCACTACAACCAATGAATAAATAACACACAAAACCATATAAATAAGATAAAACACATCAAGAAACATATAATAGGTACTCCCCCTAATAAATTTTAGCAATATCACCTTCTGAGCATCTTCAAATCTCCACACACCATGAAGAGTCACCACATATGCTTACTAGCATTCTCTCTCAAGTTACCATAAGAACCACCAATAGAACTTCATGCCACAAAAAAAATAGGAAACATACACAAAAACAATTTGATAACTCACCTTGAAACACATATACCTTTAAATTTCGGATAAACTAAGCAAAAAACACTCTTCTTCAAACTAGGCCTGTCTAGCCTCCTTGTAACCCTACCTAGAATTTGCAAAGCCCACAATTTTCAATAGACACATCTTCAAGACATGAAACTTCATATCTAGATCACTCTCATATCCCCCCTCAAGGACACCAATTTTAAACAACTAGATCATCTTATTCAATATACTTCTTTCACAAACCAACTATCCAATTAGGCTTCCAATTTGACAAAAACTTGAATAACTTGAGAACCAAAAACCTTAAAATCTATGTGAACCTTGATTTGAAAACCCATTTTTCCCATTAAACATATTAATAATCCTTGGACCTCAACTTATAAGGCAAACCATTTTTCTAGAAGATCCTAAAACCCTAGAATCTTAAAATAAACAAAGTCAACACAGCACCTTCCAGTCAATGTCCACCTCTAAAAATTATTATACACCTAGACACAACCATTAAACACTTCTATACCAAGATTTGAGATTCCAAACCATTGGGAACCTTAACTTCCTATAACCCATTTTAGGACCTGCATATTCATAAACACAAACTAGAAAACCTGAGAGCAAACAAAAATATTCAATTTGACTTCAACATATCTTTATATCATAAAACCACCTAGATCATGGTATAATAAGGTCAACAAACCTTTCTATGTAAAAATATTACCTTGATAAATCACAAATCCTCCTTTGTCATTTGGGAACCTTTAATCTAACCCTATAGACTTCTTCCATATACAGTTATCAACATTATGACATTATCTCAATATATTTTCTATTTGGACATACCTATTTCAACTAAAAACACTCCACTATAGTTTCCATGAGTTAAATTTCCTTCTTCCTTGCATTTTTGGAGCCTGATTGAACCTTTTCTAACTTATAATCCTTTGCTTGCAGAACTTATCAATGTGACCTCTCTGTTCACAATTGAAGCATACCATACTTTTTCACAAAGTTCTTTCCGCCTCTCTAGATTTGGACAAAATATTGTAATGTGTGTTAAGTCAAAAAAACTTTAGCACTCAACATTTCTTGAAGGGAACTCAACATGTCTTCCCTTGTTTGGACAAAAACTATCAACGTGTCTAGTGTCATGACAACTAAAGAAAACTACTCTTTTTGGAGAAGAATTACCTTGCCTTTCCTTATTTGGGAAATGCTAGGAAAAGTGTCCATTAATACAATTGAATAACTTAACCTTACTTACTCCTTTTGACTGATGACCCCCATCATAGTCCCATGCAAACTCATTTTTAATAGGCCTTATATATTCTTTAAATCTATGCCCAAACTGATTACAAGTATAGAAATAACCATTGAATTTACATACCTCGTGGCATTTGGTTATCTCATCTGATTTGTCTTTAATCTATTTGCACCATCATTCCTTGTCTGATGATTTGTCTTCAAAGGTTGATTGTCCTAGTTCACATTAGTCTTCATCTTGTCTTGAGTTACATTATTTTGTTCTTCTTCATATCCAAGACTAGTTCTATCATTAGCATGCTTTTGACCACTCAAAATTTTTTCTATATCACATGAGCTCTTTTAAAATCTCAAAATTTATTCACCTTAATATATGTCTTCTCTAACTTAGATTTCAAAGGCTCATTTTTAAAAACATACCTTGAACGTTCATCCTCTTTAGCTTTTAGGCTTGTAGATAGAATTTCCAATTGACAATTGAGATGCTTGATCATATATTCATTCTCCTTAGTATCTTCATTCATGCCTCATACACACTAAATTACTCCTCATAGTCCTTGAGTTTAGATTTAATTTTCTTATTAATCTTCTTATCAATCTTTAATTCTTCAAGAGCATTCATCAATACAGTCTCATAGTCCACCTCATCTTCATCATTATCTGAATCACTCCAAGTAGACTCTTTTTGATGTGAGAAACTTCCTTCTTCAGCCATGAATAGAGCTTCATCTTTAGCAGGACCATCATCTTCATGATCATATTATGAGCCATTGCCTTCACTCTCATCTGATGAGTTACAATCTTATTTGGTATAAAGACTCTTCTTGTCTTTGGAATACTTCTTATTGTTGTCAAACCTTCTAAACCCCTTTTTGTTTTTATTAGACTTGAATGATCTCTTGCCATCATCATGACCTTGATCTTGTTCTCCATAAATATCCTTCTTGTACTTATGAGGTCACTTATTAGCAAACTATCCTACCTCTCCATAATTAAAGCATTTGAAAGGCAGCTTACCCTTATACTTGCCTGAACTTATTCTCAATTTCCTTGTAAATAAATAAATTAGGTCATCCTCATTAATATAAAAAATGTCATCTTCCTTGGGCTTCTTACCTTGGAACACCCTTTTTGTCTTCATCTTTATTTTGAATTTTGTTTCCTTCTTTGGTGGTATATCATCATTTACTCTCATCTTATATGCAGTAAGGGTGCCATGAAATTGATCCATTTTCAACTGAGTAATATCATGACTTTCTTCTATAGAAGATACTTTTGGATCAAAATTCAGGGATAAAGACCTTAATACCTTTTGAACTACATTAGCCTCTTCAAGGTTATCTCCAAGACCTTTGACGGTGTTTATAATCTCATCAAATCTCTATAGAAAGGATGCCATGAAATCTTCTTCTTTCATTTTGAGGCTCTCAAATTTTCTTTGATGAGTCTACAACTTTTCCAACTTAACCTTTGAATCTCATTCAAAAATAGGCTTCAATTTATTCCATATTTCCTTGGTAGATGTGTAATGAATTACTTTGGTGAACTCAATTTGTGTAAGACCATAAGTGATGGCATTCATTGCCTTAGATTTTTTCTCAAACAACTTCTTGTCTACAACACTTGATGGAGGAATAGCTGGAGCAACATAACCATCCAAAACAAATTGGCATACATCAAACCCTAGGGACATAATGTAGGTCTTCATCCTAGTACTCTAAAAAGCATAATTGGATCCATTGAACATCATTGCTTGCTTAGTAGAGAAACCACCTTGCACATTCTGACTATATATTATACCTTGGATCACCTTCAAGTTGTTAATCCTTTACCAAAGGACCTTGATTTGATACCAATTGTTATAGGTATAATCCACTGAGATGGGGGCTAAATCAGTGGTGGAAATAATCCAATTCAGTTTCTAAACCCTTGTAAATACTTAAGCATTCAATACAATCATTCATGTGGCATATAGATCATTCATAGCAACGAACAATAAACATAATGCAAGATCACATTTGTGTTGAAATCCAATTCAATAAACATAATGTAAACATAATATAGACATCTAATTCGTAACACCATTTGTGTTGAAATTGTCAATCTTACTTGAATTACACTCAAATGCACATTTTAGGCTAAAATCCATAAAACACCCTAAATGGTTTGAACTTGTCATTTACAAGTGATAATTTAGGTCAAAGTATCCTTAAATGGGGCAATGCAATTTATGGGCCAGCTAACTTTGATCAATTCATTTTGAGTCAAAATGATGATTTTGCCTTTTTGTGCTCTAAATCACTCTTTTCTTCTAATTCAATGGAAACACGTCACGTACCTTTGTTATTTTGTGTTGGAAACATCCTAAATGGGAATATGGCTTCAAAGGATCTAACATCACCTTTCATTTCCTCTCCAGTCAAATTATGACCATGTAATATGACTTTTTGACCATTTTGATTAATTATGCACCAATTTCCAAAGAATTACACTAAACTTGATTAAACTTACTTAAGCTAATTAATCCAATTTAAGATTTTAAGTAATAATTCCATAAATATTTTTGAATATATCATTATTGAAAATTTATTTTGAATATCTTCATCACCTAGTGACATCATCTATGGGGTGGCATCTATCAAACCATAAGTGCATAAAATATCAGGATTATGGGTCACCCATGTCTAGTTAATTCCTCTCATGCCTCTTTAATGCTTATTTATCTTAAGGATACTTATGAGTTTAATTCCAAATATTAGGACTATCCATGGCCACACATCTCAATATTGACATAGATGATCATGGTCGATCCTGACTAATCTCAAAAATCTATAAATAGAGAGGCCATGGGCATTTGATCATTGATTTTGTTTTCAAGCTTCATTTATAGGCTAGTTTAGTTATTTGTAATCATGAGCCTAGGTTTTATGGAGTGTTCTTGAGACATTGGAGGAGCTTGACACCTTTGTTGATAAAGACAAGGATGCTTGATCAAGGAAGAACATGCTTTTGAGCCACATGGGTATGGTGAATCCATTTGGGAAGGTAATATGATGTTATTTTCTTTCATTTGTTTCTTTTTATCCTTTTTAATTCCCATAATAATAGATAGTCTTAGTTAGTTAGTTATTTAATTCATTTTTCATGATTTTTTGACTAATATTTGACTAACTTGCTTTGTAATCCTCTCTACATATTGGCACGCTCGGTGGGACTAGATGCATCCCACACTGAAGAAGACCATTTTATAGCTTTAAAATCTTTATTTGGATCATTAAAACACTTGAAAATTAATTTTCTAACTTTATTTTGCCATTTTTTGTTTGCCATAGGTTCACACAGTAACCAACATCGGTTAGTGAAACTAACATCGATTGGATAGCTATTGTCGGTCACATTGGTATAACTGATGTCAGTTAGATAACCATCATCAGTTAGCAAAAGTAACTATCATTGATTATAAAACTAACATACATCGATCATATAATCGACGTCGATCACTATGTTTTTCTTAAAACACAAACCTGAGAGCTCTTTTTCTCAAGTTTATTGTTTTAAACCCAAAAGAGCTTTGAGGCTAAAGGACATGTTAACACTTTTATTATAGGACCTAGATTGATATTTGCTAAAAACATGTTTAGATCACCTTTTTCATGTTTAAAAATCAATTAGGAACCTTATTTTGGTGTTTAACAAAAAATTTAGATGTTTATGGTGAATATTTTCAAAGTTTTCAACTAAGACCAAGGGGTCAAATGAACACCACCTCATTTTCCATTTGGGCTTAAAAATGACCTCACCTTTTCAATATTTGTATGTTTACTTAGTTGTTTAAATTTTTATTTTTTTTTGAAAGAGAGGAATGTTGCGTGTATGCTCTTCCATTTATCCCCTTTAGGGAACCCTTGGAATCAAAATTGCCATTCTTATTGTAAGCTAGCCTAGTCCAAGGCTTAGAAAGAATGTTGTCTATAGCACTCCCCAAAAACTCATCAAAGTTTGGGTGACCTTGAAAATGACCCTAAAGTCTTTCTATTTCATGCTTTATTTATTTTTATGCAAGCTTGGCTTGTGAGGGGGACTTCATTACCACCTGTGAGTTCTTCAGGGAAGCTTTGACCTGGGGTTTCATCTCCCAACATTGACTTCATTTGGCTCCTTATTGGAGTTGCACATGGGACGTATTTGTATTTGGACATCACACTACACTGAGTGAACAATAGGATGTAGTGGTTATAAAAAGGACTAGACCATTTTATAATTAGCCAATGCTATGGTCACTAATTTTATGTGCTTATCTTTTACATCATTTGACCTGAAAGTCATTATGCAATTGATTTCCCTAGAATGATCAAAACCTTGCTAGTTTAGTAGACCCCACTTTACCATACCTTTTTAGTTTAGACTTAATACGTTTGTTTTTTGTCATTAGCTTACTTGGTCTTGATTTGTGTCTAAAATTTCTTGTAACTCAATGAACTTAACCAAAACACATTGTCTTCAATTTTCTTGTGCAAGGGACGCGTTACTCTATCCAAATCAAAAATTTACCTTTTCCTTGTTCAAATTGTTATCAAAAGCTTTGTGTCATGTCATCTACTTTGGCACAGTCATGTTGCCCAATTGAGTCTAGATATTTTACCCAATTTATTTAAATCCTTCATTTATAATCCACATTTGAAATTGAACCTTCCTAATTTTTAAGGGTTGGTGTGTCAAAGTGGGTTCGCCATTTGTGCACTAAGCTTGCTTTAACTTGGGTTCAATTTTTCATTTGGATTAAAGGTCATTTATTAAGACTCAAAATCACATTATCATCTTGGTGGTCTCAAGACATCTTGCGTATCACTCATGCTTTGAGTCTTAGAACATATTTTATCCTACTAGAACCATGTGGCGATGTTGTGTTGCCTATTTGGTCCTAGATTTATACTTAGTGATTCATGTATGTTTTTATATCTCGAGTTTCTTAGTCCATTTTGTCTTATTTGTCATCTGAAGAGTTTTCCTCTAAACCTCTAAGGGTCAACTTGTTGAAGTTGAAACTGTTGTTCCCGAATTCCGTCACTTGATTTTGAGGACAACAAGCCGACCATTTTGGTCCTACAGGGTAAAATGGTATCTTTCTTTCTTTCAAAATGTTCTGAGCAGTTAATTTTTTCAAATATTCAAGCTTTTTTAGCTAAAGAAGTCACAGGTTCAACAGATGGGATTTCTTCAAAGGAAGTTCAAAACACTTAAGGCTTTTCCTTAGTGTTTTGAGGATGGTTCAACACCTAAGTTCAATCAAAAGAGTTAACGGTGGGCTTCAAACAATTAGAATGAACCACTTTGAACCATTGAACCATTGAACCCCACCTCCGCAAGGTTCAATGAGTTCAAAGGTTCAATGACTTCGGCAGACTTAAAGAAAAGAAGGCTTCGAAGATTTAACATTAAACCTTGAACTTCAAAAGGTTCAAAAGTTCAAAGGTTTAACGGGTTCAACAAGTTCAAAAGACTTAGAGAATAAAAGGATTCGAAGAGTGAAGATTGAACCATTGAACCATTGAACCTTGAACCAAAAATAGTTCAAAGGTTCAATGAGTTTAATAAGTTTGACAGACTTAGAAAATGAAAGGATCTAGAAAGCTTGAAGCTTCAAAGGATTCAAATAAAGAGAATGAACCGTTGAACCGTTGAAATTTGAACCGAAATAGTTCAAAGGTTCAAAGGGTTCAAAAAGTTCAAATTTTGAAAGGAAGCTTCGAGCAAATGAAGGAAGTGAAAGATTCCAAAAAGAAGTTCAAACAAATGGTTCAAAGAAATGGTTCAACTAAAGAAGAAAAAGAAAGCGAACGCAGCCCTTCACAAAACATTGAACCTTTGAACCATTGAACCTTTGAACCAAAAGAGTTCAAGGTTCAAGGTGACCAGTGACGTCCCCACAGATGTCAAATTTAGGGTAATGGAATAGTTATTGATTTTCAAAAGACCTGAGAACAAACTCAGTGACCAGCCCAGAAAGGAACCAAAGGAGCCAGCAGAAAGTGAGAAGATATCCTTGAGAGCCCAGATTTCCAAGAAGAGACAAAATGTGGCAAGGAAAGAGAGAAAAACTATAAGAAATATAGAAATATCTACAAGAGAGTTATTTCTAGTAGGTGGAACAGTCCAGCAGGTGGACATCAGAGAACATAAGCATTCAAAGGCATGGCCTATTTTTTTGCATTAAGTAAAGGCGAATAGACAACCGTGTAAGCATCATAAAGAAGACCAGACAACCCATGCTTAGGATGAGACATTTGAGATGATTTATAATGCCAAAGTCAAGGCTGATGACTTGTTCTAGCATGGCCCTTTCATGGATATTCATTGCATTCAATTCAGCATGGGCCATTTTCATGAAAATAAGTACCCAAGTCTTTCTAGTGATGTTATATATTGTAATCTCTCATTTTGTATAAAAGAGATTTCTTTTTTATCATAAGTGAAGCTCTACCCAAATTGAAAGGAAATCTTGAGACTTTGAGCTCAGACTGTTAATCATATTTTGTTAAATGAATGAGAAAGCAAGTGACCTTTCAAACTTTGTGTTGGAATAAGCTTGCATCATCTAGGAAATTATTCTTATGTCTATTTCCTAAATACAGTCTTGTCTATTTAATCAAACAAGCAGAACAAGTAGAAGTAAGCTGGAAGATGTCTTGAAGCCTACTGTGGGAGACTTTGTGCTGCCATAATTGCCTTTAGTTTTTGTTTTGTGTAAAGGATATTAGAGAGACTTTGAGCTCTCCTTATCCTTCGTAACCTTTTACTCTATTGTAGTTGAAGTGGAGACTTTGAGCTATGCTTCAAACTACCGTATTCCATTGTCCTGAGCAGTGGGAGGAACAACAAAAAAAATTGTGCTTTCATAGGTTTCTTGTGGTTTATGTTACTACCCAGGAAGAATCTTGATGTTTGTTGAATATCACTTCCGAAAGAAGAGAAGTACCTTTCATTAATTACACTAGAATTCTCCTCTATTCTATGAACATTGTTGTCCCCAAAAAATGCCACTCATTTTTGGGACAACCTACAGACCAAAATTTCTCTCTTCCCTTCTCAAAATATGTTTTGAGCTTTCAAATTCCTCATTTTTAAGCTTTTTCCATAAAGGGGACTCACAAGTTCAACAGGTTAAAAAAGCTTCTATAGGCAAGTTCAATCAAAAGAATAAGTTTCCAACACTCAGTCATTTCCAAGCTTGGTTTAGTGCCTTGATTCAATCAAAAGGATTTCAATCGGCAAATGATAAAGGACTTAGGCTTGAACCATTGAACTTTGAACCACTTTGGTTCAAAGGTTCAATGGGTTCAATGACCAAGTTGGTTCAATGCAATGGTGCAAAAGAACAAAGGACTTTGCCAAATAATAAAGAATGAACCATTGAACCGTTGAACCAAAGTTGGTTCAATCAGTTGGTTCAATCAAAAGGTTCAAGGGGCTTCAATAGATGAACCATTAAACTGTTGAACCAAAAGGTTCAATGGGTTCAAGGTTCAAAGGTTCAACCAAAGTTGAGAAAGATAAAGGAAGCAGTGTTCGAGCGAGAGACAGAATAAGCCAATGAACCGATTGAACTTTGAACTAAAAGAGTTCAAAGTTCAATGGTTCAAAAGCTCAAAAGTGGCCTCAGTCAAAGGAAAAGTGGCACATAAGTGGTTTAATGGATGGTTCAACCAAGGAGCAAAGAAGTGATTGAACTAAGGAGCGATAAAACAAAGAGACAGAATGAACCAATGAATCGATGAACTTTTAGTGGTTCAACGGGTTCAAAGTTCAACATGGTTCAAGAAACAATCAACCAATGATGTCCCTTTAGACGTCAAATTTAAGGTAAGGGAATATCCATTGAAATTCAAATAAAGTGCAGAACTCAAAGGAAGAACCAAGCGACTGGCTAGAAAGATAGCCCGATAGCTCAAATCACAGCAAGAAGAGACAAAGCCGGAAAAGACAAGAGCAAAAAGCAAAGGAAAAACCTGACTGAAGAGAAAAGCCTGCAGAAAAGTGCCCAATGGAAAAAGACAAAGTGTAGCAGAATACGTCACATGTCCTATTATGGCTCAGTGGAACGTGATAAATGTTTGCATCCATGTTCCCCTTTTGGAGTTGCTCGGGCAAAACGTGTCGTGGACTCCATTTTTTATGAGTTTCTAATGAGTTACATATTAGCAAAACTTTCCACTTGTCAAAAACACAAAAAGGACCCCTCGAAGACTTAGGAAAGAAGGGCTATAAAGAGCAAAAAAGCACTTAAGCAGTGAAGAGAGGAGCGAGACCAAAGGACTAGAAATATCTTCAAAAGAGTTATTCCTAGAAGGTGAAACAGTGGATCGAGTAGACTTTTGAGTGCACCAAACCAAGGATGCGACCTATTTTCTTCCATAAAGTAAAGATAAATATGCAAAGGACCAGACAGTCCATATTAAAAGAAGAGATATGGGATAAAACAGTTAAGACAGCTGCCCTGTTTTCAATGCAGTCTTTTGACAAACCTAAAAATGCATTCAAGGCATTAAATGCACAGCATGGGCCTTTCTATGGAAAACAAGTGCCCAAGTCTTTCTAGGAGCGCTATATATTGTAATCTCTCATTTGTTGTAAAGGAGACTTCTCATTTTTACAAGAATGAAACTCTGCCCATTTTGAAAGAAGAACACTGAGACTTTGAGCTCAGGTTGTAATTTCATTTTCCTTGTTATTTGAATGAGAAAGCAAGTTTTTCTAGACTTTGTGTTGTTCTGACTTATGTCATCTGAAGGTGTCTTTATTCATTTAATTTGGTGTGTAGAATTAGTAAAAGTAATAAAGAAGTGTCCTAAAACCAACTGTGAGAAGACTTTGTGCTTTCACAATTGATTTCAATCTGTGTTTTCCTTTCCTTTTTGTGTTGAGGATTCTGTGGAGACTTTGTGCCCCCATTATCCTTTGTGATATACTCTTTGGGCAGTCGAGGTGGAGACTTTGCACTACATTTTAGGCTGTTGGTTACTCTGCACCTTTGGTTACCTATTACCAGAAAGATTCTTGTTGCCTGCAAGAACAAGCACTTCTGAAAGAAGAGAAGTGCCTTCTGTCGCTTTACCAAGATTTCTATTATCCATAAACGGATCTAGTTCTTGGCTAAAAGTTGTTGTTAAAAGAAGAGAAGTACCTTCTCCATCACCTAGTATTTCTCCTCTATTTGTTAGCATCATCTCTGAAAGAAGGGAGATGGATGGTTTGTCCTACCCCCTGTGTCTTATTTTCTGCATATATATATAGTATATAGCCTCCTACATCTCCTGCATATATATAGGGAACCTCCCCTTGATGAGAGGAAATATTTTTCTGTTGATGATGTAGTAAACATGCACATCTATCCAACCAATCTCCTTATGCTGTGGTGATAGGAACTATTTTGAATGCCAGTTAGCTGGTCGACAAAATATTCACCCAACAGTTTTTGGTGACTCCACTGGGGACACGGTAATTTTGTGCAATTTAGAACCTCAAGTTTCAGATTGAAACATCACCTGTGTCTTACCCATAATCATTTAACCCTTATCCATTTTAGATTCTGGCGACTCCCATCTGGGTCTTACCCAATTCTATTATAGCCTTACCATCCTCCATATCCATTATTTTATCTGGTCTACAAAACCAGAGCTGTTGGGAAAGAAAGCATAATTTGAAGCCTCAAGCTTTAAACTGAAGTAGGGTCAGTTTTTTTTCCATTTTTGTCCTATAATCTGGCAACTCCACTCAGATGTGTTATCACTATTTTTCATAACCCAATCATGGTAGTTTGAGGCCCCTGCGGTAACTCATTTGGCCCACTTAATCTAACTCCACCCCTGCATGAGCTACCACTTAGTTTAACGAAGAATTTACCCAAATTCTTTGGTGATGGAAGATTCCACCCTAATGAACACATTGCAGCCTTCACCATATCCTATGGTGTGATAGGGGTGGAATTTGAAGACGTAGCAGTCAGGCTATTTGTGGAGACATTAAAGGGTGTTGTTGTAGACTGGTTTTACCATTTGTAGATTGGATCAATGACTGGCTAGGACACTATCAAAGCCAAGTTTGAAGCAAGGTTTAAACCTACAAAAGATGTTCATGCTTTACTAGCCCAACTTACGCAGATGAATAAGGAACCTCATGAGCCCATGAGGGATTTTATTGCAAAATTCAACATGCTGAGAAATAGAATTCCCATAGTTGCTCAGCACAAACCCGAGAACCTCAAATGCTTCTTCATAAACTCACAGCTGCCTGAAGTGAGTTTTCTGCTAATACGTGTTGGCCGCATAGATATTGAAGCTGCTCAAGACTTAGCCACTAAGTTATAAGATGACCTTATCTTGGCTAGAAAGATAAAAAGGGATTCAAATAGAGGTGCATCTTCCTCATTTTTTGATAACTCACCTGCAATGACCATTGATCCAATGGTGCAAAAGCTAGCAAATGAAGTGCTGGCCCTCAAAAGACAAATGGCACAAGGGATGTCATATGCTCCTTCATATATAGATGTACCAAGGAAGACATTCCCTAATCAGGGACAACAAAATCATCTTCCTCCCCCATAGAGGAACCTTGCCATTGAAGCACCTCCAGCCAACTCAACAGTTAGATATTTGGAAACAGAACATGATTTCTCTTTCCAACCTGAGTTTAATCAAAAAATGACGTTGGTCTCTTCACAGAGGATCAAAAAGAGTCAGTTGGTGACTCCATCATTGGTTTCCTAGATTACCAAGATGAACCCAGAAGTAAAGGTGGAGCATCTGAGGGATCATATGCTGTGATCACCCAGTCCCAGAATCAGTCAGTTCAATAAGTTGATAAAAGATAAATAGAGAAGTGCCCTCAGCCTCCAATTTTGATTGCTAAGAGTGGGACCACTCTACCTATCCAGCTAAAGGACCCAGTGATTTTTGAGAAAGTAAGTATCTCAAACATCTCTACACCTTCTACTTCTACTTCGCAGATCAGTCCTCCCACCCCTCCCATAAACCAAAAGGAAGAACTTCCATCCCCTGTGCCTAGTCCAACCCAGCCATTTGACATAATTGATCATGTCAAATGTGTCGAGACCCAAACGATGGCCCATGCAGCCCAAATTTGGTTTGAGTCTTCAGGCAGAGATGAAATAGCAAATGAATTGGTGGAGTGTGGCATAAGTGGAGAAGAACCCTCCCCTCCAAACAAAGAAGAATCTGAGATATCTGAGGGGGACAATCAAGACATGTGTTGGGCTGAGCTATTAGAACAGCAAATTATGGTACTAGGTCATGCTTCTGCCCATCCAAATAAAGAAAATGAACTCTTTTCCAGAAGAGCAAAGATTCATGGTTCTCAGACTAGCAAGCAAGTCTTGCCAAGGGGTAGCAAGAGAAGAGAACCAAGAGGAAGACACAAGAGATTGAATTTCTGGTGGAGAGTTCCATTCACCCGTCACCGTTATGGGGAAAAAATAGTTTCTTGTTGGTTTATCAGGATGGCACACCATTTTCACTGTCTCACAGTGGGCAGCATCTGAAGCACTTCAAATCTTGAGGCATTAGATAAGATCATCTGTACATATGTATATTTATATAGTCTTTAGTTCTATTTTGTGCTTTTCATTTTCATTTTTGAAACCTTTCTTTTTGGTTAGCATGACTCCATAGCCCAATGGCATGCTTCTAAGGCACTGGAGATTTTGGATTCTACTCCCTTCAATTGATTTTTGCAACTGAAGGTAGTTCCCCAACTGGAGCCAGTTGTTATCCCCAAAAAATGCCACTCATTTTTGGGACAACCTATAGACCAAAATTTCTCTCTTCCCTTCTCAAAATTTGTTCTGAGCTTTCAAATTCCTCATTTTTAAGCTTTTTTTGTAAAGGGGATTCACAGGTTCAACAGGTTAAAAAAGCTTCTGCAAGCAAGTTTAGTCAAAAGAACAAGTTTCCAGCACTCATTTGTTTCCAGGATTGGTTCAGTGCCTCGATTCAATCAAAAGGATTTCAATCAGCAAATGATAAAGGACTTAGGCTTGAACCATTGAACTTTGAACCACTTTGGTTCAAACATTCAATGGGTTCAATGACCAAGTTGGTTTAAGGCGCTTGGTGCAAAAGAATAAAGGACTTTGCCAAATAACGAAGAATAAATCGTTGAATCGTTGAACCAAAGTTGGTTCAATCAAAAGTTTCAAGGGGCTTCAACGGATGAACCATTGAACTATTGAACCAAAAGTTTCAATGGGTTCAAGGTTCAAAGGTTTAACCAAAGCTTAGAAAGATAAAGGAAGCAGTGTTCGAGCAAGACACAGAATAAGCCAATGAACCGATTGAACTTTGAATCGAAAGAGTTTAAAGTTTAATGGTTTAACATGGTTCAAAAGCTCAAAAGTGGCCTCAGTAAAAGGAAAAGTAGCACACAAGTGGTTCAACATATGTTTCAACCAAGGAGTGAAGAAGCGATTAAACCAAGGAGTGATAAAACAAAGAGACATAATGAACCAATGAATCGATGAGCTTTCAGTGGTTCACTAGGTTCAAAGTTCAACATGGTTCAAGCAACAGTCAACCAATGACGTCCCTGCAGACATCAAATTTAAGGTAAGGGAATATCCATTAAAATTCAAATAAAGCATAGAACTCAAAGGAAGAACCAAGCGACTGGCTGGAAAGATAGCCCGATAGCTCAAATCGCAGCAGGAAGAGACAAAGTTAGAAAAGACAAGAGCAAAAAGCAAAGGAAAAGCCTGACTAAAGAGAAAAGCCCATGAAAAAGTGCCTGATGGAAAAAGAAAAAGTGTAGCGGAATACGTCATGTGTCCTGTTATGGCTCAGCGAAACGTGACAAGTGTTTGCATCTGTGTTCCCATTTTGGAGTTGCTCAGGCAAAACGTGTCATGGACTCCATTTTCTATGAGTTTCTAATGAGTTACATAATAGCGAAACTTGCCACTTGTCAAAGACATAAAAAGGACCCCTCGAAGACTTAGTCAAGAAGGGCTATAAAGAGCAAATAAGCACTTAAGTAGTGAAGAGAGGAGCGAGACCAAAGGACCAGAAATATCTTCAAAAGAGTTATTCCTAGAAGGTGAAATAGTGGATCAAGTAGACTTCTGAGCGCACTAAACCAAGGATGTGGCCTGTTTTCTTCCATAAGGTAAAGACAAATATGCAAAGGACCAGAGATTCCATATTAAAGGAAGACGTATGGAATAAAATAGTTAAGACAGCTACTCTATTTTCAATGCAGTCCTTTGACAAACCTGAAAATGCATTCAAGGCATTGAATGCACAGCTTGGGCCATTTTATGGAAAACAAGCACCCAAGTCTTTCTAGGAGCTCTATATATTGTAATCTCTCATTTGTTATAAAGGAGACTTCTCATTTTTACAAGAATGAAACTCTGCCCATTTTGAAAAAAGAACACTACGACTTTGAGCTCATGTTATAATTTCATTTTCCCTTTTATTGGAATGAGAAAGCAGGTTTTTCTAGACTTTATGTTGTTCTGACTTGTGTCATCTGAAGGTGTCCTTATTCATTTAATTTGGTGCACATAATTAGTAAAGGTAACAAAGAAGTGTCCTAAAACCAACTATGAGAAGACTTTGTGCTTTCACAATTGATTTCAGTCTGTGTTTTCCTTTCCTTTTTGTGTTGAGGATTCTGGGGAGACTTTGTGCCCCCATTATCCTTTGTGATATACTCTTTGGGCAGTCGAAGTGGAGACTTTGTGCTAAATTTTAGGTTGTTGGTTACTCTGCACCTTTGGTTACCTGTTACCAAAAAGATTGTTATTGCCTACAAGAACAAGCACTTCTGAAAGAAGAGAAGTGCCTTTTGTCACTTCACCAGGATTTCTATTATCCAGGAAGGGATCTAGTTCTTGGCTAAAAGTTGCTTCTGAAAGAAGAGAAGCACCTTCCCCATCACCCAGTATTTCTCCTTTGTTTGTCAAAATCATCTCTGAAAGAAGAGAGATGGATGATTTGTCATACCCCCTATGTCTTATTTTTTGCATATATATAGTATATAGCCTCCTGCATCTCCTGCATATCTATAGGGAACCTCCCCTTGATGAGAGAAAAGATTTGTCTCCTGTTGATGCAGTAAACTTGCACATTTGGCTAACCAATCTCCCTATGTTGTGGTGATAGGAACTATTTTGAATGCCAGTTAGCTGGTCAACAAAATATTCACCCAACAAACATCATCTCTAAAAAAAGAGAGATGGATGGTATGATTTCACCCCTGAATGTATTTTTATCTTATATATATATATATATATATATATATATATATATATATATATATATATATATATATATATATATATATATATATATATATATATATTATAGGGAACCTCCCCTTGCTAAGAGGAGAGATTTATCTCATTCTGGCTGTGGTCACCACACCCATTTTGCTGCATAAATCTCCTTATGTTGTGGTTGATGTAACCATTTTACCGTCAGTCAGCTGGTGATAAAATATTTACCCAATAGTTTTTGGTGACTTCACTGGGGAAGAACAAGTAGCTTGAATCCTCAAGCTTCAAATTGAAATAGTTCCAATTCTTTTCCATTTTCATTTTACACTCTGGCAGATCCACCGTACACACGAAGCCAGAGAGCTCAAGGTATTTTTGACCCTGTATTTGAGTTAGTGCAGCTAAGTAATTTTGATCTTTCCCCTCCACAAACTCACCTTCAGCGAACTAGGAGTTTTCCTCCTACAAACATTAGATCCCCAATACCAGGCAAAGCTGCTCTCTCTTCTGCTAATAGAGCTTTGTCTATACATATCTGATAGAGATTTATTATTCCTCTTTTCAATAGCCATATCATGGCAGTCTAAGGCCCTTGGGGTAATACTTTTGGTCCTCTGAATCTAACCCCACCTTTACATGAGCTACCCCGTAGCTCAAGAAAAAAAATTCCCAAATTATATGGTGATGGGAAGGTTCATCCTAATGAACATATAACAGCTTTTTGTATAGCTTATGGTGTGATAGGCATTGAATATGAAGACATTACAGTCAAACTATCTGTAGAGACATTGTAAAATGCTCCTTCAAACTAATTTTATCATCTACAAGCACAAATAGTGACTGACTGAAACACTCTCAAGGCCAAATTTAAGGCTAGGTTCAAGCCTGTAGAAGATGCACATGCCTTGTTAGCCCAGCTTACACAAATAAATAAGGAGCCTCATGAACCCATGAGAGACTTCATTGCTAAATTTGTCAAGCTAAAGAATAGGATTCCCATAATTACTCAGTTGACACCTAAGAATCTCAAATGCTTCTTCATCAATTCTCAGCTTCCTGAAGTGAGTTTCCTGTTGAGTTGGGCCGGCCACATAGATCTTACTGCAACTCAAATTTTGGCCACTAAGGTTGAAGATGATCTTATCTTGGTAAGAAAGATAAGAAGATATCCTAACAAAGGTGAATCTTCTTCATCTTTAGAATATTCTTCTACAGGCAGCATTGATCTTATGGTGCAAAAGCTAGCAACTAAATTGCTAGCTCTCAAAAAAACAATGGCACAAGGGATGTCTGCTCCTCCTTATTAGAGAGATATACCAAGGAGGATGTTTCCCAACTAGTCATATTAGGGTAATGTTGTCAAAAATCAAGGGAAACCAATTCGCCTTCCTCTCCCACTGGAGAAGCTTGCCATTAAAGCAACACCAGCTAACTCAATAATTGGTTATCTTGAAATTGAACATAATTTCTGCTTCCAACCTGAGTTGAACCAAGAAGATGACTCTAATCTCTTTGCAGAAGGCCAAGAGGAATTAGTTGGTGACACCGACATTAGTTTCCTAAATTACCAAGATGAGCCCAAAAGTAAAGGTGAAGCATTTGATGGATCATACGTTGTATTTACCAGGTCCCAGAACCAGTCATCTCAACAAACGGATAAAGGAAAAATAGGGGAAGAATCTTGACCAAAAATTTCAACTGATAAATGAGTGGCTTCTCTACCTTTTCAATCAAAGGACCCGGTGATCAACATAAAAGTAAGTACCTCAAATATTCCTTCACCTTCTGCTTTGAATTCGTAGACCAGTTTTACACCTAGTAAAAACCAGATTGATGGACTGCCTCCCTCTATCTCTAATTCATTTCAGTCATTTGATATAATTGACCATGTTAAGAAGACCAAAATTTAAATGTCTGAGTTTGAATTCTTGTAATCTAACCCTGAGCAGTTGGATAGGTTAGTTCAATGCATCAAAAATAAAATTGTCCCTACAGGACAAGAAATTTCAAAAGTAACTCTGATTCCCTAAAAGAACACACCTACCTAAAATAATCTTGTGATTACTCCTCTAACCACCCCTGAAAAGACAAAACCATTTTATGTCTCTCTACTGATAAATGGTCATCAACTGAATAATTACATTATAGACTCAGGAGCTTCTAACAATGTGATGCCCGCCAAGGTGGCAAAATCTCTTGGTCTCACGCTAACTAAGACCTTTGGGAGATGTTTCTCCATGGAAAACAAAAAAGTGTCTTTACTGGGATAAATCAAATATGCTCAATTTTTATTTGCAGCTTTCCCAAATAAGAGGATTAAAATGACAGTCTTGGTGGCCGACGTCCCAGCCTCCTACGGCATTCTTCTTGGGTATAATTTTTGCAAGGATGTTAATGGAGAATTGAGCATGAACCTGTTTGAGGTGAGGATTCATGTCAAGGGCATCATGCAAAGGCTACTTCCTAAGAAGGAATCAAATTATATAGTCACTAAAACTTTAGCCCCTAAAGCTCAAATTTTGTTTGAGTCTTCAGGCATGGGTAATTATTTTTTGACTACAAAAGATCTTTCTGTTTCAGCAGATGAAAATTCAATAGGTGACAATCTAAAAAATTTAGATAAGACATCAAAAAAATTGGTAGGGCATAGTACACATGAAAAAGGATCTTCTCTTCCTGATGAAGAAAAATCTGAAAGAAGATCAGATTCTAATGATGTTTGGATTCTAAAATTTGATGGCAACAACTCTTCTACTAGTTTTGGAGCTAGAGTTGTTTTGATAGCTCCTCAAGGAGATATTTTTCCATATGTGTATAATTTGTAGATCAGCAACACTAAAAACACTATTGAGTATGAATCTTTATTGCTTAGCTTAAAGGCTGCTCAAGATAAAAGTGTTAAGCTCCTTCATGCCAAATGAGACGTTGAATAGGTGGTTTGTCAGGTGAGAGACTTGTATCAAACCAAGAATGAGAGATTGTGACATTATCACAATATGGGGTGGGACTGCATTGAAATCTTTGAAATTTTTAGTATTTTTTCCATGCCCAGAGAATTCAACAGTCATGCAAATGCATTGGTCATCTCTGCAACTCTCTTGGTCCCTCACCAAGATTTCAAAGAAGATAGGTACACTATCGAGTTGGTCTTTCAACCAAGTGTACCTAATAATGTTGACCATTGGTAGGTGTTCAATAGTGACAACCAAATCATTACTTTTTTAGAACAAATAGATAGCTTTGAAAAACTTCAATTTGAAGGCAATGAATCTCCATCGCGAAAATCAGCTCTGGAGACAAATTCAAAAGCTGATGAAGAGTTCCTTCAACTCAAAGGGAATAAAATTCCTAAAGGATTAGTTTCTCTTGAGAAACTATTTGAAAATCATGATAGGTTTATCAAGGAATAGCAAATGGATTCAAAATCTTCTAAGGATTTTGATCAAAAATTTGAGTACAGAAGATAATCCAAAAATAGTCAACATTGGAAATTGTTGTACCCCTGATGAAAAACTTAAATTTATCACTCTGCTTCACCATTACATTGATGTTTTGGAATATTCATATGATGATCTAAAATCTCTTAAACCTTAAGAAATCAAGCATGAAATTCCTCTCAAGATTGGGTCGTTGCCTCACAAGCAGAAGCAAAGACAGTACAACCCCAGGATATCAGGCATGATTTTGTCTGAGATATAGAAAATACTGAATGCAAAAAAAAAATTCCCAATCCATCATTCCACCTAGATTTCAAATATAGTCCCTATAAAAAAGAAGAATGGAAAAATTTGCCTATGTATTGAATTCAAAAATTTGAATCAGTCATCCTTAAAGGACAACTATCCCCTGCCCATCATGGATCAGCTGCTACAGACAGTGACTGGCGTTGAGATGTTATCAATGCTAAATGGTTTTTTGGGATATAATCAAGTGAAAGTTGGTGAACCAGACCAACATAAGACCACTTTCACAACACTTTGGGGCACTTTTACATATCACAGAATGCCTTTTGGTTTGATCAATGTTGGTGCCACCTTCCAAAGAGCGATGGATCTTGCTTTCATAAATGAAATGGGTAAGTTCATTGTGGTATACCTTGATGATTTGACAGTCTTTTCTAAGCATCATCTTGATCATGTGCATCATCTACAATAAGTGCTGGAAAGATGTAGGCAGAATGGTATTTCTCTTAATCTTAAGAAGTCAATTTTTGGGGTTATAGAAGGTAAAATTTGTGGTCACACTATGTCCTGAGAAGGCATAAAGATCAACCCAAAAAGGGTTAAATCCATTCAAGAGATTTTTTTTCTTGCCAATAAGACTGTAATTCACTCTTTATTTGGAAAAGTTAACTTTCTACAAAGGTTCATTCCTAAATTCGTAGAGAAGACTCGCCACATTGTCAATATGATGAAAGGCAAAGCCACTTTCAGCTAGATTGAAGAAAGCAAGTTAGCATTTCAAGACATCAATGAATTTATCACTCATGCCCCAATTCCGGTTTATTCTGATTATACCAAAGACTTCATGATGTATAGCTATGCTTTTGAACATACACTTTCAGCTATTTTGGTTCAGCAAAATTAAGAAGGTGTGGAATCTCCCATATCTTTCATGAGTTATCCTCTCAAAGCTCATGAACTGAAGTATTCAAACATGGAGAAGCATACTTATGTTGTGGTAAAGGTAGTAAAACACTTCCATTTTTACATCTTAAACTCACACACTGTTGCTTTGGTCCCTGATACAACAGTCAAGTCCATACTAACTCAGCAAGAGTTTGGAACCAAAAGGGGCAATTAAATTGCTAAAATCTAAGAGTTTGATCTGGTTATCAAACCAATAAAGCTTGTGCATGGAAAGGGACTCTACCAATTAATTACTAATAACATACCAGAAGAAGCAGGGCATGAAGAAATAGAAATTGAAGACATGCCAACAATTATTTTTGTCACCACTACGAATGAGTGATATTCAAATATTGCTCATTTTCTTACCTATGGTGAGTATCTTGCTCACTTGTCTTGTAAAAAAAGAGGACTGTTAAGTTGAAAGCTTTCAATTTTGTCATGTGGGATAATGGTATGTATAAGAGGAAGCTTGATGGGGTATTCCTTTGTTGTGTGGATAAAGCGCAGCAGAACAAACTTTTGGAGTCCTTCCATAATTTGGCTTGTGGAGGACTTTTTTTGCACCTGTGACTACCCATAAGATTATGTGAGCCAGGTATTATTGGCATACTCTATTTCAAGATTCATACACTTAAGTGCGTATATGTGAGCTATGTCAATAGTTCATTGGTAAATCCAAGTTGACTGCGTTACCTCTCAAGCCTGTGGTAATAGAAGAGCCATTTCAACAATGGAAAATTGATTTCATTGGCATTGTAAATCTGTTCTCAAGTGTTGGACATGATTATGTCCTTACAGCCAATGACTACTTTACCAAGTGGGTGGAAGCCATTCCAGTCAAGCATGCCACTTCAGAGGTGGTATGTAATTTCCTCAAGGAAAACATTATTTCCAGGTTTAGGGTCCTAGCCAAGATTGTAACAGACAATGTAGCTTGTTTCTCTTCTCATGAGATCACCCAGTTCTGCTACTATTATGAGATTATTCTCTCCGACTCTTCTAACTATTATCCACAAGGAAATGGTCAAGTAGAATCAAGTAATAAAAACTTAGTGACCATTATCAGGAAGCTGGTAGATGACCATCAAAGAACCTGGCATAAAGCATTGATTGATGCTTTATGGGTAGACAAAATTACACCTAAAAGGGCAATTGGTATGTCCTCATTTCAACTTCTATATTGTCTCAATGCAGAGATACCAATCACCCTAGAATTACCAGCATTAAAGTTAGCAAAGGGAGTGGAAGATTCAACTTTTGAAAGTTCCATCGATAAAAGGATCATGTGATTGACTGAACTAAATGAGCAACGAACTATGGTGGTGGACTGAATTGTTGCACATCAAATTTTGGTGAAGAGACTCTTCAATCAAAAAGCAAGGATCCATAATTTTCAGGTTGGAGATCAAGTCTTGTTATGGGACAAGAGGAGAGAACCAAAAGGAATGCATGGAAAATTCAATTCCTTGTGGAAAGGCCCATTTGCCATTCATCGTTTAAATAGTGAAAATAGTTTCTTGCTGAGATATCAAGATGGAATGCCATTTAATCTACCTCACAGTGAGAAGTATCTAAAGCACTTCAATCCTTAAAGTATCAGATAAGTCCATTTGTATAAATGTATAGTCTTTCTTTATTTTATGTTTTTCATTTGTTTTTGGCACTGTTTGTTTTTGGCACCTTTCTTTTTGGGTAAGCATGACACCATAGCCCAATGGCATAGATGAAGGCACTGAGATTTTGGTTTTTACTCCCTTTAATTGCTTTTATTTTCAATTGATGGAAGTTTCCCAACTGGAGCCTGTTGTTGTTCCCAAAATCTGTCACTTGCTTTTAAGGACAACAGGCTGACCATTTTGGTCTTGTAGGCCAAAATGGTCTCTTTTATTCTTTAAAAATGTTCTGAGTAGTTAATTTTTTCAAATATTCAAGCCTTCTTAGCTAAGGAAGTCACAGGTTTAACAAGTGGGCTTTCCTCAAAGGAAGTTCAAAACACTTAAGGCTTTTCCTTAGTGTTTTGAGGATGGTTCAATGCCTAGGTTCAATCAAATGACTTAACAGTGGGCTTCAAACAATTAGAATGAACCACTTTGAACCATTAAACCATTAAACCCCACCTCTGCAAGGTTCAAAGGTTCAATGAGTCTAAAGATTAAATGAATTCGATAGACTTAAAGAAAAGAAGGCTTCGAAGAGTTAACATTAAATCGTTGAACCATTAAACCTTAAACTTCGAAAGGTTTAAAAGTTCAAAGGTTCAATAAGTTCAACAAGTTCAAAAGACTTAGAGAATAAAAGGATTTGAAGAGTGAAGATTAAACCGTTGAATCGTTGAACCTTGAACCAAAAAATAGTTCAAAGGTTCAATGAGTTCAATAAGTTTGACAAACTTAGAAAATGAAAGGATCCAAAAAGTTGGAAGCTTCAAAGGATTCAAAAAAATAGAATGAACCGTTGAACCTTGAACCGAAATGGTTCAAAGGGTTCAAATAGTTCAAAGTTTGAAAGGAAGCTTAGATTAAATGAAGGAAGTGAAATATTTCATAAAGAAGTTCAAAAAAATGATTCAATCGAAGAAGAAAAAGAAAGCTAATGTAGCCCTTCACAAAACATTAAACCTTTGAACCATTGAACCTTTGAACCAAAAGAGTTTAAGGTTCAAGGTTTAAAGAGGTTCAAAGTGACCAATGACGTCCCTGTGGATGTCAAATTCAAGGTAATGGAATAGCCATTGATTTTCAAAAGACCTGAGAACAAACTCAGTGATCAGCCCAGAAAGGAGCTAGCAGAAAGCGAGAAGATAGCCCTGAGAGCCCAGATTGCCAAGAAGAGACAAAACATGGCAAGGAAAGAGAGAATAACTACAATAAATCTAGAAATATCTATAGGAGAGTTATTTCTAGCAGGTGTAACAGTCCACCAGGTGGACATTAGAGAACATAAGCATTCAAAGGCACAGCGTATTTTTCTACATTAAGTAAAAGCGAATGGACAGCTGTGTAAGCGTCATAAAGAAGACTAGACAACCCATGCTTAGGAGGAGACATTTGAGATGATTCAGAATGCCAAATTCAAGGTTGATGACCTGTTCCAACATCGCCCTTTCATAAATATTCAATGCATTCAATTTAGCATGGGCCATTTTCATGAAAATAAGTGCCCAAGTCTTTTTGGTGATGGTATATATTTTAATCTCTCATTTTGTATAAAGGAGATCTCTCTATTATCAGAAGCGAAGCTCTATCCAAATTGAAAGGCAATCTTAAGACTTTGAGCTTGGACTTTTAATCATATTTTATTAAATGAATGAGAAAGCAAGTGACCTTTCAAAAAAATTATTAGAATAAGCTTGTGTCATCTAGGAAATTGTTCTTATGTCTATTTCCTAAATACAATCTTGTCTATTTAATCAAACAAGTAGAACAAGTGGAATTAAGCTGAAAGATGTCTTGAAGCTGACTATGGGAGACTTTGTGCTTCCATAATTGCCTTCAGTTTGTGTTTTGTGTAAAGGATATTAGAGATACTTTGAGCTCCCCTTATCCTTCATAACCTTTTACTCTGTTGTAGTTGAAGTGGAGACTTTGAGCTACGCTTCAAACTATTGTATTCCATTATCCTAATCAGTGGGAGGAACAATGAAAGACTTTGTGCTTTCATGGGTTTCTTGTGGTTTCTGTTACTATCCAAGAAGAATCATGTTGTTTGTTGAATATCACTTCTGAAAGAAGAGAAGTGTCTTTTAGTAATTACACTAGAAATCTCCTCTATTATGTGAACATTATTGGGTGAATATTTTGTCACCAGATAACTAATGAAAAAATACGTCTCTTCAACCACAACACAGGGATACTGGTCATCCAGATGTGTAGGTTTACCACATCAAAAGGGGACAAATCTCTCCTCTCATCAAGGGGAGGTTCCCTTATAACTATGTGGAGCTATATACTATATATATATGCAAAAAATAACACTCAAGGGTAGGATTACACCATCCATATCTCTTTTTTTAGAGATAATTTTCACAAACAAAGTAGAAATCTATGTGAAAACATTGAAGGCACTTCTCTTCTTTCAAAAGTGGTCTTGCAGGGAATAACGAGAGTTCTTTCAGGTAGTGACAAGTAACTGGTAACAGGGGGCATAATAACTAGCAGACTGAGATGTAGCACAAAGTCTCCACCTCAACTACCCAAGATTGAAATATGAAGGATAATGAGGGCACAAAGTCATCCCAAGGTCCTTTACATAGGAACAGAAAATAGACAAACACACTAAAGGCAATTGTAGATAACACAAAGTCTTCCCACAATTGGCTTCAAGACACCTTCCTGATTACTTCCACAAGTTCTACTTATTTCATTAACTGAACAAGAATGCATTTAGAAGATAGACATAAGAACAATCTCCTAAAATGAAACAAGATATAATAGCACAAAGTCTGAAAGTAACTTGCTTTCTCATTCAAATAAAGACATATGATCAACAATATGAGCTCAAAGTCTCAGTAATCCCCTCTCAATTTGGGTAGAGTTTTTCTTCTATATTAGAGAGATCTCCCTTGTGAAAAGAAGAGATTTACAATATATAGTAGTCAAGAAAGTCTTGGCACTTTTTTCTATGAAATGGCCTATGCTACATTCAATGCCTTGAATGCATTTATAGCTTTGTCAAGGGACCATGCTAGAACAGGGTGGCTACATTAACTATGGCATGTCACTTCATCTCAAATGTCTTCTCTTGGGTCTGAGTCATTTGGTATGTCACCTGATATCTATGTAGTTTTCCACTTTGCCTTTACTCCAAGGGAGACAAATAGGCTGCACCTTCAATGTTTACAGGCTCAAATATCTACTTTGTGGACTGTTCCACCTACTAGAATAACTCCTGCATAGATATTTCTAGTCTTTCTCTTTTTCCTATTGCAATTTGAGCTCTCAAGCTATCTTTTCCCCTTTATGCTGGCCTTTCAACTCCCCCTTCAGCTGGTCACTGAGTTTGTTTTCAAATTTTGTGCCACTTTCAAAAATCAACATACATTTTGTTACCCTGAATTTGACATCCGTAGGGATGTCATTGTCCATTGTTTCAATAGTTTAGGTGGCCTCCTTAGTTCTTTGGTTCCATCACGTCTTTGGTTCATTTGCTTATTTGATTTATTGTTTGATCTATCTCGAAGGGGACTTGCCCTTCGAGGTCTTGAGAAAGGTCCATTTTGCTCGTCACCTGCCCTCTACAAGAGTTGTTTGATCTCCAAGATTGCCTTTTAGAAAAGTTACAAGGGTCCTTTTAGCTCCTAAGTGTCCTCCACAAGGGCACTTGGTCTTGGTTCGTTGCCTTTTGCAAGGGCACTTGGTCTCTTCACTTTGGGGCACTCATTTGAACTGGTCAATTGAACTAACTTTGGTTCAACGATTCAATGGCTCAATCTTGTGTTTTTCTCATTCACTTGACTGCTTGAACCAACCGCACTGAACCAACCATGTTGAACCTTTGAACCATTGAACCCATTGAACCTTTGAACCATTCTAGTTCAAGGTTCAATGCTTCAAGCCTTCTTCTTTTTGCTAAGTCTTTTGAAGCTATTTGAAGCTGTTGAACTTGCTGAAGCGGTTGAACTTTGAACTTTTGCTGAAGCGCTTAACTCTTTAAGCTTGTCAACATCATTGAACCTTTGAACCTATTGAACCCGTTGAACCTTTTGGAAGTAGGGTTCAATGGTTCAATGGTTCAATCCTTTGTTTGAATCTTGTTGATGAACATTTTCGGTTGAACTGAGGCGTTGAACCAACCTTGAAATTGCCTAAGTGTTGGAAACTTTTTTTTTTGAGAGAGCTCACCTGTTGAAGTCGTTGAACCTGTTGAACCTACTAGTCCCTTAACTAAAAAATCCTAAATAATGTTGAATTTGAATGCTTAGAAAAGAAATTTGAAAAGGGAAGAGAGGATTTTGGCCTGCTAGACCAAAATAGTTCATATGTAGTCTCAAAAAATGAGTGACAGATTTTGGTAACAATAGCTGGCTCAAGTTGGGGAACTTCTTTCAGTTGAAATTTTAGAATAGCTGAGGGGAGTAGAAACTAAAATATTCAGTGCATTTAAGTATGCCATTGGGCTATGGAGTCATGCTACCCAAAAAATAAAGGTGCCAAAAATGAAAACAAAAAGCACAAACTAGAACTAAAGACTATACAAATATACATATGTACAGATGATCTTATTTGATGCCTCAAGATTTGAAGTGCTTAAGATGCCACCCACTATGAGATAGTGAAAATGGCATTCCATCCTGATAAAATAATAAAAAACTATTTTCTCCTCAAAATTGGTGATGGGCGAATGAAACTTTCCACCAGGAATCATATTTTCTGTGCACTCCTTTTGGTTCTCTCTTCTTGCCCCATGGCAAGGCATGGTCTTTAATCTAAAAACCATAAATCTTTGCTCTCTTGGTGAAGAGTTCCTTTTCTTGACTTTGGCATGCAGTAGTATGGTCCACTACCATAGTTTGTTTCTCTTCTGGTTCAGTCTAGCACATGATTTGATTGTCCCCATCAGATACCTGCCAATGATTGACATTGTCAGGCACACTTGGTCACAAGACCAGTTTGATAGTGTACCTATTATCTTTGAAATTGGGGTGAGTAACCATGAAGGTTGCAGGGACAACCAATGAATTTTCATGATTATGAGGCCCTCTAAGCATTGCAAAAATATTGAAAGCTTAAAAACTTTCAATTTGATCCCATACTAGATTGTGATAATGGTGCAATATTTTATTCTTGGTTTGACACAGGTTCTTCACCTGACAAACCATCAGTTCAGCATCTCCTTTAGCATGAAGGAGTTTAACACATCTATTTTGAGCTACCTTCAACCCGAGTAACAGAGATTCATACTTGGTAGTGTTGTTGGTGTTGCTGAACTGCAACTTATATGAAGAAGGAAAAATATCTCCTTTAGGAGATATTAAAACAATCCTGGCTTTAGCACCGGTAGAGGAATTGATGCCATCGAATTCTAGGATCCAAACATCATCAAAAACTAATATTTTATCAATTTTTTCTTCATTAGAGAGGGAAGATCCTTTTTCATCTATACTGTGCCCTACCAATTCTTCTGATATCTTGTTTGAATCATTTTTTGGATTGCCACCTACAGGATTTTCATCTGATGTAACATGGACATCTTTAGTAGATAGAAAATAATTACCCCTACCTAAAGACTCAAACAAAATTTGAGCTTTAGGTACTGACATTTGGGTGATAACTGTTATGCATAGAATATACTGAGAGGGGGGTGAATCAGTATATTATATATCTTATAAATCTTTCCTTTAACCAAATTCCACTTGATCAAACATTCAAGATATGAAATAAAACTCAAACAATAAACATCCACACAAGATAGAGAGAGAGACCAGATATAACGTGGAAACCCAATGTGGAAAAAACCACAAAGAATCAATCTCAAATATATTCGTGAGAATAACCCCACAGGAGCACCATACCCCTTTGCCAAGTATAAACCTCAGCTATAATTCATGAGCACCAACCCACAGGAGCTTTAAACCCCTTTACTGAGCACCAACCCAGCACCTATTCATGAGCACCAACCCACATGAGCACCAACCCCTTTGCCAAGCACCAACTCAATAACAATTCATGAGCACCAACCCACAAGAGCACCAACCCCTTTGTGTATACCACACACCTATCTCTCAATGTTGCTATCTCAATAATTGATAGATCAATACAACATCTCCTTCCTCTCTCTCACCTTTTCTATTCTAAGCTAGATATAACAAATACAAATCATATTCATCTCTCACAATTGCTCTTCTAAGCTAGATATTACAATATCAAAATCAACCTCTCACTACCACATTACAAATGGCTTCTCAAGCCTTTATTTATAGCTTTCCAAATGACCTTTGGCCTTCCCCCTTTGTGACCCTTCAATCCTCATGGAAAATGGCACCAATCTTGGATGACCCTTCATATCCAAGCATTTGAAAAGTCATGTGGTGACCCTTCATGACCAAAAATGTCTTTCCCACTTTTGTCCTTATCTTTGGTGACTTTTCGTATTCCTCAAAGTGTCCCTTCATGAGAAATTTGCCCTTTACTCTTTTGTCTTCACTTGGTGACTCTTGGTATTCCCCAAGATGACTCTTCATGAGAAAATGCATCCCATCCTTTTTTTGTCTTTATCTCGTGACTCTTCGACTTCTCCATGGGCCCTTATTTTGTCTCATATGCAACCAAAAATATATTCGTTAATATTAAATAAATATTAACTCATATTAGCCAAGATAAACAACATTGAATGCAATGGGGCCTTTATCACCAATAATACTAAACCTTTGACATCAATGACAATATTTCCAACAATCTCCCCCTTTGTCATTGACAGCAACCTCAATCTTGAAACTACCACATCCTGTCACCTGTACATCCTGTCATCAAAAAATATACAGTAACTCCCCCTTACTATAGCAACTTGTACCTATTTTCTGCACTTGTACCTATACCTATTATTCTCCCCCTTTGACATCAATGGCAAAGGGCCTACCTGGAGCTAACACTTAGCTCCCCCTCACTTGATGCTGAACATCAATGGCAAAAAGTAATAGAAATTACTCCCAACTCCTCTCGCCGATCTTTGAATATATCCTTTGATCGTTCTTTTGAGAAGATATCTGACAATACATACACATTGTTCCCTATCCTTTGAGCATCTGCAATCAACTCATTTGAATATTTTTTTCTAGTCTCACAACCTTCAACATGAAACCTTAATGTGTATCCTTGATCACAATTTTGACTAACACTCAACAGATTATGCTTAAGACCTTTTACATACAAAACATTTTTAGTCTTAGTTCTACCATAATCCAAACTCAAAGTACCTTTTTCGGCTATCTTGGCAGTGTTTTTATCTCTGAATCTCACTGTACCACCATTTATCTTCTTGAGAGAAATGAACTTACTTTTATCACCTGTCATATGCCTCAAACATCCACTATCAATTAACCATGGCTGATCTTTACCTCCCACATGCAGATCTATCTGCACCATCATAGAATCTTCATGTTATTTCTTCTGCCATGTACATGTCTGAACCTTCTCCCTAATGAATGGAGCTTTGAAACTCTGATCCTTCTTCTTGATGAATGTATCTTTGAACCTCTTATCCTTTTTGACTGACTTGAACACGCTTCTGCAATACCGAGCTATGTGTCTGTAGTTGTTGAACTTATAGCATACTATGGTCTCTTCATCAAAGCTTGATAGAGAAGCAAAAGAGTTGTGGCTTTTGCTTGACTCTTCTTGACTTTTCTTCTCCTTATTTTTGAAATTATTAGCTCTTTTTATACATTCTAGTTTCTTGTGACCATATCCATTACAATAAAAACAATAGCCATAAAAATAAGACATGTCTGTATATCTCTGACCTGATTGTCTTTTGTAGTTTTGTTCCTTCCAACCTTCTTTGTTTGGAATGTCCTCTGTATTCTTCACTTCTCCCCTTTTTGTTTCCTCTTGTGTAAGAGCTTTAGCATAGCTCTTTTTTTTTCAAATCTGATCCCTGACTTATCTGAATATGCTTTTTGACTTTCCAATATCTTATTCAGCATGTTAGTGTTATCTTCAAATTTTGAATCACTGATTACTTTATCACTGACTGCTTTATTAATATATTCTTTTAAAGAGGCAATTTTAATAACATACCTTTCACAATTTTTTCTTGTTATTTCCAATTGTACTTTGAGATCTTCTTCATTCTTATTGACTTCTTCAAAGTGTGCTTGTAGATATTCAATCATTTCCTTTTACTCTTGTTCATTTTTCTCGATCTGGCGCTTTAACTTTTGATTCTTCTTCTCAACAGCTTCTAACTCTTCTAGGGCACAATTGAGTTCTCCTTCCATATCTACTTCAGCTTCCTCCTCTTCTTCTTCTTGATCATCATCATGTATGGCCATGAATAGAATCTCTTCTTCTTCTAAATTGATGACTCCACTATCTTTGCCTGAGCTAGGATCTTTAGAATACAAGCTCTTCTTCTCGAATCCTTTCTTAGATTTGCCTTTGAAATTCTTTTTTTATGTAGGCTTTTCTTCTTCATCATCTTTAACTTTATTTGCGCATCTAGCTGAAAAATGTCCAATCTTCCCACAATTAAAACATTTAAAAGGTAATTTTCCTTGATATTTACCTATTCCTCTTTTTGGCCTACGAATGAAAAGTGCTTCGTTGTCATCTTCATCATCACTGAAACTATCACTTGATTCTTGAATCTTAGCTTTTTTCTTCTTTGATGTCTTGAAAGTTGCTTCTCTCTTTGAGGGTTTATCTTGTTCTGTCTACATCTCATATGCCGTGAGAATACCATGAAGTTCATCCATCTTTAGCTTGGCTAAATTCTTCATCTCCTCAATTGCTGAAACCTTTGCATCATATCTCATTGGTAGAGATCTCAAAACCTTTTGCACCACTATTGACTCTTCCAATGTTTCTCCAAGACCTTAAATCTGATTTACTATCTGATCAACTCGTAAGAGATAACTTGCTATATCTTCTTCTTCTTCCATCTTCAAACTTTCAAACTACCTTCTAAAAGTCTACAACTTAGCTTGCTGAACCTTTCCATCACCTTTGTAAATATTCTCAAGTTTTACCCAAGTTTCATGAGCAAATTTATATTGCATAACTTTAACAAATTTAGATTCACATAAACCACATAAAATAGCATTTAAAGCTTTAGCCTCACATTCACTTGCCTTCTTTTCTATTGGAGTAATTGTAGATATCTATGGCTCTTCATATTCTTCCACCGTTGATTTCCATATGTTGAATCCAAGGGCCATCAAATAAACCTTCATTCTCATGCTCCAAAAAGCATAATTCATCCCATCAAACAAAGGTGCCTTATTTGTATAAAATCCTTCCTGTGACCCAGCCATCATGCTTTTCCGATCTACCTTCAAGCTGTAAAACTTTTCAAAAAGGAACCTGCTCTGATACCAATTGTTAAGCACAGAATATACTGAGAGGGGGGGTGAATCAATATATTATATATCTTATAAATCTTTCCTTTAACCAAATTCCACTTAATCAAACATTTAAGATATGAAATAAAACTCAAACAATAAACATCCACACAAGATAGAGAGAGACACCAGATATAACATGGAAACCCAATGTGGAAAAAACCACAGAGAATCAATCTCAAATATATTCATGAGAACAACCCCATAGGAACACCATACCCCTTTGCCAAGTACAAACCTCAGCTACAATTTATGAGCACCAACTCATAGGGGCTTCAAACCCTTTTTTCGAGCACCAACCCAGCACCTATTCGTGAACACCAACCCACATGAGCACCAACCCCTTTGCCAAGCACCAACTCAATAATAATTCATGAGCACCAACCCCTTTATGTATACCACACACCTATCTCTCAATGTTGTTATCTCAATAATTAATAGATCAATACAACATCTCCTTCCTCTCTCTCACATTTTCTCTTTTAAGCTAGATATAACAAATACAAATCATATTCATCTCTCACAATTGCTCTTTTAAGCTAGATATTACAATATCAAAATCAACCTCTCACTACCACATTAAAAATGGCTTCTAAAACCTTTATTTATAGCTTTCCAAATGACTTTTGGCCTTCCCCCTTTATGACCATTCAATCCTCATGGAAAATGGCACCAATCTTGGATGACCCTTCATATCCAAGCATTTGAAAAGTCATGTGGTGACCCTTCATGACCACAAATGTCTTTCTCACTTTTGTCTTTATCTTTGGTGACTTTTCATATTCCTCAAAGTGTCCATGAGAAATTTGCCCTTTACTCTTTTGTCTTCACTTGGTGACTCTTGGTATTCCCCAAGATGACTCTTCATTAGAAATTGCGTCCCATCCTTCTTTTGTCTTTATCCCGTGACTCTTCGATTTCTGCATGGGCCCTTCTTTTGTCTCATATGCAACCAAAAATATATTCATTAATATTAAATAAATATTAACTCATATTAGCCAAGATAAACAACATTAAATGCAATGGGGCCTTTATCACCAATAATACTAAACCTTTGACATTAATGACAATATTTCCAACAACAACATATTTTGCCTCCTCAGGAAGTAGCCTCTGCATGATGCCTTTGACATGGATCCTCACCTCAGATAGGTCCATGCTCAACTCACCACCAACATATTTGCAAAAATTTCATCTAAGAAGGATGTCATATGAGGTTGAGACGATGGCCACCAGGACTATCATCTTGATTCTCTTTTCTAGAAAGGCAGTAAATGCAAATTAGGCATCCTTGATTTGTCTCAGTAGTGGCACTTATTTATTATCCATGGAGAAACATCTCTTAAATGTCTTGATTAGTGTGAAACCAAGAGATTCCATCACTTTGGCAGGCATGATATTGTCTGAAGCTCTAGAGTCAATGATGCAATTGCTCAACTTGTGACTATTTATCAATAGGGAAACATAAAAAGGCTTTATTTTCCCAGGGGCAGCAGGAGGAGTAATGACAAGATTATTTGAGATGAACATGTTCTTTGGGGTGTCATGAGTTACCTTCTTAACATCTTGTCTTGTAGGGATGGCTTTATTCTTCCCACACTCAACCAACCTGTCTAACTACTCAGGGTTGGTTTGCAAGAATTTAAATTCAGACATTTGAATTTTGGTTTTTTTACATGGTCAATTGTGTCAAATGTCTGAAATGAACTAGGAATAGAGGATGGGAGTTCATCCTTTTAGTTTTTGGGAGTGGGAGGATTGGTATGTGAAATTGAAGTTAAAGGTGCAAAAAAATTTAGGGTACTTACTTTTTTGGTAATCACCGGGTCTTTTGGCTGGAAAGGTAGAGAAGTTCCTCATTTGGCAATTAAAATTGCAGGTTGAGGTCACTCCTCTATTTTCTTATCAGCTTGCTAGGCTGACTGATTCTTAGACTGGGTGAACACAGCATATGATCCCTCAACTGCTTTACCTTCACTTCTGGGTTCATCCTAGAAATTTAAGAAACCAATGTTGGAGTCACCAGCTGATTCTTCTTGGTCTGCTGCAAAGAGATCAGCATCATTTTCTTGATCAAACTCAGGTTGAAAAGATAAATCATGTTCTATTTCCATATATCCAATTGCTGAGTTGGTTAGTTCTACTTCAATGGCAAGTTTCCCTTGTGGGGGAGGTAGATGATTTGGTTGCCCTTGACTTCTAGAAGCATTACCTTGATATGACTAGTTCTGAAATGTCCTCCTTGGCATATCCTGATAAGGAGGAGCAGACATACCTTGGGCCACTTGTCTTTTCAAGGCTAGTAGTTTATTTGCCAGCTTTTGCACCATTTGATCAGTGGTGCCTATAGATGAATTCTTAGAAGATGAAGAGGATTTGCCTCTATTAGGATATCTTCTTATCTTCTCTATCAAGATGAGATCATCTTCCACCTCAGTGGCCAAATCCTGAGTAGCAGCAAGGTCTATGTGGCCAACCCGTCTCAACAAAAAACTCACTTCAGGCAGCTGTGAGTTGATGAAGAAACATTTAAGATTCTCAGGTGTTGGCTAAGTAATGGTAGGAATCTTGTTCCTCAGTTTGTCAAACTTGGCAATGAAGTCTCTCATAGGTTCATGAGGTTATTTCTTCATTTGTGTGAGTTGGGCCAGTCGGGCATGTGCATCTTCTGCAACCTTGAACCTAGCTTCAAATTTGGCTTTGAGAGTATCCCAGTCAGTCATTGATTGAGCCTGTAGATGGTAGAACTAGTCAATAGCAATGCCTTGTAGTGTTTCCACAAACAGCCTGACTGCTACATCCTCATATTCCATGCCTATCACACCACAGGCTATGCTAAAAGCTACAATGTGTTCATTAAGATAAACTCTTCCATCACTAAATAATTTAGGGAAATTCTTCCTTAAACTATGTGGTAGCTCATGTAGGGGTGGAGTTAGATTAAGTGGGCCAAAAGAGTTACCCCAAATGCCTTGAACTGCCATGATTTGATTATAGAAAGTGGGAATAACAAATTTGGGTGGAGTATGGATAGGCAAAGCTCTGCTGACAGCAGGAAAAAGAAGCTTTGCCTTGTATTGGTGACCTGGTATTGGTAGGAGGAACACTCCTGGTTTGTTGAACTTGAATTTATGGAGGAAACAAATAAAAATTTCTTTGCTTCACCAACTCAAAAAATAGGGTCAACAACACCTTGAGTTTTTTGGCTTCTTGTATAGTGTGGAGTTGCCAGATTATAGAACAAAAATAGAAAAGAGCAAGATTTGCTTCAGCTTGAAGCTTGAGGCTTCCAACTGCGTGCTCTTCCCCAGTGGATCTAGTTTTTTAGACCAGATTATATAATAGAAATGGATATAGTATAAATGGATAATGAAAATGGATAAGGATAGGAACTGCTTCAATCTGAAGCTTGAGGCTTCAGATCGCACGTAACATCCCTAGCATAGTCACCAAAAAATTGTTAGGTGAATATTTTGTCACCAACTAACTGATGAAAAAAATAGGTCTCTTCAACCATAGCATAGGGAGATTGGTCGTCTAGATGTGCAAGTTTACCACATCAAAAGGGGACAAATCTCTCCTCTCATCAAAGGGAGGTTCCCTTATAACTATGTGGAGCTATATACTATATATATATATATATGCATAAAATAACACTCAGGGGTAAGATAACACCATCCATCTCTCTTTTCTTAGAGATGATATTCACAAACAAAGGAGAAATTTAGGTGAAGACATTGAAGGCAGTTATCTTCTTTCAAAAGTGGTCTTTCATAAAATAGTGAGAGTTCTTTCAGGGAGTGACAACTAACTGGTAACAGGAGGCATAGTAACCAGCAGACTGAGATGTAGCACAAAGTCTCCACCTCGACTGCCTAAGAGTGAAATACGAAGGACAATGAGGGCACAAATTCATCCCAAGGTCCTTTACACAAGAACAAAAAATAGACAAACACACTAAAGGCAATTGTAGACAGCACAAAGTCTTCCCACAATTGGCTTCAAGACACCTTCCTGACTACTTCCACAAGTTCTTCTTATTTCATTAACTAAACAAGAATACATTCAAAAGATAGACATAAGAACAATCTCCTAAAATGACACAAGCTATAACAGCATAAATTCTGATTGTAACTTGCTTTCTCATTAAAATAAAGAAATATGATCAACAATCTGAGCTCAAAGTCTCAGTAATCACCTCTCAATTTGGGTAGAGTTTTGCTTGAATATTAGAGAGATCTCCCTTATGAAAAGAAGAGATTTACAATATATAGTAGCCAAGAAAGGCTTGGTGCTTTGTTCTATGGAATGGCCTATGCTGCATTCAATGCCTTGAATGCATTTTTTAGCTTTGTCAAGGGACCATGCTAAAACAGGGCAGCTGCCTTAACTGTGGCGTGTCACTTCATCTCAAATGTCTTCTCTTGGGCCTGAGTCATCTGGTCTATCACTTGATATCTACATAGCTATCCACTTTGCCCTTACTCCAAGGGAGACAAATAGGTCATGCCTTTAATGTTTACAAGCTCAAATATCTACTTTGTAGACTGTTCCACCTACTAGAATAACTCACACACAGATATTTTTGTTCTTTCCCTTTTTCCTATTGCAATTTGAGCTCTCAGGCTATCTTTTCCCCTTTCTATTGTCCTTTCAGCTCCCCCTTCTGCTAGTCGCTGAGTTTGTTTTCAAGTTCCGTGCCACTTTCAAAAATCAACAGACATTTCGTTACCCTAAATTTGACATCCGCAGGGACGTCATTGGTCCACTATTTCAATGGTTCAGGTGGCCTCCTTGGTTCCTTGGTTCCATCATGTCTTTGGTTCATTCACTTCTTTGCTTTCTTGTTTGATCCTTCCTAAAGGGGACCTACCCTTTGGGGTCTTGAGAAAGGTCCATTTTGCTCATCACCTGCCCTCCGCAAGGGCTATTTGATCTCCAAGATTGCCTTTTAAAAAAGTTTCAAGGGTCCTTTTGGCTCCTAAGTGTCCTCTATAAGGGCACTTGGTCTTGGTTTGTTTCCTTTTGCAAGGGCACTTGGTCTCTTTGCTTTAGGGCACTCCTTTGAACTAGTCGATTGAACCGACTGATTGATCTAACTTTGGTTCAATGGTTTAACAATTCAATCTTGTGTTCCACTCATTCACTTGACTGCTTGAACCAACCACATTAAACCTTTGAACTGTTAAACCTATTGAACCTTTGAACCATTTTGGTTCAAGGTTCAACGGTTCAAGCCTTCTTCTTTTCGCTAAGTCTTTTGAAGCCATTTGAAGCCATTAAACTTGTTGAAGCAATTAAACTTTGAACTTTTGCTGAAGAGCTTAACTCTTTAAGCTTGCTGACATCGTTGACCCTTTAAACCCATTGAACCCGTTGAACTCATTGAACCTTTTGGAAGCGGGTTTTAATGGTTCAATGGTTCAATCCTTTGTTTGAAGCTTGCTAATGAACATTTTTTGTTGAACCGAGGTGTTGAACCAACCTTGAAATTGCCTAAGTGTTAGAAACTTGTTCCTTTGAGAGAGCTCCCCTGTTGAAGTCATTAAACCTATTGAACTTGCTATTCCCTTAATTGAAAAATATTGAATAATGAATAATTTCAATGCTCAAAATAATTTCTTGAGAAGGGAAGAGAGGATTTTGGCCTGCAGGACCAAAATAGTTCATATGTTGTCCCAAAAAATGAGTGACGGATTTTGGGAAAAAATACATCATCTCTAAAAAAAGAGAGATGGATGGTATGAATTCACCCCTAAGTTTATTTTCAACTTATATATATATATATATATATATATATATATATATATATATTATAGGGAACCTCCCCTTGCTGAGAGGAGAGATTTATCTCATTTTGGCTGTGGTCACCACACCCATTTTGCTGCATAAATCTCCTTATGTTGTGGTTGATGTAACCATTTTTCTTTCAGTCAGCTGGTGACAAAATATTCATCGAACAGAAACTAGCTTTTACAGTACAAGCGTATCACAAAGATCTAGGCTTTAGTGTACTAGTTTTCACCTTAGGTCTTTGAGTTACCTTACCCTCTTTTGATCTATATGATTTCAACTTTACCAAAGTTTAAGTAAACTCATGAAGCAAATATTCTAAATTATACATGGTTTCAAACCACCCTCCCTTATAGTCTCATTAGCACCTTGGTTATTTGTTTAAAAGAGAGCCAAAGCATACTTTGTTTGGTTGCCAAGCATTGGTTCAAAGTTAGTCAAACACGCAGAACAACTCTTTTAGACATGACTCAAAGGTTCACTCCTAGTGGAGCCTCTTATGGCCTTAGTTATGAAGATGATCAATTTTATGATGGTCAAGATAACCCCATTGTTTTTTATGACATCCCCAAAATAGTAGGATCCAAAGATGATTACAATGAATATCAACCCCCAGAAGACCAAGATGATGCCCTTCTTATATTGATAGAATCAGGTGCTAGACTACCTTCTATCTTTCCTATAATACAATTACATACCTTAGTTAAAGAAGGATAACAACAATGGAAAGAGCAATATTTTGCATGAATAGATATACCTTCTTCCTATAACAAAGGAAAAGAAATACAAATAGAGTCAAAACCCAAAAATCCAAATATTCTAGCTAAGATCAAGATAGTAAGTCAATGATACGCAGATCAACTTATCATAGACTTAACTAACTCCCTAATTTCCACTTCAATTCAAAATGATGCTTTGAAAGAATAAGGAAATGTGGTTGAAAATACGCAACAAATATTGGATGACGACATTACCATAGCGGATCAAGGTGATCTAAATGAACAGTTAAAGTCACAAGAGGTCTTACAAAGTGTTCCATTTGACACAGAACATACATTATTTAATCATCAATAACCTCTTATTACTTTACAAACTCAAAAACCCAAACATTTAGTTCAAATTGAGGAAATCCTTCAAGACAATTTGGCTAGTTCTTTTCAATCAACACAAAAATTGGTAAATAAACATAGAAATTCCCAAAATCAAAAAAGTACAAAACAACCAAATTCAAGGAATGTTTTACAATCCAAAAATAAAAATCCTATGTTCTCAACTCAAAGAGAAAATCAGATCCAAGTCATGGATCGAAAGGTATACAGTCTTTATAGATCCACACAAAACTAGGGGCACATTCCACCCCAACAGCAATAAAATCAAGGGCACATTTCACCCCAACAGCAACAAAACCAGGGGCACATCCCACCTCAATATCAATGAAACCAGGGGCACATTTCACCCCAACAACATCTTATTCAATCTAAAAATACACCAAACATGCAAGAAGGGAAATATATGAAGTAAATTATTCAAAGATTGGAGATGAATACTAGAGTCAAAAAGTACAAATTTGATGAGATATGCCCATATCCATTTGATTTATCTATTCTCCAAAACCCCTTTCCACCTCATTTTAAGGGGCCCAAATTTGATAATTACAAAGGAAATGGAGATCCACATGAGTACATGTAGGCATTATTTGTCTTATGTCAAGAGGTTACTTATAGTAGTGAGTACTTACTATGATTATTTTTGTGAAGTTTAGTGGGACAAGCTCTTGATTAGCTACTTAAACTACCCAAGGGATCAGTTGTAGATTATAAGAACTTATCAAAAAAGTTAGTTAACCATTTCTCAAATAACATAGAACATGAATTAACCATTGTTGACTTATACAAATCCAAGAGGCATGATGGTGATAGTTTCACTACATATCTGCAAAGGTGGAGAGCATTGGTAGGCCACTTTCAACATAACTTGCCAGATAAATAGTTGGCTAATATCTTTGCATAGATCTTGCATCCTAAAGTTGCTCATAATCTATGATTAGCTTGTGATAACTCATTTGAATAAATTATTGATAAAAGAGTATAGATTTAGAAGGCTCTTATTGTTAAGGGCCTTGTTAAGATTTTTACACAAAGTCAAGTGTCTAATCAGACTAAATCACAGGTTTAAATAGTTATGCAGGATAAGCCTAAAGGCTTTAGTAAAAATAAGAACATGATTGGAAATGGGATGACTGAAACAAGACATGTATAAATGGTATAGGTTATGCCTCCTCCAAATTATAATTAACTCCCAAAAATTCACTACCTACTTTACAGAGACAACCTCCATGAAAGACATTTCATAACAATTTTAGAGTCTTTAATAAGTTAGGAGAATTAGTTGAAATAGTGTTACAAAAGCTCATTGCAGCGAATTTAATTATATGGCCAATATCAAGGCAATTTCCTCAAGATCAACCAAAACTAGATTGGTACAAAGAGAATGAGTGGTGTAACTTTCATTGTGTTACTAGTCATGGTGCATATCGTTGCATTCAATTACAACATATTATTGAGGACTTTATTGAAAGTGGTGAACTAGAAATTAAGTTAGCCCCTAATCAGGACACAAATCAAGATATGGGAATCTACAAAGACCCCTTTCCTCGACATGATCCACCACCACCAAAGAACAATCAAAATGATCACAATCAAGGATAGAGGTAGAATTAGAACCAACAGCAATATCAAAATCATAATGAGAATAATCGAGATCATAATGCCCATAGTAACAATGTGGCTTATGATAATGTACCTTACGACTATAATAATACTATGGGATGTATTTCTAAAACTCACATAACCAATATTACTATAAAACCATGTGGCCAATCTTGTGTTCCTCACAACATGGGACCCATCATTATAGGGTCAACACCCTCTCCCCCTAGTATACCATGTCAAGTTTGCATCATCATGTTGTGACTCTATTTACACAGGTTACTAATTTTGAATAACATCACCTTTCTTCTAATTATAAATGCTCCTCATTCACTCAAAATTATAGTAATACAGTTAATCACCCAAAAGTCACCATCCAAGGCCCTTTGCCTTCTTCTAATTATTAAAACTCTTTGCCACCTCTAGGTTGTATAGTCATAACTAGATGCCCACGAGTTACCATCTAGGGCCCTTCACCCACTTCTTTCATAAAACCCAATGAGAATATTGTGTTGATAGCTCTAAAGCTGAATACCATCCCAAAAAAGACTAAAATAGTTCAATCCACAATTCAAAGGCCTTATAGTCTAATGGATCAATTAGATAAAACCCCTGCACAAATTTCCATATTAGAACTCTTGTAGACATCTGATGTCCATAGAACCATCTTCAACAAGCTTTTGAAAGAGTCTATTGTGCCTAATGATATAAACCTTTATTAGTTCCAAAACTTATTTGGACACTTGTCTTCATTTTGGCAAATCACATTTGATGAAAAAGACATGTTCACCCTTGACCTAAACCATAATAACCCACTATACATTGAGATAATCATTGCAAATCACAAGATCAAGTAGGTTCCTATAGATAATGGTTCAGGATTGAACATCATATCTCTTAAATTGGTACGATTATTGGGCTATATTTATAAAGACATTTAGCCAAAAACTATTACAATCAAGGCTTATGACAATGCCTAGAAGGAGTCATCTAGTATAATTTGGTTACCAGTCATGGTTGGGTCTATTTTTCATCACACATTATTCCATATTATGGATATTGAGCTTCCTTATAACATACTTCTTGGTCATCCTTGGATCTATGAAGTACAAGTATTTCCATCTACTCTTCATCAATGCCTTAAGTTTCCCCATGATGGGATCGAGGTTATTAGTCCCGTTGATCAACAACCATATCAATACTGTAAACATCTTGAAGCAGAGTACATGACTATAACTATTACCCAGGTTTTGAACTCATTACAAAGAATAAAAAAGCCATCATTTCTCATCCATCTCCATCTAATTATATAAACCCTGGTGATCTAGCCTCCACTTTGACCGATCCATTTCCTACAGCTCTGGCCAAGTAGGTTATTATTAAAGACATAGGCATTTCTACATACCATCTAAAGGATGTCCTCCATATTGAAAAATTACCACAATACCCTAAAACATTTGGTAAGCCTAAAACTTCCCAGACTCCTAACAAACCCAACCATAATTGGTAGCCAAAGAAGAAACAACCAAAACCTCCTATGGTTTTTGTACCTACAATTGCACCAAAGAAAGATCGAGAGGCTTTTACCAAGGGAGATTGGTTATGTTCTGAAGGCCTTGCTAATTTTTTTCAAAATCCAAAGTATCTTATCCCTAACATGATAATGGATCATCTTGACTATACAGGGAAAGGCCTTGACCCATGAGCACAAGGAATTTTAGAACCCTTATTAGCTAGATTTGTCAATTAGAATCACGATCTCAAATTTAAACCACTAGAGGTGACCTTATGGCGTTTAATAGTGAATCTTCTAAAGTGACTAGTAATGATACTCCTATCAGTGACACAACATCCCATTATATCCTTTTTGATGAGCTTGTTAACTCAGATTTATTTGATTCAAATGCCATATTGACCATAATGCCTTTTGGAGCTTCCCATCTTGAAGCAAAAACCTATCCTAATGGTGCTTCCCTTCCTAAAGTAGGACATTATATATTTACCATTGGAATTTCTCATCCTAAAGTAAACCCTCACTATAACCTATGTCTTTGCCATCCTGAACTCATATATTGGGATCAGTAAAATTTAGTCATATGCCTCGATGAGTTTCAAAATGAAGAATCGATTGTAGAATACATGTGCCTACGATATGCATTCCCCATTGGTGATCATAAGTAGGGTTTTGATTTTTCATTAGATCCTTTTACCTACTTTAGAGAGAAGACAAACTTTCTTCGTCATAATAAAGAAAAAACATTGAGATCTTTAGGTCAAAACCTCTTTGAAGCACTTGTCAGTCAGGAAAAAAGTAAAGAAAATGACAAGCCTTTGAGTGAAAACTTGTTTCAGGCATTCTCAGGTGGGAAAGTTTGTTCATCCCCTCAGGACGTAGAAATTCCATTTAGCCTAAGTTCCATATCTAGTACAAGCATCTCTTTAGAACAACATCAAATATTTGAGTGTCTTGCTCTTGAGTTTCTAGAAGTTTTTACTAATTAGCCTTTACCTAAGAAGGCAGATTTTGATTCTTCATATTATCTGGATCTTTGGGAGAAACAACAAGAAGATATAGTAGAGGAAAATGATCATGACCATACATTGCCTAAAATTCTAAGAGATGGATCCACACTCCTTGTGGAGAACACAATAGAAGTGAATTTGGGAACCCATGAGGATCCCAAAATTGTTTATCTTAGAGCTTCCCTTATTGAAGCAGAATGTGAACATATTATATCCATTCTTAATGATTATATAGACATTTTTTCATGGGCATACTCTAACATGCCAGGCTTGGACCTAGATTTAGTTGTGTATCATCTTGTTGTTCACCCTGATGCTAAACCAGTCAAGAAAAAATTAAGAAAGATGCATTTACGCATCGCCCTTTTAGTTAAGGCCATGTTGGAAAAGTTTTTAGGAGCCAATTTTATCAGACCACTAGACTACTCTGAATGAGTTTCTAACATATTACTAGTGAGTAAAAAGACAAACTTTCTTGGTCATAATAAAGAAAAAACATTGAGATCTTCAGGTCTAAACCTCGTTGAAGCACTTGTCGATCAGGAAAAAAGTAAAGAAAAAGACAAGCCTTTGAGTGAAAACCTGTTTTAGGCATTCTCAGGTGGGAAAGTTTGCTCATCCCCTCAGGACGTAGAAATTCCATTTAGCTTAAGTTCCATATCTAGTACAAGCATCTCTTTAGAACAACATCAAATATTTGTGTCTTGCTCTTGAGTTTCTAGAAGTTTTTACTAATTAGCCTTTACCTGAGAAGGCAGATTTTGATTCTTCATATTATCTGGATCTTTGGCAGAAACAACAAGAAGATATAGTAGAGGAAAATGATCATGACCATACATTGCCTACAGTTCTAAGAGATGGATCCACACTCCTTGTGGAGAACACAATAGAAGTGAATTTGGGAACCCATGAGGATCCCAAAATTGTTTATCTTAGAGCTTCCCTTACTAAAGAAGAATGTGAACATATTATATCCATTATTAAGGATTATATAGACATTTTTTCATGGGCATACTCTAACATGCCAGGCTTGGACCTAGATTTAGTTGTGTATCATCTTGTTGTTCACCCTGATGTTAAACCAGTCAAGAAAAAATTAAGAAAGATGCATTTATGCATCGCCTTTTTAGTTAAGGCCATGTTGGAAAAGTTTTTAGGAGCCAATTTTATCAGACCACTGGACTACTCTGAATGAGTTTATAACATATTACTAGTGAGTAAAAAAACCCTAGGCATACTTATTTGTACTAACTTTTGTGATATCAACAAAGCATGCCCCAAAGATGATTTTCCTCTGCCCAACATTGACATGATTATTGACTCAACTACTGGGTATGAGATGTTATCCTTAATGGATGGATTTTCTAGTTACAAGCAGATCAAGATAGCCCCTGAAGATCAACATAAGACCACATTCACCACTCCATGGGGGACATTCTGCTACCAAGTCATGCCATTTGGTTTGAAGAATGCTAGAGCCACATATCAACGTATAGTGACTATTATTTTCCATGACATGATTCATGGCATTATCGAGGACTGTGTTGATGATATATTAGCAAAATCAAGAACAAGAGTTGGACATCTTGACATTATATGAAGAATATTTGAGAGGCTTCATGAATATAAAGTCCACTTGAACCCTAACAAATGTGTCTTTGGAGTCACATCAATAAAATTGCTAGGGTTCATTGTATCACAATGAGGGATCAAATTAGACCCTACAAAGGTCAATGATATTATGGAAATGCCTACACCAAACAATCTTAAATAGTTGCAAGGTCTACAAGGAAAGATCCAGTCTATACACAGGTTTATTTCTCAATTAGCAGATAAGTGCCACCCATTTACCCATCACTTAAAGAAAGGGGTAACATTTCAATGGGATGAATATTTTTAGATATAATTTTAAAAACTTAAAACATACTTAGCCAATCCACTAGTCTTACAACCTCCAACACAAGAAAAGCACTAGTTCTTTATATATCAACCATAGAACATGCACTGGAGGCACTTTTGGCTCAACATGATGACCATGGTAAGGAACATGTTGTTTATTATTTAATCTACACATTGGTAGCCTATAAACATAATTATATGCCTATTGAGAAGGCATGTTTAGCTATGGCATTTACCACTCATAAATTGTGGCATTACATGCTAAATAACAAAACTATTTTTATCACCAAATTAGATCCTCTCAAGGTCCTCTTATCTAAAGCATCTCTTCAAAGATAAATGGCTAAATGGATTATTCTCCTTAGTGAGTTTGATATTGAGTATCAAAATCAAAAGGCAATCAAAGGACAAGTTATTGCTAACCAACTTGCAGAAACTCCTATTAAGGCCACTCAACCTCTCAACTTTGACCTTCCAAATGATTCTATCATGATGATAGAACAAGCATCATAAGAAATTGAATAATGGATGCTCCATTTTGATGGATCCTTCACATCTTGAGGGTCTGGACTTGGCATATTATTAATCATGCCATAAGGAGATTTGATCCCCAAAGCATTCCATATACAATTTCATTATATAAACAATATGGTTGAATATGAGGCATTGGTTGTAGGGCTCCATCTTGCTATATAGTGGGATATTTAAAGCTTAAAGTTATATATAGATTCATATCTAATCATAAATTAGATAACTAACCAATATCAAACAAAAGATGATAAGCTTGTTCCTTACAAGCAAATTGTTGATAACCTCAAAACACATTTTAAATCTCTGTAGTTTGAGCAAGTTCCATGAGTCAACAACAAATCTACCAACACCATGGCAATAATTGGTTCCATGATTCAAATGCATGATAGTGCTAAAGAATATCAGTTCTTGATTGAAAATCTTCTTTAGCCTACACATATTCTATCAGATTTAGAGAGGATATGCACCCTTGTTAATCCTAATCCCTCCCCTGAGCTACCATGGTACCAAGATTTTTATAACTATTTCCATAGTCATGTATTTCCTATCGACCTTTCCAACCACCAAAAAAAACTATTCCTTCATCACTTAACATGTTATATCCTTCTTAGAAACATGTTTTATCATAAAGGCTATGCTGGAATACTTTTTCATTATTTATCTTTGGGAGAATCCAAGCTGGAAATAAAAGAGGTTCATGAAGGAATGTGTGGGGCCTATACCAATGGTGTAGTCCTAGAAAATAAAGTCCTTAGAATAGGATATTATTGGTTCAAAATGGAGATAGATGCTTCTAATTATGTAAATAAGTGTGTTTCTTGTAGTCGATCACAACACCATGCACCTTGCTTACCATTGCAGTCGATCACAACACCATGGCCATTCTAAACATGGGGTCTCGATCTCATTGGGAAAATTAACCTAACATATTCAGATGGTCATAAGCACATTTTGACCACAACTGAGTACTTTATCAAGTGGATTGAGGCCATTCTTCTCACTTATATTACTAGGAAACAAATAGCCAAATTAATTCATTACCATATCATCTGTCGATATGGCATCCCAGCTTGTATTATATTTGATAATGGCATATCCTTTGTAAACCAAGATGTGAAATCTCTCTATGCAAAATTCAAGATCAAGAATAATAAATCCACTCCATATAACCTGCAAGGCAATGGACAAGTTGAGCCATCAAATAAAACCACTCTAGCCATCTTAAAGAAGATTGTCAATGATGTTGGCTGCAATTGGCACTTACAACTCTATCCTACCCTTTGGGCTTATAGAACCAATCCTTGCACCCCAAATGGAGCTACTCCATACTCCCTTATTTTTGGCACTAAAGCTATCATTCTGATCGAGATTGAGAACCCGTCATTAAGATTATCACTGGAACACATTAAAGATAATGAAGACTATAGAGCCCCATGACTGCATGAACTAGAGCTTCTTGATGGTAAGTGTTTGGTTGCCCTAGAAAACTTGTAGGCCTATCAGAATATATTATGAAGAAGCTAAAATAAATCCATTCTCCATGAAGGATTTGAGATTGGTGACTTAGTTTTGAAAGAGAACCATAAGAATATGAATGTTGAACCCAAAAAGAAAGGCAAGTTCTAGCCTAATTAGTTAGGACCATATATTGTCACAGTAAACTATAGATCAGGAGCATATCAATTAGCTAAATCCAATGGTGAAGAACTTTTAGATCCCATGAACATCATACATCTTAATAGGTTCTACGCATGAATAGATTTGAACCATTTTCTACAAGACCCTTGACTTGGGGGTAACTTATGCTAATGTAATTTTATCCCACCTTTTTATCTTACCTTGAACACATTTTATACTACCCTAGTCCACTTTTCATGATTCTTGACAGTAAAGGTTTTGAATCCTTAGCACTATGAACACATTCTTCATCCCATTCTAGATTTCTCTCTTTTAGAAGTATATTATTTATTAGGTCTAAGGCATGTGATAAGCTTGAACACTTTTTATCCTTTGACTAATTATGATCTTGATTATGTCTCATGAACATTATGAACATCCTCAGTAGCAGTTCTACAAAGCAGTTCAACAAGGATAGCATTGTATAGCTTTAGACAAGTGAAGAAAAACATCTTAGTTCCAAACCATTGCTACACTATTACAAATAGGTGAATGCAGATACGTCTTTTTTACTTTAGGTTGAACAGTATTCTTTATCATATTTTTTGCTCTTTATTATTTTATCAAGATGCTCTCATCAATTTGTGAGCATGGGTCGTTGCAGCTGGCTTAACTATCTCATTAGAACCTCTACTCTCATGACATTCATCTCCTTGACTATATGGTCCCACCTTGTGCATATTTTATCCTAAAAACACCAAAAACATCAGAAAATGATCCACAAAAGAAAAAAAACATTATCTCACACTTCTATACATTTGTACTTTCTCATTCCACCATGTTACGCTCTTGCCATTTTGCAAGCACAAAAACAACAGGTCATTTCATCTTATCCCATGCACTTGCCATTTTGAAAGATCATTCTTTCTCGTCTCATAAGCTTCTTGTTTTTTAGACCATTCTCATTTTTTTTGTATCTTCCATTTATTTTATAACATTAATCATGTTGGTCTGATCATCATTTTTATTCATTCCCATTTCTTGGGAGAACTACATCTAGCTTGAAATTCATGTTGGAACATGCATCCATGGAACTATGTAGGCAATGTCCACTTATCTTATACATCTAGAGTCAACTCAGCTAACCCCTTCCTTTTCCTTTCTTCCCCTATTTCTTCTATCATTGTTCCTCTTTAATTAGGGAATAGTTGTCATGTCATTATTATTTGTTATGATGTGGTGGAAAGTAACACCTCTACCGCACATACATGAACATTTATCTTTAAACCACACTAACTTGGTTTTTATTTATGTGTGTTTATTTGAGTTTTCTTGGTGTTTTGCTATGCTTTCGCACCTCTTCTTTTATTTATTCTCCTTTTATTACTCCATGTCTCATCTTGGTCTTGTGTTTCCTTGATTATTTTTTACTTCTCTTTTGTGTTTCAGAACATCTTGATGATTCACATGGATCTTGATTGTTTATATCTTGATCTTATGTTATTATGTTGTTCTTAGACTATTTTGTTTATTTGATTGTTGTTGGTGTCTTATTTTTTTGTTTGATTTTACTTTTCTCTTTTGTGCTTAAGAATGCGTTAATGGTCCACATAGATATTGATTATTCATATCTTGGTCTCATGTCGTTAAGACATTCTTACCTTTTGTTTTTAAACATTTTTTTCCTACTTCATATCATATCTTGATTTCAAGTTAGGTTCATTTATGTTTATCTTTTTTTGTGTCTTTGCTTTTTTTGTTTAAATGTAAATCATTGTAACTTTGGTTTTGGTCATTATTTTACCATTATTCTTAGTTATAAGTATTCACATTTGAGCTAGATTACCACAACTAGAATCTTATGTCATTCTAAGTTATTTATACTTATGATGCCTAATTTATTTTTCTATAGCAAGCACTTTGTGCTTGGGTCTCAAAGTCTTAACATCAACATCAGCTCTGATGAAAGATTCTCAAGAACACTTTACAAAACCTAGACTCATGATATGGAATTAGGCTTCTAGGTAACATGCATTTTAGGCTTCTTTGTCTGTGCTTAGATGTGTATCTCTTTGAATACATTATAATTCTAATCAAATTATTGGTATATTTTCATCATTTTTCATTCCATTCTCTCCCAAACTTGGGTGAATTATATTGGCCTAAAGTTCATGTTGGAACATGAGTCCATGGAACTATGTAGGCAGCGCTCAATTTCTATTGAGGTCAGCTCAGTTATCTTTCATTATTCTTTTCTTCTCTCTCATCAATTTATGCATTCTCATATGCTTAGTTTTATATGTATTTCTAAGACATTACACCATCGCATGTATGTTTGTGCTCACTCGCATTAACCTATCTTTTTGGTTATATCCTTGAGTTATTTTCCTTCCCAATTGCCCATGTTGGGGCACAACATCTGAACCACGTCTAAATCAAATCATCTCTATAGAGGTAAATAATTCTTTATTCTTTATCAATGATCTAAATTTTCCCTACTGGGGCAAAACTATTTTATCATGATCAAATCTTCTCTACTGGAGTACTTCTTATTATATTCTCTTTGGAGACCCCATTCTAGTGGTGCTTCTCTTTATGAAGTAGAACATTCTCCCTTTTCCTTTAATTATAAGCTCTCCACATTAAATCCCATGATGGTAATATTTTAGTGTGCAACTTGTCTCGAGATTGATCAATGTCGTAAGCGTGCAGTTTGTGCTCTCAAATTGGGTACATTTAAAGTGTGTCCCTTAAATTTATGGATTTTATCTTTCCCATTCCCCCATCTATGGGGCCTATTATACCTCTAATTATATTTTGATCATTGATGGTAATCACATGTGCAAGCATTAGCTTGTCTAGATGTGATCTATTCCATGGGTTAATCTCTCACTTTCTCTCTTTTTTTGAGAATCCATCCTTTTCTTTCATCTTAGTATGTCCTCTCAAGGGGGCATCATGGGTCTATTCCAATTTATTCTTGACAACTCTTTTCTTTTAAAATACATTTCTTCACCTAAATGTCTCGCTATGCCTTCTCAAATAGGGGCAAAATGTAGACATCCAATTCCTAACACCATTTGTGTTGAAATTGTCAATCTTACTCGAATTGCACTCAAATGCACATTTTAGGTTAAAATCCATAAAAAAACCTAAATAGTTCAAACTTGTCATTTACAAGTGCTAATTTAGGTCAAAGTATCCTCAAATGGAGTAATGCAATTTATGAGCTAGCTAACTTTGATCAATTCATTTCGAGTCAAAATGATGATTTCATGTTTTTGTGCTCTAGATCACTCTTTTATTCTAAATAACTAGTACACATCACATACCTTTTTTATTTTGTGTTGAAAACATCCTAAATGGGAATATAGCTCCAACACATCCAACATTGCCTTCTAATTCCTCTCCAGTCAAATTATGACCCAGTAATATGACTTTTTGACCATTTTGATTAATTGTGCACCAATTTTCAAAGAATTACACTAAACTTGATTAAAATTAAGCTAATTAATCCAATTTAAGAGCTTAAGTAATAATTCCATAGATCTTATTGAATATCTCATTATTAGAAATTAATTTTGAATATCTATATCACCTAGTGACATCATCTATGGGGTGGCATCCATCAAGCCATAAGTGCATAAAATATCAGGATTATGGGTCACCCATGCCTAGTTAATGCCTCACATGCCTCTTTAATACTTATTTATCTTGAGGATATTTATGAGTTTAATTCCAAATATTAGGCTTATCCATAGCCACACATCTCAATCTTTAGATGGATGGTCATGGTTGATCCTGACCAATCTCAAAAATATATAAATGGAGAAGCCATGGATATGAATTTTAAGCTTGAATATTGCAAAGTTATAATGTTAAATTGTTTCCACAATCCTTTGAATTTGACCATTGATTTTGTTTTCAAGCTTCATTGATAGGCTAGTTTAGTGATTTGGAATCATGAGCCTAGGTTTTATGGAGTGTTCTTGAGATATTGGAGGAGCTTGCTACCTTTGTTGACAAAAACAAGGATGCTTGATCAAAGCAGAACATGATTTTGAGCCAAATGGATATGGTGAATCCATTTGGAAAGGTAATACGATGTTATTTTCTTTCATTTGTTTCTTGATATCCTTTATAATTCCTATAGGAATAGATAGGTTTAGTTAGTTCATTTTTTAATGCATTTTTCATGATTTCTTGACTAATGCTTAACTAACTTGCTTTGTAATCCTCTTTATAGTCAAGCATTTACCAAAGGGCCTTTATTTGATACCAATTTTTATAGGTACAATCCACTAAGAAGGGGGGTGAATCAGTGGTGGAAGATAATCTAATTCAATTTCTAAACCCTTGCAAATACTTAAGCATTTAATAAATCATTCATGTAGCATATAGATCAGTCATAGCAGTGAACAATAAACATAATGCAAGATCACATAGAAAACACAAGATCTATGTCAAAAATCCTATTATGGAATAAAACCTACTCTCAATCCTTCAAACACATGGACTAATATCCTATAATATGATCACAAACAAGAGATTGATCAAATCCTTCTAATCAGGAACCTTGGTCAAGTCCTTCTGGCCTAAGGCCTTTAGTGAAATAGTAGTTCCACAAGGAGCACCTACCCCTAAGATGATCAAGTCCTTTTGACCACTAGTTTTGTCAAGTCCTTTTGACCTACAACCCTGATTAAGTCCTTCTAACCAAATGTCTTTAGTGAAATGATATTTCACAAGGAGGAAATACCCCTAAGGAAGATCAAGTCTTTTAGACCCTCCTTGAGATGAACACTTCCACCTTAGAGATGATGTCTTCAACACTTTATGATGGACTTCTAATTATCTCATAACTATAAAAACTCTCTCTATAACTCATACAAGCCTCTCACATAGGCATGCCACAATTTCTCTCCTTCTTCACTTAAACATTCATCATATGCACCCTCAGATTTATTTTCACAACTTCAAACTAAAATAACATTATATTGTCCTTAGAAACATTACCTATATATCATAAACACAATCCTTAATCCCTTCAACTCATCAACCCAACAGCTGGGTACTCTCACTCTCCTCTGCTTTCCTTCGCTCTCCAACTCTCTCACATACCAATCTCTTCAAGTCTTTCACATAAGCTTAGAAACCATTTCATTTGGTTCCATAATTTATAGATCAATCATGAATTAATAAGATCATAATATTTACGTATTGGCCACAAAACATGCCTTCACCCTTAAGTCATCTCACATGGGTCACACTTAAGCACAGTCCACTTTCAAATAGGCCTAAGTCACTTTTAGGTCCTATGGAGACCCATTCATCTCTTTGACACTTATCTAAGAAAATTAAGAACATAGGAACACTTTCCAAATGCATGTAACAATTTCACATTATCTATATGTCTTCCTTAGGTGCCAAAATCCATCACATTACCCTTTTGCTTAAGCCCAAATCACTGAAACAACATTTTGTGCATACAGTCACCATGAACGAATATACAGTCACCTTAACTTTTTTTCATATAGAATGATTATTGATCACACCTCTTAAAACCACACATAGCATCCCCATGGCGTCTACAACACTCCCTAATATCTAATTCACTGTGAAACATCAAAACAACATATACATAAGCTCAATTACTCTTCTCAAGTCACTTGCAGAAAAAGAATTAAACCATAGTCAAATTTGAACCATAATATATTTGATTATACACACTTCTATATCTTCAAATAAATTAAAGTAGATGTACAATGGATTCCTCTTCATCTTTGCTTTTTATATCACCAGCAAATTCAACTTCTATCAAAACATAATGATAAAATATAGAGCTCTAGTTTTTCCCTATGTTTAATTCAAAAGGTCTCCATTAAACTCTAAACACAATGTTCACATCTCGTGTCCCCTCAAATTTAGATCAATCATACACCATTGATCTTGTTCGATCTTTAACACATAGACTACCAATGTCAAACATTAAACCTCAATCACTTTGACCTCATCTCATGTAATCTTAAAATGTTGACTCAATGCACTCTATTGATCTTTGTGCGTTAAATAGGTCTTTAACTATCAATGTTCACCATTGGATCAATTTGTATGAACATTTTCTTGCCATTAGATCCTTATCCTTTACTTTTGCTCAGTAATTAAATAATGTGTACCTATATTCATCTCATTACTTCCTAAATTCATGGAGCAACATGCAATGTCAATCTTGCTCAAAATTTAACTTATGCAGAAATGACTATGGGAACCTTGCTTATCTACCTAAGTATCCATTTTTATACCTTAATAACATATTTTTTGCTTAGACACATGATCTTAAATTTAGACCATATAATCTCCTCACATAGGAGAATCCATCCATATACTAAGCAGCTCTTAAAACCTTCACACGAGTGAGATATATTACCATTAAAATGCCTTCTCAAAATCTTATATCATAGAGCCAACTATGTCAAAACTTTCCTGGAAGGCCAAATTTGCTCATGCATATCTTTTGATGTGCTTCATCACATGATTTGAAATTAGGCTCAAAACAACTAGGATCAAAATTAAACAATCTCATATGATCAATTTCTCTTAACACCTTCACACATGCAAGATATAGCACCATCAAAATGCCTACTTAGATTTTCTTATCACACACAAATTTGGCTACGAAAAAACATAGTCAAACTGCCTGGGAACCCAACTTTGCATATGCATATATTTTGGTGTGTTTTATCGCATGATCTAAAAATTAGTTCAAAAAAACTAGGCATAAAAATGAACAAACCCATATGATCACATTATCTTTAAATGTCCATACATGTTAGATATGCCACCATAAAAATGATTACTTGGCTCTTCTTGCCACTTTGCAAATTTGTCTAAGTATGGGAAAACATTGTCAAAATGCCTGGGACCCTAAATTTACACCCATATATCTTTGACTATGTTAAGGTGCATGAACTAAGATTTATTTCATATCAACTAGGTATAATTTTTATGACAACCATATTACCAACTCCCCCTAAATCATCCACACACGGAAATGGTGATGTCAGCAAACTACCTACTCAGATTTTCAGCCACTAGACCCAAACTATCTAGATGAAAACTATGGACTACCAGATGAATTCCAATTATGCACACAAGCTCTCAAATCATAGATAACATAGTAGGGACCTATTTCACATGTCCCAATCACCATACACATCCCTAAACATCTCTAATTATACCAAAACTGAAGATCAACCAATCCTTCTTTAAGCATACTAGGACAAGCACATTACGCACTTTGTCATTGTTACTTAGGCTATCAAATCACTTCATCCACTCACCAAGACACCTCCATGACATCACTGACAACTCTCTAACATGAAATACATCTTATGAATCAATATCATGGGATGATTTCGTATAATGTTTCTCAATTTTTGTAACCTTATCTTGCAAAAAAATTATAGTTTATATAATATATTGCACATTTTGACCACTAAGGTTTAAATTTTGAGAAATCACCAAAAGGGATGAAAACACTTGTGTTAAAATAGGCATTGAAACTAGGTTGGGTTGAATTAATAATGGTTCTCATGGAATATGTAACAATAGGTGTATTGGTTTTAAGGAAGAATAGTCTAAAGACATAACCCTTGCCCCCACTAGATGTAGTATGTAATGTGTTTTCAAGGGGAGAGAGATAGGCATATGGGGATGTCCCATAGCTCTAATAGCATTATCAATAGATGAACATGATTATTCAACAATGCTTTTAGATTTTTAAGTTGTTAATATAGTATGTATTATCTTGTGAAGATATTTAGGAGTTGCAAAAATGTGCTCTCAAAATAATGCAATAAATTTAACTTGTTCTTAGTCAACTTGTTCATTTTCATTATCCTCATGTGTTTCATTATCTTTATGATCAGATATATCCTTTATAATAAATTTTTTAGTATGTGGTTCATTATCATTAATTTTACTCTCATTATTAGGAGAATTTGACATGGTATTTGCTCGAGACATTTTAGATGGCCCAAAGGGTATCTCAAGATAGTCAATAGGAATACCACATAATATAGGACTATGCCTAGGTTTCATACAAAAGATAGAACAAATCTAAATAAAAATAGTGAGTAGATAGCTTAGGAGGATGGAAACACTAGAACAAGCTAAGATTTGCATGGAAGAGTTAGAGATTGGGTTCACCAAATCTTTTACCCTTTTTGGGAAATTATTATCAAGGGTTAGTAGGAATAGAAATATTCAAGTGAAGTAAAATTATTCCTCAAAGAAGGCCAATTAAATAGTTTATTTGTGATATTCAATTTCAATGATAAATTATGAAAAATGCTAAATATATAAAGAACAATGTTAAATAGTATTTTGATTATGTATTCATGAAGAATAAACAATAAGCATGCATAGATAAATATGAGATGTACAAGTGTGGGAATAGGTTCTCGAATGTTAAATAATTAATTATTATATTTTTGAAATATTCTTTCAAGTTGTCTGGACACTTGTCAACCTTTGGACACTTGTTTCAATGCTACTATCTAAATCTTGATGTAATTTTCTTGTAAGTAATGTTAGTTGTATCAAAATGCAACCACCTAGGACTTTCTAGGTTTTTTTCACTTTTTGTTTGATGTATTTGGATCTCACGTGTAGGATCAATATCACTATTTGTACTCAACCCCTATCTCTCCACTTTATGTTAGGTTACCTTGCCAAAAATGGGTTAATGTGTTCATGGTGTTGAGTTGACCTCGAATACCCCTCTGTCAATGAGTGTTGCTTACATAGCCAATACTCCAAAGAAGGCCCCATACTTATGTAGTTATCTCCTATGTGTGGGAATGCCTGTGTACAACGGTGAATTATACTTTATGAATATGCATGTAGTGTTCTATCTTGATACTTGACAATTATGGCTCATGGGCTATCTTTTGAGTGTTTCATAGAATAACTACTTTTATGATTGATATGCAAATAGATATGAATAGGGTAGATTAACTTAGTTATGTTATTGATTTATTGATCTTGAATAGGTGTTTTATTGTAATTTTTATATGTCCAAATGAATTAACTTTGACTTGTGTTTATACGATCTATTTTGAAATAATCCTCATAAAAGGGTTAATGACATTATTAGGCCAATCTGTAAACATCAAAAGATTTGTAAATTTGAGTTTTTTTAGGGTAAGGACACTTACATTGATACCTAAAATCTGATATATCCTTCACTATCAGTTATATAACCTCAATGACTTTCCTCCATCCTAGACAATTGCATTGGAGTAGGGATAGTAGTGTCTACACTATTATCCTACCCTGAATGCAATTGTCCATGATGGAGGAAAGTTGTTGAGGTTCCATAATTGACAATGAAGGGCATATATCATATTTAAGGCATTATATGGTTACATGTGATCTAGATAATCAGAATAATCAATTTTGGACTAATAAATAATTAATTAGACCCAGTGAGGTGGCAAGTGTGAGTCTTTTGGTTGTAAATAAGGTCAAACTAAAGGGTGTATCCTTGAGATATCTTTGTCAAATGTACAAGACTAATTTAACATATAAATCCATATTTAAGCATCTACAAAATTTTAAAATAATTAAATTTATCTTTCTAAATTTATGCCTTCCACATGGCCATTGAGGATGAAAATTGAAATGAATTTCAATGCTTAATCTCGACATGAAACACCACAATAAATGCCATGGAAGGGAGATATTTTTGGGAGAGACATTGTAGGTGAAAAACTTAGTGCATAGTCTTTAGGTAAATCACAACCAAGTGTAACACCACATAGTAATCTAATGCATCTGAATGATTAACTTTTAGGTCTAACATAGCATTCTAGCACATATTTAACATCCACTCATGCTTAGACAAGACCAAAGCACCATTTCATTGGTTGAAACTCCATTATATACAGCACCATGCATGTCTGATTGAGATTCCACATACGTATGATGAAATATACAAAGAATGAAATGCCCTATGTCTACCAAAATTCACTACGTGCTATGTTATAGGTCTCTAATGCCAAAAATGTAGTCCAATGTAATTGAATGCAATCTACATAGCCAAAATGTAATCTTCTTCCTTCAAAATTCCAAAATCAATTCATATTTTTAATGAACTACTAATACAAGAATAAATAAAAATGTTTTTAAATAATTTTATTGGTTGAAAATGAAAAAATGGAGGATATTGAAAGGAGATAATAATGACAAATTTTGTGCTCTGATACCAATGTTAGGGCAGGAATAATGAAATGAGAAAAATGAGAATTCGGTGTAAACCAAAGTTAAATTCACATTAAATAATTGAAATATATTACAAAAATTATAGCCACAATATGGCTACTCATTTCACCTTCTATGAATATTATTCAAATTCCCTACATAGACAATTCATTTACCACTATGATGCAAAATCTCTCTATAAAATACACTTAAGATTATTGTATAATAATATTAAATCAGATTGGGACAATTATTTATAATATTCAAACATATTTTGGGAGCATATACATGGCATATATACTCCATTTTACACTCCAAAAGTGACATATTTCAAATCAATATAGATTCAGATACATTTGGGGGCATGTGCAAGGCACATGTACTCCATTCTATAGGACATATTCAATTGGTAATGATGCTAGTTCATGCACATAGGCATTGTTTCATATTTTAATTGGGCATGATGCTAGTTCATGCACATATCCACTATTTCATAGTTTAGTTGGGCATGACGTTGTTACATACACATTATGATAGATTTTAGTTAGCACCAATTTAGTGGGGCATGATGTTTTTTCATGCACATATACACATTTCACCTTTGTACTTATTTTTCAAGTATTTTATAGTCTTCAAGTGTATAAAAAACTCGAATCTATTAGTTCATTTGCATAAGTTAATTCATGATTTTTTAGGTAATTTACATTGAGGTTCAATGATGATCAATAGCCATGGCATTACCCATAGTGAACTCATAGTGTGGTTCTCAGCTTATCATCTTAGGGTTACAAAATCACTATTGGATTAGTTACATGTGAGCTAGGGCATTCATCTTCTAATCCATTGCTCTTGCCTTAGTTAAATTTCAAATTTGAAATTTATCACCCTTAATTTTACCATGTTCTCCATGTGCTTTAGCAAGGAATTAAAATTCTTCAATGCTTCCACAAATAGCCATCATCCCCAACAAGTTATAGGGCAACATGGTTTACTCACATAAAGTGTACTCCTTCATTGATCAAATTTTCAATTTTCAAGTACAATTCAAATTTCAAATTTAATTTTATTTATATTGACTATTACATTTTCATTGCAGGTTATACTTGGAGAAGCTTGCACATTTGGAGCCTCTTCCAAAAGGCAAAGTGTGTTGTAAAATCATGTATATCTTCATCCTTTTACTCTAGTAATTTCATTTTATTTTAATATTTTAAGAAAAGGGGGGAATTTATAGACACTAAAATATTATATTTGGCACATGTAAATTTCAATCTTGACTTACACTTATCCTTCATGACTTGTGTATTTCCAAATAGATCTCGTTCACCATTACTACACACCTACATGCTAGTTATGAGCTTAATCCATTCCAACTTGATATCATCCACATATAAGAACATTCAATTTTGTGCTAAATCAGATAAATATCCTACTCAAACATTTATAGAATACCACATTTACATTTTTGTCACCAAGATAGTAATGCCAGAATTAAACAATAACATCGATGTTAATGCCAAAGGTTAACATTACCATATTTTACCTTGAAACTATTTTTTTTTAAATCAATCCCTTCCCATAGTTCAACCCATTCACCTAGCTTGTCAGTGGCACAAGAAAATACCCAATTGAGCACATAGAAATACAAATCAAGGTCAAGCTTATTCACAATTTTGAATTCTCAAGTACCTATCAAGTACAATACTACAATTGATAAAACATTCCCTATTCTTAGTAAATTATAAATCAATCACTATAATCAATCAATAGTTTAGTTTGAAACACATCAAGACAAGGCAAGTGCTAATGTTGTCAAGGTCAAAACCATATTTCTAGGTGTATTCATATAATGAAAGAGCACAATTGGACAATAACACTAAGGGGAATAACTGTGTGTGGTTGACTTCCCTCTTCATAGTATAGGATATGTAGGTAGTTGTCAGTCATCAATAGAGGCGATTAGGGTCAGATTATCCCAATTACACTTCCTCACTTTTCATAAGTTTTCATCCTTCAAAAATGGACCTAGTATTTTAAGGAGAATAAAGCTGATTTTTAGACTTGTGAATGTAATCAAAGGTTAAAAATTACACATACATAGACATATCAGGTAGGCACATTTCACTATATGGTCACAAAGAGATAAATTTTCCCAAGATAATAACATCAACCTCAATCACCACCATCGATGTTTATGTCCAGGCCTGATAATACCATCCCTACAGACATAGAGACACAATTTCAAATCTAGATGAATCACAAGCCTACTTCTATTCTATTTCCAATGTTAAAACACAATCACGGTGAATTAGTCAGATAGTAAAGATAAGTATCTTGATCTCATTAGTGGTTTCCATAAATAGAAATTTTCATTATCAAATCCATTTCAACTAGTTACATTCATAATTATGTTTGGTTTCCATATATTAAAATATGAATGAAGTATTCCAATTTATCTTATTATGATTCATACTAATATAAAAATAGGGTAAATAATTACATCAATTTTTAAATTAAATACATGAATCAAAAAAAAATTATATATTGAAAGAAGACATGTAGTCTTTCTAACATGATCACAGGGTCACAAAGTTCTAAAGTATAAAACTCAAAAGTGAAAATTAATCTGGTGGATCTATGGAAATTATAATTTTTGGTTTAAATATATTATCAAGTTTATTCACAAGGATCTCAAGTAAAACATAATGTGTGAACCTTAGAACAAAATTGGTATGAAAGTGGTCACCACATATTAAAATGGGAAACTCTTGAGGGTGCATAAAGACATAGGGATATGGTGTGAGATAAAATTTTGTCATGACAAAACCAGGTCTTAAATACACTATGAAAAACCTCATAAGACTAATTTTGAGGAAGAAATTAAATTTATCTTACTCATCCTTCTGATTTGGTTCACATATTCTTGTCTTAATTTTAGATAGGTGGGTCTCCATTCCTTTTAAATAGGAATGGACTATGATGGTCACAAAAATTTCTTCATCTACATCCACAATAGCCTATTATACAACTTACACAATTTCAACCTATGAAGGGTAATGAAATGCAAATGATTGACTTTCCTCAACAAATAATTCTCCAATGTTTGTTACATTAGAAATCTATTCGAGTTTAGTAAATGTTACCTAGTATGGCACATCCTATGATAGTTATACATAAACCTTGTGAGTTTGTTCCACAAAAATCACTTAGTCGTTACCATAACATAAAATAGAGTACACATGTTACTATGGCTATTAGAGCTACACATTTCATACATAATCATATTGGCTATGATGATGATATTGTATATTTTACAGTGCATGATCATTTATCTTATTCAGAAAAAGATATATATGTTACTCATCACCCACAATGTTGACATTCACACCAATCAATCTAGGACCTTCACTTGAGCATCCCATTGATGGGATAATAGGTTAGTTATAACATAATTCAATTAAAATTTCAAAAATATAAAAAAATAAGGATATTCAAAAAAATACAAAACTAGGACCTATGCATGACATGCTTCATTGGTGAAAATAAATTGATTGATGTTATTCAACATATAAATGGTGAATTACATATCCATTTTATATGCACATGATTTTCAAGGTATACATGAGTGGGATGCAAGGCATATAGGTTACATATGATACGTAGACATATAAATGTGAGACATTACTTACACCCATGGGAAACCTTTCTACATTGGGGGTAATCCTGCACTATGGGCATTTTCATACATTCTTGGGTCATATATTTATATATTGGTCCATTGATCATAGTGTATTATTAGACAATAGTTTTTATTATTCATACTATATAGAGTGTTATTTCCCATGGATATTTGCTTGCTATACTATATGATGATGTTAATTAATTATGTAGACTAACATTGCTTACTCCATGAATGATTGATATTGATGACTATGACATGGCTTGATCATAGATGTTTTATATATTGATTATTCTAATGCATTGATTGTGTGTTATCACATCATGTGTTAGTTGTATCAAAGTATCCTCTAGTATAATTCAAGGACATGAAATTTCTATGTTGAGTTAAAATCATATCATGTTTTGGATGTTTGTGTGCTTCTTGATCATGATATTGTATTCATGTGCTTGTGTGTGTGCATGGTTACATATATGATTGTTATTATGCGTTTGGTGTCATGATTTATATCACACATATGTATATTGTTTTTTATGCCATGATTTATACCATACATATACCATGTACTCTTATCATTGCATGCCTAATTGATATATCTATTACATATTGACATTTGTATGCCCATTGACTTGGGTTACATGTTTTATATGTGCTTACATGATAAAATATTTTTATGATGACATATCTAATCATGTGTATATGCATACTTTAAATGATTATATTTTTATTTATAACACATGATACACAAAATTATTTATTTTTAAATTATGATTCACAAGCTTCATCCCTTATATTAAAATGGTGCCATACATTTGGTTTAATTTAGAGATTTGAGTCATAACAGATAGATAGTTCACATTGTGAGATAGATTATGTGATTTATATGGTTTAGATTGAGTATATGAAGACACATTTGGGGAATTATATATGATGGTGAGTAATATTTAAGGCATTATATTAAATTATGATAGGCATACGATGGCATTCTATATCACTTTGAGTGACAGATGAATCAGGTTGGGGTATGGACTTTGTCATGAAAACACTTTATTACTTTATATATTGTGGATAAATTGTGAATTATGGTACTATGTAAGCACCTTGGGTCTATATTCCATTTGAATAATTCTATCCTTTTACATATTAACTTGTTTCAAGGTTTCACTTTTACATAATAAACATATTTTAGGATTCTACCTTTTACATGTAAACTTGCATCAGGGTTCAACTTAGACACAGAAACTTAGTTTTGAGGTTTTAAAAAATAATTACTATGATATTTAGAGTAATTCCATTTAGGTTTTTTCAATTTATATCACTCCTTATCTAGTGTTATTTGATTCATTTACACCCCTCAAACTCATTTTTTCAGCAGTTGTATTTCCTTAGGGCATGATCACCCATAGTAATCTCCAAAAAAAATTAAATAAATGGAAACTTAGTTCACATACCCTTAGGTGTATTTATTCCTTATTTTTAAATTTCATCATGATTTAATGATCGATACTATTTCAAATTTATTATCTTGAGAATACATTGATCTATACATGCTTTTTTACAAGTTTTGCATGGAGCAAAGGGAAAATTCAAGGCGTATTTGTCAACACCAAATATGGATATCACAGGTACCAAATTTATTATTTTATCCTTTTAATTAAGTATTTTCAATATTAGATTTTAAAAAGGGCATATTCAGACACCTAAATTTGGTATTAGGCACTTTTGAAACATCAAATTTGACACATTTTCACATACTTAGACATTATGTACACATTTGACTCTTGTGCACACTTTTCCTTTATGTGTTTACCCACCTATTATCTTTGCAAAATATATTCACCAAATATACATATTTTGTATCATCCTAATCTATACAAGAAAATTCTATAGTACTAAATAGAGCTTCTCTTTATCTCACATCATTGATATACACTCCCAGGATAATATTGGTAACGTTTGGACAATTATGATTACTGTAGGTGTATGCCTCTATCGGTAGTGTCTAGGAACTCTTAAAAACTATCTTTAAAATTGGTAAGTATCCATTAGGTTGGCCTATACATTTTTCATGGGTCAATCATATTGGGAAATAAAGAAAATTTAGCTATAAATGCAAATCAACCCTAAGGTTATACTCATCTTGGCAAGTCCTAAAAACCTAAGAAATCAATTGGGACGCTCTTGAGATATCATCATAAAGGCATACATATATGAAAACTCCTCAAACTAGCAGCCCTAAAGCTAAGTTTGAACACACATGAAATTCAAAGTTGTATGGTGCCAAGTGTTAAAAATCCAAACATTACATTGCATCTTATATTGATCACAATGTTGTACACACATACTTAAGTGGGAGAAGTACATGTAGTTTGAGCCCTATTTTTAGAATTTTAATTGTAATGGATTGGTTAATGTTTTCCAACCTAAAATATTAACCCTTTTTAGGATAACTATGATTTACACTGAAAGGGAGGGAAAATTGGTACCAAAACCTAGAACTAAAGGAAATTGTACACACAGGAAGCATCTATAAGTGTAAGGACAATACCAATTGATGCAGGTATTGAAATTTATCAATAGTGTCTAGGTAGGTTTTGAACCACTATTTTTTTATCTGAGTGGTAATTACACACATACAAATCAATTAAAAACATAGAGATATACTATATGAGTGATAAAATACAAATATGTTTGTGTCCACTTTTACCCTTTTGCTCTGTCAATTCTAAATCGAAACAGTGAAATATTTATCTATCCATTTCAATTCAAATTTGTATGTTATTGATATATTTTAACAATATGAATTATATATGGTATTACACTATTTTAGGTCCCCCTAATCTAAAATAATTTAAAAACTCTATAGGAACATGCTCTAAAATATCCTTTGATAAGTGATTTTAAATAACTTTCTCTTTAACTGATTTTTGAGATACAAACTTAAGATCAAACTCCATAAGTAACATGTCCCATTTGGATATTATTCCTAATAAATATGGCTTAGACATAACTTACTTTAAAGAATCAACCTTAGTAATGACATGTTTTATTTTTAAGAATATAGTGTCTATGTGTTTGTATTGCAAAGAAAACATCCTAGCATAGCTTTACCATTGAGTTCTATTTTTCCTCATAATCCCCTAAAGATATATTGATGTAATAAATTGATCTCTTTATTGTCATCATCATTTTTTACAATAAAATATCCCAAAGCATGTGATGTCGCATTAATGCCTAACAATGTTATTTTATCTAGAATAAGTGACATCATAACATGAGGGTCGGATAGATATGCCTTAACTGAATCAAATGATTTATAACATTTCTCATTCATTCAAAGTTTACATTTTTCCTTGATCTAGCAAACGGTTTTGTCTTATTGGTAAGTTGAACAATAATCCTCCAATAAGATTATTTTTTTCCATGAAATTTTCATATTTTTTAAGAATCTTAAGAGGCATATCAATTATAGTTTTTAATTTCTTTGATAAAATTTTAAACTTATTATGGAGATTATGAAACCTAACAATTAACTAAAAGTCACACAAAAAACACATTTCTTGGGATTTAGTTGCACTTTGTATTGTCTTAGTCTTTCAAATACATTCATTGATTTATGCACATTATTTTCTCTTTTTTTATTTATACAATATGTTATCTACATGATTATCTAATATTTCATGCATGTAATTATGAAATATTTGATTATAACTGAAAAGTGCATCCATAAAATAAAGCGTCTCATGCCTAGTCATAGACTCAATAATCAAATCAATATTGGTCAATAATATTTCATCCTTAGGCTATACTTTGTTATCTCAAAATTATGTGAAAATTATAATGTCCCCAATTGATTATCAAATGTTACAATTCTATAAATCCAATTAGAATAATCAATAGGTCTAATAAAAGCAACATCAAGCAATTTTTAGATTTCCTTCTTAACCAATAAAGCTACTTTAGGATGTATCTTTCTAAACTTTTAATTTACAATTTTGGCATTAAGATTTCCAACAATATTATGCATTGTGATAGATGTATATATAATTGGGTGTATCAACATACGATCATGCAATAATATCTTAATATTCTATTAACAACTCTATATATATATATATATATATATATATATATATATATATATATATATATATATATATATATATATATATATATATCCTTTCAACAATGAGGCACCTAATTCAAAATCATGTGTGTGTCACTAGTGCCAATATTAATATCATTTTTATCTCCATTAAATAAGGTTGATCTATCATCCACATAAAGATAACTAGGTAAAGCATCCAAATTATCTAGTTTAATCTCTTCATCTCTATCTAATAGCTCACTTTCCCTAAAATACGAATAGTTACAATGTAAAAAGGAATTTATTTGTATGATGATACATAGGTAAGTCTAAATTAGTTACCAATATTATTTTATAGGTTCGTCACTATAAAATGTGTCAAGAGATGTTATCTTATATGATGAATTACAATAAATAAATTAAAGGTATATGACTAAACAATTAAAAAATTAAAGAGTGTATCTTATATGATGTTTTCTTATTCCATCAAATAATATAAACAATTGATTCGATATATGCATAATGTTTTACATTTATTAAGAATGTTTTTTTTCTTGAATTAATCATGAAGATATTCTTTTGTGATAATTATCTCATGATTATGAGATCCTAAGTATCATTGTCTTCTTTTGTGATAATACTCTCATGATTAGGAGCTTCTAAGTATACATTATTTGCATTAAACTTTATCATTTTCTTCAATCATTGATTTATTGTTAATATATCCAATTTGTTGTTTATCTTTATGAGAAATAGGAAGAATAGTTTATATTATACCTTTCTCAATTTCCATAGGCCTTAAAAAATATAGCCCATTTGTTTTGCACATTCATTCCAAATCCATACTTCTCATATCTATGGTATTTCTAAATAGTGATCTTTTCTTTCGAATGTATAATCTCTCAATCTCTCAAAGTTGTTACACCAACACCAAATGCTCTTAATTTTAAAAATTCTATCCACTCAACTCATTCTATTCAAAACCAATTTTAATGTATGTTTTAGGGTTATCATGATGTTTTGTATTTTTATTATATTTTGAATTTGAAATGATGATTGTTTGAAATTAGGGGTAGGGCTCGAACCTATGATCTATGGATGTAAATTATTATTATTACTTGAAAAGTTTTTAATAATATTATTTTATAGATAAAAATACAAAATGTGTATGGAAATCCCCATCCAAACCCTCTTAAGTAGAGTATTGGGAGCTACAAACTCCAATATCATTCCTTGTATGTGTAAATCCATGACAAATTATCAAACCAGAATCCTTGCAAAAGAGAATGTGCAAGGACGGAAGAAGTTGCTAGTTTTATTTTAGGAAGCATTTCAAATTTTAGGGATCTACACCAAGCCATTTTTAATGACCAGATTTATAGCAACATTGAAGTCCTTGTGACTGATAAGCTTAGTAAACCCTTCTACACCTCTTATGTTTATAATAAAAGGTAATTACAACCACAATGCTAGTTTGGTGAATGAAATTCCTTGTTTCCCAAAAACCACAAAGCAATTTAATATTCCATTTACATTATATATTGAAAAAAATTGTACCTATTGAGTTTTGACCTTGTCATCAAGTTCAAGAGAAAAATAAGCCTTGTATATGATGCTTTAGTTAAAAAAATTGAATATGGGTCAAGTCTCACCTTACAATTGAGAAGTTCTTGACTAGACTTTAGATTTTACTGTGGTGACAATAATTAATTCTTAAAATTATTGCTTCTTAGATTAATTCTATTATATGCCCTTTTTTTGTGCTCAAATAAAGACAAACACATAGACTATAATTACAAAGTTAACATCTAAGGGATTGAGATGTAATCCAAGTTTGAATCCCCTTACCATGATGAAATAACCCATAACCTCATCCAATATTTAGAAATGTTTCAGTTTAACAAAATTGGGTAGAAAATATTTTGACTAGGGTTTAAAATCATAAGGATATGTTATGGTTTGGGTATATTAAACTGAGGGGAATTCAAATGTAATCAGTGCCATTAAAGCATCTCATAACCTTCACGCACAATTCACCAAGCCAAAATAAAATTAGAATTGGTATAAATTTGTGACTCTCTGTGGGCAAAATACTCATTATTTCCTATTGTTGGTAATAGTTTTAAGAATGTTTTCAGGAGGACTAGCCCATATTCAAGTTAAACATATTCTTGATGAGCTTATTTATAGTTAATATTAAAATTTACCCCAACATCATTTATGTGTGAAATCAAATGCTTTGAATTCAATGTTTAATGGATTATGAACGATTTTGAAATAAATGAATTTGGAGTTTTGAGATGCTTATTAGGGATGTTAGATGTCACATGCATTTTGAGAGGTTTATATGGTATTTTTTTGCATTTTACAGTAGCACTATTTCTATAAAGTAGTTATTTTGGTGGATTTATTCACATGCCTTCAACATAACTTTGGATGTGAAACTTGTGTCTACATAGTTTTCATAATGGATTCCTCTTTGGGAACTACATATGAGTTATTTCCAAGCAAGTAACATTTAACATTTAAAGAAAATTGTATTGTACAATAATTTTTCACACCAAATACCACTAACATTATGATGTTACTAATACTTTTTGATAATATCCATTGGAGTATCATTTTATCTAATACATTGCAATGGATTTGACCGTTCACAAATTTGGGCCATAACTAGAATAAAGATACATCTTATATAATGCAATCATTATATAAAATAATCTTGTTCTCAATATCCTATATGTTAGTCCCATACTATATCATACACCATATTAATTCCTAATGAAATATTTAAGATTAATTCATGTCATACATGATTTTCATTTCCATTAATATAGGATTTCATGTTGGATTTAATAAGTTTTTAGTTATATTTCAAAGGGTTAGATAATTATAATGTGTAGAGAAATATTTTATTTAATTAAAATGTAAACATCCCTATAATTGTATGCTAAGAATCAAGTGCTTTTTGGCCTTGTTATTATTTCCTTTCATTAGGTAGATTACCATAGAGTGCCTTCAAGATTTGGGATTCCGCACTTCCAGTGCTCTTGTCAAGATTAGAGAAGACAAGGCATGGTGGTTCAGTATTATTAGACACATTACAAATTGGATAGCGATAGTAAGTATCACCATTTTTGTGACATCACCATGGCCTATAATCCATTTTTTCACTTACTATTTTACACATAAAATATATAAACTATGGAAACTACACATTGATTCAAATCATATAAACTATAGCATTAAACACACTAATTTGAAATAATACAAAGTAATAGATAATGCAATTACCCATTTTATAAATTTCAAATCAAGATATGGATAATGTACTTAGCTAATTTGTCCTGCCTATTACTCATAAAATTCATCACTAAACTTATAAATGATTTATGTGTGCTTCATCAATGGCTTAGGTTGGAAATTGTGGCTGAAAACCTGTTTGGATGATGTGGTCAAATTCAAACACTTATGGAAACTGAAATAGTTAGGTTTTATTGTAAATGCCTATGCACATGATGGGTGTCTCATATCTTTGTAATCCTTTTGCTTGATGTTATAATGTGATCCTATGTATGCACACCTCTCCAATCCTCCATTTGAATTCTTTATTTTTCTCTTTTGTCTAAATTCTAATTGTGGTTTTTGACCATAAGGGTTAGTATTAGTGGGTTGAGTTAAACCCAACCACTACCTACTAAATGGTTGAACAATGCCAACATTCCAATACTATGAAGAGGGCTCAAATTGTATGTAGTTCTCCCACTTATGTTTTTATATGCAACATTTTGAATAATCTAGAATGAAATGCTATGTTTTGACCTTTGATACATGGTACCATGTAAATTTGACTTTGTGTATTTATATTTCACTCTAGGGATATTTTTTGAATATTTGAGATGTGTGTTTGCCTTTTTATAATATTCCAAGAGAGTGTTAGGCGTTTATCAAATGATGTTCAAGTGTCTTAAGTGAATAATAAATAGACTTAGGGGTGATTTGTATTTACAGATGACTCTATTAATTCCCAATATGACTGACCTATGAAACATTTCTAGGAAGACCTAATGGATATGTCCCAATTTGAAAAATAGTCATTGAAATATCTTAGACACTACTAGTAGACGGAGATATTTATTGTAATTAGATCTATTCGGGTTTATAGGTATTATCCTAGGAGTGTAAAATAGGGATTTGAAATATTAAAATTCTCTATATAGGATGTTTGGAGGTTCTTGTATAGACTCAACTAATCTTAAATAAATGTATCTAGAGAATAGATGTGGCTGACAATAGATGGGTAGACTAGTAGAAGGAAAGTGTGCTCAATATACAGATATATGCATAATGTCCAAGTGTGTCAAAGTATGTCAAATTTAATGTTTCCAAAATTCCAATGACCACATTTAGGTATATATAGGTGCCTCCCTTTTAATATAGTATTTTAAATGTTAAATAAAAGTATTAAAGATGGAAACTTGATACTTGTGAGAAATGTGTTTAGTGTCAAGAGGTATGATCAAAATGTGTCATTTGTTAATGCAAAACCTACAAGAAACATGTATATATTAATGTTTCCTCATAGTAAGATATATAAAATAATTTGAATCATTGAAAATTTTGAAATTAAAAAGCTAAGGAATGAATACACCTAATAATATGCAAACTAAGATAGCACTTATTAAACTTGACTAAATTATTCATGAGGTGATGATGCCCTAAGGTGATGTAATTGTAACTATTAATATTGCAAAGGTTGTGTTATAAATTGAGTGACATATAACCTCAAGCACACTAAATTGGATAATAAAATACCATTTTTAGAACACCACAATATTGTTCATATGTAAAAGGATCAACCATTCTAAACAGATATAAAACCAAAGTGTTCACGTATTTACCATCGTTGCCCATCATTATATCATTCTTCAAATAATATAAAATAAAATTACTATAGATGGATGAAATATCCATGCCCCAAAGTGATCCAATTATCCCTCAAAATGATGTAGAATACCAAAATCTACCCCAAAATGTTGACAATGGAATGTCTCAATTATTCCTCAAAATCACAAAAAAAGTCTCAATCTATTGAATTTGACCTATTTAAACATATAGTTTATCTTAGAATGTGAAAATTTATATCTTACATGTCTAAACATATGAAATAATCCCATTGCATGCCCCCCTTTTGATATGAGGGATAAATCCTACAAATCACTTGTCTCAAAAAAAAAGAGTTTGTGCATCATATAGTGTTATACATAATTTTACAATCATGTGGATTATATGTACAAACATCATAAGATATGTCCTCATAAATATGTTAAACACTATAAGAATGTATGAAACATGTAATTCAAGACAAAAGTATTTTTTTATTCACATATAAAATATGGTCATCATAATTCATTTGAAAAATATTTTTTAGATGTAGTTAGATATGTCAATAAAGCACACAGTAATATATGCATGATATAAATCATGACAACATCAAATAGAAATAGATATCATGTAGTATAAATGTTCTTGATAGAAGTCACAATACCAAGTGCATATTAATAGTTAATTTGTTCCATATACATATGTCTAAATGTATGTAAATATGCATACACATGCAACATCATAGTGAATAACTCCTAAGAACATAATTGTCAAAAATGTGACTTGACTCTGAGCTAGCATGGACTAAAGAATCCTCTAACATAGTTGACACATGACACGACAAGATAGTCAATATTCCCATAAAAATTAGAACATGTAGCATAGAACATAATAATGATCAAGCAATGTCATAATCATCAGCATTAAATAAGCATAAAGTAAAAAATGTTAGTTTGCATAATCAATCAATGTACCATCTAGTATAGAAATCATGATATCTATAGGAAGTAGGACTCTAAAATGCATGAATAATATCAAGTCATGTATAAAAAATATAAGTAGCTCAATACAATTATTGTAAGACATATAAATATAAAACTTGAAAAGTGAAATAATATGCCCCCAGCATGGGCATGCCCCCGTATTTGGAAAGGTTACTAGTGGGTGTGATAAATTCCATGCATCTATATGTCCATGTTTCATATGTAATATGTATATCCTACATCTAACTCATGTATACTATGAAAATCATGTGGGTATAAAATGGATATATAATTCCCTATGTATATGATAAATGACATAAAAAAAACTATGTATTATTCAAGCAAGTCATGTATCAGTCTATTTTTTAATTTTTGAATATTTTAATATTTTTTCACTTTTTGGATATCTAAGTTTTGTAAGTTTTAAAATATATAAATGAATAATAACTTAGTAAATGAATCAAGTCCAGGGAGAAAGGCTGTGATATAAAATAACATAAGGGATATAAGTAGTCAATAGCATGTCTCAACACATAATGTTCACCAAGTGTAATATCAAATCAATGTCAAAAAGGCAAATGGCATGTCTTCATTATATGGAAAAGTTATATATCAAGTGTAATATAAAATCAATTTCAATAAGGCAAATGATATGCCTTAGGTGTAAGGTAAAGTCATGTCTTGAATAAGGATGTAATAGAACTCATATTAGGTGCATGTCACTAGTGGGAAAGAGTTAGTGTGCAAATGTCATAAAATGTGTAGGCATAGAATATTTGTGGTCATGTAAGCTCAATGTGTACCATAAAAAAGTAAGCATAAATATTTAATATGTATAGTGGGTAAGTAGTATGTCACATAGAGGTGTATCATGCCTCAAATAATGGAAACTAGGATCAGACTATTGTAAATGATGTATGTGTATATGTCATCGTAGGATAACTAGCATGAATGTTGAGATTAAGACAAGAAATTAAGAGGCAAGGGCCAATAAACCATGATAATCAAGTCAAATTAAGGGATATAAGAATGATCAAATAAACCACATATGTACATGTCCATATAGAATAATGGGGAAATTAATAAGTCAACTCAGAAAAAAGTGATCAAGAAAATAATAAGAAACTTGAATGGAAACTGAGATTAGACTATTATAAAGGATGTATGTGTATGTGTCATCATAGGATAGCTAGCATGAATGTTGAGATTAATACAATAAATTAAAAGTTAAGGTCCAAAAAAACATGGTAATCAAGTGAAAGTAAGGGCAAGAAGAATTATTAAAGTAACCACATATGTACACGTCCATATAGAAGAATGGGCAAATGAATAAGTCAACTAAGAAAAAGGTGATCAAAAAAATAATAAGAAACCATGTATAGTAAATTGTGTCAAAATTAACCTAATGTCCAATTAATGGGATACTTAAGTGGATGTCCTATATACATCAGTACAAATGTCACATGTTGAGGTGTAGCATGTATATTTATATTATAATCTAAAAAGTAGTCGTGAGTTGTAGAATATCTAGAATCCACAATATAATTGAAATAATTATGTATGTATTATGTAGGTCTAATATTCAAAGTATCATGTGGACTCTAGTGTAAGTTAGGAGAATGCATTGGTGTTATTTATATAACATGCTCACAAGGTTGATGTAAGATTATTGTGAGATGTGATGAACTAGATAATATATGTTGAACTTGAATAGTGCGCTTACATAGAGAATGTTTGAGAATTGATAGTCTATGAAAATCAATCACTTGTCACTATAATGGAATTTACATGCATTGTCTATAGAGGTAGAACATGTGCAAGTTGTACAATAGGTTATTTTATAATTATAGTGGGAAATGTCTCAAGCTAGATAGGGTACTTATATGTAACACCCAGAATTTTAACCACTTTTTCATTATGAATATACTTCAAACATAAATTGAATGAGGTTGAGTTGCACATATCTTAATGGTTTTACTAATAGTAATTGAAATGTGCCAGTGTTGGAAAAATTAAGAATCAAGTAGAAATAAATTTAGGTCCTACCTTAAGTGGTAAGACAATCTACCCAAGAGGGATTTTTCATTGTTAATCGAATCCCATTACTATGTATGTCATACCAATCATGTGTGTGTGTGTGTGTGTGTGTGTGTGTGTGTGTGTGTGTGTGTGTGTGTGTGTGTGTGTGTGTGTGTGTGTGTGTGTTTGTGTACCCAATACTAGTATGTAATTACATCATGCATATATTTTTCACTCAACCCATTTTCCACCATAACACCCTGTATAGTATGTGAGTCAAATATATTCACATATGAATTAAGATGCATTTGTAGAATCATTATCTATAATATCATGGTCCTCAAATGTAATCATATGTCATATTACTTACATATTTTTAAGTGTAACAATAAAACCATCTATAGGATGAGCCTACCAAGGTTCACTTTAAGAGGTCGTGATAGAAATCCCTAGGTTTGTTTAATTGAATCAGATTTATTACCTTCCCAAATCAGAGTGTGCAGAGGAGGTGGAAAATATCCCTATTTATTTTCCATGATACTATGTTGTCATGCAACCACATATTGTTGAGTGACTTCAACCTATCAGGAGATATTATGCCATTGAGTGTCATTATATTAGTAGATGGCATTATGCTTCTAGGTGTCATTATGTTTTTTAGTGGTAGTATGCCATTAGGTAGTAATATGGTGTTTGGTGACATCAAGCTATTAGGTGGTAGCATAAGGCCAAGCAGTAACATAATGCTACCCAGTAGCATGGTTTTTCTTGATAGTTTGCCATTGGGTGACATATTTTTACTACACAACATTATGCCCCCAAGTGGTAGTATGGTGTTGTGCAGTAACATACTATTGTGTGACAACATACTGTCACATGATAACATACTATCATGTAGTAGCATCATATTGTCTCTCAAAATCTTACTTACTCATAACCACATGTTTCCATTACCCATAAACATGTTACCATGTGATACTAGGCTATCACATGGTGTTATGCTAGTGCATAACATTATGCTTCCACATGTTGTTATGCTATCGAGTAACCTACCATTGAGAAATAATGTGCCCCACTTCTCATGGTCATACCAACCAGTAACTTTGGTTCCCATCCTTACTTATAAATACCCCTATAGTACCCTCATTTTCACACTTTGTTTTAAAAAAATCTCATCCTACCTACTTTAAGCTTGAGTTTTTCAAGCTTTACCTACCTAATTCAATTCTACACTAAACTTTCAAGGGCTTCCACATCCACAGAAACTCATAGCCAATCAGGGGGGATCCACAACTATATTTTCAAAAATCTATTATGTTTATATTTCATCTAGATAGTGGAGCAGCCAAAATCTTATGTTGACTGGATTGATCAATGTGAGCTTAGAAGCCTAGTGCAGATGCCGCAATATGATATGACAATCAACAACAACCTATTATAATCTCTGGTTGCCTATTTTAACTGAAGTGAGTTGGTTTTATGTCCACTTTAAAAATAAAATAATATCATTTAGCACCTATACATTAGATATCCATAATTTAGCAAGTCTTTCACATTGTAATGCAAGTCCTATTAACACCAAGGTTATCTTATCTGACATCGATAAAAATTACTTGGAGTTAATCTACAATGTGGCCATTGACCCAGTTGCTAAGTGATAAATTTATTAATAAAATTAAAATTTTAAATTATACCTAAATCATTTATTATAAATAGTTTGGTTTCCTAATTTCAATTGCATGTTTTCTATTTTCATTACAGATAGTCAAAATCGAAGGGGGTTCCCTGTTGAAAAAATCACCAATCCATTTATCAAATCTATTGTCCATTTTTTTCAAGTGAGAATTGTTTTGTAGGGAAGACCATTAGGCATTCCTTTTTGGGTTGTTTACTATATTCTTTGTTCTTTGTCGAGTGTTGTATGTGACTGGTGGATATTTATATACAAAAATATTAGGACAGAGTTGAATTTTGCATTTTTAAAGAACACTTTCACCATTTCATCTTCCAACTACATTCTAGCCTTGTATTTTGAGGCCTTATATGAAATCCACAATACTACAATTCCCACTGCCCTCTATCAAAAGATGAAAGCTAATGCTTTATATATCGAGGAACAAGAGGTAAGTTTAGTTTTCCTAAGTCTCATTTTCTTGTTTTATATATATATTTCAAATTTTAACATTTTTTAGCTTGTTATTTGTTTCAAGTGAGAGTGTGTGCTTATGACACAAGAAAATAGGTAGTAACTCAAGGTTGACATGCTCCAGAGGGATCTAGTGATACCCAGTCCATGGAGTCTTCATTCAATTCATTTCAAATTGTGAAATGCCCAAGAACTGATTCTATTTCATATTTGCTTCCAGGTTCCCCCAAATTTCCTTTAATGTTTTTACTTGTAGTATTCAATGGGAAAAAATAATTTTCATATTGGTTTTTTTTTTGCAGTTGACTCTCAAAATATTTTCGTTGAGGATTTTTCCACACAACACAATCAATGTTTGCCATTATAACTTTATTTTTTATTTGAAGTTTGTTAGAATTTGCTAGTTAATTAACTGGATAATTTACTTATTTCACAGGTAAAACCACCAATGTCTCTCCCACAAGCACAATGAGATGGCAAGAGCCAACTCCCACAAGGACAACAAGAGGGGAAGAGGCAACTCCATCAAGGATAATTAGAATGAAAGAGGAAGCATTAATTTTATGTTTTCAAATTTATCAGTTTTGTATTAAAAAAATTATAGTCTACCCAACATTTGTTAGGAGATCGAGAAGTATACCACCACCCCTACCACCCATCCAGATTCAGAGAAGAGGAAAGAACATCTTCCTCACTACACAAAGTAGAAGAACATTGTAAATTTATGATTCCCCAAATTTCTCTATTGGTGACCTTTTGAGTGCATAGGGTCTTACATGTTTGTAGCATATTGATCTAGAAGAAGAGTTTTTTGGGATTAAAAGCAGGCCCTCGATACTTGGTGGATTCAATCCACATGATTTTATTCAATTTGATAATGTGCCTTCATAAGTTACTTCTACGGCTACCTCTTCCCCAACTACCCCACCCCACACTTATAATTTAAATGTCTCTGATGATTCCCTTACTAATTTTTCATTGGAAAATCTAGTTTCAAAAAATCTACTTGCCAATTTGAGGGAAGGTGTTATTGAAGAATTCAATGATTTAAAACAATGGGAGATAAGGGGGAAAAAATTATCAAAGAAATCAATGCTCGTTACCACAACCACTCCCAAAGAGTGAATTTATTTTTACTTGTTCAAAATGAACCCTTAAAGATTGATGCTTTATTCCATCAAGCTCAATCTAGATTGATTTTTATTGATAATGTTTACAACGATAAGATTTTAGAGATTATGATAAATAGGTTGGAAAATTTAAATGAGAAAGCCCAAGCATATTTCAATAAATGGGATAAATATATTAACCTTGTTACCATTGCTCAAGTAGAGAAGGATGAAGTTGTGGTAAGTTTTCATTATCTATAATGTGTATTTTGATTATTAACCTTTGTATGTGCTTGACACATATATTATTTGTTGATTGCAAGCAAATTATGAAAATTTGAAGCAAGAAACACATCTTATTAATGTGAATTTTTAAAATGCCCTTGAAATTATCTCCTCAATGATTTTATTGAAAGAAAAGCTTGTTCTTTTAAAAAAATAGAATAACACTTTGGATAAAATAATTAAAGAGCATGGTATGGATCCAAGCATTTTATTGAAGCAAAAAATAGATGTGGATCCTACAATTATTTCAACAGGAGATGAATTGAATGAAGAGAGGGTGATTCTTGCACAAATGAATTTTAATACATAGGATCTTCAGAGGGAAGGAGTGACAATGAAGGATCCACAGGCAGGTCAAGACAGCGGGGTTTTCATAGGGGGTGGCAAGCAGCAAGAGGGTGGAGAGTCTCAACCAAAAAAATGTTAATTTGTTTGAGTTTATATTATTCAAAATGATAGTTTCTATTGTTCAAAATGATAGTTTATATTATTTAAAATAGTTTATATCATGTTTGTTTGAAAAACACTTATTTTATTAAATGATATTTTATAGTTGTTCCAAATACTCTAGCTATATAATTTTAATATATATATATATATATATATATATATATATATATATATATATATTGTAATGTAATGTGGCCAAATTTATATATTGTATGGAGAAAAAGCAGAGTAAATATTCTATGTAATTATATTTCTCTAGTAGTTATAGTATTTGAATGCATTGTTATAGTGGTATATTATTCTAGTAGTTGTAGATTTGAATGCATTGTTATACCGTTCTAGTAGTTGTAAAATTTGAATGTATGGCTATATTGTTCTAGTAGTTGTAGCGTTGAATGCATTATTAAATTATTCCATTAGTTGTAGCATTGAATGCATTGATTGTGGTATAATTTGGAAATATGCGAACTCAACTATAGGAAAAATATTTTTAGTAGTTGTAGTATTTGAATATTGTAGTAGTTGTAGTAGTTGTAGGAAAAATAGCCTATTGTAGAGTAAATATTCTATGGAATTATATTGTTCTAGTGGTTGTATAAATTGAATGAATTTTTATATTATTATATTGTTCTAGTGGTTGTAGATTTGAATATATTGGTATATTATTCTAGTAGTTGTAGTATTGAATGCATTGTTAATGCAGGAGCATCAAGCTTCAAAGTTGACAATTTTGCAATTTGGTCCTAAGGAGTCAAAATATGGTCAATGTTGGATGATAGTGAATGTTGAGAGACATTTCAAGGTCAATTTTCATGTATATGAGGTGATATGGGGCCCCTATAAGTCATAGGTTGAGTTTTAAAAGGGTTTAGAGTTTTCCCTCCAAAAACAAGAATTTGAGAATTCAAATAATTAAACTAAGTCTATGAGGGTTAAAAGCATGTGTGGAGTAATAGGTGAGTCAAGTGGGACTAAGAATTATAATAAGTTCATATAGGGGGTAATTATAAGTCATGTGTGTAAACTCATAAGAGAAAAAAAGTCATGTTTTAGAAAGGACCATCCTTCCCATACATTAGGTGATGACTAAAGCGGTTAGTTTTGTAACTACCTTAGAAAGCCAATGTAGAATTTGGTGAAAAATTCAATATATAACATGAGTCTTGGGGTGGTAGAGAAGGAGAGACATCCAAAGAGATGTGAGAGGGTCAAATAATGAAAAGATGCAGAAAAACCCTCACCTAAAAGATGCCAAGTCCTTCCATGGACTGTGTGTGTTGTAATCAAGAAGGAACAGATTGAATAAAGATAGAAAATATTTTGGTATATTTATGTCCTTTGAATAATAATATTTTATATGTTTTTTTGTATCTTGAAGGCCCTTTAGGCCATATATTTGTTCATCTTTAATGTGAATTTGTAGGTTATTGAGAGATTGATAGAGACAACTAATAAGGGTTATAGATTGCATCCTTAAAGGGATATATTGACATGTTTTGTTATAGAATAGAGTTGGAATTGGAGTGGAATATATCTTGGTATAATTTTAAAATTTAAAAACCCTCAAAAACTATGATAATATAGGAAACAAGATGAGACTAAGAGTAAAGTAGACTATTGAATCCATAAGGCATTATAGAGTGTTGTCATAGTCTTAGAAGGATGCAATCCATGAGTCTTTGAGACAATACATAACTATGATAAGAGATGATGATAGTGAAATTAATGTGTAGTCCATATATAATTGAAAGAGTTATTATAGGAGTGCAAAGAAGGTGTCAACTTCTATACACAGTCCAAACAAGGAGAGAACCCTGTTTCTATGGGTTTTTTGTTACAATTTAGACCAGCATGATAGAGTCTATATAAAGAACCAAGAAGGTGTATTGATGAGGTTCATGAAACTTGGATAATTTGGTTTCATTGAATTTTTTGAAGGTCTTTATATATTGTGAATCAGACAGGTCTGCATACCCTCTTCACAGACTATCATGACTAAAAGAGTGAATGCTTGTCATTATGCATTAAGACACAGCTTGTAGTGTATGGAGGTGAAGACTAAAAATTAGGAGCATGTTCATATTGGGTAGAGTGTAATGAATGTAATTACAATATAAGATACAAACACATATACTTAGTTCACACAAGGTAAGACCCCTTTTGCATTCAAGAAAGCCTGCTTGTATGACAAAGACTAAAGAGAATAGAAAGAAGAGTAAGGAGTGTAAGGGATGATAGTTTTTTAGACAATTAAATTCCATGTGAAATATATATAGACACCAGCCTTCAATTATTGATGTCATTTATTATCCTGTGGGTTATATATTTAATTTCCTAAGTTTTGTCACAGTCCTGTTTACGTAAGTGAATATTATTGGACGCAGTCAATCCTTAATGAGAGAGATTGTTTTGATAGATGGAATACATATAATGAGATAATTTTTTATAAAATATGATGATTATTAATTCATATGGATTTTTTGGACAATCTTTATAAATTGACCAAGGTTGATAACCCTATCACAGTTATTATTAAACACAACATTCCTGCAAATTGGACATTTCAAGCTCAAATACGATTGGTATATGAGTGAAATAATTTGAAAGGAATCATTGGATGAATACAGACCTTTTGAACTAATTTTATTCATGGAAACTATTTATATTCCAAAATATGGAATTTATAAGCTTCTCGAGATTGTGTAAGGCCTGGGAAACCCTAGGTTAGGGTTTTGGAGTTTTAACAAGTTCTAACCATGAAAATCCTAAAAAATTTGTTAGTTTGGTGCATATAACTATGGAAAAGAAAATCATGCTATTTTTATGATAGTAATGACCCTAACCGTATGTATTTGGACTACTATTGTATAGAAAAGGCTTAATTAGGCCTAAAAAGGCTATTTGGGAACCAATGAAAGGCTAGCAAGTGGTGATAGAGTTTGAGTGAGTTTATGAAATTTTAAGGAAATTTGAATAGAGATAAATAGTACTAAAAATGTTATTTAAATATTGGGAAAGGTGATATAATGGTTGATGACAAGGAGGAGGTGCAAGAAAGCTTCTAGCCTAGTGTAACTAGGAAGAGAGTATTATTAGCAAAGAAGCAAAGGAGAGTGAGTTGACTGATGAAATAAGTATATACAATTATGTTGAGACCATTTTAAACCATTAAATTATAGTGATTAAACTCTTGGAACCTAGAGTGATATTTGACCCTTGTGAACCTAAGAAGGTGCCTAGAGAGCAACTAGCAAGAGATGGGAATCAAGATGTGAGATAGATGAATAGCATGAGGTAGAAACAAAATTTAAATGTAAATTGAAAGATATATTAACATAAAGATCACCTCAAGAATATATTCCACTCAAGAAGGACAAATACCCCATTGACACAAAGGAGAGGACAATTAGTTCTAAGCAAGGACAATCAAGGATAAGTCACCAAGTGCATGTGACCAATTGAATAGAGAACCAAATGTTGATAATTGATGGGACTTCTCCCAAATGCTCTGCATCAATTTTTATAGTGTTATATTGTTCAATTATTTGTATATTTAAATACATTGTTACATTTTTCAAGTAGTTGTAGCATTGAATGCATTGATTGTGGTGGAATTTGGAAATATACGACCCCAAGTTCCAACTATAGGAAAAATATTTCCTATATATTTGTGTAATTATACTAATGTAAATGTGCAATATAATAATTATTTTTACACTATTATGCATGTATTAAATATATGTATATTCTCTCCAAATTACTATTATAGACAATTAAGATAATTAAAAATAACAAATCTTAATAATTGGAGTTTTAATGGCAAGAGAACTGGTGTCTTATGATGCACCGTGCATGTCTAGACATAAGACTTGTATGCTTCAATGAATGCTATAAGGAAATTATCTATAAAATGTTAATTATAATTATGATTGCTACTTAATTAATGGCATGCATTGCAAATGTATAGTACTATTTGAAATACACATAATTATAATAGGACAAAAAAATTATTAATTCCAATGTATTGAATAAGATTCATGATTATAACATACATGAAATAGATTATAGAATTTAATGTATATGAAGATGAAAGAATAAGAAATATTTCAAAAAATAGTAATTTATATACTTATCAAACTAAAATTCGGGTAACTGAAACAATCCTCAAGAAACTTGCTCATCGTAAGTGTGATTTGCATCTACCATGTTAGTGCCATATTTAATCTTGGTATTCTCATACTTTATATTAGTATTTGTATTAGTCATGCCTCTTATTTTAACTAAATAACTCCATGTTTCCACTACTCTCTCATATGGAAACTTGTCCACAAATTGACACGAAACATATTGTCTCAAGCAAGTCTCTAGATTTTTATCCAATCTATTTCCAAGTTTTGACTTCATGAAGGATAATGCACTAAACAGTCATTCATATTCCACATAACCTGAAATCATTGTTTGAACAAGTTCATATAATTTTAAATATTCACTAATACTTTCTTGTAATACACTACTTGGATAAAGTTTTTTCCATAGACGTGTAATGGCACCATTTTCTATTGGGTCATTTAAACACTGAAATCGATCCATCATTATAATCCCAAACTATGTTGATTGAGATGTCAGTAATTGTTTATTTAAAATATCATTATTCTAAACTCCACTCACATCTACATATTTACATAAATACATAACAATTATACCCATGTATTTGTGAAATAATGTGTTGATCTGTTATTAACTGTTAACACTGTTCTAAAAAATGGGATTCATAACTCCCATGCCCTCCAACAACCCATCCCTTTGAAAACATTCTCTGATCTCAATGGATAAACCTTGTGATACTTTTATTAATTTAATTCATGTTTTAGACAAAATAGTATCATATAGTAAATGTGTCACAGGTACATCTTTAGGCTTATCTCCCACAACTTTAAGTCTTCTAGAGCATGTGTGTATTGGGATCTTAATGCCATTTACCATGACACAAAGATGATCATGTATATTGAATTTAAAATAACTCTCTAGATTCTAAAAATCTATCAAATTTTTCTAGGTTCTAAAAATAAGTTCACAAAATCTTTCATTCATTATGTATAATATATCTAAACATTGGCATACACGTCAAATTATGAAGTCAACAACATAGATAGATCTCTCTTATGCATGTTTCATTAGTTGATTTCCTTCAACATTGGTAAAATACTGCATAATGTGAGTAAAGTTTTTAAATCTGTTAAACGAATAGCAAATCATTTTTTGTCAACTTCTCAGTGATATTTATACATAAACCTTATCAAAGAAGGATATTCCTCAAAAAAATTGTAGGCAGATTTATACATGGAAATCCATCTAGTTTCAACATCTTTCAGTAGTTTTTTACCATATATCACCCCAATTGTAAATTTTTGGAACTCCATAAATCTTTGTGGGTTGCTTGACATGTAAGCATGTAAGTCACGAATAAGCTCTTCCACTTTCATGACATTAATAAATATGCTAACAATTTTGTATGCAAGATTGATCCTATGTATCATGCAATGGATTGGAATCATAAACATAGAAATTGTTGTTTTAAGGTGAACACAAAGACCCTTTCTATGCCCTTGCATCATTGATGCACCATCAGCGCCAACACACACTAGCTTCAAAGCTATGGCATAATCATCCATCCCAGCTCTCTCTCTTAAATTGGATATAGCCAATTTATGGAGGTTTTTTTTATTATAATTTTTTACCATTTTATGGACAACTAAAAGATGATATTGCTTTGAATAGTTTTCAAAGGTATACACATGCATACAAACCCATGTTTTGTTTTCAACTATAGTGACCTCATCTATGGATAGAGAGATAAACAATGATCTCTTAACACTTTATTTTAAATATTCCTTCTCAACAATGGCTAGACATTTTTTCATTTCCCAAGCATTGTTATCTAACCAATGTGATTATGGAATATCCGGAAACCCATTATGTTGAAACAAAATTTTGTAATCTACAAAATCAAAAATGGGTCTTCCCTTTTTTAAAATATGTAAAATAGTAGAGAACTGTACATATTTTTCCTTAAGATTGGACTGAATAACTTTTTCAAATTATGCTTTGATTGTTCCTCCTTTCTCAACAAGATGTTTTTGTCATTTTTGATCATTTTCATATTCACGTGCATATATTACATGCATACATTTTTATCTATTTTTCCATCTACGTGTTCTTGTTATCTATTTGTCTGGGTGCTTCACAAATATATATTTTTCCCACAATGTTTCTCAATTATGTCTAATTTAAGTTGCATTCTATGTTATTTTCCAAGTTTCCAATTGCAAATTGTACATCTTCATTCTGTTGGAGGCTCATTACCATTTTTTGGTTCTACAAAAACTATAAATGGATATTGTGTAGCCCAAACAAAATTGAAAAGAGCTTCCCATTGTCCATGTACTTATCTTCCTCCATCGACTTTTTTAAGTGGAATTTTCAACAAAATTTGGTGTCTAAAAAGAACTACAATTCTCTTGTGAAGTGACCAAAGGACTGTGTTCTAGTGAAGTGCCCAGAGGAGTGTCTTCTAGGGGTGGTATTTCATTAATAAAGTATTAAGGTGGTGAGAAGCTATTAGGATTATTTTTTTCTAATGAAATAGTATCAATATCCATGTTGATTTCTACATTCAAATAGTTTTATAACTATTCTATAATGAAAAAAATTAACTAATATTTTTTTAAAAAGTTTCAAAATTACTTGTATTCATAGTGCCTACTATTTGCATAGTCCTTTTTCTTGGATTTCTAAAATAAGACACGATGTTGGATTTTTTTGGTATTTTTTGTGGTGTTTTACCCTTGTCATTACCTCCTGATGCCATAGATTTTTTATCAAGTAATTTAGTGTTGTCAGCTTCCTATCCATTATCAAGCATTAAGTTACAGTTGTGTATCATAGTGATGGTAGGTGGTAAGCTTCCACCATGTAGCACAATGCTACGAGACATCAATCTATGGCCATGTGACACACCACTATCGGACACCATGTTATCATCGCATAACACATGGTTATCAAGTGATAGGTTGTCATCATGTGACACATCATTGCTAGGAATCAAGTTGTCATCACATGGTAGATTATTGGCAGGCATCAAGTTGTCACCATGTGGCACATGGCTACTGGGTGTGAGGTTTTTGCCACATAAGACATTCTGATTTTGCATCAAATTGTCATCATGCACCATAGTGCTATCGGAAGCCATGTTATTATCACATGACATAGTGCCATCAAGCATCCAATTTTCATCATGTAACATAATGTTGTTAGATTTCATTTTCTTGTTGAGTGGTGTATTCTTTTTGCATAGTTTAATTGTCGTTAAAAGTAGTCAAGTGATAGAGTTCAGCCTCAAGTCTCAAGATCTTTGCAATCCAGTAAATAAATATATTTTGATGGTAAGTTTGTGACCTTTGGGAACATATGTACTATATATATGTAAATTTTCATTGATAACCCCATAATTATTGCAAATCATTGGCAAGTTGGCCCCTAAAAAAATGACATCCTAGAATTTTAGGCTAAAGGGTCATATGCTGCACCCAAAATAATCGCCAAATTCAAATTCCCCAAACCATAATATTCATGAATTAATGAATATTTTCCACTAAAATTACCCTGGAGCCTTCTTAGTCTTAGAAGTGTAGAAAGTTGAAGGAGGGTACACATTGTAGCTCACATGTACCTTAGGGTTAACTTTGGTTTCTTATGTTTCATGCTTTGGAAATTGATTTAAAAAAATATTAATCTTTGCATTGGGTTGTGTAACTAAATCATTATTAGGTGTATAATTATCATTATGATCAATAGTATTATTCTTGATTACATCTTAAATATTATGTGATAACTCAAAACATCTATTGTTTGAATCTCTTGTTCATCTGTGTTATTCACAATATGTATTAACATTGAAACTTTTAGTCAGTGGTCTTTTCTTGTCAATCTCCATAGGTGGAGGAAGAGATACGAGGTTGTAGTCAAGTAATTTTTGTAACACTTTATAAGGAGGTTCATATAATCATGTAAATGGCCTCTGTGTAGAAACATAATCTACAAGATTATTATTATGTTGTGAAATTACATTTATTATTATTTTAGCCTAGTATCATTAGACTTAGCTTTGAAATTTTCTTTGATTTGAAATTTAGCATTAGAATGCATTAAGTATCGGTCCCATAATTTAATTTTTTCATTTCAATAAGTTTAACCTCACCTTCTTTGATTATATGGCATAGGTCATCAAAATATTCAAAACTTTTGAACACAATATACTCATGGTTGGTTGAAACTGGGATTTGTTTGAAAATATCTTGTAGTTTTTTTTTATCCATAGGATTTGTAATAATTGAAAGTATAGTCTTGTAATGAATCGCATATTCATTAATGGACTCATTAGGTCCTTGTTTGAGTTGTGTAATTTGAGTATAGGATACTTTCTCACTAATGTTGATAAATAAATGAGATATTAATTGGTAAACCAAAGGATTAAAAGCATGTATTGATTGAAGAGGTAGGTCATAAATCCATCACAAGGTATATTACTTATAACTCCCAAGAAAAATATTTATTAGTAACTTATCATTAAATGCATAATCTAGACATGTTGAATGGAAGGTTCTAATATGTTGTTTTGGACCACATTTACCATCAAATGGTGTAAGCTTGGGTGAAAAAAATCATGTAGATAAGTAATAGGTGGAAATATTTGAGGCCAAAGGGTTATGTAATAATGCTTCAAATTTTATAGTATCTTTTGCTCTATTATAACCTTGTACTATTTGAACAACCTTGGCTTAAAGATCAAAATAGTTGCATGAGTGCTTGGTTGGTGTAATTGGTATCCATATTAGATACATTAGGACTAAGTGGTGTCACATGAATTGTAGGCATGGGAACCCCATAATAAATAGTATGTTGCATTGTAATATCCATATATATCTGATTAAATTATGTCACCCCCATAATACCTATAGTAGGCATCACTTACGTAAATGAATAGAAGCAATAGGAATAATATTTTTAACACATAATGTAGGGTATAAGCCTCTAAAAGGTGGATTAGTATCATTCAAAATCTCATTATGTGATTCCTAAAGATTGGTTTCCTTATCTTACTTTGTATTTTTAGCCTCTAGGATAATACCAAGGATAACATCTATGTCCTTAACTTATTTATTAACTATTTTTTATAATTAGAAAGTGTTTTTACTTGTTTATGACCTACACCATTAATCTCCACAAGATGTCTTTTACCATGATATTCAACATCAATTTCAGTAATATCTGCATAAGCATTTTCAATTTCATGCATATCATTCTTAACATGTACAGTTGCATCCACATGTTCACTATCAATATTTGTATCAAAATAATAAGCAACATGTAATTCACTAATTTTCACCATTGTAACCAGCATATAAACATGTGGCTAAGTCAAATAAATTCTAATATGATCAAGTGAAGTACCATTTAATCTATAACTTTGTTGTATAGGTAGAGGAGACCTAACCTTCTTAGATGGCATAGAATGTATGCACAAAAATATTAAGAAATTTGGAAAAGGATAAAAACTTAGATTTTTCCATGTAACAAGAAGAAATTAGAAATTTGAAACCTTTAAAAAACTTTGAAACTATAATGCATATAGGAACCAAGGGTTTTTTCACTCAAATCAATGATTGAGTTCACCAAAATGTTATTCGTATTTTATACATGAGAGATATGAAACAGGGAAATTGTGCACTAATTCAAACTATATACATAATATCATTAACACACTAATATAAATTGAAATTAACTAATAAATATTATGATTTCCCAATTTATAAATGATAAAGCAAGAGAGGGATAATGTACTTAGCTAATTTTGCCTATTTATTTCTCATAGAATTTTTCATCAAATCTATAAAGTCTCAGGGCAGAAATAATAGCTAAAAACCTATCTTGATGTTAATGAAAAAGTCAAACACTTATAGTATCCAAAACAAATAGGGTTTATTAATAGCATCTTTATGCACAATTGGGATTATGTATCTATAAGACCCTTTGTGTGTGCATACCTTTCTAATCTACATTTAAATATTTGTTTTCTCTCTCTTTCTTCCAAAACCTAATTGTGTTTTTTTACCATGAGATGCCCTTAAATAAGGTTAGATTTTTTTTGGACTGAACCCAACCACTTTTTTTTTAATATATAAGCATTACCTACATTCTAATACTCTAAACAGGGCTTAAACTACACATAGTTCTTCCACTTATGTGTGTGTGAAACAGATTGAATAATCTAGAATGTTATGTTATATTTTGATATTTGATACTTGGCAGCATGTAACTTTGAATTCATGTATTTAAATTTGTATTTATGTACTACTCTGGGCATGCTTGTTCCATGAATATTTGACACGTGTGTATGCATTTTGATAATGTTCCAAGAGAATGATAGATGTTTTTTAGGTGATGCTCAAGTTTTCCAAGTGAATAATAACCTTAGGGGTGATTTGAAAATATAGATGTCTCTTCATTAATTCTTGCTATGATTGACCCATGAAGTGGTTTAGGTCAGCCTAATGTAGACTTCCCAATTTGAAAAAAAATGTTGTTGAGGGCTCCTCCACATTGTTGGTAGAGGGAAATAGCTACAATAACTAACACTATCCAAGTATATCAGGTGTGTCCTAGAAGTTTAAAATAGGTATTTGAAATATAGAAATTCTTTTTCTAGGCACCTAAAAGGTTCTTGTATAGACTTAACTGATCCTTAATTAATGTATCTAAAAAATATAGGTGGTCAAGACAATAGATAGGTAGACAGATAGAGAGAAAGTGTGTTCAAGATTCAAAAATGTGTAATGTCCAAGTATGTCATAGTATGTTAAAGTTGATATTTCCAATGTGCCAAAGACCAAATTTAGATGTTTAATCATAATAAAATAAAATTAATTTCGATTCAAAGCTAGCATGTTTCATTTAGATGCTAGGTATAATATGAACTATTAATTTTTTATTGGAAAAACATGAATAGCTAGTAGATATCTCTAAACTTATATGGATTGACCACTATATTCTATTATGGGCATGTATGCCCTACAATATAACTTATATATACTTCATTATACATAGATGGAATGACAAACAAATACCATGCTTGAGCATAACTTTGATGTGTCAATCCCAACCACATGCTAATTCTAACAAGTATCTTGCTATTCATTCTTATAACTTTGAAGTGAAGCTACTCGGTTATGGAATTGTTGTCCAAGTTTGTCAATAATTTCCATAATTTCCTTGTGCCTAAATTGCAAATCCTATACATGACTTATAATATCGTTTTAAAATAAACACCTAGCTATATCTTCCAAAAATTGAGAAGTTATGCCTCTCTTTTATCAATCATACTTTTAGAAGATAGGTTTTCTTTCCATGTCAATCATCTCTTTGTGAAATATTTTCCACTCGATTGCACCTTTTTTCCTCTAAGACTCCTTCTAGGTTCCAAGACTGCCTCCTTTTTTAATCTGCTTAAATGACCTGAAGTGCTAACATTATCTCTTTATTTGGCATTGGCCTCTTTATTTAAGAGGAAACCATTGGCCTCCTTTGAAAACAAGCTTGTTATGGTTGATGAAGTCTTTGGGATGACATTTTTTGATGCACCCCTTATTATCCAGAAACAAATAATCTTCTAATGCAGGACTTTATCATCGATAATGTGGATAAGGGAGACCAAGGGGGCACCAACATAGTCTTTGTTACATTTTGATTTAGAGCATAATAATAAGGATAGTAAAAGTAAATGAAAAAGAGAAGATTGGAATTTAGTAATCATGTACACGTATGAGGGAAGAATTCAACTCTACTTTATAGGAGAAAAATTTGGCTAAAGAATTCAACTCTACCTTGTGAGGGAAGTATCAAGTTCTTCATTCTCACCTACCTATTTGTAGCCTTGTTACATAAGAAATAGTTTGCCTCCATCCTATTGAGGTTGCATCAATTTTGTAAGGGGTTGAATGTGCTTATCTATCATCATTTGAATATCATTCAAATGCATGATGTAGATGCAATATACTTTTCTAATCAAGCAATTCAATATTTTGACCAAATCATGGTGTCATATTGGTTGTTTTAAGAAATTGACTAAAACTTTATTTTTTAAGAGAATGGGTCTAATTTAACTACACATTTTTATGAGTTTGTTGCATGTAAAAATATATTGTTTTATTTTTCCTCAAATGATTGGTAATTCCAACCTTTAAACAAGAGAAATGCATGTGTTAAAACATTTATCTATTATTTTATAGGCGTTTATATAACTTACATTGAATAATTGATTCAAAAATTTGTAGATGTAACTACATTTGCCTCTATCTTCATTACACTCTTTTAGAAATGGATTATGACAAACATCATGGATAAATTTTACAATTGAAACATTTATCTTATTCATTTTATAATAATTATTTTGACCATGAGACACACCACTATAGTGATATGTCTAGTGTGAGAATGAAATAATAACAATCAAAATATTAAGGCATGGAAAATAAGTTCCCCATTTTTAAGATACATGAGAGATGGAAAATCAAGATAATATATGGCACAAGATATAGAAAGCTACTATAAATTAATTTATTGATAATAATAATAATAATAATAATAATAATAATAATAATAATAATAATAATAATTGCATCCTATCTCAAAAAATAGGTTATTCTAATTTTGCTAGGTTAGTTCAAGGTATTTATATAGATAGGATTCAAAAAAAACATCAACCAACTCATGACCTTTATTATTTGGTATGAAATACTTTTCTTCTATAAAAAACAAGATGATGGTGAAGTTTCAACGAGCTAATAAGAGGAAAGATGTCACTTTGAAAATAAATAATCTATAAGGGACATGGTATGTCATAAAACTTGATTTGAATATTACATTTAATTCACCAAATAATTATAATTTTTTTAAGAGTCAATGAAATAACAAGTCAATTTACAATTTCATGGTGATTTTATCAAAGATTAGCTAAAGGATTTATGCATATTGTCTAGGATTCACTAAGATAATATAGAAATTTTTAGAGGTTCATTCTTAAAATTATCCCTTGATTTAGGCCAAGTTATACATTTAAGATGATTTTATTAAAATATTTAATGATCATATATGAGTTAGTGTGGGCTTGTCATCCAATGCCTAGTTGCAAGAGAAATGGCTCACTACAAATGTTTAACCCTAAACCATTGTCCACAAGAACTCTTTTGATCCCTATGTTGTTGATACCAACTTGAAAGTGCAATGTAAATGATAATCAATAATATATTTTGAAGGCATTTCTTGATTCTCAAAAGTAATAATATTATCATTATCTAGAAAATATCTAACAATAGAGGCAAAGTGAGAAGGTTGAGTATCACTTGGAAACATTATCTCCTCTAATGCTTTTTAAAGGATGTCCTTATACATAGTGGATTTTGTAATTAATTCAAAGATGGATATCTAGCATGAGTATTTTTTAACATACCATTATATCGTAGTCTCTTGCCTCATGCAACCTAAGCTTTGGAGGTTGAGGGAGATCAAGAGGGATGTTTTGGTTATTCCCACCTTGATATTGAGGAATATTATGAATAATTATTAAGTTATTTTTTATAGTCTTCATTTGCATAGTATGTTCTACCTCATAATGAGTCATCATACATTGGGAATTACAAAAATCAACACAAGACAAAACTCTATAAGGCATTAAGGCTTCTCTTGAAGGGTATACAGACATAAAAATGAAGCACTATCACATTTCCATGAAACCCTAACATGTCTTAGGAAATATTATAACATTATATGATATACCATTAGAAACATAAATTTAACATGAATGCAAACAATTTGTGTACTAACAAAAACATAATACACAACAATATACACATTCTAGGAATATGTTATGGAAGTGTAAACATTAAAAATAATTCGAGAATGGAATCACATCTAGGAACATTCCTATCCATAACAAGAGCTAAATCACACATATAAAAACAAGTTGTATTATAAATTATACAATGAATGGTTAGGGATAAAGAGATGTGATTCTAAAAAAAGCCCTAAGGATAAGCAACAAAAAGACCAACCCCTAAAATAATTATATGTATTCAAATGAAACATCATGCATAAAAAAATCTAATCTTAGGGGAGTAAACACATTACAAAATGGTTTGGAATTAAGTAAAAAATGTGTAAGGCTAGGGAGATTTAAACATGAAAGAACAATCCCTAGAGGAACCAAAGTTATCATCCAGGAACATTAGAAGGCTATAAAGCATGCAATAAAATGCGAGTTCACTAAAATATGTTATGGGGAATTGGTTTTACATCAAAATGAAATAAATATACACATGACACATTTCAAATAGACTTAATCATACCTAAAATAATAAAATGATATTTAATTGCATAAATTATATTTTATGATATAATAAATAATAAATGAGGGAGTTCAATAAGAATTTTTTATTTTGTGTGAATATATAGATATTCTTCAAAATCAAATAGTACAAATTAAGTCCAAATAGAAATGGTGAACAAAACCCTAAAATTTAGGAGTACACATAGATTGCTCCCAAGAATTATCTCAATGCTTCCAAAATAGTAGTGTCACTCCCAAAAAAATATGATATTGGACCTATTACATTCCAATTATGGGAAAATTAATCTAATGATTATGTTCATCAGCATTATGGCTTTTAAAACCTTGCTCACTTTCTTAAAATTTAGCTAAGATCTTTAGGTAACTAGTCTTTTTCAAAATGGGGAATGTATTTAAGAACATGTGTTCTCCTTAGCTTGATTATTATCAAGCCCCTAGATTTATTGTACAATTTTGAAAATAACACACCAAGTATATTGCATGTTTAGCCAAGCAATTCAATGATGTAGGTCTACTCTATATGAATTTTGGGACTAGAATGAATGCATCACGATGGAGTAATAAATGTTTCATATCTACTCATATTTCATTCTAAATGCTTAAAATTATTAGTTTGGCACTTCACAATATATATTGTTATGTGGAAATGATTACTTGATGGATTTCATGCCCTATACGCATTAATGCATTTGTGTATCTATAGACTTCTTAAATTAAAATTAGGACCATACTGTCATGAAATATGACATAAAACATTTGGGAAAGACCCAAAAAATGAACACACAACACAAGAGACCGAACATAAGGTTCAAAAGGGCCCACCATAGAACTATACACTATACACTTCTAGGGACAAGCCCAAAAAACTAAGGAAATAGGAGGGGAGGAGAGAGAAAGAGGAGAGAGTAAAAAACTAATGTAACATCCAAAAACATAGGGAAAACATGACAATAATAAAATAATCTAAACTTATGATCAATAAACACACAATTACCCTAGAATAATATAATTTTATGATTAATAACTACCCTCATACCATAATTAGTTGTCTACACCTCTCTAAAAATAAAACATCATGACAAAAGATTTACTTTCACTATAATATTTTATTTCTCCTTTGGTGTATCCTTGAATCTACAGGTGATCCCAAAAATGACTCGATGCATGACTGTTTGAAGGTTACTTTAAAAAATTATAATTTTTAAAAATCATCAACACACTATAAATCATAGATTCAAAGACCTTTGGGGTTTAGAACAAGTCATCACAAGGTTAAATCAATGTGAACTTCTTGAGTGTGATTCAATTTTTTTGGAAGTTAAAATGATTATGAAATCAAAGCAATATACCCCAAAAAATTGATGCTAAAGGATGGCCCACTCAGAATGGCTTTTATTAGCAATTCTTATTTTAGCATATTTCTTACTCTTAGTAGTTTTCTTATTTGTATGCTTATGGATATTGAATGGATATTATTAGCTTTGTTTAACTTTAAGATAAATTCATGTACTCTTAGTTTTGTTTAGTTATAAAATAAGGAGTTTTCCCCTTCATAATGTAGAATGGATAACATGCATCTCTTCTACATAATTTTTTAAAGAATATTTATTATTAGTTTGCAAAAAAACTTTGTTTTCTATTCTTGAAATCGATTTCAATTTACTAGATAATAGTTTAATTCATCATAACACACTAATTCCTGTTAGTGTAGGCTTTTTCCCACTTCCAATTTTACCTACATAGTTGTTAGTCAGCTTACTTAGGGTTGTTAAGGTTAGTATGAGAAATACACTTAATGCATTTTCTAATTGTGAGTTGTGTTGTTACCTTTATGATGACCTAATATCTCATTATATAATGTACCTTCTTTGTACTTTTTGACTAATGAATCAGATAATTAGTTAATGAAGCTCTCTTATGATTTATATTTGATCCCACCTAATACCATCATTTTCATGCAATCTATGACATTCAAAAATCTTGGAGTAATCCAACATGGTATCAGAGCACTGATTTGACTACCATTTTACCATTTCTAAAGATCCTTGGTGAGTTATTTCTTACATGCATCTTAAAGGGTTTTTGATTTTCATAGCTTTAGTGGGATTTCAAGAAAAATTGTGCAAACTATACATCTGGTGTCTCAAATCACAAAATGGATAGCACCATCAAATTTAGAAAATGTCAAAACTTTAAGATCGATTGTAAACATGACCTAATTTCATGATAGTCAATTTCAACCATTTTGGAGGGTTTTAGTTCTTTTTCAAAGATTTCACACAAATATTTATAGTCATATTCTCCAAAGGAAAATCCTTTTTTGGGTTTTTTGATATCCTTGGTGGGTCTTTGGTGGAATTTCCATACCCTTTTTGGATCTAAAGATCTTGGACTTGGTGAAAAATCTATCCCTTGAGGCTAAATCAGAGTTTCATGCCTTTGTTGGACCTATGGGAAGTTTTGAGTGCTACCCTATTCAAAACCCTAGACACCAGGACGTCAAGCTACATGCATAGCCCATAGCCTTAACATTAAGACTTCAAGGTGCATGCATAGTTAAAACCCCCAACATCAGGGCTTTAAGCTACATGTAAAACCCATAACCCTGACATCAAGACTTCATATTGTAGGTATAGTCAAAACCTTTGACATCAAAACTTTCAACTATTGGCATAGCCTAAAACCCCAATGTTGGGGCTTTTGACTGCTCCAGTGGTCTAAAACCCTGATGTGTTAAGACTTCTAACTACACTCATAGTCCACAAGTCTAACATGTCGAACCTCCAGGTTTTCTCAATAACAGCAAAGGGACCTCATTGCTTACATCATTGAAAACCCTTTTGAGGGAACTCTCAAAAACCCTAACAACTACTAAAGAGGGTGAAAAATCTAATGATAATCTATAAGACATAAAAATTAACCTCATAAAGCATGACATTATTCATTTAAAAAATGGGCACAATTTTGGGATGATGTCACTCTCACATCAATGAAAATCAAGAGGGGGAGAACACCCATGATAAGTCTTAGCCACATGGTCATATAGTGTGGTTATCGGAGTTGTTTCTAGGGTCTGAATAATGTGAATGCAATGGTCAAGTGATCACACGAGATGAAGCTGGTGCACACCACAAAGAAGCTAAAGCAAAGTGAAATCACTGAAAGAGATAATTTATAAAAGACAAATAGGAGCAAAACCTAATATTCAATTAACTTAAGATGACCAAAGTGAAGAATACATATAGGAGAGCACATAAGTAACTTGTCCACAAAAGGTGGTCAAAGCACCCCAAGAATAGATTGTAACTCCTCCTCCATGAAATGTGGTTACAAGGTGCTAAGATTAGAGAAGTAACTCCCATACCTGAAATAGCTGGTCAAAGGAGTTACTTATGACACCTATGACACATCTATGACACACATCTCTATTCTGCTCCAAAAATAATTAAATTTTGCTCCATGAGGGGATAAGTTTTTTTTAAGGAAATTGATTCACAAATTTTTTCAAGATTTTGCTCCAAGGGGCCTCAAATTTTTTGTGGAAGTTGATTTTAAAAATTCCACCACTATTTTCCACCCAAATTTTTTATGCAAGCTCAAATTTTCAAATGGCCATAACTTTTGATCGGTAACTTGTCTTCTTCAAAGGTACTTATTTTTTTGTGCTCTACATATTGGTGAGACTTTTAGGGCCTCTATAGATGCTTTCAAACCTATTGCATAGTCTTGGACGTATTATCGATTGATTCTGAAATCCTTCCAATTATTTCATACTTACACACATATTTCTTCAGATGCATTCTCAACTGTGTCTGATGTCTATATGAGCATTCTTGTATTTGAAACTTAAGGTGGGTCACTTTGATATTTCTAAGGGGTATATTTTGGTGTTGTGTACTTTTATTTTCTACATTTCCTCTTTAATTTTTTTAACAACCTCTTTTCTTGCATCATAGATTGCTGGTCATTTCCTCCTCTTATGACATTCAATTATCATAAATGGAAAATTAATGTGTTACTCTAAGAAAACAAGGCTTCTATAGGATAGCTATGAATGAGAAAATTGAACCTGTAGTAGATGCAAAAAAAAATAAATGGTTTAATAGATATGATAAATCACATGGTTGTCTTAGTTTGTCTATTTCTCTTGACTTACATTTTCACATTGAATCTATTAAAACATCAAATGAATTATAGATCAAATAGGAAAAACTCTTTGGAAAGTAGGATGTGATGAGAGGTCATGAACTAGAGAATGAGCTCATCAGTTTGAGCCTAGGTCACTTTGACACACTACATGATTTCTTCATTAAGTTTAAATCTTTGAGGTTGCAATTAAAAAATGTAGAATTGATAAGAAAGATGATTAACTTGTTGTGTCTATACTCTCCAAACAAGGTCCAAACTATTTTGTTTTTGTGTCCACTTTCCATACCACAAAAATTACTCTTACAGTTACATAGAAGATGATTTCTTTAGATACCTTTCTTACTAACTTGACTTGAGAGTAAGATACATTGATACAGATGGGCATAGTGAAGTCCTCAAAATCTCATGTACTTTTTGCTAAAAATGAAAAGGCTTCAAACAACAGAGAAAAGAAACAAAATAAAAAGGATTAAGAGAATTATTTTTGTGTCCACTTTCCATACCACAAAAATTACTCTTGCAGTTACATATAAGATGCTTTCTTTAGATACCTTTCTTGCTAACTTGACTCAAGAGCAAGATACATTGATACAGATGGGCATAGTGAAGTCCTCAAAATCTCATGTACTTTTTGTTGAAAATGAAAAGGCTTCAAACAACAGAGAGAAGAAACAAAATTAAAAGGATTTCTTCATTAAGTTTAAATCTTTGAGGTTGCAATTTAAAAATGTAGAATTGATAATAAAGATGATTAACTTGTTATGCTATACTCTCTAAAAAAGGTCCAAACTATTTTGTTTTTGTGTCCACTTTCCATACCACAAAAATTACTCTTGCAGTTACATAGAAGATGCTTTCTTTAGATACCTTTCTTGCTAACTTGACTCGAGAGTGAGATACATTGATTCAAATGGGCATAATGAAGTCTTCAAAATCTCATGTACTTTTTGTTGAAAATGAAAAGGCTTCAAACAACAGAGAGAAGAAATAAAATAAAGATGATTAAGAGAAGGATGCAAATCCTCCCACCTAAAAACCAAACAATGAGACTTCCTATTCTAGTCCTAAACCTAAGAAAGATTGGATCAAATGTGGGTTTTTATCAAGAAATCATGATGAAATCAAATGTTTGAAGAATCAGGTTGACCAACTGACTAAGATGCTCAAGAAGCACACTATCAGTGTCCCTAATTATACCAATCAAAATTCATCACCCCATGAATCCTCTAAGGCAAATGACAATGGTAAAGAAAATACAAAAGAGAATATTAAGGGGAAAGCAAGGCAATGCCCTAGTTTTTTTTACCTTTGACTCCTACATGGTTCATTGACTCTGGTGCTTCACATCACATGCCCTCTTCACATATAGATTTCAATTCCTTGGAACCATGTGACAAGTCATCTATATAATTGGGTGACAATACTTCTAAAAATTTTCTCAATAGAGGGTCTATTGAAGTGAGTGGTGGAATATTCAATAATGTTCTAAGTGTTCCTTCACTTTCAACTAATCTTCTATCAATTTGCCAGATCACTCACCTTGGTCTGGGCATGTAAGTTGACTTCACTCCAAATTTAGTGTATATTAGAGAGTTTTATTATGATACTATATTGGCAAAGGGAATGGTTGATCATCAAATTCAACTCTCTAACCTCTCACACTTTGCTCTTGACTCTACTTCATATTCTTCTTCTTCAAACTCACCTTAGCTTGATGGTATTTATGAGCTTGAGCACACCTCTGACATTGATTACTCTTCTTTACAGATGACTACATTAGTAATGGGGACACACATCCACCATCTCCTTATCACCTTCAAGATATTGAAGTTTTATTCTCTGATGAACCTACCCCTAATCCAATTCAAACATTATGAGAAACAAGTATATTGATTTAGGAAACATCAAACATTGGGTAGTCTATCCCACAATTTTAGGGTATTCAACAGTGTTGTGTTTCCTCTACTCCCATTTTACTATCATTTCATAAAGTAGTTATCCCTCCTACCCTACATGAGGATAATAGTTCCTTATAAATGCATCACACCTTGGTTGAAGATTCATCAAGAACTTGGCAAATACATTCATTACTCCAAGGTGATCTACTCTTCACTGCATCTACTTCTAATCCACATCCACTCCCTGGAACTCCATTGTAGGATACAAGATGTCTACATCCATTTGTAGACTCTAGTAGGTTTTTTTAGCTCCCTTATCTTCTTTTCTCTTTTTTAAGAGAGGAGTTTTGTTCTATGAGTTTTCACTTTTTCCCCATTTTATGGGAGTTGCATTGTACTTGGGTACCTCATCAGGCCTTATTGTCAAGACCCAATTATTATATGGTCTACCTAAACCATGTTTCAGGGGGTGTTAGTGTAAGCTTTTTCCTACTTTTAGTTTTATCTACACAGTTGTTATTCATCTTGCTTAGGGTTGTTAAGATCATTAAGAGAAATACATAATGTGTTTTCTAGTTGTGATTTGAGTTTTTACATTTATGGTGACCTAATATCTCACTATATAATGCCCCTCATTTGTAAATTTTGACTAATGAATCAGATAATCAGTTAATAAAACTCTCTTTTGTTTTGAATTTGATCTTACCTAATACTAGGGTTTTTATGCAATCTATGATGTTCAGAGATCTTAGAGTAATCTAAGAATTCCTAAAAATTAGTGTGTTGTCCTCTAGATTGAATCCTTTATTTAGATTAGTAGCATAAAAATAAATTTTTATCCTACATGTATCATCAAACAAGGTTGGGATATCAAAATCTTGGGTTGAAGACAAGAGATCCAACTATCTTTGTGATAGATATTAGCAACCTTCAATGGAATCAAGAGTAACAGTTGGTTCCTCATACCCCATGAAAGAATTTATCAAGAAGGCTCTAGCAAAGCATTGAAAAATATGACACAAATCATGAAAAATATACAAAAAATATTGAGTATGTCAGTAGCTTCGAAAGGAATCCCTTACAAGGGTCCAAACCCTTTAAGTTACAAGTAAGTTTTGGCATTTTGACATTTGAAGGTAAAATAAAAATGGATTCCCTTGAAATTGGATCACAAAACTAGACATATTTAATATTTTTAATCTTTGTGGGTTTTTGCTCACCTATGATTAGATCATCTCAAGATGACCTTAATGAGTAGTCATTACCATAATTGTGTTAATTTCCTTGTGTATTTTTGGTAATAATCACAAGGAAAGGGGACCCACTTAGCACACAAGCATCATAAGAGTTTGTTAGTAGAGGTAGGAACATTGAATTTAATCAATTTCTTTGAGTTTCTCACCCTCTAGCCTCTTTCCCCATTATCAAAGCTTGTTGTGGGTGTAATGCATTAAAAGTCACCCTTGTCTCACAATTCTTACCAATATGTAATTAACAGAATCATGTATTTGTATTAGGTAGTTGAATAAATTCATGAGCAATTTTAACTATATTATTGATTTATGTGGGATTTTTACTCATGTTGTTTAAGTCATCTCAAACATACGAGCAAAAAGAAAATAATGTTTTCCATACTAAAATTTGAACCTCAAGTCTAATAAGGGTGGGAGGCTCACCTTGAACATTCTAGGGAAGATGTAAATGATGAATTTAAGTTTTGAGGTATGTTCCTATTCTTGATGTTGAGGCATTATTGTTGTCATTGATGTCAAAGTCAAGATGGATGTCATTAATGTCAAGGTCAGATTTGAGGCCATGCATGATGAAATGGCATGTGATAAAGAAGTTTTATGACAAGAGAAATTTTGAAGGTAACCTATTATCTCTCTATTGAGAGAGAATTTTAAGGAAACTTAGTAATTATTCTAAGGTTGATGACATGACAAAATCAAAATCATGATACAAGGTAAGCTATTATTGAGTACAAGTCTTGAGGTGCATTATCATATCATGAGCATAGTTTAGCAGTATTTGAGTTCTATATGAGGTCTTGGCACAATGTTGTGATGTGAAAATATTATAAAACTATTAAGAGTAACCTTGTCTTTAGATAATCCTGATTGCATAATGTTCTTGGGTGACATCATTGAGAGCTAGCTTGTTTGAGTCCAAATCTTTGAGTACTAGGTGTCTTGAGAAGCCTAGTCTATGCCTGAGAGAAGGTGTATGCATGAAGCATAGTAAATATTGGTTAATTATGTCAATACAAGAATGAGAGAGTATATAAATATATGTAAACATGATAAAGAAGCAAATAATCCTTCAGATGGGTTCCAAGGTCAGTTTTAAGGCTTAGTCATTACATGAAGAGACCAAATGAGAAGGCACAGACCTGGTAGGATGATGAGATGAGTAGTATGAGACTTGTATGAATAAGGTTGGTAGTGTATAAACATGGTATGAGTTTTTATGACATGATAATGAGGTTTTGAGAATATTACAAGAGGTTTCAATGTATGATCAAGGTCTAAGTATGACTGGCAATTTAAAGCATAATGTGCAAAGAGACCTAGTGTGACCTAATGAGGGGTCAAGTTTAGTTCTCAAGGTGACAGAGATATTAATAAAAAAATTAGAGATGTGAAATGTTGTTTAAATTTTTTGACCAATTTTTAGGTCAAATCCTGAAGGATAAATCATAAAATTTGATGTTGAGGTTTTTTGTGTGTATAAAATGAGGTGTTGTAAACCCAAGAAGGATTTTCTTATGATCGTTGGCACGTGCAAATTTTGCATGAGATATTAATAAATTCATGAAATTTTTGGAAGGGTCCTATATTGAATCTCATATCATTGGTTTTGGATTTGAGGGGCAATCCTTTATAAATGATTGCTAAGAATGAAAGGTAGTCTAAACCCTCCTAAAACCCTCATTATGACCTGATATGAAATATCTTGTTGGATATGGCTCAGAATGGTTTGGTTGACCTATTTTTATGTTTTTAACATATATATTACTCTTCCAAGTTTCTCCAAGTGGTTTCGGTATGTTAGAAGAGTTAGTGGAAACTACAAGAAACCCCTTGTTTCTCATAATTTTGATGTAGCAGGTAGGTTTGACCAAGTCAAAGCATGAAAATGGTTGGATGATGATGTGTGAGACTTTTATTTTATACCCATGTAAGTTTTTTTAATTAGGTTTAAAAACTTAAATATGTTAAACCGGTCATGTAAGTTGACTATTGCTAAATAGGCCTAATGAATAAGATAATGAGAAAACTAGACAGAAGTGAGAATGAGATTAAGGATTGGTTGCAGTGGATTAGAGATGGATCCAAATTTATGGGGTCATTTTTAAATACCTATATCACCTTTCCCCCTTGAATATACTTCTTTTTATTCACATAAACAATTAAAAAGTTATTCTTAAAGTGACATGTCTAACATGGTGAGGTCTGTGTAGGGTGAAGACATGAGATTGCTCTATAAGACCAATACCGATGTTGAAACATGTAGTATATCCATTTAAATTTTTTATAAGTATGATTAATTATCATCTAAACCCATTTTAATATTCATAAAGTGTTTTCACAGGTGTTCTAAGGCTTAGTTTTCATGACTATGTTTTTGGAGCTACAAGTAGTTTTTTGTGTATGAGTGAGAATGATGTTCTTGAGTCTTTTTGCATAGATTTTAAGAATACAATGCACATGAATTTTTTATATAGGTATCATAAATTTATTTTAATATATTTTTATTCATGATAAATTCCTATTAAGGTGTGAAAATTTAAATGTTCTTGATTAGGTTCTTAAGCCCTGTGTGCAGTTCTGATTGAGCATATGAAGTTGGTTGCTTTGAGGTATTTTTCCCTATTTGATGAAATAAAATGAACATTATGATGACCCTAATTTCACTTATTTTATATACATGTGATTTTTTTATTGTTTTATGTGTAAAATTTGATTTTATGCTTCAGATTTTCAAGACAGACTTTCTAGCAATGAGAAGGCCAAATTGCGAGTAGACCTAATTGTGTGGTTCGAGTGAAATGAGATAAATAGTGTTGGTGACCCAAAGTGAGATTATTATGGGTATAATTTAAATTTTTATGAAGTGTTTCATCCATTTTTTTATGCTCATATTTTTCCAAGGTGGTCAAGGTGAAACGTGTGCTTTGAGAAGGCATAATTGCATTAGGTCTCTATTAAGCCTAATAGTGGTTTTGGCCCTTAAGGGTAATGACCAACATATGTAGTGATTTTTTCAATTGTGAATTATGTTTTTTGATATATTAAAAGGGTGATCCAATTATTTAAATTTTCTCATCTGACCAATAAGGGTAAGAGCAAAAGTCAAGTATAAAGAGAAGGTCTAATAGGCCTAATTGACTAGTTAGAATATTAAGAGAATGAGGGAATGATATAGAGTTTTAGAAACTAGGTAAAAGTATTGAATACCATTATATATTTTTTATTAATATTTCATGAATATATAACTATGTTTCTATAGGTGATGATCAAGGTCATATGACCTAATTCTGCCAAGGAAAGGGCTAGTTGAGTGACAAGGTCTAATAGGTTGTTTGAGAGAGATAGAAGAGTGAGAAGAGCAAAATAAGGTGGTCATCTTTTGTTGAGTGATAAATAGGTTCCCAAAGGTGCTCATATATTCAATTTATTTTAGTTATTTTTGAGTTACCTAGGTGTTGGTGCTTATTTTCAAGTTGATGTTTGCTAAAGGACTAGTTGAGTTGGTGCTTGACTAATGAGGGGTTGGTGCTCCTTGTGGGGTTGGTGCCTCACTAAAAGTTTGATTCATTTATTATAGTAATGTATTAAAATATATATATCAGTGGTTTTTATCCCTCAATAGGGTTTCCCACATATATCTTATTTTTTTATGTTGTTTACTTTCATAGATGTTTGTGTATGCATTGGTTAATGTATGTATGTGAATGAATGCTTCATGGATGTTAAGTGAAATTGAAATATTGTTTTAAGACAACTGATTCACCCCCCCCGCCTCTTTATATTTATACTTATAACATTTTTTATCATATTAATTCCTTTGAAGGAGGCCTAATATCTTAAAGGAGATCCTAAACAAGCAAAGATGGCTAGCCAAGCACAAGGTGGTTTTTTTACAAGCAAGGCTCTGTTGTTTAATGGATCTAATTGTGATTTTTGGAGTGTCATGATGAAGACATATTTGATGTCTTAAGGTCATTATATTTTTAAATAATTTTTATATGTATATACTTCACCCCTTATTTTTCCTACAGATGCAGTAGGCAAGAAATCTAGTGACAACAATTTAAAAGTAGTCAATGGTATTATGTGTGGCCTATCAGAGGTAGAACTTGTGAAGGTGATGCACTATATGTCTAATAAATAAATGTAGGACAAATTATAGATTATCCATGAGGGATAATCCAAGGTCAAGTTGGCCAAGTTTCAAACCCATATAAGATAATTTGAAATTATAAGGATGAATGAAGATGAGACCATTGTAGCCTACTTGTTGAGGGTTGATGAAGTGGTCAACATCATAAGAGGCCTAGGTGAAGAATTTAAAGAGTCTACTATTGTTCAAAATGTTTTGAGATATCTAACTCCCAAGATTGATTTTAAAGCATCTATTGTTGAATATATGCAAGATCTAGACAAGCTAGAGATGGATGGACTTCATGGCACCCTAACAGCCTATGAGATGAGGACAAGTAAAGGAAGACTTGCAAAGAAAGAAGTTGATTTTAAGGCAAAAAATAATTCAAATGATAAGAATAATTAAGGTAATAAATTCAAAGACAATGATGAATTCAATATTGATGATGATGAGTTGATAGCTATGTTTGCAAGAAAGTTGAAGATAGGTTCAAGTAAATACAAGGGTAAGTTGCTCTTTAAATGCTTCAATTGTAGAGATATTGGATATTTTGCTAATAATTTCCCTCATAAGCATAAGTTAAAGGATGAAAAATAGAATGATAAAGGTCATGATGATGATAAAAAGTCATATAGGTCTGATAAGAGCAATAAAAACTTCAGAAGGTATGATGACAGGAAGTTTTTTAAGAACAAAAGAAGCCTTTACACCAAGGAAGATTGTAGCTCATCTGATGAGAGTGAAATAAGTGATTTTGAGAGTGACCATGAAGTTGATGGTCCAGATGTCAATGAATTTATCTTCATGGTTGAGGAAGCAAGTTGTTCAAAACAAGAAGAGTCCATATGGATTGGAGGTGTTATTGGTGATTCAGATGAAGAAGAAGATGAGGTGGACTTTGAGGCTGAGTTGATGAATACTCTAGAAGAACTGAAGATGGTGAAGAAAAAAAATAGGGCGATGAGGTCTCTCATCAAATACTATGAGGATCAAATCAAATTGTTTAAATCTAGACTGAGCAAAAACTCCAAAGAACAAGAGGAAATAGTCAAACAAGTGGAGACTCAAATGGAGATTGTGACTGTAAGCCTAAAGGATAAAGAAGAAGAATGTGCAAGGTATGTAACTATTATAGATTCCTTGAGATCTGAGTTGGATCAAGAATTAAGTAAGATGAAATATTTTGTGAAGTTTGAAAAAAGTACCAATGATCTAGACAACATTCTGAGTAGTCAAAAGACTACTAATGATAAAACATGTCTTGGTTTCAATGGAGATTAAAAAAATAACACTAATGTGATCAATAAGGTCAATGATAAATCAAATAATGAGGGTGTTGGTAGAATGAAGGCTACTACTATCAGGCAGCCTGATACTACAAGGTATGCTAACCCTTTCAACAGTTATTGTTATTCATGTAACCAATTTGGTCATAGAGCAAGGCATTGTAGAAGGCCCTTCAAGAATGAATGTGCATGGAACTATGAGGAGAGTCATCAATCAAGAGGTATGGGTCATGGTGTGTTTCCATCAAGAGGAATAGTGTGTTTCAATTATCAAAAGGTTGGTCATATTACAAAGTACTGTAAGCATGGATTTTCAAGCCAAAACAAGAAATTTGAGACCCCTAAAATACAAGAAAGAAGACAAGATAATGAGTGAAAAACAAAGGTAGATAAGGTGAATACTGACCAATCTATAAGTCAAAGTGGACTATTTTTCATGATGGATCATAGTTTATATGCAAAAGAATGTCAATAATTCTTCCTATCAGCTCAAATTGTGGATGAATAAGTCAAGTTAAATAGACCAAGTCATGATGTTGTTCAAACAAATATTGAAGAATTCAAGTCTAAAAGGATCATGAAGAAAGTTTAGTCTAGTAAGGACATGGAGATCTAGGAATCTCCTAGTTTTATGTTGTTTTAGTACTCAAGAGAGAATATGTGACTCCATTAGGCTTCATGGAGGCACTCAGCTAGTGAGCAGAAGCATGAAGGATGCTTGGTCTTAGGGGGATTTTTGTGTTCTTTGTTGACATTCAGATCTAAGGTTCAGTCAAGAGTCTATTAGAGGTGTGATCACAATAGATCAATCATAAAGAGTTTGTATGATGAATTTATCAAACCAAGTCACATTCTTGATAATGTATGATTATCTCATGGAGATAAGGGGAGTCAATCATGCTCCAAGAATAGGTGTGTGAGCATGCTCTATTTTGAGTTTTTGTCAAAAAGAGATAATGAGTTTTTTTGGAAAGGAAAGGTGTATTGTTTCAGGTCCAAGGATCAGATAGTTTCCAAGAAGATGGCCCTTTGTCATGAATTTCAAAGGGGGATAAAGTTCTAGTTTGAGAGAAATGTCAGTTTGAAGAATATCCAGCTTGGGGAGTTGTGAATGATAAACTTTGTATAAATTTTTACCATTAATGAAAAAGGAGAAGATTGTTGAGGTATGTTCATGTTATTGATGTTGAGGCATTATTGTTTTCATTGATTTCAAATTCAATATGGATGTCATTAATGTCAAGGTCAAATTTGAGGCCATGCATGGTGAAATGGTATGTGACAAAGAAGTCTTATGACAAGAGAAAATTTGAAGGCAACCTATTGTCTTTCTGTTGAGAGAGAATTTGAAGGTAACCTGGTAATTCTTCTGAGGTTGATGGCATGACAAGATCAAGATCACGATACAAGGTAAGTTATTGTTGAGTACTAGTCTTGAGGTGCATTGTCATATCATGAGCATGGTTTAGCAGTCTTTGAGTTATGTATGAGGTATTGGCACAATGTTGTGATGTAAAAATCTCATAAAACTATTGAGATTAACCTTGTATTTAGGTAATATTTATTTAATAATTTTCTTAGGTGACATCATTGATATCTAGCTTGTTTCAGTCCAAATATTTGAGTACTAGGTGTCTTGAGAAGCCTAGTCTAGCCCTAAGAGAGGATTTATGCATGAAGCATAGTAAATCTTGGTGAATTGTGTCAGGACAGGAATGAGAGAGTGTATAAATCTATGTAAACATAAGCAAGAATCAAATAAGCCTTCAGATGAGTTCCAAGGATAGTTTTGAGAAGAAGTCTTTGCATGAAGAGACCTAGTGAGAAGGCACAGACCTAGTAGTATGATGAGATGAGTAGTATGAGACTTGTATGAAGAAATTCTCCAGTGTGTGAGCATGGTATGATGTTTTATGACATGAGAATGACATTTTGAGAATAGTACAAGAGGTTTTAAGGTATGATCAAGGTCTACGTATGATTGGTAGTTCAAGGCCTAGAGTACAAAGAGACCTAATATGACTTAATCAGGGATCAAGTTTAGTTCCCACGGTACCAAAGCTCTTAATAGAATTTTTAGATGTGTAAAAGGTTTTTTCAAGTTTGTTGACCATTTTTTAGTTCAAATCTTAAAGGAGAAACCATGAAATTTGGTATTGAGGTTTTATGTGTGCACATAATGAGGTGTTACAGACCTGAGAAAGATTAGCATGGGTATAATTTAAGAATTTATGAAGTTTTTCATCTATTTTTAAAGGATAATAGTGTTCCAGTGTGGTCAAGGTGAAATATGTGCTTTGAGAAGGCCTAATTGCATTAGGTCTCTATTAGGCCTAATGGTGGTTTTGGCCCTTAAGGGTATTGACCGACCTATGTAGTGATATTTTCACTTGTGAAACATGTTTTTTGATCTATTACAATTGTTATCCAAGTATGGAAAATTTTTTGGCTGACCAATATGGGTAAGAGCAAGAATCAAGTATAAAGAGAAGGTCTAATAGGCCTAATTGACTAGTTAGAATATTAAGAGAATGAGCGAATGATATAGAGTTTTAGAAACCAGGTAAAGGGATTAAATACCATAAAAGAGGTGTGTTTAATATGTCATTAATATATAATTGTGTTTATATATGTGACGAGCAAGGTCATATGACCTAATTCTGCCAAGGAAAGGGCTAGTTCAGCGAGAAGGCTTAATAGGTTGTTTGAGAGAGATAGAAGAATGAGAAGAGCAAAAGAAGGTGGTAATATTCAATTGAGTGAGAAATAAGTGTCCAAGGGTGATCATAGATTCATGTTAGTTGAGTTGGTGCTAAATTAACTAGGGATTTGGTACCTCCTTACAAGTTGGTGGTTGCTAAGGGACTAGTTGAATTGGTGATTGACTAATGAGGGGTTAGTGCTCCTTGTGGGGTTCGTGCCTCACTAAAAATTTGATTCATTGTTTATAGGACTATAGTCCAAGATGTGTATCAGTGGGTTTTATCCCCCAAGAGGGTTTCCCACATATATCATGTGTTCTTATGTTGTTTGTTTTCATAGATGTTTGTGTATGCATTGGTTAATGTATGCATGTGAATGAATGTTTCATGGACTTTAAGTGAAATTGAAGGATTGTTTTAAGGCAACTGATTCACCCCCCCCCCACTCTTAGTAGTTGTACTTACAATATTAGGATCATAATAGATCCCTCATGGAGTGATTTTGTTGATGTTGTTACAAATGAGTATTGCCCAAATAATGCCTATGAAGATAAGTACATCAATTGAAAATTACCATGAGAAAAGAACCCATTTGTGCAAGATCGTAAACACCTTAAATTCTTTATCGATGAAACTAGACATCAAGGATTTTGAAAAGAATATAGTTCTCATAAACAAAATAGGTTTACATCTAGACATGATGGGATTCCTAACCATTGAAATAGTTGGAGCAACTCATCGTTATGCAGTCAAGATTGAGAAGAAGTTCAATTAGAAAAATTAAATTTCTTATAGGAAAGTAGGCACAATCAAATGATAGAGGCAACTCCAAGTATGGAAGCAAGCAACAGACCAAATAGGCCTCACAGCATAAGCAAAACTCTTCTAGTCTCTATTTTCTCCACAAAATCCCACATATAAACCTCTACATAAGAAGATTGGAAAATGGTGTGAGAACCATAGGAGCACAATGCATTCCATAGAGGAATGTCATTCCAAGAGGACCTTTTTTTTACCAAGGCACATGAATATGAATTGATGCAAACATCCGATGATAAGGAACACTTGTTTCATTCCATTAACACATTACGTAAATCATAGATTTTAACACCCATTCCCCTATTGGTACAATGCAGGTTACAACATCATAATTTGAGGAAGAATAACATCTATTTCATTTATACATGTGTTTAAGGGCAAGCATATACTTCATCATGGATAGTGAAAGTGAGAAGAATTTAATTTCTATATAAATTATTTGAAATATTAACCTAAAAATAACCTCACCCATGGTCATACTCTATTGGATGGCTTAACTAAGGCAAATATATTTGTGTCAGTCAACAATGTCTTATGTCATATGCAATCAATACATTCAAAGATATGATGTTGTTTGATGTGGCACACCTTAACATTTGTGATGTTTTTCCTTGGTGTTAATACATATGATAACAAGATCGACTTTAACAATTCTAGACCCACAACATCATTATTATGTTGGGAAAGAAATCCTAGAAGATCCTTAAGGTCCCTCCTTATAACACAGTGGTCTTGATCAATGCAAAGTAATGTAGGCATGTGATTTTTCATAGTGGAAAGTTTATGTTAATATTGATCAAAATGATTGGCATTCATCAAATAATTGCAATCATGCATGCCACTATATATCATTAGATTATACAATAATAACATATGGATCAAGTCTTAACAAATACACATATTTTTTCACTGCCTCTATTTATGATGCAAAAAAAATAGGCCAAACTTTCGAAGGCCATAACTTTTGACTCGTAGCTCTGTTTGAGCTCTTCCACATGGTAAAACAACCATCTCAAAAAATATGTTGTTTTCCTAAGCCATGATTTTTTCTTAGACATGTTTTTAATATTTTTTGGAGGCCAAACGTGACCATCTGAGGGTCCAAAATTGTAGTTTAGTGATTTTTAGGATTTATCTATTTTTAGAAATTGTATATTCTTATAACCGGATGTGAACTTCTATTGAAATTCATCCAATAGGCTAATTTTAGTGTTTATATTATTTCAAGATATTTTTAAAGCTACACGTGCTTGCATGCGAAACTTACTAAAAATAGCAATTGCTAAAAGTAGAAGTTTGTTTAAAATGTTAGTTTTTTTCAAATATTTGTATGTCAACTCTAATTTTGAGTTGAGGCTTATTAAAGCATATGGTTTGGGTTTATAATTATTTCAACTCTTTCAATATAAATAAATGCAAGTTATTGTTTTAGAAGCTTTGCCTATTGATAAATTATTGTCTTGATAGTTTTTGATTTCATTATCTAGTATCAGAGCAAGTTTGGAAATGGTGAGAGGATGAGGAGGTATTGCACAAATGAACTGGATTATAAAAAAGTTGCAAAGACAAATGCAATAATTAATAAAGGTTATTATCAATCAAAGAAGAAGACAAGGTGGTGATGAAGCTGAGGAACACATAGATCGTGAAGAAAAAATTCAGCAAGAAGAAGAACAGCAAGATCAACCACCATCAATGGAAGAGAGGATGGTTCGGGCTTTATAAGGAAGAAATTTAAGAATCAAAGTTGATGTTCTAGATTATGGAGGTAGTTTAAAACTAGAGTAGTTGATAAATTATATGAATAGCATGGAAAATTTCTTTGAGTGGAAGACTATAAGAGAAGACAAGAAGGTAAAGTTTGCATACACGAAATTGAAAGGTCATGCAATGATTTGGTGGGATCACCTGCATAAAGAGAGACAGAGAAAAGGTAAAGAGAATATTAATTCATTAAAAAATATGGAGAAAAAACTAAGGGAGAAATTTATTCCTGTGGATTATGCACAAACCCTATACAGAAGATTTCAAAATTTGAGGCAAAAAGATCAAAGTATACAAGAGTATACAAATGAGTTTTATAAACTTTTCATACGAGTTGAACATGATGAAAAAGAAGAGCATATGGGTGCAAGGTATGTAAATAGTTTGAAATTTACTGTTCAAGATGAATTAAGCATGCATATAATACTTAGCATGGAGGAGGCTTATCAATTAGCTTTGAAGGCAGAAGAAAAATAAAATAGATAGAATTTTAGAAGGTCTCTTGGTCCAAGAAGAGACAGAACCCCTCCAATAAGGGAATGAAGTGGGTTTAATACCATCAGAGATGGGTCTAATACTAATAGAGGTGAATCATCATGTGGTGCAGAAAGGCAAGATGAGAATAATCAAGGGTTCAATACCAACAAAGAGGAAGAGGGTTTCAGAGAGGATGAGATTATAGTGGTGCTAGAGGATGGTTTTCAAATCAATGTAGATCTTATATTTGTTATAGATGTGGAGAAGAAGGGCACATAGCATTTGAGTGTCTGCACTATCAAGATCAATAAATGAGGCAAGAGGATCGCCTAAGAGTGAACCTAGTTGAAGCTGAGAAGAAGAGCAAAATATTAAAGTTGCACCAGTAGATGTTAGAAGGAATCTCATGATGAGCAGAACAATGATCACTCCAACGAAGGAACAAGTGCATAATAAAGAAGGTGGTGATGCATGGTTGCGATCAAATATTTTTTGATTAAGATGTACTTTAGGTAGAAAGGTATGCAAAGTAATTATAAATGATGGTAGTTTTAAAAATATGGTTTCTAAAGAAATAATAGAGAAACTAAATATGCAATGTGAAAAACATCTTAATCCTTATCGGATTTCATGGTTTAAGAAAGGGAATGATGTTGCAGTAGCTAAAAGGTGCTTGATCAAGTTGTCTATATGAAAAACTTATAATGATGAAATATGGTGTGATGTTATTCCGATGAATGCATGCCATTTGTTATTAGGGAGACCATGGCAATTTGACAAGAAAGTAATTCATGATGGAGCAAAGAACATGTACACTTTTTGGAAAGGTGGTACAAAGGTAGTTTTGTTACCTCTTAAGAGGAAGAGAAGACAAAAAGTATGCTCTCTACTAAAAAATTTATCTAAGATATGAAAGTAGTAGGTTATTGTTATGTATTAGTAACAAAGAATGAAGACATGAAAATGGTGCAAATACTAACAGAAGCAGCAAGAGTGTTGAAAGAATGTGCAGATGTTATGCCTGATGAGTTACCAAATGGTTTACCACCGAAAAGAGATATTCACCAGCACATTGATTTGATTCCAGGATTAGCTCTACCTAATCAAATAGCTTATAGGATGAGTCGAATAAAACATGCAGAATTAAATAAACAGGTTACTAAATTGTTAAGAAAGAATTTGATAAGGGAGAGTATGATTCCATGTGCAACACCAACGTTTCTAACTCTGAAGAAAGATGGAGGATGGAGAATGTGTGGATAGCAAAGCAATTAATAAAATTACAATCAAGTATAGATTTTCTATACCTCGTTTAGATGATATAATGTATGTGCTTGTAGGAGAAAAATATTTTACCAAGATTGATCTAAGGAGTGATTATTATCATATTCAAATTCGTGAAGGAGATGAGTGGAAAATTGCATTCAAGACTAGGGATGGCTTATGATGCCCGATTATCTAATGCACCTAGCACATTTATGAGGATGATGAATACAGTGCTATAAGAATATATTGATAAGTTTGTGGTTGTTTATTTTGATGATATTTTGATATTCAGTAAGACTAAAGAACACTTACAACATTTGAGAATGGTACTAGATTTTTTAAGAAAGCAGAAGTTATATGCAAATTTGATGAAGTGCAAGTTTATGCAGAATAATTTGGTATTTTTAGGATTTGTAGTTTTAGCAGATGGTATGAGAATAGATGAAGAAAATATAAAAGCAATTGTTGAGTGGCCTATTCCAAAAAGCATTACAAAGGTAAGAAGTTTTCATGGTTTAGCAATTTTTTAAAAAAAAATTATTAAAAATTTTAATAGTATTGTAGCACCAATAACAAATTACATGAGAGGGAAGGAATTTACATGGACTAGAGAAGCCACAGAAAACTTTGAACTTTTGAAAAAAATTGCATAAAGATCAATTTTAACATTACCATATTTTAACTAAGTGTTTGAGGTTGATTATGATGCTTCATTTGTGAGAATTAGTGTTTTGTTGAGTCAAGAAGGAAAGCCAATAGCATATTTCAGTGAGAAATTGAATGAGGTAAGAACAAAGTATTCTACTTATGATGTTGAACTTTATGTAATTGTAAAAGCATTAAGACATTAGAGGTATTACCTGGTGCCTAAGGAGTTTATCCTATTTACAGATCATGAGGCTTTAAAGTATGTGAATACACAAAAGAATTTGAATATTAGGCATGCAAAGTGGGTTTCTTTGTTGCAGAGGTATATTTTGTGTTGAAACATAAATTAGGAAAACAGAATTAGGTAGTTGATGCATTGAGCAGGAGAGTAGCATTATTAACTATTATGGTATTATGGTGAGTGAAGTAGTTGGATTTGAAGATATCAAAGAATTATATGATACTGATCCATATTTTGGCAAGGTAGTTGAGCATTGCAGGAATCTATTAATAGGTGGGACAGAAACTAATCATGGTATCTTATACAAGAAGGTTATCTCTTCAAAGGGAAAGAATTATGCATTCTAGTTGGGTCTCTATGAGACAATATAATAAGAGAATTACATAGTGGAGGTTTGGCTGGACATTTTGGTAAGACGAAGACAATAGCTTTGGTGGAGGAAAAATATTTTTGGCCAAAGATGAAGAGAGATGTAACAAGTATGTTTCTAGATGTAGGATATGTCAGGTGGCTAAAGGACATGCACAAAATACTAGACTATACATGTCATTACCAGTTCTAAAAGGACCATAGACATATTTGAGTATGGATTTTGTGTTGGGATTACCAAGCACACAAAGAGGTAATGATTCAATTTTTGTTGTAGACAATTTTTTTAAAATGGTTCATTTCATTGCATGTAAGAAAACCAATGATGCCACTAGAGTTACAGAATTATTTTTTAAGGATATTGTGAGGTTGTATGGTGTTCTAAAAACTATTACCTCAGATAGGGACACGAAATTTCTAAGTCATTTTTGGAGGACTTTATGGAAGAAGATGGGTACCAAGCTACAATATAGTAGTGCATATTACCCACAAACAGATTGATAGACAAAATTTGTGAATAGAAGCTTGAAAAATTTGTTGAGATTCATAGTGGGAGAGAAGCCCAAGCAATGGGACTTGGCTTTACCACAAGCTAAGTTTGCATATAACAATTCAATGAATAGATCAACAGGAAAATCACCATTTCAAATTGTTTATGAGAGAAATCCTATGGGTATTTTAAATTTGGTACAATTACAAATTGCAGATCGAATTAATGATGATGCAGAAGCATTTGCAGAGCATATGCAGTAGTTACAAGGAGTAAGAAAAAATTTGCAGAAAAGTAATGAGAAATATAAAGCATCATTAGATGTCAGAAGAAGACCCAAGGTATTTGAATAAAGAGAGTTTGTAATGGTTTATTTAAGGAAAGAAATATTTTCAAAAGGCATGTACAACAAGTTGAAGTACAAGAAAAGTGGTCCATGCAGAATTGTAAATAATATCAATGATAATGATTGTGAGGTGAGTTTACCATAGAATTTTGATATGTCTCAAGTGTTTAGTGTTTCAGATTTATATGAATTCCATGGAGAAGATGGTGAAGGTGATGAATATGAAGAAGTAAATTGGTAGCAGCAGGTTCCAAAGAAGAAGAAAAAGATAATGCAGGTTTTGGATATGAAGACAGTGAGCAAAAGGCAAGAAAATTATAACATGTATTTGGTCCAGCGGGAAGGATTGCAGCATGAAGACAATACTTGGATTACAGAATGGGAACTAAAGAAGATTGACAAAGAAAAATGGCAGTAGTACAATCAAGGCAACTCACAGGGGCTAAGTTGTTTTCAACCAAAGGAAAATGATGCAGAAAAAATAGGCCAAACTTTCAAAAGCCATAACTTTTGACCCATAACTCCGTTTGAGATCTTCCATGCGCCAAAACGACCGTCTCAAAATTTTCATTGCTGCCCTAAGCCACGCTTTCCATTTAGAGGTGTTTTCAATATTTTTTTAAGGCCAAACATGACCATCTGAGGGTCCAAAATTGCAGTTTATTATTTTTTTGAGATTTTTCTATTTTTAGAAATTGTATATTTTTATGATCGGACGTGAACTTCAGTTGAAATTCATCCAATAGGTTAATTTTAGTGTTTAGAGTATTTCAAAAAAAAATTAGATCTGCACACGCTTACATGCAAAAGTTACTAAAAATAGTAGTTGATAAAAATAGAAGTTTTTTTAAGATTTTAATTTTGTTTTGAATTTTTGCATGTCAACTCTAATTCTGAGTTGTAGATTATTTAAGCATGGTTTGGGTTTGTAATTATTTCAACTCATTCAATATGAATCAATACAAGTTATTGTTTTAGAAGCTTTGCCTATTGATAAATTAGTGTCTTGATAGTTTTTGGTTTTATTAAATTTGTGTACCTTTACACTTCCAAATGGACCAGTGTATAGGCACTCAATGCTAGAGAATTATGAGATCCAATGACATCTTAAGGAGATAATCCAAAAAGGTTATATTTGGCCTAGCGCCTCACCTTGTGGCAACGCAACCATGTTATCCCTAACGAAAGATGCTACATGGTCAGATTATACTAACTACAAGGCCCTTAATAAGAACATTATCAAGAACAAGTATCCAATTTCACGTATTGATGACTTCTTAGACGAGCTCAATGAAGCACAATTCTTCACAAAGATAATCTAAATTCAGGGTACCATCAAGTGCCAACTAAGCCATCTAATGTTTAGAACACAATATTTACATCCAAAGAAGGTCTATTTGAATGGATGGTCATGCCCTTTCACTTGACCGATACACCTGCAATATATATGTGGATTATGAATGATGTCTTACAACCATTCAGTGAGTCCTTTGTAGTTGTTTACCTGGATGATATTCTTGTTTTCATAAAGAACCCAAGGAGCACCTTTAACAAGGTCGGTAGGTTCTTGACACCCTACACAACCATAAGATATATGCCAATTGGGATAAATTCTCATTTGGTTTGTAGAGTGTCTAATATCAAGGGCACAATGTAAACAAGGATAGTGTACACATTGACCCAAAATAGATATGGCTCATCAAAGATTGACCAACTCCAACAATGCTCACAAAACTCAAAATCTTCTTAGGGTTAGGCAACTTTTACCATCGATTCATACTTAGATTCTCTCATATTTCATGGCCTCTAAACCAAGCAACCAAGGAGGTGGCAGGGGCGGTTGGGGGGCACAAATAAGTTTGTGTGGACCACTACACAACAAGCTTTTGAGGAGTTAAAAAGGAAAATTTGTTTAACACCAATATTTGCCTTACCAAATCTGTAACAATGCTTTGAGATTAAAATTGATGCTTTGGAATGTGCACTTGATGCAATTCTTGCCCAACATAGGCATCCATTTTCCTGCCATAAAGAAAAATTCACAAATATTGTATATAGGCATCCTACATATGCCAGAACTTTTTTGAGGGATGTAGACAATGGAAGCATTACATTTTGGGAATGAAGAACATCATCCATATAGATCATAAGACTCTAGAATTCATGCAAACCAAGGGCAAGTTACAAAATGATCACCATCAAAAGTGGTTGATCTACCTACAACAAATAGGAAAGGTAGTAAGTTCCAATCAAGGTGATGATTGTCTAAACCACCTTTTAATTGTGACACTATCAACACTCCTTTATTCATGTGACCATGAAATTTTTTAATGGTCTATGTTATATGATAGTGATCCCAAGTTTTCCATCTTATATATGAGATTAACTACAAGACGATCGCTTTAGGTTTCCATCTGCAAGATGGGCTTGTATGTCACTTGGGACAACTTTGTGTTCTAACAATAAAGTGACAAATTATTTGGAAAGCACACTACAGTGAAGTTGTAGGACACTTCAACGTGGAAAAGACAATAGTAGTGCTCAAAAAATACTTGCATTGGTCAAAGCTCCGTGATAATGTCAATAGGTATATTAGATCATAAACAACATGTATAATATTAAAACCAACCCACAAGAGCAAGGCTTATACACACCTTTGTCAATTCCTAATCAACCTTGGGATTCAGTATATGTGGATTTCATGTCAAGGTTGGTCATGGCTAGGCGTGGCCCTGACTATGTCTTCATTATGTTTTCAAAAATGGTAGTGTTGGTGCCCTATACAACGGGGATAAAATTTGAACACACTATGAGGCTCTACTTTGAGCATGTGTGGGTCCACTTTAGCATAACACAAACCATCATGTCAAATGGGGACAAATTCTTCTTGGTACTTTCTAGTCTACGTCATCGTTCATGATGGACGACAAGTTCACCATGTCTGCCACTTTTCATCCATAAACAAATGGACAAACATAAGTGGGTTAATCATATGATTCCGCATCTACTCAGATGTGTAACTCAAAACATTCACATACATGGGATGAGAGTTTATTGTACATCCAACACAACTACAATTAAGCCCTTTACATTTCCACAGGGCAGCCTATTTCGGGTTTGTTTTGGGTTTCAACAACTGGGCCCCATTGATGTGGCATTATCTACTGAGTGAATTGGAGGAAGAATCTCCCCATACAAAGAAATAATTAGAGAATGTCGCCATGTTTGTTGAATGGAGCTAGAAAATTCAGCAAATGAATGAGGTTTTACAAGATACCAACCATAAATAAAAGAAGCGTCATGAGCAACATCAAGTCCCTCACCAATTCCTAATTGCTAATAAGATATGGTTACATTTGCAAAAAGAACATTTGAAAGGTCCATACAGAAAAATCAAACCTCTCTAATATGGGCCCTACACAAGCATCAAACAAGTTTGCAACAATTCCTTAGAGATCAATTTGCTACCTTATCTTGTGTTGCATCCAATGTTCAATGTGGGACCGCTCTAATCATACTTTCCACCTCTTAGACATTTCGAATATTGTTAAACAATTACATGTCATAGAATTAAACCCCGATTGTTCAACATCATACATTATTCATCAAGTCATAAGATGCAATGGTAAAAGGTAACCAAAATCGGCAAATTCAACTATATTAAGTGGTCATGGCAATGCAATTTGCTCACCAAGGAAAATGGTTCACCACAAGTCACATTCAACAAAAAAAACCCACATTTTGGTTAAAGGCCTCAAAGCAATGTGACCTATTACTTCCCAAGGGGGGTGAATGATCCCAACAATTATAATTCTTATGCATACATAGCAATTACATTGTGTAAATAGCAATTTTGGAGGACTTTTAAGCATTTTCAAAGTTTGGAACTACCTTTTCATTGGGCTACAGCATTTTGGTCTTCTACATCTTGAGTCAAGCTTTTCCAGAAATGCAAATAGTTTTAAAATGGAGCATACCCAAAATTATGACCCCAGCAAGGTGGCCCACTTAGGATGGCTATTATTGGCGGTTCTTACTTTCCCAAAATTCTTACTCTCAGGACTTCAAAGCCACCATAAGTTTCACAGTCAAGCCTCATGAATCTTTGCTTATTTGTAAATGTTATCTTGTGATGCTTTGCAAATATTTGATTTGATTCAATAGATAATAGCTTGTTTTTATCACAACACCCAAATTCCTCACAATTAGTATGTTGCTCTCTGAATTGAATCCTCAATTAAAATCACTAAATGTTATGGTTAGTATTTACTTGTGTTGTGCCCAATTTGGTACACAACATTGATGGTCAAATGTTTTGCCTCGTAATAACTTTGGTATACTCCATACCCTTGAACATTCACTAATGCACACTTGCCATGGATCCTCCCCCTAGTCATCGTATCCAAATCATATGTTCATAATACATTTTGTATTCATTCTTCTTTCTCATTTTTGTGCTTAGTTTCCTATAGACTAAAAACTACCTTCGTGTTATTTTTCTTTCTATTTTGAATATCTATTAAAACAAAATCTTTGAATAGGGTGCCTAATTGTTTAATTTTAAGTTATAAAAGTTTGATGAGATGTTTATAGCAATGCCCGTCTATAGAGAAAGGCTCCTCCAAAAGAAAGTCATTTTGGCACATTTTCTTCAATGGACCACTGTTCTGAGATGTTATACATTGAAAACATATTAGTTGCATACGGCTCTTTTAGGAAGTGGCCATCTATCTTGCGAATTTACATCAAAATTTCTACACTTTTATAATCCATTAAACAAAAAAACATCCCCCTAGACGTACTCGAAATGATTTCCTTTGGCCGTATAAAATGTATGGAGTGACTTGGATGAATTTAGATGGATTGTAAAAAAATTGGAAATTTTAAAGAGTGTTAATTTGCAAAATAGTTAAGCCGCTTGCATTTTTTCATCACATTACATACTTGGATTGAGAAATTGTTGCAATCTCAGAGGTGGTGTAGTCTTTGATAAAGGAGTATGCCCTTCCACCCAGTAATACTCTTTAGGATAATTTCCCCTAGCCTTCCCCCGAGCCTTACCCTTTTGCCTTTCGCCTTCCCCCCAAGCCTTTATCCTTTTACTTACTATACACCTTTAGCATTTGGCCTTTACCCTTTCGCCTCATTAATCCGTTGAGGCCACTGTCGGCATCCTCTCACGAGGTGAGCCGCAGTCACCGCCACCTCTTTCGAGGTCATGGCCGCCACTTGTCATGTTGCCTCTTCGAGGCCACTATCGGCATCCTTGTTGAGGGGTATTCACTTCATGGCTCCCTCATTGACAGTCATGTTGCCTCTTCAAGGCCACTGTCGGCATCCTCGTTGAGGGGTCTTCGCTTCATGGCTTGGCTTGGCTTGGCTTGGCTCAGGTGGGCCTCTACTCAAGGATCAAGGCTTCCTCTCACTGGATCAAGGCTTCCTCTCACTAAGGCACTGTTGGCATCCTCTAACGATGCCCACTGTGCCTTCGCACCACGGCAACGGCAACCAACAGCAATGGCAACGAGGCCTTTAGGGTACAAGATGTGGCAACGATTAGTTGCCTTTACCCTTTCGCCCTCCCCCTTTCACGGCTACAATAAATACATATCTACAAGTTATCGTAGGGTACAAGATGTGGCAATGATTAGTTGCCTTTACCCTTTCGCCCTCCCCCTTTCACGACTACATATGCCTTTCGCCCTTTCGCCCTCCCCCTTCCATGGATATAAACGGTCCTATCACGGCTACATATGCCTTTCACCCCGGCTACATACGATTTACCTTTCGCCCTTTGCCTTTACCCTTTCACGGCTACATACGCCTTTCGCCCTTTCGCCCTCCCCCTTTCATGGCTACCTTTTGCCCTTTGCCTTAACCCTTTCACAAATGATTAGTTATGTAGTTATACCTTTCGCCCTTTGCCTTAACCCTTTCACATATGATTAGTTTTTATTTTATTTAAAAAATAAAAAATAAAATAAAATAAAAACTACATAACTTGTAGTGTAACTACATAACTTTAGTTACATAACCTTGGTTACACTACATAATTGTAGTTACATGATTTTAGTTACACTACATAACTAATCGTTTGTGAAAGGGTTAAGGCAAAGGGTGAAAGGGCGAAAGGGAGCCATGAAAGGGGGAGGGAGAAAGGGCGAAAGGCGTATGTAGCCGTGAAAGGGTAAAGGCAAAGGGCTAAAGGTAAATCGTATGTAGCCGGGGCAAAAGGCGTATGTAGCCGTGATAGGACCGTTTGTAGCCATGAAATGGGGAGGGCGAAAGGATAAAGGCAACTAATTATTGTCACATCTTGTACCCTAGGATAACTTGTAGTTATGTATTTATTGTAGCCATGAAAGGGGGAGGGCAAAAGGCAAAGGGGCAAAAGGGTAAAGGCGACTAATCGTTGCCACATATTGTATCCTAAAGGCCTCGTTATCGTTGCTGTTAGTTGAGGGGGGCTCCCTTCCCTTGCCTGACCCCATCTATATAGATAGGGGAGCCCCCCTATCTATATATATATGGTATGGGATGCCCGGCTAGAGTAGTCCCAAGCCCTATCTATCTGGGATGTTGTCCATCTATCCCTCTATTCGGGGCACCACCTCTCGATGTCGAGTGTTGGGATCGTACAACAAACTTGATTACTATTGTGTAAGCAACTAAACACGGAATTAAACCAAAATAATAAGTAACTAGAATCAGATAATAGTAAAGAATATGAGATACAAAAAACAACCCAAAAATTTGTATTAAACTCTTCCAGAAGGAAATACAATGAAGAAAATCACACTTTCTTCCACACCTCTCAGATATATAGATCTCTTTCCCTCAAAAGTTTTCTCTCACAATTACAACCAATTCCAACACTTGGATTGATTCACATTTACATGTATTGTCCAATAAACTATGAAGATCTAACCCTATTATATAATATTAGGATTCATGAGCATGCATTCTCCATCGTTAGATATACCTCTTAATCAAAGGTTCAAATCAGTCTTGTCAAAAATAGAAATGCGGACTCAATACCAACAGTTATACTTTTCATGCAAACATTCTATTCATTCATGAAAATAGACTTCTGGACGCACAGGTGACCGACGTCGGTCCCTGCCTATCTGCACATGACCGACGTCGGTCGATCCTTAACTGACGTCGGCATCCTCTGGTCGACTCCTGACCGACGTCGGTCGCTCCTGACTGATGCCGGTGACTATGTAACACCAACAACCTGTAATTTGCTCATTCGGTGAAGCTTTTAGCTTCACAACTCAACAATCTCCCACTTGGAGATAAACGGCTGCACCTGTACCTGTATAGCAACATCTTCTAGCTTCTCCATCTTCAAGCTCAATCTTGAAGACCAACAAAAGTTGAATGAAGATTCAACTTCTTATTTGTTATCGGCTTTGTTAACATATCAGCAGGGTTCTTATCTATATGGATCTTCTCCAGCTTCAACTCAGCATCCTCCAATACATATCTAATGAAGTGGTACCTAAGCTGTATATGTTTGGTTCTTGAATGAAATGTTGAATTCTTTGTCAAATGAATTGCTCTTTGACTATCACTGTATAATCTGTGACTCTCTTGCTCCTTTCTCAACTCTTCCATGAACCGTGTCATCCATATCATCTCTTTGCTAGTCTCTGTGACTACAATGTATTCTGCCTCTGTAGTAGACAAGGCAACGACCTTCTACAACTTTGAAATCTAGCTAACCGCCATTCCACCAACAGTGAAAACATATTCTGTGGTGCTCCTCCTGCCATCTAAGTCCCCTGCCATATTCGAATCTACATATCCATGTAGAGAAGTGTTTGACCCTCCATAGCATAAATGCCTACTGCTGGTCCCTCTCAGATATCTAAGAATCCACTGAACTGCTTTTCAATGTTCCTTCCCTAGATTGGCCATAAACTTACTGATAACTCTCACTGCTTGAGCAAGATCAGGTCTAGTACATACCATTGCATACATTAAGCTTCTAATTGCTGAAGCATATGGACTCTACTCATGTACTCTACATCATCATGTGATTTTGGACACTGTTCTTTGTTTAACTTGAAGTGTCCAACCATAGGTGTACTTACTAGTTTTGCAACATGCATATTGAACCTCTCCAACACCTTGTTCACATAATCCTCTTGAGACAAAATCAAACTGTGATTTTTTTTGTCTCTCTTAATACTCATGCCAAGGATTTTTTTTGCTGCTCATAAATCCTTCATGGCAAATTTGTGAGCTAATTTTACCTTAAGCTCAAAAATATCTTGCATGTGTAAACCTGCAACAAGCATATCATCTACATACAGCAACAGGATAATATATCTACCATTACCCAATCTCTTGAAATAAACACAATGGTCAGATTGACATCTACAAAAGCCATGCTCTGTCATAAACCTATCAAATCTCAAATACCATTGTCTAGGAGCTTGCTTAAGACCATACAAGCTTTTCTTCAATCTACACACAAGTTTCTCCTTACTTTTGACCTCAAATCCTTCCGGCTATTCCATATATATTTTTTCATCCAAATCTCCATGAAGAAACGTTGTCTTAACATCAATTTGCTCAAGATGCAAATCTTCAATAGCAACTAAAGACAATACAGTCTGAATAGAAGTCATCTTAACTACAGGAAAAAAAATTCACCAAAGTCAATACCTGGTTTTTGTGCAAATCTATTTACTACCAACTTGGCCTTATGTTTCATCTGTCTATTTTCACCTTCTTTTAGCCTGTAAACCCATCTATTTTTCAGTGTCTTCTTTCTAGTTGGCAACTCAACCAAATACCACATTTGGTTCTCTTTCAAGGAATTAATTTTCTCATTCATGCCAAGCTCCCACTGTTTTTGGGATTCTACCTATACTGTCTCATCAAAAAAATTTGGTTCTCCACTATCAGTGAGAAATAAGTAGAATAATAAAGGAAAATATCAAATTGAAGGTTTACTTACCCTTTCTAACCTCCTTATGGGCGTTTGAGACTCAAACACAGCTTGTTGCCTACCCAAATTCTCTGTCAGTGATCGATCTCGATCATCTTCAGGTCTGTACCTGACCGACATCGATTCCACTCGATCGACGTCATTTTCTGTCTGACCGACGTTAGTTCCTGTACTACCGATATCGGTTCCTTTCTGGCCGACGTCAGTTCTTGCATGACTAGCGTCGGTGTCTATGTTTTCCTGAAAGTGATTACCCGTGAGCTCTTCTTGGATCATCACCTCGTCCAAATCAACTTTGCCCTGCTCAGTATTATTCAGCTTCTTGAGCTGATCACTGTACATCACTTTCTCATTAAAAACAACATCACGGCTTCTAATAATTTTGTTAGTCCCTAAATTCCACAATCGAAATCCAAAATCTCTAGAGCCATAACCAATAAAAGTGCACCGCATAGATTTAGCATCCAGCTTCTTTCTATTTTCCTTATCAACGTGCACCAAAAAATATGAGATATGAGAGATCTACCTTTTTACCTGTTCATGCCTCTTCTAGAATTCCACCATCCAGAGCAGTAGAGGGTCCTCTGTTAATCAGGTAAACCGCAATGTCTATAGCGTCTGCCCAAAACTGTAAGGGCAAACCAGCATGCAACTTCATACTCCGTGCACGCTCCAATATTATTCTATTCATCCTTTCAGCAGCTCCATTTTGCTGAGGTGTCCTTGGAACCATCTTTTTTCTGCGTATTTCATTCATAAAATAGTAACTATTGAACTTATAGCTATAGTACTCACCACTATTGCAGATCTAAGGCACTTCAATCTCATGCCTGTTTCATTCTCAACCAAAGCTTTCCATTTCTTAAAAGTGTCAAAAATATCAAATTTTTTCTTTATGCAATAAACCCATATCTTTCTTGTAGCATCATCAATGAAAGAAACATAATACTGTGATCCTCCAATAGAAGCTATCTGAGTTGGTCCCCACACGTCTGTGTGAACAAGCTCCAACTTGTGTTTCTTCTTTGTTGATCCAGTCTTGATAAATTTCACTCTCTTCTGTTTTTCAAAAATACAGTGCTCACAAAAATCTAGATCTATGCATTTCAAATCTGAAAGTTTACCTTTTGACTTAAGAACAGTCATTCCCTTCTCACTCATATGGCCAAGCCTACAGTGCCACAAATTTGCATCTACATCTGAAGTAGATAATACATAAAGAAAATTATCAGTAATATAATTACATAAATAGAGAGTACCTACTCTCTTACCTCTGGCTAATACAAGTGCACCTTTGGAAACCTTCTAAAATTCAGCTGAGAGTTACTGTACAACTCTCATCCCTCAACTTTTCTGCAGAAATCAGATTCCTCTTCAGGGTGGGTACATGCATGACATCTTTCAACACCCATGTGTTGTCATTCTACAATTTCAGCTACATTTTTCTTTTGCCAACTATTTTACAATGCTCATCATCCCCTAAATAAACTATTTCAAAATCTCCATGGACAGTCATTAAAATATTCTCTATTTGGGGTTGCATAGAAAGAAGCACCAGAATCTAAAATCCAAGATTCTATTTTACTATCCAAAAAAAATATAAGAGCATCTTTTGCAACAATACCTGCAACATTTACTTCCTTATTACCTTTATATTGATTTTCTTCTTTAACTTTCAACCAGCAATCTTTCTTTGCATGCCCTATCTTCCCACAATTCCAACAGGTTATTTTTCTTTCATTTCTGGATTTGGATCTATCTCTCATCTTTGACTTGGACCTTGATCTCCCTTGCTTGCTCTTCTCTTTTTGCCTTCTCCTGCTTTCAAAACTTAAAGCATTTTTTGATATTTTTTCTGTGCTTTTCTTGCAAATTTCTTCATTCAAGATTACACTAAGATCATCTACTTTCAAGATATTTGAAGCAGATGCAGTATTACCAACTGTGATTACCAAACTATGCCAACTTTTAGGTAATGAGCATAAGATTAATAGAGCCTTAATTTCATCATCAAAAACTATTTTGACTGAATTTCACTGATTTACTATTGCATGGAAATCATTAAGATGATTAGATACAGATCCACCTTCCTGCATTTGCAAATTAAATAATTGCTTTATAAGATATACCTTATTTGAAGCTGAGGGTTTTTCATATAAATTTTCTAACGTATCCATTAACTCTACTGTTGTTTTTACCTGTGATAAGTTGGATATCACAGAAGATGCCAGACTCAATCTTATAAATCTCAGAGCTTTTCTATCAAAAACATTTCATTCTTCATCTTGCATATATGTGGGTTTACTTAAAACCCCACCTAACGATAAGTACAGATCTTTTTGATACAGATAATCTTCTATCTGCATCCTCTATAATTGATAATTCTTGCCATTAAACTTCTCCATTCTTAGTTTACTTTCTTCTGCCATTGCTCTACTTCCACTCAAACAGAAAACCCTTGTGAGTGACCTGTAATCAACACACACTAAACAGATCTGAAAACACATGTTAGTGAACTCAAGCTCTGATACCACTTGTTGGAATCGTACAACAAACTTGATTACTATTGTGTAAGCAACTAAACACGAAATTAAACCAGAATAATAAGTAACTAGAATCATATAACAGCAAAGAATATGAGATACAAGAAACAACCCAAAAACTTGTATTAAACTCTTCCAAAAGGAAATACAATGAAAAAAATCACACTTTCTTTCACACCTCTCAGATGTACAGATCTTTTTCCCTCAAGAGTTTTCTCTCACAATTACAATCAATTCCAACACTTGGATTGATTCACATTTACATTTATTGTCCAATAAACTATGAAGATCTAACCCTATTATATAATATTAAGATTCATGAGCATGCATTCTCCACCATTAGATATACCTCTTAATCAAAGGTTCAAATCAGTCTTACCAAAAATAGAAACGCGGACTCAATACCAACAGTTATACTTTTCATGCAAACATTCTGTTCATCCACGAAAATAGACTCCTAGACGCACAGGTGACCGACGTCGATCCCTGTCTGTCTGCACATGACCGATGTCGGTCGATCTTTAATCGACGTCGGCATCCTCTTGTCGACTCTTGACCGACGTCGATCGCTCCTGACCGACGTCGATCGCTCCTGATCGACACCGACGACTGTGTAACACCAGCAACCTGCAATTTGCTCATTTGGTGAAGCTTTTAGCTCCACAACTCAACATCGAGTGGGGTAGAGTCATCTGTATTCTTGTTTAGATAGATATGGGATTGAGATCTATAGATGGGGGCTATCCTATCTATAGGGGCTTGAGATAGATGGGGGCATACAAGCATACAAGAGATATATAGATGGGGGTTGTATAGAGTAGTGTAGAGTAGAGTAGAGTAGAGTAGAGTGAGGCAATCAACATCTATAGAGTAGAGATTGATCTGGGATATCCATATAGATCTATGGATGGATAGCCCCCCCAGATAGATATATAGGCGAATATAGATAGATAGGGAAGCGAATCAGCGACCCTATCTATCTATCTTCATCGCTGGATTTGATAGATATAGATATAGATAGGGCCCCCATCTATATAGATGGGGTGGGGAAGGGATCGAGGGCCCCCTATCTCTATCTACATATAGATGGGGGATGGGCATCTAGATGGATGGGGTTGGCGGGCTCCCACTCTCCTCTCTAAAGTTATGCTCCGATGCCCCCCTCTGCCAATGCCAATGCCCCCCACCCCATATCTAAACTAAATCTAGACCCAATGCCAATGTTTAGATAGGGATAGATCTGTATATAGAGGGGGGCCCTATCTATTCTATCTGGCGAGGGCCTATCTAACCCATATCCCATATCCCATATATATAGAGGGGGAGGGGGAGGGAGAAGGGTCTCGCACAGCCTATAGAATTATCTTGGCACTCCCAGATAGATATATAGGCTCCCCTATCTATCCCATCTATATCTAGAGGGGGGCCCTATCCATCTATATACCCCTATCTAATTAATAATTAATAATTAATAATTAATAATTTAGAGTAGCCCTCGGCCCAGCGGGCATAGCATAGAGTTCCATAGTCTCTGGGCCCGTCGACACCCTTCCCTCTAGATCCTAGATTCTAGACCTGATATGCACATATATAGATGGCCTCAACGGCCCCAGATAGATATATAGGCTCCACTCTATAGCTCCCCTATAGACTAGTCTCTCCGAGAATAGACGAGACTCAACGAGATCTAGACGGCACTTCATTTGCCCTATAGATAGATATGGCTTGCATATAGAGACGTAGATCTCTACCAGCTCTATATATAGGGCACCTCCCCCTCCCATATAGATTAGATATCTAGGCCAATTAAGAGGAGTCTATCTTATCTATCTGGGGGAGGGTTGGGATCTACCCTATCTATTTAGACGGGTTGGGATCTACCCTATCTATCTAGACGGAATTGGGGGCTGGGCCCTATCTATATAACGAGCATGGGGGCCCCTCCCTATATATCTTATCTAATTTATATGGGCATGGGGGCTGGGGCCCTATATATCTATATGGGAATGTAATAGCCTATCCCATCTAGTTATGTATTTATACATCGCGCCACCGTACAAACATGGTATATAGGATGAGGATCAAGCCCAAACTGAGGAGTGTTGAACCCCCCTTAAATGAGTGCATGTGCATAACACCTCCAACTGTGGTTGCCAAAGCTCTGAGCAAACCCGAAATAGGCCATGGACTTGGATCTACCGAGTGATGAGAATGCCTCTGAGTCGTAAACAAATCCGCCCCATTTCGTTGCTTCGAGTATTGTCAACCCATGAGAGAGGCCCTGCCTTCACCTGAGAGAGGATAGGACCTAAGAGAGGATAGTTCCCTCGGCCTCCTCGACCCCATATAGATGGAGCTGGGATGGCCCCACCACTATCTAGGGCTCGATCTCATTGCCATCCATATCTAGATATAGGGGGTTTTCATAGATAGGCCTATCGGTCGAGGCCCTATCGAGAGAGCGTCAATTAAACTCTATATATTATCGCTCGCACCTCAATCTATCGATCGAGTGCCCTATAGATATATAGGGCTCGACCCCATATCTAGGGGGTCCCCCCTCTATATATAGATCTATCCCTAGACATAGTTAGATAGGCGGGGGGGAGGGGGGGCCCACGGTCTAGATTCACTATGATAGATAGAGAGTGGATTCACCCCCAGCCCCACCCCCCTTTCAATTTAGAGGGGATCTAGGGATAGGGAGATAGGATCTATAGAGTGGGAGTGGGGCAAGATAGAGATAGAGTCTATATTCATTTTAGATATGGGGTGGGGGGGATTGGGAGTTTAGAGTTATTTATAGTTTAGTTTATATAGAGGGCCCCTCAAGATAGGGCCCATTAAATATATAGGGTGGCCTCCCCCCCTCTATATAAACAGAGTTTGGCCTCCCCCCCTCTACTCTATATAAATAGAGTTAGATAGAGTTAGAGGGGGGCCTCTACTCTATAGAATCTAAATAGAGTTAGAGGGGGGGCTCTATATAAACAAGAGTTTTTTTGGCCTCTATATAAACTAAACTCAAGACATATATATAGAGAGGGGGGCTACCCTATAGATAAGATAATATTCGCTACGCTCAAGAATATATAGGGAGACCCCCTCTAACTCTATCTAACTCTATCTATTGGGGGGGCAGATAGATAGATATATAGGGCTTGGGGGGAGGCCACCCTATAGATAAGATAATATTCGCTATGCCCCCTCTATATATATGGGATAATATCCCCAGATAGACATGTATAGAGAGGGGGGGTCTACACTCAAGTCTCGATAGACCCTATACCCTATATCGATATAGAGAGGGGGGGCTACGCTCAAGATAAGATCCCCAGATAAATAGAGGGGGCTACTCCATCTATATATATGGGATAAGATAAGATAAGATAAGATAATATTCGCTACTCCATCTATATGGGATAAGATCTATATAGGGAGGGGAGGGCCAAAGAAACCCAAATAGATAGGGCTTGGGCCCCTCTAACTCGAGACATCTATATAGATATAGAGAGGGGTACCATTATCTATCGTTAATCAATCTATATAGAGGGGGGGGGAACCCCAACCATATAAAGTGAAGTGCCTCTATATATATGGGAGTTAGTTTAAATGGCTCTATCTATTGGGTTGGGGGGGCCAGATAGATAGGGCTTGGGGGAGTGCCCCTATCTATCTAACTATATACTATACAGACTACCCCCTCGACTGTATAGATAGAGTTATGGCTATATATAGAGGTAGAGTTTCTGTCTTTGGCTATATATAGAGATAGAGTTGGCTTTGGCATTGGCCCCATCCCCATCTATAGAGATCAGATTAGATCAGATCTGGGCACCTATAAATCGAAGGGGTGCTCTCCCAAGTTCTCGATCTGATAGGAGTAGAAAGAATCGTTGGTTTCACTAGCGAACTGCGTGGGTGGGGATCCTGAAAACTAACTAATATGAGTCTTGAGTCACTAACTAGAAAGGTTCTCATCCAGGTCATTCATGCGTGAACTAAATGCCTGCCTTCCCTCGATCCCTCGATCGAGTGCCCCATAGATAGGGACCCCCCTCTCTATATATATGGGGATGGGGAGCCCCTCTCCCTCTCTATTTAAACTAAACTAACTCCCATATAGAGTTTAGTTTCTATAGAGGGGGGAGGGCCAAAAAACCCTATCTTGGGCCACCCTATAGATTGAATGGGCTAGACCCTACTCTATATATAGAGTAGAGAGCTCTTCCCCCCCCCAAGCCCTATCTATCCCATAGAATATCAATATCAATATCTATATAGAGGCGGATGAGGGGGTTAGATCTATCTAAGGGGGGGGGGGGGCTAGATAGATCTAGATCTACCATATATATAGAGAGCCCCCCCCCCCCAAGCCCTATATATCCCATATAATATCTATATAGAGGGGGAGGGGGTTAGATCTATCTAAGGGGGGCGGGGCGGGGCGGGGGGGGAGTGGGCATCTAGATCTAGATCTAGATCTGCCATAGATAGATTAGATAGGCCCCCTCTCTGTATAGATGGGATATATAGGGCTTGAGGGGTTGCCCCCCCTCCCCCCTCTATATAGATTGATTAACGATAGACAGTTGGCCCCCCCTCCATCTCCCTCTCCCTCTCCCTCTCCCTCTCTATAGAATGGGGATGGGGATGGGGATGGGGATTAGAGTTAGATAGAGTTAGTTGAGGAGCCCCCTCTCTATATATATGTCTCGAGTTTAGTTTATATAGGTTTAGTTTAGTTTAGTTTAGTTTAGTTTAGTTTAGTTTATATAGGTTTAGTTTAGTTTAGTTTAGTTTAGATTAGGTTAGTTTAGTTTATATAGGTTTGGTTTAGTTTAGTTTATATAGGTTATGTTTAGTTTAGTTTATATAGAAGCCAAAAAAACTCTATCTTATCTTGAGGGGGGGGCAGGCGGGGCAGGCCACCCTATAGATTTAATGGGCCCTATCTTGGGGGGGCCTCTATATAAACTAAACTATAACTAACTCTAAACTCTAAACTCCCAATGCCAATCCAATGCCCCCCACCCCATATCTAAATTGAATATAGACTCTATCTCTATCTCTATACATACTACGCTCACCCTATATATCATTATGGCAACGGGCAACAGCCCTATATATATAACTCATCTCATCAAGTTCACTTGGTCGTGTAAAACATGGATTAGCATTATGTTCTCCCTACAAGGTTTCCTCCATCTAGATAGAGGATTGGGAGTTGTGCCATATGAATACTTCAGAATCAGATAGAGGATGTTCCCTCCATTCTCTGTGAGCCACTGATTTCTCCAAAACAGGATAGATACGTGATTTTATTCTTCCTCCCCAGTAAGTCGGCGTCACACCACCGAGATACTTCAAATAAACTAGAGTCCATATAGGATGCACCACTGGGAAAACTTCTTACCGAAAAATTTTCCAAACTGTTGGGGTCATTGCTCCAGATGTTGTTCCCCCTCCATTGGTGTGGAACCAGTCGGTTCCGTGGTTTGGGAATTCTTCTGAGCCTAGGTACTCCATCATTGCATAGGGGAGGATGATAAGCGAAGAAGATCAGGTGACATCGGAAGAATTGTGCAAAATAAGTGAATTGATCTAGTTGGGGCATCATTGATCTAGTTCTATTCCCCCTTCCTATATCCATAACTCTCGTACGAATAGTGTGGTAATGGTAAAGAGACTACTGTAAAGGAGTAGTAAAGAGACTACTGTAGAGATACATACTACTAGGGAGAGAGATATAGGGCTTCGGGTGGTCAGTTCTTTACCAACAGAAAGCATGGGGGAAGCACTCGACCAGTCCTCTCCCTCGTCCTCCCATTTTCTAGAGTGCCCCAACCCCATCTATAGAGAGATAGAGATAGAGATAGAGATAGAGTTGGCTTTGGCTTTGGCTATAGATAGAGATATAGTCTATATTCTAGATGGGGAGTATCTATATGGGGGCCCCATCTAATCGATAGGGCCCCATCCCCATCTATAGAGATCAGATCTGGGTGCCATACCATATAGATTAGATATATAGGGGTGGCAGTTCTATCCCATAGATAATAGAGGGAGGCGGGGGGGAGGGGGGGAAGGCGGGGGCGAGGGGTAGCGGCGTCGTTGGCCCCACTCTGTTTAGATAGGGATATAGGGCCCTCCAGATAGAATAAATCCATCTAGCCTCTATCTCTATCTGGGGGCCAATGAAACTAATCTAAAATTCAATCTAAATCTATATCCCCATGAAACTCAACTCTATATGGCCCCATTAAACTCTATATGGCTAAATCTATCTACGGGGTGGGGGGCCGGCCAGGGGGGGTGGGGACGGGCGAGAGGAGAGGAGGGGAGGGCGTTGCTAAAAAGCCTCTATACAGTTAGGGTCGGGGACGGGGCGGGGGCGTGGGGGAGGGGTGGCGGGGGTGGTGCGGGGCCAGGGAAGTCCTCGACCTGACCTAAAGGTTGGTCATCAATGCCCTATCAGTCGATGCCCTCAAATTGTAAGTGATTGGTGTAATAATCGGTCATTCTTTTTCCAACTCATCCTGAAATGGGCGTTAGGACAAAGAACAAGAAGAGAGATACTGGAGGAATTTGTCCAATAGTCACATATGGTGCATCCACGGGTTCACATCCGATCTGACCTGATAGTAAGCAATCCGCCAGGAAAAATCGAAAGAGTTTCTGGTAGATCGGGCGAAAACTTGAGCTACGAACATACAAACTTTTCATAAAAGGTAGAGCCAACAGAGATGGAAAAATGAGTGTTATTGCAACTACACCAAAAAGTTTGTCGGGTATACTGTGAGGAATGGCATGGATTGGTGGGGAATACCATTCCGGCACAATATGAGGTGGGGTGGCCATCAGATTAGCAAGTATATAATTGTCGGGATGCCCCAAGACATTAGGAGCACAATAAATCCAAATGGAAGAGAAGATAGTGGAAGCTACCCAACCTACTAGATCCTTCACGTAGAAATAGGGATAAAAAGCTATTTTATCCATCTTTGAATGCACACCCAATGGATTATTCGATCCATATTGATGCAATGCGGCCAAATGAAGAGGACTGGTGCCTATTAGAATAGGAGGGAGTGGATGATGAGGACTAAAGAAATGATTTAAGGTGGCATTGTCCACGAGGAAACCACCCCACGGCCGAGTCACTGTCGTATCTCCCACTATAGGTATGGTGCTAGCTGAGCTTGTAACTGTCGTAGCTCCCCGAAAGCTCATTTGACCCCGAGGTAGTGCATGTCCTATGGAAGCAGTCACAATCATTAATGGGAAGATGACAACTCTGAGGCACCAAGTGAATTCCCTAGGACTTTCATAACTCGCATAATACAAACCGTGAAAAATATGGGGGTAAACCACGATGGGAAACATACTTGCCCCATTAGCATGCATATAACGAAGCAACCAACCCCCTTCAACATCTCTCATGATGTGTTCTACGCTGCTGAAAGCTAGATCCACATGAGGTGTGTAATGCATAGCTGGAAAAACGTCAGTCACTATCTGAATGGCTAGACGAATACCAGCTAACGAACCAAACCCCCGCCAATGACTCGGATTGCTCGGGGTCGGATAATCTATCAAATGTTGGTTCAGTGTGGAGAATATGGGTTTTTGAGAATGGAAAATCGTTGTCATGTCTCTGTCCCCTCAATTCGACTCCCCCTCAATGGAAAGGAACGGGTGTCCCCCCTCTCCATATAGGGTCTATCCACGGTCTAGAGTTGAGTTTAGATCACTATAGAAAGACCAAACTATGGGGGGCACAATCTAGATTCACTAGGATAGATAAAGATAGAGGGGGTGGCACCCCTCTCTATATAGATTGATCGACCCTCTCTCTATATATATCTATATGGGACCCTCTAGATATAGTTGAGAGTTTAGATATAAACGGGAGGGGAGGGGAGGGGACTATCTCTCTTTTTTTGGCACCCCCACGGTCTATCTTTTTTTGGCACCCCCTATATAGCCAAAACTATATGAGGCATTCCCCGCCCCTATATCTATCTATCTATTCGGGGAGGGACCCCTAGAATCAATCCCGACAATGGCAGGCCCTCTCTTCCGAATCGAGTCCACCCCAAATCAATTTGGTTATGGGATTGGTGATGAGATGAGAGCCGCTTGTCATCCGCCATGCTATCTAGAGTGATGCAGTCCATGCCGGATTAGAAACTTGAGTCTAGATAGGGAGAGTTGACTACTCTATAGTTAAGTTAGAGAGGGCCTATTTATAGATTCGATCTACCGTGCCTAGCCTCCCTCCTAGATAGATAGATAGCTAGAGAGATATGGTATGGTACTATAGACGTCACATGAGTGACTCACTAATCGAATCACACTATGGTATGGTAGGGTATGGTATGGTAGGGTATGGTAGGGTAGGGTAGGGTATGGTATGGTAAGAGAGTTGTTCCATCTCTATACTCTACTATAGAGGGGAGGGGCCAACCCCCACCCATATATAGATTTAGATAGGGGTTAGAGAGGGGGGGCCACCATACCATAGTGATAGAGGGGAGGGACCCCGTCTAGTCTATATAGAGGGGGGTGCCAATCTCACCACTGAAGGGGGGGTGATCGATCTGAATCCATATCCATATCCATTTCTATAGAGGGGCCCAATATAGAGTTTATTTGGCACCCATACCATATATAGATTTAGATAGGGGAGGGCCCAACTAAACTAGTGATTGATAGGCCAATCCAACCACTGAAGGGGCTGGAAGGAAGCAAGCAACGGGCCACTACCATATCCATATCCATATCTATAGAGGGGCCCCCCCCTATCTATATATGGGATATAGAGGGCCAAGGCTGGGCACCAATCTACCATACCTATCCACCGTACCATACCATACCATAGAGTGATTTGATTAGTGAGTCACTCATGTGACATCTATAGTACCATACCATATCTCTCTATCTATCTATCTATCTATATGGGATGGGATGGGATAGGACTAACTATATACGTCACATGATGCAAGTGATGAACTAATCTAATCTAATCTAATCACATAGAGTCCAGTCTAGTCAGATAGGGGTCACTCCTGTTATGTCTAGATACAAATAAAAAATAGATATAGGCCAATCTCACCACTGAAGGGGAGGGGTGATCGATCTAATCAATATATAGATATAGAGGCACTAGTTATAGTTATAGTTATAGTTAGGGGCCCCCCTCTAACTATATGGCAGAGAGTTAGAGGGCAGTGGGGGCCCCATATATAGATAGGGGAATCTACTAGACCAGTTAGGTAGGGGCCCCATATATAGATAGGGGGATTCTAGATTAGATAGGCCAATCATACCTAACCACTGAAGGAAGGGGAGGACAGGGGGGCACTGCAATGCCATATAGAGATAGGGGCCAACCCCATATATAGATAGGGGCACTAGCTAGTAAGGGCACTAGTTAGATAGTGATAGGGCTGCCATCACTATCTATATCACTTTCTATCTATCTATAGGCACCAATCTAACCAGGGCTCAGTGTGGGGGACTGATCATCCATCTCATATCACTAGCCACACATCTATATCTCTATCACTATCCCCCTCTATAGATATGGCACCATCCATCTCACTTGCCAGATCACTATAGATATAGGGGGAACTTGATATCTCACTATCCCATCTATATAGATAGGCACTTGATATCTCACTATCCAAACTAGATAGCGAGATAGATATGGGGGCACAGATCAAACCAATCATACCTGGGGAGGTGGCACCGATCTATCAAACCAGGGGAGGGGGGGCCATATCGTTCTAGTTAAATGATCACCATATATAGATATATAGGGTAGGGCGGGGAAGGAAGGTTGATCAACCCTGTGCCATATATCTATATCTCTCATTGATCCATCCGATCTGATCCCATCTATAGAGAGGGGGAGTCTAGTCTAGTAGACACTGATCTGCCATCTCTCTATCTAGAGGGTAGGGCCCAACCAGACAGACACCAATCTGTCATGCCATCTCTATCTATCTAGTTAGTTAGGGGTCAGGTCACTCATGTTACGTATGAATTTAGATTAGTGACCAACAGTTAGAGGAGAGGGCCATACCATAGAGTGAAACGAAAGGAAGGGCACATCGATCTCATTAAACTATCACTCTCACTCTATCTAGCTACTATATTATTCGAAGAAATGACATGAGTGATTGAGTTTGATAGTTCCCTCTATATAGATATGGCCATATCATTCTATGGTGGGTGGAATTGCAATGCCATATAGAGATAGGGGCCAACTAGACTGACTAGTTGAGTTCAGTTAGGTGGGTAGGGGCACCCATATCTATCTAGTTGTTAGAGGGGTCATCATCTCCGGTGGAACCTGTGAAGGGGGGGCACTACTAGTTCTAGTTCTAGTTATATTTCTATACATACTAGACACAGATCCGATCAACTAGAGTAAACACTTATCAGCCAACTACACTAGTCAGTTTATCTAGATGGGCCCCATATATCTATAGGGACTATCGACTACACCAATCTAATCTGATCTGATCAACCAACTAGAGTAGAGACTGGCCATTCCATATCCCATATCTATAGAGGGGGGGGTGGGGGCCTCCCTATATAGAAATAGATAGGGGTTAGAGGGGCCAGGCCCCCCCTCTATATGGATGGGATATAGAGGCACTAGTTAGGTGTATATAGAGGGGGTAGTTTCTACTCTCATCTCAATGAGGGACGGGAGATATCTATATCTAGGGCATATAGAATAGGGGATGGCCATCTATCATCTATCTATATAGGGGGAGGGGGACGGGGACGGGGTTAGATCTATCTAAGGCCCCCCCACTATATAGATCTAGATCTAGATCTACCATCTATATACTATAGATAGGCCCCCCTCTCTATACTATATAGATGGGATATATAGGGCTGGGGCCAGAGATATAGAGTCTGGGGAGGGCCCCCCATCTATCCCTAATAGATAGATAGATAGATAGATAGATGGGGGGATAGATGGGGGACACTCAATTGATAAAGCCCTATATATCTATCTAGTTGAGGGGGAGGGACTCCACTCCCCCGCCCCTATATACTAGAATTGGTTCCGCCCAATTCAATAGGTTAGAGCTCTATATCAATTCAATTGGGGGAGATTAGCATTTGCATTTATGGATTCCGACCATACTTCCCTAGAGTTATAGTTAGAGTTATATAGAGAGGGGAGGGCCATCTTATCTTCTTATCTATATAGGGCACAGAAGATTGGATTGCCTCATCTATAGATAGGGCAATCCGGTCATCGGTACGGTATTATCTCATTCCTGTTCATAATAGTATGTCAATTCACTTGTATGTCAAGTCTCATTGTCAATAACATACCCCTATCTATCTATCCACGCTCTATATAAACTCTAAACTCCCAATGCCAATGCCCCCCACCCCATATCTAAATTGAATGGTAGACTCTATCTCTATCTCTATCTCTATCTCTGTCTCTATCTCTATCTAGTGCCAAAAAAGACTCATGTTACGTATATAATCCAATCTAAGCTCCCTATATAGATAAGCCGAAGCTCAGAGCACGGGAGATAGATAGGGTGCCGACAGCCTCTCCTCTATATAGCCATAGCCCGATGGGACTATCCGCCCATGTGCCCATAGCCACCCATCTATATATATATATATATATATATATATATATATGGGGGTAAAGGGATTAGCCACCCCTATATCTATCTCACTATCTATATCTATATCTATCTCACTATATATATATATATATATATATATATATGGGGGTAAAGGGATTAGCCACCCCTTTATCTATCTCACTATCTATATCTATCTCACTATTATATCACTATCTATCTCACTATCTATATCTATATCTATCTCACTATCCATATCTATATCTATATCTATATCTATATCTATATCACTATCTATATCCGGTAAAGGAATTCAGAGGGGAGGGCGGCTATATAGATAGAGGGGACCCCTATAGACTCAGATAGTTGGCCCAGCACTCCGAACTCATCCCATCCCCAACTCAAGAAATCTAGAGGGAAAACTTCTTATCCCCTATCCCTATATATAGAGGGCCAACCAAATAGATAAAATAAGCCAGATAGACCCTATATAGAGAGGGGGGGCTACGCTCAAGAGTCTATAATAGACACTCAAGAGTCCCAGATTGACTGACCCTATATAGAGAGGGGGGGTTACGCTCAAGATAAGATAATATAATATTCGCTACGCTCAAGATAAGATAATATAATATTCGCTACGCTCAAGATAAGATAAGATAGGATAGGATAAGATAAGATCTATCTAGGGAGGGCCAATCAATGTTGCCTATCTAATCTATATATGAGCGGGTGTGGAGATATTAGACTTGATGTCGACATTGCTATGAGGATGTCGATGTCATATCACCTAGATAGATGTTGTTATTCAGATGTCAACATTGTTATTGTAGATATAGATAGAGGGGGCGGTCGCCCTTCTATCTATAGGGTTGCCCCTATCCTATATATAGAGAGGGGAGAGGGGATGTCAACATTGGATGCCAACATTGCCATATAGATAGAGGGGGCGGATGTCAATATTGTTATGGGGATGTCAACATTGTTATGAGGATGTCAATCTTGTATCACCTATATAAGAGATGAGGTTGCCCCTATATAGATAGAGGGGATGTCAACATTGCTATGAAGAAGGGGATGTTGCGATAGCCAGATAGATAGGGGAGGGGCGGTCGCCATATCTATAGGGTTGCTATTGGTAGTCGGTCGTTGCCCCTATATAGATAGAGGGGATGTCAACATTGCCACATATCGATAGAGGGGGCGGATGTCAACATTAGCTTGGAAATAGAGGGAGTGGTCGCCCTATCTATATATAAGGTTGCTATTCATATCTCAATGTTGCCCAGACCAAATCTATATATATATAGGGGATGTCAACATTGCCTATCTAATCTATATATGGGCGGGGGCGGAGAGATTAGACTTGATGTTGCCAGATGGATAGATAGGGCGGTCGCCCTATCTATATATAGGGTGGCCCATCTATCTTGTGCCGGGGAGATAAGATATATAGGGGGTGGGGCGGGGCCAGATAGATATCTCTATAGGGGGAGTGAAGGTTGTTAGGAGAGGAGGGAAATGGCAAGATGATCCCTATCTATTCTATGGTTCTCACCCCTATAGATCTATTTGCCACGGGGGGGGAGAAAGTGACTCATGAGATCAAACCCTCGACCCCCCTCTCTATCTCCCTCTCTATAGATGGGGATGGGGGCCCTATCCCCACTTTATAGATGGGGGCCATTATCTACGTGACCATATAATTAAGAATCTGTCTATGGGGTGGGGGCTGATGACAAACAATACTTCCCCCTATCCCCCTATCTATATATGGGGCATTTGATCTCCCCTATCCCTATCTATCTAGATGGGATATGGGATATGGCGACCCCCTATCTATCTATCTATCTATGATATGGGCCCCTATCTCGTGGAGCCCTCGGCCTCCTGAGAGAACTATAAACAAACTCTACTTGTAGCCCCGCTCTATATATATATATATATATATATATATATATATATATAGGGGAGCACCCTAGATCTTAGAAACTAATGGGCGCCTATCCATATCTATCGCGCCCCTATCCCACTCCCCCTGGATTGGTTCGAGTGTCGGTTATGTATCTATATAGGATAGGACCGTTGCCATATGGATATATAGGGAGCTATAGCCATATACCCCAGTCGACAAGCCATATGGATATATAGGGAAGGACAGGTTGGCCCCTTCCTTCTATATCTATATGGAGGGGAGGGGAGGGCCGATAGGCGACTAGAGATTTACTATGATCTAATTTCCCACTATCTATATATGGGGGCTATAGCAGACTTCAGATCGATCTGGGAATCTCTGAATCGAGTAGGACCTCGCATAGATATATAGGGACCCCGACTCGCTACGGCTCTGTCCTCCCCCTGCAGTAGGTACCAGATAGAGAATTTCAGCCGGAATTCAATCCGCCATACCATATAGATAGGGGCATCCCGGCCCCTATATAGGCCGCCGGCCCCTCCCCTATATAGATAGGTCGATCCCGGTGATTCAATCTAATCTATGTGGTTTCTCATTTGGATATAGAGATAGGACACCCTTTATATAGATAGGCGATCCATTCCCCACAGTCTAGAGCTTAATTGGACGGTCTATAGATAGAGATAGAGTTTCATTGGCATTGGAGATATATAGGGGGCATTGGCATTGAGTTCAGATATATAGGGGCATAGTCTAGAGTTTAATTCGCCACAGTCTAGAGATAGAGATAGAGATAGAGATAGAGTTTATTGGCATTGGAGATATATAGGGGGCATTGGGTATATATTCTATATGGGGCATTGAGTTCAGATATTATCTATGGGGTGGGGGGCACAGTCTAGAGATAGAGATAGAGATAGAGTTTATTGGCATTGGCATTGAGTTCAGATATTATCTATGGGGTGGGGGGCACAATCTAGAGTTTCATTGGCATAGTCTAGAGTTTCATTGGCACCCCACGGTCTATATTCACTATGGATTTCTATGGGGCACGGTGTATGTTCTATATGAATATGGGGACCCCATCTATATAGATTTAGATTAGATAGGGGCGCTCGCCCCCCCCTTCCACACCCCCCCCCCCCTCTATATATATCTAGTTCCCATATATAGAGATAGGGCCGGTCCCCCCCCCCCCGTCATATATCTATCTATGGGGAGCCCACTCCTCCCGCCCCCCGCCCCCCGCCGCCCCCGCCTATAACTATAACTAACTCTAAACTCCCATGTATATATATATCTCTAGAGTCCCATCTATATATAGATATATATAGAGGGTCAACTCCCATATATATATATATATAGAGGCCATATCTATATATATATATATATAGATATGGCCTCTATATATATATATATATATGGGAGTTGACCCTCTATATATATCTAAAGCCATATATATAGAGAGGGGTAAAAAACCCTATCAACTTAACTTTAACTTTATATGGTTGGGGTTGGGGGTTGGCCACCCCCAACCATATAAAGTTGAGTTGAGTTGAGTTGAGTTTAATGGGCTCTATCTATTGGGGGTGGCACGGTATATAGTTTCATTGCCGCCCCCTCCGCCCCCCCCCCATATAGAACTAGAACTAGAACTAGAACTCTATGGGCCAAATAGATCTATAGGGTGGGGTAGGGGCGAGGGAGAGCCGCCTCTATCTATAAGGGCCCTAAAGGCCCTTCCCTTCATAGAGGATCCTTCAGATCCTCAACCTGAAGGTAGGTCGAGGGAAATCCTTGATCTATCGCCCCCATATATAGATAGGGGTTGGGTTTCTAGGGGGGATAGATAGGGGGCCCTCTATCGATCCCCTATCTATATATGGGTTCGCTACCGCTCACCCCCATATATAGATAGGGGGCTGTCCCGTTGCCCCTCTCTGTTTAGATAGGGATATATAGGGAGCCGACTACATACAGTCGCCCCCTGATAATATCTATTCTATAGGGCTCCCAGATAGATTAATTTAAGTGGGTGGGGATTGGATAGCCATATAAGAAGGGGGGGGGGGGGGGGGGGGGGTGCGGGGGGGGGAAGGGGGGCGGGGGTGGGCTACGCTCAGGGGTGGGTGGGGATTGGGTGGGGATTGGATAGATCTAGAGGGATATTCTAGACTAGATAGGGGTCCTCTCCCGTTGGTCCCCCTATCTGTATACGGGTTCGTTATCGCTCACCCCCATATATAGATAGGGGGTCGTTGCCCACCCTCTGCCAATGTTTAGATAGGGATAGATATAGTTATAGTTATAGTTTATATAGAGGGGGGAGGGCCCTATCTCTATATATGGGAACTAGACCATATATATATAGAGGGGCGCGATGGGGGGGAAGGCCACCCCCAACGCCCCAACCATATAGAGGGGGCGGGGGCGCGGGGCGGGGGCTACGCTCAGGGGTGGGTGGGGATTGGGTGGGGATTGGATAGATCTAGAGGGATATTCTAGACTAGATAGGGGTCCTCTCCCGTTGGTCCCCCTATCTGTATACGGGTTCGCTATCGCTCACCCCCATATATAGATAGGGCGCCGTTGCCCCCCCCTCTGCCAATGTTTAGATAGGGATAGATATAGTTATAGTTATAGTTTATATAGAGGGGGGAGGGGCCTATATATATGGGAACTAGACCATATATATATATAGAGGGGCGCGATGGGGGGGAAGGCCACCCCCAACGCCCCAACCATATAAAGTTAAGTTGAGTTCCCTATCTATAGAGAGGGGCTAGATATTTGGGGGGAGGGGGGGCCTGACCCTAACATCTAGGAAGCACTTGGCGTCGGTCGAAGTGCTCATTCTTGTTCTTTGCTGCCCCTCCCCGCCCCCCCCCCCCCCGTATGGAGTATAGCCAAGTGGTAAGGCATCAGTTTTTGGTACCGACATGCAAAGGTTCGAATCCTTCCACTCTAGGGTTCTCCCCAGATATAGATAGATGCTAAATGGTCAATCTGTTCTCCCGTTCCCGAATGGTTCTTGCGGTTCTCCCTTTCCTCAACTTAAAGAGATAGAGATAGGGGACCCCATCTATATAGAGGGAGATAGGGGGCATCAGCTATTAAACATGTGTTCAAATCCTTCCACTCCAGGGTTCCCCCTAGATATAGATAGATGCCGAATGAGACATGGTCAAAGCCGACAAAGGTTTGCTTCCACTCCAGATCTGTGTTCTCATCTGTGTGGTTATTCCTCTCTCGAATGGTTAAGAACTCGTTCGGCTATATATGGGGTCTAGTTGACATGCAAAGGTTTGCTTCCACTCCAGATCTATGTTCTCATCTGTGCGGTCCTCTCTTTACCTACCAGATCTGTGTTCTTATCTCTCCAATCCATGTTTTCTCATCTAGTCGACATGCATTTGAATCTCGGATCTGTACGGTATGGGTATCCTCGGTTCAAGGCCATCCGTCTGTCTATAGATAGGGATAGGGGGCCAATTCCCCAGATTAAATTGACGGAATGGGTATTTGGTCTCTGTGCGGTTCTCCCAATATGTTCTCCCCAGATATAGATAGATGCGAAATGGCCCTCCTGAATGGTTTATCTTGGCTCCCCCCTTTCTCGAACGGTCCTTAGACGTCGTCATGCATTCCCAAAGAAAGGAAAGGTATTTCATTTTCTTCCGATTGCAGGACCCCCTGTTGCCTGTTGATTAATCTGGAGATTCTTCGATTATTCCTATGATTGGAGATTCATTCGAACAATTCGCCCCGCTACAATGAGAACAGAAGCTCAAGCTATAGTGAGAGCGGGAACCCTATAGATCCCTATCTAAACAGAGGGGGGCAACGGCGGGAACAGAACTCTCTCTAGTTTAGGTAGTTAGGCGCTCGACCGACTCCCCCCCCCCCCCTCTCTCTATATGGGGAGTTTTTTTGGCCTCTCTCTAATCTAAATCTATATATGGGGTCCCCAAATCCATAGTGAATCTAGACCGTGCCACCCCCCGCCCCCCCCCCCCCAAAAAAAAAAAAGGCCCCTCGATATACAGCAACTCTTTAGAGTAATTACTCGCCCTAGCCTTTAGCCTTTAGCCTTTAGTCTTTACCCCTTTCACTTTAGCCTTTAGCCTTTTCGCCTTCCCTTTTAGCTTTACCCTTTGAGCCTTTGAGCCTTTCCTGTTATCCCTTTCGCCTCGTTAATCTGTTGAGGCCACTGTCGACATTCTCGGGATCCCCAGAGGCATCCTCTCACGAGGTCTACTGCCTCCGGAATGTATCCCAATAGCCGGGCTCTCTCTACAATTAGTAGAATGCCCTCTTCATCCGTTACACTTTATCATATATCATATATCATATGCCAATGACTATTCCTTCTCTCATAAAAGTTTGGTGGCCAACTCTAAACCGTCGACAGCTTGTCGAAGGCTGTGTTTTCGTCTTTGGTGAGCTTTCTCAGAGTAATAACTTTATGATTGATTGTAGGAGATTTGATTTGTATAGTTGTATTTGAAGTTAATCTAGTGGATATTATGATAGTAAGGTACCAACTATTGATTTGTTCTAGAAGAATTTCTACAAACAGATTGAGTCTATCTCTAGCTCTAGCTCTAGTGATAAAAAGATTTCTAGTGTTACTATGTATCAGCATGAAGTTATCAAGTTACTTGTCCAATCGAAATCAATGAAACAGAACGGTGAATATTTTAGCCAGGATGAGTTGTTTGATTTACAGACATAGATCGAAGATCTTACTGTTAATTTTGATGAAAAGAGTGTGTTTAAAACTTATCCGAGCTTGATCAAACTATTAATTCGTCAAGATCTGATTAGTGCTAAGCTTTATCTTAAGAATAATTGCGGCCTATCAGAAACGGATTTAAGATTTATTCAGGTATTTGGTAAATATACAATGGAAGCTATAATTATTCATGTACTAGGATCAGTTTTCAAATGTGTACGGGATTTATCCGTCGTTAGGGTATCCACTTTGATCCAACATATTGATTTTAATGTACGAGTTCAAGCTATTAATATGGATAAAGCAGCGGGTAAGGACAATGTTAAGTTATCTTTCAACCAAGATAGAAATAAAAGAAGCAAAATGACTAGGAGTCCTTATGCTATCAGGGTCGGCTTGGTAGAGTTCTTGGTTGAAAGAGAATTGATTACCTTGAACACTGGAGCAAGCTATACGCCAGTAGTACCTTTTTCTAAGATTAAGGGTTATATACTAAATTGTTATGCCATATGCAGTTTCAACTTAAGTATCCTTCCTATTAAACTAAATCTTCCCATGGTTTACGAACCGTTACCTTGGAAATCTAAGGTAGATGTACCTTCCACGTTCGCTGATATAGAAGGGGGGTACTTAAGCGGACTAACAAGAGACATCTCTAATAGATTTTGTCTATTTACTTCTCGTAACTATAGCAATTTCTATATAAAGTTGAATTCTCCAAGGCCTATGTGCGAGGTATTGAATACACTTCAGTCTCAAGTCTTCGAGATCAACTCTAATGTATTGTCGTTCATTATGGACAATCGTGAGGAATTAGAAGATGTGGGTATTCTCATTAATAGATGTCTAGCGAAGGTGAATCTACCAGATGCTTTTGACCTATTGAGGCTCTGTTACTTCAATGACGACGTTGTGAAGGAGGTTTGTCGTTGTAACCTTCTGTTAACGAAATTAGTTAAGCGGGTGCAGCAAGCTAGGTATGAAGATTTCGTATTAACTCTAGCGAGTGCATACGCTGGCTATAAATTCTATCTGTTAGCGTTCATGGACTTCCGTGGTAGAATCTACCGAGCCGGTGTATTGCATTTTCACGAGCGGGATTTGGCCAGAAGTTTGATCATATTTCCCTGTGACACCCAAGTGCCTGAACTAACCAAGCGTGATGAGATGTCTCTCAGATATCAATTAGCTTGTGCTGCTGCCTTTAAGTATCAGAGTTTCTCATCGTTCAATAATGCTTATCGCTGGTATAGAGAAAACTGTGAACAAATGATTGAATCGGACCAAAGTTTAATTCACTTAGCACTGAAAGCTAGTGATCCATTTCAGTTCATAACCAAGGTTCTGTTTAACGAAAGAGTTACTGATATCAATAGAATTCGCGGTTTGAATAGGATACCAGTGACTCAAGATGCATCCGCGAGTGCTTATCAAATCATGAGTTACCTATTGCTTAACGTTGAAATGGGTAGGCGAACGAATCTTATTCCGTCCACTGAAAGGGATACCCAAGATTTGTATCAGTGTTTGAAAGATGAACTTCTGGAGTTCTTGCATTCAAGATTGATAGTAAGTATGCTATCATAGAATCTCGGTTAACGAGAAAGCTCGTCAAACAACTCTTTATGCCATTAATATATGATAAGATGATTATAACCATGGCTAGTCATATTCGTGAGGCGTATGGTCCATTGCTAAGGCTTAAGGATTACTATCACATCGCTAAACTTTGCCATGAATTCTGGATCAATAAATATCCCGACATAGCCAATTTAATGAAGTTGATTAAACTAATCGGTAGGTTTTGTTCAGCCTTGTATCAACCTGTGATCTATAGTATTTCGTACTTCACCACTGTCCAGGATTATATGTGTAGCAATAAAGCATATATATGGCTTTATGATAGGGTGCACATGAAGAGACGACTAGCTACTATCCGAGTGCCTACCTCGGTTAGGGATAAGCGCAAGACTCAAGTATCTACGTGCATCAACTTTATAGATTTTTTTTGGCAACCCCCAACTGTATAGAGTTTTTTTGGCAACCCCCAACCATATAAAGTGCCTCTCTATATAGACGGGGAGTTTAATGGGCTAGACCCTATATATAGAGAGGGGGGAGCGGGGGGGGGGGGAAAGGGATCGGCACGATCTATATTCACTATGGATTAGATAGAGATAGAGGGGGGTGGCACCCCCACCCCATAGATAGATTTAGCCCTATATATAGAGATGAGCCCCCAGAGAATAGATGGGTATAGAGATGGGATTTAGATTTAGATATAGATTTAGCCCTATATATAGATGTGGGATTCTGGCTTGGTCTCTATTTTCTTGGCTCCCCCCTCTATATAGAAGTGGAATAGATATGGGAGATTAAATATCCAAACTCAACTCTAGACCGTGGATAGATAGGGCCATCTCACGTATTACTTATATAATAGAATACAGTGAGATAGACCATCTCACGCCCTATCTATTTATCTACCAGTGAGCGCCCCCCCCCCCCCCCCCCCCCCGCCTCTCATTTACATTTAAATCTAAATATATCTATGGGGTGGTGGGTCCCCATAGACATAGTGAATATAGACTGTGCCACCATAGAAATCCATAGTGAATATAGACCGAGCCCGTCCCCTTCCCCCGCTCTCCCTCTCCCTCTCCCTCTCCCTCACTATAGAATGGGGATGGGGATGGGGATTCTAGCCCCTCTCCCAGATAGATATAGGGGCCCTCTGCCCTCTCTATATATAGGAAACTAAACTCCCATCTATATATATAGAGGGAACTCAACTCTATATGGTTGGGGGTTGGGCCAAAGAGAGAGTTCTATAGAGGGGGGGCGGGCAACCCTATAAAGTTGAGTTTTATCTTAGATAGAACAGAACTACTGAGGGATAGTTCCATGCGGAGGCTCCACCGAGCTATCATTTGTCGATTAGGTGGACAACTCTGCTGTACTCAGAGCTGGGGTGCTGGTAAGATAAGACTCAGATAGAAGCTCTTCTCTTGCCGATACAATATACGGAATGATGGGACCCACGATCACAGAAACCCACTCTTATCTAGAACCCTCTTTACTAAATTAGAGTATAATTGAGCTTTACTTAATTAGAGGATAATTAGCTTTAATTATTTATACTCTAATTTGCTTATATAGGCTCTAGATAAGAGGACCTCTAGAGTAGTTCCTCTCCTAGATTAGACTCCTTTATAGGAGAGGAGCAACTCTAGAGTTAATTCACTGACCAAGCAAGTAGCTTGGGTTTTACGTTCTCTTAGCTCTATACTCTACTCTACCTCTTCTTTATATAGGACTTAGGCCATCCCCTAGACTCTACTCGCTTTATAGGGGAGTGATCTCCCCTTCTCTCCCTTGTCTCCCTTGTACTTGTAGAGGAGAGGTGATGTGTACATACTTGTCTCCCTTGTACTTGTAGAGGGGAGGTGATGTGTACATACTTGTCTCCCTCGTACTTAGGCCTGGCCCTCCCTATATATAGGAGCTAGTAGGGCTTAGGACAGCGTCGGTGAAAGGGCACTCTGCGGTCGGGGGGTGACCGGCACCTATACTCAGTAACTGGGGCAGTAGTGGGCAGGCCTAAAGGCCAGAAGGGAAGTTTGAGTCTATGATAAAGGAGGTTATGCTTATGCTGCTTTGGCCATTTGATAGGACCACCCAGCACTGCTATGGTTGGGTAATATGCAATGAGAACTACAGGGGTCCTATCTAAGATTGTCATTATTGAGCCACCTTAGACGGTTGCTTCAAGCAATTAAAGATTATAGGCCTTTTTAACAACTTGTCATTAGATGCCAGAAATTTAAAGGATTGCTCCGCTAGTTCCTCCAATTCAAAGCACATTCGTGTGTCGACGAGTTGACCATTTGTGTCTTGTGCCTATTCGCTCCAATGATGAATACAATTCTCAATCAAAACATGAACGCAACTCTAGAGGGTATCATTAGTCACTGTTATGGGTTAAATTTAACTCTTTTTATCCCTTTTTATAACCCCATATTTTGTGTGTATATCTTGTTTTAACCTTTGATACTTACCAATTTAGCTTGGTTTCTAAATGTTGTGTTGTTATATTGTCAACCATGCTGATGCTAGATGTCGGATTCATGAGGTTTTTGTTGCTTGAGAAACCAGATGAGTTGCTAAAGACATTCTAGTTGTAACAACTTGTATAAAATTGGCATACTGTCATTGCAATCCAACAAAATTAATGAAACTGAGTTGTGTGAATGACTATTTTTTGTTATCAGGCAATTAAAGGGAGCAAGAATAACGCACTTTCAGCCATCAACTGATAGCCCTGGAAACTTTCAGAGTTCTTGGGTTAATGTGAGAGCATCCTCCTCTCCAATACTAACATCACTGCAGTTTCGGAGTCATGCTTTGTAAATCTTGTGTGTCTTGCAGTTTACAAAGAAAGTCGTGTATCCCACTAGTTTATGATTTCATTGCACTATAATACAAATAGCTTGAGCTGGAGTCTTCTCTTGCAGGAAAAAGCTTCAGCTGAAATTCTGGACTACTTTGACTACAAACTATTGCAATCCAAGACTCTATGAAGAGCTTAAGGCATCAACATAGGCCCATGATAGGAGACTCTTAAAATGCATAGGAATGAATACCATCAATGCTTCAGAATATTTGGCAAAGAAATAAAAAACAGAAACATTATTGACTGCTAAACTTTGTCATGTGTTGTTGTTCCAATATTCCTTACTGGACCCTTGAACCAGTTTCTTGCATCCACCAACCACCAAAACATTATCAGTCCCAATACTAAGCCCAATGCAATGGGTGCATAGTTAAATGTATCCCATTTAATTGGGTAAAGCGTTGGCAATAAGAATACCGAACAGGTATAACATATCCACAAGAATGCTATGAGACAAATTGGACGGCTAGCACGCCCCAAGAAGAAAGGTCCTGGCTTAAAATTCTTCTCTGGCATTACCATTCTGGCAAATATGGGAACAGCATATCCACCAACCCATCCTATAGTACAGATTGATGTGATAGCTGTGAATACCACATCTACTTTCAAGATAGGAAGGCCCAAGAGCATACATAAAACAGCACACAGCCATACTGCATTTGCAGGAACCTTGTACTTTGGATGCACTTTACGCCAAATTCTTGAGAATGGAATTCCTCCATCACGAGATAAAGCATAAACCTGTTAACAAGTTAACATTTTTGAGTTTCCTATGATATCGTAACACACTGGAAAACGAATTAACATTCTATGGAGAAGAAACCCTTGCCGGGAAATAGCATTGGTATGTAAAAATAATAATTTGCATAACCCATTTTTTAAAACTCGAGTGAGCCATATTTCCAGTAATAAGCCTTACGTTCAATAGAAAGAAAAAGAATAATAGTTTAGTAAACATACAACTCGTGCAGCACTGGTTGTGATTGAAAGACCCCCAAAGAAGAAAGAACCCCATATAACAACGAGCAGAACTATTGCACCACTCGAATTATGATATCGCCCATGAAATGCATCATATAGAATCTGTGCTGGCACAAAGGTGCCAGCTGTTTCATTGTTTGCATCATACAAGTACTTTGGATCCTGTTAGCAGCATACAAATCAAGAAACGAAACCTAACATTGGAACCCATGCCAACAAGCCTAAGCCTGTCACACAGTCATCAAATAGTATAAAATGCGTCTAAATTAAAAGTTTGTAATTCAATAGAGTTCAAATGCATGACTGTCTAGTGTGCTAGCACTGGAATTACCTGAATGCTAAAAGTAAGAGCTAAGATATAAGCCCATCCAAAAACTGATATAATTCCTAAACTTGAGAGTATTGCAATTGGACCATTGATGTCTGCACCTTTTGTTTCTTCAGTTAAATGTGCTGCAGCATCATAGCCATAGAGTGAATACTGACTAACAAGGAAGGAAAGAACTACAGCATATGCTTTGCTTCGTATTCCAGTTGAATCAGGAGAAGTCTCAAAGTGTGAGAATACGTATGATGCAGATTGAGTAGTTTGTGCAACTAGTGGAAGCATCACAACAATAACTGCTCCTCCTATGACCTGCACCACAATCAGAACCATAAAATTTTGAAATTTGATGAATGAATGCTTGTTAATGGCAATGTTTGCATCGAGAGACATACTTTCAAAGATTTTTTGTTCACAAAAATGGTCCTTTATAACAATGATCATCAACTCAGAAAGAAAAGCATATTAATCAACCAACACAATAAGAAGTAACTTAAAACATTTGAAAGTCTTTAGGCAAAATTCATCTGTGTTTTATGCAGAAGTCATTTTCTTGTGTTAAAAAAGCTTGGACTGCCGAAGCTTAAAGTTTTCAAAGTTTGGTCGTCTGCTCAAATTCTTATGCTGACAAGAATAACAATGATCATCAAAACATTAAAAGGTAATCGCCAATCACGCTGTGGAGAAACACATTTCATATAAATCCAACAATCTCTACAAAACAAGAAAAACTCCACATGGCTATTTTAACATTAAAGTCACAAGAAACTTAGCAGATGACCTTGGCCCTTAATTATTGTGGTTTGCCTTAATGATAAGATACAAATGAGTGTGATTCATACCTGCCACCAAATTGAGATGGTATCAATGAAAGCAATCACATTCAAAGCAAATGTGTTTAAAATGGCCCATATAACAGTGAGCCCCATGTACATAGCAAGAAATACTCCACGTGGAGCCAGATAACCTCCACCTTTATTTGTTCCAGTGCTCAGTAAGATAATACTCTGTAGGGCTTGTGATCCAGCATAAGCCTGTAAAACAAGCGAAAACCAATTCAATCACACTAAGTTTGAGTTTTGTTGCTCCAATTTATAGAAATTCATTGCCCCATAATTTACATAAATGAACTTTATATATGCACGCAACACCTGGTCTATTAGGTTCACTTAGCCTTTCCTTACAGTTAACTAATTCAATAGCTTTTCTTTCCTGCTTAAGCTAGATTTTATGAAATTACTCGGAAAACCCTCATCAAAAGGAGGAAAAATAGTTTAATCTGAATTCATAATGGCTACGATACTGCAGCTTATGTAAATTCAATCCCTAGGATGAGTCTTTAATGGTTAAGCCCCTACAATGGTGATTCAAAATGAGTGTCAGATGTCAGATCATCCAAAAACAGACCAACAGGAAAACACAACAAACAAAGACACTAACAGCAATACATTGCATTATAACGCATTGAAATTACAGCATTCAAGGACCAAAAAGACCAGTAGTATAGTAAGAGGAGAGATCAATTATCATGAGCAATGGTAAACAGATATCTTTCCTCCTGAGGGCAATGAGCGGTCCATGCTTTGGTGGAGAATGATGCAGGATCAATTGGACTTACTAGGCTCCAAGTATGCTCCTTGTGCTTCTCTTCATTGTTAGGAACTTCTGCAAAGATGGCCTGTCATTTTGCTGGGGAAGGTGTCCAAAGTGGACTCAGTGATTCAGTGAGCATTATGATACTTTACTACATCCAAGGTTATATCATGTTTGACCACAATTTTGCTCAACTTTTAAATATATGATTGGAGAGATTCAATTCTTGCATGTTGAGACTCAGTGAATTGAAGGAGAGTTACAAGGGTTGTTTCAATGAAAGGGTTCTGGACACCTTTGTTCACAAGGATGTGTCCCAATTGTTGTCTGATGGCAGATGTGTTTGCCAGGGCCCAAAGAATATCCTCGTTCTTAGCTTTGGATGTAGTAGAAATGAATGAAGTAGAGCCCAGGTTAGCCATTGTGTGACTAGAGTACAAGGATTTGCTTGGAACATGAGGGGGAAGGGTAATGGAAATTCCTCCTCCAAGGGAAGTTGTATCCTATGTGCCTTCAACATAGAGAGACACTTGTTTGGATCATTTCTTAATCTGTTAGTCATAGAGTTTGCTGCAGATTTAGTAGATAGGAACATTTATGTTATGGAAGTGCTTCCAACCATGTCTATATATGCGATGCAGCTGGGTCAATGAAATGGGTTGATGGTCCATCTATACTATCAACAAGGAGACATGACATAGATGTGACAACAAGAGGAATGATTTTCACGTTAATGGAAGGATGAAGAATCAGGATTCGTCTTGAACAGAGAGATTTAATACATCTACATAGGAATGATCTACGACTGAAAACAAAACCCACCTCCTCAACCAAATTCCTCACATTTATTTCCAATGTGGTATTCTGTGATTATAGATTTATACGGGATTACATGAGCGAGAGCATTACTCTTGATGTACTGAATTGTAGTGGTTTGGAAACACCACAAGTAAAATTGTGCAAACACTGTCCTCTTTCCAACGTGCTGCCCTTGAAGGAACTATAATAACAAGTTATTGTTATAATGAATATAGGGAAGTATACATCAGGGAAGATGATGTTATAATCAAGGGTTTTGACAAAAAAACATGTATTTGGGTTTGTGTGAAGGGATTTCCTCCTAACATTCAATAAGGTCAATCGTCACAGTTTGCCTCTGTAAATGAGAGTCTAGTAATATATCATATTGTCGAGACCCTTGATCAATGAACCTTTGCTTCTTCAAGATTGAAAAACATGGCACCTTCCTACTTGTTAATGTTGTTGGGCAGATTTGGCTTCCTGCATGTGGAACTCCTTCCTTCAGGAGTATTGTGGTTTCTACTGGAGTTTTATATACTGGCCCGTTTATGGGTCTTGGTGCTATGTTTTTAGCAGTTTCCTGTTTTGGTCTGCTTATGGGTTTTATTGTGGCCTGTTTCTACAGAATTCTATGCTGGCCTGTTATAGGCTTTGTATTTCTCCTCCTTTAACTCTACATTATTCCTTCTCTCTCTTCTTCCTGATCTCTCTTTCATTGTTCTTCTAGATTTCTAAAAAAGATGAGGGCCCCAATAGAATCCCTCAACTTACCAATCAAAAAAATATATATTGTTAAGGAATTCAAGTATCATGTTCAACCGGGAGAGCTTGTCTTAGTTACATAAGCCCTTTTATCTTAAATTGTTTATTGAATTTATTTTTTCATGTTTAATAGGACAAAGAGCTATGCCATGCATATAATACTACTGTGCATACTATTACTAGTGAATCTTTATCAAAAAAAAAAATTGTGATCCATGCAATGTCTAATCGTGTAAATGGTTTTTCCCCCAACTGAATAGGACAAAGATGTTTGTGAATCTTACATTTAGTCAACAAAGGGATAAATTTGAAAAGAATGGACCACAAGAAACAAGCATGCAATTGCAAGTGCACAGCAACCTTTGTGTTTCCAAGAAAACAAGGCATAGGTGCAAAGTATTTTATGACATTTATTGTAACTTCTCAGTATGGGTGTCATTTCTCAAGTACAATTCAGATTCTCTTAAGTTCAGACCATGGTTGAGAGGCAAAGTTGGAAGAATACTAAGGCGCCCAGCACAAACAAGAGAACGGGAATATAAATTGAATGGGTTCTGCAGGTATTGCAAAGTTCATGTATTTGCAGGCAAATTACTTTTTCACATTCTTTGTGGCAAAACAGTATTGCAATGAGAAAAATTCAAACCAGTGTGAGGATGGTGAGAAGCGTCTATTTAAAAACTTCAAGACTGAAGTAATCCATACAGCATTCTACTTGCCAAGCAGAAAGCCCATATTAACTCCTAAGTGTACCAAATATTTGAATGTCGGGTGTAATTTTGCATAAAATACTTTCCTGAACAAAAGAACATGCTTCCATTTGAAGCCATGACATAAAACATGTTGCAGGACAAACGTATAGGTTTAATCTTCTAATCATGGAAATATCACAAAACTTTTAAACGATGAGTATTTCAAGTCTATTGAGTGCTTTTGTGTTTGACTTTTCTATGCGAACTTAACATCAGGAGCGATATCTGTAACTATCATAAAGGAAAATTTTGTGGAGTTATTGTCCTGCTCTTCTTCAAAAGATGGTTCTATTCGGTAGGACTACCTTATTAGATGAATGAATAAATGAATTATTCCATGTTCCTAAGACAAGCTGGTCTTTAGAACATGTTAAATATAGGTCACTTAAGGGTTTTTCTTGTTTGAGAATCTCTACAAGGAGACTCCTTACATTTCTAACAGTAGCCCCACCAATGCTCGTCATTGTTGCCTGTGATGTACATATATATGTTTATCTGATCTCGCAGATTCAAGGATGGAAATATAACCAACCAGTTCAACCACCGAAACAGAAATTTTCAAAACCGTTCTGATTGATACAAAAATCACTAGCTGTTTATAAGGACTTCTATGCATGAAATATCAAAGCGTTTATATTTTTAGCACAACCCATATGGCGATATAAGAGTGCAGGCCTCTTAATACCTCCAAGATTCCTGTGCTCACCATCATCATTGCCCGTTAACAAAAATCCACCACAACATCCCTTCATGACTGCCATCAAATTCTGCTCTAATTCCACCCGCATATACCCAAAGAATAGTCATAGTAGTTATTCCCAAACATAACAAGTTTATTCTTTATTATATATTCCAGAGCATGTCAACATCATTAGAGTAGTCCCATGGAGTCTTCAATGGGTGAAGTATTGGTCAAAAGAAGCCACGAATACTTTGCTCAAAAATGTTAAACGGTATATTAGCTGAAAAGCTAGAAATCAAATTTTCAACATCCAAAATTTCGATTATGTAGTATGAATTTTACAATCTCCTTTGGAGACATCAGTGTATTTATTTTTCTTTAGGACCTTCTAAAAACCATTGAATGGCACATTTTGGAACTCATCAGATATTTTCAACGTAAATTCTAAATCCATTGTTTCACCTTACTTTTCTTAGTTTCTACTCTAGAGGACATGTGCAAATGCCAATTATAATTTTAACAATATTTCCCTTTTATTATAATGACAAGATTTAAAGTTTTTGAACTTGGAAACTTGACAGTTGATACAAAGCTCAAAATGATAAAATTCACATACATTAAAGAAAAGACTGCCTACAAGCTTTAAAGACAGAATCTGCAATTCTTCCAGGGCTTCATTGCCATTTTCTTATTGATAGGAACGTTCTTCAATCATTGCCTCAATATGGAGATCAATAGAGTTGCGCAGAATACCTGAGTTCCAATGCCTGCAATTAGACCAATGGTTTCCAGCCAGGCACAACACCAAGATGCAAATGGACCCCAGATAGGCCCAGCCAAATGAGCAGCCCAGAAGTACAAGGAACCAGTCGTCTTGTTGAACATGATAAGTAAGGTGCATATTAGTTTAAACTTGAAAAATGTGTAGCAAGAAAAGATGTCCATATACAGAAAGTAGACCCCAAATAAAGTGTCTAGTATCTACCATTTTTCTACATTTACAAGGTCACTAATAATACTTGATATAATATAAAGTCATTTAAGAATTTGTGATCATGAGTCCATCAATCCCGGTGAGGAAACAAATATTAAGTTGACAAAATTCCTGTGGCAGATTATACCAGAGCATAGGAAAACTAGGGCTCCAATCTCCTTGGGAGCTTGACATATGATGCCTACCCCATCTTCCAGTGGTTGGCACCCAGTGTGCAAACAAATCTAGCATTCCAGGATATTTTATGACGATAAAAATGCATTCAGTACTTTCTCTTCATATAAAATCGTGCACTATTAAGTATTTCTATAAATTTGCTTCTCAACTTTCATGCATGATAGAGTTATCGGGTATTACAAATTTAATATTAAAATTAATTGTGACAATTGTAACTACATGAATGATCAATTAGGTCTATATTTGAGAAAAATAGAACATAAATAGTTAGTGACATGAAAATGCTGCATAGGACACACCAATAATCAAAAGCAAAAGAATGAAGTGAATATAACTGTGGTGCCTCCAAACACAACCCGGAAAAAGCATGAGTTTGAGGAATCCTTAAGGACTCTGGAGGGAGCATTTGTAAATGGTTTGCAACACCATTGAAAAATAAGGAGGACAAAATTCTGCAGAAGCAGAGGTGCTTTACATTGGGGTATGATAGCCTTCCAAGGAAAAATTTAAAAGGGAAAGATCTAATCACAATTCTGACTAATATTTTAAATTCCAACACTATTCAATGGAGACATCAAACAACCTTAGAGGAAATAAAATTTGGATACTTCTTTTAATTCCATAAAATTTATCCACGTCATTGAATCACCCTACATTACCAGACTCTCCAGAACCCCTACCATACCGAAACCAAAAAAGTGCATACTGATCTTGGATCTGGTTCTCCGTGGATACGTCCCAGGTTCTTTCGAAAACTGGGTCCTTTTGTGGAACTTTCCAGCAAAAGGCCCAACATTTCTAAGTCATTTCTATGATGAACCCACATCTGGGATCTGCTGAAAGTTTTTTAAAATAATAATAATAAATAAATAAACAAAATACAACAGAACTAACTTAATCTAAATCAGAAATCATAATTTATAAACCTATGGTATTTTGAATTATGAACTGTTTTTTCATTTTGTGTATATTTTTGTTGATTATGCACATAAAATTTAATATTATGGTTATTTGCCTTTATATTTTGTATAGTTTTTATATCTTATGTCTGGACGTGTCCACGACGAACCAAAACTAGGGTTCCATAAAAATGGGTGTTTCCAGTCCTCGAACCATTTCCTGGTAACATAGTAATCAGCTAATAGAAATGCAGATTATTTGGATAACATGGTTCTAGAACTCACAAATGAGGAATTAATAGCTGAAGACAAAGGGTGATTTGAAAGAATATTCAGAAAATGAGAAACTACGTAGATCTTGTGGCACATAAGTAATAATAACATTATATTCTGCCTGAAAATACTATTTGGATTATTATAGAGTTCTGTGGTTTTTTTTCAATATTTTTGGGTGTCGTCCTTCTTTGCTGTCATAAAGTCTAGATACTTTATAAAATTTACTTTCTGTATCTCAATAAATAGGAGAGAGAAAAATTTCTAGACTTGTCATTCAAATTTCAGATTTCTGGTTTCAATTGTCATTTTCTCAGTTATGTTAACAAACTCTAATTATGGAGCATAACACGGTATCAAAAGCACTTTCTTGAGCTTGTGGGGGTGCACCATCAAAGTCAGCGTTTTCAAGTGCTCATGTGGATGGTAATTTCAAATCAGAAAATATATTATCAGTGGAGGAAGCAATATAAAACACTTTCGAGAACATGCGAAAAACAATGGACAAAGTAGGCTAAGGTCTATGTTCATTGGTTGTGGCAATTGATACAAGGGAACCAGGAGCTGAAAACTGTGATGAAGAAGAAGATTATCGGAGACCCAAAATGAGAGAAGGTGGGACAAGTTTCATGGCCCTTATTGGAATTATTTTGCAAGAAATACTATAAGAGAATGTCAACATGGGAATCAAGCCAACCAAGACAACCCAGAAGGTCATCACATGCATCAAAGGTTACTTGAAAGAATCCCCATTCCTATTCCTAAGTTTAACAAAGGTACCTAGGATATTAAGCCGAGGGCTTGGATAGGCAAGTTGCATTATTTTTCCAATTAAACCCCAAGGAAGAGTATTAGGAAAATTAGTTTTCTGCCTTACGCCTTGGGGGTCAACATTTTATGATGGCAAAATGAGTAAACATGAGCTGAACTACAGAAACTTGCCAGATATCACCACTCCAAATAAATGTGCTTGCATTTTGAGGATTTCACCCAAGAAAACTACATTTATTCTCAAAATTATGAATAAATAAGGTCTGGTGGCATACCAAACCAGGGAATCCCACAAAGCAAGCTTGCTTGTGGAAAATATTTTTTCCAAAGGATATTTTCTACATAGGTTAAATGGATTGAAAGCTTCATCACAGGGTACACCAAGGCCTTGCAGCCTGTCACACTTGAGGAGGTCGTTTAAAAAATAGAAGCTTATTCCGAGGTGGCCATAATTATTGTTATGATTTGGAACAGGCCTGCACTTAACCATGAAATTGTCCACCACACCTTCAAAGTGATGGACAGCTTTGGAAGAAAATTTGGAAAGAACGTCATACTAAGAAGACAGAGGAAGAAGATATCATGATAGAGAAATCAGTTACTCAATTATACCATTATTTAATCGTCTATGGCACCATCATGATGTAAATGACATTGTCCAATCAAAGCTAGTGATTTACACAGGCTAAATCCCCGATTTTCCCTCTCCTCGCCAAGTTGTACAAGACTTTATAAACTTTTCTCATTTAACCACACTTGGCCAACCAGCATGACTTGTTTGACTTGCATTTACTACTTATTTATAGGTCAAACGATGACCCAGTTTCACCAATTCACAAAAAGCTCAAATCCCCAGTACAAAATTGAGGGAAAGATGAAAAAATAGCCAGTAAATTCATTAGAACTATTGTGCTGACCAGATCTGACCTTAATTTTGACCTTATAGAAGCATTAACTATGTATGAGGAAGAATTCTGCTGTGTTTGACCTGTTGAAAATGATTTGACCAAGAATTGCAGCTTTTGGCATTATTGAAATTTTGACAACTTGTTGGATTGAAGTACAACATTTAATTTTCTATTTGACTAAGGTGTATTAACTCTAGCTAGTTCTTTCAGGGGGAATGATGAATCTTGTACACTTATTTTAAATCTACAAACACTCTTCATGCAACATGATACATGTTGCTTGGTGTAGACACTTAAATTTGGCACAAGACCCTTATTCTCAGTGTCTTATTCTCAATTTATCATATTTGGCAAACTTGTACATATTGGCATGTTTCTTGGACCATTTTGGGCCCACTTAGTTCCCTATTTAGCCCTGGAGCCTAAAAAGCACAGTCTAACATTTATCATAAAGTACATGTTAGCGTCCTTGAACTATACATCCCCTGTTATCATGCTCTACCTCGAAAAATGCCCATGTCATTTGCAGGTCCATCTAGGTCAGACACACACTGCACGTCTGTCCCTTTTAGCCTTGTGGACCCTTCTACACGTTGCCATTGATTATGTGCCTTAAACCTCGCCCCTTGTCATTTCAAAAGTTAGCTAGCATGCATAGCTTGTTCCAAATCAGCCTATGTATACAAGGTCATGTCAAGGCATTTCAAGGAGAGGAATGAGAATATAGGAGAGACACCAAATAAAATATTAAAATCTGAATATCAAAGCTCAAGCCTAGAGCCGAGTATCAAACATCTTTCCTCCTACTTCAAGTTGAGCTTCAATGAAGTCATATCTTACACGATTGCGATGGAATTATTCTTCTTGGTCTCTCATCATTCCCCTTGTGGCAAAGGAGGGTTTGAGTTTGCATATAGTAGTATTATCACTTCTAGGGAAAAGGACGTTCAAAACCCTAACTCAAGCTATTTCATCCACACACTCACAAAACTATGTGGAGCTTTGATTATGAGCATGCAGGATACATAGTCTGCAACACCACTTCAGTGATTGCCCAACTCCATAACTCTTTATTTTTATTGGAGTGTTACACTAGTTCAAAGAGGAAGAAAATCAATTATGCACATTATGCCCAGCAAAACAGTGAAGCAAAGGTACAAAATGTCGAAAAAAAGAGATCACACCAGTGACAAAAAAAATCAAGGTTTGAAACCTTGCAAGATGAAATCGGCGACACGGAGACAAGCCTGCATAGAGCATGTTTTTGCCCAGGAGAAGTTGTTGAGTCCCAAATTTAAGAGCAAAATCCAAACAGTCTGCATAGTCATTTTATAGGTCCAAAATTCAAGTATAGTAATCAAGTGTGATCATTCCTTAACCTTTTGTATTTACTTTGCATATCCTAGTTTTGTTTGTTGCTTTTAGACATGTTGTTGAGCATAGCCCCTTGGATAGGTCTGAATTTCATATTGTCATGGATGTATGCTTAGATCTATTTAATTGCACTTAGCTTATTCCGGTTTCAATTAAAACCAGGATTAACAATTTAAGAGCAAAAGCTAAACAATCTGCATAGTCATTTTATAGGTCCAAAATTCAAGTATAGTAATCAAGTGTGATCATTCCTTAACCTTTTGTATTTACTTTGCATATCCTAGTTTTGTTTGTTGCTTTTAGACATGTTGTTGAGCATAGCCTCTTGGATAGGTCTGAATTTCATATTGTCATGGATGTATGCTTAGATCTATTTAATTGCAATTAGCTTATTCCGGTTTCAAGTAAAACCAGGATTAGGGTAAAAATAAATGGTGAAACCCAACTCTTTTGATCATTCAACCTAGGGTTTTACAAACCTTCATAACCATTGGGTTTGATCCCTTCCTTCAAATCTGATTTTCAGATTTGCTTCTCACATTAGGATTTAAACCCTCCTTACCTAACCCTAAGGTTTCATTTTAATTACAATTGCTTTGCTTGATTACAATCATGATTCATATTAACGAAAAGGATGTGAATGGTTTATCTTTGTTGGATGCTAAAATGTAAAATGTGAATGTTTCAAATGATGAGAAGCTTTTCATCAATGCAATCTTCAAGCTCTAAAGCAATGTTTCTTGAAAATCCTGGTCTCATCCACGAAGGTATACATATGGCTAAAAAATACAAAGAATTGCAGTATAAATTCCCTTAGGGTTTGTGATAATATGCCTTCATCTTCCCAATCCATGAGGAATATGGTGCCTATGGCAACCATCAATGGTAAGATTCAACCACTGAATGAGCCCCTTGAGAACCTTAATGTGCCTTCACAAAATATTTTAGCACTAATGCATGTCGTAGGTACCTTGCAACAAAGTGTACATCATGTTTCTTTAGAGAGCAAAGCATATCATGTTTGGATTGATTATAATGCTATACATGGAAATCCCATAGTGCGTGCAATTCTTAACTCACCATTACCTCTTGATTTCACCATGCCTAAATTTTTGTTGTTTGATGGAAATGATGATCCTTATTTGCACTTTAAGCATTTTGTTGCTTCTAATAGGAAATATAATACTAATGATAAAATTCTGCTTAAAGCATTCCCTAAAAGCCTAACTGGTCAAGCTTTAGGTTGGTTTCATTATCTTCCTAGTGGATCTTTGCACTCATACCTTGGGTTAGAAAAAACCTTTTTAGTGCATTATATTCACAATAAAGGACCAAAGGTTACATTTGAACATCTTCCCTCTCTTCACCAAGGAAAATCTAAACCATTATGGTTCAAAGCTTGTATGCATCAATTGCTTTATCAGCGAACAAACTTATAAAAACAATACATTTTTTGTAGGGGCCTTATTTTTCCTCTAAAGAGAAATTGTTTTATCATAATTGTGACTCTTTCAAATCTCTTTATTAAGAGACATGTTACTAGAAAAGGAATTTGCACATTCTTAAGAGGCTAACCATGTTGAAAGCACTCCAATTAAAAGTTGTAGCTCTAAAAACATTTCGTCTCCATCATCGATTTGGCAACAAAAGAAATTTGTGCTTGATAATACATCTTTCCTAAGAAGAACACGAGAGTTCCCTGAGCTTAATGATTCCCCAAGTACAATTCTCAAAAACTTGCTACAAAATAGGTTGATCACATTGCCTCCTATTCGTCATACATACCATTCACCTAATTTGCATAGTACTAAATAATGTTGTGCTTATCACGTAATCCATGGGCATTCAACAAATCGATGTCATAATCCATGGGCATTCAGCAAATCAAAGTCTCTACCATGCATCTATGGGGGCATGCTACTTTGTGTGTTCTCATTGCTATAATACATGGACATTCAACAAATCAATGTCATAATCCATAGGCATTCAACAATCGATGTCTCTACAATGCATCTATGGGGCCATGGTACTTGTGTGTATTCTCATTGCCATATCTAGCCCAATTGGGGGAATATTAAATCACATTTGGGACATTCTAGTTGTTCCCATCTTGCTTTCTCTATGAGGGCATTGTACCCTTTTGCATTGTGCTCGATATGGTACTATCTTTCTATGCTAGATTGACGTTTATACGTGATACATATATTCAAAAACAATTCGTTGGTATCAACTATAATCAAATTTCAGTGGCCTATGTTTTAGGATATTGACATTTCAGCTATATTATTTTCCTAACATAAAGGTATTTAACATTATCTTTTGAAATGAGTGATTGCAATACAGGACTTTATCCCTCACCTCAAAAGGGTGGCATATATATAGGCATATTTTCAAAAAAAATAAAATGGAACCAACTTGATTGAACTTGAACAAATGTATCTACTTCCTTGATCAAGAAGTGGATTGGGCGTTGGTGACTCCCCAAGAAGTGTTGGCTATGTTTTAGCACCTATCAAAAGTCTAGTTATGGAAGTGATTGTTGCGACATTCGAAGCATATAGCAACCAGGGGTATTCATTCCTATGCTCTCTTTTCAAAATTCAAAAATTCAAACTTCAAATATTTATGATGAGGATTGACTACTTGTAGCAAATGGCATCTATTTCAGGTCCTCGTGTGGATGAAGGCTTAGCTCGAGTGTGCACCAAAAAATCCTTCATTCTTGCATAGGTAAGTGGAGGTGCATGTTTCAAATTGTTTACATCTATACTTTGATGCACACGTGCATTCACTCACATTCTTATGCCCACATCAGAGTGGGCATTATGTATACACCTAAATTTGGCACAAGCACCTTATTCTCAATGTCTTATTCCCAATTTATCATATTTGGCAAACTTGTACATATTGACATGTTTCTTATAGACCAAATGGGACCACTTAGGTCCCTATTTAGCCCTTGAGCATAAAAATCACAATCTAACACTTATCAAAAAATATCCGTTAGCATCCTTGGACTATACATCACCTATTATCATGCTTTGCCTCAAAAACTGAGCATGTGTCATCTTTAGATCAAAGCACAGTTTTGTCTAGGTCAAACATTGTCCCTTTCAGCCTTGTGAGCCCTTTTGCCTATTGTAGTTGATTTTGTGCCATTAACCTCGCCCCCTGTCATTTCAAAAGTCGGCTAACACGTGTAGCTTGTTCTAGATCAACATATATATACACGTTCATGTCAAGCCACTTCACAAGAGAGGAATGAGAATATAAGAGAGAGACATAAAATAGAATTTAAATATCAAAGCTCAAGTCTAGATCCAATCATTAAACATGTTTCCTCCTAATTCAAGTTGAGCTTCATTGAAGTCATATCTTACATACTTGCAACGGAGTTATTCTTCTTGGTCTCTCATCATTCCCCTTGTGCCAAATGAGAGTTTTAGTTTGCATATAGTTGCATTATCACTTCTACGGAAGAGTTCAAAACCCTCACTTGAGTTAATCCATCCAACACTCACATAACAATGTGGAGAACAGATTCCAAGCATGCAGTATACGTAGTTTGCAACATCGCTATGGCAGTTGCCCGACTCTACAACTCATTATTTGTTTTGGAGAGTTAGGCTGGGTCAAAAAGGAGGAACATCAATTCTGCACATTTTGCCTAGCAAAACAACTAACAAAGGTATAGGAAGATCAAAAAAAGAACAACGCACTAATAATTAAAAAAATAAGTTTTGACACCTAATGCAAGTTAGAATAAGCAACACAAAGACAGACCTAGCAGTTGCGATTCTGACCATGCCAAGTCTGCCCAAGACGTACCCGCGCACAATGCAACCCTGCCCAAGAGAGGTTGCTAAGTCCCAAATTTCAAGAGCAAAATCCAAACAATTAGCTTATTCCTATTTTGATCTAATTAATATCAATTAGCTTATTCCTATTTTGAGTAAAACCAAAATTAGGGTAAACACTAGTTGATGATCTTATGTGCTTTAATTATTGAATCATGTTTAGTGTATGTGCAAGGTACTATAGTCATTGGCCTTTCATCTTGTCATTGGATACAAGTACAATTGGGATGGTCCATGACAGTGGTATCAGAGGAAAACTAATTTTTTTCCTGCCCACACAATGTTGGGAAAACTTAGGTTAGTACATGCATATAATGTGTATAGGAATAATTCATATATTAGTCCTAATTATTAGTTTGTATTACTCAGATAGTGAGTGATTGGGAGTAGTTAGGAGATGATAAGACTTGATCCCTAGTTTATAGTTGTATAAGAAGCTCTCAGGTTTGCTAAATAATGTATTTGATTGCATTATTAAATACTTGAATATGTATCAAAACAGGATGGCTCCAACCTGACGCCGCTAATGCGTCTAGAGCATGTTTTTTAATAGGGATAGTTTTTTGTTTTGTCAACAAAGGAAACCTCGGGCTCTAGGTATAGGTCTATGAAGTTTTTCGTACTCTATATGTAAGCTTGTTTGCAGTTATTAAGGTATTTGCGTGCTTGTTATGGTCATTGTACTCTTCAACATGCTCCTGTAATCTATCCATGTGCAAGTTATTTGTCATTATCAGCCTTGTGCTTGTCTCTATCAAGTTCTCTGTGCATCTTCGTAGTTTGTCCGTGCAACTGTCTACAATAAACATCAGCGTGTGGGAATTTAGCCCCTGGTTGGCATTCATGCATCATCGTGTTTGTATAATGAATCTTCTATCATGCAAAATCTATTTATTCAAGTGGCATACATTTGTTTCTAAGTCAAATTCATGCAGCTCTATTGATTCATGTGCATACCTCTGTGTACTAATTGATCATTGCCGTGTGCTTTGCATTTTTTCGACAATACCTGTGAAGACAATCTCCATGTTTGCTCTGACTCTGTCACCCTATCAGTCCATCCTTCAACAATTTTTGTGTATCCTTTCTCTATCTCGTCGTGCAATCACTCCATTATGCCAACTGTCTCTTGCTTTGTGCATTGACGCTCTCTATCAACCATACATCCTCGTATGCATTCTCGATGGGAAAGTCTGCAATCAATTTTGACGCCGTGCATGCAACTGCTAAAATTGTGCATTGCATCCTTGTGTAGCAAGCACTGACAAACCTAAACCAACAGCGACCCGCATGCACTCAAGTAAGAATCAGTGTTATTCAATATATTGTTGAATAGTGTTTTAGATATTCCAAAAGCTATAGCCAATTTTTCAGTTGTTTAATTAAGTGTTATAGTTTGTAATAGGTTTTCTTACCATATTGTGTTGTGCTAGAAAGTATTTCTAATAGTGTCTTGTTTCTAGTTGTGTTATCTTTATCCCTTGGTTAGGTTTAGTTGCGTTATAATTTGTTTGTTTTTTATGTCTAGTCTCAAATGGTCAACTTTAAATTATACTCTAAAGTATGAATAAATCTAGTGAGTATTTCTATTATGTTATAGTGGTCTAGTGTGTAATGTTGTTAGGTGGTCTTAGTAGTTCCTATTTCAAGATTTGTGTGCAAACTCAAGTGTACATTGTAACGGCACATTGTTGGGTGAACCCGACGTCTAGTATATCTATCCAGTTTAAGGGGGACAATTGTCATGGAAAGATAAGCCTAATCAAGAAGTTTGGGGGTAGGAATTTTCACAACTATCAAGTGAAGACCCAATTGCTTCTGATCAAAAAAGACATGCGGGGCATTGTCAAAGGACTTGCTGTGAAACCAACAGACGCTAATAAGCCAATCAAGTGGATCATCAAGGACCATAAAGCTTTGGCTATTATTGGTTTTGGATTGTCAAATGCATATCTTCATCATGTAGATCTCACTAGGTCTTCCAAATAAATTTGCAACAAATTGAATCAATTGTTTGGATCTGAAGTCAACCACCCCAAGATGACATTAAAACAGAGGTGGTTTGGTTGATAGATGAAGGAAGGGGATAAGATGGTAGAACACATCAATAAGTTTCATTCCCTGATGAATCCGTTAGTTGGTGTTAAAAGTAAAGTAGAAGATGATGATGCCAAGGCTAGACTGTTAAATAGCATGCCGACTAGTTTTTCAAACATAATTTTTACTCTAAGTAAACTAGATCCTAGTTTGGAATGTTTGATCTCTGCTTGATGAGAAAAAACATAATTAAAAGGTTTGATTCAAATAAAAAAAAAAAAGTGATGTTTGCAAAACACATCCAGTCCTCCTTTCAGGTGAAACAAACATGTCTCAACCTCCAGAGCTCCAAAGGACATATATGTGTGTGTGTGTGTGTGTGTGTGTGTGTGTATTTATATTGTAAACAGCGAGGATGTATCATTATTGATTGCAAATAGAGAGTACAGGATCTTATTGATGGAAAATTAAAAGACAAAGCTTTGGTTACTCATGATGATAGTGAAGCTGAGTGTGGTTTTGCAGAAAATAATGAAGACCCTCCCACTGACAGTGAGAAGGAATATGTGTATTGATGTGTTTGTGTTTGTTCGGTGAAGGTTAGTTCTCACTGAGAATAAAATTGTAAACAATAGAGTTTGTCCCTGTTCATACATAGTTGAATGTGCCCCTATTCGTACATCGCTGATGTATGTAGTGTAAACAAATGTGTATGTTCACATGGATGTAAAGTATGAACTCAATGGGTGTCCTAGTTCATACTGATCTAGTTGGATTGGCTATGTGTTCCCATCCATCAATATATGTGTCAAACTACATCTTAGGTTTTGTTCATATGTGGTGTGTTTCCTTTCCCTTGGAACATGTTTGTACTAGGGGGGGCAGATGTTGGGAGTACTTAGTTTAGCACGTACATAAAATGTGTAGAGCTAATTCATATATTAATGTTAATTATTAGTTTGTATTACTCATGGAGATAAGTGAGTGAGTGAGAGTAGTTATTAAAATGATAAGACTTGATCCCTAGTTTATAGGATCAAGCAATTGTATAAGAAGCTCTCAGGTTTGCTAAATAATCTATTCAGTTGCATTACTTTAATACCCACACCATGGCAAAAAACAATCAATCTAGAAACAAATATACACTCATGCAATCACTTCAAGTACCATAAATGACGCGGATAACATGCAAAACCTATTAGAGATGATGAGTCAAAATGATGCAACATCTTCAAAGCAGATAAATGGAACAAAGATTGATGGAAATGAAAAGACGCGGTAGGAGATACAAAAGAAAAAGAAGGTACCACCATGCTCCGACAAAGACACCTCAGACGGGTAACTTCCGAAATTTTGACCCCCAAGCACAATGTTACTTATCAAGCATGCTCAAGTCAAATTACAATGACTTCCAAATATGTGAGATTTTAGAAGATAAGGTTCATAATAAAATTTGGCATATCAAAGGAATAACACTGGAATGGTACAATAGTATAAAAAATAACAACTGACCCAAACTTAAAACATTGTTGGACAATAGGTTTTCCCTTTAAAAAATGTATTAGAAATCATTTAAAAATGGCTTGGACTTAAACAAACAAAATAGCTTCAACAATAGTGAAATCTTTAAAAGCATAACGACAAGATTACCTAATCTTTGCTAAAAATATATCAAAGCCTTGGCATATAGAAGCTCTTAACAATCACATCCAGAGGCAGTAACCTTGAACAAAACAAATACACCAAATGAATTCATATCACAAGCCCTCAAAATAGAGAACTCAAAACAAACATATAATCCAGACATCATAAGAAAGAAGACAAAACAAGCCAAAAATTGACTAACACAAGAAAGGACTGCCCAATCAAAAACCAAAGGAGTGACATCTGAGTTATAAGATACCACTTTGGCAAATGTGAATGAAGAACACAAGAAGAAAACACAACTTGGAAAAAAAAATAAAGGCGCCAAAATAGCAAACACTGTCTACAAAGACAAGAATACTGAGACTAAACCATCAACAAGTAAGCTCTCATGGGATGAAAGATTCAGCCCCAGGATCTTCTTACTTGGAAAATTTTAATGGCAAAGAAGCTATGATACTAATAGGCCTGAGGCGCACAAACAATTCCATTTCCAGCACATTTGCTCAAGAAACCGATATCCCCGCAATGAAAGGAAATTTGTTCAAGAAACCGATATCCCCACAATGAAAGCACATTATACATGAGGTAGAATTACAAAACCTAACAACAATTCAAAAATGGGATACCCAACAACTCAACTTCAAAATCCAAGACTTCTGATATAGTGTCCAACTAGATTTTGATGTAATGCAAATGTAAACTTAAAAAATGATGTCATAATACAAAAAAAAAACCGTGTCCTCACAACAAAAAAGGGTAAGAATATCAAGTTATAAAGAGAAAAGAACAACCTAACTATATCCTTAGCAGTACGAATTCAACTAAAGATCTTGGCTTGAAAGCACGATCTCTGAGATACAATATTCATAAAGCAAAGTACAACAAATGCACTAACATTATCCAATCCATGAATACTGTTCACAATACATGCCCATGTGAACAACTACACCACAGAATCTATCCTAGCACAAGAAGACAAGGTAACAACACAAGAAAGCAAGCAGGTCAATGATGCAACATAAACATCACACATTAGATCAAGTACTGCTCGTAGTTATCAAAGCCATCAAAACATAGAAGCATTACCTCAAAAACAATGACTTTAAGATACACAAGAATCACAAACCTCTACCACACCTTTTTGCAAAAAGGAGAAAGTTTGAGCAAGCAATATTTATGGTCCCAGATTTTCTATGGATATGCACCCAAACTAGTTAAAACTTGCAGAAGAAAACCTAAAAGAAGAAATAGTGACAGAACAAAACAAATCAGATTCCAAGTCATTAAGCTCTTAGAAACAAAAGACCTTGCGCGTGGATATAGATTAGATGATAATATACTTTACCATAAGACTGCAACTGTAGTGTGCAACAATGACCCCTTTACTAAACCTAACGAAATTGTACAACTAATATGTGAACCGTATGGGAAGAAACAAAACCTATGACATAGACAATGACACACAAAATCTTTGATTTGGTAAAATTATCTCCCATTGAAATATTTTCTAAATATGGTATACCAAAAGGCATTATCTGAAAATCCATGGGAAACCTGTGGAAAGAATTTTCAAAAAACTTGGGAAAAAAAAAACCTTCAACAATGTTGACTCTAGTTTGAATCCTAAGAAACATTGAGCGGCATTTGACTTTTAGCAAAATAAACCCTTCGACCATTTTATTTGGCTTTTTTAACCATATTGGATAAAGAATTCTATTTCATATGACCTGCTAAATGAGAGCTTTGACATAAAAAAACAATTTTTATTGGCATTGAATTTTTGCAGCAAATATATTGTTAAGGTAAATCTGATTTTCACTTTGACCAAGGCATTTTTGACTATTCAATTGATTCTCTCAAGAAGTATGATCAAATTGTGCACTTATTTTAACTCTATATTTACTCTTTACGCAAAAGTGCTAGTTCTTATATTTATCAAATATGATTTTGAATGAATATTATCGAGTACTTAACTCCATCAAGGGATAATGACAAGTTAAACCCATATTCCAGCAACAAAAAGGATGATTCGGCAAAACACATGAAAACCCAAAGTAATTGGTTATAAGACACAGTTATCATGAATAAATGGTTGATTGACGTACACCTATGAATTGTCATGATAGTCTATACTAGCACCCATGATAAATTATGTAAGTGGGTGAAACTCATGAATACCCACACAAATTGGGTGATTGGGCATATCCGATGGTTTTCAAATACATAAGCTTCACACAACCAAATTCAATCATATGTATTTGTACCGTTATGTTTCATACTAGCCAAAAAGGACTGGCTAAGACTTGAACCCAGGAACTCCCAAATACCAATCTAGGTGCTCTACCAACTAAGCTATCAATGTTTTGCGGGTTAAAATTAGATTTTAAAAAAATTGTAAGGTCAGCATTGGAAATACATATGCTTCACACAACCAAATTCATTTATATGTGTCTGGATTGTTGTGTTTATACCAGCCAAAATGGATTAGCTAGGACTTGAACCCAAGACCTCCCAAATACCAATCTAGGTGCTCTACCCGCTAATCTATTAGTCCTTTGTGGGTTCAATATTTAAATTTTAAACCTTCCCTAAGGTTAACATATTAAATATTAAACCTTAAAAAAAACAAATTTATTTATATATGCATCTAGATTAATACCTAGCAGAAATAGACTGGCTAGGACTTAAACCCAAGGCCTTCCAAACATTGGTCTAGATGCTCTACCAACTGAGCTATTTGGGAGATCCAGAATTCAAGTCCTAGCTAGTAGATTTTGGCTAGGTATTAAACACAACAATCCAAATACGTATTTATAAATGAATTTAGTTGTGTGAAGCTTATGTATTTAAAATGTTAACCTTAATGGAAGGTTTAAAATCTAAAACTTGTGCCTAAATGAACTAATAGCTCTATTGGTAGAGCACCCATATCAGTATTTGTAGCTCAATTGGTAGAGAATCCATACCAGTATTTGGGAGGTCTTGTGTTCTAGTTATAGCCAATCCATTTTGGGTGGGTATTCAACACAGCAATTTGGATACATAGATATAAATAACCCATGTTTCTCGTGATAAAATGGATGATTAGAGTAAACCCAATAGTGCCTATGATGGTCTATTCGGTACAACCCACAACCCCCACTGAGAAAAAGCATGATCGAGGTAAAATGCATCAAAACCCATGGTGTCCAACTGATTTTTTCAAGGAGTTTGATCAATCTTGTGCCACTTATTTTGACTTTATTTTTACTTTTCATGCAAAAGAATTAGATTTGTATTTATCAAAATATATTTAACTAAATATTGTTGGGTATTCATCTCCCATCAAGGGATACTGTTGATTAAAACCCACTTTCTCATGATAAAACAGATGATCGTATACAACCCATAACAGTAACAATTGGGCATAAACCATGGTTATCACAATAAAATGGATGATTGGAGTGAAACCCCTGAATGACCATGATAGCTAGTTTATTGCATATCGTCAAGGGTTGCCATGATAAATTGATTAATTAGGTAAAACACGTGAATACCCATACTAATTGGGTGATGGGATATAACCCACAATTCTTGTGACAAAACAAGTTATTGGAGTAAAACCAATAACTATGACAATTGGTCCATTGGATATAAACCACAGTTCCCATTAAAAGAATTAAGAAAGAATGATCAATGTAAATGGTCTATTAGGTATAAACCATAGTTCCCATTAAAATAATTAAGAAAGAATGATCAATGTAAATTCCCATGAAGGCCACGGTAGTTGGATAATTGAAATCTTGAAAGCATGAGAGCCAATAATTTGGTGATTGGGTAGCTAACAATCTTGTAGGGAACAACAGCCAATACAAGTGAAATATGATTAAATGGAAAGAATGAGTGAATGAAATAATGCTTTATGATATTATTTACATTGGTCTATTTGTCGTCTTCACTTGGTTGGGCAATTAAGACGGAGTTTGTTGGTGCCCCAAATTAATAATGCCTTAGGCAACAAACGTCAAGGGATACCTAACTCGACATCACTTGATGATGGTTTCCACTCATATGAGACCTAATTCATCTTGCCTACTAACACATTTTAGGTGTACATGCAACCTATGTTGCAAGAAATGAGAAATGGATAAACGTGACTGCAACAGAAATGTGACAAGAAACGTGATTAACAAAGGTTGTGCATAAGAAATAAAGTTTACATACACATATATAATTATTATTTTATTTTTTAAAGCCATAGATTTAGCCATATTTTAATTTTTGTATTTGGTATTTTGTATTTTTCAAAAAAAAATATTGTTAATATGGTAGTTTTAATAATTTTTATTTAATATTTTTATAAATTAAAATTTAACTTTAGAAGTTCAAATATTTAAAAATTTAAACAGCCTAAAGAAACACATGGGAAACACCATTTTTGTGGCATCGCTGCTTTAAGATGTTAAGATGTGTGAGATGTTAGGCATCATGTTTCTTGCTACGAGGTATTCAACTGTTATAACCATGGCCTTGTATCTTGTTGTTAAGTGCAGCCCTTGGCAAGAGAGTTGTAACAGTCGTTTTATAGTAAGGACCACCTTCAAATCTCTTCCAACAACAATTGTAGAGCTCAAAGCCCAAAGGTCTTCTAATAACTAAATCCCCTACTATTTATAAACTTTGAGAGTCCAAATACGGAATGAAAAACCTTGCCACCACTCTTAATTTATGCACAAAAGTGCTTTGTTTAAGTTACAAAGAGAAATGGTGGTCCAAGGCATAAGTGTAAGACTCGTGAGAAAATCCACAAGATTGAGATCTTAGACAAAGAACAACCACAAATGGTTGGAATTGTTAAGAAGAAATTGGTGGGAATCAAGAGGGAAATTGTAAATCCCAAGAATACCAAGAGATTTCCATAGATCCCATTGCTACCATGTTGGGAATTTATCAATATTACACCTAGAGAAGAAGGAGAAACGTCGAGGGAAAAACAGTGGTAACTGTTATTCATTCCAACAGCACTGATAGCTTCATGGACTCCAAATTAATGTGATCTACACGGTTGAAAGGTAAGACCATCGTGACATTTACAAGTATAAATATCAGAATGACACAATGATGGAATGCAAAAAAAATGGTTAGGGGATTGATTTAACAATTGAACATCTAAAAAATGTTTAGGGGATTGAAATTACAATTGGACATCTATAAATTATGTTTATCATGTTGTGGCCTTGGCCAAGGTTTATGTGATCACCGAGGTGCAAAAGTTAAAGACCTTGGATGAATTCTAAGTGAATCTTAAAAAAATTGTACATAAAACTTGGGAAAGAACAAAAAATAATCACAAATCAAGGAATGAAACCAAGTGCAAATAGTATGATTTCAGCACATAAAATGGCCAAACATCTTGCTAAAGTTCAGCTATGTTTCATTTTTAGTGTAATAATGTGAAGGTTTTGCATGTTAAGGTAAAAGCACAAAACCCAACAAGTTAGAAGGAAGTGTAGCAGTTGATAAATGACTTTGCAAATATAATTCAGTACATACCTCATGGGCTGTCACCAGATAGGGGACAAGATCACATCATTGAGCTAGAATCCCAATTTACTTAAAAATCTACTAGCAAAAATAATTAAATAATTGTTGGATTTGAGTCATATATTTCCAGGCAAAAGTAGGATAACCAGGACTCGAAAAGCCAAAGAGTCAAAATTGACTCACTACTTCAAAAAAATTCAACCTAAAACTCAGAAAAATGCATCGAATCCAAAATATGAAATACTAGGCAAAGAGTTGACCTGGCTTGTTTTCACGAAGACTCCATGGCAAGCCCAAGAAAACCACACCACTCGAGAAGAGTATTGAAACTATGACATACATACCCCAACATTACAACAAGTAGGAAAATGAATATAGAAAAATGGATCCTTAAACTCTGAGAATGCTTGGCTAAATATGGCAATGCAAGCTTTCTAGGTAAAGGAGCTATATGCACAAAGTAGCATATGCATTAAAGCTTAAACAGTCAAGTAGTACAGCTCAAATTGTTATGCAGTAGATGTTTACCATAACTTAGCACAAAGTTAAAGGCATCAAGTACTTGTTGGCAAGCAAGTGAATTATAAAAACCCAAAAGGAAGTCCACTGAATTGTGTGCAAGAAATTGAGGGGCGGATAGAGGGGAGGAGATGCCTAGTGGCTAATTGTCTAGAAAAGAAAACAGACTCGTAAATTATAACATTTTCTTCATCAACTTCCATGACCACACATTCTTGAAACGTACATAAGGAAGCCATACTTATTAGTGTACTTCAGTAGAGGGACTTATATGTCTCAGTTATCCACAATATAAAAAATCCTGGAAAGTATTAGCCATAGAGTTGAGACTCTTCGGGCCTTTATAAAGCTTCTGACTTTAATTGGCGAATGATTAAAAACAAGTGAAAATGGATCAACTCTCCATATTTTGGTGAATCATTCCAAATTTCAGCAAGCCTTTCCAAGTTTCATCAAGACTCTGAGTTTCAGCAAGAAATTTGGTCACATAGAAAAAACAGGGAAAAGAACACTCTCATTCACAGATTAAAAACCTCATTTGGAGTAGCCGAGTCTTTTGCCAAGTTTTGGCTGAGTTCTTTTGCCATGTCCAAGCTGGCTTGGTGTACCGGTCTTACCGAGTCCCAGTCTTGTAACTAGTCTCCTAACCATTAACCAATGCTTTTCTGCAGGCAAACCATTTATGCTAAATGTTCTGTTGAAATAAACCATATTTCAATGTCTAGATTCTTACCTATACTTTTTTTCTAACCAAGACAAAAAGAAGGGGGAACCACGGGCAACAGAACAACAAAATTTGGAGGTCCTAGTAAGGACAGTCATCATTGTTTGCACCCATGTGTCATGATTGCCTAGAAATTGAACTTGTGACCACTTCCACAATCATATGCCTATGAAAGGCAAGTCGTGACTTCATGGGGATGGAACTCATGACCACTTGCAACATTACTTACATAGACAATGCAGTTCATGACTTTATGGAGGTTGAAGTCATGACCCACTCGCATCATCACTTGCATACAAAAATCAACTCATGATTCCATGGGGATTGAACTCATGACCACTTGTTGATGAATTGAACTTAAAAAGCATAAAACAATCAAAATAGAGAAGCCAAAATCTACTTACAGGAAATGAAGAACAAATCTCTGACATGGCAACTGCAACGAAAGCTGTAAAAAAAGAAACGATAACCCATCCCCAGACAAGAGTAGCAGGCCCAGCATACAAAAAGCTTGAACCGTAGAGCGGCGTTATCCCTGTGAAGAGCGTCATTGTTGAAAACGAAATTGCAAGGGTCTTGAACAAAGTCTGCTCACTCACAAAAATTAATCTCGAATCAGTAGCAAAAAAACAACGTTTCCCTTTTGTTGATATGCCACAGGTAGAATTTGTCCACTAATTTTTTTTAATTGAAAATAGACTTCATAATTACCATTCATTAATCAAATAGAGAATACATAGAAATGCTATTTACAATAAAACACACACCAGTATGAAAGCATATCCCAAAATCACAGGGTAAGAACCCGAGACAAAATAGATAGATAAAAAGAGATTTCAGTAATATGCATGAGACCAAAATAGTCTATAGGACCACAAGAATACAAAGCATCGCTGATGAAGTGAGAAACTGCTAAAAGAGGGGATAAGGGAGGCAAAGTTCAATTTTAAGTCTCCGCTCCACTTCCATTTTTTTTCTCAAGGTTGATCCAGCTACTATAATTTTGATCAGAAGTTTCCCCATTTTCTCTACCCTTTCGTCTTCAAAGAGGGTGGGCATGGCCACATTAATGTTTCAGGTCCGGTAGGATTTTGAATTTTTTAATATTTTGGGTCCTCTTTCCGAACCCATCTTCAAGGAAAAGTTGCTTGAATGTCTGTTCCAAGCAGCTCTCCCCCTAAAAATGGCTCCCAAAGGAAGACCCAAAACGTTGGAAAATTTGAAATCCTTCATAACCATGCCAGATATTATCAACAAAATTTAATTTAGATATTAATGTCCACAAATGGCCATGAATGGCCAATGGGACAGTTAAAAAGAACAAAGCTAAAAAGTACATAAAGAGATTTCCTATCACGCCTCCAGAAAAATAAAGCAAGAATAGAATGGAGTCCAAAACTCAGAAGAAATAAGAGCATAAAATTGCAAGTTAAAGACCTAAAACATTAAACTATTCAAAATATTACACTCAATGAAAGCTCAAAATACTTAATATTCCTGTGTAAATTCTCTTTGGTTGAGGATCTTTCAGACAATAAGGCCCCTCAAATCCCTTTTGAACAATTATGCATAAATTCCCTTTGGTCAAGGGCTTTAGGGACAATTACACCGCTGAAAGGGCATAAGGAATGAGCGTAAGCAAACCCCTCGACAGCTAAAAGTTTTTGAAGCACATGGATGGAAAGGGAGATAGGCTTTAAGACTTTCCAACACATAGAATTGACATGAAAAAACAAAAAAACAACTCGCACCATTTCTCTTAAAAGCTCCAGGCTTGATATACTTGGTGCTCCCCTTCATAATTTCTCTTTGGTTGTGGGCCTTTGGGACAATCATGCTCGTCAATCAACATAAGGGGTGAACATAAAAAAACCCCTCGACAACAAGAGTTTGGAGGACATCAAAGAAAAGGGAGATAGGCCTTAGAATTTCCCAGCGCATTAAATTCACATGAAAGAGCAAAAAAAGACACCATTTCTCACTCAAAAGACTCAAAGCTCCCCTTCATAATTCCTCTTTGGTCGAGGCCTTTAGGACAGTTATGCCCCATAACCAGCATGAGTAGTAAGTGCAAACAAATTCCTAGACAACAAGGGGTGAAAGGAAATCTGTCTAAAGGGCGATAGAATTGAGGATTTCAAAGCACATAGAATGATATGAAAGAGCTAAGAAAGACGCATCATTTCTCTTCAGATCACCACACTCAAAAATACTTCATGCTCCGCTTCATAATTCCTCTTTGGACGAGGAGCTTCACAACAATAACGCCCCTCAACTGATGGAATGAACGAGTGAAATCAAACCCCTATGCAAAACTAAGGTTTGCAGGACATCAACTGAAAGGAAGATAGATTTTAGGACTTGCCACCACATTGAATTGACATGAAAGAGAAAAAAAAAAAAAAGACAGCTTTTCTTTAAAGCTCCACACTCGAGCTCCCCTTCATAATTTCTCTTTGGTCAAGGGCCTTTAGGACAATAATACCCCTTGATCCACATAAGGTATGAGTGCAATTGAACTCCTAGAAAACGAGAAGGTTCAAACGATATGGACTGAATGGGGGATAGTCTTTACAACTTCCCAGCACATAGAATTGACATGAAAGAGGAGAAAAAAGCACACCGTTTCTCCTTAAAGCTTCACACTCAAGCTCCCCTTCATAATTCCTCTTTGATAGAGGACCTTAAAGGCAATAATGTCCCTTAACTGACATAAGGAATGAGTGCAAGCAAGGTCCTAGACAACAAGAAGATTCCAAGGACATCGGCAGAAACGATGATAACCTCTAGGGACTTCCAAACACACAGAATCGACATGAAAAAGTAAAAAAAAAGGCGCACGCCATTTCTTTTCAAATGCTTAATGCTCTCTCCTCCATAATTCCTCTTTGGACGACCCGTATGTCAACAATGCCCCTTAACACACGCAAGAAATGAGTGCAGGTGAACCCCCGCACAACAAGAGGGTTCGCAGGACATCGATCGAAAGGCAAACCTTTAGGACTTTCCATAACATAAAATTGACATGAAAGAAGGGGAAAAAAACATATTAGGAAAAAGACAAGCGCACCATTTCTCTTCGGAGCTCCTGCTTGTAGCCGAGCTCGTTGAGACGCTTCTCCCCTGAATCCATCCCGTGGCTTGCCGAATCAGTAATTTCGCCTGCAGAGGCCGGGCTGAGTTTACCGTTGGAGTCCATGATTTTGGCTTCATGGAATGATGGGAGCAAAGGAGCATAAATATCAATGCCATCCGGAGAAGAATTAGTCAGCGGGTTTGGGTCTGCCAGATTGACCGACGAAAAAAATATCTATCGATTGGGTCCGGGTTCGAATCCCGGCCTGGCCTTCCTCCGTCTGAAACTCTCAAATAAGTGACGAAAGAGTCGAGAGAATGCAATGTGAAATGGAGAAAAATGAATGTAATTATAAAATGTGCAGCGGCGAAGTTAAATGGCGTCGGAGTTCTAAATTCTTGATTTCGGTGGTGGGGCCCGATATACAGACTGGTTTTAGTTTGTCGGTAATTAGAGACTAAATTTGATGGCTATATGGCCGTATTTACATAAATTTTAAAAAAAAAAATTGAAAAAGTTTATAATAAATTTGTTATATATATATTTTTTAAATAAGAGTTGATAAAGAAACAATTTTTAAAGAAGAGTGGAAAAAAAGAGCATTTGTATATTTTGTATCATAGTTTAATGGAGAGAATTTGTATATTTTAAAATAAATAGGACAATAATTTGAAAGTTCAAAGTAAAGTTAAATAAAATTAAATCTATATTGATATTTTTAAAAAAAAGTTTAACATGGCATAATCACAATCAATTTTATCGTTTTTTTTTTTTTCACATGATGGAGTTGATGGTCGTTGGCCCTGGGTCTGCTCTCCCTGTCCCGCCTCCCTTCTCTCCTCACACTGTTGATGATCCTCTTTCCTTGCCCTGGGCCTTCTCCTTTACGGAAGTTCCTTTGCAGGGAAACTTGACTTCTTGGCCAATTCCTCCTCAAAGTGACTCTCCTTGTATTCTCCTTTCTAGGTCTTCTAGGCATCATGCGGATGTTGGTGTCTCCTCTAAGAAGAAAGGTCGTAGATCGGAAGCAGAACTTCTAAGTGCAAAAGTGCACTCTCTCATCAATAATGATTTTCAATGGACTCTAGAAGACCATCTGTGTAGAAGAGGGAGACAGGGAGTACCGTCTCGCAGATAAGCTCCTCTAACAGACGATTAGCGAGTTTAGTCTTAGGTGTTGTTTTTTTAACTCCCATCTTTAGGGTGTTTTGATATTTTTTCGTTGTCTTCCCGTTTTTGTAGCTTTCACTGCGTTTTGATTGGAGTTCAGTGGATTTAGCTTTTCCTCTCTCTTTGATACTCTATGTTTTGGATGATAGTGTTCTTCGTATTTTTGTCTTTTATCTTTCTTCCGTTTGTTATGGAAAATGGACTCTCGATTATATCTCATGCACGTTCATAACTCTAATAAAAAACATTTTACCTTATTAAATTAAAAGAAATCTAACATTAAAAAAATCAACAATTCAAAATTTATTTAAAATAAAATTTATTTTAAAAACATTATAATCCAATGAAAAAAATAATGTTATTATTTTTGGGACTACGCTCTTTGTGAAGATTGTTAAAAAAAAAAAAAATTAATGGTTGAATAACTAATGTGGCAACCTCACTATTATTATATTTCCATTGATTAAGGGTTATATTTCCATTGATTAAGGGTTCGATTCCACCAAATTACCTTTCTAACCTATTTTTCTAATAATTTAATTTAGAATGAGGGAAACCAGCGACGTAAGGTTCGAACCGCTGACCTCAAATTAAGGGATTATAATTTTAAGACACGTAATGTCGATCGTCAAACTTAAGGAGGTTAGACTTATGTGATGGTGGGACATGGAAATCTTAGAAAGGTGAAAAGTATATTGGGAAAGATGCTCGAGCAAGCAATGGGAATGCGTAAGGTGCACACGTGGCAATAGATTGTCAATTGTAGTGATCATTGCGTATCCAACCTTGATCAAAATGGGCTTTTCAATGTCATTGTAACTTTAAACTTTGAACTTTCTCCCATCCCACGTAATATTCACTAATATTCATAATAAAAGGATTGGAACAAAATGAAATAAGAAACAAAGATATATAGTAGGGTTTTCATATAGAGTTTAGAGATGTATATTAAAAAAAATTAATATTAGTGGTTAAATTATATATAAAGTATTTGTGTTTTTTTTAATTTTTTATTTAAATTGGGTATAATCGATATGTTTTATTATTGTCGGTATGTTTTGATTTTTCTCTTTTTTTTTATTTTCAAGTTTTTGTGGTGATACTTTTATAAATATATTTAGTATAGGTTTAAAGTCTATAAATGTAATCGGTATATTTTTTTGGTTGAGTATTGTTTCGATTTGTTAGGGTGTATTTGTATTTTTTGGTCTCATTTTGTTTACTTTTTCAACCTTTTGATTTTGATTTGTGAGTCAATAAGACCCAAATTTGAATTCAAGTAATCTATAAGTATAGATGCCTCTAGAGTTCCTTTGAAAAGATATCTAACATTCATTTTTCATAACATTCTATTGAACATTCTAGAGAAATTAAGCATTTAGAGAGCGTTCATTACAGTAGCATTGAAATTCATATTAAAATACATGTTGCATTGCATTGGTTTTCGTAACTAAAGAATTGTTATAATAATTAGAGTGTTTTTTCTATATTGTACACTATTAAGGGGCCTAACAAATATCAAAGAAGCTCAATTATTCCTTAGGATAACGTATGCTCCAAAATATATCATTTTTCTTATCAATTTTAAGTTTGAGTGTGTAATTAGGGCTTGGAGAAGAAGTTCAATTTTCCAGTAATCAACCTAAAGTTTCAAAAAACTAAGCGAGATTTTTGGAGCCCTAGATTTGACGAATATAAACGTCAAAAAAAAATTGCACCTACTTGATTCTTTCTATAACCATATTCATTATCCACAGTCAATGCACCATACATACAATATCAATTTCTTTCTTTCTTTGATTTCATCCATCTTACACAATACCACATCTAACTTGGCATCAATTTTTTATATGCTAGGAGGGTACTATCCACAATCCTCTATATGCTTGAATTTGATTACAACATATTTTTCCTCAGCTTTTATGGTGAACTAAATTTGGGTTATATCAAACTGTATCTTGTTTTACATGCCTTCTTCAAACCTAGTATCTTTGTCTATATCCTAAAACTAAAAATTCCACCCTTTTAATCACATCATAAAACCAACGATCATAGTCCCATATGGAATTTCTAGTTTTTTCTAATTTCTTTCAATTCTTGAATGGGTTAGCTGACACTTTTTTGCTTCTTGAATTCCCCTATCAATTTATCTTTGAAATATTAAAGATTCATAGCTACATGACCATCCTTAAAAATGAATTGTAGAGTTTAACCAGTAAAAACTCCTATAAGTTTGCACTTCTTGTCTATTATCATCCATTATGCCCTTAACCTACCACTTCATTTTGTAGGTTAATAAGTATTGTTTCGGGTTAGTTGACCCATCATATGACATTAATGTAATGAAATCTCCTACATGTAATGATATGTTTCTTACACTTACGTTGGTTATGACTGGTTTGAGTGATAATTGCACTGGTACCTACAAACTAGATATGATGGTGTTTGGTATACTAAGAGTATTGAAATCAATGATTGTGCTAGCTTCAACGTCACTTTCCTTCTTATGTCTATCAAATATTTCTACAACTTCTTCAATCCACTTTATAGTTACAGTTAACTCTTTGAATACTTATAATCTACCATTATTTCTAATTATAATATGCATAGGGATATGTCCCCTTGGATTGAATGAACCTTATCTGGACTATCTATAATGAAAACTCTTGAACCCAACTTGAACCTATGTTTCATCATTACTTATTAGAAATATTGCCCTTCTCATTCCAAAAATAATCATTGCCTTTGTAGTTTCTCACTATACCTATTGTTAAGTTATTTTACCTTCCCTTCAATAGCCTCTTCATTGTTTATCCATTCTATTCCCTCATCTCTTTCAAGGTCATTTTCTGAGTCCCAATCAGTCTATACATTCTCTTTGGTTCTTTCATTCCCTTCAATCTCTTTAGGTGTTTTTTGACCTTTAACTTTGGTTTCTTATTCTTGAGGTTTAATTCTTCTTGTTTTCTTCACAACTTCCCTTCTACTCTTACTTGTAGCTACATGTTTCCCTTCATATTCTATAAAGTTTTGCTCATTCCATAATTTTTATTGTCATAACACCCTTTAAAGCCCCAAAATTATTTTATCATCTTACTTGTCTATGTTATCCATGTTTATTGGTAGTAATCAGGGCTACAAAATAAGAGAATGTAATTTTTAGACACATGTGCAACTCACATTATTTTATCTTTTGTATCTCATTTTGGATGTATTAGACACCTGATAGCATATCAATATTCTTAAAAAGGTGAATATTCTTTCTTTTATTATAATGAAAGGTTGGAATATGAAGTGATACTTGTAAAAACACTATATATAATGCTCAATTATATTGTAAAAGAGTCCTGGTGTGATAAAAATTAGTGTAGAACTTTTGAATCAATTTTCCCAAAATTATTTTATCATTGTTTTATGTGAAGTGAATGCTTTATTTATCTAAAAAAATTAATCATGTAAAGTAATATTGAATGTTTTGTATCTATTAAGATTGCATTCTCATGCATAAATGCATCATCTTTTACTAAAGACTAGCTTATTCTAGTTTGTGACTATGTTTGCATAATAATTTTGTTCCCACTTTGCACAACTATCCTTATGATAACAAGTTTTGATGGGTTTTCTAGGAACCTTTGATAAAAATGGTGCAATAAGCATGGAACCTGTTGGGTGAATATTTTGTCGACCAGCTAACTGGCTTTCAAAATAGTTTCTATCACCACAGCATAGGGAGATTGGTCATCCAGATGTGCAGGTTTACTGCATCACAAAGGGACAAATCTCTCCTCTCATCAAGGGGAGGTTCCCTATAGATATGCAGGAGACACAAGAGGCTATATACTATATATATGTGCAGAAAATAAGACACAGGGGTGGGACAAACCATCCATCTCTCTTCTTTCAAAGATGATGCACACAAACAAAGGAGAAAATCTGAGCTATAAACGCTAAAGGCACTTCTCTTCTTTCAGAAGTGTCCTTACAGGAAACATCAGGAGTTTCTTTTAGGTAGTGAAATAACTAGTGATCAAAAGAACGTAGGAATAGCAGGCTGAAACAGAGCTCAAAGTCTCCACCACTGCCCAAAGAGTATATCACAAAGGATAATGGGGGCACAAAGTCACCCCAGAATCCTCAACACAAAAAGGAAAGGAAAACACAGACTGAAATCAATGGTGAAAGCACAAAGTCTTCTCACAGTTTGTTTCAGGACACTTCTTTGTTACCTTCACTAATTCTGCGCACCAAATTAAATGAATAAAGACACCTTAAGATGACACAAGTCAGAACAGCACAAAGTCTGTGAAAAACCTGCTTTCTCATTTAGATAACAATGGAAATGAAATTACAACCTGAGCTCAAAGTCTCAGTCTTCTTCTTTCAAAATGGGCAAAGTTTCGTTCTTGTAAAAATGAGAAGTCTCCTATGTAACAAATGAGAGATTACAATATATAGCGCTCCAAAAAAGACTTGGGCGCTTGTTTTTCATAGAACGGCCCATGCTATGCATTCAATGCCTTGAAGGCATTTTCAAGTTTGTCAAAGGACTACGTTGAAAACAGGGCAGCTGTCTTAACTATTTCATCCCATATGTCTTCTCTCGAGTCTAGATCATCTGGTTTGTCCCATCTGATGTCTGCGCAGATGTCCATTTGTCTTTACTTCATGGAAGAAAATAGGCCACATCCTTGGTTTGGTGCGCTCAAAAGTCTACTCGATCCACTGTTTCACCTACTGGAAATCACTCCTGCACAGACATTCTAGGTTTTTCCCTCTTTCTGCTTTTGTCTTTTCCAGCTTTGTCTCTTCATGCTTTTGTCTTTTCCAGCTTTGTCTCTTCCTGCTGTGATTTGAGCTATCGAGCTATCTTTCCAGCCAGTCGCTTGGTTCTTCCTTCAATTTTCGTGCTTTATTTGAATTTCAACAGATATTCCCTTGCCTTAAATTTGACATCTGCGGGGACGTCATTGGTTGATTGTTGCTTGAACCATGTTGAACCTTGAACCCGTTGAACCTTTTGGTTCAACGGTTCAATGGTTCATCCGTTGAAGCCCCTTTTTGTCTAAGTCCGTGGAAGTTCCTTTCTGTGTCTTTGTTCGGGCTTTTTTCATCGGGCAAAAAGCTTGAAAGAATTCCTTCAGACAAAAAGTTCGAGGGAAAGCTTCTGTGACTTAGCCGTTTGTTCTTCTTTGTTTCTTCGGACTTTTCTTCGGGTGAATTCCTTCGGACAAAAAGTCTGAAGGAACTTTGCCTTAACATTTTTTTGAGAAAATCTTCCCGAGAGAATTCTTTCAGCCCCTTAGACTTAGTCGTTTCCATCAAACAAAATTTTTGAAACAATTGTTCCTTTTGGGCCTTTGAACAAATCTGAAGGAATTCTGTCTTTTCTTTGACCTTCGAACCAATGCTGCCTGCCCTCCGCAAGGGCACTTGCCTTTTTCGCTTTGGGGCAGCCCCTTAAACTTTTCAATTGAACCAACCGATTGAACCAACTTTGGTTCAATGGTTCATTCTTCGTTATTCGACAAAGTCCTTTGTTCTTTTGCACCAAGCGCGTGGAACTAACTTGGTCATTGAACCCATTGAACCTTTGAACCAAAGTGGTTCAAAGTTCAATGGTTCAATCCTAAGTCCTTTGTCATTTGCACCAATCCTGGAAACGACTACGTGTTAGAAGCTTGTTCTTTTGACTGAACTTGCCTGTAGAAGCTTTTTTTAACATGTAGAACCTGTGAATCCCCTTTACGAAAAAAGCTTAAAAATGAGGAATTTGAAAGCTCAGAACAAATTTGAGAAGGGGAGAGAGAAATTTTGGTCTGAAGGTTGTCCCAAAAATGAGTGGCATTTTTCGGGGACAACAGAACCTTAAAATATTTTATATTGGCTACTGAGATAGAGAGACTTGGAGAGATGGTTCGATGAATGAATTCACAATTTCACAGATGAAGAAGCAAGAATAATAGGGAGTTCTACGCAAGAGGTTATTCATAATCACATTTATGGTGAAATATTTTATATTTTCTAGTGTGAATTGCCTAGACCAATAGCCAAATTGTTATCACTATTAGAATACTATTATTTTCGGTAGAGGAGGATAGAATTTCTAGCTTCGATAGAAGAAAGACTAGAAAACCTATGAAGACTAGACATCAGTCGATCATTTTGTTATATCACTAGATAAAAACTACTCTTGATGGATATATTATAGAATTCATTATGAAATGATATCTAACTTTTGAGGCTACATAGGATCTGTTTGTGAGAAGCATCCAAGGAAAGTTTCTCTAATGACTACCTACTCTTATCAAGATGTTGGTTATTAAAAAGGCCATGGATAGTCAAGATGTAACTACGAAGAGGAGTAATAGTAAAATAGAGCATGTAGAAGAGAGGGGAGCCTAGAGAGACGCTACACAATTTATAAAAAATGGAGAAATTGGAGATTATGTGGAGTAAAGAATGAAAGGGCCTGAGAAAGAAGAAGACAGGGATTAGGATAGAGAGGATATTGAATAAAGTAAGGATAAAGAGGAAAGTAGAGTAGAAACATAGTAGTTAGAGGATAATGGTAGATCGCATTTACAAAGAAGGATATTTTTTAGACTAGGGAAAGAATATTCTCTGGAAGAAGTTATGCAAAATTATAAGATAATCGTAGGTTCAATATCATAGGCAAAATATTTGAAGACACATATCATTCATTTCATGAGTACACATCCCCTAAGCCCATTTTATCTTCATAAAATAGAAATCAAAGTGTAGAGGTTGGGATAGGAGGAAATTGGTTTGAATCATGTATAGATAAATTCGGTAAACTTAACATAGAAACTAAGAAAATAATAGACAAGAATTTATAAAAGGCTAGGTTTTATTTTACAATAAGTTTTTAGACACTAGTAAAGGCTAGTACATAAAAAATAGTGGTAGTTACAAGTGCACCAAACATGTCTTTAAACACAAGAATGGTCATGTCTTTAACCCCATATGATGGGTCTTCTGACCTTGAGCAATATTTATTAACCTATGACATGAAATGGTAGGTTAAGGGAGTGACCACTGAGAATGTGAAAAAGTGAGAGCTCATCAAAGCCTTAACAGGCTAAGCTCTAGAATTCATATATAAAGGAGATGTTTCTTACCTAAGTCTTCAACAAGTCAAATACCAATTAATAAAAGAATTCAAAATGAAGAAGTGTGTCAGCTAGACCATTCAGGGTCTTAAAGAGATTTGGTACTAGAGTGGAGAATCAATATGGGAGTACGATCATATATTCTTAGATGTAATGAACAAAGTTGACTTTATTTTGGAAGATAAATATAAGGTTGTCTATTTTATATAGGAATGTGATCGAGGATTAGGTTTGTCATTACACAATCACATTTCCTTACCAAGGTCGATGCATGAGCAATTATGCTTTGGGTAAAATAGATTGAGTATTATGGAGACACTCCATCAACTGAATCTAAAATTAAGACAAAAATATATGATTTTATAAGAAAAATGGATGAGTTTGATGAAAGCAACAAACCCAAGTTGGGTCTATGGTGTATGGAGTGCAGTAAGGAAGGGCATCATAGGAATGATTGCCCCAAATTCAAAATAAAATTATGATATATGTAGAGTAGTAGGACATGCAACATAAAAATGTCATCTATTACAATAGTACATACAAAAACTAAAAAGTATGTACTATAATTTTGTAAGTCACCAAGTCACGAAGAGAAGATTTGTTGGGCTCTATAAAAACTAAAAGAAGACATCACTAAGAACATCTTCACAATCACAACACATCAAATACCTATTGTAAAGTAGGGAATTCCAAACCCAGAGGTATAAATGTATATTATGACATAAGATGTTCTAGGTTGATGGCTTCATCACCATAGTATCAACATCAGCGTATAGTTGAATGGATTCTATTATCTCCCTAATATCAATACTAATCAGTGTGGAACACTGTGATTCCCTAGTCACAATAATCAAATTAGGCTCCAGCATGTCCTCAATAATAATAACAAGTGGGTTTGATGGGCAACAATCATAAAGTTAGGGTTTCCAAAAAAATAAATGAAGATACAGAGGGGTACCATGGTGGATACCAAGGAGGTCACAATAATGATAACTGACAAGTCTGTCAACCAATCTAGTGCTTTCTATGTGGTGAATATAATCACTTCACTTGAAACAACCCAACTAACCCTCAAAGGCAAATGTACTAAATCTATTGCAGAGTTTTGGGATAACACCATACTAAAGATTGTCTAGTTTTGGAGACGTAGAGGAAAGAGAAACCTGTGTGAAACTTAAACATGATAAATTTGCACCTCAAGGATAATCTATTCATGCAATCAGTTACAGGTAACAATATGTAAAGCAAGGATTGTCTCCTTTAAAAATGCCACAAGATTAAAGAATTATAAGGGTTCAATAGGATAAGTATCCTGATCCTACAATAGAAAAGGGCTTGATATACCAAGCATCCCAAGTTCTTCAGAACATATAATAATAGGCTACATTAGAGAGCAATGCCATAGTCATTGATGCATAAATGTACGGATAAATTATCCACATAATTAATAAAAATGGAGTAGTGACTTCCTTAAGTGACCTTTTAAAACTTATGATCACTTTATGAAATGAAGATATATCACAAAATATTTCAAATTTTTTGCACAATTTTTTATAGTGCGTACAATAAGGTCAACAACATTTGACAAGGTAGTTTGGTATGTAAAGACTAATATGCCTTGGAATGTTGATTCCCACATGGATATTAAGCTAGTAGTCCATAAAGTACCTAACATTGTATTTGATTTTACAATCATAGTTAATATGATTCCTCGTTCTACTTGGGAATCTATTGGATGACCAACACTTAGTTCCAGTTTAGTCACACTAAGCTTTGCAGACTATGGTAGAGTCGAGTCTATTGGTTAACTGAAATATGTGGAGATCAAAGTGGTTAAACTAAGCCTATGAGGTTGTTTTGAAGTGATTGACATGAAGACTGATGAAATACACTAAACTACATTAATTGGTAAAAATTAGACCTATGATGGTCATATGACCATTAACACAGTGTGGAATCAGTTGGAAGCACATCAAGGGGATAAAATCATCATTATACCCATAAATAAAGTTGAGCATAAGTCATACATCATACCTAAGGATCCATATTTACCATATGTGCATGGAGATAGTAGTTAGTTTAAAGTAAGTGCATAATCTAAATCTAATGCTTTTCAAGTTAGCTTCTTCTTAACTTCCCAAGATCTTCATGGTTTGGCAAGTCTGCTTCCTAGGTCCACGTGGTCCTGGGCTTTCCTTTTTCATCATTGGTCCTTATGGGCTCCTAGGATCTTGAGATGGCACTACGTGGTGCAATCATGGGCCCTCAAGGACACAGGGTTGTGTTAATGCCTCCTCAAGTTTGGGCTGACACTGCCATTGTTACAGGCTTCTAGGTTCCTAAGATGGTGCCAAGTGGCATAATCCTAGGGCTCAAGGGGTACATATCTTTTGTATTATCAATTTATTCCTAGGTTGTTAGGCTCCCAAGATGGTGCCAAGTGGTACAATCCTAGACTTTTTGGGGCATGGAACTTTACATTTCCTATTGAGTCTCTATTAGGCTAGGTCACCAAGATCGTGCCACGTGGCATGATCTCAGGACCTAGGGGATTTAACAACACTTAATCATTTTTTCAAGAGGATTTGACTGCAAGGCCATTTATCGATGATATTTAGACATGTGGAAGGATATGGGGACCCCAAAAGTCTTTAAAACCTATGAGAAAATAAGAAGATTGACTAAGTAAATATTTTTGAGAAAGTAGTGTTTTTCCAAGTAAATTTTATGCGAGAAGCAGTCATTTAATACAGGTATAAAAAATTAGTCATTCGTATAAAACAAAGGTTTAAGCCCAAACATTCATAATACAAAATCTATAGTAATTGTGATAAAAACAATCTAAAATAATTGAGTAGTAGAATTTATTCATGCCTAGGCAAAGAACATCATGATTATTAAATATTTATCTAAGTTTGAAAATGATGCATTTACAAATATTAAGCCAATTTACTATGAAAAGCATAATAATGAGTTATACTACCAAAAATAAGCCATAAAAGGATCCCAAAAGCTTAGATGAACTTGTCAAAAACCTAGGTCCAAATTCAAATGGGTGAACACTAAAATATTTATCATGGAATAAGATCTCATAGGCTTAAAGAGAACCTGCAAGTTATACTATGATGTTTGTAAATGGAAGTTTAGACTGAATTGAAGAAAATGCAAAGGCATTAGAAAAAAGGATGAACAAAATTTATAACTTAACATTTAACAAACTTCCAATCAAGGAAGGGCTTAAGAAAGAACATCAAAAGAACTCCAAAGAGGTCCTCAAAACCAAGTAAATCAAGATTTAGCTTAAAAAAAAAGGGTCCCTTTTTTCAGCCTAAAAATGGGGCGTGTTGGTGAAGGCAACAATAAAATAGACTATATTGAGTTGTCTAATACAACTGAAACACAACATGTCAGAAACAAACTACACCAAGTTGGTTTATACAAATATGAAAGTAAGGAATTGTATTAGGTTGGCTAATATATTATGATCTATATAAAATTATATCAGGGTGGGCGATATAATTGGGTTATTAAAAATCACATAAATAATGATTTGTACATATCTAATAACTGTAAACTGATGTGGAGGATAATCTTGGACTGTTGTATAAGTTGGATAAGGAATATGAGGCTTAAGAGGATAAGGATCTATGTAGGATACAACATGCTTCATATTGTTCATATTCACCAAGTTTTCCTCATTATTGAAATAATTATGGTTAACCAAGTTTCAACAACATTAACAATTGGTTGGGAAGGGGTTTGATTTTGATTATTAGCTTGTTGATTTTGAGTATGGTTTGGAAGAAGATTTGAATAAATGGTAGGGTGAGCATTGGTTTGGTGAAGTGATTCATGTTTAACCTTAGATTTATGAGTGTTAGCTAATTTATCATAGGCTTGGTGACACTCTTTATTCATGGCTTTAGTTTCAAAGTTTGGACCAAGAAAGAACTCAAAATCTAGATGTTTAATTTGCTTACAAGTTCCATGAGAATGACCCCAATTTGTATGAAACCAATTTTTTTATTTTAGGATCATATTGATAAGCACTAGGATGGGAAGGATTGAAATCTCTATATGAGGGTTTAGGAAGGTGTATCATAATCTCATCTAATGAAATATGTTGATGGATGTCACAATTGTTGACTTGTGAGTCAGGAGGAGGATAATGGAAGGGACTTCCCTTAATAAGTGGGAGAGGTCACTTCATTAGAGCTTCCTGATATAATGGCATGGATGATTCTATTACAATCATGAGTACCATAGACACCATAATCATTAGGATGCTTGTTTTTAGGTCTCATAAGCATTTAATTGCCAAGCTTAGGTTGGGAGGGCTTGAATTGTCTTATCAAGTAATATTGTCATTTGGCTTGATCTAAGGCTTCCTCCAATGATTTTGGAGAAAGAGTCTTAAAAATGTATTGTAATTTGGTATTTAATGCATTGTTAAAAAGGTGTATTAGGTTGTCTTACATCATATTGTTATCAACTTTATTGGCTAAAACTTTCCAAACATTTGATGAAGGTTTGGGTAGTCTCATTTTTTGCTTATTTACAATTGATAAAATGAGATAGATTATTTTTAGGCAAATCATTAGATTGAAAATATTCGATCAATGAAATAACTAAGTCTTCTAAGATATAAATGGAATTAGACCCTAGTTTTTTGTACCATTCTAAAGCATCACCAAAAAAGGTTTTGACAAATAGTTTAGTAGTTGTAAAGGTGTTAATTTAAGATAGTATTTGTAAAGATTACCAAAGGCCTTCAAATGCAAAGCAGAATTGGTGGATCTATTATAAGAGATCGTAGGAATGATATCATCTATGTCAATGTCTAAAATTTTAAGGACTAAAGGTTCATTTTAAAGGTGTTTTATAACTTTGTTATGAAGCAAGGGTTGTGTAATGAGGTTGCCAAGAACATCTCAAAGGTGGGGTTAGGGACATTTTGATTTGGTACTCCCGATTGAACCTATTAAGGTCTTGCTTCCATTTGCATAAGTTAGTTTTGCATTTACACCATTTGAGAACTATTGATAGTTTGAATGTTATCCATTTAGTTCATTACTTGTAAGATGACTTGATTAGGATCAAGAGTATTTTAGTTGGAAGTAGGGTTGATTGGTATGTTCATATGCACTAGACATGACATTAACATTAGGATTCATGTGAGCACTTTGGTTAGGCCTAATGAAAGAAATACCCACCATGTTAGTAGTTATACAAGGCATGGTGGATGATAAAGGAAATAGGGAAGTCATAAATTGATTTGCCCCATGTCTTGTAGGAAAATTATAAGCAAGGGAAGGAGGACATTCCATATAGAGTACCATCATGATGTGATAGACAACTACATGGTCCTTTCCCCATTACACAAGATGCTCTTGAATAAATATTTTTATCTCATTTTTATATTCTATATTACATTCCTCTTTAACCTCGCGGTCTTATAATAGGTGACCTTGTATAGTGTTTAGGATTGTTATATGGTTCATAACAGTTGGATCTAGTGGAAGCCATAGTGCAATTATTGGAAAATGGTCTTGAGTCATAGAAAAAATATAAGGCATAGAATTATCTTTGAAAAATCTATCGATATTAGTTAGTTCTATAACATTAAGATTGGTATTAAATCCTTGAAAATCCTGGTGGGTTTTCTCTTCAAATTGGTCCAATTTATATTCCATTGTGAAAGAGAGGATCAACTATAATGAGTTAGCCGATGCATTTGATTGCACATGAATGCTAAAAATATATTATATCAGGTTGGCCAATATAGTAAGGAATATGAACATGAAATAATATGCTAAACTAGGTTGGTCGATACAATATGATTATAAAATAGACTGTATTGGGTTGGTTGATGCATTTGGTAGGAAACTGATAAGGTTAAACTATATCACACTGGTCAATATAATTAGAAAAAACTTACAACTATATTAGGTTGGCCAATGCAGTTATCAAAAAACATGTAATGATATCGAGTTGATTAATATAGTCTAAAAAGTAAGAAAATTATATTAGGCTAGTTGATATAGTTTGACCAAATTCTATAAATTGACCAAATAGTAGCAAATAGACAAAAAAATAAGGTAAAACTAAGTTGGGTGTGTTTGATTTTTAGGCTCTCAAATATAGTGATCTCAGACATAAATAATGAACAATTTCAAAAGGGCATTGACTATGAAGGATTCCACCATCCTGTAGCCACACTATCTTGCCTCTAAGGTACATTGAGAGTAATTTCCTAGGGCTAATTACTTATCAGTGCACTACAAAACCAAATGGATAAAAGACTTCCTACTAGTTAATAAATAAAAACTTTATGCACTTTCAATATATTGTGAGGTATGTAGAAGCTAAATTTGGCTCAAGTATTAGGGCAGTACCCCTCAAACCATAACTCATTAAAAATTGATGACTACTTTGCCTAGAATGACAACTCCTATGAGTTTTAGAACTATCGAAATATAGTTATAGATGGAAAGATAAAAATAGCAAGATAAATGGTGTAGATCAAAAGCGAAAAGTAGTAACATGCAATGGAAGAAATAAACACTATAAATGGTATCAAGTTGGCTGATATATTCTGAATAAAAATGAATAAAGTTTAATTATATCAAGTTGGATGATGCAGTTGGCAAAAAACACATAACTTTATTGGGATCATTGAGGCAGTTGGCATAAGACACACAACTATATCAAGCAAGCTAATGTAATTGGGAAAAGATAAATAATTTTATTAGACTAGCTAATATAGTTGGGAAAAATTAAAAAATATATCATGTTATCTGATACAGTTGTAAATAAACTAGGAATTGTATCGAGTTGGCCGATATAGTTGCTTAAACTAAGATAATTATATCAAGCTGGTTGATATAGTCATACTGAATATATATGATGGTTTTGAAGATGTCACTAAGAATTAAAAAAATGTGAAAATTATCTAATTAGAGGTGGAATAATATTCACATCAAGTTCATCAAAATATATGCATGCGCTAGGATGACCTATAACTATATTATTACTCTCAATAGACTGAGGCATGAATAAGGTCATAACAGTAGAGCATGTGTATATTTGGATAAGCAGGTAAGGACCTAGAATGACCATAAACCTAACAGAGGGTAATCTACACTCAAATGTTAAGAGGAAAGGGTTCCAAAGCCTAAACCTGTGACAAGGGGTATCACTCTCACTAGGGCTCAATGATGGGTAAGTGATGGTAACAATGATTGTAAAGATGCAAGCAAAGTAAATGATGGGTAAGTGGTTAAAAAAATGTAAGGTGTTGTAGACACCAAAATCGTGTCTACTCCCTTAGTCGTCCTCCCCCCTTAGTCCCCTTGGTCCACTTAACCACTCCTAACCTATGTCTTATTAATTTAAAATAATTATCTTATTTTAAATTAATAATTCTCTCTCTCCCCTTGCCACCTCACCCATGACACCTCACCACCCTTGGATGCCCTCTTTGGATTCCATTCCTCAACCCATGCCAAGTCTTAAATGCCTAAACCCCATTCATGACCTATTCCAACTTCTCTTCCCCTCTTTCCCATGCCTCTTAAGCCACCTTCGACCGTTTCTTCCCCCGGCCCGCTGACCCAACAGTTGGGAAAACGGACAAAAGGCTATTTTTAGCCTTTTTCCTGCCTTCCAGCCGCCGACGTCGGTCAACTATCGACCGACATCGGCGATATTGCCAGCATCGGTTTCCTTCATAACTGCGTTCTTGACCCGAATGCAAGATCCAGTTTTTCCAATCTCTCAAATCCGACTCTTCAATCTTGAACAATCCGATCTTTAATTCTTCCAAGCAGCCGACCTTCCAATCTTCAGACCTCTCTCTCTCTCTTAAGCACACAACAAGCTACAACAACAACAGGTACTTTGCATCAGCCATTCCACCTTGCTGGAGGTCTTCTACACCAGCAACAGGTACAACCAGTTTGCAACATTCTTCAGCAAGCCACAAGTAAGTATTCTTCTTTGATTTCATTTCTATATTTCAGAATGTTTTGATACTCAGTCTCCATTTGCTACTTCTAAGCATTATCAACCCAGACCAGACCCGGCTATCAACTCAACCAGACCAATCAGAGACTCTTCCTGGAGAGGCTGAAAAGCCCTCCTCTTAACCAGACCCCTCTTGACATCCTGTCCTCAAACCTGACTCCCTCCTAAGACCCTATCCATCGACCAACAACCCTGCACAAACACTCTGACTGCCTTAGACCCCTTTTATCGACCACAGACCTTTTCTGAGACCCATCCACAGACTACTACCCCCACCGACGTCGGCAGACTTGACCAATCGATGCCGACAGCTTAACTGACGTCGATGACTGTGACCAGACTGACAGCAGCATTCAGGTAAGCATTTTCTTCTATTTCTATTTCAGTCTTTATCATTTCTGTTTCTAGCTACATTTTGCTCTTTATCAGACATTCTTTTTTATCTACTAGTGGGTTGTCATCCCTCATAGAAGTCTCCACACTTCTGGGATCAAGCTTTGCTTGGCAACCCACCATCTATCCATCTAACAACCTTTTTGTTTAAGTCTCTTTCTTCTGCAGGTGTCATCCTCCACAACCAAAGAGGAGTTCTCACAACGTCTGGATAATGGTGCGCAGACCTCATCCGGGTATCTTCTAACTCTAGACCATTTTTTTTAGTTTCTCATTTCCTTTTGAATGTGAAAGCGAAAATCATATAGAAACATTCTGGCACGCCCGGTGGGACCCTAGGGTCTTCCTTGGGTTCTTTTTCATTTCTTTTCATATAGGTGCATTAGGTTTCTCCTTTTCACCTCTTTCTTCTATCTCTTCTAAAAGACACTATAAGCAAAGTTAAAAAGAATCATTCTCGTTCTTTCTTTTCTTACATCTTAGACTAGTCAAAAGTCATACTCTTCAACCTCTTCTCACTTGTCTTCATACGAACTCACATTTCTATTTGGGCTTAAAATACATTGCATTTCATTTCTGATTACATGCATCTTTAGTCCACACATCTAGTAATTAAAACCGCATCATGAATTAATCACACTTATGTTACACGACCAAATCACTTGCACAAATCAAACATCTTAACTCACTTGAGACAAGGCCCGACTGGGATTTCATCACCCAGCGGATACCTTACCTATCCCGGCAATCCCACTTGGATTTCACCACCAAGGGGAAAGCCCACTCTGTTCTCTGACAGAGGATAATCTCTAGAGGACGTATATACTGGCTAAGCGAGACCAGCTTATCATTGGGCTCGTGAAGTGAGGGGAGCTTGCTCCTTAGCACTAGGCCATGTATCGAACCTAATACAGACTCTTGAGCACCGAAACTGACCTGAAACCAACTTTAGACTACTTCTTCTAGGACCCGTTCTGTAAGCCAACTTCTCAAACACATTCATCTAAGGCATGAGCCAACAAGATTCTAAAAATTATTCTTAGGATTTAGCGCTTAGGCTATGTCTGTCTCCATCTATTTTTCTGTTCCTATCTGGTTTTTTGAGCTAGTGAGGATGTTTTCTTCTTTCCAAAAACTTTCAAATTCTTTGAGTTTCTGGAAGACATAGTGATCAACATCAGTTCTACCACTGACGTCGGTAGACTATTCCACCGACATCGGTTATCTGACCGACGTCGGCCAACCTTTTTCACCGGCATCAGTTTTTCAACCGACGTCAGTCACTGTTACAATTTTTATTCTCAAAACAACAACCTTAAAACCCGACCCTTTTTCTATCAAAAACACCAATTCTGGTTTTCTGAGACTGAAGAACACAGTTTCTAGAACCTGACCCCTCTTGCCTTGAATGGTTTTGACACGTAGTCAAACCAAGGCTCTTCTTGACCACGCGAGACATCAACCGCTTCTGCCTTCACCGTCCATAACCAGTCCTCTAATGGAGTATCATTCAAACACCAAACGAACTCCTACCCGACCAACTCCCAATCAACCCTCAATTGTCCCTGAAGGGGACCCAAACTTTTAGAGGCTCCTTGACCACAACATCATGGCTCTCCAACACTATCTCACAAAAAACCAAATGCGGGACCTTTCAGATGCAGTAGTAATGACATCGACGTCATCTGCTACTCAACCCATCATGACTCAGCCTATTGCCTCAAAGATTAACCGGACCATGGCCAATATGCAAAGTTTGGCCTCCCCATCTATTTTTGAACCTACCTCCATCGGGGTGTCATTACCCCCTCAACCACACGCAATTCAACCAAGTTCTACACCATACCAGAACTTGATTATCTCGACCTCACCCACTCTTGCACCTATAAACGCGAGAGTGACAACCTATCCTTTTACCAATGCCGCCACTCAACCACCTCTGGCAGTATTTAGTCAACTTGTGTCCTCCAACTTCATGGCACAAGCCCCTTTGACCAAGACATTTATCCCTATGACGCACTACCCATATGTTGCGCCTATACAAGCGCAACCAAGTACGTCATACGCCTCTTTAACCACCTTCCAGGTACCCTACAACCTAGGGGGTGCCTCATTTGCCAATTCGTCAGCTGATCTCATCAAGATGCTGATGGACAAGATGTCTAATCTTGAGGCTTCCATTTTTGGTTCAAGCAATGCTCTTTCATACGATCAAATTTGCAATGAACCCATTCATCCTTCTGTGCCCATCTGACCTTATCCCAACCAGTGGGAACTCCCTAAATTTACTCGCTTTCAGAGTAAGGAGGACCCACAACAACATCTTCGAGCGTTTAGACACGCTTGTTATCTCATAGCGCACGATGATGCGTTATTACTCTGCACATTCCCCATGTCACTTTCGGGGGCCGCCCTTGACTGGTATAGTTCTCTTCCCAGTCATTCCCTCTTTTCATTCACTCAGCTAGCCCAACTCTTCCTTGACCATTTTTCAATCAATATCACCAAAAAAGTCCCAATCACGGACCTCTACTCCATCAAACAATTCGACGACGAATCCATAGTCAATTTTGTTGCCCGTTGGAGGGGCTTGATCAACCAACTCTCCTTCCCTTTACCTCAACCTGAGCTCATTGAGCTCTTCTCTCGGGCGTGTGCCCAACATATCTCCTCTACCTTACGGGTCTAGACATTTCGCTCCTTTGACGAAGCTTTCACCATGGCAAGAAAGCTTGAACTCAATGCCATCGATGAAAATAAGGTCAAATTGCGTAATAACAACGCAAAATCTTATGACCCTTCTTCGTCCAAACCTTCTTCTGCCCACTCCCAGTCCAAGAGGTCGGCAAACACTGTCATCTTTAGACCATCATCTTCAACAACAACCAACTGACCTTAATTTTTCAACATTAGACTACATCAATAAACACTTCCAACGATGATCCATACAACGTCAATACACTCCAATTGGAGAGTCATATGCCTCTATCTTGGATAAACTCATCAAGCAGGGGGTCCTCAATCTCCCTTCAATTCGACCACTTTAATTCGACCCCTCAATACCTATCCCTGCATGGTACAGGGAGAACGACTTTTGCAACTATCACCGTGTCAAAGGCCATGATACGGACAACTGTCACACTATCAAAAACATCGTCCAAGACATGTTAGACAAGGGGGATCTTATCCTGGATAACCCAAATGCTCTGGCCAACCAAAACTTAGACATCTTCAAACAACCTTTTCCTAACCATCCCTCTAGCCAAAAAAACATTCAGACCATGACTGATGGCTCCCAAGAGCATGATATAAGCACGGTCAACACGGTCTCGCCTCTTGTCCCTGACCAATCTCCTCCACAGGTAGAAGAACCTTCTCCTACTTGTCCACCAAGGGTAGAGGAACCTTCCTCTCCTATTTTTCCTCCACTAATGGAGGATAATCCTTCATCCACACCTCTTTCACATGTGGGAGAATATACCTCGACCTCTCTCATACTGGAGGATACTTTGATGGCACCAACACTGGCTGCCTCACCCTCATCCTTCTTGTCATCAATGGGGGATCATACATTCCCCACGCCTAGACCACACATCGAGACCATGACCACCCCTATGCTTTATGCACCTGAAGAGCCACCCTCTCCAATCCCTTCTCCACCAAGAGAACAACTTATCACCTCACCTAAACCCTTTAAACAACTGACTATGAAGCCTCACATGACATCACCTAAACCTTCACAGACATCTACTATGCCGAAACAGGTCAAAACTCTCGATGTTCATCCTACATCAACCCTCACTCACCCGCAAGTGAAGGTAGACTTGGCCCTCGCCTCGCACAATAGTAGTCCTCACACTAAACTAAAGAAGGCTACTAGACCCCATCGGAGAACTCCTCCCCCACCTTCATCATTACCTTCGATTTTGGGTCCACATCCTTCCACTTTAGTAGGATTGCTCCCACACCCAACACCTCTCATCAAACAAATGCCGTCTACACGCGTGGCCACACCGCCAACGAAAAAGATGGTCCGACCAACGCCTCCTCCAACTTCTAAACAAAAATTGTCAACCTCTACTGCGATAAAGAATGCGGACCCATTAAAGGGTTCTAATGCTTCGATGTTATGTCGATTGTTGCAGTCATCTAGCATCGTCCTCCCGCCTATCAAGCCTTCCCAACCTCTCAGACCAAAACCACCTTGGTTCGATGACACTCAAATATGCTGGTATCATCGCACACCGGGGCATGACACTGAATGTTGTTGTGCCCTTAAGGCTGTCATCCGTCAACATCTGGCCAAGGACACCCCTCACATCGAGGATTCTCTTGACCACCTTTTCGACCAATCACCGACACAATCACATGCCTCCAAAACCTCGTCACCTAAATCAAGATCTCAACGCAAGACTATGGTCCCTCAACCACCTCCTCAACCTTTATTTGAAATCAACACAATTGATGTGGCCACCAGGCCCCAAATTGTGAATGATAAAGGAAAAGACCAGACCTCTACACCTTTAACATATCCATTATTCGTCAAGACCTCTCAACCCACACAACCTGAGATTTTTATTTTGGGCTCATCTCGACCATCATCACTGGGGGAAATTCCTCCTAATTACTCTAGTTCATATGACACTTGTGACTACTTGACATATTATATCATCCCTCCCAAACTCTCTAGCACTAGACGACGAGCTTTTATCAATAACACTGCTCACTACACCATGCTAGGGGGACTTCTTTACAAGCGAGGTCTTGGTGGTCTCCTTATCCCATGCCAACAACATCCTAACTAGCTATCATCGACCGCAATTAAACATCGACCAAATATCGACCTCGACCAAGCCTCGACTATGACCTCAACCAAACTCTGATCAAGCCTCGACCAAACTTTGACCAAACATCAACCCCGACCAAATAACAATCTAAATCAAACATCAACCAAACATCGACATCGACCCTGACCTCGACCAAACCTTGACCAAACTTCAACCAACCTTTTTAATCATGACTCCAACCAAACATCAACCAACTTCTTACTCATCTCCAGCATGTGACTAATTTGGAATGAAGCAAACAGGGCAAGTTTTCTCCTAATTGACTCAGACCTTGCATCATAACACAAGCATGGGTTAGGGACTTATCAGAACCCGAGCTCCTTTATGCCTTGCATCTTTGACCAGTCTATTGTTAGTCAAGTAATTATTCACTTGACGTTTAACTTGAGCTCAATCCCTTGAGCAATCCCCATCATCGTCATTCCTATCTCCCTCAACCCTCAACCCTCCGAACATTAGTCATCCCTTTTGTCAAAGCATGAATGCTTTGTCCTAATAAAAGGGAAACCCTCTAAACCTCTATAGTCAAGTCCATGACCAAAGTCTAGTCAAGAATATATATATATGTGTGTATATATATATATATATATATATATATAAGTGGGATGCATATTCCAAGGTCATAAACCTATAAATGTAGACTGCTCCCTCGAAGGACAGCTACATAATTGCTATATTTACTAGACTGCTCCCTTGAAGGACAGCTAGGCCAAAGTCATATCAAAAGCATACAAAAGAAAAAATATAGACCACTCCCTCGAAGGATGGCTATGACTAAACTCTTGCTACACACAGCATTATCCCAGAAGCTTCCCACATCGATCAGCTTCACAACATGACCACCAAGCAAAACAACATCCCCTCGCAGACTTCCCACATCGATCAGTCTGCCCCAAAAAAAAAAAAAAAAAAATGACTGACAAATTATAAAGTCATGGACTTGTCTATAGTCATTCTCGGGGTCACCTATAAAAAGGGCAAAGTTGTTCCTACCAAAAAAGGGTTCCCCTTTCCATACATATCACATCAAACCTATCTACCCAACATACTCAAGGAACTTCGAGCTCACTTAACGTCAAGTGATTCGATTACTTCTCTAACACAATCACTGGTCAATGACGTAATGCATGAATGGGGCTTTTGTTTCTAAACAACCCCTATCTATGCCATCATTATGGTCCTTGTCAATGAAAGAGCAACGCGCCTTTCACTTTTTGCATCTTGGTCACACATCCAACCCAATCATTATCTATCCAACCAAACCCAAATCCAAGCCAAACATTTTCAGACCACCAACGCGACATAATCTATTTCACATAGTTTCTATGGACAACAATACACATGGAAACTATCAACCAGAAACAATTTATGTTAAGCATAAACCATTACTTGTTGAAGCATAAATAGACTCAATTGATTTTTAGCATACATCCATCACCAATATGGAAAATTGCTAGGGATGAAAGACCACTCAAACAATGTTACAGAATACACCATCCACAATATGGAAAAGGCTGTAACATCATCTTACCTTCATCATGTCATCATGACCAAGACCAATCATCAACCATTTTGCCTCTTCATCTGAACTACATTGGTCTGAGGCCCTAATGACAGGGGCTATGTAGGCAGCACTCAGATGACATGACGTCTTCTGGGGTTAGCTCGACCACATCCATTTGTTCATCTATCTGATGGACAAACCATTTCGACCCTTTGACCATGACCTTGACCATGACCACAACCAACTATCAACCACTTTGACTCTCTTCCTCCCTTTTAAGGAGAACTACATTGGCCTGAGGCCCTTCACACAAGGGCTATGTAGGCAGCACTCAGATCACACGACGTCTTCTGAGGTTAGCTTGGCCACATTCTTTCATCCACCCATTCATTCGACCAGCTATCTATCTCGACCCGCCTCGACCAATGACCATGGAGATCATGACTATCTCCTCCGACTCCGACCACTTCTAAGACAAACGTTGCCTTGGTTGTTTTTGCATGTATGCTACCTCATGAATGGTTAGCAAAATTGTCCGCAACCCATATTTTGACCCTCACAAGTATAGGATCGCAAGCCCGTTGATCCCCACTACTTGTGACATTTTCGTGTTTCCAAGAGCACTTACTAAGCCCGGGATACCTAGAACACGATGACCATTGGAGTTATAGCTTAGATTGAATAGCCCGATCAACTATGACTAAATGTTGGGGCTTGGTTATTTCGATTTTGGCACTCCTCGACCCTCGACCTGCGATAATTTGACCTGACCATCCCGTGAAGTGGTATACGTGCAATCACAACTATTACAACATTCACCTCCACCTTCTCCATATCTATCCACTTTCTATCAAATCAGCACCCGATTCCATGTTCCCTTCCCTTGACTCCTGCTTTGAGGGGGAATACCTCATCCCATAATCGGGGCAACCCTCCTTTCATTTTTGTCTTGCAGTTCATTTGAACAACCAACAAGACAACATCAAATTTATCCCACACTTGGGGCAACCAACTCCTATTTTTGTCTTGCAGTTCATCCAGAACAACCAACAAGACAAAAAGGGGCAAATGTAGACACTGAAATCATGTCTACTCCCTTAGTCGTCCTCCCCCCTTAGTCCCTTTGGTCCACTTAACCACTCCTAACCTATGTCTTATTAATTTAAAATAATTATCTTATTTTAAATTAATAATTCTCTCTCTCCCCTTGCCACCTCACCCATGACACCTCACCACCCTTGGATGCCCTCTTTGGATTCCATTCCTCAACCCATGCCAAGTCTTAAATGCCTAAACCCCCATTCATGACCTATTCCAACTTCTCTTTCCCTCTTTCCCACGCCTATTAAGCCACCTTCGACCGTTTCTTCCCCCGGCCCGCTGACTCGGTAGTTGGAAAAATGGACAAAAGGCTATTTTTAGCCTTTTTCCTGCCCTCCAGCCATCGACGTCGGTGATATTGCCAGCATCGGTTTCCTTCATAACTGCGTTCTTGACCCGAATGCAAGATCTGATTTTTCCAATCTCTCGAATCCGACTATTCAATCTTGAACAATCTGATCTTTCATTCTTCCAAGCAGCCGACCTTCCAATCTTCAAACCTCTCTCTCTTTCTTAAGCACACAACAAGCTACAACAACAACAGGTACTCTGCATCAGCCATTCCACCTTGCTGGAGGTCTTCTACACCAGCAACATCAACAACAGGTACAACCAGTCTGCAACATTCTTTAGCAAGCCACAAGTAAGTATTCTTATTTGATTTCATTTATGTATTTCATAATGTTTTGATACTCAGTCTCCATTTGCTACTTCTAAACATTATCAACCCAGACCAGACTCGGCTATCAACTCAACCAGACCAATCAGAGACTCTTCCTGGAGAAGCTAAAAAGCCCTCCTCTTAACCAGACCCCTCTTGACATCCTGTCCTCAAACCTGACTCCCTCTTAAGACCCTGTCCATCGACCAATAACCCTGCACAGACCCTCTAACTACCTCAGACCCCTTTTGTCGACCACAGACCTTTTTTGAGACCCATCCACAGACTACTACCCCCATCGACGCCGGTCGTAAAGACCACTGCCCCCACCAATGTCGTCAGACTAACTGACGTCGGCAGACTTGACCAACTGATGCCGGCAGCCTAACCGACATCGGTGATTGTGACCAGACCGATAGCAGCATTCAGGTAAGCATTTTCTTCTATTTTTGTTTTAGTCTTTATCATTTTTGTTTCTAGCTACATTCTGCTCTTTATCAGACATTCTTTTTTATCTACTAGTGGGTTGTCATCCCTCATAGAAGTCTCCACACTTCTGGGATCAAGCTTTGCTTGGCAACCCACCATTTATCCATCTAACAACCTTTTTGTTTAAGTCTCTTTCTTCTGCAGGTGTCATCCTCCACAACCAAAGAGGAGTTCTCACAACGTCTGGATAACGGTGTGCAGACCTCATCCGGGTATCTTCTAACCCTAGACCATTTTTTTTAGTTTCTCATTTCCTTTTGAATGTGAAAGCGAAAATCGTATAGAAACAGGTGTAATGGTTAACCAAATGGGGGTTTATACAACCTAAGATGATAAATATAATGCATAAGCAACACTATAATTATACCAATTTATTTGCTATAATGAAAAGCACAAGCAATGATACACACATGCATCGACAATTCAATAACCAAATAATATCTAATCTAATAAGTAAATAAAAGAAAGAGTATAGTAATAAAAATAGTTACATTTTTATGGACTTGTCGATGCTTCAATCTTCTCCTTTAGCTCAAGTGGACCTTTGCAAGAGATGTCATGGGTTGAATACTTCAAACGGTAAGATGAAGACCTATATGTCCCTAGTTATGAACTCTAAAAGACCTCTGTTATTGAGATGCAATGTCACTACAGGACAAAACCTCCAATATAAGGTTATAAACCTCTAACTCATCCAAATACTACTTAGGATAAGAAATACGAGCACAAGCAGAGTGTATGAATGTGATATATATTTTAGGAATGAAATATGACCCCTATATTTATGAATCTAATACCTAAAAATATTGAACTATAAGTCGATAGTATTGGCCAAGTGGATACACTTAGAAGATGTTGGCTGACATAGTATTGTACTAGCTAGGTTGATATAGTACAAATGATAAAAGATAGACTCAAAATTATATCATGTTGGCTAATATAATACATGTAATACAAAGTATGAAATCAATTATATCGATGAAACTGATATAATAAGATATGGGGAAGCTAATAAATTTGGATATAAATTAAATTGAGAGGTAAGATAAAAATATACTTAGAGAAGGTCAGATTATTGACAATGATGGTATGACATAATAGTAAGCAAATATATCTTGCAAAGTACCACAATTCGGTCCCACCCCATTCTCAATTCACCTTTTAAGGGGTGCACTCAGGGAGATTGATGCAACAAGGAGCCACTATAAGAGAAAGCAATAGTAACCACCAAACATGTGATACATAACATATGTAAATAGTATAATCTAGTAATCATGTCATGCTCAGGTTTTGATTTTTATTTTTTGAATATTTTTAATGTTTTTGAATTATTTTATTATTTTTTAAAAAATATTTGAAATTTTGAAAGTGCTAATCGATGATCCAATCAATGGGAAGACCATGAAAAGTGCTTATATCACATAGTGTAAGGGTCATGTGTCATAAGTGAAATATAATATATGTTTGTGTATTATAATTTGATAATAAATCATGTGTTGTATAATATTGGGCTTGATCCCTACTCATAGAATATCATGTATGATGGGTAACTCTGGAAGATTTGTGGGGTCTATTGTAGAGTAGGAGATTATATCACTACATGTGTTAGTTGTGGAACACACTAAACTATTTGTGGTACTTATTGAGTACCTATTATTTGTGGTACTTATTGAGTACCTATTATAGGATATGATGGCCTATGTGAGCCTTTAATAACTCTTTGATATGATGGGCATTAAATAGATGGTTGTTTATTAGACTCAACTACTCTCTTTGGTCTATAGCTAGGAATTTGACATAGAGGGGAGGTTAGTCTCGTGTTAGTATCATAAAACTAATGAAATGAACACACTAAGATCCTAACACCTCTAGCCTAGACACTAAGGAGAACTTAGTAACAAAAACTAAATGAAAACACAACAAAAACATAAAAGGCATATCTCTTTTACCTTCTTTGGGAGCTCTAAATGGCTTTGTTGAATGGCTTGCTCGACTTGTGCATCAAGAAGTTTTCATCAATTGAGATTGCTTGAATCCTTTTCTCGTTGTCACCTTGGCTTTGATATTACTTGGTTTAAGATTTGGGCATTATAACACTACTTGAATGAGTCTTATGGATCAAATCCTGCACAATAACTCTACAATTTCCAATCTTTTTGAAATGAAGAGGTATGGCCTTGTATTTATAGACTTAGGAATTAACTCTCACCCAAGGTGATTCAAGGTTGAGTTTAGGCTTGGAATGGGTTCAAACTAACCCTTAATGAGTTAAAACTAATTCTAGTAGAGTTACTAATTATCAAGTAATTATGATTTATAATTACTAGGCATAGCTCTTGTTGGGTGAATATTTTGTCAGCCAGCTAACTGGTGACCATAATAGTTCCTATCACCACAGCATAAGGAGATTGGTCATCCAATGTTGCATGTTTACCACATCCAAAGGGGACAAATATCTCCTCTCATCAAGGGGAGGTTCTCTATTAAATATACGAAGGCTATATACTATATATATAAGTAGAAAGTAAGACACAGGGGTGGGATAAACCATCCATCTCTCTTTTTTCAGAGATGATGCTAAAAAATAGAGGAGAAATCCTAGGTGATTGGTGAAGATACTTCTCTTGTTTCAGAATTAACATTCAACCAAGATCCAGATCCCTTCTTGGATAGTAGAAATCCTGATGAAATGATAGAAGACACTTCTCTTCTTTCAAAAGTGCTTGTTCTTGCAAATAATAGGAATCTTTCTGGTAAGTAACTAATAACCAAAGGTGCAGAGTAACCAACAGCCTGAAATGTAGTGCAAAGTCTCCACCTCGACTGCCCAAGAGTGAAATATGAAGGGCAATGGGGGCACAAAGTTGTTCCAAGGTCCTTTAGACAGAAATAGAAAATAAACACACACTGAAGACAACTATGACAGCACAAAGTCTGAAAGTAGTTGGCTTCAGGACACATTCCTTATCACCTCTGCTAGTCTTGCTTTTTAAATCAAATAAATAAGAATGCTTTCAGAAGATAGACATAAGAACAATATCCTAAAGTAGCACAAGCTATAACAACACAAAGTCTGCAAGTAACTTGCTTTCTCATTCAATCAAAGAAATATGAATTACAATCTGAGCTCAAAATCTCAGTAATGCCTTTCAATTTAGGCAGAGTTTCACTTCTAATAAGGGGAAGATCCCCTTCAAATGGTACAAGAGATTACATTATATAGAGGCTTGAGGGAGGCTTGGCACTTTGTCCCATAGAGTGATCCATTCGGTGCATTCAATGCCTTGGATGCATTCTTGGTCTTATCAGGAAGGGCCACACTGGAACAAGGTGGCTGCCTCAACTATGACGCATCGATTCATCTCTAGTGCCTCCTCTTGAGTCTGAATCTCTCACTCCATCACTTGCCTAGCTGTGCAACTGTATATTCTACCTTTATGTTAAAGGGGACAAACAAGCTGCACTTTTAATGTTGGCAGGCCCCAAATATCTACTCGATAAACTGTTTCACCTACTAGAAATAACTCTTGCTGAGTTTCCCTCTTTGTCTCTTCCTCCTCTTGGGTCTGGCCTTAAGCTCTTTAAATGCATTTGGGTCCGTGCTTTGAGTCTGCTAGAATCAATAGACACTTAAATGTAGCTGATTTGGCATTCACGTGTCTTTCCTCTATTGAAGGTTAATGGCTAGCTAGTCACTCCAAATTTGACGCCCGCAGGCCTGTTGGTCCTTTATTTCCTTCAAACAAAATGTTTGAAAGAATTCCTTCAAATAATTTATCCGAAGGAAATCCTTTCCTTGGCTTCATGTGTGCCTTTGCATTGCGAGGTGCTCCATCCTTTGACATATGGCACCTTCCACCGCTTCAAACAAATGATATGTGACATCTTCCATTGAATCTTACCAAGGACACGTGGCATCATCCACCTTCTCAGGCCTTTGTGACATCACAAAAACATTTGGGGCTTGGTCAGGCTCTTGCAGACAATAACGCTTGTCAGCCTCTGTCACTCTCTGCATGGGACATGTGGCATGGTCTGCTACTCTTAGGAAAACAAAGTAAAACCTTTTGCTATTGCCACTTGTCACCCTTCACAGAGTTTTGGCAGAAGCTTTGTTGAAAGAGACCCTATAATAGTCATGCAGATTCAGACACATGGCAGCCTCAGCTTCATTTAGTCACTCGCCCCTGGGCCCACCATGGTCTTTACTCAATACAGTGGAATGGAAGGAAGGAAATGTGAATGTTGACACATGGCAGCTTTCGATGAGCTTAAAAAGGGACACGTGGTAGCTTCTGCTACTTCTTAGGAACAAGGCATAATCGCTCAGCCAACGACACTTGGCAGTATTCGCTTGACTCTTTCTATTGCACGTGTTTCTCTTCATAAGTAAGGCCATCTTTAAACCTTTGAACCCGATGCATTGAACTGATTAAACATTGAACCTGTTGAACCGATGAACCAAAATGGTTCAAGGTTCAACGGTTCAAGCTTTTGAGACTCGTTAAATGCTTGGGGCCGTGGAACCTTTGGAATGGTTGAACTTTGAACTTTGTCAAATGTGCCTAGCTCCTATTGAAGAGTTGAACCTTTGAACCTGCTAATCCCTTTGCTAAAAAAGCTTTAAAAAAATGAGGAATTTGAAAGCCCCCAAATAAATTTTGAGAAGGGGAAGAGATGAATTCTGGCCCTGCAGGTCCAAGAATAGCTCATATGTTGTTCCAAAAATGAGTGACATTTTTGGGGACCAACAACTGGCTCCAATTGGGAACTTCTTTCAGATGAAAACTTGGAATAGCTGAGGGGAGTAGAAACTATAATCTCTGGTGCCTTGAAGTGTGCCATTGGGCTACGGAGTCATGCTACCCAAAAAGAAAGGCTCCAAAAAATGAAAATGAAAAGCACAAAACATAACTAAAGACTATATAGATATACATATGTACAGATGATCTTATCTAATGCCTCAAGATTTGAAGCGCTTTAGATGCTGCCCACTATGAGACAGTGAAAATGGTGTGCCATCCTGATAAACCAACAGGAAACCATTTTGTCCCTAAAAACAGTGACGAGCAAATGAAACTCTCCACCAGGAAACCAATTTTTTGTGTCTTCCTCTTGGCTCTTTCTTCTTCTTGCCCCATGGCAAGACGTGGTCTTCAAATTGAAAACCATAACTCCTTGCTCTCTTGGTGAAGAGTTCTTTTTGCTGACTTTGGAGTACAGCAGTATGGTCCAACACCATAGCTTGATGTTCTACTGGTCTAGTCCAGCACATGCTTTGATTGTCAGTATCAAACTCCTTACAAACCATCAGCTCAACATCTCCTTTGGTGTGAAGGAGTTTGATATTTTCATCCTGAGCAATCTTCAATTTGAGCAATAGAGATTTGCATCCAGCTATATTGTTGGTGTTGCTGAACTGTAACTTGCATGAAGAAAAAATATCTCCTTAAGGAGATATCAACATAGTCTCAGCTCCAGCATTAGTGGAAGAATTACTACCATCAGATTCCAGGATCCAAGCATCATTAGAAGCTAATCTTCTATCAGATTTCTCTTCATGGGAGATGGAAGATCTTTCTTGATTTGTACTGTGCCCTACCAATTTTTTTAATGCCTTATTTAGATGAAATCCTAGATTCCTAGCTACAAGAGTGTCATCAACTAGGACATGAGTGTCCTTTGTGGTGAAGAAGTAATTACCTCTACCTAAAGGCTTAAATAGAATTTGAGCAGTAGGGGTTGACGTTTGGGTAACCACAATCTTTGCCTCAGACAGGTCTGCACCTAGTTCTCCATCAATGTTTAATTGCTCAGGATTGGCTTGCAGGGATTCAAACTCAGTCATTTGAATTTTGGATTTCTTGACATGATCAATCATGGAAAATGACTGAGATGGACTTGGAAGAGAGGATGGGAGTTCATTTTTTTGGTTTTTGGGAGGGGGAGGACTGATCTATGAATTTGAAGTAGAAGGTGCAGAGTTGTTTGATGTACTTACTTCTTTGACAATCACTAGATCCTTTGACTGTAAAGGAAGAGAGGTTCTTTGTTCAACAATTGAAATTGCTGGTTAGGGTCGCTCCTTTGCCTTCTCTTTGTTGACTTGCTGGGCTAATTGATTCTCAGACCTGGTGAATACTGTGTATGATCCTTTGACTGCTTCACCTTCACTTTTGGGTTCATCCTGGAAATTTAGGAAACCAATGTGAGAGTCACCAGCTGATTCTTCTAGATCCTCCCTAAAGAGATCAGCACCATTTTCTTGCTTGAACTCAGGTTGGAAATAGAAAACATGTTCTGTTTCCAGATATCCAACTACTGAGTTGGTTGGAGGTGTCTAAAGGGTAAGGTTCCTCTGTGGGGGAGGAAGACGATTTGGTTGCCCTTGACTCTGGCATCATTGCCTTGATATGGCTAATTGGGGAATGTCCTCCTTGGCATATCCTGATTAGGAGGAGCAGACATACTTTGGGCCATTTGCCTTTTCAAGGCTAGCAGTTCACTTGCCAACTTTTGCACCATTTGATCAGTGGTGGCTGAAGGTGGATACTCAGAAGATGAAGAAGATATACCTCTGTTAGGATCTCTCCTTATCTTTCCTGCCAAGATAAGGTCATCTTCTATCTCAGTAGCCAAGTCTTGAGCAGACTCAAGGTCTATGTGTCTAGCCCGTCTCAGCAAAAAACTCACTTCAGGCAGTTGTGAGTTGATGAAAAAACACTTCAGATTTTGAGGTGTTGACTGGGCGATCATGGGAATCCTGTGCCTCAGCTTGTTAAACCTGGCAATGAAATCCCTCATAGGCTCATGAGGTTCCTTCTTCATCTGAGTGAGTTGGGCTAGCAAAGCATGCACATCCTCTATAGGCTTGAACCTGGCTTGAAACTTGGCTTTAAGAGTATCCCAGTCAGTCACTGATCTAGCTTGTAAATGGTAGAACCAGTTTGCAACAACACCTTGTAGTGTCTCCACAAAAAGCCTGACTGTCACGTCTTCGAATTCTATGCCTATCACACCACAGACTATGCTAAAGGCTGCAATGTGTTCATCAGGGTGAACTATCCCATCACCAAAGAATTTGGGGAAATTCTTTCTTGAACTACATGGGAGTTCATGCAGAGGTGGAGTCAAGTTGAGTAGGCCAAAAGAGTTATCCCAGGGGCCTCGAACTGCCATGATTTAATTATGAAAAATAGGGATAACAAATCTCAGTGGAGTGGCCAGATTGTAGAACAAAAATGGAAAAGAACTGGCCCTGCTTCAGCTTGAGGCTTGAGGCTTCAAACTGTGCACTCTTTCCCAACAGCTCTGGTTTTGCAAACCAAATAAAATAACAGAGGTGGAAGAAGATAGCAAGGCTATAATGATAATGGGTAAGACACATAATGGAGTCGCTAAAGTCTATAATGGATAAGGGTTATAATGATTATGGGAAAGACACAGGTGATGTTCAATCTGAAACTTGAGGTTCTAAATTATACAAAAACTATTGGGTGAATATTTTATCGGCCAGCTAACTGGTGACCAAAATAGTTCCTATCACCATAGCATAGGGATATTGGTCATCCAATGTTGCAGGTTTACCACATCCAAAGGGGAGAAACTCTCCTCTCATCAAGGGGAGGTTCCCTATTAAATATACGAAGGCTATATACTATATATATAAGCAGAAAGTAAGACATAGGGGTGGGATAAACCATCCATCTCTCTTTTTTCAGGGATGATGCTAACAAATAGAGGAGAAATCTTTGGTGATTGGTGAAGATACTTCTCTTCTTTCAAAAGTAACATTCAGGCAAGAGCCAGATCCCTTCCTGGATAGTAGAAATCCTGATGAAATGACAGAAGGCACTTCTCTTCTTTCAAAAGTGCTTGTTCTTGCAAACAATAGGAATCTTTTTGGTAAATAACTGGTAACCAAAGGTGCAGAGTAACCAGCAGTCTGAAATGTAGCAAAAAGTCTCTACCTCGACTTCCCAAGAGTGAAATATGAAGAACAATGGGGGCACAAAGTAGCACAAGCTATAATAACACAAAGTCTACAAGTAACTTGCTTTCTCATTCAATCAAAGAAATATGAATTATAATCTGAGCTCAAAGTCTCAGTAATGCCATTTAATTTAGTAGAGTTTCACTTCTAGTAAGGGGAAGATCCCCTTCAAATGGTATAAGATATTACATTATATAGAGGCTTGAGGGAGGCTTGGCACTTTGTCCCATAGAGTGACCCATTCGGCACATTCAATGCCTTGGACGCATTCTTGGTCTTGTCAAGAAGGGCCACACTAGAAAAAGGTGGCTGCCTTAACTGTGACACATCAATTCATCTCTATCACCTCCTCCTGAGTCTGAATCTCTCATTCCATCCCCTGCCTAGCTGCGCAACTGTCTATTCTACCTTTATCTTAAAGGGGACAAATAGGCTGCGCTTTCAATATTGCCAGGCCCCAAATATATACCCAGTGAATTATTTCACCCACTGGAAATAACTCCTACTGAGTTTCCCTCTTTTTCTCTTCCTCCTCTTGGGTCTAGCCTTAGGCTCCTTGAATGCATTTGGGTCCATGCCTTGAGTCTGCTAGAATCAACGACACTTAAATACAGCCGATTTGGCATTCGCGTGTCTTTCCTCTATTAAAGGTTAATGGCTAGCCAGTCGCTCCAAATTTGATGCCCACAGGCCTGTTGGTCCTTTATTTCCTTCAGACAAAATGTTTGAAGGAATTCCTTCAGACAATTTGTCTTAAGGAAATCCTTTCCTTGGCTTCATGCGTGCCTTTGCATTGTGAGGTGCTCCATCCTTTGACATGTGGCGCCTTCCATTGCTTCAAACAAGTGATATGTGGCATCTTCCATTGAATCTTACTAGGGACACGTGGCATCATCTGCCTTCTCGAGCCTTTGCGACATTGCAAAAATGTTTGGGGCTCAGTCGGGCTCTCGTAGACAATGACACTTGTCAGCCTCCACCGCTCTCTGCATGGGACATGTGGCACGGTCTGATGCTCTTAAGAAAACAAAGTAAAACCTTCTGCGGTTGCCACTTGTCACCCTCTATAGAGTTCTGGTAGAAGCTTTATCAAAAGAGACCCTGTAACAGTCACGTAGATGCAGACATGTGGCAGCATCAGCTTCATTTAGTCACTCGCCCCCAGGCCCACCATGGTCTTTACTCAATATAGTGGAATGGAAGGAAGGAAACGTGGATGTTGACACGTGGTGGCTTCCGACGAGCTTAAAAAGGGACATGTGGTAGCTTCCACTACTTCTTAAGAACAAGGCATAATGGCTCGGCTGGTGACACTTGGCAGTATTTGCTTGACTCTTTCTATTGTGCGCATTTATCTTCATAACTAAGGTTATCTTTGAACCTTTGAACCTTGCACATTGAACCGATTGAACATTGAACCCATTGAACCGATGAACCAAAATGGTTCAAGGTTCAACGGTTCAAGCTTTTGAGACTCGTTAAATGCTCGGGGCTGTGGAACCTTTGGAATGGTTGAACTTTGAACTTTGTCAAATGCGCCTAGCTCTTATTGAAGACGTTGAACCTTTGAACCTACTAATCCCTTTGCTGAAAAAGCTTTGAAAAAAATGAGGAATTTGAAAGCCCCTGAATAAATGTTGAGAAGGGGAAGAGAGGAATTTTGGCCCTGCAGGTCCAAGAATAACTCATATGTTGTTCCAAAAATGAGTGACATTTTTGGGGACCAATAGCTCTCAAATTAGATATTTTAGGATATTTTCAAAGAGCTTGACAACTCATAAAGGCAATGATGAAAGGCTATGATATTTTGAATATTTAAATTTCCTTTTTTAGATATTGATTAATTGCAAATGGATAATTCAACTAGACATTTAATCCTATTTAATTTGTTAACTGATTTTGATTAGCATTTTATCTCTTTCATGATTTGTTAGAGTGTGCAAGTGCCCCACTTAATATGTCCATAGGCCAAATTGATAGTTATGATGCTGTAAGGTGATTAGGGATGAATCCATGAGAGGTTATTATTGCATACAATAGGATACCCCAATTAGGGATGTCTTGAGCTTTGATGACTGATGCACAAACAAATTTGGTATGTTCAGTGATTCCTAGTCTTAATTTACAATGGTTGGTAGGAATCGGTCTAAAGTCTAATCGAAGGCTAGTTGTAACCATTTTTAGGTGTTTATAGTTTTCCCCTGTTTAGGATGTCATTTTAATTTATAGGCATAGTAATGTCTTCTCAAATAATGAAAAGGTTTTGTATGTCTATGGCTTCAACAATAATGGATGAACTGTGGATGCCCCTTCGAGGGAGCGGTTGATAAAAAAGGGTCGGTAATCGATCTTTTAAACGGAGGAAATAATGGGACCAAAAAGATAAAATGGGTGGAAAAGATTGATTTACCCACAAGAAATTATAATCAGTGGCATACGGAGTTGCCCTAGTTGGGCAGACAAACATGATGATTTGCATATAGGTGGTTATAATCATCGACATAGGTTGGATAAAAAAGATAATGATTTGCCCAAAGGCAGTTATAATCATTGAAAATAGTATTAGGGTAACAAGAGAATGATTTTCCCAAAGGCATTTATAATCATGAAAGGGAAAACAATGATTTTCCCATAGGCAGTGATAATCATTGTTAAGATAAAAACATGCCGCAATTGGGTGAATAGAGATAATGACTTGCCCAAAGCTGGTTATAAGCATTATCACAATGAAAACGTACCCCAAATGGGTAGAGAATGATAAGTATTTACCCATATGTGGTTATAATCCATAACATCCAGATAGATCTAAACACAATGATTTGCCCATAGGCGGTTATAATCATAGGCTCTCTGGGTGGGACAATACATAATGATTCACCCAAAGGTGGTTAGAATCATTGGTAGTGTAAGTGGGATGAGATACAATGATTTACCCAAAGGTTATAATCATTGACTAAATCATAAGAGTGTGATGGTAAATGTGATAATAGGGCTTACAAACTGAATCTATAGTTGTGAAGTAAGAGTAAGTTAACACAAAGGAGAAAAATAAATTTGGGCAACCTGTTAGTATGGAGATGCATGTCCTAACAGGCAAAGATTAAAATTATTTAGTGATTTAATTACTTTGTATGTGGGGAATGATTTGGATTAGATCAGGAATTTTTTAGGTGATACGGAGTACCATGGCCTCATTGCTTGTAAAACTTCTCGAGCTAATTTTTTTTATAGCATATGATGGTAAAAATCATGATAGAACACCACGATGACTTAGCCGAGATATGCATAATCACTGATACATGATCAAATACTTCAAAAATAATGCACCAATGATAAAAACCAGGATGGCAATGTTGGTGAATGAATGTAGATGGATTCAAGAATAATGCATAAAGAATCACCCAATGAACGCACTAGACTGAATCAATGCACAAAAAAAATCAAACAAATAGGCAAATAATAAAATAAACAAACAAAACACCAAGAAAAGAGAGAATTAAAAAAATAAAGATAATAAAATGAGACAAAAAGAAACAATGGTTAATGATAATGTTAGTGTAAATAAGACGACACAAGGTTGACTCTAGGTTATAGGGAGGCAACAACATAAAAAACAAGATGGGGGAAGAGAGGAAAAGGAAGGGGGTGATCAAATTGACTCTAAATTTTCCAGGCAAGTGGATGTTGCACACATGGTTCCATGGATGTAATGTCCAACGTAAATTCTAGGCCCTAGTGTAGTTATCCCAGGATATGGGATAGAAAAAAATGATGATCAAGAAAAAACATGATTGTGTTGTAGAGGAATAGGTGAATGGGCTCGCAAAATGATGAGAGAGCATGGGAAGTTAGGCCAACAAGGATCAGGGAACTAAATGACAAGTATTTTCTTGTGAAATTGTGAGGGGTCCTAGAATCCTTCAGTCAAAGAAGGGGTACGTGTAGTGATATTTAGGATTTTCTAGGTCATTTATAAATGTTTTTGAACTTCTCATAGCATCTCAACTCGATATAGGATTACAAGATACTAAATGGTCCAAGCTCGTAAAATAGAGAGAGCGTACAAACTTTTAAATTGCTTGCAAAATGTCAAGAGCATGGCAAAGGGGTAATTGAGCTGACCTCAACATGAATCGAGCATTGCCCATATAGTCCCAGGATGGGACCTCAAGTCACTATAGTTTCGCCTTACAATGAAGGAATCCAACTAAGTAGTAGAAAATTCATAAACTAGACAAAGTAGGCAAATGGCACAATATGACATAGTAATGGCAAGGTGGTACTTCAAGGCATGATAAAGGTGTTGTCCCTAATTTTCCCATAGGTAGTTATAATTAGGAAAAAATGACATAGGTCAATGATACTAATTTGCCCATAGGTGGGTATAATTAGTATCATGATGGGGGGACTTTGATTTTTCCCAAAGGCGATTATAATCAAGGCTACTCAAAATGAAACAAAATAAGAAATGAAGGATGAAATGGCCAAACCACTATCATACTACTCTAAAATACGACCTCTGTCTAGAGTGCTAAAACAATTATTGAAACTTGATTTGAATCTTCTTGCTGAAAGTGCCCATAGAACCAATAAAATGGAACCAAGGTCAAAAGGGTTGGGTAGGGAGGGTAGAAACAACTCTAGTCGATAGGAAAGGTATTGTAGAATGGTATATGATATGGTATAACATAAATGGGCCTCATAGACAATACTTCAAGTGTCTCAAGCAAAATAATGCTTGAGGTGTATAATGTTTATTGACTCATCAAGTTCATCCCCATTTGGCGTAGCAAGCATGTATGTTCTAGATCCACAATTTACAACAGTGATAAATGGGCCTATCCAATTAGATTTAAACTTTCCCTTGTGCTTCTTTTTAGTCATTGTATTATGTTGGTTTTATTTGAGAACAAGATCACCAAGTTTGAATTCTCTATGTTTGACTCATTAGTTGTAGTGTCCATAGATTTTGTTATGGTGTGTTTGAAGGTAATTGACTGCGACCATGTATTTTTCATCAAGTAACTCTAGATCTTATAGGTGAGATACTTAGTAAGCTTCATCATCTACAACATGTTTCAACAAGATTCACAAAGAAGGTAACTTGACCTCAATGGGAAGAATGGCCCTAGTCCCATAAATAAGGGAATATGAAGTGGCTCTTGTGTGGGTATGGTAATTGGTGCAGTATGCCAAGAGGGTGTAGAATATTTGAAGGGGTCAACATGGCTTGCATTATTGACAATATTTTTAAGGATGGTAATAATGGTTTTGTTGGATGCTTTTGATTGGCCATTACCTTGTGGGTAATATGCCATAGAAAAATATTGAGTAATTTTGTACTCAACACATAGTGATTTGACATCCTTATTCAATATGCCATTATTAGATATAATATCAGATGGGATACCGTAGCAACAAATGAGATGGTTAAAGATGAATTTGGAAATTTGCTTTCCAATCATGTAAATAAGGGGTATATCTTTGGTAGTAATAAGGATATATTTGTGGCCATCAGAAGAGGTTGGGTTAATATTCCAAATGAAATCGAGGCCCCAAGTAGCAAATAACCATAGTGTAAGAATTGGTTTGAGTGTTTTGGCTTAGGCATGAATCAGATTGGCATGCCTTTGACATTTATCACACCTTTTAAGATATGCAATTGTATCTGCATCTATAGTTGGCCAATAATACCTAGTATGGAGGAGCTTTCTAGAGAGGACATACCCGCTAGTGTAAATGGCTACCCAAACTTCATGAAATTCCCATAATGTTAATGTTGATTTTGAAGAAGTTAAATAACGAAGTAGAGTTCCATCAAAGTTGTAGCAATATAGGGTTGGTCCAAGTAAGGTATATCATGCGGCTTGGTGGGTAAAGGCATTAATTTGTTTATGGGATAGGTTTGGTGGCATAATGTGGTTATGACGGTATGTGAAAATGTATGAATACCATATAGAGATAGGACCAACAACATCACAAATCATTATGATGGTTGAAGGTTCATGAGCTGGTGCTAGAAGATTTACCATGAGGAATTGGTATTCTTTTATCATGTCTAGATGATAAATGAAAGAGCCAGTGGTGGCCATGTCATTCATTGTCTATTATTGACCCTTAGTATGTGTTCAAATTGTATGTCGGTAATCTATTGTTTAAGAGTTTCAATTGTGGCCTTGTATGGCACCAACTTGTCATCTTTGGTATGAAATCGATCAGTAACCTGATTAATGATTAACTAAAAATCACCATAAACCTTGAGATGTTGAATATTCCATTGTACTGCTTGATGAAGCCCTGTAACAAGTGATTCATATTTGGCCATGTTATTGGTACAAGGAAATCTGATACAAAATGATTTAGGGATAAGATCCCCCTATGGTGTAATAAACAATAGGCCTACCCCTGATCCATGTGTTGTGAATGATCCATCAAAATATAGCTTTCAATATTGCTCCTCAAGAGGTGTTTTAATGATGGTCATAATGGACTCATTTGGGAATTAGAATGTGAGCGATTTGGAATCTGCAAGGGGAGCTTCAACAAGTTGATCTACAAGTACTTGTCCCTTGATAGCCTTCTAGTTGTTATATTCTATCTCGAAATTGCTTAGAAGCATGATCCATTTGGCCATATAGCCTTGTAAATCTATTTTAGATTCTAGATAATTGAGCAGATCTACCTTTGAAATAACTATGGCCTTGTTCTGTAACATGTAATGTTGTAGTTTCTGAACTATGAAGACCATATCTAAATAGGATTTTTCCATGGGCGTATAATTGTGTTCATACATAACTAGTTTACATATTAGATAGTACACAACATGCTCTTTTCCATTATCATCATGTTGAGATAGAAGTGTTCCTAGGGCTTTGTCTATGGCTAATAGGTACAATAGGAATGACTTTCCTGGCATAGGAGGCAATAAAATAGGCAGATTTACAAGATAGTCCTCGAGGTGCTAGAAGGATTTTTGGCATTCTTCATCCCAATGAAATGTGACACCCTTATTCAGTAAGTGTGTAAATGGATGGCATTTGTTGGCCAACTGAGAAATGAAGCATCTGATAGACTGCATCTTGCCCTGTAAACTATGGAGCTACTTTAAATTGGAAGGTGGTAGCATTTTGGTAATGGCTTATACTTTGGCTAGATCAACTTCAATGCCTTTGCGAGACATAATGAAGCCAAGCAATTTGCTTGAAGTAACTATTAAAAACACTTCTTAAAATTGAGTCTAACCTTGTATTCATGCAGTCTCTCAAATATTCTTCATAGTACTATTGGATGATTGGCCCTAGTATTTGATTTTCCTAGTATGTCATCGACATAGTCTTTAATAATGTCATGTATCATATCATGAAATATGATGGTCATGACTCTTTGGTATGTGGCCCCAGTGTTTTTGAGACCAAATGGCATAACCTGATAATAAAAATTTCCCTATGGAGTGGTGAATGTTGTTTTATGTTGGTCTTTTGGTGCAATCTAGATCTGGTTGTAACCTGAAAATCCATCCATTAGTGAAAGCATTTTGTACCTACCTGTGGAGTCAACTATCATGTCAATATTTGGCAGAGGAAAGTCATCCTTGGGGCATGCCTTATTTATATATCTAAAATTAGTATAGATTTTGATTCTTTATGGCTTCTTACTGACTGACACAATAATTGAGATCTACTCTAAATAATCGATCGATCAAATACATCTCACTTCCAAGAGTTTTTCCAACTCTTTCTTTACTAATACAACAATGTGAGGATGCATTTTGCACAATTTTTTCTTCACAAGTTTGACATTAGGATGTACAACCAAGGTGGTATACAACCAGTGTAGGTTCCAAATTTGACATGTTAGAGTATGCCCAAGCAAATATATCAACAAATTCCCTTAAAAGGGATATAAAGATTTCACATTCCTTCTCAGTGAGGGATGCACCTAATTTGATCCATTTTAGGTCGTCTAGACTCCTGATGTTGACTTCTATAATGTCCTCCATAAGAAGAGTCAAATTATCTTCTAGATTGGTTGGTAATGATTAAAATTGGTTCTTAATGGCAAAGTCCTCTATTTCGATTGGCTCTTCAAGTTCCACTAGGCAAGATGAATTAAAATCTCCCAATGGTTAGTATGGCCATGTGACAAACACTGTTGGAAACTCTTAAATGATTTGGTCGAAGGCATGTTATTCTTCATAACTGAACTTGGACCTGAAAGCAAGTTATTCATTAGTGTTTTCCTAAGCTATGTTTGAGGAAGGTTGAACACCTCCATCTAAAGACACCTAAAACAGGGTTTCACTAAAAGACTGACATTTCTCTTTACTTTCACCCTGGTTCAAAAGTGCCTCAAAGAGGTTTTCACTTTGGGACCTCAATGTTTTGTTTAATTATTTATAGCTAAGGGTGTTCACCCATTCTCCAAAATAGGTCATAAGATCCAATTTGCTTTAGAACCCTAATTTGTGGTCTCCCAACAAAACATTATCTCTTAGGCCTAAGAAATCACAAAAGGCCTCATCAATCTCAAACTCATCTATAGGCACTATGGATTCTTATTGGTCCTAGGCTATAAGTTAAAGGTGATATAGATGAGGTAGATTGTAGTGAATAACTAGTCTAAGGGTACAAATAACATGAGTGTCAAATATATTAGTATTGGCTAGGTTTTCATAAGGGTTGTCATTGGACTCTACTTTGATATCGACATCATCATCGTTAGTTATTGGTGTTGGAATATGAATAATACATGCGGGGTACCCACAAGATATTTAAATCTAAAACCATAGGCTACTTTGTACCAAGTCATAGAGATTGGCTCAAGTGTTCCTTGTTTATTTGGCCCGAGGCCTCCTCCTTCATAGGCGTGCTTCTCTATGATCATGTTAGGAATAGGATACTTGGAATTTTTATAAAGCTCAACCAATTTGTCATTATATAACTAGGATTCATTATCTACAAGTGGGTCCTATTCTTGGCTAGTGGTCGGTGTGAAAATGATAGGAGCTGAACTATGCATTTTATCTTTTATTTTTTGCTACCATTCCATGCAAGGTGGCTTGGATTTAGGTTATCCATAGGACTTGGGGTTCTGTGGAAGGTTGACAATGTGGAATGTATCATGGGTCAAATATTCTCATGGGCCATTATTTGTGATGGTAAAGTGATTGGACATTTCAGGAGGTGGAATGTGGGAAGATAAATCAAGGGTATCTGGGTCAATGTAATTGGCCTCAGGAAAATGAACAAGAATTTATTTCCCCTTATCCTTTTTGAGAACTAGATCTAGGCCAAAGTGATAGTAATAGATTTCATACTCGACTTACAAATGTTTGCAATGTCCATAGGGCTACAAATCTCTGTGATGGTGACCTTCATGCCGTAATGAGAGAACTTCAGACACTAATGAAATGTTGAAGGGATTACATGAATTTCATGTATCCAAGGTCTACCCAAGAGCAAATTGTATGATAAATCTAGGTCTAACACATGACATAATGTATCATGGGTCAAAGGCCTAATGATAACTGGCAAGCTGATGGCGCCTTGTGATTCCCGCTCTTCATTGTCATAGGCCTTGATAGTGATATTTTCTAGTTGGAGATCAACTGTTATGTATCTAAGATGCTTGATGAGCTTTAGAAACACAATACTCAGGCTTGATGCATTGTCTATGAGGACATACTTCACTTTATGTTGTGTTATGATAACTTTGATGTAAATAGATTGTTATGGAGAGGGCCAAGGGACAACATGTCACTTTTGTCAAAGGTTAATTATTGGCCTAGGGTAAGATCTCCAATTAAATATTGTAATTGGTTTGGGCATATGTCATTTGGCACTTGGGATTGGCCAAGGAGCTTTGTTAATATGTTATGTGGATGGTAGATGTGCTCAATAAATCAAAATGGAAATTTATGTGGGTATATTCTAAAGTTGTTCTATAATATCGAACGCCTTTTATTTTATAGTAGTATATGGCTTATTCTAAGCTGGAACTATGGGTTGGATGGGTGTAGTGGCAGATGGTTGTGGGCCTGAGATGGTAATCTTTGATCATCAAGTTATGATTTCATAATCAGGATTAGATACATGACCATTGTTATTAGAAAATGATGGTGGAGGGGACTAGATAAGATAAGTCTCAGTTGTTGGTACACTTGTCTATGGTCATGAGGCAATAATGAGTTATTGGTATAAGGTCCAAAACTAGTGATCCCTACTTGTCAATATGCATGTATGCAGTCCTAGGTTAAGGAAGGATCACTGGCATAGGTTGGTTGATTAGAGTTGGTTACCAATGGTCTTGTTTGATTAGTATTTGGTCTTATATTGATGGAGATGGTAGAGACATGACCTCTCACAATATGGCCTACAATTTTTTTTGTAGTTATGTGCAACTGTGTGGTAAGTTTATTGGGTATTGACATCATTCTGGCCTTAGTTTCATCCATTTGGTTGACACTATTATTGTTATTGTTGTCTTGGATATTGATACTGTTGTTACTATTATTTCAGTCTTGGTTGTTGTTGTTATTAGTTGTTATTATGTTGTGGAAAAGGGTTTTGATAAATACCTAGGTTTTGATTGGATGTAGATGCTATACTATCCAATGTCATCTCTTCATTTTCCAATATATTTTTAATGAGATGTTTAAATTGCACACAACAACATAGGTTATGTCCATTAACCTGATGTTATTCATATAACTCATTCTCCCTATACCAATTTGGATAAGGGATGTCATCAAGATAGTGCTTCAAGATTGGTTAACTATTCAAATTAGTAGTGGCTAACTTGTGAAACATGACTTTAATGGGTTTTCTAAGGTCACTAATGTTGTGACGAGTAGGCACATTTCTTCTTGGAGAAGGGGGTTTCAAAGGTAAAGGTTGCTATGCTTGTTGCATTAGTCTGGGCTATTGCAAAGGTTGCACTTGTTAAATGGCTTGTTGATGAGGATTAATTTGCATTTATGGCATAGATTGAGTAGATGGTGTTTGCACTATTTGGACATATCAAACTCAGTTATTCCATTTCCAACAACATTTTTATTACAATTAAATTGCTTGGATTTTTTATAATTGTTGGCCTGAGATGGTGCCGATGCTTACATTTAGACTTGGTTTTTATTTTGATTTTAGACATTTCCTTGGTTTTGACTCTGATTTTGATTCAATAAGGTAAGCTTGATAATTAATTTGTTAATAAAGGCCTTTTCAATCAACAAACCTTTATCTATGATCTCCTTGAAAGTGTGTGCACATTGTAACTCCAGATGGTAAGATATCTCATTGTACAAATTCTTAGTAAACATAATGGCTAATTATTTATCTAGTAATCTATGGCTGAAGCGGATAGCAAGTGCTCTCCATTACTATAGCTAGCTTGTGAAACTTTCACCAACCTTCTATTTTGATTGAGTCAAATCTACCAACGAAATCTCATATTCAATATTATAGGAGAAATGTTGCACAAACTTGTCCAAAAGGTCATCAAAATCAGATACTAAGTTCTTTGACAATTTCAAGAACCATTCCTAAAGCTGACCTATTAAACTCCAAGGAAATAAAAGCAGTAGGTATATGTTATTGTAATCCATTGGCTAGCAAATAACAAAGAATTCAGTTAAATGGGCCTTAGGATCTCCTTTACCCTTGTATTTGTCAAACTTCAGTGGTTTGTACCCTAGAGTAAATGGTATTTGTAGATACTCCATGTTGAATGGGCAGGAACACATGTCATCAAACTTAAACTTCTTGGTCTATTTCTCAGCTTGGATGGTGACAATTACATCTTTCATTTGTTGCAGTTCTTATGCCAAGAAATTGGATGAAACATTTGCCTAAGGTAAAGTTTGGGTGATCAAATGCGAATTACCATGACTGGGATATAAAGGAGGCATGGTTTGTTGTGGAATTTTGGGTTGGTTGGGGAATTGACTAGGAATATGCATACATGGATTAGGATATTATTATTGAAATTATATGCATTACAATGTGATATTCTGGTGAGGATTTGATATATAGGCCTGGCTTTGGGGGAATTATGGTTGAAATGAAAGGATGTGACTCTAGGTAAAGTAATGTGCCTATTGAGGTTGAGTAGGGACTTGTTGTCAACTAGTTAAACCTGATTGAATAAGGGGAGCTTGTTATGAAACAAGGCCCTATCATTGGATTTGTGGCATGTTTGGAATGAAAGGCACTTGTTGCCTAATTGACACTTATTGAATAGTATTACCTCTTTATTACACAAACACTTATTGTGAAGTAGATACTTTTTGAGCATTCATCATTTGTTGTTGACCAATAGATATATGTTATTGATTAGACAACATGTATAAAGGTATGTTGGTCTATGACTGAAGAGGTGTACTTGTCATTACCTAATGAGGTGGAACATTAGTTTCCCCCTGTTGAGGTAGCAAAATGTTTGATATATATTGCATTGGTATACTAGACTGTGGCTATTATCATGGAATGTTAGTCCTGACCTATTTTGGTGGAGTAACATTCTTCATGTTTTGTTCAGGCAAGGCACTAGTTTGTATTTGACCACTTAATCTTTGTGATTGTTTACTCGATGAAGCAATTAGTTGAGGATTAGGGGTAGCTTATTGTAGTGGGAGGTAGAAGTTCCTACCCCCTATTATTGTAAACCAATCATGGTGTTTACAAAAGTAAGTTGTTTTGGGCTAGTTATTGATGCATTTATACCACTTTACCCTAGGTTGGATGGCACTTACGTGTTATTCATTGTGTTTGGCACATTTATTTGTGTAGAAGAAGTAGACACTTCTTCGATAGTTGGGGTATTGAACATGTCTCCAACTAAAGTGCTTTTTGAATGGGTCTATACCCAAATTTTATTGGCCTATCAATTTGATTAAGACTCTTGATGAAGGAACTAGATCGATAAGTGGAGCATTGGAAATCGTCATGTTATTGAAATTATGTGCTAAGTTTAATTAGGTTTGGTATGTTGTTTGCATCTATATAAAGTGGTCCTTCAAGAGGCCATTTCCTATGATAAACATACGTGGGTTTTGATATGGCATCGACATGAGCACTTGAGAATTGTTGGAAGAGGCCTATTCGATGGTTTAATTATAAGGCATGTTATAAAGCACTCTAACTAGACTAGGCAAGTTTTCATGGGGGAAATCTACTGGAAACTTGGCCCCTACCTCTGTGGATATAATTAAAACTTCATCCTTATTTTCAAGTAAGTGATGATCAAATCAATAAGGATCATATGTCAATGGCATTGTAATGTATAACAATTGTTGTTGAACTTGGTGTACAATTGAAGGTATGCTAATTACGTACTATGCTAATTAGGCAGAAATCAGTCAATGTTTTGATTTGAACTTGTCAAGGTTAATTAAAAACTTAGCTTAGAAAACTAGGCTTCTTTAAACAAACAACAAGCTACACAAGAATGGACAGTATAACAACACTAGGTATAGATACAAAAGGCACACGTAGTTTGGTTTTGAAAATGGAATTTGAACACAAGGTAAACGAGTCTTTGAAATGATTCGAGCAACATAATGATGTTATCATGCTCTAAATATGTGATCAATGGTTTGTTTTAAGACTTAAAGACACAAGACTCAAAATGAATTGGGCAACATAACGATACCTTTTTCAATCAATGATACACACAAATAAGATTTGTTAAAAGACTAAGGCAAAGGTATGGTGTCAAATGGGTGGTGTAATGCCTCTTCAAACAAAAGAGTAATGTATAAACAAGATTTTTTTTGATATCGTATGATAGATAAATATTGTAGACTCAAGACCATACAAGAAAGGATAAAATGACACAAACACCTAAGTATAACGTCCTAAATCCAAAAATTGACAAGGTTGCATAATACTATCGAATTCTATCAATATACTCACTCTTGAAAGGATTTTAATTATTAATCCAAAAAGTAAAAGTGTATGAAAAGTAAGATTTTTAGGCCCCCTCTTCTCTCAAGAGTTTGTATTGTGACATGGAACTTCGAGCTACTCACCTTACATCAATAATATACTCGTGATAAGAGGGGTTATTCTAAACTATTGACTTTCACTCATTTTTAGATGGTCCCAAGTGTGGCTAACATAAGAGATGCTTGCATCAATTAGATCTACATCAACTGACTTGTTGTGAAAAGATATTATCATTTTCAAAACCACTACATCTGTCATTTACTCAGTGTAGTGCGATGTCTGAGTTGATCATACATTTTGAGGGCAATAGTACTAACATAGTTAGTTTAATTGTTTAAAGTACCATCTCAGTTATTCACCAGCTCAATTTATATACGCCACTATGAAGTATATTTGAAACGATGCAGAGAGATGAATTCTTGGGTCAACACTTCCCTAAAGAACCCATGAGGAGGTGATGAACTCCCACTCACAAGCAAAAATGCATGAAAAATAAAAATAAGTGAAAAGACTTTATGGTCATTTTAGGGTCACACAAACTATAAGAATTTGGGGAGGGACTTAATGACATTATTTTCATGCTTTTATAATAAAGCAAAAAAGGTAAAGAATGAGCATTTTTGGTCACCCAAGTTCCCTAAAGGGGATGGGGGGAGAGCATACACGTCACTCATTTTGCTAAAAAACAAACAACTTTCAACAAACAAGCAATAAAATAAACAGATCTTAGGAGTATGTAGTTAAGTGTGAAAATTCATTTTAATGCACCCAAAATGAAGTATGTTGTGAAATTTGATCCCTTTGGAATTTTTTGTTTAATAAACCTTGCAAAACTTCAAAAATAAATAAGGCATAAAAAGAACTAAGTTAATTTTAAACACTAAAGACAAAGTGTGTAAGATTTAACCATGTTCAAACATTAATTTTTCCACGTTAGAACCTATAATTTGTTAGAGGGTTTACCTTCTTAGAAGCCCAAAAGGGAATGAGAAAATAATATTTTGGATTTAATTCTCAAGTTTCGTGTTTTTCTATCTCAGAGAGATTGATGTTGATCCATGCAGGGATCGATATTAGTTTACCAAGATTGATGTCGGTTGATCATATAGGGATCAACATCAATCTATAGAGATCGATGTTAATCTATGAAAGGATTGATATCAGTTCACTAAGGTTGATGTTGATTGATCCAATAGGGATCAACATCATTCAACAAAGATCGATGTCAATTCCTAAAAAAACATAGAAAAACACTATGGTTTTTAAAAAAAGTTTGTTACAAAAAAAGAGCTTAAAACCAATAATTCTCACTAGATCTTGAAAGGAAATGGTCAGACAAATAATATTCAAATCCTCAAACATAAACTGATAGCAAGAAAAAATAATAACAACCACTATTAGTCACATTTTTGTTTTGCTTTATTCTTCATACAGGGATCGATGTCTGTTCTGGGAGAATCAACATCGGTTTTGTACAATCGATGTCGGTCTCTTTGTAACCTATGTTGATTTAAAAAAATAGAATTATGTGAAAAATGAAGTTAAAACTTGAATTTTGAAGATTCTTAAGCATCCATTAGAAACACTAAAATTTGCATATTAATCTCCTTGCTTGTATGGGATGCTTGAGGTCCCACCGGGCATGTCAACATGTGTAGCTAGGAATTTGACATAGAGGGGAGGTTAGTCTCAAAAAACTAATGAAATGAACATGCTAATATCCTAACACCTGTAGCCGAGACACTAGGGAGAGCTTAGTAGCAAAAACTAAATGAAAGCAAAACAAAAACATAAAAGACATATCTCTTTTACCTTCTTTGGGAGATCTAAATGGCTTTGTTGAATGACTTACTTGGCTTGTGCATCAAGAAGTCTTCATCAATGGAGGTTGATTGGCTCCTTCTCTCCTTGGCACCTTGGCTTTGATGTTTCTTGGTTTAATATTTTAGCATTATAACACTAATTTCATGAGTCTTATGGAATAAATCTTGCATAGTAACTCTGCAATTTATAAGCTTTTTGAAATGAAGAGGTATGGCCTTGTATTTATAACCTTAGGATTAACTCTCACCCAAGGTGAGATAAGGTTGATTTTAGGCTTGGAAGGGGTTCAAAATAACCCTTGATGAGTTAAAACTAACTCCAGTAGAGTTAATAGTTTTCAAGTAATTATGATTTGAAATTACTAGGCATGGCTCTCAAATTAGATATTTTAGGATATTTTAAAAGATCTTGACAACTCATAAAGACAATGATGAAAGGGTAGGATATTTTGAATTTTTTAATTTCCTTTTTTAGATATTAATTAATTACAAATGGATAATTCAACTAGGCATTTAATCTTGTTTAGTTGTTAATTGATTTTGATTAACATTTTAACTCTTTCAAGATTTATTCAAGTGTGTATGTGCCCCACTTAATAGGTCCATAAGCCAAATTGATAGTTATGATGTTGCAAGGTGATTATGGATGAATATGTGAGAGATTATTGTTGCATACAATAAAATACCCCAATTAGGAATGTCTCAACATGATTCTGAGCTTTGATGGATGATGCATAAGGAAATTTGGGATGTTTAGTGATTCCTAAGCCTAATTTACAATGGTTGGTAGGAATCAATTTGAAGTCCAATCGAAGGCCAATTGTGGTTAGTTTTAGGTGTCCACACTTTGAACTGGGTAAAGAAAAATGTCTTGCATATGTATAACCATTCGCTCTATATACTAATATTGTATGGGTGTATTAATAAATTATAGTGGTGGTTGGGGTGGAAGAGGAGATACCACTAGTTGTAGAGGATACACATATTTTATGCTTATGAATATGACTACCTTATTGTAGTGTATGTACTTTAGACATCAATGCACTATATATGGTACTTCACAAAGGTTTTGAATCCAAGGGATTCCTAAAAACATGTAAAAGACCTTGTTACTTATTAAAACTAAGAATGAAGTGGTTAGTATGGCAAAGCCGACTTGAAGAGGTAGCACTATGTGTTTGGGGGTATTTTATTTTTTTCCATAGAATCCCTTAACTATTCTTGATGTATCTTATATACCATGTTGTGTGTATCAAAGGGAGTGAAGAAGTGTAAATATGCACACATTCTCACTTGACCCATTATCGATCATGACATTATGTATGGGTTTCTTATTGATATAAGTTTATATGAATAGTGCATGAAAATCTGAATCATCATCAACAATCTCATTGTCATCAAATGTGATCATAGGATGTTATGGTGAGGTGTTGATAAGTGTACCGATACTTGTGTCTATTGGGTGATCATATGTCATAGGTAAAAGATGCATAGTGTATGCATATTTTACTTCTGAAGTATCCTTAGTGCTTATCATCTAATGCTTTGGAAATAGATCATTAAAGATTTTTACCTTATGATTTCCATTTTTATATGGTCTAGATTCCTCTGTAGGTGTACTTAACTCCATAATGGTGTCATCAATAAGATCTTGTATCTTACGTCTTAATTTGAAACAATTATTCATAGAATGCCCCATAATTTGATAATAGTCACAATATCAATTACGTTCATAGTCCTTTGGTGTGGGCATGTTTGGATAAAAATCTTATGGAGGAGGAAGAGTGATAAGGTTGCACTCAAGTAAAATTTCTAATATTATATGAGGAAGTGATAGTAATATGGAAAATTTCCTCTTCGGTGGAGATAACAATTAAAGTCTATTTATAGGTTGTGATATTGCATTAACTATAATCTTTACCTCATTCTTGTTGTCAGTTGGTTTGACCTTATAGCTTGGTTTTTTTTGAAACTTTGTTGTTGAAGTAGTTTTAGGAGTAGGTATATACTTGAGTTTGTTCAAATCTATGAATTTAATTTCTTTGTCCATTAATATGTGGCATAGGTCATTTAAGGATTTGAATCTTTTTAAGATGATTGACTTATGGAGTGGTACAAACCAAATTTTATTGAATACATATTGTCACTCATTATCATACATGACATTAGTAATCTTAGCTAGCATATTATTGTACTAAATTACACAATCATTGATTGGCTTGTTGGACCCTTGTTTGAGTTTAATAATTTGTGCATCAAATAGTTTCTAATCAATGTTGAACTAAAATATGTTATAAATTATTTTGTCAAAGGGTTGAAGGCTCTAATTAACTGAATGGAAAGGTCATAAAACCATCACAAAGCATATTCTTTGAGACTTATCAATAATACCTTGGTTAATAATTTGTCATTGTATGCATAATCCAAGCATGTTGCATGGAATGGTCAAAAGTGTTGTTGTGTATCACCTTTACCTTTGTATAGTGGAAGCTTAAGGGCCAAAAAAATTGTAAGGATAAGACCATATTAGGGGATAATGGGTTATGAAGTAAGGCATGTGAATCTATTTAATGATTAGCTCTAGATGCACCTGGCTCTAACTACAACACCTTAAAATGTAGTATCTGCTCAAGGGAACATGCAACAAGTGAGGTTGGTGATGTAAAATATGTAGCCATCATAGAAGGGGTACAATTTACATGTGTAGGAATAGGTATAGACATATGGTGGAATCCTTGTGTTTCCCCCACACTTTGGGTGGATGCCACATATGTCACTAAAGGTGTGAATGTAGGGATAATACCAATACTAGAGATTTGAACCCTTAAAGTGCAGGTACTAGCTCAAAAGGATGGATTGATGTCACATAAGTGGTCATATTATCTCCCAATTATAATAGCTTGAGCCAAAAAAATTCTATTCATCTCTTTTGATATATAACATTGCATTAAGATAATGTGAATTCAATTTAAGATATTCATTGAATTCTTTATCATCAATGGCATTATAGACTCTGTTTATGAATTATATAACATCTTAGTCTTGTACACTTAGAAAATACATATCATGGACATACCTTCAGCTTTTGTACCTTTTCAGTTGCTAAAAATCTCACATCCACTATCTCTCTATGCCTAATTACTTATTTCTTAGTCTGATCAATGTTATTATGACTTAGACCTTGTATCTTGCCTAGAATCTTATAAACTTGCTTATCTTCCATCTTTGCAAGTTCTAAACCTGTAGCTATTTTCTAAATGACTGAACAATTGTGTCCCAGTCAAATGCAAGTATCGATGCAAGTGTCCTATCCCAATGCAAGTGTCTAGTACCCTAAAGTCATCTAATTTTTAAATGAAATGTATCCTAAAGGTTGGCCTAAGTGATTTAAGGTGAGATATTATCCAAAGGGATTGGTATAAATATAAGATCAACCTTCATTCATTTTGAACCTAGACATAGCCTATAAAAGACCAAGGCAACTTACCAAAATCACTCAAATGAGTAAAATCTTCCTTAACTTCTCATATTTTCATATAAGTCATAGGGACAACACATCTACAGGTCTGAAGTATTGAATGAGCAACCCAAGACCTATATTTACTAAGTTACAAGTTAGGTCAGTATTGTGTTTGTTTATCAAACATTGCATGATTCACACATAATTCAACTCATAGGGGAGAACTACATAAGTCTGAGGACCTATTTGAAGTATTGGCTATGTAGGTAGTGCTCATTGACAAAGGTGTCTTCAGGGAAGCTCGACACCTTATGCCCATTGACCTATTTTTCCCATAACCACTATGATAATGAAAAACTAGGGTTTTTCTATTTGAAGAGGAGTGATAGTCTATTGACCAAATCTAAATTCACCAAAGTGAAGGTGACATAGAACCCAAAAGCATTCAGGTGGTTGCATCTAGTTTTAATAAGTATTTTATACTAGACACCTACATCCGAGTTAGATAATAACATCAACGTAATTATCCTAGTTTAATGTAAGTATCCACAGATACAAAGATATAATTTATAGAATCATGTGACTGATCCAGAGTCCACATTCAATCTACTTTCTACCTATTCTAGATCTAGATCTATATTAACATAAGAACCAACTAAGTATCTTATTTTCATTATCATTGCAATACTTAACATAGTTTTAATTTCTATGTTTATCATCTCAACATAATAAATTCAGTATATTTTCTATCTAAATTTTTCAAATAGTTGGCCTACATTAGAGATATTCTACCATCCTTGTGTTCTATGCTATCTCTATCCATTTAACCCTAGATTCCCATATCTACATTTTACGGTTAAATAGGCATTAATATGATCCATAGTAGTTGTTTCATGAGTATTTTCAGTTTAAAAATTCATGATAAGTCCATCAATAGGGTGTGTAATATACATTATATATTTTATAGAGAGAGTAAGAGGAACAAATGAGGTCATGCATGCCCTTTGTCATCCAGTGTTAACAAAAGGAGATTCGGATTGGATGTTATAACAATATGATTTGAGGGAGGATTGAGAATATTCATTGTTAATTTTATCCTTATTAGTGTTCATATATTTGATCCATTTGATTATATAATTAATAAAGATGTAACAAATCCAAGTGAAACAATATGAAATTATTAATTTAATAACTTACATTAGAAAATAAATACAATGCTCATTTATTATAGTCATGGGTAATGTGTATATTATAGATAATCATAAATCAGGATGAAAATAAAACCCCAAGGATGAAATCTAAAACCCTTGAATGATGAAATCCCAAATGGAAACTTATAGGTTTTGACACAATTTGATCATTATATGGGTTCACCAATGTGTTTTACCCTATATTTTGATTATAAACCCTAACATGATAGAAACTAGTATGTGAGTTTAATTTACTAAATACGCCATTTAAGAATGAATATGAATTTGTCTTGTTTTAACCTTTATTATTAATAAAAGATGGTGCACAAGTATGGCACAATAATTCTTTTAGGAAATTCATATTGTAAATTGTTATTTTAAACACTTCATTTTAACTACTTTCATGTCTAAACTGTAATCAAGAGTAGTTTTCTGTAATCGCATGCAAGTTTACCCATAAATCACCACTGGACCTAATTTACATGCACAACTATTTTTTAACCCAAAATCACAACAATACATCCCTGACTGGGGTAATGCATCGTATTGCATCATTAATCTTATTGAGTGCATCCTGAATTAAGTCAACCCTTTGCATGTGTCTTAACAGGATAATTAAGTGAATACTTGATTGACAAAAAGAAACATTGCAAAAGTCACCATTCTTCTAATAATTGATTAATCCCACTCAATTAAGCCTGATCATTCCTATAATAAGAAAATCCATGTATTTAGAATAATCTTATTTTCCTAAAATCAAGATTGAAATATTACCTCAGACATAGATGACATCACCAAGAAAAGTGTGCACGAAAGTAAAGGTTATGACATGTATTACATTTTACTCACACACTCAAGACAAGTTCTTAGCCTCTCTTAGACACTCTTTATTTTACACCTATCTTACACACTTGAAGAGGACCAATGACTACACTTTTCTTCCAACATGCCTTCCATACACCAAAAGTCCTTAAATGGCATCTCTTATGCACTCCATGTGTGTAATCATGGATTTGAGGATTGATCCTTGGTACTCCATCTTGAGATGGGATGAAGAATTTATAATGATTTAGGAAATCTATAAATACAAGCCTCAAACCTCTCATTTCATAAGCTCTCTTGAAGTATACTTACTATGCAAAAATAATGTTAGAGCTTCACATTACTTCAACCAATCTCATGCCAATGCCAAGCCAAAGACAACATCAAGTGTGGACAAGAAGAGACACTTCCCACGTGAATATTCAAACATTGACAAAGACTTATACATCTACAAGCTAAGCTATTAAGACCAGTACATGAGTGAATCTTTAAGGGAGATAAAAATCAATGTTCTCTATCTTCCAATCTTATTTATTATTTATTTTCCACGTAGCTCAACCTATGGATTAGGCTTGAGATGTTAGTTCTTGAAGTTATTTTGATTCTATTCACTAACAATTGAATAACCTCTATTTGATTCCTGATATACATAATGGTATTCTCGATGGGACATTTGGGTTGATGTCTATAGGACTATATGGGTGATGTCTACTTGCATGGGGCATTTGGAGTCAGCTCGGCCACCCCTTCCTTTTTCTTTTATTCCCTACTTCTATTTAGGTTACCTTCTTGTCCCATCAGTTTTCCTCTAGATCTTAGGGACCAAATACCCAAGAGTAATGCCTTACTTTCACATATACACAAATTATTCACTAATTACTTATTTTATGGTGAGTTTATGTGTTTGTCTATAATGATTAGTTTTGATTATTCTTGGTGTGTTTATTTCTTTTTGAGCAATTAGATACTTTATGTCACTTTTCTTTTTAATTTGTGTTTGTTTACTTCTTTGCTTGCTTGTTTTCTTCTTTTTTCTATTGTCTCCTCGACTCAATCCATTATGTGGGTAGGCTCACCATCATAGTATTTCTTATCATGTTGTTATACTTGAGTCCATCCATTGGCATATGTCAAGCATTGTCATCATGGTTTTTATCATTGGTGCATTGGGCTTAATTATATATTGGATTGGGGGTTAGTTATTATGCACATTACAACTTGGTTATAATGGTATTTTATATAATGGTGCATATCGTTTGATACTACATCAAAAATGAAGTGCTAGAAGTCTAATAAGCAATATTGCAACAAAATATCTCCTTGTCTACTATACCCCAACTAATTCATTTTGTGCCTATTCATTTATTTCTGAAAATGAATATTTACCCTACTAGGAGAAACCATTTAGAACAATCAATGATCAAATTCACCTTACTGGGGTAGTTCCTTGGATCAGTGATCAAATCTACCCTGTTGGGGCACATTCTTGTGATCAACCAAGACCACACTCTTTGGGGCATGATACATCATTTGGTTTTTCTTCTAATTCTAAGTTTGTAGATTTCTCTCATTCTTGCTTCTTCCTCTCTTTTTTGAGGGACCATCTATTTCAACTTCTTCCCCAACTGTTCCCTCAAGGGGAATCTAGGGCTAATCAAATACACTTTGGGGCATCAATTTGAGTTTATCAACTCATAAAATTAAGGAGAAAAAGATAAAAATGAAGACATCATTCTTCAAGCATTATCAAATTTATTCTAAAATGAATTTTTATTTATTTGAAAATATATTATTGTTTCAAGTGTCTTGCAATGCCTTCTCAAATAGGGGAAAAATTTAGACACTTCATTTAAACCACTTTTATGTCTAAACTACAATCAAGAGTGATTTTCTGTAATTGCAAGCAGGTTTAACCAAAAATCACCACTAGACATAATTTAACTACACAATTTTCATTTTAGCCCAAAATTTTAATGATAGATCCATGATTGGGGCAATGTATTATATTGCATCATTAATCTTACAGAGCGCATCCTAAATTAAATAAGCCATTTACAAGTGTCTTCATAGGACAATTAAGTGAATACTTGATTGACAAAAAGAAACATTACAAAAGCCACCATTCTTCCAATTATTGATTAATCCCACTTACTCAATCCTAATCATTCCTTTAATAGGAAAATCCATGGATTTATAATTATCTTGTTTTCCTAAAATCAACATTGGAATATTACTTGATAAATAGATGCCATCATTAAGCAAAGTGTGCAAGAAAGCAAAGGTTATGAGATATCTTACATTTTACTTACACACTCAAAAAAAGTTCTTACACCTCTCTTACACCCTTTTTACACACTCCAAGAGGAAAAATGAATGCACTTTTCTTCCAACATGCATTCCATACTCCAAAAGGCCTTAAATGGCATCTCTTACACACTCTATTTGTGTAATCATGGATTTGAAGACTGATCCTCAACCCTCCATATTGAGATGAGATGAATGGTTTAAAATGATTAATGAAATATATAAATGCAAGCCTCACACCTCTCATTTCACAAGCTCTCTTGAAGTAAACTTACTATGCAGAATTTGTATTAGAGCTTCACATTACTTCAACCAATTCTTATGCTAATGCCAAGTCAAATCCAACATCAAGTGTAGACAAGGAGAGATTTTTCCCACATAAGGATTCAAGCATTGACAAAGACTTATACATCTACAAACTGATCTTGACCTCTTTAGACTGGTCCACAAGTGAATCTTCAAGGGAGGTAAAAAGTATGGTTCTTCATCTTCTTATTTTTCACATAGCTGAACTTAAGGATTAGGCTTGGGATGTTAGTTCTTAAAGTTATTTTTATTTTATTCACTACCAATTGACTAACCTCTCTTAGATTCTTGATCTACAATTATCTCTAATTTTTTTTTGTAAGTACTCAAAAAAGAATACCATTGAGCATATGTTTTTGGTTTTAAAGTTATTAAGTACAAGTTTTGGTTGACAATCTCACTTACAACATAACTATTTAAATAGCTATTGATTCTAGGATAGATTGATTGATTCATAAATTTAATTTTAGATTAATTCAAGTCTAATTTACATTCCCTCCATACATTTAAAACCTTCATTTGGTATTTTACGCTGATTGTAATGATTTGACAAGTGCCATTGCTAAATATAGTAAGTAAAAAAGAGGGTAAGTACTTAGATTTTTTAACTATCTGATTATAATTATATTCTAATAATGAAAAATAGATTGAAGTAGGCATGTGATTCATTTATATTTGTAGCTGTGTTTCTATCTATGCAGGGTTGCTTTCTTAAGCTTTAGGTCAATATCGATAAGTGGTCAATAGTGACCTTTACAAAAAAGAGGGTATGTGACTATACAGTCACCTTTACCTATCTTTGAAAGCTTTGTATGTGTGATTTTTAACCTTGATGATGTGTGTAACTCCAAAAATTAGCCTCCTTCACCTTGAAACCCTAGGTGTACTTGTGAGGGATACAAACATTGAAAATTTGGGAAGGTCTAATGAGTGGAGCTAACCCTAATCACTCATGTTGATGATTATCCACTACTTACATATCTAATACTTCGAGGAGGAAAATCAAGCCACATGTAGTTCTCCCACTTAATGTGATTATGTAATTATGTTCCTTTTATATATGAATGCAACTAATGATTTGGATTTGATACTTGACAATTCTTACTTTGACTTTGCTTTGGTATGCTTTAGAGTTGCCTTGTGATTGATCCTAGTGGTTGATTTACAAATTCAGAGGAATAAGGCATTTTTTCTCAATGTGAAATAGTGTATATATGTGTACCAAATGAGTTCCAAGTCCCCAATCAGGAGAGGCATTGATATATATATATATATATATATATATGTGAGTCTAATAGAGTAATTTATCATGCCACTGACATACTAGGCAAATGGGTTGACCCTAAGGAAATATTTGATTTTAAAAAGTAACCATTGTTGGGGAGGGTCAATAACATCAGGCTTAGGTCAATGTTGATTAGCAATACTTAACCATTTTGATGTTAATGACCTGTGCACAAGTGGACTAAACTAACCATCTAGGCATGTCTATGTAGGATAGTATTTGAAATAAGAATTGAGGTTCCTATAGGTGTGTAGTAGTACAATGGAAGGTTCAAACTCATAAGATAGCCTGTATGTGTGAGAGAATGGTGGGTTAGGACTATACTTGTGTGCATAAGTCATGCATGGTAAATGTACATCAAGCTTGTCATTTTCAAGTATTTAAAAACATATTTTAGTCTAAATAATAACATCAAAGGTGAGCAAAGGAAAAATGTGGAAGTAGAATATTTTGATAAAGATATGTGTGACTTACATTAAAAAGTATTCAAAATTTTGGAAAGGAACACTATGTAGTACAAGTAGCATGCAAAAGTTAAGATAAGATAGGTGGAATATCAAGTGGGAGACTTAGTCTTCACACAAGAGCATTTGAGTTCACTTTTAATCCTACATCAACCAAAAATATTTTAGAGTTGAAAATAAGTTAAGTTTTGTTATGCGTAAGTAGTTGTTTACGTGCAGGTATTTGTATAATGCTTTTCATAACTTGTTTTGTGCATCCTTTTGTATGTGCACATATTTGTGTTTATTATTCCATGCATCCATGTTGGTGTGTGTAGCTTGTTGTCAGTTTCAAAACATTGTGAAAGTCTTTATTTAATTTTATTGGATTGCTAAAGAGTTTAATGCGTAGTTTTATTTTCAAAGCTTGTTATATCTTATGCATAATGTTTGTGCATGGTAGTCTGGATTTGTGAATCATTGCATAAGAAATATCATGCACATCCTTTAATTACAAAGTTTTTTGATTTGACTTGTGATGTTATAACTTCCATACAACTTATCTCATGCAGATTTCATTTTAAGCGGATAGGTTCCTATGATGTGTTATGAATAAAGATCCATTGCCAATCTTAATCATTTGCATTTAATACCTTCAATCATGGAGGCTATTCTAGTTTCATTTAATGTCACTTTGTGAGGTGTTTCATTTTTATTCCTTATGTTGTGATGTGTTAAGGTGCTTTGGGATTATAATGGACATTTAATTTTTGTGGTACACAATGATGTGCTACAAGTATTTAGTGTTGGTAGGTAGTTTTTGAGCACCTTATTGTAAGTAAGTGGGTCTTGTGCCTATATAAACATGCCTTTACACTTGTGTTAGCTAGTCAATGAGCTTAATAATATATATCATTGTTAAGAACCCATGTCCTACCCTTCTCTTTTCATTATTAGTGTATTATTCGTTATGGACACACTTGCTTTGCAAGTCATCCCTTGAGCATATTTCAATTATCCCACATACATGACAAGTAGTATTTATTAAAATAGACTTAGTATTTAGTAAGTGTTGAGGCCCAATGAAGGTATCAACAAATATTACTGTATTGAGCTTGCTCAAAGAAGGTTACCCCCTCGAAGTGGCTAGTGATGTAAAGGTTATTTTGGGTTATTTTCTAAAGTTCATTTCATTGTTCATTTATTTTTTGTAGTTCATAATTATGTGCAAAAGGATCCTCACATCTAGTATCAAAAAACTTACTCAACATACAAGTAGATTTTGGAGATTTTTTTTTCAGTAGTGGCTTTCCAAGAGTTAAGTTATTTACATAAATATTTTTCCTTACCTATATTTTCTACATATTCATTGTAGGTTTGTATAAGGGTAAATACCCCTCTTCATAACTATGAGAAGTACTTGGGCATAAGTCCTAAAACTCATTGTGAAGAGTACCATAGGAAATCTGAAGTGGTTGGTCCAGTGAGAGGAACTATGAGTGAAAAGGGTAATGACCCCATCTCAATTGACTAGTTTCCATTTGTGAGGTAAATCAAGAGCTATCTCTTAGGGTTAAATCTGTGTCTAGAATTTTTTTAGAGAATGGTACTCATTTAGACAACATTAGTGGCCAAAGAGACTCTTTAAAACCCTTAGGAAACTGAACAGACTTAGGGTCCATACCCAACATGAAATTTTTAGAATACTAACATTAGAGTGATCATAGTTGAGAATAATTGGTCACTGCATACTTGTAGATAAGCTTTTGGTAGGAGCAACCAAATGATAATTAATTTTTAAAAAGGGTTAAAAAGATCTATTTTTTCACCATATCTCTCCCTCTATAGTTCCATTGACTCTCAAAATTTCTTAGAACACCTTAAATTCCATTCTACATATTTTTTACTTGGGGGTCTACATCTAAATTCCACTTCTATTAGCCAAAAATATCAATTTTTGATTTTTTCAGGTTTTGCCATAAATTCTTTAGGTTTTTCCCTCTTGCTTCAAAACTTTCCCACACTGTTCATTTTCCTTTTCTACTCCTCTATCCCTCTTGGAAAAAATTTCTAATTTTTCCATTATGATTCCAAAATTTCCCTTGCCTTCATCAATCCTAACCAGGAGGTCCCAAACAACTAGTAAAAGTACATTTACCCCTTCCTTGAGCCTAAACTAAAAAATTTCCTTACTGACCGTGTCTTCGAATGCATTTTTATATCCCTTGTAAGAAAACACTGGTTTTGGTATCCATCTATGCAATTACAAAAATCATAGAGGAAGAAATTAGAACATTGAAAACCTAGTTCACTGAGTTAACTGATATGATGCATTAACTGAATCAATAGAATAGCCTTTTTCTCAAAAAATTATAAGAGTCTTCTTCAGATAATAGTTATTCTTCTCCCCACACATCATATGGGCCTAATCTGTACTTTCCATGGTTTAATGGTGTAAATCTTATAGGATGGATATATTAAGCCAAGTAATTGTTCAACCTTCACAATACTTATTATGTCAACAAAGCCCTAATTGCTTCTTTCCACTTGGAACAAGAATCACTCAAATGGTATTGTTGGTATCTCAAGTTGAATGATGAACCTGATTGAAAAACCTTTGCATCATTACTTCTGAGCAAGTTTGGTCCCTTAACATTTGAGGACTTTACATGATCTCCCACCAAACTCCACCAAATAAGAATTGTTCGTGATTATTATATTGAATTTGAGAAACTGGCTAATTACATTGAAGGGTTATCGGATGAATTTTTCAAGAGTTATTTTATTAGTGGCCTCAAAGATCTTATTCACTCAGAGGTGAAAATGTTTTGGGCTAAAAACATGATGAATGCCTTGGGTCTAGCTAAGTTAATAGAAGATAAATGACCCCCCACTTTCCCATCCATAAAAAACACAACAAACCAGCAACCAACAAGAACCACATAGATCAAGCACCTTACTGAGGCAAAGATGTGGGCTCATAAGGAGAAAGTATTATGTTATAATTGTGATGATAAATGGGTTAAGGGTCATATGTGTGTCACATAAAATCTCTACTTGTTATATGTGGAATCACCACCAGAGCAAGATAATGAGCTCAATATCTAAGAATTCTAGGATGCTCAAGCAGAACAATACCCTCAAAGGACTCAATGGATTAGGAGACTCAAATCAAAATCTCTATACATGGACTAGTAGGTGTTACCAACCCTTAAACCATGAAGGTCAAGGGGTTCTTTAAAAATATCCCTCTCATAATCCTTTTTAACTCTGGCATCACTCACAATTTCATCGATCCCTACATTGATAAGTAGGCAAATTGCTTTGTACACCCTTGTTCTAGATTTGAAGTCATGATTACTAATTTTTAGGAACCCAAGGAAGCACCATTGATTACCATGCACAAGCAACTTAAATATGCAGAATTAACCAGAAGTAACAAGTAACTAAAAATCAGAAACAACACAGAATATGAGAGACAATACCCAATTGTATTAATACTCTTCCAGAAAAAAATTACAATGAAGAGACGCCACACTCTTCCACCTTACAGGTTCACCACACCAAGTGTTCAGTAATTCACATTCAAGAGTTATCTCTCTCTTACGGTCCCAACACACAACTCAAACACAGAGTTGGTGTTCACCTCCAACCAGTCAGTATCCACTACTGCCAGTACACCGAGTATACACACATACTCAAATCGAGCACACAACGCACTCTAAGTAGATATCCCATGAACTTGCAATAACTTGCAACTCAAATGATCTTACTTATGGAAGGATCTACCTTGCCTTCCTCTTTGTTCAATGACTGAGTACACACCGTACTCCAAGTAGATCCTGCCTGATCTTGCTACCTGTTGTGTTGCTGTCACCTTGATCTTACTGCCACCTGCAAATCAACTTGGTTCTGCACACCTGCAAACCTAGACCATGCACACACATACACCTGCAGATCAATGATCTTACTTACCATGTAGATCTCCGAACGTGGCCTTGCACACCTGCTGACCAAGATCCTACATACATGAAGAACCCTTCTGATTCTCCAAACCAGCACCCACACTTGACACTGTGGCACTAGGAGGAACAGACCATGATCTCTTCACACATAGAAGGAGCTAATATTTGCTCTCTTACTCTCTAGCACACATTACAATACAACCCATGAGTCTATTATATAGATCTCATGCAAACAATTATTAGACACCTAATTATAATAATTAGATCCGCAGCTCAAGACTATAATTAGCCTTCTTACATTCAAACAACTGATTCGATAACAAACTATCCGTAACACTCACAGTTTCAAACTGCACAGGCGATCGACATCGGTCCCTGTCTGCCTAGAGGTGACCGACGTCGGTTGACTTGACCGACGCCGGTGATTGTGACACTCAGCACCCTCCTCCAATGTCTGCATCAGTGAAGCTTTTAGCTCCACAACCTAACAATCTCCCACTTGGAGATAAACAACTGCACTGTACATGTACCTGTACCTATACCCCATCTAATCTATTTATTGGCTTGTATCCCTCTTCAAGCTCAACCTTAAAGACCAACCACCACACATCCTGTGGTGCAACACCTATCATCCAAGTAACCTGCCACATCCGAAGTACTTGACCCTGCATAGCATGAATCCCTGCTGATGGTCCCTCTCAAATACCTAAGAATCCACTAAACTGCCTTCCAGTGCTTCCTTTCCAGATTGACTACAAACTTTTTGATAGCACCCACTGCTTGGGCAAACTCAGGTCTATACCAAACCTCATGTGATTTTAGACACTGAACTGTCCAGCCCTTGGTGTGCTCCGGTTCTGCATCCTGCATATTGAACCTCACCAACACCTGATTCACATCAGCTCCCACTGGAGACAAAATCAACCTGTGATCTTCCATGTCTCTCATGCCAAATAATTTTGCTGCTCCAAATTCCTCATGACATGCCACTGAACTAACCTTACCCTTAGCTTAGCAAAACCCTGTATGTCTGAACCTAATAGCTAGCATACCATCCACATACAGTAACAAGATAATGTTGCAATCATTATCCACCTGGTAAGACAAACACAATGGTTACACTGACATTGACTAAAGCCCTGCTTTGTCATCCACCTGTCAAAACCTGTACCATTGTCCTGCAGCTTCCTCAAGACCATATGACCTGGCCTTCTGTCTCACGAATCCATTCTCTCTATTCTTTAACCAAGGAATCCATTCGTCTCTCAGTGATTTTATATCGGCTGGCAACCCTACCAAATCTCCCATTTGGTTTTGCATCCTGTTCATGCCATGCTCCCACTGTTTCCTGGATCCTTCCTGCTTTGTAGTGAACAACGAGTATAAAGAAGAGAAACAATGAATTTGAGGCTTACTTACACTTTCGATCCTCCCCATGGGTATTTGAGACTCCTTGATAGCTTGCTGTCTGCCCAAAATCTATTTCAGTGACCGACCTCAGTCACCACACAGTCTGCATCTGACCGATGTCGGTTCCATGCCACTGTCTAGGTCATCGACGCCGGTTATCCTGTCGACGTCGATCTCCACCTACCCGACACCACTGACTTCTCTAGTTTGCACATGACCGACATCGATGCCTGTCTATTCGACGTCAATTACCTTTGACCGATGCCGGTACCTGTGTTCGCTTGTGAGTGATGATTTTTTACCTGTGAGCTCCTTTGAATCAATCCCATGTCCAAACTGCCCTGCTCAGAAGTATCCAGCCCCATCCACTGAACTCTGTCCGTCATCTCCTCCAAGAACACCAAGGCTTTCCAGGTCTTAAGTTGATCAAATACATCTGTCTTCCACTTAAGAACATGCATCTCCTTCTTGCTCATGTGACCAAGCCTACAAAGCCATGTCTTCGCAATAGAAGAAGAATCAGTAATACAAGCAAGTAGATAAAGAGTACGTACTTTCTTACCACATGCTAATTCAAGTGCATCCTTTGTAACATTCCAAGAATCCGCTGTGAGAGTACCTGTGCATCTCTCATCACCCAACTTTCCTGAAGCAATTAGCTGCATCTTCAAGACTGGGACCTGCATGACCTCCTTCAACACCCATGTGTTGGCTGCCTGCAATTTCAGCAACACTTCCCCTTTGCCAACAATCTTACAAGGCTCACCAACCCCTCTAATTGGGGTTGCATGGAAAGAGGCAACAAAATCTATAAAACAAGATTCTATTTTATTCAAAAAACATCCCAGAGCATCTTGTGTAACAACACCTGCAACATCTGCTTCTTCAGTTCCTTCATGTTGATCTACTACCAACCAACAATCTTTCTTTACCTACTCTTTCTTTCCATAACATCGTAATTGACCATTCGTGCTATTCAGTTTCTCCATTCTTAGTGTAATTTTTTCTACCTTTGCTATACTCCCACTCAATCTGAAACCCCTGAGAGTGACCTGTAACCAAACACAAAACCTGCTCCCTACAACTTTAGCTCTGATACCAACTGTTAGGAACCCAAGGAAGCACCATTGATTACCATGCACAAGCAACTTAAATATGCAGAATTAACCAGAAGTAACAAGTAACTAGAAATTAGAAACAACACAGAATATGAGAGACAATACCAATTGTATTAATACTCTTCCAGAAAAAAATTACAATGAAGAGACGCCACACTCTTCCACCTTACAGGTTCGCCACACCAAGTGTTCAGTAATTCACCTTCAAGAGTTATCTCTCTCTTACGGTCCCAACACACAACTCAAACACAGAGTTGGTGTTCACCTCCAACCAGTTAGTATCCACTACTACCAGTACATCGAGTATACACACATACTCAAATCGAGCACACAATGCACTCCAAGTAGATTTTCGATAAACTTGCAACAACCTGCAACTCAAATGATCTTACTTATGGAAGGATCTACCTTGCCTTCCTCTTTGCTCAATGACTGAGTACACACCGTATTCCAAGTAGATCCTGCCTGATCTTGCTACTTGTTGTGTTGCTGTCACCTTGATCTTGCTGCCACCTGCAAATCAACTTGGTTCTGCATACCTGCAAACCTAGACCATGCACACACATACACCTGCAAATCAATGATCTTACTTACCATGTAGATCTCTAAATGTGGCCTTGCACACCTACTGACCAAGATCCTACATACATGAAGAACCCTTCTGATTCTCCAAACCAACACCCACACTTGGCACTGTGGCACTAGGAGGAACACACCATGCTCTCTTCACACACAGAAGGAGCTAATATTTGCTCTCTTACTCTCTAGCACACATTAAAATACAACCCATGAGTCTATTATATAGATCTCATGCAAACAATAATTAGACACCTAATTACAATAATTAGATCTATAGCTCAAGACTATAATTAGCCTTCTTACATGCAAACAACCGGTTCATTAACAAACTGTCTGTAACACTCACAGTTCTAAACCGCACAGGCGACTAACATCGGTCCCTATTTGCCTGGGGGTGACCGACGTTGACCGAATACTACCAATGTTGGTTGCCTTCCTGTCTACCTCTGAATGACATCGGTTGGCCTGATCGACGCTGGCAACTGTGACACTCAGCACCCTCCTCCAATGTCTGCATTAGTGAAGCTTTTAGCTCCACAACCTAACAATCTCCCACTTAGAGATAAACAACTGCACTGTACATATACATGTACCCCATCTAATCTTTTTCCTGGCTTATATCCTTGTTCAAGCTCAACCTTGAAGACCAACTAGCACACATCCTATGGTGCAACACCTATCATCCAAGTAACCTGCCACATCCAAAGTACTTGACCCTGCATAGCATAAATCCTTACTGCTGGTCCCTCTCAGATACCTGAGAATCCACTGAACTGCCCTCCAGTGCTTCCTTCCCAAATTGACTACAAACTTTCTGATAGCACCCACTGCTTGGGCAAACTCAGGTCTATACCAGACCTCATGTGATTTCAGACACTGAACTGTCCAGCCCTTGGTGTGCTCCAATTTTGCATCCTGCATATTGAGCCTCGCCAACACCTGATTCACATCAGCTCCCATTGGAGACAAAATCAACCTGTGATCTTCTATGTCTCTCATGCCAAAGAATTTTGCTACTCCAAATTCTTCATGACATGCCACTGAACTAACCTTACCCTTAGCTCAGCAAAACCCTGTATGTCTGAACCTGCTAGCTATCATACCATCCAAATACAATAATAGGATAATGTTGCAATCATTATCCACTTGGTAAGGCAAACACAATGGTTACATTGACATTGACTAAAGCCCTGCTTTGTCATCCACCTATCAAAACCTGTACCACTGTCTTGCAGCTTCCTCAAAACCATATGACCTGGTCTTCCATCTCATGTATCCATTCTCTCTATTATTTAACCAAGGAATCCATTCATCTCTCAGTGCTTTTATACCGATTGGAAACCCTACCAAATCTCTCATTTGGTTCTGCATCTTGTTCATGCCATGCTCCCACTGTTTCTTGGATCCTTCCTACTCTGCAGTGAGCAACGAGTATAAAGAAGAGGAACAACGAATTTGAGGCTTACTTACACTTTCAGTCCTCCCCATGGGTGTTTGAGACTCCTTAACAGCTTGTTGTCCACCCAAAATCCGTCTCAGTGACCGACCTCGATCACCACACAGTCTGCATATGATCAACGTCGGTTCCATGTAATTGTCCAGGTCACCAACACCGGTTATCCTGTCGACGTCGGTCTCCACTTGCCCGACACCACCGACTTCTTTGATCTGCACATGATCAACGTCGGTGCCTATCTGTTTGATGTCAATTACCTTTGACTGACGTTGGTACCTGTGTTTGCCTGTGAGTGATGACTTTTTACCCGCGAGCTCCTTTGAATCAATCCCATGTCCAAACTGCCCTGCTCAAAAGTATCCAGCTGCATCCATTGAAATCTATCCGTCATCTCTTCCAAGAACACCAAGGCTTTCCAGTTCTTAAGTTTATCAAATACATCTATCTTTTGCTTAATAAAATGCATCTCCTTCTTGCTCATGTGACCAAGCCTACAAAGCCACGCCTTCGCAATAGAAGAAGAATCAATAATACAAGCAAGTAGATAAAGAGTACCTGCTTTCTTACCACATGCTGATTCAAGTGCATCCTTGGTAACATTCCAAGAATCTGCTGTGAGAGTACTTGTGCATCTCTCATCACCCAACTTTCCTGAAGCAATTAGCTGCATCTTCAAGACTGGGACCTGCATGACCTCCTTCAACACCCATGTGTTGGCTGCCTGCAATTTCAGCAACACTTCCCCTTTGCCAACAATCTTACAAGGCTCACCAACCCCTCTAATTGGGGCTGCATGGAAAGAGGCAACATAATCTATAAAACAAGATTCTACTTTATCCAAGAAACATCTCAGAGCATCCTGTGCAACAACACCTGCAACATTTGCTTCTTCAGTTCCTTCATGTTGATCTGCTACCAACCAACAATCTTTCTTTACCTGCTCTTTCTTTCCATAACACTGTAATTGACCATTCGTGCTATTCAATTTCTCCATTCTTAGTGTATTTTTTTCTGTCGTTGCTATACTCCCACTCAATCAAAAACCCCTGAGAGTGACCTGTAACCAAACACAAAACCTACTCCTTGTAATCTTAGCTCTGATACCAACTGTTAGGAACCCAAGGAAGCACCATTGATTACCATGCACAAGCAGCTTAAATATGCAGAATTAACCAGAAGTAACAAGTAACTAGAAATCAGAAACAACACAGAATATGAGAGACAATACCCAATTGTATTAATACTCTTCCAGAAAAAAATTACAATGAAGAGACGCCACACTCTTCCACCTTACAGGTTCGCCACACCAAGTGTTCAGTAATTCACCTTCAAGAGTTATCTCTCTCTTACGGTCCCAACACACAACTCAAACACAGAGTTGGTGTTCACCTCCAACCAGTCAGTATCCACTACTGCCAGTACACCGAGTATACACACATACTCAAACCGAGCACACAACGCACTCCAAGTAGATCTCCCATGAACTTGCAACAACCTGCAACTCAAATGATCTTACTTATGGAAGGATCTACCTTGCCTTCCTCTTTGCTCAATGACCGAGTACACACCATACTCCAAGTAGATCCTGCCTGATCTTGCTACCTGTTGTGTTGCTGTTACCTTGATCTTGCTGCCACCTATAAATCAACTTGGTTCTGCACACCTACAAACCTAGACCATGCACACACATACACTTGCAGATCAATGATCTTACTTACCATGTAGATCTTCAAATGTGGTCTTGCACACCTACTGACCAAGATCCTACATACATGAAGAACCCTTCTGATTCTCCAAACCAGCACCCACACTTGACACTGTGGCACTAGGAGGAACACACCATGCTCTCTTCACACACAGAAGGAGCTAATATTTGCTCTCTTACTCTCTAGCACACATTACAATACAACCCATGAGTCTATTATATAGATCTCATGCAAACAATAATTAGACACCTAATTACAATAATTAGAGCCGCAACTCAAGACTATAATTAGCCTTCTTACATGCAAACAACTGGTTTGTTAACAAACTGTCTGTAACACTCACAGTTCTGAACCACACAGGCGATCGACGTCGGTCCCTATTTGCCTAGGGGTGATCAACGTCAGCCAAATACTGTCGATGTCGGTTGCCTTCCTGTCTACCCCTGACCGACGTTGGTTGGCCTGACCGATGTCGGCGACTGTGACACTTAGCACCCTCCTTCAATGTCTGGATCAGTGAAGCTTTTAGCTCCACAACCTAACACTAATGGGGGAACATTTCCATGTAAAAGGAAGTTTTAGAATGTGCACATCATGATGGGTGATTACACTATTCACTTAGATATGTTTTCCCTACCCTTCAGAGAATGTGATGTGGTCTTAGGGGCATAGTGGCACTGCACATTGGGACCTATTATATAGGACTTCTTTGAGTTTTAGATGTACTTCATAGATAGTGGCCACAATCACACCTTAAAATAGTTATTTTTTAGATTTGCTCACATCATCAATTTCCATAGCTTCTGAAGAAAGTCTCACACGTGGTCATTGCCCAGTTGTACTCTATCAAACTCTAGCTCCCTACTGCTACTAACTACCCTATTGGCTTACAAGTCATCCTTAACAAACATGCAACCATTGTTATACATCTAATGGGTTTGCCCCTTTCACACCCTGAAGATCATCATGTTTCACTCCTTCTAAGAAGCATCCTACCCTACATTTGATCATACCATTATCCCCATCTGTAAAATACTAAGATTGAGTAGTTAGTACGTGAACTCCTCAAGTTTGAAATTATTTACCTTGACAATAGCTCATACTCTTCCCTAGTGCTTATTATCCATAAAAAGGATGGGTCGTGGCATCTCTACATTGACTTTCATGCCCTTACCCACCTCACTATCAAAGATAAATTCCCAATTCCGATCATTGATGAGCTTCTTGATGAGTTGCATGGGGAAATTTTTTTATCCAAATTGGATCTTCATTCAGGCTATCATCATATCCACATGCATGTTGATGACATTCTAAAGATGACCTTCTACAGTCATGATGGTCACTATGAATTCTTGGTCATGCCATTTGGATTTATAAATGCCCCTTCAACATTTCAAGCACTAATGAATAAAACCTTTTGGCCTTTCTTCCTTCAATTTGATTTGGTTTTCTTTGATGATATTTTTTGATCTACAATCGCATATGGGTTGAACATCTCTAGCATATTGATAGGGCATCATAACTTCTAATAGACAATCAATTATGTTTCAAGCAATCCAAGTGTTCCTTCGATTAAGAGGAAGTTGAATATGTAGGGCACATTGTTTCAACCAATGGGGTCTTTGTGGATCTAGAAAAATTAGTGCCATGTAGCATTGGCCTCAGCTAACAACCCTCAAGAGCCTTCATGGCTTCCTAGGCCTTAAAAAATACTACCACAAGATCTTTAAGAATTATAAAAAGATTGTGACTCCCTTGAATTCTTATTGAATAAGGAGGCATTCACATGGGATGTTGCAGTTGACTAGGCATTCGTGGCACTCAAACATGCTATGTGTAGTGCACAAGTTTTGGCCATGCCAGACTTCACCAAAAATTTCACCATCGAAAGTGATGCATGTAGAAACGGCATGGGAGATGTTATTCTCCAAGAGGGTCATCCTATTGTTTTCACTAGTAAATCCCTTTCTAGACAAAATTTGGATTTCTCTACATACGAAAAGGAAATGATGGCAATTCTACATGTAGTACAAAAATGGTAGCCATACTTGGGAATCATTTTTGCATCAAAACTGATCACCAGAGTTTGAAATATTTCCTAGAATAATGGGTCTCATCATTGACACAATAGAAATGGGTCAGCAAACTCATGGGCTATGATTATGAGATCATTTATAATAAGGTTAAATATAATGTCATAATGGATGCTCTCTCACACACATTTGAGGACTAAACTTCCCTTTTTTCCATCTTCATCCCTATTATAAAATGGTTAGAATCTATACACCAAGTGTATGTAAATTATCCCTCATTATGCCGCCTCATTCAACAATTGGCCACTAACCCCTCTATAGTACCACATTATTCATGGGATGGTGTTTCTCTATGCTACAAGGGTCATCTGGTGCTTCCCCATAACATAGACCTTCATCAAGCCATATTCTATGAAATCCATGCTTCTCCATTAGTAGGGTAATTAAGATTTATCAAAACATATTAGTGGGCACATCAAAACTTATTTTGGAATAGGATGAAAGGGGAAATTAAATATATGGTGGTCGAATATGATACCTACCAATGCAACAAAGGTGAAACAACAGTGATTCCTAGTTTGGTCGAGCCCTTGCCCATTCCTAAGGAGAAGGTATATTAGGGACCCATGTCCTACCCTTCTCTTTGTATTATTAGTGTATTAGCTGATATGAATGTATATGCTTCATAATTCATCCTTTGAGCATATTTGAATTATCCCACATACATGGGAAGTAGTAGTTAGAATAGATTTAGTATTTAAGTGTTGAGGCCCAATAAAGGTATCCATAAATATTATTGTATTGAGCTTGGTTAAAGAAGGTTGCCCCCTTGAACTAGCCTACGATCTAAAGTTTATTTTCCAAAGCTCATTTATGTAGTTTATAAATCTGTGCAGAAGGATACAATCATATTGAGTATTATAAGAGACAATTATACTTGGAAAAATTATGAGTTAACAAGCAAATATTTGAGGATCTGATGTTGTAACACATCATTTGAGATTGACGTATTGATAGCATTTTGTGTGCAAACTATATTTCCAACCATTAAAATATAATAACATAACACTTTTGTTTTATTGTTACATGTTAGTGTATTATTCTGTTGTGTAACTCTAAAGGTTGTGTAGTCTAAGGCATCTCTTCATTGACACACCTAACCATATATGTATCACAACCTCTTCTAAGTATTTTTCTAAATAATTTATTGTCAATTCCAAAAATATTTTGGGACAAAGGACATACATAATTTAATCCAACACTGTAACTAATTTCCTTATATTAACCTTGACTGGTTTTAAGTTTGTTAGCGAATGACTAATAAAGTCTATATACTATTATCCCAAGTTCCAAAGGGATTCTTAAGTTTGCCATAAATTTTAAAATATTTTCTTGAGGATGATATGAAAATATTTTTAAAAGACAACAAAGTAAGCAAAGATACCGTATTTATTATTACAATAATTTTCAATAACAATACTAAAAGTGAGAATATGATCAATTGTTGAGCGTTGCTTCTAACCCAACTTAGCCTTTAACTCTAAGTTTATTGTCATCTAGGATTTTATTCTCTAAAATAATTCCTAAAAATTTAACAAGTAATGGATATATCATAATATTTTTACAATTAAAAGGTTTGTTTTTGTCTCCATATTTGCAGCTAGGTATGATGGAACTTTTTGTCCATTTCTAAGTGTAGTGTTAAAAAAGTTTCATTTTGCAAGTTTTTAAATCTCGTCTTTCATGTCCTTTACGGAAAAAAGGTTTACTTCATTTTGGGAAAGTGTTATATCATAACAAGTGTCTCCCATTTTGACACAAACAAAATATAAAATGAGTTAAAATGAAAACAATTCCATTGTGAGCTTCCAAAGGGAAGTCTCACAACTAAATTAATATTTTTTTTCAGTGTAACTCAAAGAACTATCTTTAAGAGTGAAGTATTATACACCAAATTAATGTTTATGATCAAAAGTATTCCATTATACTCATTAAAAAACTTAAATATAATTACATGATTGATCATAAAAGATGATTAATATCTTGCTTAATGACGATACAATTTTTTGCCTTTACCTTTACTTATTACTATTAATTCTCAAACAAGGACTGTGTAGCAGCTAGTCCCTACCTTAGTGTTGAAAATTAGTTATGATTCAATTTGCATGTAAATTTGAGATTTAAGTCTAGTGCAACAATGAATGTTAGACAGGGAGTAATAAAATTAAACAAAAAAAAACATAATAAACTATGGCAAATGAGTAATAATAAATACTTAGAACATAGAGATATTAAATGCATAAAAGTAAAAACAACCATTCTTATTTTAAATATTATAAAATACAAATGTGAAAAGTAAGAGATGAACTATAAAATAAATGTAGTTATTCATTATTCGAAAGTTATATTACTAAACATTACTAAAAAATAAAATTGTATATTGTGTGTCAAAGCTATGAAATGCATGAGCCCAGTTGGAATAGTCATTGGGAAGGAAAAATTTAGATATGATGTTAAATAAGTGCATGCTAATAGAAAATTACACAAAAGCAAAGGAAAACACTTATGAGAACATGAGACAAAGAATCATAAATATTTAATTTTAATCCAAATTTATATAGGTTATTGACATAGATTTAGGCAAATACTTGAAGGATTTACGTAGTTTAACTTAAACATGAAAACACATTTTCAAGTTTGGATATAAGCATATGATAATATTCAGTAGAAGATTAAGATACCAGGAGAAAGGCAACTATCTATATATGCACTACAATAGAAGAAAAACATAATATAATTGTGAGATGCCACTCCAACATAGATGATAGATTTATCAGTTGTTCATGAATTAGTCATCTATCTTGTTTGTGTATATGAAAGAGGTTTTTATCCCCGTGAGATGAAAAAAGGAGTAAAAACTATTTATAAGTGTGTGGTTTAAAATTTAAAATAAAAAAAGTTATAAGATGGATGATATACTTTAGTTATTATTTGTTATGTTAGTGTGTAAAATGGCTATTTCTTGGTTATGAATATATTTTAATTGAAGTGAAAATTCTCAAAGTAGATAGATAGTGGAAGCTTTGTCTATCATATAGTCATTGTGTGAAATTTTTGTCAATGTAGGGAGTATTGTCTTCAATGGTAGGCCTGAAAGAATGCATTGCATATTGCTATTTTTTATAATTTTCAAATTTCAAGCTAGATGATGGTAATAAGCATAGGAACTTTGTTCATGGTATGAAGGGCAATTAACAATTATACCTTGAAGTGGTTGTAGAGATTCAATTGTGAAATTGCATTTATTGCAAGTAAGTTGAAAGGCTTGGAATATATATTTGCAATTTTTAATGTTCCTTCCTCCTGCAAGAAATCAATTATAAAATGTTAAAATATAATATGAAAGAGAGTTGTAAAAAATATGGAGTGTTTTTTGGGATAAAATTTTTATTTTAAATGAAATGTTAGTATAAGTTTGGAATGAAAACTTGATGCAAGATAAGCACGGGCAAGCTTATAGGTAGGGAACATAAAACACAAGTTAAGTGAACATGTAAAATAGTTAAAAATAAAGTTGAAGCTTCGAATCAAACTTGAAAGGGTAATGTTTGCATGATATGCCTAGGCAGAAATAGTACTAAATTTTGCTACAATCATTGTTCTTCTCTTGGAAGTATTACAATATAAGAATCATTTTTGTCATGATTCTTGAATGAAATGCAAAATTAAATTATTTTACAAATTATTAGATGATGTGCAGAGGATGATAAAATCATTGCGTATGGTGTTGGACAATGAGAAAGATATTATTTTGTTGGATTGGGCAAAGAACATCCTTCAACAATCCATGGTTTTTCTGGAGGATGAGTTTAGGGTGATTTTAGAAAATCACAAAAATTCAATTAAACATGACTGAATTTTCAATCCTATTTCTCAATCTTGTTTGAATAACTCCAACAATGATGATAATGCATCTCACATATCTATTAAGTATGATGGCAATGATATGCCCCTTTTTTATCCAGTAACTAATTTGAATTTCACTATTGATATGTTGCCTTAAGTGTATGGTGGGTGTAGGGTATTTGGTAGCATGTTGCCAAGTTTATGGGTGCATAAGAAGGATGTTTCTTGAGGAAGTTGTGTTTAGGATGGGTTTTACATAATATTTTGTTTTAGTTTTGTCTATTATGATTTACATAAGTGGCTAAAATAAGTAGATAACTTTTTTACCAGAAAAAATAATTTGCTTCACTGACATAAAGCAAAAATAAGTAGAGGAAAGGATTGCCTAAAATTGTAATTGACTACAACAACCAACCTAGAAACATATCAATTGTGAAATTTAAATTAGTTACTAGTTGAAAAAGGGGAATATCATCCTCATATTCTATCATGTACGTGAGGTTATTTCTATGATTTAAATTTTTCCTTAAAACAAGTGCAAAAGAGAGGATAGACTCTGCAATACAATGGATAGATTTTCTTTTTCTTGAAAAAATCTTTGTTTTTGTGTACTAGTTAGAGTAAAAATATTTAGTTTTCATGGAGAGAATGCTAAGGGTAGTCTTTCTTGATCTAGAATGTCCTTCTCAGGTATATTTCCCAATAATATTATGCACCTGTAACCTTCATACATTTTGTGAGTTATAAGATGTGTAGAGCATCTCAAGATTAGATAAGTCAGCAACACTTGATTTATCATGAGCTTTATCAAAGGGATTAAATCCAAGAGGTATAATTTTGAATAATATCTAGAAGATAAAATTTTGAATTTTTCTTTGTTGTCACAAGGGATCTTATAGGCCTATGAGGTGTTTAGGCAAGGTTGTGACCTTAAAAAAAAGTACAATAACTTGCCTTTAAATGTGTCAAACCCTAATAATTACAAGGTAGATTCAAGTTTCACTTGAATCTAAATTTATATGCAAATTATTGTCAATTAGACTAAAAAATAGAGCCTATCTGAATATATTGATTGATATATGTCAAATATACTCTCTGAACTTTTATTAGATGGGTGATAGTGAATAATGAGCTCTTTAATGAACTATGGATGATGAACTTTGTGTTGAGAAGGATCTGGATAAGCTGAAGAAATGCTAAGCTGAAACATAATTTATTAAACAAGCCTAAAAGGTTCCCCGAGATAACAAGGCAAAAAACTTAGTAGCTCCTCTAGAACAGGTTAATGATGCATGGTTGAATTTGGGATTTAAGGCCTCCTTTTATATGGTTCCATATATATTTTCAATTTACCATCTTTTTTTGTTCTTGTCTGAAGGCATGAGGGAAAAATTATTTTCAATGTAATTTTTTATTTTGCACAAAGAACATATAGAGAAATATCTTGCTAAGCAACAAGATGAAGAAGTAGATTTTATATAAAATTTGCCTTAATTTATTGGGAGTTTCATCTTGTTTATTATGAATTACTTCTTAAATTATGTATTCCAAAGCAGCGAGAGAGACAACTTTTCCTTTACCAGAAGGAAATTATGAAGGCCTCTAAATTATGTTGTAAGATACATTAGAATAATAAGATTGTTAATAGAGGGTGCATGGTTTATTATCGATACAACACCATCATATGTTTCACCATGGTTATCATTTGTAGTTTTTAGAATGAAACCATGAAGTGGTTTAGCCTTGCTCGAGCTGGATGAAGATGCATTTCAATGATTTCTATATATTTCATCAAACTATTCACCTACAATAAACAATTAGTTTCTTCTAAACAACATATGAAATATCAGTACTAAAAGCACCCTAAACTCATTCTCTAAGATCCCTACAATGTTATGATCTCGGTTCATCAGTTGGTGGAGAATCCAAATGAAGGCATGGTTTTGGACAATGAGGAATTGTATGATATATGTTTGAGGACTCTCGAGCTAACTACACCTAGTTGTAAGTAATAGTGTCTACATATATTGAAATAATCTACTAAGTTATTGGTAGAGTATGTTTTTAAGTAGTTAGTAAGAACCTAAACAAATGCATCAATAAATAAGAGTTTGTTTTTATTTTTGAAATCATTTGATGAAAACAATATGGTCCATTGGGACTAGTGATAATACAAACTATTTTAATTGTGGTGAAACATACGTTTATGATTATATGATGGTGAAGTAGGTTATGGATTACGAGTAGTATTGTTATATTTTTTTCCCCATTGTGATTTTATATGAGTAGTTTGAGGGAGGGATTCGAAGAGTTTTGGTGTGGTAGATAAAGTTTGTGAGGGACTTAATAATATTTTTTATTCTTGTTATGTAACTTACTTATTTAACATTACATCTAAATTTCTCTTTCGATAAATATGAGTAGCAATATAACATTGTTACAATGATTTGAATGTAAAATAATATTTATGAATGGCATTAAATTATTCTTTAGAGTATTGAAAATGTAAAATAAGATTTGTTATGGAGTAAACCTTGCATTTAAGAGTACAACATATAATGTACCTTTGTTCTTACATTCAAAAATACAGTCAAGTCTTCAAGTGACTTTTTGAATTTCAATGGTGTGATGAATGTTGATTGAGTGGTTTTCAAAGCTCTTTTAGGGCCATTTCATTTGACTAATTTTTTTAGCAAGTACATTGTAAATTGTTTGTCCTATAGTTTTTGTTCAATTGTAATAAAATAAGGCTTGAAAGTTTCAAATAGATAAAACTAGAAAGTTAACAAAAAAAGTTTCATTTTTATCTAAAAAATAGATTTAAAACTGCGAAGTATATGTAGGGATGGAAACCTGTCTTTGATGTGTCATCTTTAGAATTTTCGTCTTTTATTTCCAAAATTATTTGCATCCATTTTTTTTGATGAAATATATCCATATATTAACTAAATAAAAATATATAAATAATTCAAAAAAAAATAGAGGTGGTATGAGAGCACGCCATGCCACACTAGGTAAAGCCTAGGAGCCAAAATAAAAGCAACAATAACAACTAAGAAAAGCCTAGAACAAAGTCACAAAGTCATAATAAAAGATAACTTTTAAGCATCAAAAGTAAGGCTAGAAGGTAGAGGATCCATATCATTAGGACCCCAACCCAAGCTTGATAAGCCATTACCATCTATAATAGGTTACCAACCAGTAGCTTGAGCCATGCCATCTTCTTATTCTTGCGTCTGAGTGGGTGAAATGGCTAGATAAAGCCTAGGGAACTTATTCAACATGTCCGTCAGCCCCCAGGTGGTACCCCCTAAGCATTTAATCATAGAGAAGGAGGTGGAGCGTCTAAACCATCCTGCCCAACTGGGGAAGGAGGTGGTAGCTTCCATCCTCACTGCTACCTAGAAGGGGTCATTGGTTGGTATGAGGTGTTGCTGTGAGAGAGGCAAAAGAATAGATCTGATGATTCCCACTATGAGGCAACAGAGCAATTCTATCCTCTAGTCTGGGATCCCTGGGTGGAGATGGTCGAACCTAAGCCATTGTACAAGGAGCATCTCTTCAGTGAGAGACGAGATCTTGAAGGTGCCCAAGCTCTATAGCCACTTTATTAGCTTGAACTTGAATCTGAAAAAGAACATTAGAGATGATAGAGGACTTGCTTAAATTAGAGACATTACAATCAGCTACATCATTATTAAACACATAATTATTTATTTCTTTCTAAATTTAGAAGAGAATCTCCACTCTGAAAGTATGCCAAACTTGTGTGTATTTAAATGGCATCATGGTTTTATCTCCAAGGAGGATGTGTTGCTAGAGAAATAAATCGAGCTAGAAAGGCTCAAAGAGATCATGGATCCAAGTCCAAGCCCTTTGAGGTTTGGAAGAATACCAAAAAATATAATGAAGTGTCTCAAGGTGGCCACATAAAGGGAAAGTAGGAAGGTGAAATCCTACCTGGATGAGTCTTCCACCAATAAAAAGGCCTCGGTGTAATATACACCAAGAAAAATGAGCAAGATTGGGCTCCACACAAGCCCCCCAAACAATGTTGAAGAAGAAGCTCCACATAGTAACAGACAAATGCAACCCTTAACGGGCATCAAGCTTGTAATTATAAAAAATGAGGAGTGTAATTACAAAAGGGGGTCTCCACATATCACTTCTAGTACTTCCACCATGGACGAGTGAAGTGGAGTGAGATTTTATCAAGCATGGAGGGTGACACGGTGTTAAGTATTTCCTGGTAAGATTCTTAGTCCACATTGTCTAATAAAAATTTAGCTTTCACCTCTTCATAAGATAACCAAGAGTGAGATAACCTATAGTAGATATACTAGAAAATATGAATTCCCCTTTGGAAAAACTTGAGAGCGTTAATCCAAGGGACCTCTACCAGGGGCACTTCATTGAAGTTAATAACAGGAGACCACCGGATTAAGTGGGTGCTAATAGATAACCCATCACAAAATCCTAAACCATTCCAAAGAAGCCATGGTTTAATCTTTTCCCATGCCTTCCAAATGTTTTTAGCCACAAAGGACCCTGTGACTTAGATGGGAGAGTTAATAAAAATTAAATTGGAGAAGCTGAGTCCTTTCTAGGCTTTCTTGCCCTTAGGCAAACCTGAGGAAATACAATGTCTAAATAACACCTTCTAAGCTTCTTGGCCCTCAATGTCATGCACAATCCATTTGACACATACGACAATTCCTTGTTGGGCTATGCCAATGAGCCCCATCCCATCGGCATCCCGCATGAGGTAGCAATATTCCTAGGCCACCCTATAGAATCCTTTACCATAAGGGGAATTGGCCCAAAGGAAATCTCTGAGCAATTTCTCTAACTTATGTTAAGATTTCTTAGAAGGCACCCAACATGAAGAGTAGTACACATGGGTGGTTGCAAGAATTTTTTAGCAAATTTGAAAATTTCTTGCTAATGAAAGAGACTTGGTCACCTAGTATTCTAGATTCTTAGCAACTTTGTCAACAATATATTTCCATAACAAAGGTGGGGAAACATCAAAATCAAAGGGGATGCCAAGAAATTTAAATATTTCATCATGTTGGATCCACTTCCAACCATATTTAGTAGCCCACACTAGTGGAGGGAGGTAAAATTACTTGTAGTAACGAGTTTTCTACCATTATATGTTGGAGCTAGAGGCTAGGTAGAAGGTGTTGAGACAATGTAAAGCATTTTCCACATTAGATTCATCCTCAATGAGAGTAAGGAAGGAGTCATCTTTAAAGTGACCATTAAGTAATTGCATATCTTCTTGTAGTTTCACAACATCTAGAGGGAGATAAATTCCCATAACAAGGCCCCTAGATTGGGCATTGCTAAGAAGATATCCAAATCCCTTAATGGTAAGCACATATAAGGTAGGATCTAGTGGGTACCCTTGACCAATGGAGTAGAACGACACAAACTACTTAGAGTGACTCAATTAATGGAAATGATGATAGAGGCATTTCTAAAAAACATCTAGACGATTTGGATGAAGATGGGCCCAAAGCTAGTGTTTGAAGCATGGCTAGTATGAATGGCCATTCAATATGATCATAAGCTTTCTCAAAGTTAATTTTAATGAACATAGCTTGTTTCTTAGACCTTATGTCTCAATCCATCCCTTCTCAAACTATTATAATGTTATCCAAAATATAATGGCTTATGATGAAACCTGTTTATTTAGGCCACATAATGCGAGGCAACATATTGCACAATCAGATCACTAGAGCCTTGGCAATGATTTAATAGGATACATTTAGGAGGGTGATGGGCCACTAGTTGTAGATCATCTCAAGATCTCCTTGCTTAGGTATGAATTTAATATTTCCTTTATTAATATTTTTACCCAATGAATGTGAGTGAAACGCTTCTTGGTAAACCTTATGCAAGTCATTGCCCACAAAGTCCTAAAGGATTTTATATAATTTGATGGGGAAGCTATTAATGCTATAAGCTTTGCCATTAGCCATGTGAGACACTACCTCATGCAAATCATCAATAGTGAGGGGGCTATCGTAAGCCATCCACTAGGCAGGAGTGAATTTATATGGCACCACTACGAGACATTATTAAAGGTCAATTTCATGCTCAATAGAGGATGATTGAGCTTTGAACACTTGTTGATAATGACAAAAAAAGGCTTGAGTAATATGTGGGGTCTCTATGAGTCTATTGCCAGCCTCAAAGATTACTTGTATTTACTACTTCAAGTTCTTGGCTTGTAGTATTTAGAAGAACTCCTTTGAAGCTTTGTCCCCTATATTGAGCCAATGAAGCTTGGCTTTACCTTGGGCTCCCCAGGCATTGTAGTTGTCTGCAATCTAAATGTGATACTACAAGGAGGATACTCTGACTTTCAATATCTCATTAAAGGGATCCTTTTCCAGGGCTAAAGTCGTGTGGCTCAGGTTTAAGGAAGTAGCAAAGTAAGAGTGTCTCCAAATTTTAGTAAGTTGTTGGCCATAGATTCATAGAAAGTGAGAGGTCCTTCTGATGGCATCATCCCATCAAAGAATCCAACCAAATTCTTAGGAAAGATGTGGATCCAAATTCCAAACTCTCTTAATGTGTACCATCAGGGGACCATATTTGAGCAAAGAAGTGTTAAGGAAGAATTGTGTTTTATGGACTTTGGGTTTCATAAACTGCCATGTCACTCTGAATCGAATAGAGGAGTGGTCAAAAAGCCCAAAATCTGATAGCACCTATACTAAAGGGGAAAAATGTTATCAAAGGAGAAATACAGTTGGGTGAACATCATTGCCTTATCTAGGTGCTTCAGAATCTAAGCTGGGCCTTCCCTAAAATTACTCCAGTTGTACTAAACTCCATTTGTAGGCTGACAAGGTAAATTAGGGTCATAAAGTCCCCATTTGGTGTACATGTAAAACCATGCCTCTCTTTCACCAAGTACCCACCTCATAGGTAAGTAGCCCACTTTATCCTTGAGAGATACCACCATATTAAAGTCACCACATAAGACCCAATGGGCATTGGGGAGGTTATCCACTATCCACCACCATAAATGGGTACACTCCAAGGCATCTTTCCAGGCATAAATGTTAATAAAACCAAACAAGTGGCTTTCAATGCTAAAAAGGGCCCATATTAACTAGTTGGTGGGGTTCATGCCAAATTTCACTAAGTACAACTGCCACCTTGGAGAAATGAATGTGATCACCCCTCCATGTCCTACATCATGATTGTTAGGAAGAATGATACTATCATGCTAAATAGAATTACTGACAGTCGTCAATAAAAAATCTACTAGCTTAACTTCTTGTAGATAAAGAATGTTATTTTTGGGAAACTTCGTTCTCAAATCATGCACAACAAACTTGCATTTTGGGTCTGTGAGACCCCAAACATTCCATGAAAAACAATTTATAGATGATGGGTGTTGAGGGACATGTCCTCTGAGTCTAGACCTTCTAAGGCATCATACCAATTTTGTAAAAAGTGCTCACTGTTATCACTTAAAAAATCATCAAATTGCTTCTTCACAATAGGGTCAACCTGGTACTTTCCTTCCTCCACCTCAATACCCCTCTGAGGAGGACTGTGAGAGCATTTGGGTGTATCCCACTGAGCAAGAAGAGGAAGAGTGGCTGGATGTGAACTTGTAAATCCAGAAGAACTGGGTATGGAGGCCTCAATACCTTTGAATAAGATGTTAGCAACCAGAGGGGTGTTAAATACCCTAGGATTTGTTACCAATTTTGGGGCTTCAGTTTGAGAAGGCTCTTTCTCAATAAGAGCCTGCTCATGTGGGCCATTTCTTGAAGACAACTTACCTCCTTTGGAAGTAGTAGTTAAGTTTATGGCTTTAGAGTGGTTGTTCTTCTTCCATACCGTAGTCCAACCATTCTCAACTAGTTTTTTGCTAGCTTCAGGAGAGGGCTTGGGGGGAGAGGATGAGTGGTTGGACACATTATTACAAGCCAATTGAAGGGGACAATCCCATATTTTTAAGGTATATGGCTTGGTAGTGAAAGCTAGTATTAGGCAAGCTAATATACAAGACTTGCTGAGAGTGCCTCACATCCCCAACTTGAATTTCCACAAACTCCTTAAGGTTCTGGGAGAGGTCTACTTCTACATAGACCCTTTTTTGTGGTATAGCATAGTAGAACCAATTTTGTTCATGACAAACCACATGACCTATGGATGATGTTATATGGTGCATAAAGTGACATAAGGGGAGTGATAGGCCTAAAAAATCAACCCAAATCGGGAATTTAAGAGCAGTGTCCTATGAGACCATAATGTCTCATGTCCAAGGGGATAGAAACATAAGTGAGTTCTTGACATACCAAGTGGTAGACCTATTGAGGATTCCTTCTACATGGGAAGGGTCAACAAATCAAAAAAGAAAAAACTATTAGTCATGTTCTAGATGCTTTCTAGCTTAATACCATGAGCTACCTAGTGATTTTGAGCCCAAGGCCATAGCATACTTTTAGAGTGAATTTTCCCAACAAAATATACTATAAAAAAAATTGCTCTAACCATTAACACATAAAATTAAATTTAGGAATAAGCAATATAACATCAAGTTCTAAAGCATTAACTCATGGTAAACCTTCGAGACAAACTTCTTTAGGCATTTGCAAGGGGGCATTACTCGACACTCCACCATTATTCTCTACAGTTGAAATAACTGAGATAAAATGGGGAGAAGTCATTATAAAGGTTGGCCTCACCTGAAGGTGAAAAACCCTAAATGAGAATAAATGCAAGTCCTGCAGGTGACTTAAGGCCATGGTGTGACACAAGGTTTGGCAGGCAAAAAAATAAGCGCTGACTTAATGGCATGCATGGAGGAAACCCTTTGCATCCAATTTTTTTGGCTGACATTATAATTATAGTAATTGTGCTAGTTGTATAGGCTTTAGTGGTGCTTAGTAGTTACTTCATTATTAAATATGGAATGAACTTATATTTTATGTAAATGAGAGGTATGTTTTCTATTGTGTTAAATTCATTCACTTGCAACATAGTATCCCAATCTCAACGACCGTAACTAGTTTTGGGAGTAATTGTAAGGTATAAATACATATTACTTTTCCTAACACAATTTTTTGTTCATGCATTTGAATAAGGTTGTTGGTTACATTAAGAGTGATTATTATTTCTCCCTTTACATCTATCAAATCAACACATAGCAATTGCTTATTATGATATCTATGCAACTTTTTTTTTGTAAAAAATAAGGACATATTCAAACACATGTCTAACTTCATAGCTATTAAGATTGTCGATTGATGTGAAAGTAAAAAAAATTATTATTTTTCTGCGTAAAAGGTATAATGTAAATGTTTATAGGTACAAAATGACATTAAATTTAAAAAACTATAATTTCGTTAGTCTGTACCTTTTTTCTTCAGTCTTTGGTGTTTGATTATCTTACGTGATTTATAACATCCTTTTCATGTTTGTTGTAATGGTGTAATGGAATTAGAAAGAGAATGAAAATAATAAGATGTTTGAGTATAGTAAAATATATTTTGCTATTCAAAACATTAGTAAAGAACTAGTAAAAAACAATAGTTGTAATGCACTGAATGTGTACCTCATGATATCAATTTCATATTTTTATATTGCATTATTATACATGTGCATTACATATGGCCAAACAAAGAATGTAATGATCACTCTAATTGCAATCTAGTTTTAAAATTTGATGTTCTTGTGTTTTAGTCTTTGACCATATGTGATCAATAATTGGTGTTGATAATGCATTTTGCCTTTGCATTAAAAAATTGCATATTATGGGTTGTCATGCGATGTTCAAGTATTTATGCATTTTTATTTTGATTTCTATTGTCAATGTTGAAATCACCTAGTATATATGTATCATGTATTTTATTTGTGTCTGCTAATGCATCATTAGTAATAGATATAATGTCTAAAATAATAACATTTGATGATGCATGTAAATTTAAAATTACAATTTCTTGGTTATTGTTAATAATAATTACCAATATCGTCATGATGTTAGTTCTCTTGTAATGCATTGCTTTATAAATAGAATTGTGTTTTTTTATGTAAAACATGATTGCATGAACATGAAAAATCAAAATATAGTTGAAATGTTGCAATAAATTGTTTGGTACAATATTTGTAATATTTGTCACTTGGAAACAAAATATGTCAGAGTGTATTGTGTCATGATCATTGAACATGTCTTCCATGTGTGCTTGTAAGCTTATTTATTCAAATATGAGATATGAGTATGATAATTTGCATTTATGTTATATATATTTTTTCTAGTTTCCATTTGGCATGTGTTCTTAGGTACAACATCTCTATTGTTATATTTTGTTTTAATTGGAAAATTTTCAATCTTAATGGAGCCAATAAGTACAATGTGTCATACACGTGACAATGTTATGTATGCTAACACATGATGTGTCACTCTGGAATGGTCAAATGTAAGGTCATCAATTGTGAATCCTTGTGAAATGTGTATTGTTCATGCATATTCAAGTTGTATTAGAAATTATTCTCAAATTGTTCAAGAATTTTTGTTGCATGTGTTTTATGTACGCTTAACAACATACAAGATTGGCTCCCAATCATGTTCAATGGATTTATGATATAAGTGAGCTAATTTTTAGATTGGTGGTGTCCAATATGTATATCATTGAATTTTATCTAGAGTATATTTATATAATTTTCAATTATGTGTGCTTTGAATGTTCCATCTAGGCCATTAACTAGTCCATGTTTGATATCATAATTTATAGCATTGATCTTGAATAGCATCGTAGGTTTCAATATGATCATAGGAGGAAGTGTGCATGAATGATGATATGATTGTGTTCCTTCATATACATTTTATTGTCCATCAATTGCATGAATAATGATATTATTTCCTAGAATAATAGACAACATTCTAACATTGTGTTTGTTAACATCATTATTTATTTAAAAGAGATGTGGAAATTTTGGATCATTAGGTGTAGGACATAGATAATTTTGATCAATATAATCTATGTCATTATGTGTTTGAGATGTTGTGGAAAATGGTTAAGAATTGCTACAAAGTTTTTGTTGTTTTGCTACACTATAGTTTTTAGTTGGTAAAATTTTACATTATTTTTCCAAAAAGTCATGGAATGAGTTCATCATTTATTTTTTGATATTCACAGATTAGACAATCATTTATAGGTTATACTTGATAGAAGTCTCTACAATTTATCATATCTACATTTCCAAAATAACTCGTAGAAATATGTAATATATCTTGTAGTCTCTTATCTATTGAATATAATAAGTGTGATCCTAATTATAATATTTCATATACAAATGGCTCATAGTTGATCTCTATTCATTAATAGTAAATCAAATGTTTCAGATGTAAGTGGAATAAGTTCTAATTTATTAAAAGATAAAAGGAATGCAAAGCATAGTGTTACCCTACCATCATTGTATGCTAATTTTTTAGTCTATGCTAGTACTGGTCATTTTAGCTGAAGTATATCATTATCAATGAAGTTGTTATATAAATGGACTACTGTGTCATATATCACTTTTGTCGTAAAGTCTTCCTTGTGCTAACACTATTATGCCTATTTTTGACACCCCCTTATTTTTCTAAATGTCTTGACATGGTTAGTTTTACCATATTGATGGCTAGAGTCATGAAGTTTAAAATTGACAATGGGGTATAACTTATTTGTATTCGTTTGAATATCTATAATTTCTATGCATGTGCAATCATTAATGAAAGTTACATTGAATGTTTATTAATCTTGATGTTGATTAAGTGATTTTGATAGTATAAGTATATTGTTAAGTAAATAGGTCTTCAATATTTACATGATCTAGTTTATAGTTGTTATAATGTTGGCAATTATTTTCAGATTTGATCATGTTGTGAACAATGATAGTTGTGAAATGTCATCATTTATTTTTCATTGCAAATAATATAGTTCCAATCTATATTGACTTGACATGTGTAATAAGTGATAAGTTAAATGCTTAATCTTATTGCACTTGTCATATTTTTAGAACATTGAGATTATCGCATAATAATATCTAGAATCAATTAAGGAATAGATAATTCATGTATGCATAGTTCATTGGTGTATTTCTAATGAGATTTTGTTTATGGTATAGTTTGTCTTCAAAGCCTTAGCACGTATTTCTAAGCATATGGTTCACATTTATTCAAGGCTTTTTGGAAAATAATATAAGGACCTAAGGTTGAGTTATAAGTTTTTATATTATTTTAGTCAAAACCCTAAGTTCAAGCCTTGAACATGATTTAAGTCATACATCCATGCATGGGATGTATTTATTGATGATCCCTTTAGATGACATAAGCAAGGATGGTATATTAATTTTGAACCATAGTTAGTTGTTTTGAGTTTGAAGCAACTCGACATTTATGAATAAGTTGTCAATAGATTCATCATGGTAATATGGAGTAGGGAAATAAATGAACTCAAGGCTTAATACTTTATTTTTTTAGATATGAAACACTTGGAAATTAATAAACTTTACCACTAAGTACACATATTGGGTTTTGGTTTTGGTGGTCAAGCTAGTTATGAAGACAACAATTTGCTAATGGATAGTTAGATTGCTAACATTGGCCAAATTACTTATTTTTTGGTAAAGTTGAGAACAAATGGAATATAAACATGTCATTGTAAGTGATTAATGTCAGTTTTTTGCATATAAAAATGATGGTTTTTTGTTATGGTTATTGTCATTTACGAGCTTTGTATATAGAAGCAAAGCTCTACAAGTTAGAAAGCTACTTGAGGAAGGTGGAAAGGAATACAAAGAGGTTTCAGATCAATTTTTAGTGGAAGCTTTGATTATAAGGTATGACTTGGTTTCTTATTTGAGTTGTAGATAATTTTGCATAGGAGTTTATATTTTTGAAACTTGGAAAGATCTCTAGTGGTTCATTTCTTGGTTAGAAATGATTTTTGACATGCATTGGGTTTGATACTTTGTGGATATTCTTTGTTTTTGTCGATATGAACATTTTTAGATTTTGAAATAGTTGCATGCATGATACTATTCGGTGTTGAGTTTTTATTTCAGGGATATTTTTGTATGGTTTTGATGAGGAAATAAGATGGTGTCTTGATATGGTTTTGGGTAGTTTCTTGTGAGATATATCTCTAAAGATTTATAGTATTTTCTAGAAACATGTTTTATTTGGAAAAGGAAGAAAACTATATGGTTCTGAATAGTGCAATCTGTAACTCAAAATTCTTTCTACATGTGTGTTATTTTTTCTTGAGATAAATCAATATTTTTGTCTTGTTTCAGTATTCTGGATAAGGCAAGTTCTCATAAGTGGAAATAGTTGTTTTATATCTAGATGATTTTTGGTTATTTTGAATCACTGACTTCTCAAGCATAGTTATTATTGTTGCATCTCTTATATATTTGGTCTTTCAATTGCATGCAATATATTTGGGTGCATTCTCCTACCTTTGAGCTTTTTTTATTGGTGTTGAAGCTTTTTGTTCATATGAATGAGTTTCGTTAATTTAAGAAGTCTTTCAAAGAGTTTACATGACCAATTTTTAAGCAAATGACAAATACAAATAAGTTCTTTACATTTTATGTGTGGTTATTTTCAGAGAATAGAATTTGAGTATTGATATAAATGTAAGTAAAGAGTTTATTTTGCATTCATAATCAATTATTCTTAACAGAGTTTGAGTTTTTCAAGTGATTTCAGTTGGGTATTGTGAAGGTTTCAGGTTCTATGTAAACAATACATTTGTTATTTTTTAAGCTCGACTGAGATATGAGAAGTGGTTGTGTTTTGCTCAAAGGATTGATGGTTATTTCAAGAAGGAAATATTGTAAGGGTTTTATTTGTGTTTTGTGATTAAAAAATAAATTAAAAGGCATTGGTTGCCTTCACCTCAGTTTTTGATTGAGTTCATATGAAAGGATTTAGAGGTTTATTTCATATTTTCTTAGTGTTAAGTATGCTTACAAATTTTATCTATAATTTACCTTGGTCTTTTTTAAGAAATGATAAATATGAGGGGTTTTCAGTTTAAGGAAAACATTTAATTTCAAATGAATGTGTAAATGAGTTGTTTTAAAGTGATTAAGTTGGCTGAGTTATGATGTGTTGTTATCATTTGATACAATTGTATTTCTTTCTCTTATTCACTTAGTTGAGATATGTTCCTGCATTTCATATCTCTATTTAAATGGCAACATTTGTTTTCATGAGAAAATTTGAATTCAGTCGATGTATTTTTGATATAAAGAGAAAATCAATCATAATTATTGCTATAAGGGATTCTTTGTCATATCAGAGTGTGTGTTATTTTCTAAATCATTGGCTTGTTGGTCAACATATGGATATATAATATGATTATTATAGTTCAAAGATGCAAAATATTAGGACGTTGTTTTGTTGATATATAGACATGTTAGTAAATTGCATGGATTATTGGTTTTTTTGACTTACACATGAATGGTTAAACATATAACAATTTACACATTCTCAGACTTGTTGGTATACAAGAGCATGCATATATAGATGGTAGATTTCCTCATTAGTGTGACTAAAATTTAGTGAAGGATGCATTATTTTTCATTTGATGAAGTCATGAAGATTTAAGTAGTGGAGAGTTATGATTTTTTGTTGTAAATTGATAGATGACCATATCAAGTTTTGGGTGTGTTTTGTTGAGTGCTTATTTCAACATACTTCTTTAGTATGTCAGGGCGAAGCCCAGACTCTCATGATTCAAACATAAATATTTATGGTAGTGGTGATGACAAACATAGTGAGAGTAATTCTCGAGGCTAATTCTTTTGTGGTCATAGAACTGCTTACACTTTTTCTTAGCCATTTAATCGTGGAACTGAGTATCCTTTCATTTTGATAATACTAGTTCTATTTTTTGAAATATAATTAATTTTTTACCTGTTATATCCTTCAATTTTCATGGTCATAAAATATTGAGGAGAGCACACTAGAGACAACATCTTTACAGATAAGATAATCCAAGTGAGTCTTCTCAACATATGCATATTATTGTCTAGTTTGATCCACTAATACTCCATTGCCTGTTCAACCTGAAAATATGGTTGATGTTACTGTAAAACTTTTCCAACCTAATTTACTTGTGCCAATGAATATGATCTTTCCTTCACATGAACCTGAGAGGTAATCTTCTTCTAGTAGAAAATGTGCTAACAACCTTATAACAAAACCTTGGTGACTAGGATATTGAAAAAGGTAAAATTAGAAGTTGATTATATTGAGAGCATTCATTTGATTGAACTTTCCACTACTTCCATAGAATACATTGAGTACCAAATTGATAATGGTGCTCTATTAATCGATTTAATTTCTAATATTGAGTCTAACTAAACTGTTATGTTCATGTCGATACTTTAACTTACTATGATGATACTAAAATTTTGAACATGTGAATATTTTTTTGACAGTATTTAGTATGTTGTATGGCAACATGTTTATTTTTATACATAATAATTTATTGACATATTTACTTAAATATTATAGGAAAATACTTATATAATTTAATATTAAGAGTATTTAAATTTATTTGATTGTTAGCATTTATTAATATTGTTATGCAAGATTAGATGTTTATTTAAATGTTATCAAGTGAGTCAAAGGCCCCCACCCATTAAAAATGTTATTGATTTATTATATTTTAATTTGATTGATTAGACTTTATGTTAAGTTTAAACTTATAAATATATAAGCCATAAAGTTAACTAATTAATTTTTAAAAGTTAATTATATTTAACAACTAACTAAAGTTAGTTGTAACTCATTTTTTAACTATCTCTAGAGGATATTACTTTATAAACAGATCAAAGAGATATTATAGAGGGAGAAACACATATAGGTGAAGAGTTGTCTTTTGAAATTTGAAAGTTATATATCATTCTTTTCTTTTATGTGCAAACATCATTGAGATCAAATGACTATTTGTAGACTAATCAAATAATACATTATTTGATAGTATAGTAATCCACTTGTTGTGCACATGTATATCTAGGTTTTCTTTTTATTTCATAAATTGATTATCTAAAGTCTACCAAATTTAATATCTTTTGATAATTTTAGATATGTAAGTCATATGAGCAAAACTCCATGTACTTGACTTGAATAATGATGAATACATCACATTTTGTGATACTTTATTGATCTTTTGAATGTAATATGTTGTATTTTTTAAGACTGTTTGTATTCAAAAAATTTGTTTCGCAATAAATATTTTTTCACTTTATTCTAAGATGACTTTTGTCTCAACACTCACAATTTTCTGTTTAATTATATTTATTTAATTTCATTTTCTATTTTAGATTAATTTAGTTTTAGATTAGATTAATTTAGATAATTAGTTTAGATTTAATTATCTTTTATGTCATTTTACTCTTAGTTATTTTGTTTCTTTCTTTTCATCTTTATTACTCATTCTTTTATTTGATGATTGTTTTCTTAAATTGTCATAGTTTGATAAATTCTTCTTAAATTATGTGTTTACATTAATTTGATTTTGTTTATTAGTTTGTTTTTATTTAACTTTGTTTATATTTATAGCAATTAGTAATTATTCTGGTTAGTTTAGTATTATTTTTATTTTTTATTATATTAATATATTAGCATTTATTTCTATTTTGTTGGTTAGTTTTTATTTTTATTTATCTTTTGAGTTGTTTTGTTTTTTTTTTTTAATCTATTTTGAGTTTATGGGATTAAAAGATTATAAAAAAAATTGATTTAGTAGAATTATAAAGGATCAGAGATATTACCTTCAAGGTATTGTCTCTTCTATAGGTTTTTATCTATCATATAAGTTAGATTACATAGTTGTGATCTAATTTCTTTTTGATATTTAAAAATATTTGATTTCTGAATTATAATTATACATTGTTCGATATTTGACCTAATCTTTATTTTAAATAACTATTACAAAACCCCTTCTGTGCATATTTGGAATCAACTCTCATTCCTTAAAACCTTACAATTAAACTGATATGATTCTATTTTAACTTTCATGATAGATGAAAGGGTTAATTTAATGTCATGGCATTTTTCACTGTCAACAAATTTGATGACTCTGTTGGAGAAATTTTTTAGAAGTCTTATTTTTTATCTTTTGTTTTATTTCTTACCCATGACCATTGGAGGTCCGCCTCTTGTCATCTAGCCTTTGATTGATATTGTTGAAGATCAAATTAACATTACTTCTAATCTTACTCATTTTTCTTGGTATAATAGATCTTATGATTTAACTCGTATTCTTGAAGTTATAATGAGAAAGTAGAAGTAGAGTTTGAAATTGATTGGTACACAAATCTCAGTAGGCTAAATTAATTCTATATTTATAAGAAAATTGTCAAATCCATCAAAAAATAGAATATATTTTAATTACTAATCCTCACCATAGAATACATTATATTTCTGAGTCTTTTTTATATGATGATTTTATTTCTCCTTTAGATTATAAATTTTCTACTGAGTATAATACAACTGTAGAGTTAAAACAACCTACTCAAGTAGGGAAATCTACTAAAAATTCTAATGAAAGAATAAGTAGAGCAAAGAGTCTCATACCTGATTCTAGGTCTGCAAAATAATAGAAATCAAGTAAAAGTAATGAATAATGAAGTAGATTTTGATGAAGATATTGCTCAACCCTTAGTGAATCCTTGAATTCACAAAAATCCTATTAATATTGGTGCTAATATTAATAAATTACTTTCACTTATAGAACTTAATGTCTCTAAATTCTCAGGAAGCCCTGGTGAGTCTTGGGAAGACCATGTAGATGTTTTCAAGTTAGTTTGTGCTCCTCTTGGTATTGTAAATGAAAAAGCTTCTATTGAAGTTTTCTCACAAACTTTAGAAGGTAAAGTTTATCAAGTGTTTATTAACGTTCCTGTAAGTATTATTAATACTTGGAAAGACATAGAAGATTGGTTAGAATTTCATTTTGTCAAACTTAAACATGATTTATATTTAGTTAATGAATTAGTTAATATCTCTATTGATCTAGGTGATACAATTTATTGATTTGTAAACTTATTCACTAGGTTATGTCAAAAGATTTCCCATGATGTTAAACCATCTAAAAAGTTTTCTAGATTGTATTTTTGTAATCCTTTGCCTCTAAAATATAAAATAGTTATAAAAGATAAAGATATTATAGATTATGATGAAACTATAATTTTAAGTATTAAATACAAAAAAAATTAAATTGTGTTAGTTTTACTGATAGAGCTATCATATGTTTAAATTTTGATAATACAAAGTTTTTAAAAACTATTCATATTATTGGTAATGAAGTGGTCATTGTCAAATGACAATTAAATGATAAACTATCTACATCATGTAAATCTTTAATTCCTTAGAAAAAAAGTGAAGAAAAAAATCATTATTGTAATATTTGTGAATTAGATGATGCTCTTAGCACTTGTATAGTTGTGCAAAAGTTTAAATCATATACTCACAGAAAGGATAGTATCCCCACTGATTTAGTTGATAATATAAATATGTGTAGATTTAATGAATTTTTGAATGATGTTAGAACCGTTAATGATTATAATGTCAACACTAATAAATATATTCTTCTAACCAAAAGGATAATTCTAACATAATTAATAATCAATCATCATCTTTTAAAAATTAAGATAAAGGTAAATGTATGTAAAATAATATTTTAATTAGTTCTCAACAAAATAAGCTTTTATCCACTAGTTTTAATACTCTACAGTATCCTCCTTATAAGTCCAAGAATTATACTAACATTCGTCATCGTGATGTTGGTGTTTATAATATTATAGATGATTTAGCCACCATTAAGATTTTTTTTTTATTACTACAGGGTACTAGTCTACCTAGTCAACTAGATAAAATTAATGATACTTTAAAAAACTTAAATTTTAAAATGTGATAGGATTTCAAGAAGGAATGAATGATAATGAATAATCTCTTAATTTTGCTAAAATTCATGATCCTCCTATTGATTATATACCTCATTTTATATTTTAGTTAACCAAAATGATAACTCTACACATATATTAATCAATTGTCATCTTCTACAAATCAAGATAAAGGTAAAGGTACGTAAAATAATAATGTGATTACTTCCCAACAAAATAACTTTTTTTCCACTAGTTTTGATACTCTACAATATCCTCCTTATAAGTCTAAGAATTATACTTACATTCATCATTCTGATGTTGGTATTTATAATATTATAGATGATTTAACCACCATTAAGACATATTTTTTATTATTACAGAGTGTTGGTCTACGTAGTCAACTAGATAAAATTAATGATTCTTTCAAAAACTTAGATTTTAAAAATATGATAGGATTTCAAGAAGGAACTAACAATAATGAATAATCTCTCATTTTTGCTTAGATTCATGATCCTCTTACTGATTATATACCTCATTTTATATTTTAGTAAAAATTACTGACAAAATTATTCACAATTACATCCTTGATGCAGGGGCTTATAAGAATATAATACCAAAATTTAGCGTTAATCAATTAGGCATATCTTATGAGATTATTAATAGGAAACTGATTTAACTTTTTTGGAAATAATGGAGTTTATTCCTATTTTAGTTAAGGGTCATGATTAATTAATCGGTACATAATATATCAATAATTACAGTCTTAATTCATATAATTTATTTATCTTTTTTGCTTTTTAAGAATAACAAAATATAAGGAGAAATATAACTTAGCTTGAAATTGGACTAAGATAGATGAAATAGAGGTTAAAACTGGCTGTGCAGGACTGAGATAGTATCATGAATCTAAATTTGGATTTTGTTCAATGAAAAGACATGAGCACCAAAAATAGGACACTTTGGGGTCTTATGTTGTAGTCCACTCTTACTGCTATTGTCCAAATTGGTCATAAAGACCTGAAAATTTATGGGTTTTTATATTATTCCTGTGTGAACCTTCCTGTGAAATCTTGAACGTTGATTCATGATGGAACTCGTTGTAGAGATGATTTAATCTTCAAACCCTAACCCTCTATCATGCTTGATAAAAAGATGTTTGAATCACTTGAGAAAGGGGGTAGTGTGTAAAATGCACTAAACATGTGATACATACCCCTTATGTGAGCATGTATACCAATACTCTGAAGAGGGATCAAGCCATATGTAATTCTCTCACCTAAGATTCTTTGTGAAATAGTATGATGCAGATGCAAAAATGTCAAATTGAGAGTGCTTGAGGTGGTTAGGGACTCGTATGAGGGTTTTGAAAGTGTTTGTAATTGTGTTGGGTAATTGTATGCAGAGAATAGGGAAGTTTGACTTAATAATTTATTTATATTCTTGTTTGCTTTATAAGATTTATCACCTCCCTTTATAAATGAGCTTTGAATGAGATTTTATAGAGAACCATTGATTATGGGTTAGATGTATTTGTGCTAGGCTGACATAATAAAGGATAGGAATCAAATGAAAATAATCATTTGGGCTCAAAATACAAATGGATAAGAACACCAAAAATAGGACACCTTAGGGTCCAACGCTATAGTCCCAGTATGGCACTCTATCTTATAAGCTCAGGTCCAGGAGGAATAGGATTGACTTGGGAAAAGTATCATGGCTGAGGTGAAATGACTGTTCAAAAGGTTTTTGATGGTTGGTAATGAGTAAAATGGTGTCTAAAAGGTTCATAAGAGCATGCAAAAAGGACTTATGGATAGGGTGTCACAAGCCACACTCAAACTACCAATTTGGACATTTTATATGACTACATTTGCCCTCCCTTTTTTCTAGTGATGCAATAAAGTGAAATACTAAGATAAAGGAAAAGCAGCATGGCTGAGATGCAATGACTATTTAGAAGGTTTTTGATGGCTGGTAATGAGTGAAATAATGTCTAGAATGGTCATAAGAACATGCAAAAAGGAGCTATGGATAGGGTGTCACAAGCCACACTCAAACTACCAATTTGGAAATTTTATATGACTACATTTGCCCTCCCTTTATTCTAGTGATGCAATAAAGTGAAATACTAACATAAAGGAAAAGTAGAAAACATACATGAATTTACTTATAAGGGTGAAGCTCATGAAGATATGTGATGTTGAGTGATGCTGAGTGATGTTGAGTAATGTTGGGTATGTATTGTACCAAAATTAATATCATGAATAAAGCTGAGTGCTCAATTCCTTGAGAGTGGCTCAATAATACAAAGGCTATCCCTTTCGCTCCATTATCATCCACTAAGTGAAGCATATGTGGTCATGCGCATGTTAATCAATGTTTGGACTATATGTCCAATCCCTCTGGGTAGATGGATCAAGAATATCAAGGCTAGATAGTCCTTTAGCTCCATCATTGCCATTAAGTGAAGCTATAAATTGATATCGATATGAATGTGTGTCATATGAGATGGCTCTTGAAGCCCATGAATGCTTTGTAATTTGACAATGTGGCATGGATAGTTGAATGTGTACTGAAAAGTAGGCCAATCTTGACCACTCCAAAAGATGGAGATTAGGCTTGTATGAAAGCCACTCTAAAACTAAGAATTAGGCTTCTATGAAAGCCACTTCGAAATGATGCCAACCACCTATAGATGAAATAAGGCACACAATTGTTGAGAATACCTAGGTAATATAATAAACCAAAAAGAAAATAAGTCAAATGTGTCGTGCACATTGCCCCCAATCACTAGTGTCTATAACATGGATTTTGATCTAGAAGATATACCAACTACCCAATCTAAAACTGGAAGTGAAAGCCATCATGCCATGCATGATGCCCCCATATCTAGATACTCTAAGTAAAATAGTACTAAATCTACCCAATTTGAACTGTATTGTGGCTAACAAAATTGTAATTGATATTACCTTTCTATCTATTTTTGGAAAATATGAGTTTTCTATTATTTGGATAGGAGCATCAAAAATAAGACACTTTGTTGTCTAACATTGTAGTCCAAGTATGGCACTTTTGTCCTTTACTATTTTTTATCATTGTTCTATATTCGTCACTATCTTTCTAGTCTATTCTGCCTGGTTTGAATTCAGAATGATGTTTTGAGTGTTTTGAAAATTGATTTTTGACTGATAGAAGGCTCTGATCTCTGTGATAAAACCCCTATTTATTATCCCCTCTTTTGAGGGTAGGAATGAAGACCTTGTAATGACTGCTCTAATAAGAAAGCCTTGCAAGTGTGTTATGATATGAAATACATGATACAGTAATAATAATCAAAATGATGTCTCAAAATATAACATAGTTTGTATTGGAGATTGTTAGACCAACAGAGGTATGCGTAGATAAATGTAACAATGTAATAACATGTGCAGTATACTAAACTAAAACTAAAAATTTGGTTAGTTATTAATTTTCAAGGAGGAATGGATCATGATGTCCATTATGACATCTAAGAAAGCAATATAATGCATAATGTGGATCAAGGCATTGCAAACAATTGAGAAGCAAACAAGAAAAGAAGGCAAGAAGTAAGAATCATATAAAAGAGGCCAAGGGGCCAAGAAAATAAGGGACATGGGCACATGTCACTCAAATTGGAAAAGCAAGCATATAAGGCATGCTCAAATGCCGTATATACATACAATTGTAAACAAGGAAAGATTGACATGAGGGCCACAAGCACATATAACAGTACAAGCAAAGGACATTGGTAAATGTTCTAAGGCATACACAAGAGACAAAAATGGAACTGAGAAATGCAATCACATCTAGCTACTCAAAGCAAGAAACTAAAGCATGTAAATACTGAAAATACTATCGCATCTAACTAATTAAAGTAAGAAATGAAAGTATGCAACACACGTAGTATAAGACTAGGTAGATGCTAAGAAATACACAAGTGCTATATACTAGTGAGTGTCAATAGAATAATCTATGCAAGCTAGTAAGTAATATACATCAACATGATAATTAGAGTGTGTGGTGTAGGAATGACATAACCTGGATGGTGTAGTCATGTAGAAGATGCCCCTTATAGGTAGATATGTCGATGTATGTCTCAAATGTAGAAGTAGGATGTGTCCTCAATGGGTAAAGTGAAGCAATCAAGGATCTAGGTGTCACTGCACACACTCAAAGGAGATCAAGTGAATCATGGTGATGTATATAAATTTATAAACAATAGCATATAATAGTAAAACATAAATCTAGCATGGTAGTAGAAATGTAAAGCATAGATGATGTATATAATTGAAATGTTTTTGATGTTTTGAGTTATTTGAATGTTTTTGTATTTTGACAAGTTATATTGTTTTTGGTATTTTTGAAATAACCTATGTACAATCAATCATAAGGAATCTATGTACAAGAAATCTAGAAAGATTATGTACAAGTAAGCTAAATAAACTATGTACAAGAAAGCTAAAAGATTATGTACAAGAAATTTAAAAAAAAATTATGTACAAGTAATTTGAAAAGAATCTATGTACAAGTAATCTAAAAAGAAATGATACTAACTGATGAGTCTCATGAGAGACTCCCTATCATGGTGTCATGTATCAAGGAGAGGGATCATGCATGATCATGAAGCATGATAGAAGGGTTGAGACTATAACTCGAAAAGCTGTGTATGTTTTAAGTGCTCTAAAATATCTATAGTGAAAACTGACTATGGGGTCCCCCTATAACTTTGAGAAGTGGATGCAACTATAGGGCTCTCAGGGATCCATTTGGTAGTAGCAGAAGCTCTTTAAAAGTGTACTCTGTGTGTAGAGACATGAGACCTTAATGATACTACTATGGGTGTGAATACTATAGCTGGAAACTATATAGAGTCTTGAAACTATCAATGATGTAGTGGTTTCTCTAAGATAGGCCTCCATAGAAGTGTATGAACTTTCTGTGCTGAGGAGGGAGGCCTCGGTTGTGTCTAAATATCAATTGGAAGAAGAACTATAACTGGCAGAGGATCTAAAATTGGTGACTACAAAGTAGGATATGGATTTGAAGTGGGGAGTGATAACTCATACAAAACTCCACTAACTATAAAAACCTAATTAGCATGAATGACTTTCATGCATCTATGAGTTGTAGAAGGTATTGCTTGAAGTTTCTAAATCTATGGTCGACCAAGTAACATGTCGAAGAATTTTGCACTGGGAAAAATAGTAAATGTTGTGGCCACATGTGTAGGTCCAACCTATAGAGGAAGTATAATCTCACCTAATGAACTCTGTATTTGTCTATTGAATCTACTGATAACTATGTCGGTCAGGGTAATATCCTGCTCTAAATATCCCAAATGCTATAGTAATGTCATAGTGCACATGTTTATGCTAGATCCATTGTCTATGAGAACATTTTAAATGGGATGATGATCAATATAGGCTCTGATAAAGAGTGCATGGTAATTTGAATCATCCTCAACTATCTCCTACTCTGAAAAGGAGATCAAAGGTCTAGTTGGAACTCTAGAATTATACACACCAATCATGTTGCTCAAAGAATGCGACTCAATTGAAGGTGCTTGGTATGTAGCTAGTGGAGGTTGTGCATGATGTGTATGGTGAACACCTGATATATCCCCTATCTCTTATTTAGAATATTGTGGGAAAGGATATGAGAAATTTTTTAGAGCTTCATCCTATGTTTGCTTTGCTTGAGGAGGCTCAACTGGAATGCCAAGATTAATAAGGTTCTATCAAGTCCTGTATCTTGTGTTACAAAATGATGCATTTATTCATTACATGGCCTGGTGCCTTGTCAAAATCATAGAATGCATTCTGATCATATCCATGTGGACGAGGTTTTGTTGTATCAACTTTTTGAATAGGAGGGAGAGATATGATATTGCATTCCAACAGCTTCTGTAAGACTCTAACTAGAGATACTAGTAGATTGGTAAAGACTCACCGAGGAGGTGATGATAAAACTACTCACTGAGGGGGCTCTAAAGTTGGATTAACTATAGGTTGATTTTGACTTTTTCTATCATTATCCTTTACTTTGTATGCGACTTTACTATTACTCTTATTTGTCATTTTTGATATGCTTGTGTACTTGAGTTTGCCCATTTAAAGTAATTTGACTTCCCTTTCATTTAGGGTATGACATAACTTAGTAAAAGAAGAAAGCCTTTTAAACATTATTGACTCATGCAAAGATGGTAGAAGACTTTGTTTGAAGAGATCTTGTAATTCTTGATCAGCCATGGGGCTAGTCATTTTAGGCAAGATAGTCTTATATCGAAGAACATAATTTGTGAGATGTTCATTTGGCCTTTGTTTTTGTTGTATAATTTGGGCATAAGAAACCTTGTCACATATGTTAATGCTAAAATGAGCTAGGAACATGTCAGCTAAAGGATTGAATGCATTGACCGACTGATTCAGTAGACTATAGAACCATTGTAGAGCATAATCCTTTAAACTCTGTGGAAATAACTTGGTTAATAACCAATAATTTATTACATAATCCAAGCATGCTATGTGAAAATATCTCAAGTGTGTCTCTGGATCACCCTTTCCATCATATATAATGAGCTTGGGTTGAACAAAACTTGGTGGCAAGGGTGTAGAAGCAATATCACATGCCAATGGTGTATGAAGTAGAACAAAAGAGTCCAAGGCCTATGTTGGTCTAGAGGCACCTTGCTCAAGATGTAGCACCTTAGATTGAAGAGTTTTCATCTCTTTCACAAGGGTAGCCACATCGAGAAACATAGATGTACTATCTATAACTGGTGGTGTCTCATAATAAGGTTGGGTTGTTATAGGGGGTTGTTGAGACATAGTTGCCCTCATAGTGTCATTTACAATTACTTCTTCTAAAGGAATGGAAGACTCAAATCGATTATCCTTTTTAATTTCTATGATATATTTTAAGATAAGGGCATGATCTCATGGTTGTTCCTTAAGTTTCTCTCTAAAAATTTGTAGAATCAAGTATTTGTTGATGACAACATCATTATCAACAATAGGTAAAAGTGGATCAAGAACTCGATGTGGTGGGTCATGAACATCAGTGTGTATATCATCATTATTATTCTCATATTGCTCATTAGCAAAGTCATCTTCATGGAAATTAGTGTAATCTAGATGTGTAGGATCTATAACAGGAAGCTGAACTGGTTATTTATCCATGGTATATGGATGGATTGGAGGAATCTGAGTGAATTCAGGAGGGTTGCCACTAAGTCTTGCACTTTGTCTCAAAGGAACAAATGCAAGGAGCTTAGGTGGCATAAAGAAAATAACTTGAAAAATAAAAGAGAATAATAAATAAATGTAATCTAGGATTTGAAAAATAATGAACTAGAATATGCATAAAAAGGATACAAACTCATAAACATGTAAGGCAATACCTCAAGAAGTAAAGGGACCTAGTAAATTCAACTAGGGTTTGAACGAAATAATTTTTGAAATCACTATGATAGATTTTAAAACTTAAATATGAAATTCTGATTTATATATATAAGAAAAAAATTAGAAAAATACTAAAAAAGTTAGCAAGGAATTTTCCTTAGGGTTTCTACATTTTTTGTGCGCAAACAAAGTCAGGTTCACCAAATGATTTAAATTTGTTGGGAATAATGGAGTTTTATTCCTGTTTTAATTAAGGGTTTGGATTAATAAATCGGTACATAATATAATAATAGTTACAATATTGATTGGTATAATTCATTTATGTTTTTTACCTTTCTAAGAATAGCAATAAATAAAGAGAAATATAACTTAGCTTGAAACTAGACTGAGACGGATGAAATAAAGGTTGAAACTAGTTGTGCAGGACTGGGACAGTGTTGTGAATTTGAATCTAGATTTTGTTTGATAAAAGAATAAGAACACTAAAAATAAGACACTTTGAGGTTCGATGTTGTAGTCCAATCCTATTGTTGTTGTCCAAACTGGTCACATATACCTAAAATGTTTTGGGTTTTTAAGTTGTTCCTATGAGAGCTTGCTTGTGAAATCTTGGATGTTGATTCATGATGAAACTCACTATAGAGTTGATTTAATCTTCAAACCTTAATCTTCCATCATGCTTGATAAAACAATGTTTGAATCACTTGAGAAAGGGGGGCTAGTGTGTAAAATTCACTGAACGTGTGATCCACACCCCTTGTGTGGGCATGCTACCTAAATACCAATACTCTGAAGAGGGATCAAGCCATGTGTAGTTCTCCCACCTAAGGTGATTTATGCAATAGTGTGATGTAGTTGCAAAAATGCTAAATTGAGAGTGCTTGAGATGGCTAAGGACTGGTATGAGGGTTTTGATAGTGTTTGTAGCTGTGTTGGATGACTGTATGTAGAGAATAGGGAAGTTTGTGTTAGTGCTTTATTTGTATTCTTGTTTGATTTGTAAGATTTTTTACCTCCCTTTATAAATGAGGTTTGAATGGTCTTTTATAAGGAACCATTGGTTATGGGTTAGATGTATTCACGCTAGGTTGACATAATGAAGGATAGGAATCGGATGAAAATGATCATTTGTACTCATAATACAAATGGACAGGAGCATCGAAAATGGGACACCCTAGGGTCCATCACTATAGTCTAAGTATGGCACACTTATCCTACTTATTCAGGACTTGGGGGAATGGGATTGGCCGAGAAAAATCAACATAGTTGAGGTAGAATGACCGTTTAGAAGGTTTTCGATGGCTAGTAATGAGCGAAAAGGTGTCTATAAGGTTCATAAGAGCATGAAAAAAGGAGCTATGATAGGGTGTCACAAGCCACACTCAAACTACCAATTTGGACAGTTTAAATGACTACAAAAATTCATAGGTTTTGATTCTCGTCACACCAAAAGTTGTGGTAAGTTTCATGATATTATTATCAAAATCATAAAAGACAAAAGAATTAGATGTATTACCAATTTTCAATTATTAGATATTCCTAGTAGTTATGTTATGCTTTTAGGAATAAATTAGTTTAAAATAACTAATGCTTTCATAGGCAAGGATATAAATTGGGTTTATGTTGGTAATGAAATTACTTTCATGCAAAGAGAGGAATATTTTAGTAATCCTATAGATTCCATACCAGTTACTATTGGTTATATTGAAATCAAAATTGGTACTTACGAGCTGTTAACTTTATATGAACCTAAAAAATAACAAGTATTTTTTCCAAAAATATTCTACGGTCTTTATATTTTAATAGAGCTTGTTCACAACATAGTAATGGTGTTGGAGTTTGTTTATTTTCTCCTATTGGTAAAATATTTTGTTAAGATTATAAATTATCTTTTGATAATACTAATAATATAATAGAATTTGAAACCTTATGATTATGTTTAGAGAAAGTAATTGAATTTAATGTCAAACAATTAGAAGTCTTTGGTGATTTTGAGTTGATTGTTAGACAAGTTAGAAAGGTTTATAAAATTAATCAAGTTATCTTCGTAGATACACTCAAAAGGTTTCGTTACTTGAAAAAATTTAAGATTTTAATATCAATCATATACATAGGTAATTTAATGTTCGAGTTAATAAACTCATTGTTTTTGTTTCAAATCCTGCTGTAAATGAAAGTGAACCAACTGTTGATTTTTTTTTTTAAAAATCAGACTTAATGTTCTTGATTTAAATGAAAATTAGTCTTTGTTTGATTGTGATGAACATAATGATTCTTTTGTTCAAGGCAATTATATTGATTATGATGACTATGTGCTAAATTATGGTGATTATCTATAATTAAATATTAACGAATGGTATGTTGGTTTAGTCGGCTTAGAATTAATGTTCACTCTTACTGATCAACCAAAAAAATTGCATGCTAAGAAACCTTCAAAGAGAATTATAGGTGAGACTATTCATATCAATGTTAGTATTAAGAAGATCCACAATACGTTTATTTAGGAAATCAATGCACTCTTGAGGAAAATGTTGAATTTATTAAACTTCTTAAAGAATTAATTGATGTTTTTTCTTGGTCTTATAAAGATCTAAAATGTTACAATACCAATATTATTAAACATCATATCCCTATCAAACATGGTATTAAACTTGTTAGGCAAAAGATTAGAAGAATTATCCTCATGTTGGAAGGGCATCAATACTTTGAGCTTAATAAAATGTTTGATGGTGGTGTCATTTTTCCTATAAAATATTTAGATTGAGTAGCTAATTTAGTACTTGTTCATAAAAATAATAGTGATATTAGAATTTGTGTAGATTTTAATAAGGTTGGTGTTAAATATAATTTCTCTTCCTAGTATTGATCATATTTTAAATAAATTATAGGAACTAAAAATGATGTATTTACTTGATGAATTTTATGGTTACAATCAATTTTTTATTAATTTGAATGATAGACATGAGACTACGTTTATCATGCAAAGGGAAAGTTTGTTTTTAACAAAATGTCTTTTGGTCTTATGAATGTAAGTGTCACGTTTCAAAGAGTTATACATGTAGCTTTTGATGATTTGATTGGCATAGTCATTCAAGTCTATCTTGATGATTTCACCATGCATTCCAAGAAAATAAATAAGTATATTGATCATCTTCATCAAATTTTCATAAGATGCAGAAAATACGATATTTCTTTAAACCCCCAAAAAATCTGTTTTTCATTTAAAAAAGGTAAATTATTAGGACATTATTTTTAAAAATGATATTTCTATTGATCCACAATGTATAAAAGCTATTAAGGATTTCCCACCTCTAAAAGACCAACCTGGTCATAAATCTTTCTTTGGAAAAATTAATTTCATGTGGAAATTTATTTCTAATTTTATCGATAAATCTAATTCATTACAAATGTTTTTAAAGAAAGATCAATCTTATGTTTGGGATTCATGCGTTGATTCAAATTTTAATAATATTAAGGATGTCATTTTAAGTGATTTTGTACTTACTAAACCTGATTTAAATAAATATTTCATTCTTTATGCAAATGTTACTAAAAAAAGTCATAGGTGCTGTAATTACGTAGGATGATTTAAATAATGATAAAAAATCTATTGGCTATATGAGTCAAATTTTAAAAGATACATAAACCGGGTATCCATTGATTAAAAAAATTATATTTTCATTCATATCTGAAATAGAACTTACCAGAAACATAAACCGGGTATGTCAGAAACATATATTTCTTAGTACACTGGTAAGTTCTATTTCAAATTTAATTGAGGTCTAATATGTAGTTTCAATTTTTTTTTGAGTATATGTTTCATGAGGAATTGTACTCAGGCCTGTAGTAGACTGTATGCACGCGTAATCAAACTAAAATTTATAACTAGTAACTAAACAAAGGTGTTCAAAGTATAATATAATGAATCCTAAAGGAGTAAAAAGGTTGCATATGCCTTAAAAAATAAACATAGACATTTGAAACCTTCAATTAATATTAAAACCACAATAAACCATCACTCAAGTTAATACAATTAATATGACCCCTGTAGATGATTGGGTTACAAAATTCAAAATCTTGCCTAAATAGTTAACCAAAGTGTGAATAATAAAACTAATTATTCTATAAGGTGTGATAGGTTAGTACATACCTAATTCAATTATCATAGTTATTTTAAATTTATTTGGAAACTTAAAACAAGAAGATATCTACTCTCAGCTTGACATAATCAATGTAAACCCTGTTCTAGGGTTTCAAGACAAGATTTTATTTTCTGGTAGTTACCACCAATGAAAACTTATAAAATTTGGTAATTAGATAAGGAATAATGTGAAATAAGACATTTTTAGGGTTTTAAACATATACAACATTCGTACGTATGGATAAAAAGGATTGTGTTTAAATAGGGGTATGAGAGACATAATTAGGTCTATACAAGGTTTGCAAAAGGTATCTAATAGTTGAGTTGAGCCAAGAAACTTTGTGAAAAGAAGGTAAGTGATAGAGGGTGGTCAAATATTTTATTATGTTCCCAATAAAAATCCATACATTTATGTATAATATAAATTAGATTAAAAAAGGCTACTAGACAGCCTATCAAAGCAAAGAAGTAGGGTATGTTACGAAGTGTTGTAGTGGGAAGTCTTATGGATGGGGAGTACATTTTAAAGAGTAATTAATAGAGTGGAAATATGATTATAAAAATCTTAAAAATAATCAAGATACCTTTAATCATGTACTGATTCATTTAACCTACAAGTCAATGTAAGAAGAGACTGGTAGAGAATTAAAACATTGAGATTCCTTGAAATGGTAACAGAGTAATTGAAGGTGACTGATTGAAACTAGTAATCAAGAATGAATAATAAACTAAGAGGACAAAGAGATTGAAGGAAGATATATAGAGGTTTAAAACCAATGGTTAAGGATAAAGACAAACAAGTAAATACCAGAGATAGGTGTTGTGGTAGAGGTAAAAACATATGTATGATTCATGTTTCCATTAATAACAGACAAGTTTATTATAGACCTCTACATCATTTGGTATTAGAACTAGTTAGTTTTATGGAGGAGGTATATTTTGTGTTTTGAAAATGTTAGTTACATTTGCACGAAGATTTTTTTGAGTACGTATTGAACGTGGTTTGGGAGGTTGCTTTGAGATGTTGTTATGAGATTGCTAATGCAAGTTAAAGGTCTAAGATGGAGAGGCAAAAATGTAAGTGTTATGTGATTGAAACATTTAAGACATAGAGGCTTATAAAGAGAGAGAGGATAACTAGTAATAGATCAAAAGGAGAAAGCTCAAGAAGAGTTGAAGATAGAAGAGGAGTCCCAAGTGAAGATAGACAAAGAGAGAGACTCTAAGAGAGTGAGATTCAAGTAAGAAGACCTAGGTGAGGTCAAGGAGACAAGTAAGCTTGTTAAGAAGGTAGTTCCAAGTGAGACATAGAGAGAGAGTGAATAGAGTGTGAAGAGTGAAGAGAGAAAGAGGAAGATGAAGGGATCGAATAACGAAGATTACCACAAGAAGATCGAAAAAGAAAAGGAAGTGAAGAAAAGAGAACTAGATAGAGAAAAGGAGATTGTTGAGATGAAGATGGTTTTGGTAAGGTTAGAGTAAGTATTGAAAGAGATAAGACCAAAATTCTTTGTACACCTCAAAAATAAAGTGAGATGGCCTCTCATGTAGATGAAAGACAAGAGAATAAGACACATAAAGAAGTTATTAGCAAGGCAACCTAAAAGAGGAAACAAAGGGGCAAGCAAGCCTCAAAAGATTATAACTAATGATTTATTGGTACATATATGAATACAGAGAAAGGATTGAATGAATATGAATCCCATATTGAGGGCTTAAGAGTAAAATATGTCAAAGAAGACAAGGAATGGATGAAAAGAGATAAGCATGAACAACATGCTAAGATTGAAAAACAACTAGATTAGATAGTTGAATATGGTGATACCGTGCTATGCTACCCTAAATAAGGTGAACAACTTGATGAAGAAGGAGTGAGTGGGTATGTAGCATCATATTACCTCATGGTAAGTATGAAAGAATAAGGTTTGAGTCAAGAAATATTTAAATAGAGTAAAGAATCACAAGGTACTAGTTGTAATATTATTTGTGATGAATATGTTGATAGGAAAGTTGATGAAAATGAGTTATATGAGAGTACATTTAAGTTAATGGATATGTTAATGGAAGGACCCAATTACATCATTGAATCCAAATAAGGGTCAACTAAAAATAAGTGCCAAGAAGAAGAAGGTGGAGTAAAAATTGATAAATAAGTGAGAGAAGATAGTGCAATAGTTGAAAGGTATTACAAGGTTTTGATTACAGGTAGCAAGGAGATAGTATAACTAATCAAGCATGATGAGATCATAGGGTGTTCAAAAATATTTGCTAATAAGGATGGTGTGTCGAGATAACTAATGACTACTCAAATAATGAGTGAACAATAGATAAAGAGTAAGAATACAATAGAGATTGATGGTATTGTAGATGAGAAGTTAGAACAATGAGAAACAATGTAATGGGTAGTAGATGCAGTCAAGGAGCAATCATAATTTTGAAGAAAAATATTGTAAAATTCAAAAGTAAAAGCAAGGATTTGTTTTGTTTGACTTGTTTGTTGCATGTGTATGTCTTTGGAGGAAGAATAACAAGCAACAGTTGCCCCTAATCAGTTTGGAGATACATGACAAAAAAGACATCATCAAGGGAGGAGCCATGATAACTTTAACCAAGAGTCAAGAAGGTATATATGATTCAAATAGGACTTGGGGTCTAGGAGAATATGGAGTTGAAAGAGAGATTCTATGAATAAAATAAATTCAAATACCAGTTATAACTTTCATGGAAAGTTTCTTTTTGCTCCTCGATAGTATGATGTAGGAACATCCTTCTAAGGATGAGTTGTCATATTTATTTGTTTAAATTTGGAGTGATCAAGTGACTTAGAGGTCATGTAGCTTGTTTAGGATATTTTAGGGGATTTAGGAGCCATAACTTACACTTGATAATCTTTTCAAGGTGTCAAAGTGTGTTTAGGTTAGCTAGAACTTGACATTGGCATTTTCTTACCAATTTCCTTAATTTGAATTTTCAAACTTTCTTGTCAAGTTTTAGAGTGTTTAATCATGTCTAAAGAAGTTTCAACATTGTAATTTATTTGATTAGTATAGATTATGGGTAAATTTTATTTCAATACATACATAGATCACATGATTAGTCATTGTAATGGTCATGATAGAGGTTAGGGTAGTTAGGAGTCTCCCAACATTCTTGAAGGTTGGAGTGGTTATGAACCATATAAAATTTGTAAATGTTTATGTTTTTAGCTAGCAATGGGGATGGATTATAAGTGTAAATGAGGTGAAACCCAAGAAAGTGAATGGATAGTTTTTCATTTTAAAGATAAACTTTGATTGTAAAGCATGTGTTCTCTAAGTATGCAGTGAAGTAGAATGTGCAAGATAGAGTGTGTGAAGGAAACAATCCTAAAGATATGGTTTTGAAATTTATTGGTACATTGGTAAGTTATATTTCAAATTTTATTGATGTATATTGTGCATTTTTAAAATTTTTTTGAATGTATGTTTCATGAGGAATTGTACTCAAGCCTGTAGTAAACTATATGCATGCACAGTCAAACTAAAATGTGTAACTAGTATCTAAACATAGGGGTTAAAAGTAGAATATATTGAATATTGAAGGATTATGATGCAAAGGAATCTTAGGAATGCTCAAATATGGTCTAGGAAGTGTCTTAAGAGTCATGTTGTGAGTGCAATTTGAATTTGAGTTCAAAACTAGTTTTCTCACCTTTTATCTAATTTGAATTTTCAAATTAGTAATAAGGGATTAAGAGTGTGTTTAGGTGGTCTAAGTAGGTGTTAATATTAGTTTAAAATGTTTTAATAGACCTATAAGGTATATTTATAGGTCCTTTAAGATGGTTTTGAAGCATATGTCAAGTTAGAAGTATGAGGTGGTAGCGAGAGTGTCCACCACCCTACATGGGTCTAGAGGTTATTAGAGGTTTTTGAATCAAGAAACCATTACAGATATTGTTTTAAGAGTTTTTGATCACATATAAATGATATTTAATTTTTTTGGTTTGAATTAGGAGTAGAAGATGAGGAGAAATAGAGCAGACAAGATTGACAAAGAATGAAGGTCTGCCAAGATGTATGTAGGACTGTGTAAGTCTATATTTGTGTAATGGACTAAAGCTTCCAATGAATACAAAATAGGAGTTGTTATGATATATATGATGAATATGTTCAGTGATTATAATAAATATAAGGTAAATGACTCTGTGTTTATGAACATTTCCATGAAGAAATATGATCAATTACCTTGATGATAAATGTCTCCTTTGTTTGTAAGACAACAATCTGTTTTGAGTGTCTTGACTAGGTGGTGGAATATAATTTTTAGTAAATGTGAGAAATGGAATTTTATTATGGTTATAACACTCTTTAAGGAATTTTTAATGTGTTTTGAGTTTACAAATTACAAGGACTAATAACCCATTCATCTGTTGATCAAGTTTATATACAGGCAGACCCTTGTTTAGGCAAGTTGTTTTTTATGTGCAGATTGTGCATTATTGTCAAGGAAGAAAAGATTGTGTATTTAATTATAATGAAAGAAGTGATGTGAAAATTTATTCTAAAATTTCAATAAAGAGTGTGGATTATATGGTGCTTGGACAGATACAATAATCAACCCATGTTTGTTGTAGTTGCATATTGCCAAGTAAACTGTGCATTGATTTATTAAAAGTAATTGATCGATGAATCAAGTTGTACATCCTCCAAAATGTTTTGTTATATATTTGTGAGTCTAATGAACATTGATATAACCTTGTGTTTTTTTATAACATGGTAAGTGTTTCCAAACCTTAATACAGGCCTGTAAGTTGCACATTTTCCTACACAGTTGAGATATTTGGAGTTAGAAACCCATGACAGTGGAGAGGAAAGTGGAAACCATTGATTGATATAGGTGTTAAAGATCAAGACAAACATAAAAAACCAAGTTTGTATCTTTGAAACCCTTTCTAACATTCACAATTGATTTTTGTTGGCTCTCAGGTTGTGACAGAGGATAAAAAGTCCTAATCTAGGGTTTCCTCAATATCCTTAGTTGTAACTATCAAAAGGTGATGAAACTTTGTAATTTGAGCAAACTCAAGGTCCCACAAGAGAATAATTTGTCTACACATATATATAGACTATATGTATGGAATTTAACCACTAGGACAAGTAAAAGGGTTAAATAGGACTAAATGAGTGAGGATTGTAAAGGTAAGACAAATTTGTCCAAAGAAGTAGGTTAAGAAAGGGTTGATTAAGTTGAAGGAGGAAAAATGGTATCCAAAAAGGTCAATAGTTTTCCTTGGTTGACTATACATTACTCAGATTAAGGAGCTTTGTGCATTTGGATGGCTTACTTTCGCTTGCTTGCAAACTTGTCATTCCTTCTTGACCCACATTAGGCCTATCTTGTCTAAATGGACCAAAACACATACTCCTGCTTTATCAAAGTTAAAAAAACATGGAAAAAATTCTAACACATTATTTCAAACCATCTCAATCGACCTTTATCATTCATCATCTTACATTTCACTCAATAATCAACTTCTTGTCTTCTAAGCCTACTAGTCCTATTTAGGGGTAAATCTACTGTTATGTTCCGTAAAACATCTCATCAAGGAAAATTAAATAGATTTTTTAGTAACCTTTTCCATGTAATTATTTCACACAAAAACTTGGGTTAGGTTCCTTTGCAAAGTCTTGTACCTATAGTTTTACCTGACATCATTTGGTATTAGAGCCATCTAGATGCTCTAGGAATAGGTTTATATAAGTATGAATTTGGAATTTAGCGCATGTTGCATGTGGATAAAGAATTTATAGCTTTGCAAGGAGCCTTGTTGAAGGCAAATTAAGAAGGTAATATCTATTTTATGGTTGATTTATTAGTTTAAGTGCATTGATGATGGTGTGTGACAGGTGAATGAAATAAAATAGTAAGTAGTGTGGTGGAAATCCTGAATTAAGAGAGCTCTTAACAAGCTTAAGTGAGAGAGAAGCTCGTAAATAGAGCTTGGGAAAGAGGAAACAGTCCTAGTGTGAAGGACAAAAGAGGTGGAAAAGCCCTAGTGAGGTCTGAAATAGAGAGTGAGAGGGTTCCAAGTGTGAACCTAAATGAGGTGGTCCAAGTGAGACCAAAATAAGAAGAAGAGTATGTACCCAAGTGAGGTACTCAAGATGAAGATGAAAGGAGAGGTATAAAGAAAAATAAGAGACAAGGTTAAATATGAAAGCCATAGTGAGAGAATTATGGATAAAGAGATAAAGGAAATTAAAGATGCATTGGAAAGGATGGAAAGAGAGTTATTATAGATGTGGAATGTATATAATTTGTAGTGTGGAATCAAGATCAAGAAAAGATTCAAATCTAGCTTTAGAGAAAGAATGTAAGAGAAAGCAAACCAACAAGTGATGGAACATTTGGAGAGATAGTTGAAGAAGATGGAAACACAACTTACCATGGAAGAACAGAGGGAGGCAATCGGGCCTAAAAATTTTCAAACTAACATTGATTTATCATGGTTGAATGTAGCTCAAGATATGGAAAGTGAAGAGCATGAATAGGATGAAGACATTGATTAGACAACAGTCCATAAAGAAGAAGAAGTTAATGAATGGAAAAGTGCAGGTACAACTAAATATGAGGTGATTTGCTACCCTGAAGATGGTGAAGTATTTGATAAACAGGAATGGAGATGCGAGAAACAAATAACAGGTAATGAAAACAATGTAATTTTTTATGAATATTTTGAAAATGAAGATGATATCTTGTATAAAGACACGATAGGATTGTTTGAGGAATTCATTGGATCATTAAAGAAGTAAGAATCACATGAAGTGCTTGAAGAAAGAGATGAACATGTAAAGGAAGGTGAGACTGAAATAATAGTCCACAAAAAGAAGATACAAGGTGATAAGTTGGTTGATTGGACAGTCAAAGAAGGAGCAGTTGTAATGGAGGACAACAAGATAGAGGATGTTGATAACCAGAATCTGAATAAGTATGAAGCTTTGGAATGGTCACCAAAGAAGGAAAAGAGTATGATATAAATCAGGTATGTTGATGAAGAGGCAAAAACAACATTGTTAGAGGAAGCAATAGAAAGAGAATGGCAATTCATTATAAATGCCATGAAGATTGAAGAGGATCATGAAAGAAAGCAAAACAAGAAGAGTGACTACAAGTACAAGCAACATTATAATAAACAACAGGACTAAGAGGAAAGGATCACGTGGATGAGGAAGCAGAGGTATAGGTGTGGCAACAAAGAACACACACATTTATATGAAAATAGGAATGAAAAAGAATATGGGTGTCAATTTATTTTCTACACTTGGGAGTATGGTGTAGGGGCATCTTAAGAATGCTCAAAGATGGTCTAGGAAGTGTCTTAAGAGTCATGTTGTGAGTGCAATTTGAATTTGAGTTCAAAACTAGTTTTCCTGCCTTTTGTCTAATTTGAATGTTTAAATTAGTAATGAGGAATTAAGAGTGTGTTTAGGTGGTCTAAGTAGGTGTTAATATTATGTCATGTTTAAAATTTTGTAATAAAAATATAAGGTCTCTTGAGAGGTCCTTTAAGATGGTTTTGAATCATATGTCAAGTTAGAAGTATGAGGTGGTAGCTAGAGTGTCCACCACCCTACATGGGTTTAGAGGTTGTTAGAGGTTTCTTGAATCAAGAAAGTATTATAGATATTGTTTTAATATTTTTTGATCACATATAAAGGATATATAATGTTTTTGGTTTGAAGTAGGAGTAAAAGATGAGGAGAAATAGGGCATACAAGATTGACAAAGAATGAAGGTCTACCAAGATGTATGTAAGATTGTGTAAGTCTCTATTTGTGTAATGAACTAAAGCTTCCAATGAGTAAAAAATAGGTGTTATTATGATATATCTGATGAATATGTTCATTGATTAACATAAATTTAATGGAAATGACTCTATGTTTATGAACATTGTCATGAAGGAACAAGATCAATTACCTTGATGACAAAGGTCTCCTCTATTTGTAAGAAAGCAATCTGTTTTGAGTGTCTTGACTAGGTGGTAGACTATAATTTTCAATGAATATGATCAATGGAATTTGATAATGGTTCTAACACTCTTGAAGGAATTTTGAATGTGTTTTGAGTTTAAAAATTGCAATAACTAATAACCTATTCATCTGTTGATCAAGTTTATATACAAGTAGACCCCTATTTGGGCAAGTTGTCCTTTATGTATAGACTGTGCATTATTTTCAAGGAAGAAATATTGTGGATGCTATGGTGCTTAGACAAATACAATAATAAACCCCTATTTATTATAGTTGCATATTGACCAGGTAAATTGTACATTGATTTCTTGAAAATAACTGATTAAAGAATCAAGTTGTAAACACTCCAAAACATTTTGGTAAGTCTTTGTTAGTCTAATAAACATTGATAGAACTTTGTGTTTGGTCAAAAAATTGGTAGGTGTTTCCAAACCTTGATATAGGCCTGTAAGTTGCACATTTTCCTGCACAATTGAGATATTTGGAGTTAGAAACCCATGATAGTGGAGAGGAAAGTGGAAACCATCGATTCATATAGGTGATTAGGATGAAGACAAACCTATCAAACCAAGTTTTTATCTTTCAAACCCTTTATAATGTTCACAATTTATTTGCATTGGCTCTTGGGCTGTGGTAGAGGACAAAAAACCATAATCTAGGGTTTCTTCAATATCCTTAGTTGTAACTGTCAAAAGGTGATGAAACTTTGTAGTCTAAGAAAACTCAAGGTACCCTAAGAGAATAATTTGTTTTTAGACCTGTATAGATTTTATAGTATAGACTTTGACCTCTAGAACAAGTAAAAGGGCTAAATAGGCATACATGAGTGAGGATAGTGAAGGTAAGACAAATTTGTCCAAAGAAGTAGGTTAAGAAAGGATTGATTAATTTGGAGGAAAAAAGGTATCGAAAAAGGTTAATAGTTTACCTTGGTTGATCATACATTAGTTAGACTAAGGAGCTTTGTGTATTTGGAGGGCTAATTGGAGTGTCAAGTAAACCTACAGGTACAAGACTTTGCAAAGGAACCTAACACAAGTTTTTGTGTGAAGCAATGGAATGGAAAAGGGTACTCAAAAAAATATTTATTTTTCCTTGATGATATGATGTATGGAACAAAATAGTAGATTTACCCCTAAATAGGGCTAGTAGGCTTAAAAGATAAGAAGTTGATTATTGAGTGAAATGCAAGATGATGAATGATAAAGGTGGATTGATATGGTTTGAAATAATGTGTTAGATTGTTTGTGTTATGGAACTTTTGTATATTATGAGTTTTTGTTTTGGTCCATTTAGACAAGATAGGACTAATGTGGGTCAAGAAGCAATGGCAAGTTTGCAAGTAAGTGAAAGTAGAAGTGCAGGCTGAACTACATGAGCTTTGCATTAGAGTATAAAGGTTGCACATGAATTAAAAAATAAACACAAATGTTTAAAACCTTTAATTAATATTTAAACCACAAGAAATCATCACTCGAGTTAATACAATTGATATGAACTCTATAGATGACTAAGTTACAAAACTCAAACTCTTGCCTAAATAGTTAACCGAAGCATCAAGAAGAAAACTAATTATTATAAAAGGTATGAGAGGTCAGTATAGACCTAATTCAATTGTCATAGTTGTTTGAAATTCATTTGGAAACTTAAAACAAGAAGATATTTACTCTCGACTTGACACAACCAATGTAAATGCTATTTTAGGGTTTCAAGACAAAATTTTATTTTTTGGGAGTTACCACTGAGGAAAAATTACAAAATTTGGCCATTATTTGAGGAATAATATGGACTAATACATTTTGAGAGTTTTATACTTGTAAAACATTTGTATGTATGGATATAAAGGATTATGTTTAAACAGGGGTATGGGAGACCTACTTAGGTCTATACAAGGTTTGGAAAAGGTATCTAATAGTTGAGTTGAGCCAATAACTTTGTGGAAAGAAGGTAAGAGATAAAGGGTGGTCAAATATGTCATTATGTTCCCAATAAAAATCCCTACGTGTTCATATAATAGAAATTAGACAAAAAAAAGGCCACTAAAAAGCCTATCAAAGCAAAGAAGTAGGGTATGTTGCAAAGTGTTGTAGTGGGAAGTCTTGTGGATGGGAAATAAGTTTCAAAGAGGACTTAATCAAGTGGAGAGATGATTAAAGAACCCTAATAAAATTAAGATACCTTGAATCATGTACTGAGTCATTTAACTTATGAGTCAATGTAAGAAGAGCCTAGTAGAGAGTTAAAGCATTGAGACTCCGTGAAACTGTAACAGGTGATAGAGTAATTGAAGGTGACTGAGTGAAACCAATAATAAATAATGAATAGTACACTAAGAGGACAAATTTATTGAAGGAAGAGATATATAGGTTTGAAACCAAAGGTTAATGACAAAGACAAACAAGTAAAGACTAGAGTTAGGTATTGTGGTAGAGGTAAAAGTATATGTATGATTCATGTTTCCATTCATAATAAACAAGTTTGATATAGACCTCTGTATCACATACGAAGCCTCATTTCCAAACCATAAAAGTTGTTCATTTTTCTTCAAAAAAAAATAATTTGGACATGAAATCAATGAGTGGGACTGTTTACTTTATGAGGATAATTGGTATCATGATTTAGTCTATTTTCAAAATCAGGTCTATCCTAATAACTTGGATATGAAACAAATAAGGTCACTTAGACTTCAAGCTATAAATTTTGATTTATTAGAAAAAATAATTATTCTATAAAAAGAGGGATATATTTCTTTTATGATTTCTAACTTATAATCAAACTCAAAAGGTGCTTAGAGGATGTCATGAAGGTACTTGTGGTAGTAATATGCAATAAAAATCATTGTTTATAAGATTTTGTGTATAGGTTATTATTAGCCTACGTTGTTTCAATATACTTATAAGCTAGTTCATGCATGCATGCCTTGCTAATTATTCATTAGCAGAAAGAGATTATTGTCCATGCCTTTAAATCCAGTTATTTCAAAAAAAATCTTCACTAAATGAGGAATTGATTTTATCTCTAATATTCATCCTCCTTTAGTTGGTCATAGGTACATTTTAACTGTTATGGACTATTTTACAAAATGATTGGAACACAAATCTTTAAAAAAACTTGGTTACATCTGGAGTGATTTCTTTTTTTTTTTAAATTAGATCTTTTATAGATTCAGAGTACCATATAAAATTATTTCTAATAACGGTCCTCAATTTATTTTAGATGATTACTTAGAATTTTTAGGGCATCAATCTATTAACTCTAGTCATTCTTCAAAATACTATCCTCAAGGGAATAAACAAATTGAGTCCACTAATAAAAAAATTATTTCAATTATGAAAAAATAGTTTGTGAGAATAAACAAGATTAACATTTAAATTTTTTTGAAGCATTATGAGCTGATCGTACGATAATAAAGGCTATTACAGGTTATTCACTATTTATGTTATTTTATGGCTTTGAAGTAACTTTGCCCAATAAAACTTCAAATTTATTCTACAAAAATTACTCTTAAATATTCCTCAAAATATAGTAATATGATAGAACAAAGAATTAACAATATCTTAGCTTTACATGAAACTAAGGCAGTGTTGCAAAAATTAGAGAAAGTTAAAGAGAAGTTAAATAAATTATTTGTTAAAAAGGTATCTAAAAAGACTTTTAAAGTTGGTGATCTTGTTTTGTATTAAGATAAGATACATGAGGACCTAAGTAAATATCACAAGTTTGATTCTCTTTGGTTTAGTCCTTATAGAATTGATACTATTCTTGAGAAGAATATCTTGTATTTACATGATTTTGATTATAATTCACTGCGTCATTCGATTAATGGTCATCATTTAAAACCTTTTCATAATTGATTCTCTTTCTTTTTGTTGTGTTCTCTTTGGTTTGTTTTTCTTTCTTCTTATGTTGTTTCTTTTGGTTTGTTGTTTTAAATTTTATTTTCTTCTTTGACTGAGATCGACACTTATTCAAAAAGTGGAGTACTCATCAGTCTTAGGGTAAAGTATTGCGAGAACTATCATATCACTCTAATTTTTTCAATTATTGAGATATTATTGTATAATCCTTTATAGATATCACTATAATTTTTTCAATTATTGAGATATTATTGTATAATCCTTTATAGATAATTCTATATGATTAAACAAGAACTGAATATTAATGTGTTGGAAGCATTACTTAATTTTCAAAATTTGTATCCTAGGTTGTGTATAATTTATTTATCTAGCTCAAAAAAATTATTTAATCTATTTCCTTTTTTCATGTCACGCTAGCTGAACAGTTCATTCCCAATTATTTTTCTCATTTTAAGGGGTTCATGCATAGTTACTTGAGAAACAATTGAACCTAGATCACACTATCAAGTTTGATTTTAGTTTTAAATTATTGTTGTAACTAAATACAAATAGAACTAGCTAGCAAGGTGGTTGTGTTATACCTAGTTTTGATACCCCCTACTATTTTTGAATGTCTTGACATGTTTAGTTCTACCATATTAATGACTAGAGTCATGAAGTTTAAAACTCATTTGTATTTGTTTGAATATTCATCATTTTTATGCATGTACAATCATTAATGAATGTTATATTGAATATTTATTACTCTTGGTATTGATTAAATGAGTTTGATAGCATAAGTACATAGGTCCTTAGTATATGTATAATCTACTTTACTATTGTTATATAATTGTTATTTGTTTTAAGATTTGATCCTATTGTGAATAGTGACAATTATGAAATGTTGGCATTCTTTTTTAGTTACAAACAATATAGTTCTAATATATATTGATTCGACATATGTAATAAGTGATAAGGTAAATGTTTAATTTTGTTAATCTTTTGCACTCGACATATTTTTAGAACGTTGAGATTGTCACATGATAGTATCTAGAAGTAGTTAAGGAAAAATTAATTCATGCATACATGATTCATTGATGTATTTATAATGAGATTTTGATTATGGTATAGTTTGTCTTCAAAGCCTTAACACGCATTGCTAGGCATATGGTTCACATTTATTCAAAGTTTTTTGCCAAATAATATAAGGACCTAAGGTTGAGTTCTAAGTTTTCATATTCTTTTCTTTAAAAGCCTAAGTTCTAGCCTTAAACATGATTTAAATCACGTATCCATGCAAATGATATATTTGTTGATGGTCCCTTTAGACGACACAAGTAAGGGTGGTATTGATTTTGAACCATAGTTAGTTGTTTTGAGTTTGAAACAACTAAGCATTTATGAATAAGTTGTAAATAGATTCATCGTGGCAATATGGAGTAGGAAAACAAATGAGTTCAAGGCTTGATGTTTGATTGTGTTGGATATGAAGCACTTGAAAATTAATAAACTTTGCCACTAAGTACTAGTCTCGAATTTTGATTTTGGTGTTCAGGTTAGTTATGAAGATAACAATTTGCTAAAATAGATAGTTAGGTTGCTAACATTGGCCAAATACTTTGATTTGTCGATAAAGTTGAGAATAAATGGAATATAAACACATCATTGTAAGTGATTAATTTCAGTTATTTGCATATAAAAATGATGTTTTTCTATTGTGTTCATTATCATCTGCAAGATTTGTATGTGGAAGTGGAGTTATACCTATTAGTAAACTACTTAAGGAAGGTAGAAAATAGTACAAAGAGGTTTCAAATTAGTTTTTAGTGGAAGTTTTGGTTATAAGGTATGACTTGGTTTCTTATTTGAGTTGTAGACAATTTTGTATAGTGGTTTCTATTTTTAAAACTTAAAAATATATTTGATGGTTCATTTTTGGTTTGAAATATATTTTGACATGCATTAGGTTTGTTATTTTGTGGACATTCTTTGTTTCTGTCGATATGAACATTTCTAGCATTTGAAATAGTTGCATACATGATATTATTCAGTGTTCATTTTTTTCAGAGATATTTTTGTATGGTTTTGATGAGGAAAGAAGATAGTGTCTTGATATGATTTTGTGTAGTTGCTTGCGAGATATCTCTTTGAAGATTTGCAGTATTATCTAGAAACATGTTTTATTTAGAAAAGAAAGAAAAATAGATGGTTCTCAATAGTACAATTTGTAACTTGAAATTCTTTCTACATGTATGTTATTTTTATACTATTTCAGTATTTTATATATGGTGAGTTATCATAAATGGAAATAGTTGTGTTGTATCTAGTGATTTATGGTCATTTTGAATCAACGACTTTTCAAACATAATTATCATTGTTGCATCTCTTATATATCTGGTCTTTCAATTGCATGCATTATATTTGGGTGCATTATCCCACCTTCGAGCTTGTTTGTTTGTTGTTGAAGCTTTTTATTCATAAGAATGAGTTTTGTTAGTTTTCTGAAGCAAATGAGTTTTGTTAAGTTATGTAGTTTTTCAAAGAAATGAGAATTAAGTTTTTTATATTCTATGTTTGATTCTTTTTAGAGAATAAAATTTGATTACTAATATAAATGGAAGTGAAGAGTTTATTTTGCATTCATAATCAATTTTTCTTCAAAGCGGTTGATTTTTTGAGTGATTTCAGTTGAGTATTGTGAATGTTTTGATTCTATATAAATAATACATCTGTTATTTTTTAGGCTCAGTCGAGATATGTGCAATGATTATATTTAATTCAAAATATTGATGGTTATTTCATGAAGGAAATTTTTAAGCGTTATATATATATATATATTTTTTTGTGATAAGAAAATACATCAATATACATTGGTTGCCTTAACCTCAATTTTTGATTGAGTGCATATGAATAGATTTTGAGGTTTGTTCTATATTTTCTCAGTGTTGAATATGCTTACAAAATTTATTTGCAACATGTCTTAGTTATTTTCAAGAAATAATGAATATCAAGGTTTTTAGTTCAACGAAAACATTTAATTTCAAATGAATGTGTAAATGAGTTGTTTTGAAATAGTTAAGTTGGTTGAGTTATGATGTGTTGTGAACATTTGATATAATTGTCTTTCTTTCTCTTATTGGTTCAGTTGAGATCTTTTCTTATATTTTGATCATTATTTAAATATATTTTTTTGATTTCAAAATAAAATTTGAAGTTAGTTGGTGTATTTATTATATAAGAAGAAAATCAATCATAATTATTGTTATAAAGAATTCTGTCATATCACAGTGTGTGATATTTTCTGAATCATTGGTCTGTTGGTCAATATATAGACATATAATATGATTATTATGGATAAAAATGTAAAATATCAGGTAGTTATTTTGTTGATATATAGACATGTTGGTAAATTGCATGGATTATAAGAATGTTTTGACTTACACATGAATGGTTAAACATATAACAATTTTCACATTGTGAAACACATTGGTATACAAGAGCATGCATATATAGATGGTAGATTTCCTCATTAGTGTGACTTAAATTTAGTGAAAGATGCATTATTTTTCATTTGATGGTCATTAATATTTGAGTCGTGGAAAGTTATGATTTTTTGTTGCAAAATGATAGTTGATCATATCAAGTTTTGGGTGTATTCTATTGAATGCTTATTTTAGTATATTTTTTTAGTATGTTAGGGTGGACCCCAAACTCACATGATTCATGCAGAAATGTTTGGGACAAAGGTGATAATAGACATAGTGAGAGTACTCCTTCTTAGAGTAATTCTCGAGGATAGTTCTTTCATGGTCATAGGGTTGCTAACATTTTTTCTCAGTGATTTAATCGTAGAACTTGAGTATCTATTCATTTTGATACTACTGATCTTATTTTATAGAATGTACTTGATTCTTTGTCTAGTAGATCTTTAAATTTCTATGGTAATAGAGGATTGAGAAGAGAAACATTAAAGACATAATCCTTACAAATGAGGCACTCCAAGTGAGTCTTCTCAACATATGCATACTATTATCCAGTCTGATCCACATAATACTTCATTACATGTTCAACCTAAAAATGTACTTGATGTGTTACATCTTGATTTCCTCACTAAATTTGATTTGCTTATTAAACATATATTATGGGGTTAATGTTGTTTAAGTATTGTTATAGCAAACTATTTTTATTTATGTTGATGTATGGATATACATATAGTTATCATTTTTATGTGATTCATTACTTGATTGGTTAGATGTACAAGAGTTTTATATGCAAGGAGATTATGTTTATTCAGTATTATTGTGCTTTAACGACAGTTGTATTGATTATCATGATTACCATTTGCATTTGTGAGGTGGATGTAGGAGAAAGTCCACTCTCCAAATGGATATGGAGGGAGAGTATCATAATGGAGGGTGCTGCAGATGAATGAGTTAGAGGTGTAGAGATTTGATAATGAACCCAACACACACCATGTAGTACAATAATAGATGATTGCTCTAATTTCATTACATTTGATTAATTCATGCTTGGATGTGTTGGTATGGTTTAGATCAATGTTTAGATGTTATTCAATCTTAATTTCAGTTATGATTGTTTGCTATGATTATAATGTGTTTGCTATTGTGGAATGTTCAGTTGATATATGTTTTTTTGATAACTTTACATTTGGTTGACTGAATAACCCTTAGACACATGTACATGCAAGAATTCAATTAAAAAAAATCATTAGAACATATATATACATGACAAATAAATAAATTGCATTTTGATCATATAACAAAAAGATTGTTACAATATGTATCTAATCTATACCTAAGGGGTACCTAGGATGACTTAGTTCCTAAATACCTAATGGTTAACTAAGAATGGAACTTAGATTATTTAATATTTATCTCAGTGTTTAAATGTTTAATGGATAGGCATTCAAGTTTTATAAAAACATAATAATTATGTTTATTGACATATTATGATGTCAACCCTAATTTGAGAAGTTATCATTTAATTTAGTCTTTGTTGCTCGAACCATGTAACTGGTGGCTAGGGTTCAACTGCGAGTTGGAAGGAAATAATGAGGAGATTGTTAGTTCGATGGTTGAGCTGTGAGATGTAGGAAACATGTCAGGAATTATTAGTTTGATGTCAAGTCATTCTTGGAGTGGTAGAGAATGAGTTGCCATGAAATTAGGGTTTTTTGAAATGCATGTAGTTGACTGTGAAAATAATAAAGGAACATGGGAGTTTTGGAAAATGCATAAGTGACTGTGGTTGATAGAGAAGAGAAAATAAAGAAACTGGTAGAAAAAAAGAAAAAAACTACTTTGGGGCAATATAGAGGTAAGGTTTTATTCTTTGTACACTCTAAAAATTTGTTTTCATGTTATACAGTTAAACGATAAAATTATTTTGGGGTTTTTTTGAATGGTTGTTTAAAATTAAAAAACCCTTGAGAGGGTCAGGGATTCAACCATGTGGGAGAAGGAATTCCCCCACAGAATCAAATCCATGACTCGATTTAGTATAACATGAATACAAATGGTTAGGGTAACTTTGAAAACAAAATAATTATGGGTTTAGTCACATGCCTAGGGTATGGCTTTATTTAGTTTATATGAATGGTTTAGTGTTATTTTGTGTGGTTATTTACATGGTTGTGTGTGTTATTTCATTTATGCCTAAACGACTGGGTATTAATAAAATAGCTTAAACACATCATTTTTAATTCGAGTTTGAATCTGAGTTTCTTATAATCATTACTTGAATCTGTATTTCTTTGATTCATTGGAATATATATAAATGATTGTGTATTATTTAATGGTTGTGTTTGTAAAATAGCTTAAAGTCATTGTTTTAGTTTTGGGTTAATAAATATGAACTAAGTTTTGTTTAGATGCCATTGGGCTGGGTAATCATCTTATTTTGATTTAGATTGGGTTGTGTGATATTACTTTGTTCAACTATGGATGAAAGTTTGTTTAGAAATGAAAAATGATTGTTATTCGATTTAACCTAGCTAGTCAATTGTGTAAAATGGTTAGGAGTCGACTATGAATAAATAAGAGTTGAATGTGCATATATGATTATGTGTCGACTTTGTGTATAATTTATTGAATGTCGATTATGTATAAATTATTCAATGTTGACTATGTATATAAAATGATGTTGGGACTGTGTTTAATTAGTTATTTATCGACTACAAATTGTATTAATTATTTACCATATCAATATGTTTATGATTTTTTGGTGAGGTTATATAACATATATGACTGGGCAAAAATGATTGTATGGTGACTTAACTTAGTTATGTATCAACTGTGTATACAATTTTTAGCTATTTATACACATGTTTTTATGAGTCAATAGTGTATATCAGATTAGTGTTGACTCTTTATAAACTACTATGAACATTTGTGTGTAAATAATCTTCTTATTGGACCAGAATTACTTTGGTTTGTTGTTTATCCTATCACAGAGTTATGATTACTTTGTATTAGTTATATATACAAGTATTAAATTCATGGGTTTAGTAAACTTAGTAAGAATGGGTCAATATTTATACTATTGGGCAAGTGCACCAAATTTGGGGACAAAAAAGGGCCTACCCATGGGCATGACTTTTTTGAAATTTCATAAATTTGAATTTCTGTAGATAATTTGACATGGCTACACTCAAAATTTGAAGATGGTATAAAAATATGAATTGTAACATTTTGAATCTAGTTTCCAAAAAGCTTTTTTTTTTTTTGAAAAATAGTTAAGTATAAGTAGGTCAAACATCTAAAATTTGAAGAGGACCTCTTATTTTTTTAAGAAAACATAGTAGATAGATGTCCGTGCGGCCCACCATTTTTTGAGCATCATTAAATATTATTTGAAACCCTTTGGTTAATATTTAGATAAGATCTTCTATGTGTTATGAACTTTTTTTAATGTTTTTTTAATGGATATATATTTTTTTATTAATTTTTTAATTAAGTAGATCATGAAAACTAATAGAAAAATTAATAGTCGGCCATGCGGCCCACCCTAACTACCTAAAAAAAAGTGATTTTTTTTTTTTTGAATGTGTGTAGAATTAGGCCTAGTTTGTTACCATATGATTTGTTTTGTAATTGGATCAATAAAAAACAAATTAGATAAACATGAATAGGCATGTATAGGTGCGACATGTAGTGGTCTAAAAAAGCGTAGTTAGAAATAAATATAGTTTAAACCTTTAAAATAGCCCAAAAATTATAAAAATCATATATTTAGAAAGAAGACAACGTGCTCATCATGACAATAATAATTTTTTAAATATTAATGTTGGAATCCATAGCGTATTTGGTGATTGAAGTTGATTTTTTTTTGTTTTTCTTAGAACTCTCAATCTCAGCTATAGATGCACAATCACAAGCCTTTAACTCATAAATCCAAGCCATTTCTGATCCTAAAGGCTTAGTTTTCAATTCAAATTCAAATAATGCATACACATTATATAATATATTATACAACACATACATGTTATATAATGCATGCATGTTGCTTTGTTATAAGACCAAAACTATCTCAACAAGCATTTGGGAATTGCATGTGAAGCCGAATTTGACCATAAGCTTATATTTGATTTAAATTTATTTTGGTAAATATAAGAAATTGGGGTCATTCAACATCTGATAGAGTTGGTCTCACAATTGCATGACTTATGATGTGGAAAATAGTTTTTCAAAATCCAATCAAGTCAGTACTTAAGCATGTTCAGGGTTTAAGTATTAAACCTAGGGATTTCAAGACATAACTTTTGCAATTGATATCTATTTTTGGTAAACATATAATTATTTCTTAGGGTTTTTTGCCTTCTAGATTGATTCCTAGCATTTCTAGGAGTCTTAGGTTTGTCAAAATTGAAGTTTTCAAACTACTCACTTTGAAATTGATGCAAAGTGGTGTTATTGGGGTAGCATATGTCACATTGATGGCCTGCACACATCAAATAACCACTTTACATGTTAATTTCACTTGATCATTATCTCTCCCTCATCTTTGATCACTTTCTACTCGCCCTTCATTACCCTTAATCACTCTCTCATCAACCCTCATTGTCCTTAATCACTCCCTCATTGACCCTCACTATCCCTAGTCATCTCTAATCACTCCCTTATCATCCATAATCACTCCTCCATTGACCCTCACTATCCTTCATCATCCCTAATCACTCCCTCCCCATCCTTCATCATCCCTAATCACTTTTTCCTCATCCTTTATCATACCCAATAATTTCCTCATCCCTATTCACTCCCTCCTCATCCCTAATCACTCCTTCATTGACCTTAGTTGTCTCTCATCATCTCTAATCACTCAAGCTTATCATCCCTAATCACTCCTTCATTGATTATCACCATCTCTCATCATCCCTAATCACTCACTTCTCATCCCTCATAATACCCAAGCAATATTTCTTCATCCCTCATCATCACTAATCACTCTCTCATTGACCCTCACCATCCCTAATTGATCCCTCGCCGTCTGGCATAAGTATATACTCTAAATATATCTTTGATTCCTATCATATATTATTTAATCCATTATAATATAAATTAACTCTTTTTTAGGACTTGTGTTGTCAATGCCCATTTGTGATAATCAATTTTATTACTAAATGAATTGAATGATCTTCAAAATTTACAGTCAAGTAACATAAGTATAAACATAAAATAGAGTCTAACTTTTAGTTCATCGAATTATCTTTGTTATGCAGTTGACTAAATGAAACTTTATTTGGCTCCACCTTTGGTAGTTTGGTTCAAAAGATAAAAATTAAACACAAATCTCTTGTATAATTTTCTAATTCTAAGAAGATTTGAATCAGATGCAAAGTTATTTAGTGTTACCCATTCCTGTATAACTTGAATTTTGGTTAGGTTCACACATGAAATCCTTGTGTGTGTAATATGTCCCAAATATTTTATCTTTTGCATTGAAAATGAACATTTATTCATGTTATCACAAAAATATATTTCTGTAAAATGTGAAACACTAGTTCAACATGGTGTAGATGTTCATCCCATGTTTTCTAAAGATTAAGATGCCATCAAGTTAGATTTTTAAAAATGACATAAGTAAAGGGCCTAAGGATGTCACTCAACATCTTTAAATGAATGAATTCATTATATGATTTAACCTAAAAGGCATAACCAACTAGTCAATCAATCCTTCCTTTGTTTTTAAGACTATATTCTAAATGTCTAGAGGTTTAACATGAATATGATGATACCCAAACTTAAGATCAATTTTGGAAAATACTTCTACACCATGGATATGGTAGAAAAATGCCTTAATATTTAAATGAGGATAATAGTTATTCACATTAATCTTGTTATGAATTTTTTAATCGATTCACAACTTTAGTACAAACACAATTGGGTTTTTGCAAGGCAATGATTTGGGCATGATGTGTCCATTATCCATGATTTCATGGATCTACCACTTGATCTATTAATTCTATAAGAATTATATGTTGTGTAAAGATGTTTGAGGTAGAGGTAGTTAAGGGATCAAATCAATAGTATTGTTTAGTGTATAGTATGCAGGAACTTATTTAGGTGACTGAAAGATATCCTTGTATTCATCTAGTTTATGGTTCAATTATTTCGTCTTTGTTATTGTTGGATAAATCACACTATGATATGGTAACATAAGGATGTCATTAAACATTTAATTCTTACCATTAAGAGAATACTTCTTACTAGAACTGACAATATTCTTGCACTCCCTGGCACTAATGACTGAAAGCTTATGAACTAACTACGATATATGGTATTTCAGATCATGACAATCTATCACAAAATTTAAAGGATTTAATTCATAGACTACATGCCAATGGCAAATACATGGTTGCCACATGTAAAACATCACACACCTATAATGGTGAGATGTCACAAAGGATTGCATCTTTTAAAAGTTTGATTTTGTACACCAAGTGACATTACTAGGTGATCCATTTCTCAAGGCCTACACGAGACCATACACTAGTGTATGGTTATGGATGATGTATGAATTTCAAGTTCAATTTTTGAAAATATGATTTATGAGAAATTAAATTCTTCTGACTTCTATTAAAAATGATGAAGTGTATTGTCTCACCATTGATCTACATTTGTTAATGAAACAATATTTTTCATTCATATAATTTCTTGTTGGGGGTGTTGTCCCCAAAAATTGTTGGGAGGATAAACCGGAAGCACACAATTTGATTACCAAACCAAGCAACTTAATATGCGGAAATTAACCAGATTCACCAAGTAACTAGAATTCAGAATAACACATGATATGAGAGACAATACACAAATTGTATTAACACTTTATACAGAAAAGAATACAATAAAGAAGATGCCACTTCTTCTCCACCACCTTACAGAGGTTTCCCACACCTCAAGTGAACAGTAAATCTTCTCCCCAAAGCTCTCCCTCTCACAGGTCCCAACACCCAACTCAAATACAGAGTTGGTGTTCACCTCCCGTGCTCCACGCACAACACAAGTGCTCCACGCACTCCACAAGCACTCCACGTGCTCCACAAGTACTCAAGGTACTTCAAGTAGATCTCCCATGAATCTGCAACAACCTGCAATTCAACAGACCATACTTATGGAAGGAACTCCCTTGCCTTCCTCTTGCTCCATCCGAGTACACACCTGTACTCCAAGTAGATCTTGCCTGATACTGCTCCCTGTTGTGTTGCTGTCTATATGACCTTGCACACCTGCAAATCAAACAACGGTTCTGCTCACCTTTGAACCTCGACCTTGCACACACATACACCTGCAGATCAACGATCTTACTTACCATGTAGATCTCCTATATAGGCCATGCAACTGTGACCAAGATCCTACACTCTTGAAGAACCCAGCTGGCTCTCCAATCCAGCACCAACACACCTGGTACTGAGGCACTAGGAGGAACGCACCATTGCTCTACCTCACACACAGAAGGAGCTTATAATTATGCTCTCTTACTCCCTAGCACACTTTTCCAATACAACCATGAGTCTATTATATAGATCTCATCCAAACAATGATTAGACATCTAATTACCATAATTAGATCCGCAGCTATGAGTCTAAAATTAGCACTCATCATGCAAACACTTGGTTCGTTAGCTAACTGCCCGTAATTAGCTCGCAGTCGAACCACACAGGCGACCGACGTCGGTCCTTGTCTGCCTGGGGGTCGCCGACGCCGGCCGATATATGACCGACGTCGGTTGCCTTCCTGTCTTACCCTGCCGACGCCGGTTGGCCAGACCAACGCCAAACACTTCTGACACTTCGGCAACTCTCCTGCAACCTCCTCCATGCCTGCATCAGTGAAGCTTTTAGCTCCACAATCCTAACAATCTCCCACTTGGAGATAAATAGCTGCATTGTACCTGTACCTGTACTCCGTCTAATCTGTTTCTTGGTTTGTATCCCTCTTCAAGCTCTCACCTGAAGACAACCCACCACACATCCTGTGATGTACCACCTGTCATCCGAGTACCCTGCCACATCCGAACCTACAACACCTGTAGTGAAGTCCTGACCCTGCATAGCATGAATCCCTGCTGCTGGTCCCTCTCAAGTACATGAGAATCCACTTCCCCGAATTGGCTCCTAACTCTCTGACAGCTCCCACTGCATGGGAATACTCAGGTCTATACCAGACCTCATGTGATTTCGGACACTGTACCTGTCTAGCCCTTAGTGTGCTCCGGTTTTGCATCCCGAACCTCGCCAACACCTGATTCACATCAGCTCCCACTCGAAACAAAATCAACCTGTGATCTCCATGTCTCCCATGTCAAAGAATTCCGCTGCTCCAAACTCCTCATGACATGCCACTGAACTAATCTTACCCTTAGCTCAGCAAAACCCTGTATGTACAAACCTGCTAGCTAGCAAATATACCATCCACATACAACAACAGAATGATGTTGCAATCACCATCCCCCTGGTAAGTCAAATCACAGTAGTTACCCTGACATTGACTGAAGCCATGCTCCGTCCTCCACCTGTCAAAACCTGTACCACTGTCCTGCAGCTCCACAAGACCATATACCTGGTCTTCCGTCTCACGTATCTGTTCTCTCTATTCTTCTACTAAGGTATCCATTCGTCTCTGTGCTTTCATACCTGCTGGCAACCCTACCAAAACACACCTGTTTGGTTCTCCTCCAAGGAATCACATCCTCATCCATGCCAAGCTCACACCTGTTTCCTGGATCCTTCCTGCTCTACAATCAGCAACATGTATAAAAAAGAGGAACAACGAATTTGAGGGCCTACTTACGCCTTCAGTCCTCCGTATGGGTGTTTGAGACTCCTTGACAGCTTGCTGTCCACCCAAAATCCATTTACAGTGACCGACCTCGGTCACTCCACAGTCTGCATCCGATCGACGTCGGTTCCATGCATCTGTACCTGACTACCAACCTGCCAGCGCTGGTGTCCCTGCTGCTGACGTCGGTCCTCCTAACCGACATCGGTCTTACCCTGCTCGACATCGCCGGCTTCGGTCTGCACATGACCGACATCGGCACCTGTCTGTTTGACGCCGGTTCTTCCTGACCGACATCGGTACCTGTGTTCGCCTGTGAGTGATGACTTTTTACCCGCGAGCTTCTTTGAATCAAAACTCATGTCCAAACTGCCCTGCTCAGAAGTATCCAGCCACATCCACTGGGTTCTGTCCACCATCTCCTCCATAAACACCAAGGCTTTCCAGTTCTTAAGCCTGTCAAATATATCTGTCTTCCGCTTAAGAACATGCATCTCTTTCCTGCTCATGTGACCAAGCCTACGAAGCCACGTCTCCGCAACAAAAGAAGAATCAGTAATATAAACAAGTAGATAAAGGATACCTATTTTCTTACCACCAGCTAATTCAAGTGCATCCGCTGTGAGAGTTCTTGTGCATCTCTCATCACCCAATCTTTTTGAAGAAATTAGCCATATCTCCAAACCTGGGACCTGCATGACCTTCATCAACACCTGTGTGTTGGCCGCCTGCAATTTCAGCTTCACTTCCCCTTTGCCAATTCTTTGGCAAGGCTTACCAGCTCCTCTACCTAGGGCTGCATGGAAAGAGGCAACCGAATCTTTTATCCAAGATTCAACTTTATCCAAGAAACCTGCAAACACATCCTATGTAACAACACCTGCTACATCTGTATCTTCAGTTTCTTCATGCTGATCTGCTACCAACCAACAATAATATTTTACCTGCTCTTTCTTTCCATAGGACCGTGAGTAACCATCTGTACTTTTCAACTCCTCCATTCTTAGCTTACTTTGATCTGTTGTTGCTCTACTCCCACTCGATCAGAAACCCCTGAGAGTGCCCTGTAACCAAACACAAAACCTGCTTCCTCCAACCTTAGCTCTGATACCACTTGTTGGTATCAAGCTATGAGCCAACAACCTTGCTCTGATACCACTTGTTGGGAGGATAAACCGGAAGCACACAATTTGATTACCAAACCAAGCAACTTAATATGCGGAAATTAACCAGATTCACCAAGTAACTAGAATTCAGAATAACACATGATATGAGAGACAATACACAAATTGTATTAACACTTTATACAGAAAAGAATACAATAAAGAAGATGCCACTTCTTCTCCACCACCTTACAAAGGTTTCCCACACCTCAAGTGAACAGTAAATCTTCTCCCCAAAGCTCTCCCTCTCACAGGTCCCAACACCCAACTCAAATACAGAGTTGGTGTTCACCTCCCGTGCTCCACGCACAACACAAGTGCTCCACGCACTCCACAAGCACTCCACGTGCTCCACAAGTACTCAAGGTACTTCAAGTAGATCTCCCATGAATCTGCAACAACCTGCAATTCAACATACCATACTTATGGAAGGAACTCCCTTGCCTTCCTCTTGCTCTATCCGAGTACACACCTGTACTCCAAGTAGATCCTGCCTGATACTACTCCCTGTTGTGTTGCTGTCTATATGACCTTGCACACCTGCAAATCAAACAACGGTTCTGCTCACCTGTGAACCTCGACCTTGCACACACATACACCTGCAGATCAACGATCTTACTTACCATGTAGATCTCCTATATAGGCCATGCAACTGTGACCAAGATCCTACACTCTTGAAGAACCCAGCTGGCTCTCCAATCCAGCACCAACACACCTGGTACTGAGGCACTAGGAGGAACGCACCATTGCTCTACCTCACACACAGAAGGAGCTTATAATTATGCTCTCTTACTCCCTAGCACACTTTTCCAATACAACCATGAGTCTATTATATAGATCTCATCCAAACAATGATTAGACATCTAATTACCATAATTAGATCCGCAGCTATGAGTCTAAAATTAGCACTCATCATGCAAACACTTGGTTCGTTAGCTAACTGCCCGTAATTAGCTCGCAGTCGAACCACACAGGTGACCGACGTCGGTCCCTGTCTGCCTGTGGGTCGCCGACGCCGGCCGATATATGACCGACGTCGGTTGCCTTCCTGTCTTACCCTGTCGACGCCGGTTGGCCAGACCAACGCCAAACACTTCTGACACTTCGGCAACTCTCCTGCAACCTCCTCCATGCCTGCATCAGTGAAGCTTTTAGCTCCACAATTCTAACAAAAATGTCACTCATGTTTAAGACAACCTATGAACTATTTTGGTTCGACAGACCAAAATCCTCTCTCCTCTTCTCAAAAATTCTTCTAAGCATTCAAGCTCTTAATTTTTCAAAGCTTTTCCAGAAATCTATGGACTCTACCGGCTTAAATCTATGGACTCTACAGGCTTAAATCTACAGACTCTACAAATATGTTTCTACAGACTCAACATGCTTGAAATTAGCAAGTTCAAAGGCTTCTACAGGCGATTTCAATCAAAAGAACAAGTTTTCAACACTTAGTCATTTTTAGGACTAGTTCAACGCCTTAGTTCAAACAAGTCAGTTCAATCAACAGGTTCAAGGGGCTGCCCCAAAGCCAAAGGAAAAAGATACCCTTGCAAAGGGCAGCGAGCAAAAGCGAACAGGGAATCCATTCAAAAAAGTTCCTGCAGCAAAGTACGAAGGAATTCCTTCAGACTTTTGTCCGAAGGAAATAAACCCGACTGAAGAGAAAAGCCCACAGAAAAATCCCTGATGGAAAAAGACAAGGTGAAGAAATTCCTTCAGACATTTTATCTGAAGGAATTAAAGCTTGAAGGCCACCTAGAAGATCTTGAAGGGTAGGTACCCTCGCAGAGGACACTCAACACTCAAAAAATGAACCGTCTTTCAAGACCCTGAAGGGCAGTTTCACTTTGGGAAAGATCAAACCTCAAAGTGTAGCAGAAGCTGCCATGTGTCCCCTATAGAGTCGAAGTGGAAGCTACCAAGTGTCGTCTGTCAGGACACCGTTTCTAATAAGTTTCAAAGCTACAAAATGTGCCACGTGTTTCATTATAACTCAGCAGAAGCTGACAAGTGTCATCATCTGCATGAATCCAAAATGATTCATGAATGTTTCTATAGTGTTTCTAGGAGCTCGACAGAAGTCGCCATGTGTCATCTTTCACAAGACTCTCACAAGGTATCTAAAGCTTCGCAGAACATGCCACGTATCCTGTTAAAACTCAGTGGAGCATGACAAGTGTTTGCATCCACATTTCAAGTTTCTTATAAAGCTTCTTTTAATAAGCATCTCTCAGATTTTTGTGGAGGGCGCCATGTGGCAACTGTGAAAGGTTTTAATATGTGTTTCTAAAAAGTAACGGAAAACACCACGTATCACTTGCTGAGATCAGTGGAAAGTAGCCAAATCAAGAGGGAAAGACATGAAAGAATTGCTAAGGATGACGGACCCAAAGACGTTAGATTTGCCACAATAAAATAACTATTAATCTTTGCAGGCTTGAGCGCGGGCTCAAATGCATTCAAAGGCCAAAATGCCAACGGGAAGAACCACTGATGGAAGAGCGTAAAGAGCTAGCAAAGCTGAGGATATATCCCTGAGAGCTCAAATGCTAGGAAAAGACAAAACCAGAAAGGGAAAAGATAACCTGAGGGCTCAAATTGTAGCAAAAAGAGGGGAAGACCAAAATATCTGCAGTAGTTATTTCAGTAGCTAGAACAGTGTGCAAAATAGATATTTGAGCCCTTAAACATTGAAGACGTTGCCTGTTTGTCCCCTTGGGAGTAAAGATAAAATGAATAGCTGTGTAGGCACCAGATGACTCAGGACTAGGAGAAGACATTCGAGATGAATCAACATGCCACAGTTAAGGTGGCCGCCCTGTTCCAACATGGCCCTCTTTGACAAAATTGAAAGTGCATTCAATGCATTGAATGTACATCAAGGGCCATTCCATGAAATAAAGCACCAAGTCTTTCTTGGCTGCTATATATTGTAATATCTTTTATTGTTTTAAGGGAGATATTTTCTTTTACAGAAGCAAAACTCTACCCTAATTGAAAGACGAATACTGAGACTTTGAGCTCAAATTGTTGTTCATATTATTTTATCTGAATGAAAAAGCAAGTTACTTGTAGACTTTGTGTTGTTATAGCTTGTGCCATTTTAGAAGATTGTTCTTATGTCTGTCTTCTAGATGCATTCTTGTTTATTTAAACTAACAAGTAGAACTTGTGGAAGTAATCAAGAAGGTGTCCTGAAGCCAGTTACTTTCAGACTTTGTGATGTCATAGTTGTCTTCAGTGTGTGTTTGTTTTATGTTCTATGTGTAAAGGACCTTGGGATGACTTTATGCCCCATTGTTCTTCGTATTTCACTCTTGGGCAGTCAAGGTGGAGACTTTGTGCTACATCTTAGATTGTTGGTTACTCTGTACCCTGTTACTAGTTACTTGCCACTACCTGAAAGAACTCCTGTTGTCTCCTGCAAGAACACTTTGAAAGAAGAGAAGTGCCTTTAGTGTTTTCACCAAGATTTTCTCCTTTGTTTGTGAATATCATCTCTAAAAGAAGAGAGATGGATGGTGTATTCTACCCCTGAGTGTTATTTTATACTTATATATATAGTATATAGCCCCTTTTTACTTATAAGGAACCTCCCCTTGATGAGAGGAGAGATTTGTCCCCTTTGGATGTGGTAAACCTGCAACTTTGGATGACCAATCTCCCTTGCTATGGATGATCAGACCTATTTTGCTCATCAGTACGCTGGTGACAAAATATTCACCCAACAATTTTTTGGCGACTCCACTGAGGAACACAACAATTTTGTGCAATTTGAAGCCTCAAGCTTCAGATTAAAGCATCACCTGTGTCTTATCCATTATCATTACAACCTTAACTATTTCCATTATATAATCTAGTCTACGAACCAGATCCGCTAGGGAAGAATGCGTAATTTGAAGCCTCAAGCTTCAAGCTGAAGCAGGCCCAATTCTTTTCCATTTTTATTCTACAATCTGGCAACTCTACGCTATACAAGAATCCAAAAATCTCAAGGTGTTGTTGACCCTATTTTTGAGTTGGTGGAGCAGAGCAATTTTGATTTGTTTCCTCCACAACCTCACCTTCGACAAACTACGAGTCTTCCACCTACCCATACTGTCAGGAATCTAGAACAACAAACATGCTCTGACTCAACTCGTTAGGATCTTGCTCCTCAGAAAGAGCACAGTATGATTACCAAAATATATAAGCAATTGAATATGCGGAAATAACCAGAAACACAAGTAACTAGAATTCACCAATAGCACAGAATATGAGAGACAATACACTATTTTGTATTACCACTATACAGAAAAGAATACATCAAAGAGCCGCCACACTCTTTCACCTTACAGAGATTCGCCACACCTCAAGTGTACAGTAATTCTTCTCACACACACTCTCCTACACAAAAACGGTCCCAACAACCAACTCACACACAGAATTGGTGTTCACCTCACCAACCAGTCAGTAATAACCCTGCTGGTACATCAAGTACTCTATAGCACTTCAAGCTGATCTCTCATGAACCTGCAACCTGCAATTCAAAGACCAAACTTACATGTAGATCACCAATGAGCTTGCAACAACCTGCAACTCATAGATCTTACAACTAGAAGGAACTCTTCCTTTCTATCTCATGCCTTAAACAATACATGCCAATGGGTCTATAAATAGATCCTTAACTCAAACACTAACTAAGACTCTTAATTTAGACAATTATCCTCGCAACCCAAGACTCTGGCTGGTCTTAACATGCAAACTCATCGTTCACTTAACTAACTATCCGTGAAATGAACACTTCGGGAACACACAGGCGACCGACGTCGGTCCCTGCTGGTCTGGTTCTACCGACGTCGGCCGACTTCCTGCCGTCGCCGGTTGCCTTCTGCACTGGATTCTACCGACGTCGGTCATGCTGCCGACGCCGGTTCCTGTAGAACTCAGCAACCTTCTGTTCCTAGTTTGCAAAGGTTGAAGCTTTTAGCTCCACACCCTAACACATACCAGGTCACCAATACAAGGCAGAGCTTCTTTTTCTGTTGTTAGCAGAGCTTTGCCTATCCATACTCCACCTAGATTTGTGATCCCACTTCTACATAATCAAATCATGGCTCAAGGCCCCTGGGGTAACTCTTTTTGTCCACTAAATTTGACCCCACCTCTACATGAGCTTCCACGCAGTTCAAGGAAGAATTTCCCTAAATTTTGTGGTGATGGGAAAGTTCACCCTGATGAACATATTGCTTCATTTAGCATATCCTGTGGTGTAATAAGTGTGGAGTATGAAGACATAGCAGTCAGGCTATTCATAGAGACACTACAAGGCACTGCTGTAGACTGGTTATACCATCTTCAGGCTAGGTCAGTGACTAATTGGGACACTCTTAAAGCTAAATTTGAAGCCAGGTTCAAGCTTGTAGAAGATGCACATGCCTTGCTGGCCCAGATCACACAGATGAAGAAGGAGCCCCATGAACCTATGAGGGACTTCATTGCCAAGTTTGACAAGCTGAGAAATCAGATTCTCATGATCACCCAGTCGACACCTGAGAATTTCAAGTGTTTTTTCATCAACTCATAGCTACCTGAAGTGAGTTTTTTGTTGAGACAGGATAGACACATATACCTTGTTGGTGCTCAAGACTTGGCTACTGAGGTAGAAGATGACCTTATCTTGGCTGGAAAGATAAGGAGAGACCCAAACAGAGGTAAATCCTCTTCATCTTCTGAATACTCACCTATAGCCACCACTGATCAAATGGTGTAAAAGATAACAAATGAACTGCTAGCATTGAAAAAGCAAGTGGCCCAAGGTATGTCTACTCCTCCTTATTGAGATATGCCAAGGAGGACATTTCAGAATTAGGCATACCAAGGCAATGCTGCCAGGAATCAAGGATAGTTAAATTGCCTTCTTCCTCCACAGAGGAACCTCACCCTTGAAGCACCTCCAACCAATTCAGTAGTTGGATATCTGGATATAGAACATGATTTCTCTTTCTAGCCTAAATTTGATCAAAAAAATAATGCTGACCTCTTTGTAGTAGACCAAGAAGAATCAGCTGACGACTCCCACATTGGTCTCCTGAATTACCAGGATGAACCCATAAGCAAAGGTGAAGCAGTCGAGGGATCATACGCAGTGTTCACCCAGTCCAAGAACTAGTCAGCCCAACAAGCTGGTAAAGAAAAGATAGAGGAGTGACCTCAACCAACAATTTCAATTGTTAAACGTGGGACCACTCTGCCTTTCCAGCCAAAGGACCTGGTGACTGCTAAGAAGGTAAAGTACATCAAACATCCCTACACCTTCTACTTCAAATTTGCAGATTAGTCCTCCCCCCTAAAAACCAAAAGGATGAACTCCCATCCTTACTTCCTAGTCCATTTTAGTCATTTGACATAATTGACCATGTCAAGAAAACCAAAATTCAAATGACTGAATTTGAATTCCTACAAGCCAATTCTAAGCAGTTGGACAGGTTGGTTGAGTGTGTGAAGAACCAAACCATCCCTGCAAGACAAGAAGCTAAGATGGTAACTCATGATCCCCCAAGGAACATGTCTATCCCAAACAACCTTGTCATTACTCCTCCTGGTGCCCTTGAAAAAATAGAACCTTTCTATGTTTCCCTATTGATAAATGGTCACAAGCTGAGTAATTGCATCATCGATTCTGGAGCTTCAGACAATGTCATACCTGCCAAAGTGGTTGAATCCCTTAGCCTCACACTAACCAAAACATTTGGTAGATGCTTCTCCATGGAGAACAAGCAAGTACCACTGCTAGGACAAATTAAGTATGCCCAATTTGCATTTTCTGCCTTCCCATAAAAGAGGATTAAGATGATAGTCCTGGTGGCTGACGTTCCAGCCTCATATGGCATCCTTCTTAGATCAAATTTATGCAAAGATGTTGGAGGAGAATTGAGCATGGACCTGTCTGAGGCGAGGATACCTGTCAAAGGCTTCATGCAGAGGCTACTCTTTGAAAAGGAGGCAAAATATGTTGTCACTCAGACATCATCGCCTGAAGCTTAAATTTTGTTTGAGTCTTCAGGCAGGGGTAATTATTTTCTATCTACTGAAGATGTTTATGTTTTAGCAAATGAAAGTCCTATAGGCGGCGATCCAAGAATTGATTCAAAAAAGACATCAGATGAATTGGTAGGGTGCAGTATAGATGAAAAAGGATCTTCCCTTCCTAATGAAGAAAAATTTGATAGAAGATCAGTTTTTGATGATGTTTGGACCCTGAAATTCGATGGCAGCAATTCCTCTACCGATGCTGGGGCCGGGATTGTTCTAATATGTCCTCAAAGAGATATTTTTCCCTCTTCATATGAGTTGTAGTTCAGCAACACCAACAACACTGTCGAGTCTAAATCTTTGTTGCTCAGGTTGAAGGCTGCTCAAGATAGAGGTGTCAAGCTTCTTCATGCCAAAGGAGATGTTGAGCTGATGGTTTGTCAGGAATTTGATGCTGATGATCAAATCACACACTGGACTAAACTAGAAGAGCAACAAGCTATGGTAATGGACCATACTATTGCATGCCAAAGTCAGAAAAAGGAACTCTTCACCAATGGAGCAAAGATTTATGGTTTTCAGATTGGAGACCACGTCTTGCCATGGGGCAAGAAGAGAGAACCAAAAGGAATGCACATAAAATATGATTCTTGGTGGAGAGTTCCATTCACCCAACACTGATTCTAGGGAGAAAATGGTTTCTTATTGGTTTATCAGGATGTAACACCATTTTCATTGTCTCACAATGGGCAGCATCTGAATCACTTCAATTCTTGAAGTCTCAGATAAGTTCACCTATATATATGTATATTTGTATAGTATTTGTTTCTTCTTTGTGTCATTCATTTTCATTTTTTGGAGCCTTTTTTTTTGGGTAGCATGACTCCATAGCCCAATGGCATACTTCAAGGCACTAGAGATTCTAGTTTCTACTCCCCTCAGATGTTCCAAGTTTTCAACTGAAGGAAGTTCCCCAACTGGAGCCAGCTGTTGTCCCCAAAAATGTCACTCATTTTTGTGACAACCTATGAATTATTTTGGTTCAACAGACCAAAATATTCTCTCCTCTTTTAAAAAATTCTTCTGAGCATTCAAGTTCTTAAATTTTTAAAGCTTTTCTAGCAATGTACGGACTTTGCAGGCTTAAATCTACGGACTCTGTAGGCTTAAATCTACGAACTCTACAGATATGTTTCTACATACTCAACATGCTTGAAATTAGCAGGTTCAATAGGTTCAAAGGCTTATATAGGTGAGTTTAATCAAAAGAACAAGTTTCCAATGCTTAGTCATTTTCAGGACTAGTTCAACGCCTTGGTTCAAACAAGTCAGTTCAATCGGCAGGTTCAAGGGGCTGCCCCAAAGCCAAAGGAAAAAGATACCCTTGCAGAGGGCAATGAACCAAGCCGAGTGCCCTTGCGGAGGGAAATGAGCAAAAGCGAACAGGAAATCCCTTCGAAAAAGTTCTCGCGGTAAAGTATGAAGGAATTCCTTCAAACTTTTGTCCAAAGGAAATAAGCCCGACTGAAGAGAAAAGCTCATAGAAAAATGCCTGATGGAAAAAGACAAAGTGAAGAAATTCCTTCAGACATTTTATCCGAAGGAATTAAAGCCTAAAGGCCACCTAGAAGATCTTGAAGGGTAGGTACCCTCGTGGAGGACACTCAACACTTAGAAAATAAATCATATTTCAAGACCCCGAAGGGCAGTTCCCTTTAGAAAAGATCAAACCTCAAAGTGCAGTAGAAGCCACCACGTGTCCCTTATAGAGTCAAAGCAGAAGCTACCAAGTGTCGTCTATCAAGACACAGTTTTTAATAAGTTTCAAAGCTGTGGAATGTGCCATGTGTTCTATTATAACTCAGTGAAAGCCAATAAGTGTCATCATCCACATGAATCCAAAATGAGTCTCGAATGTTTCTACAATGTTTATAGGAGCTCGATGGAAGCCGCCACGTGTCATCTTCTATAGGACTCTCAAAAGGTATCTAAAGCTTTACAAAACATGCCACGTGTCTTGTTAAAACTCAGTAGAGCATGACAAGTATCTGCATCTACATTTTAAGTTTCTTATAAAGCTTATTTCAATAAGCTTCTCTCAGATTTCCATGGAGGGTGCCATGTGGAAACTGTGGAAGGTTTTAATATGTGTTTCTAAAAAGTAGCAGAAAATGCCACGTATCACTTGCTGAGATTAACAAAAACTGGCCAAAGCAAGCGAGAAAGACATGAAGGAATTGCTAAGGAGGATGACAGACCCGAACACGTCAGATTTATGACAATAAAATAATTATTGATCTTTGTAGTCTTGAGCGTGGGCTCGAATGCATTCAAAGACCAAAATGCCAAAGGGAAGAACCACTGATGGAATAACGTATATAGCCAACAAAGTCGAGGATATAGCCTTGAGAGCTCAAATGCTAGGAAAAGACAAAACCAGAAAGGGAAAAGATAGCCTGAGGGCTCAAATCATAGCAAAAAGAGGGAAAGGCCAAAATATATGCAGTATTTATTTCAGTAGCTGGAATAGTGTGTAAAATAGATATTGGAGCCCTTAAACATTAAAGACGTCGCCTGTTTGTCCCCTTGGGAGTAAAGACAAAATGGATAGCTGTGTAGGCACCAGATGACTCAGGCCCAAGAGAAGACATTCGAGATGAATCAACACACCACAGTTAAGGTGGCCGCTCTGTTTCAGCATGGCCCTCTTTGACAAAATTTAAAGTACATTAAATGCACAGCATGGGCCATTCCATGAAACAAAGTGTCAAGTCTTTCTTGGTTGCTATATATTGTAATCTCTTTTATTGTTTTAAGGTAGATCTTTTCTTTTACAAAAGCAAAACTCTGCCCCAATTGAAAGGCGAATACTGAGACTTTGAGCTCATATTATTGTTCATATTATTTTATCTGAATGAGAAAGAAAGTTACTTGTAGACTTTGTGCTGTTATAGCTTGTGCCATTTTATGAGATTGTTCTTATGTCTATCTTCTAGATGCATTTTTGTTTATTTAAACTAACAAGTAGAACTTGTGGAAGTAATCAAGAAGGTGTCCTGAAGCTAGTTACTTTCAGACTTTGTGTTGTCATAGTTGTCTTCAATGTGTGTTTTTTTTATGTTTTTTGTATAAAGGACCTTGGGATGACTTTGTGCCCCATTGTTCTTCATATTTCACTCTTGGGCAGTCAAGGTGGAGACTTTGTGCTACATCTTAGATTGCTGGTTACTCTGTACGCTATTACCAGTTACTTGCCACTACCTGAAAGAAATCTTACTGTCCCTTGCAAGAACACTTCTGAAAGAAGAGAAGTGCCTTCAGTGTTTTCACCAGGATTTTCTCCTTTGTTTGTGAATATCATCTCTAAAAGAAGAGAGATGGATGGTGTATCCTACCCTTGAGTGTTATTTTCTGCTTATATATATAATATATAGCCCCTTTTTACTTATAGGGAACCTCCCCTTGATGAGAGGAGAGATTTGTCCCCTTTGGATGTAGTAAACCTGCAACTTTGGATGACCAATCTCCCTTACTGTGGATGATTAGACTTATTTTACGCATCAGTACGCTGGTGACAAAATATTCACCCAATAGGGGGAAGTAGAGATATTTTTAGTACTAATCATATCATTGGGTTCATAATTTATTATCTAATTAACTTTTTATAGTGATAGATAACTTGTACCCACTTCTCGAGATGTGCAAGTAGAGAGCTCATAGTCTGACACTCTTCATTGGATTGAATATTGAGGTTATGAATTAAGCACCACTTTCCAATCTTGGACTACTTGTTCTAATCATTTGAAAATTATTTTTTACTATTTGGTATGAAGACTTAATCAATATACATACAAATAGAAGGCCTTAAATATAATTATTTAGATCATAAAATGTCCTCATATGAAAAACAATTGATTGGTTTCAGGAAATCACATAGCTTGGTGATCCTCATGTATTTACTACCCTTTTTTGGTGCTATGGTGGTTTTAATTGCTTCTCTTTTTCTAGTGGTTTTTCAATTGTGAATCACATCATTTCTACGAGGCCCATATTTTTTCATAGGTGTTAAATATTTTCCTCCACATCGTTTTGATCAATATGTCTTATATTTTATGCTATAACTCAACTCTCCACTTGTAGATCCTAACATTGTTAAACTCCAACAAAATACCACCATCAAGGTATTGGATGGAGTGATTAACAATGAGGAGGGATGAGGAGGAATTGAGTATAGATGATGAGGGAGTCAATAGAGATGATGAGGGATGGTGAGGGTCAATGAGGGAGTGATTAGGGAGGATGACATAGTGATTAGGGATGATGAATGACGGTGAGGATTAATGAGGGAGTGATTAGAGGAGATGAAGGACAAGGAATGAGTGATTAGAGATGATGAGGTATGATGAAGCAAGGATTAGGGATGATGAGGTGATGCAAGAGCATCACTACCCAATATAAATAATGATCTAGTTTACATATTTTGAGTATTTAGAAGTTGGTTAAGGTTATTATAATTCTTTAGGAGTATTTCTAAGTTTCTAGTTTTGTGTCAATTTTGAATTAGAGTTGTATTGGACTTTCTCACCAAATATTTCATTTGAAATTTTGAACTTTCATAGAGATTTCAATCTTATTTCAAGAAGTCCAATGTTGAATTTGGTGTCATTAGACTTTAGCGAGGATTTTAGGATGTTACAACACATATACCTAAACTCATATTTAAGAAATATGTCAGTAGTTGAGTTAGTTGAGGACACTCTCAACATACAAAAGAAGTTAGACTTCAGTTGATGTTTATTTGGTAATAAGAGTTTTATCCATGTCTTATTTTATATTTAGAGTCAGATTCAAGAGAGTTGGAGGGGGTAGGATTCGAAAGGATGAATGTAAAGAACCCAAAACAAGTGAATAAAGACAAGTTTTGATTATTTGCAGACAAGAAAACAAACATACCCTGCATCTTCTTGAATATGAGCAAAGATAATTGATAATGTGCATGATCATGAAACATGATTAGTAACAAGTTATTTTTGATCTTTGTGTGAGTGGTAAGTTAAAAATACCTTTTATTTGATGGTGATTATATCATTTTTCATTTGAGTTTCAAATCTTTTGAATGTTCAAATTACAAATTGTATACCCTATGCTTTTACAAACTATGCCTTAAAATCTAAGTGAAAGTCAGAGTCTTGTGGAAGAGGAGATTCTATTTGGTGGGATTTTTGAATATATGAGTAATTATTAACTTTACATAACAATTCATTAATATTCTTTAAACATTGTATGTTGTTATTCTATTAAGGACATTCTATGTTAAACAACACAAACCTGTCTTCTATGAGTAAAAATTCTGAGTATACATCTATGTGAGAAGGTATATGCATGTATTGGAGTGAACATTCAAATGTATATGTTGGTGAGTTTATTCTCATATTATCATGAATTATTACCATCTTTCAAGTATCTTTCATATATTTAGATGAGCAAAAAGAAAAGTAACACAGTCCTGTAGTCATCAAGAAACTTAAAATAGTCAAAATGGTATCTCATGGAAATCAGAAAATTGAGTGTTATAGATGGAAGGAATTGATTTTTTAAAGTGTGTAAATATTGTGCATAGGATTTTCAACCTTCATGTTGATTTAGAACCCTTTTTGGAATGAATTAGAACAAACCTTTTCTCAAATTACTACAAACCTATGATTGAGTACACAATCTATTCAAATTTGGTTAAGTTAATCTAATGTAGCTTAAAAATGGAAATATAAACCTTGGAAAATGTGCATAGGGTCAAATCATACCTAATCCAATAGTCAAATTTATTAGAAATTCCTTTGGGAGATTGAAATCTCATTTTGACCCTTCTTGGGTCTGTGAAACCAATCCAAACGCTATATTAGGGTTTCTAATTTCAAAGTGAGTTTTTAGGAGTTGTAATTATCAATAATTCATGAAATTTAGTGAAAATTTTGAGTTAAACATGCACAAAGATAATATAGTGTTTTTAAGTTGTGTAAGTATGGATGGGGGAGGATTGTGTGGTAAATAGGGTATAAGGAAACCTAAAGACCTAATCTGAGAGTAAAAAGAGACAAAAGAAGTTATCAAATAATTGAACCAAAGCTTGGAACTTTGTGAATAAATGGGATATGTTATAGGGTATCCATAAATGAGGTTGATTTGATGATTTGAGTCCGTACAAGAAGAGTCTATGACAGAGTAAGAGGTAGTGTATGATATGAGGATTGTGTTGAGAAGTTAAGTAGGGTTGAGAAGAAGTTAGAGAGAACTGAAAGGAGTGGAAGGAAGTTTGACAGAGCCCTATTAAAGCCTAAAGAACTAGAGATAATATTTGATCCAAGTTGTTATAAAGCATAAAGACTAGTAAGGGGGATAGTCTCAAAGTAAGAGAGATTAAATGTATTGAGTAAGGAGAATAGAATTAAGAGTATAGTGAGACCATCCAAAGAATGGTAGAGAATAAATGAAATGAGTAAAATGCATATGTGAATTTGAAATGTGTGTAGGTTCCAAAGACAAAGATCAAGCAAGAAAAGGCAAAGTGAAATCTAGGTGGATATTGGAAAAGAGCCTAGACAAGTAGAGTATGCAATAGGGCTCTACATCATGAGGGATGGTGAGGGGCAATGAGGGAGTGAATATAAATGATGAGGAATAGTGAGGATCAATAAGGGAATGATTAGAGATGATGAGAGATGAGGAGGGAGTGATTAGGGATGATGAAGGGGTGATTAGGGATGGTAAAGGCTAACGAGGGAGTGATTAAGGATGATGAGGGATAGTGAGAGCCAATGAAGGAGTGATTATAGATGATGAGCTAGTGATTAAATATGATGAGAGATGGTGTGGGTCAATGAGGGAGTGATGAGGGATGAGGAGGGATAAGGAGTGAGTTATTAGGGATGATGAGGCATAGTGAAGCTCAATGAGGGAGTAATCAGGGATCATGAGTGATTAAAGATGACTAAGGACAATGAGGGTCAATGAGGGAGTGATTATGGACAATGAAGAATGATGAGAGAGTGATTAGGGATGATGAGGCATGAGTAGGAAGTGATCAAGGATGAGGGAAGGATGATGAACAAGTGAAATTAACACAAAGTGGTTATTTGATGTGTGTAGATCATTAATGTGACCTATGCTACCCCAATCACACCACTTTAAATCAATTTCAAAGTGAGTGGTTTGCAAACTTAAATTTTAACAAATTTAAGACTCTTAGAAATACCAAGAATCAATTCAGAAGGCATAAAAACCTAAAAAATGACTATATGTTTACCAAAAATGGATATCAATCACAAAATTTATGTCCTAAAATCCCTAGGTTCAATACTTAGACCTTAAAAATACTTGAGTACTGACCTGATTGGATTTTGAAAAATTATTTTCCACATCATAAGACATATAACTGTGAGACTAACTCTATCAGATGCTGAGTGACCCTAATTTCTTATATTTACTAGAATAAATTAAATGTAACAATATAAATGTAAACTTAACATTTAGAGTAGTAAATATAAGTTTATGGCCAAAGTTGGCTTCACATGCAATTCCCACATGTTCGTGGAGATAGTTTTGGTCTTATAACAAAGCAACACATACGCATTGTATAATACACTATATAACATGTGTGTGTTATACAATATGTATGTGTTATACAATGCATACATGTTATTTAAATTTATAATAACATGTGTGTATTATTGTCATATCAATAATGCGTATGTGTTATCAATTATTGAGCCATAATTTCATAATACGATCGCATTAATTAAATACTGCGATCGCGTTATTTAATAACGCAATCACATTACCTAAAATGTCTACAAAATTATCTCCCAACTCCGTACACATACCCCATTGATAATTATATATGATGACTGGAATATTGTTATTTATTCTACATGTTATTTGAATATATTTGATATTAAGACTATATGTTGGGGTCTTAGATGTTTATTAAACGTTTGGTTCTGACTGAGTTCTAATCATTTATAAAATAGATAGAAATTGAAATATATTGGGCCATGAATGTTTAATTGGGGGTTAAACCTTGTTGGATGATTTCAATAAGTCAATGTACCATATGGTATGTAATAATATTCAATAGTTTATGTTTGTATTTCAATGCATTTAATTTGGATTTTGAATGTTGTGTGGTGTTAATGTGATTTATATTTTATTTAAATATGATTTATATTTTTCAAGTAAGGTACTTGGAATACAAACATATATAAATACGTATATATGTAATTATGAATTATACATAAAGACAAATATATATTATTTATGAATAGTTCATAAACACACACACACACACACATATAAAAGTTGACACTTACAAATTATATGCACAAGTATATATATAAATGTATGACCATTTATATGCATATAACATGCCATTAGGAAATCAATGGCTAAGGGTTTTAAATATATATAGATATAAGTGGACATAATTAATATACATATGTATGCAAATACTTTGGTATGAAAGTAGATGTTTGTTTATAATGAATATATTTATTCATATACAAACTGAGATTTAATCATTAATTTATAAGATGATGTTTAAATTATAAATTATGAGGAAAATGATTGATTGTTGATTATCACAAATAAATAATGTTTTTATTATTCGTTGATTAGACTAAGATTTATTGTGAAATTCTTGAATGATATTATTTTTATTATAATACTTGTGGACAAGAGGTATTTGTATGGAATTGATAAATTTTTAAATATTGTGAAGATTGTTAGAAAACAATTATACTTGTAATGTTGCCTATTTGGATAATAAAATTTGGGTTGTGTTGGAATTTAGAATGTGTGATAGAAGATATGAAGTTGTTATTCTAATACATGTAATAAATTCAAGTTGTTTCTATGTGTTCAATTGTTGTGGCATTAATATTAGATCTGTATGAAAATTTTATGAAAATCTTGTATATGAATTATTTGGTAAATCAAATATTAATGATACTAAGGATTATTATCATGATAAGGTTCTCATAAATATATTTAGAGTCATTAATACTTAGATTATATGAAATCTGATGAGTGTGTATGTGATTATGATTGATCTACTAGATCATAAAATTTTATGAAAACTTTGGCCAAAGTAATGTTTATAGTTAAACATTATCATTTCACCTGTTTGATTATATACATGTATGCATGATGTCATGCTAGAATGAAATCATTTGTGATATGTTGCATGTAGTTAGAATCTTACAACACACTAGTTTTAGTTGACCTTTTGATACCTACATCATTATTATATGTTCATCTGTGAAGGGAGGGATATTCTTTAGTTGGGCATTGTGAAAGGGATATATGGTTCATGGTTGGTATGGAAAAGCATTCTGATGATGCCTTCTCTCTCCTCCAACAGTCATTCACTAGAGACTTTTACTCATGATTTTAGTTTATATACATATAATAAGTTTATGGATACTCGTTAGTTTTATAGAACATTGTAATTATTTATATCATTTCGATGTAAAAACATTGTAATATTGTACTTGATAAATAATATATTGGCTGCTCTTACTGTATAATATTATAATATAATTTTTAGTAGTTGGCTGAGTTATTATTCAATAGATGTACTTTTGTGATGGATTAACTTTGTAGTTCTATTGAAAGTGATAAGTTGATCATTATCTAAATGAATCATAACTGATTTATTATGCAAGATGCATTTAGTTAAAGATTAATTAAATTATCTTATTTGGTAATAATTTGGTTTGATTATTAAAGTTTAAAAAAAAATTGTTTTTCGAGTTTAACCCAGTGTGGTTCTAACATGATGTTACAATAAAACTTTACCAACCTAATTCACTTGTGCCACTGAATATGAGAGTTCCTTCACTTGAATCTAAGAGGCCATCTTCTTCTAATAGAAAACATGCTAGCAACCAAATTGGTGGTTGATGATCCTGAGGGCACTTGTTTGATTGAACTTTCCACTACTTCTATGGAATACACCAAGTACCAAACTGATAAGGGTGCTTCGTTAATTGATTTGATTTTTGATGTTGATTATGACTAAAATGTCATGTTCATGTTGATACTTTGACTTGTTGTCATGATACTTAAATTTTGATGATGTAGATATTATTTTGACGGTATTTAGTATGTTATATGACAACCTGTTTATTTTTATACAAAACAGTTTATTTATTAGGAAATTAGACACTTCGCAATAATAAATAACCAATAATTGTAATAATAGAGATAGTTCAAATAGACAACATACTAAACACGCAAGAGACAAAACACCAAATTTAAGTGATAAAATTTTAGCAGAGCTAAAGAAACATCCACGGTACAAGATATCAGGATTTTATTAACTTAGGATGAATTTTAGAATACATACAAATTCATTATGAGCTACTTTGACTCTCCACAAAGATAAATACACCTAATTGACAAAGTATCATTAGAATTTATCCTCCTAAAAATAGAGTGGAAAAACATCATTAAGATTTTCTTTCATAAAAATAGAATCTGATGACATTCATCTTTGTAGAAATAGGGGTTTGACTTTTTGATTTTTGGCTTCAAAGGCATTGCCCACAAACCCCCATTGGAGGGGTTCCTACGACACTAGTGGAGGGGGTGTTGCCTTTCCACACCCCCATATTGAGAAGCAGGCTACAAACTATGTTGCAAAGAAATCCAATATTTAATTTTGTTGTCACGTATCTAACATCACTGACATATTTACTTAAATATTATGGATAAATACTTATAAAATTTAATACTATGAATATTTAAATTTATTTGACTATTAACATTTATTAATTTTTTTATGCATGGTTAGATGTTTATTTAAACACTATCAAGTGAGTCAAAATCCTCCACCTGTTAGAAATGTTATTAGTCTATTATAATTAAATTTGATTTATTAGACTTTATGTTAAGTATAAACTTATGAAAATATAAGTCATGAACTTAACTAATTGATTTTTAAAAGTCAATTATAATTAACAAAAACTAACAAAAGTTAGTTGTAGCTTATTTTATAACAATCTATAGAGGAGATTGCTTTATAAATGTATCAAAAAGACATTATAGAGGGAGAAACACATATAAATAAAGAGCTCTCTTTTTAAATTTGAAAGTTATTCATCATTCTTTTTCTATTTGTGCAAATGTCTCTAAGATCAAATGACTACTTGCAGATAGACCAAATAATATATTCTTTGATGGTGAAGTAACCCACTTGTTTAGCATAGGTATATCTGGGTTTTCTATTTATTTCATACATTGATTATCTGAAGTTTATCCAGCTTAATATCTTTTGATGATTGTAGATATGCAACGATATAAACATAACTCCATATACTTGACATGAATATTGATATATACATTGCATCTTGTGATATTTTGTTAATATTTTGATTATAATTTATTATCTTTTTGAAGACTATTTGTACTCAAAATTTCTATTTCTCATTAAATCTTATTTCACTTTATTCTAAGACGACTTTTTTCTCAAGACTCACAATTTCCTATTTGATTATGTTTATTTAATTTTATTTTCTATTTTAAATTAATTTAGTTCTAGATTAGATTACTTTAGATAATTAGTTTAGATTTAATTATCCTTTCTAACCTTTTGCTTTTACTTAATTATTTCATTCTTTCTTTTCATCCTGATTGCTCTTTAAATTTAGATTATTTCATTTGATTATTGTTTTCTTAAATTGTCATAGTTTGATAAATTCTTCTTAAGTTAGGTCTTTACATTAATTTGCTTTTGTTTATTAATTTGTTTCTATTTAACTTATTTAATATTTATAGCAAGTAGTAATATTCTTAGATTGATTTTTTTAAATTTCTTTGATTAATATTTAGCTTTTTTTTATCATTGTTCTTTCATTTAGTTTTGTTGTGATTTAATTTTTTTGATTAAAAAATGTATCTATATTAATATAAATAAGTAATAGTGCAATGCTAGTCATACAAGAAAAGTAGGTGGAAAAAGTTACACCCCACAAACATAGTTAAATCGAGATTAGAAATCTTCAGGAAATATCAAGATAAATAGAGGGTCAATAACGACTACTCAAAAAACATCACATTAAAGGTGCATAACAACAAACAAGACACTCATATAAGTGCGGACTAGTAAAGAGAATAATTAAGCTTCAACAACAAACATGGGGGCTAGAGGAGGTGGATCTTGCGATTTGTCATTCCATCCCTCTTAAAAAGGGGGGACTTCATCCACAGGTAAGAGATCTCAACCATCATTATGTTGAAGATTATTTTTATCTTCCTTATGTCTATCAGATGAAATAACAAGAGCTAGCCGTAGATACTTGTTTTGCTGGGGAGGGCCCCAATCCCTTCCATCACCTTCACCCTTGGGAGAGCTACGATACCCATCACGCCACAAAGACGATCACTACACTTTAATTTTCTAATATAAATAGTTAGAAATTTACCTATTTATTTCATAGTTTCGTTTAGTTAGTTTAACATTATTCTTGTATGCTATGAGATTAATATGTTAGTATTTATTTCCATTTCATTGTTTGGTTTCCATTTTCATATGTTTTATTTATCCTTTGTTTTGTTTCGTTTCTTTTGTTTTGATCTATTTTGAGCTTATGCGATATGAAAAGATTATAAATAAATTTGAATTAATATATTTATAAAGGATTAGAGATCTTTCCTTCAAGGGATTACTTCTTCTATAGGTTTTTCTCTATCGAATATGTTAGATTACATAGTTGTGATCTAATTTATTTTTGATATTTAAAGACATTTAATTTTTGATTTATAATTGTGCATTGATCGATATTTGACCTGCTCTTTATTTCACAAAACTATTTAAAAACTCCTATACATCTTTGGAAAATTTCTCATTCCTTATACCTTTACAATTAAACTTTTCATCTTAATCTTTGCAATAGGTGAAAGGGTTGATTCGTTGGTGTGACATTTTTCATTGTCAACAAACACCTCCTATTAAAAATGAGTAAATTAGTTTTGATGGTTTGATTTCTTTTTTTCATTATTACATCTTTTACAATTACTTGTTTTTTGTTCACTCATTTCCTCTTGTAGTAATTATTATAAGATATAAATGGGTTCTTGCCTATTTCAAAGAATTTTACAATCTATTTATTTTTATCCAAGTATTGGAAAAGTTTAAATGATATTTCACATCAATCTTCGTGAGTAGTTTCATTATTTTTTGGGTTTAATTTTTTTGTCTCAATGATGTAATTTTTATTTTCATTGTTGTCAACAACTTCGTCTTTGTTGTCCCAAATAGAGTTTATATGGTAAGTGAATTTAATTTAATTTTATTTCACAAATTTTAATGGAATGTATATGTAGAACTCTATGTTTGGAAACCATGTTTTAGATTGTTTTCATTTTCCATGAAAGGAATATATAACAATAGCTTTTCTCTGCAATGGTTTTCAAGACGATATTTATTTTATATTTGATATATCAAATAACACGAGGTTTATTTTTTATTTGATTTTCTTTCCCACTTTTTAGTATTTAGAAACAAATTCAACAAGGCAAATATTTCGTAGTGATTTTGGTCAATGAACATAGTATTTATTAGAGACTTACACATTACATCCTCTGATTCATCAGGTTCATGTGTCAAAAAGTGTTGGAGGCTTGAGAATGAATGTGTGTTATTCTTATGGACTTGTGTTTATGAATATGCATTTCATTTAACAACTATTCAATGACAATGACAAAACTATGTGCACAACTTGTTGAATAGACATTTATTATCCATTAAGCAATGCATTTTCAAGGTTGTTTATCATCTAAATAACATCTATATTTATGGCTTGATGTTGTTTACGGATTATTTTGAATGTTTTTAACATTGATGTATCAAGTTTTGTTATATATGAGGCACAATAAGATGCTACAATATAATCATTGAGTACCAATTATGCATTTGTATTTACTTTTCATAAATGCGACATTTAAAAAAAGGATATTAGTCCACGCTTGTGATAGTTTTCATTTCAATTTTTTTTGTTTTGTATTGCCTATATGTAATAACTTTGTTCATTTCTAATTCTGCCAAAACCATGTTGAATGTGACATAAATTTCATACATTTTGTTTTCCATTTAATATAAATATATATTGAATTTTTGACAACCAAATTATTATTTTATTTACATGGCTCAAGGATAATTGTTCTACTCATTGGGGAAATAGGGAAATTTTATCTACAATGTGATTTTGGATTTTTATTACAACTCTTTGTGTGGTGTTGTTCATGTAGTTTGGCTATATTTGAATCGAGTATGTTTACATCACAAGTGTAATTATTTGCAAACCTTGTAATCTCATTATTGTTATATTTTCTATAGATTGGTGCATATTTTATCCATAACATGAAATGTGTATATTGATTTCCTTGATTTTGAACTCTATAATTGAAAATAATCTTGTATTTTGGTCTAAAGAAAGATTCATCTTTGTATACCATTTTTAACATTGCCTCGACTCTATGTGTATAATATCATGTACAAGTGACATGATTTTTTACGACCAAGTAACTATGATCAACTATATTAAAAATACTAGTTGATTTTGCTTTTCATTATTTTTCATGTCTATCATGCAATTAAACTAATGCATTTGTAAGTATTTTCCAATGGTATTCAACACTTGAAAATGTAACAAAAAACATTGGCAGTCCAAATTGGTGAATAATTGCAAATGTATTTTTTCTTAGTTGTTGTAAATAATATGGTGATATTCATATTGTTTTAAAATCGACACACGTAATATCAAATTTTAATAATTTTTCTAAATTTAGTTTATACTTAATATATTTTGCTATAAGTTTTATTCTTTTTAGTTGTCCTTTTCTAATTCTTCTCTACATTGTTGTAGCGATTTGGTCTATGATAATTTTCATTGCTTTGAAAAATAGATTTGTAATATGATATTAAAATGCATGATTCATATGTTGTCATTACCATTAGACAATTTTAGCATACAAAGATCTATTTATTATGTTCTCATTGAGAGGATCACCATTAAAAAATATTAAAAAATTCATTTCCTCAACATACATGTCTTTAAAAATTCCACGTGGTTGTTGGCACCATGACGATGCAACTTGGATCATTTTATCTTACAAGTCATGAATACATTTTGACTTTGTGAATCCATGTACCATGGTGTAATTGAGAATATTTTCTTCATCTTCACTATTTGTTTCACTATTTTCTGATATTTCACCAATGTATCGATTGACTTTGTCATTATTTTGTAATATTTGTTTCCAATCTTTTGTTATTTTAATTTTTGGAAATGATACAATTTCCTCTTGCATAATTCCTTTAGAGCATGCATGATGATGTTTAGACATACCCTTCATTTTTGGTATGAGTTTTTGTATTCTAATTTTATTTTTAGTTCAATAATAACTATGAATTTTTTCTTTAATGAGCATGGTAATGATTTTTGTATTATGTCAATGTTTGTCGGTACATTGATAATCACACAAATTAATTCAATTTATGATTTTTTGTATCCTGATTGTCTAATTTGTGCAAATGCAATTCATAGTAAAACAAGATGCTCTTCAAGATCTACAAACATTTGCACACATATCAAAGGTGTATTTAACAAGATGTGTTGAGGTTTTGCAAAATTTAGAACAATTCCATTTTTCAATGTGTTATTACATATGATGCATATTTTTTTGGTGATTATTTGATTGCTTTTTGTCAAATTTTCATATGTTTCTTTTTCTAATTGCTTTAAATCTATAATGTTATGCTTAAAATGTAGTTGATTGCAAACTAGACACATGTTTAGTGTGTCTTGATTGTCTTTTTCTGAATTTATTTGTTCAATTGTTTCCTTGATTTCGTTCAATATATTTCAAAATGCAAAAGGATGTTCTGGGTGTCTTATTGAATGTTATTTCTTTTCTATTGTAATTAGTAATGATAGTCTCATTTTGACCATTTTCTGTTAATGATTCATAATGAATGCAATTCATATTTATTTAAAAAAAGATTATGTTATAACTATTTGTAGGTTGTAAACAATTGCAATAGATCTTTACTATACATGTACTAGTACCTGACTAAAGGCAAATTGTTGCTTTTAACAATATGGATATCCACTCTTAAGCAAAAGTCACCCCCTTCAATTTCACCTCGATTGAATGACATTGCCAAGTGCTTGCCAATTTGTAATTTTACTTGTATTTTGTATCAAGTTGGCTCCTAACCTTTTTTGTACATAAAATAATATATATATTTTTTGACATAATATTGCATTACAAAAATAATTGTGCAAAATAACAATGTAGACATTGCATATTGAATTTTAAAATTGTCAATTGACAAATGGAATTGAACAAACTTTCACCACAATCAAATGTGTGTGAGTTAAGCCTACACAAGGCATTAATTTCCATTTGTTATGAGATGTTTGTCAAGTATGATTCAAGATTGGTGCACATATTAAATATTTGAATATATATTGATGGCATAGCGCATTCATTATTCTTTTTACATTATAGTGACTCATAGTGGCCACACATATGATTTGTCCTAAAACAAGATCTAGTATGGAAGCTTTTGACATTCTTCATTGAATCGAAGGTAGTTATTTTTTCCTTATGAAGGACAAAATGCATATTTGCATATTTAGCAACTTAGCTAGTGAATGTATATAAAAATCGTCTCCCCATAGTTTGGTTTCACATTTTACGAAAATATGTTTCAATGTCATGTATTTCATGCAATATTTACAATTCATCATGATGTAACTCTAGTTCCTACGATTTAATTGCATTTGGATCACCAGTATGTAGGTAATTTAGGTGATAGTCAATGATAACATTTCCAAATTCTAAAAGTGTATATTACAAATATAGTAGCACATGAAATGTGTCAAAGAAATGATCTCCAATATTGTACTTAAATTCTTTACCTAGAAAAATATAGTGTTTAACCAAAGCATCGTCAATGTTATTATATCGTACTTTTATTTTTTATTCATATTACTCTATAATAATTGATTTGCCCAATATTTTATTTAAAAAAAACATATAATTACATACTTAATCATATAAAATAATTGATATTTAAAAAACAAACTTTTCAATTTCTTATTTAATAGTGACAAAATGTTTATGCCCCTATGATAAACCCAATCAACAAAACTCCTTATAACAATATTAAAGATAACAATAATAACAATAAAAATAAAAATAAATATAAATATAAATATATCTAAAATACTTTAGAAGTATTAACTCTCAAAGTGATTGGATGGCATATCCGCTGACTACCAATTATATTTTTCGACATTAAAATCTGACCACGATCAATTTTTTCTTTTCTTACATTGATATATACACTGTATATATCCAATACAACGTATACAAATGTGCAGGTTATTTGTTACTGATTACTACACGCGCAGAGACTCATCAGTGGTTGTCGTATTTCTGAATTCGGTCATTGCCTCCTTGAATAGACATAAAGCAAACTGACTATTTTCAACGATTTGTGAAAATTTTACCGGAGTTACCATCGTCAAAGAGAGGCTTAAAAATTAATTATCAGTTACCTGTGGAATTGCAGATCCACTACCCAGTCCAGATTCACTGCTGCTCGGGTAAGTCAACAAGAGGATATAAAATGTTTTAACCTTCATTTTTACGGTTTTTTACACTTTTCAGTTTTACAGATCTGTTAACCTTTTCACTGTAAGTAAATCCAGAATTTTAGATGTACGGGCTTGAAAACAATGGTCAAATAAGGTTATGCATGTTTTTTGTGCTTTGTTTGAAGACCACAAGCATTTTTCCTGATATGCTGGGGTTTCTATTTTGTTCACAGGGTTCAGCTTTTCTGTGGGAGGCTAGGCTATATTCGAACAGTGGTCTTCAGATCCTTCATTGAAGCTTTTGGTGGGGTTTGCTGTGTTGCGCATAGATTCATCCACGGAAGAGGTGAGTGTCTGAAGCTATTTCAATTGAGTGCATTTGAAAAAAAAATAAAAAAAATGGCTATGGAGTAAATGAGGTCCATGGTGAACTTTAACTCTGAGAAAACTGGGTTTTGTGCTATTTTTGCATTTTATGTGGGTCTTTTTTTTTTTTGGCGTAGTTCTCAAATTTGTTTGTGGGTCTTAAAGGGTTTGGAGCGAAGTCAAAATTAGTTTTTAGGTACGCAAGGGTTTGGACTGAAATTAACATTAGTTTTTGGGTATTAGAGGGTTTGAAATGAAATTAAAATTAGTTTTTAGATATTCGAGGATTTTAATTTGAGGGTTTGGAATGAAATTAAAACTAGTTTTTGGGTATTCCAAGTTTACTGTTTTGAGGAGATAACCTAAATGGTTTTAGATGTTATTTTTGGCTGGTAATTTAATATTAGCAGAAGGGTTTTGTTTTGGCATGTGTGGTTCTTTTTTTGTTTGGTTCTGGGATTTATGCTAGTGACATGAAAAATAGATGTAAAAGAGTGGAACATTTTATATTATGGTCTTATGAAGTTATGAATGTGGGGTTTGGTGTGTTGATTTATTTTGGCATTGTGGATGCTTTTATCATGGTCATTTTGGTTGTTTGGGTAAAGAAAGGAATTATGTTTCATGCAGAGATAAAGTCTGGACTTGCACGATAAATTATGAGATTTTTGAAGTTTCAGTTTGATGATGGATATAAATTTTGTTTAAGATCAATTCTTAAGGACTTGACAACGATTACGTGAGTGCTATTTAAATATTATACTGATAAAATGTAAGCATAACTCTTTATTTTGGGCAGGATCTGAAATATGTGACTTACCTCATTACTAATTTTATTCATGTCTATATTAGATGTATAAGATACATGTTCGTTTCTGTGTATTTTTTATTTTTTAAATCAAGTTTACAGTTACTAATTACATATAGTTATTTGGATGATTTAGGTATTACAAATACAAATGCCTAAAAGAAAAAAGCAACAACCTTCCATTAAGAAGATCTTCGCATGGTCCAGTGCATCACAGGTTATACCGTCAGAGGATACTTATGAAGATGACCATAATGTTGATTTGAATGAAGATTCCAATTTGTTGGGGTATAATGAGGAGTATGTTGAAGAACTTGAAGGGGGAGAGCTTAGCATACAAAAGAAAAGAAAACCCAAAGCAAAAAGAGAGTTTCGAGAGGAATGGAAAGATAAGTATAAGTGGTTGAAATCTGTTACACATGAAGGAAAAACAGTTATGAAATGCATATACTGTGAAGAACATAAGTTGGCTGGACCATGGGGAACTGGTACTGGTTGCACTAGTATGCAACATGATGCACTGGTTACTCATGCAAATTCGAGGAACCATAAACTTTCAGAAGCAAAATGGATCTCGGAGAACGAAGGGAAAGAAATATCTGGTACAGAAATTGCAGTCATTGATGATGTCAATAAAGAAACAACAATTGCAACCATGCTTGCAAACATTGATGATGTCAATAAGGAAAGAGTCATCACAACGATGAAATTAGCTTATTGGCTTGTGCAAGAGGATATTCCTCTCTCAAAGTATGAGTCCCTTTGCTCTCTTGCAATGTCTTTACAAGCACCAAACATGCCAAAGAATAAGGACTACAGGTCATATACAAATCAGCCAGCTGCAAATGCATTCCTTTCTGCCATATCTAAGTATATTGAAGAGGCTCAAACTGCTAGAATGTTGGATAGTCCCTTTTTTTCTTTGATGTTGGATGAAAGTCCTGGGCGACGTCCAGAGAAACAACTTGGGGTTTATGTCACTTTTCTAGACAAGAAAGGGTTGGGGCCGCCAGTTTCACAGTTCTTAAAGCTTATAAATGTCTGTGATGGTAGAGGGAAAACATTATATGATGCAATCAATGTTTTAAAAGAAGCAAAGGGTCTTTCAAATAAAAGATTGATAGCAGTTTCCACATATAGTGCTTCATCAATGGTTGGTGGTGAAAATGAATTTGTTACTCTTTTTAAAAAAGATGTACCTAATCTTGTATGTGTTCACTGCATTGCTCACCGCGAGTCTTTAGCTGCGTCAGATGCTGCCAAAAGGATACCTGAATTGTTATTTGTTGAGAAATTAGCAAATAATGTTTATTCTTGGGTTCAAAATTCTACTAAACGAAATGGTGAACTTATTGCTCTCCAGGAACTCATGCAGCTTGAAACTTTGCAATCTCTACAAATTCATGGAGCTGGATGGCTTTCAAGAGGACAAGTTATTGAAAGGCTGATTGCATTGATGCCTTCCATATTGACTTTGTGGAAGATGGAGAAAATGGACCTATGGTATGATAAAGCGACGATCTTTTCAATCCAGTTTTGCTTACATATGCTTGCAGATGTAATGCGCGAGCTAAACAAGTTGAAAGAAAAATTTCAAGAAGAGTATGTGGATGTTACATCTTTAGGGGCAACTGTAGATGTTACTATAAACACTTTAAGCAGGTGGTTTTTAAGGAGCGACACATTTGCAGATGGCACATGCTATTTATCCAAATTTTTAGACGCCTCTAAATTTGGTTATTTAGAGATTACTGACAAAGAGGGATTTATTCATAGACATGAATTGCGGTTTGTGACGATTCCTCATTCACAGTCTGATTATGTTCACACCCAAAGGCAAACATGGATGCCTCGCTTTGATGGCTCACTAGAGAGTTGCAAACAACTTGCAAGAGAATATGTCCAAACACTTGTATGTTGTTTGAATGCAACATTCTCTGATCTTGCTCTTTTTGATTCTGTGAAGTTGTTTAGCCCTTGTCATTATTCACGGGATGTTCGCACTAGAGAAGAAAATTCAAGGCGTTGGCTTGATAAACTTTTTCAGCATCTGCAGCATACTCCATGTGAGGGAGAAGAAAACACACCATTATTTGATTTTGAAGCTTGTAAAAGAGAATTGCATACATTTGTTGATACTCTCTATTTTAGTTGTGATGGATCATTGCCGATGAAGGATGCTTGGAGGGTTTTTTGTGTCACAAATTTGCATTCAAACTTTCCAAACATGTCAAAGTTGTGGCAAGCTATTCTTACTATTCCTGCAAGTACAGTGGCATGTGTGAGAGGGTTTTCAAGACAGAATACAATAAAGGATACAAGAAGAACAAAACTATCATTGGATACATTAGATGCCTTGATGCGAGTGTCATTAGCAGGACTTGAGTCATCAACGGTGGAGTGGAGTAGGGTATATGAAATCTGGAAAGATGCTAAGCAAAGAAGAGTCTAAAATATTTTAGGATCTGTTTTGCTAAATATTTATATAAGTGTTATATTCTGTCAGGGGAAGGACACCAAATATTCTGTGGGCTTTACTAGTTTAATGGTGCTATCTCAAATTGAATTTGACATATCATGATTTGAGTTTTTTCTTCTCAACTATAAAGCTGTATTTTAAATTCTGTATGACACAACAGAAATTAGTAGATTTTTCTTTATAGATGTTTAACCATAAATTTATTAAATATAAGATTATATATTTTATTTCAGATACAGTGTCTTGAATTTTTTATTTATATAGTAGATATATATGATAGTCTGGTTTCTAGGGATGAACAGGCCCCAGTCCTGGTCGTGTTAGTACATGCTCATGTCCATTGATTTGTGGGACACCTTGTTGCGATGTGGAGATTTAAACTCGAGTCACTCCATCTATGAATGCATCACTTTACCAATATGCCACAACTCCTTGGACTGTGATAAATGATATTAGCCTTCAGCGACTGCTCTTTTATAATATGGTAATACAAGTTATCGTAGCATATCCTAGTACTGATGATGATTGTTATTGTTATCAGGATTCTAGTTCTTATATATACATATGGACACACAAACATATATTTATTTTTGTGTGCACGAGGGCGACATGGAGTGTAGTTAAACAAGCAAATTATTGCTTAGTGGGTGGGGTTGACTGTCTAACTTAAATCCTGATTTGAACTATTGTCTCATGTTTTCTATTAATTGTTTTAGTTACATTTACTTATATGAATTTTGATCTGTGAATTAATTGTAATCCTGAGTTTGTGCATATTTTGATTGTTACTTTTCAGATTCCTTTTGCTGAATTGGTTTTGTTATGCTATTTATCCACACAATTTTTTCATTTACTCGTCCTCCGGGGTCCAAAATTGAATTCTGCAATCACTTTATATCCTAGCATTTACTGGTTCCTCGATCAATCCAGGGTCATTTATCTGGACTCAAGCTGTGTGCTGAAGAAGGTAAATATTTTCCTGTGGAGTTTTATTGATATACTCTCTATCTGGATGGTGGTTGATAATTGAAAAAGGAAAGTAAGTTCAATATAAAGGATTCAAGAGAGGGGATGTCTTCAGTTTTTGTAAATGGATAACATACCTTAGCTTTTGGAACTAAATCCCAAGAAGCCAGAAACCCCTGCCTGTAAGATAGAATGTTTTCTTTCTGAGATTGGAACCCTCCTGCTTTGTGAACAGTGGTGGAAACAGGGTGGCAGTACATCATGGAGTGCCCAGCTTATAATGACGTCTGAATCAAATATGATGACAATCGGAAAAGGGACAATCTGACCGCCTTGTCGCTAGATAAAACAACAAATGTTTTGATCAAGGTTCATTGTCGAAGATCCAACATCAAAAAACGAATGGGCATTTTGTAAACCTAGTGGGGCAGCTCTTGTTTCAAGTGGCTGTCCTCGCATGGAGCATTCTTGTTGCTGCTTTTGGTCCCATAGACTATGCTTGGTCTCATGGACATTATTAAAACACTATGTTGTTTTGGTACGGGTACGGGGATGTCTCGGGTACGCGGGTACGTCATTTTTCAAAAACCTGGATTTGGATATGTCGTGGGTACGTCTGTATATATATATATTGTATATTACTCATTTTTTTAGTAAAACACTTGAAACTACATAGTATGAAAATATTTGTCTATAAATGATAAAACACTTAGAAATATATAATATTCATTCATTCATTACTTCAAAGACAAGATGTACATTCAAATCTAGAATAAATCATCTCGATTGCCCACAAAATCATGAATGCCACTCCCATTATTTTTCAACTTTATCATTTACTGACACTTTCTCTCACAAGGGCTCATCGGTGCATTAAATCTCATGAGTGCATGCCTTAAGGGGTGCAAAGGGAATGGGGTGGGATCGGCTTGTGGCACTTTGCGAGAGATATTCTCATACTATTCTATCACGCATACATCCCTTCATGCAGCCTTCATACCTCCTATGATGTCTCCTTGAAATCTTGAAACCCTGAAATATGGCTAAGTCTGAAACCCTGGAATCTGACTAACTCTGAAATATGATAGGATCCTCCAAAACCTAGAATTTGCATTATAGCTCCTAGCGGTCCGAAACCCCTCTCAAACATCCTAAAATTATATAAATAAAATATAACTTAAAGTATAAGAAACTAGATGTCCACATCTAGTTTCTTATACTTAAATGTTTATTTTATTTATATACTGTTGGGTTCGGACTGGATTTACATTTAGGGTTGCTTAGTTTTTAGGTTTTTTTTTTAAAGGATTTTCTGAGTTTTTTTTGAAAAAGTTTTTCGCCATTTTTCTGCCGGAATCCCTTGGGCACGCCCGGAGACGTCCCGGGCACTCTCGGAGGTGTCTCGGGGGCGTCCGTGGCTGTGCCGGACGTTTCCGGTACGGCCACGGACGCCTCCGAGATGCCTCCGGGAGTGCCCGGGATGTCCCTGTGCTGGAGGCGTCTCCAAACAGGAGGCGCCGGGTGGGAGGGCGTACCTCTGCAATGTAGTAATAAAACATTATTAAAATCTTTTATTCATTCATTTGTTCATGCTAGTGGAATTCCTTTAAAATTTAAAAATTGGAAGTCTTTATTCTGGTATTGGGTATCGATTTTCACCTTGCTTACTTGCTTTAAGCTGCTTTGTTGGAGCCCTTCACTTGGTGTTTCTCATTCAGGCTATAATTCATTTTGCAAGATGCGAAAATGATGAGATGAATCTCCTTATGCACGAAGAGCTTGATGGGACAAATCTACTAGTGCATAAGAAATTACATGCTGAGTGCCTTAGAGATGGACACTCTTTTTCAAGTTCTGAAAATAACAGGTCACTGATCTTTGGTTTTAATCCACATAGCTTTAGCTTAGTCTGTGGGAACCATGTTTTATACAAATTTAATTGACGTGCTATAGCATGCTTGATGTCTATCATTATGGTCTATCCTTTCCTGCATTTTATGTTTGTCTTGATAGTTTTCAATTTTCCATGCTATTTGGGTGTTATGGATGCAAATGGCAATGTCTCTTAATGTCCCCAGCCAAAGGTGCATTGTAAGTCAAATCATTCACATCATTTATTTACTATTCTTAGCTTCTCAGGTATTTTTATGAAGTTTACTGATTGATATTTTTATCAAGGCCTGCTTGTATGCTGTTTTTTCTTTCCTGTGAACTTCAGCTGACTGCACACTATGAAATTTTGTTTTTGGTTTTAGCAAGGATATACTGAATTAAGTTAGTGTTTGTTTTGGTTGTGTTTTTCTAGTGCTTCTGCAGTTAATTTGAAGCTTATCTTGGAAGGTGCTGTTGGAATATCCGAATTATTGATGGCCATTTGATTTTCCTTCTGCCCACTTTGTTTTTCCTTCTCTGTTTTGTTTTCCTTCAAATTTTATTTTGGGTATAGGTTTAGTGAATCACACTCCAGCTTTGTGATATTCTATCCCTGGCCAGTATTGCTACTCATTTCTTATTCCTGTTGTCTGCCATTCACATTAATCGACGGTGTAAAATTTATCTTTGAAACACACTGATTATGCCATTTGTTGGATCTGTTGTAACTGCTACCTCCCAAACATTAGGGAATGGATTCTAAAGGGAAGTATCTGAGAACATTGCATAGACTGTGGAACCTTTACTTGCAGATGGTCTGTGAAACAAACTCCTGTAGATGGTCAATTGTTTTCATTCTAATTTCAAGCGCTCTTCAAAGCCCCTTTTAATAAACTTTAGTTGGGCTTTTTTCTTATTCACCAATGTTATGGCAGATTTATAAGTTGGACTTGGAAGGAGAAGATAGAGATGTTGTAGAAGGTGACATTTAGGATGATTCGCTTGATGAGATCTATATGCAGGACACATGAGAGGCAAACCTTCAAACTGTACTTGGTTGATTTTCATTAACGTTTTGATAAAAAATGTCTGCTTGTTATTTGAAAATAAACCTACGGTATAGGAAGAACTGCAGCCTTTTAGAACTCAACTCTTTCTGTACAAGCAGCAGTTTCCTAAGTGAATGGAATCACATAAGTTTAGGTTGACTGAGTGGATGGCTCATAGGGAATTCTAGGCATGAAGACGTGGCATATTTAAATGCACACAGTTTGTCTGAGTGTTGGAACTAAGGATAGCTTCTAAGTAATATGCTAGGACTCTAGTATTGACAGATTCCAATGCCCAATTACACTAAGCATGTATGTATCTCTTAGGGGTCTGCACAAACGAAGAGTGGGGAATGACTTTTGTTATCTAGTTTATATAGATCAACAAAGTTGCAGTTTCAACTCCCAGACTAGCGACATAACTTCACTAGTGGTTTATAGTTTCTTTCTGCATAAGCTTGCCAGATTTACGGCCATTGACATTGATCAAGTGTTGCTTTTACTTGATGGCTGCAACAACAATGAAAGACCAAAATAGCATGACAAACATCATCTGTCAGATAACTTCACTAGTGGTTTATAGTTTCTTTCTGCATAAACTTGCCAGATTTACAGCCATTGACATTGATCAAGTGTTGCTTTTACTTGATGGCTGCAAGAACAATGAAAGACCAAAATAGCATGGTAACCATCATCTGTCAGATAACTAATGGTGGTTATTATTATTATTATTATTATTATTATTTGATAGCAGCAGAGGGGTCCAAGCCCAAAAATCTAGCTGTAGGGCAATAACCCTAATGCTAACAGGTTGACTGAAGGTCAACAAAACCTTAAACAAATTTCAGCAACTATATATATTTATTTAAGCCATTTTTCTGGCCTCAGATCAAAATGGCCAATGCTACAAAATGCTTCATACTGTAGATGATGCTATATTAGCAGTTTAAGCAAATTCCTATTATCGTTACAGGAAATATCTTCAATACAGCTATGCTTCGTCCATACACAGGAATCTTACAAAAACATATAGTATTTACATGCTGGTGTTTGCACGGTTCTTGGAGATTCTTTTCTTTGGAAGGCTAGGCAAAGTGCAATATCTACTGGGCATTCAACAATTTAATCTCTCAAATAGCTTCGGGGCATCACATGCCATACTGCACTCGTTGCATGGGTTAGCTGGCTATTTGGCTAATTACAAGGGATTTTTTTGTGAGGCAAAACTGTTTTAGATTACAAGAAAAGTGACATAATGCACAGATATCTGAGAGACTGGGAAAACCAGTTCCGGGTCAGACACTGTAAAGATGAAGCACACCAAAAGCAAATAACAAAAACTGACACTTCCAACACAGAAAAGTAACACCTACTGAAAAACTAAACAACACTTTATATCTTAAACTAAGATAACAAACTGGTCATTATACTTATGGGTCATTTAGTTCTGTGGTGCAAAAAACTGGAGCTTGCCAGGTGAACAAGAGTAACACTTGTTTCACTTTGGGCCCATTGCGAGTGAAACATATCAGAGTCCCTAAGAGTGTTTGCTCCTTCCCTTCAGAAACCCCTTTAGGCAGTGATGCCTGAGTGGTACAATCATGCTTGTTTTTATAAGTAACCAAGGCAGTCGGTGGCCAGTTGAGGGGTTTAGAGGAATGCCTGTTTGTAGGGGCTATTTCCAAATGCACATCACAGGGCTGGGTGGGGGAGGATCCTATTGGAGTCATAGTTGGGGTTTTTGGTCTTCTCATTGAGAGAATCCAGAACAACGTCTTTCAAAGATGCAATCCCTCTCCCAAAGTCTTCCATAGTCACATGCATTTCAGAGATCTCATTGCGAATGATCAGTTGTTGTTTGGACAAATATCTCATTCCTGTTAAAACTTGATGTAGTTCTTCTGTTGAGGTGTGAGCCTAAAATTGCGAGTGATCTGGATCCCTAGAGATATCTGGGCAACTGTCTTAACTTTCAGAATCTAGATGTGTTATATACGGAAGCAATGCTTAACAATATTTCAGAAATAGAAATGAACATTCACAGAATGACGAGTAAGAAACATAATAGAATTGGAACAAAAAACTCTATTAATGTGTGCATCTGTACATGACATGCTTGAAAGTTGGGAGAGATTTATCACCATCCATCGACCAATAGCTACATCTATGCTTTGCTATTTGACTACATTACCAGGTACGGCCTTCCAGGTTACTGTACCTGTGCTGTTACGGTTCTGGTATTGGTATTGATCTGGTAGGGTTCTGGTCTTGGCCTCTTTTATTATCCTTGGTACCAGACTGTCGTAATAAAAACATAATAAAAAACCAGTGCTGGTGAGGGTATGGCAGTCATGATAAAAACAGAAAGACAACAATGAAAAAAATTAGAACACTAAAAAAAAAATTAGAATAGAACACACATTACTAACTAAACGGCTGCTAGCAGTCCTGCTGCATCTGGTTCTAATGAATCAATTTCCGATTTCGATGCTCTTGATGAAGAGCAATATGATGATTTGTTCATGTAGTTATTTTAGTTTTACTATGACCAGACTATTTTTTTATTTTGAACAGATAATATAAAGTTTATATCTATTAATAGCTTGAATTATCAATTACTGTTTTGTTATTTTAAGCATATGACATCGATATTATGGCTGATCTAGTTTATTTTGTCTATAATTTTTTATATTTTTATATTTTTGTTTGTATGGACATACCCAGCCGTACTGTAACCAAGGCCCAAAAAGTAATGGCAAGCCCATATACCTTTACCCAAACCTGAATGTGTCCCTGTAACTCGGCTATTTGTTGATATCTATCTATCTATCTATCTATCTATCTATCCATCTATCTATATATATATATATACATACAGTGTTACAAGGCTGCAATGGAGGATGAAATGGTTTCTCTTTCATGCGTGACCACCTTCTGTTGGTTAGGATGAATGGTGTCAGAATATATATATATATATACATACATACAGTGTTACAAGGCTGCAATGGAGGATGAAATGGTTTCTTTTTCATGCGTGACCACCTTCTGTTGGTTAGGATGAATGGTGTCAGAATGTAATGTTTGAATTTGGCCTGAGGACAATGGGGTGCTGCCCCTCAAGTCATATGGGGGGACCCTCCCCTTGTAAGGATGAAGGTTGCAACATTGTTGGCACTTGCAATGCTACATGTCGTGAGTTGACCTTAGCGGTTTGTTATGTAGGTGTTTGGAATCCTAACAAAGCCAATGATGAAGACCGCATAAGGTTTGGTGCGTGCTTGGATGGCGCCACATCCAATCTGCGCAAATTGCCCTGTGCCACTGGAAATGTGTGGGAGGTGTTGGGTGCAGATGGATTGATGATCTTGGAATTACTGCAGACCTCAAGAGAGTGTTCCGCAATGCTGCAAACCAGAAAACATGTGTTGGAATTACTGCAGGCCTCAAGAATGGGCTTGACGCTATCGCTGGAGTTTTGGAGAATCCACTTGGAAAAGCGAGTCCTTTTTGAGGTATCCATGACCAGCTGGTCCAAATACCTCCTTGCCCCTACCTCGGCCTCCCAGGGAAAGTTGACTGTTGGATAGAAGGGTTAGGTGCCACAGAATGATTGTTGGTCACTTTGGGTGATAACCAAGGATGCTCTATTAAAGGGGGTTTCCCAAAGTCTGAGTCTGAGGCTGGGAACCTCGGAGGAAGGTGTTCTAACTCTTGGTTATAGTGGAAGATGGGTTCTGCATAGCCAAGAGAGCAGACGTGTCTGTGGGGAACGCTTTAGCTGAATAATGCCTTCCCATTGAAGGAAAATCCTCTATTTGCTGGAGGGGGTATAGTTTGGGTTTCTTGTACCCTCCCAATAAGAGAAACTGTAATATCGTGCAAAGATGCAATCCCCTTATCAAGGTCGTCCATTGTCACATGCTTTCCACAGATCTGATTGGGAATGATCAGTTGTTGTTTGGACAACGCTACCATCCTGTTTAAAACGTGGAGCAGGTCTTTTGTCAGAATGTTATCCTTGAAGTGTGAGGTCCTTTCGAGGAATTGTACATCGTGCAAAAATGCAATCCCTTTATCACGATCATTTATGGTTACATGCATTCCAAAGATCTGATTGTGAATGATCAGTTGTTGTTTGGACAACGTTTCCATCCTGTTTAAAACTTGGAGCAAGTCTTCTTCTGCCAGGACATGAGCCTGGAAGTGTGAGGTCTTTTGATGAATTGGGGAGTGTTATATGACTGCATTTGAAGGTGCCACATAATGATTGTTGGTCACCGTAGGTGACAGCTTAAAATGCTATCCTGAATGGGGATTTTGCAAAGAGTCTGAAGCTGGAGGGGGTATAGATTGGGTTTCTGGTGTACCCTCCCAATAAGAGAAACTGGAATATCGTGCAACAATGCAATCCCCTTATCAAGGTCATCCATGGTCACATGCTTTCCAGAGATCTGATTGTGAATGATCAGTTGTTGTTTGGACAACGTTTCCATCCTGTTGAAAACTTGGAGCAGGTCTTTTGTCAGAATGTCATCCTTGAAGTGTGAGGTCCTTTTGAGGAATTGGGGAACCTTGTATAACTGCACTTGAAGGTGCCACACAATGATTGTACATCGTGCAAAAATGCAATCCCCTTATCAAGGTCATTCATGGTTACATGCATTCCAACGATCTGATTGTGAATGATCAGTTGTTGTTTGGACAACGTTTCCATCCTGTTTAAATCTTGGAGCAAGTCTTCTTATGCCAGGACGTGAGCCTGAAGTGTGAGGTCTTCTGATCAATTGGGGAGTGTTATATGACTGCATTTGAAGGTGCCACATAATGATTGTTGGTCACTGTAGGTGACAGCTTAAAATGCTATCCTGAAGGGGGATTTTGCAAAGAGTCTGAATCTGGAAGCCTTGCAGGAAGGTGTTTGGACTTGGGGGTACAGTGGAGTGGAGGAGCGGGTCTGCATAGCCAAGAGAGCAGACATGTGCGTGGGAAGCTCTTATCTGAATGATGCCTTTGTGCAATTCATTGTAAATTTAGATTCACAGAATCAGTACCCTCCAAGAGAGCATTACGGTGGATTTTTTTGTCTCCATGGTAGCCATTGTCTGTCATTCTAGAGCTGGTTGTTGGTCAGGATGTTTTTTGGTCTTGTATCTTGTTACTTTATGTAACCGTTATCTTCTTTATGTAACTGTTTTTTTTTGCTTATGGTAATAAGGCTTAAGACTTGAATAGAACTTGGTCTATTTTGTGTCAGAAAGCTCTAGCACTTAACGATGAATAAAGTATCCAGGGTTCTTGTATTGAAGAGCCGTGGGAGGCTGTTGGAGAAGCAGGAAAACGATGGTTTTAGACTTTGAGAGATTTTTAGATGACAGAAGACTTACTGAAAATTTTCTTACAGATCTGAGCTCTGTGTTTTGTTTGAATGAATAAAATATTAAAAAATCTTTGGAGCACGAAGAGAAACATCTCAAGTCTGGACTATTGTTTCTTCCATTCCTCCACATGCTCCACAAGCTTAGATGCTTGGTCCTATATAGCTTGAAAGAGGATTTTTATGCCCATACAATTTTGTAAAGTGAGATGTGATGCCCAAACTATCTTGTCTTCTGAATTCAGGAAATTGACGCAGTCAGCATTGTACATCTAAACGCTTAAACTAATTCTAATTCCAATTGACTCTCCTTGCATGTCCAGCTGTATTAGATACTGTAACAGGGATGAGCTCATCAAGTAGCCTGTCATGGTCATATTCAGCACCAAATGTCCGTACCCAAGTGCTTCAATGGATAACCAAATCCCTTCTCAAACACAATGGAATAATAATTGATCTTTATTTGCCAGTTCGTGAAAGGGAAAGGGAGATTTGACTTGGGGATTAGATGCCATTCAAAATCATTATAAAAACAAATGAATATTGCACCATCCGGAAGCAAAATGAAGTGGTTTGACAATAAAAGGAGGGACCCATTTTACTGTTGCTGTAAATATGTCTTTTTCGTTAATCTATTCTGTGTCTGCTCGTCATAACCAAACATTGATGATATCCATGCGCAGGAATGACCTTGAGTATATTCAATTGAAGGGAGATGCTGCCAGGATTCAGGCAGATGCTAAAAAAAAAGACAAATTCGAGCATAGGGTGGAATAATTCATGCAATCGAATATGATAATACAAGAGGAACGGAATATATTATTTGTATAATTTATGCGGTAGATGGTGTGAGGGGGGAGGGATGAGGTTCACATTGGGGGTGGAGTCTCTAACCTCTTGTTGGACACTGACTTAGAAAGCTAGGGGCCATAAAATATATAAGATGAACATGATAACCAAGGCTTTGTAGTATTTTACTATTTTTTTTACAAGTGACACCACTTTTTTGACTTTCGCTAATTTAGGTGTAGCATAAATGGTCCTTTCTTGGTATTTTAACTAATGCTTGAGACATGCATTTGGGAGTTGGGTTGTGTTAGAACACTTCACTCCGTGAGTAACATCCATTTGTATAGCTCCTTCTTTGGCCAGATAGTCCACCACTTGATTTAAAGGCCTTTTGACATTGTCGATTTAAAATCTTTGGAAATGTTGAAGTAATTCTACAATTTGTTAAAAGAATGGCTCGGAGAGAAATGATACAGTTTGGGAGACTGCAAGACTGGAATACCTATTGGGAGTGTTGGATAAACTTCTGTTCCAGGATCAAAATTTATCGGGAATGTCCTTCAATATAAATGCATTCAATAGTGGACTTTTGCTGAATGTCTAATCCTCTTATAAAATCCCAGGCTTGTGTGAAATTAGTTATACTGCACCCCATGTGTTCTTGTTATGTTGAGGGTATAAATCCCATGTGAATTCCTTAGAACTCCACGAGCACCTAATAGGCTACGGTTCCTGATACTTGAGCCATCAGAATTTAACTTGATAAATGGCAGACTGGGAGCAAACCACCTGTCTTTTGGTCTCGGTGAAACTAGGATATTGTTATTGCAGACAAATATTCCACTTCTGTTAAACGGTTATGTAAAGCGTATTTTAAACTTGAGGTCTCAATGTTATACGTTTCTGCTTTAACTAATATCTGAAAAGGGGACAGGGTGCCTTAAAAAATACATGTTTTTCATTCCATCCAAATAGCCCGACGTACAAATGCATGAGTCATATGGTGGAGTGAGTTGATATGACTGAATTTTGATTTTCTTGAGTTGCAAAGGAAGTAGGCTGACCATGATGAAAGGATTAAACTAGCAAATTTGTGCCATAACTGGTGAGCCAAGGTGCAGTGAAAGAAAAGGCGATTCATTGTCTTCTTTTGGTTCTCACATTTGACACACCTAGGGGGCCCACCCATCCCTGTTTTTGGAGACTGGAAATCCCAAAGTTTTTGATGCCATAAAAAAGCAGGAAATTTGGGAAAAATGCGAAGAGTCAAATATCATTGAGTCACTAACCAACATATTGAAACATATACTGGTTGCTGAGTAAGAGAGTGATGCATTGATTTAGCCTGCATGAGCCATGATCGTCTCTCCCCCATTAATGTTGCTTCAGGATGGGTCGGAGTGACCATTTTGAGAAGTGCCCAATTCCATGAGACCTGCAGCTGATCTTGATCCATTAAACAATAATCTGCTACCTTGATTTATCGTCTTTGAATATTTTGTTTCTTTGGAATGAATATGAGATCCTTTCTGAGGATGGGAAAACCATTCTGAGCATCTCCCAGAAGTTTGCTGTGAGACCATCATGGATGTGCCATTGTAATTTGTATTTTCGAGTATGGACATTCCTGCTGTGATAGGATATGTTTCCAAAAGTTTGCTGTGAAACCATCATGGATGTGCCGTTGTTATTTGTATTTTTGAGTATAGATGTTCCTGCTGTGATATGTTATGTTTCCATAACACCGACCCTTTGGGCTCCCAGTCATCAAAGAAATTCTGGGTAATTATTGCATATTTTAATTGGAGAATATTATACCTGATAAATTGTTCATGCTAACTTCATAGCTAGTGCCAGATTGAATTGAGCTATATTCTAAATAGTTAAACTCCAGCAGCCTTTAGGTTGAGTGATTTTTCCCCAAGAGACTGGGGGGAATTGAAACTGATCCTTTGTACCCTTCCACAGACATCTTTGCTTGACTTGGGTGATGGCTGTTTCTGCAGCTCTGGGTATAAGTGTTAAAATGTACACAGGCATTGTTGTGACACTGATTGAATGAGGCTGAATGTGCCTGCAAAAGAAAGCCATCACGGTCTAGTTACTAAGCCTTCTGCGAATTCGATGAATAAATGCGTCTCAAATATATTTGATGGCAGCCAGAGATGGATAACCTCTTTTCTAGCCTAGTGTATCGAGTAAAAAAGAGCCTAGTGTATCGAGTAAAAAGACTAATGTTTTGTTGGCAGTGATCAGTTGCACTGACGCTTGTTGATAGAGTTCACAGAGAGGTATGAGATATGTCTGTGAAGTCTAACAATGTCTGATCTATTGGTGATGAAAGGAGGGTCTTGTATGCAAAATGAATATTAGTATATCTGTGAGTAGGTAGGGTTCATGAAAGTGTGTTGTGAGCCTGTTCAGTCCTTCACTCAGAAGAACAAAAAAAATGGGGATAACGGATCTCCTCATCTGTGAACCCTTCAAATCCATTGATTGAGATGGAGAAAAGGGCAGTAAAGATGCATCTGTGAACCCATTCCGTGAACGCATCCTTGACATCTGGAATTGATTATGTAGCAGTGATGGATCTCTTGAACTGTTTTGTCTCCCTTTTCACAGAAGGCGTTAGTTATTTGATCTCATGAACTGATTTGTTTATGGTATCCGTGATTTGTCTTCCTTCAACAAAAGCTGATTTGGTGTTGGAGATTAGTTAGCCCGGTAGCAATTGCAATCTTCTAGCAATCATTTTGGAAATAATCTTGTAAACTGTATACACACAGAAAAGTGATGGATTCCAGGCTCTTTTGCCGGCTGAGGTGCTATTCCATACTTGTGATGAGCCATTCCATCCATACTTGTGACGAGCTAGTGCCTTAATTGTGATGACCCAGTGATGCAGCCCATTTCATACTGCCCTATTGGTCTAAAAACCTCCGAGTGCTTCAACTGATCTGCCCCCTGGATTTTTTTATTTATCCACCTGGAAGCAGATTGTATTTTATCACGTCTCAGAAATCCTGATAAAACTTTGAAGGAAAATCATCCTGGTCAGGAGCTTTATCACAAGTAAACAAGGAAATGATAATTTCAAACTTTTTAGTTCGCCTGCAACCTACATGACAAGTTCAATATTTTCAGCTTGATATATCATCTTTGGAATATTTGCTCTAAGTTCAGATTGAATAGAAGTTCTATCCACCAATAGCTCAGAGAGGACATATTTAATATCTCGTAGCTTCCAAAACAATCACTTATACCCTATGGAGGGTTCTACCGTTCTGTAGCTTCACACCTGTGACAAGTTCAATATTTTCAGCTTGATATAACATCTCCGGAATATTTGCTCTAAGTTCAGATTGAATAGAAGTTATATCACCAATAGCTCAGAGAGGACATATTTATAGCTTCCAAAACAATTACTTATACTTTATGGAGGGTTCTACTGTTTTGTAGCTTCACACCCGTAAGAGAATTTATTTGTTGTCAATTGAGGATCGTTATATCCACATGATCTGGGATTTGTGCGTCCAGTATGATTCTTGCCATTGTAACGAGATAATTTGCCAATTAAATTCTGCTCTTGGACCTAGGGAAAATCGACTTGTCGAATCTCTTCTTGGTTCAGATCTAATTGAGGCTCGTTCTATTCTTGTCTTTGAAAATTATTGTGAAAGATTTGTTTCTTCCACGTAATGAACTTGTACTTGAAAAGTTTCAGTTGACCCATAATTATATGCATATCGAACCCTTAGACAGGGCTATTGTATCCTACCTTTTTGTATATTATCAGCAAAATCCCGATGTGCAGACCACCTCTTCTCATATTTGAACAGAGACCATCTCTGAGGAACTGAGTAAGATTCAAAGATAAATTGGCTATATGTCTGATGGCGTTGAATCAGACTTTTATTTCCCATGTCAATATGTGTTCAAACCATCTGGTCATCATTGAAATTTGTCCAGTTTTCTGCTCTGAATCTTCTCTAACAAGTTATGAATACATATTGCAACCGTAACAGATTTGGACAATGAATGTAACAAGTTATGAATACACCTTGCGGGAAGGTGCACTGGTCTAAAAATGGGTGGTAATTGAATGTGAAATGTGAAGGGCTTGAAAAAAGAAAATTGGATTTTTTTGCGATGGGGATGTTGAGGGTCAATTCAATGGGGTTGTACCCACTAAGGTTGATATTTTGCGATCGGTTAAACGTTTAATTGATTTTTTTTTTTAAAATATTTAATTTATCTTTTCAGTTTTATGAAAATGTGTTTAATTAAGTAGTTTTGAGAATTTATATTGGAGATATTATTTTCAAACTCAAATTACAGACACTACATTTAATTTAGGATTGAAATTTTTTACACAATTTTATGAGTTAGTTCGACTCTTTCACAAAACTTCTATCAACTCTCAACTATTTTTTTTGAATTCGCGAAAATCCAATAACATTTCTTAAAGGTTTAAAATTCAATTACACATTGTGGAATGATTATTTATATTTTCAGTTCTTATCTTTTGATATACAAAATCCCGAGCTTCAAATGATTTATAAATTTCAAGTTTCAAATTACAGACACTACACCTAACTTTTGACTGAAATTTCATACATAACTTTACAAGTTAGTCCGACTCTTTTACAAAGCTTCCATCAGTTGCCAACTTTCATTCTTGAATTTGCGAAAATCCAATAACATTTCTAAAATGTTTAAAATTCAATTGCACATTGTAAAGTGTTTTTTTATCTTTTTAGTTCTTGCCCAAAATCTTGAAATCTACATTACATTACACAAAATATCGAGCTTCAAATGATCTATAAATTTCAAGCTTCGAAGATTTGTATATCTATCTAAAACTTTTAGAATAAACTCCGTGCCTTGTTTTATCTCTATAGTTTATTCCAAAAAATTTAGATATATTTTTATAGACTGTGAAAACATAAAATCTGTAATTTATATACGGTTAAATTGATGTCTCATATAATTTTTTTTGGCCAATTATCTTATATTCACTCTACTAAATGTTCGATGCTTGATTTTCAATTTTGAATTCTAATTTAAACACGCATATGCATCATATGATTTTTTGTTGGCCAATTATATGGAGTTTACTCTGAGATATGTTCATTGATTGATTTTCAATTTTGAATTATTACTTGAACTATAAACCCTGTAAGGGAGTGTGTATTGCCCACTTTCTCTTTAAAAAGGTCTATATTCAAAAAGAAATTATTGTCACATTTCTTTTCATTCTTAAAGATTTTATTTATTTATTATTTTTTAAATTTTTTAAAATAATTTTTAATTTAATATAAATATTTTAAATATATTTATATAAAATATGTTGATAAATATCAATTTCAAGATGTTCATCCTGAATTTATCACATATCATATTGATTAATAAATGAATTATTTTTTTTTCCCACTAATTAATGATAAATGGTCTCACCATTATATTGAGTTTGAAAAATTATTTTTATTTTTCTTCTCTTTTATTCTAATGTACGGTCAACTGAGCAAAATTATTTTGAAGGGCGTTTAGCTAGATTCTGACATGCCAGATTGGTGTTTTGGTTGTCTTATTGGCTGATGACTGCGTGGGAGTTCTTGCTGGAAAAATCAGACTTTGGCTGCTATTTCCTACTACATTCTACTGCGTCTTTTCGAGATTTTGGGCGCTATTTTCTATTACATTCTGACTGCGTGGGACTCAAATCAAGGTGTTTTTGACAGGTGACTACATTCAATACGTTATTCTGTTGAACTTTTGTTTGTAGTTGATGTTAACGACTCTGCAAAAGGAGTATTTTCTTTTCCTGCGAGCTGGTGAAAGGTGTTAGAAACGCTGCAATCTTGTCTGTCCTGGCAACGATCTTGTCATTACAATTAGCTAATATCAAGCTGGACTGCGCCCTTGAACCTGCTGTAAATACGTGGAATTGAGAGGCGTTGGAAAGGCGTTGGCATCACATATTGGCTGAGGTGCATGACGCTAAGAGTGTGCGCGGAACAACAGTCTTATCTCCCAGAGCGTGGCAGTTCCAAGTAATAGTGTGACGTTTGATAGCATCCATTTTTGCTGATTGAAGACCTTATTAGGCATAAAGACTATCCAAGAGCTCGTATTTTATCTATTTCCAATATTGGAAATTTGCCCCAAAGGAGAGATATTTTTTTTATTAAAAAAAAGAATTTTAATCTGTCTTTTAAATGTTACTTTCAAAAATTTTGAAACCATGTAAATTTGGAAGTATTGAAGCAATTTGAAATTTGAGTTTGAAACAATTTTTCATTTAATTGTCTTGAGTAAGTTACTTCAAGCAAATCTGACAAATAATAAGTAAATCTTGTAAATTCAAAGAGAAATAAAGAGAACTATTTTTATATATATTCGTTATTGTCGAAAAATGTAATTATAAAAATTTGAAAAAAATGAGTATATTAATGTATGAGATTTTCTTTTCAAATTGGTGTAAAAATATGACAAATTTTTTTCACATGCCACTTAGGTACCACGTACCACTCTACTTTCACGTACTTTAAGGTCACTTTTATGTAGTATTGAGTATATGGGTTCACTTCTTTTATGTACCGATGGGTATATAGGAGTGGCGGATATCTCGAGAGGTTTGGTATATCGGTCTAGTGGTATATAGAAAAATGACCCATTTTGTTAATAAAAACTCAAAACTCAAAATCATGTATTCAATCAAATTTATCATTGACACAACATTAATTGACAAAGACAATTGGTTAGAGTGGTCTTCGCAAGTGAAAAACACACTTATCTTCAACGATACATGGTTTGATATTTGCGATGGGTATACACAACCAGTCGAGTCAACAGGGAATGCAAAAGATATTTAGGTATAGAGGTAGAAAAATAAAAAATCATTGGCCTAGCAAGTGAAAAACACATTCATCTTCAATGATATATGGTTCGATATTTACGATGGGTATACCAACCAGTTGAACCAACAGGGAATGCAACGGATATTTAAGTATAGAGGCAGAGAAATAAAAAATCATTGACTTCGCTGAGGGCCTTAGTCGACGGAGATGTGTTTCATCATATTTAAGGGTACAATACTCCATAGGGAGCATTTCACAAATTGAAGGAGTTACATGATTTTCACTTAGAGTTGGCATTCATTTAATTGCAGTTGAAGCTATTCAATTTTGAGTTGAAAGATGATGATGTGATGAAATTGATTTTATAGATATGTGCTATCAAGAATGATGTAGAAGCAATGAGTGTCAAAATTGACATTTATATAATCGCATTCATAAAAGTTCTTTTTTGCATTTATTCAATCTATTTGGAGTCTCTACAAGCAAGCAATATGTTGAAGACTTACATTTGATCAATTGGTTGAAAAGATGACAGAAAGAGAAGGCCTTTAGAAGAAAAATGTATGCTATGTCAAAGCGAATTCTTTCAAAACATCGAATAAAGCCATGTCTTCTAAAAATGAAGGCAATAACAAGTACAAGGGAAAATGTGGTAAAAATAAAAATCAAGGTGGTCAAAGACAAAATGATAAACAAAATGTCTACTATGAATGGGTTGATAGAAAAGGAAGTCGTGAGACTCAAGAATGCAAAACTCCATGGGAGAAAATCAAAGCATGTTGTAAGAAGAAAGAAAAAACCAAAGAAAACAAAAAAGTCAAACTCTGCGCAATTTACCAATGAATGTGTTTTTTCTAATATAGATGATGAAGCAAATAGTGTTTCAGCGAATGCTTCATGGTTTGATGCTTGGGTTCTTGATATTAGTGCCATTTTACATATGACTTTTCAAAGAGACTTCTTTGAGGAGTTCAATGAAAAACACTGTGGTGCGGTATACCTTGCAGATAGATCAAGTCTGCAACCACAAGGAAGAAGTACAACAAGACTCAAGTTTTTAGGGCTTCCAGATTTCAAACTCCAAACTGCTTTCTACCTTCCTCAATTGAAACAAAACTTCTTGTCTTTAGTGCTCATAAGGCAACAAAGCCATTCCATTTTGTTGGATAATGGTGATGTTACAATTGGGGGAAAAATGACAATGTAATCGTTTTCACGGGGTTTGAGAAATGGAAACTACTTAAACTAAGGGGTGAGCCATCAAATTCAAGGAATTATGCCCATCTTGAGGTAGACAAAATGTCTTCAAATATGTTGTGGCATGCAAGATTCAAACACACTCACGATAACAATATTTGTGTATTATTGCAAAAGAATTGTGTTGTTGGTATACCTACATTGTGATCTAGGAGATTTTCTACTGAAGATTTTGATTAATAATGACAATATTTAATTATTGTTATGAATGTAGGGTTGGCATTATCTCTCAATAATGCCACATCTCCATTTACAACATTTATAATTAATATTGAAAAATTATTACAAATAAAAAAAAATTTAATATATTTATTAATAAATATATTGTTATTAAAATATTTATATATTTTAATATGTTTATTATAAATTAATAAATATATTTTAATATTTTTTTCAATTAAATACTTATTCCCTTTTAAAAAAAGGAAAAGAAAATTTAAAAAAAAAAAAACCGTACCATTTACAAAGGTTATTTTTAAAGAAAATAAAAATTATCTTTAAAAAGACTCCCATGACACATGCCCTCTTTATGAAAATCTTTGGCATAAGTTTTTTAAGTTTAAGCGCTAAAAACCCATGAGATTACAAAGAAAGGTGACTATTAAAACACGCATAAAATCTTTGTTAAAAGAATTTAAGTGGACGTATGTTTTTTTAATGACATGGGCTTCTAATGCCAAAGTGGAAATGTGGGGAATGATACACGAGTTTCTATATGGCGTGGCAATTGAATGATTAATGCATGACTAACTAAACCCAAGTCTTTATTTAATTACGTAGAAATCTTGAATTACTCGAGATTTGTAAGTCGTCTATGGTGTTGATTTTGCAAAAAGATAAGTGTGGTTATTGAACTAAGAGTTAGTTGGGTAATTTTTAATTATGAAGTGCAATCTTGATTTTTGATAATCGTAAATTAATCAAAAAAATATAAATTTTGATTTTGATCTTTATATGTAATTGGTATTTTGGTGTGGTAATTTATTTTTTTAAAGTTTTTCGAAGAGTTTTTAGCTAGTAAAGATTATTTCAGAAATTATGTGGAGAAGTTTAATTATTTGCTATTTATAATAGCATAGATCAGTGTTGATGTTAATTCCATGTCATTATCCACGCTCAATTGCAGAGTAAAACTGAATATAGGGAGTAGGAAATCTCAGAGAGAACACCATGCTATTGAAACGAGAAAAATCTCAATTCGAAAAAATTGTTAGTTCCCTAGAGAAATTTGTTATTGCCCAGCGAACATTATTGGTGAGAATATAGATATAACTACATGGTTATTTTACAGAGGCAGTAACATGTTTTTGATAGAGAAGTAGGGGATTTGCACAAAGGAATTTGCAGACAGAGATATTGAATACATAGACAACAAAACCTTCAAGAGGTTTATTTTGTTGCACAAATAGATATATGGGACGGAAATAATTATTTACTGAGAGATTTTTTGTAAGCAATCTCAAAGAGTTTTAATAAAATCGGAACACTCATAGAGTGGACTCGGCGAGTAGTGGTTTAATTTTAAATCCGATCTAAGCAGATTGTAAAGGTTTTTATAACTCAGATTTTTGGATCAGTTTGGTATCGGACTCTGTGATCAAAGCTATTTAACATATTATTTGGGAATTGCAATAATCTTGTATGTTAACTACGTTTTGATCTAGACGTGGTGAAGAGGAACTTGCAGATTTTGTCTTGAAATTGGTGCAAGACGTGCACGCCAACAATCAAATATGGGAGTAGACATGTCTGAGGTAGAATTCTAACGTGCTTTCCTCAACATGAAAAATATGGTTGAAAAAATGTATGAACACATAAAGGGAAAGAAACAAGGGAAGATCATGCTGCAAGAGAAAAATTTTCTCTTTCATCTTCACCTTCCAAAAATGGCTCCTCTTCTACAGATGGTAAAACTAACCCACATATGAAATTAGATGTTAAATTTGATTTGCCAATTTATAATGGTGAGCTTAATGTAGAGAAATTAGATAACTAGGTCAAACAGATTGAGATATATTGCAGGATTCAAAATATTCTCAGTGAGGAAGCCAAGATTCAGTTGGCTACTCTCCGTATGAGTGGTATAACACTCATCTGGTGGGAGAGTAAGATTTAGGAAGATCTCAAGCAACAAGTTAAGTTAATTTCTGCCTAGAATGATTTTATTTCTGAACTAAGAAAACAATTTTATCCTTTGGGTTATATGCAACAAACTACTAGGGATTGACAGACTTTGAGACATAATGAAGGTCAGAGTGTGCAGGATTATACTCAAGTGTTTAGAAAGAAGGCATTAATGTTGGGCATTTCTTTGTATAGTTCAAAAACATTGCTGAAGTATATTGAAGGTTTGCATAGTTATTTGAGACATACTATTCTCATGTTTAATCCTTCTAACCTTGATGAAGTCTGTATGCAAGCTATCCACATGGAAGCCAGGGGTAAGATGACCAAGGAAGGCTATGGAAAGAAATCTCACAAGTCAATTGAAAACAAAGAAAAAAGTAAAGGAAAGGGTAAGGGTAAATCTAGTTACACTATTAAGAAAGAAGGAAAACCTTTCTGCAATCACTGCAAGAAGAATCACGAGGTTAAGTGTTGGAAACCCCATCCAGAACTCAAGCCAAAGAGGTTCTAGAATAAAAAGGAAAATAAGGCTAATGATGTAATCCAACAAGCCCTGGGATCAGATTCTGGGGATGAAACAAAAGTGACTGGTATGGGTCTGCAAGGTTCAACTTCTTCCTCTTCTAACCCTAAACCTTCTATTATTGCTTCATCTTTTAAAAGTAAATCTAAACATGCTGAAAGAAAAAGAAATGAGCTTTTCCACATAAGAGTCATATCTAAGCATACTAAAATAGATACTTTTTTTGATAGTGGATTACAAGCCAATCTTATTTCTGAAGAGGTTGTTAAAAAGTTAGGACTCAAAACTAAGCTACATCCTGTTAGGACCCATAAGCACCATTGATTACCAAGCAACTTAACATGCGAAATTAAACCAGAATCACAAGTAACTGGAATTCAAAAATAACACAGAATATGAGAGACAATACCCAATTGTATTAATACTCATTCAGAAGAAAATACAATAAAGAAGATGCCACACTTCTTCTTTCCACACCTCTAGAGCTCCCACACTTCTAGGGTTCACTTGTAATTCTCCTTCAACACTTCACTCTCTCAATTAGGTTCACAACAATAAACTCAAATACAAAGTTGTTGTTCACCTCCACCAGTCAGTAACAACGCTGCCAGTACACCAAGTACACAACCGTACTCCAAGTAGATCTCCCTTGAACCTGCAACACCCTGCACATCAACAGACCTTACTTACCATGTAGATGTCTCTACAACCTGAATAACCCTTGTCCTTGCCTCACCAAGTCCTTATGATTCTTCAACCAGTACCCCGGTGGATTTTCTACCAGAACTTGCACAACCTGCAACTCTCCCTGATCATACACACTCAACACCCCTTTGAAACTAGGAGAAGCTAATCCTTGCTCTCTTCTACAAGCTCTCTTGGCTATCTAGCACGCTTGCTCTCTCTCTCTTCTGAAGGAGCTAATCTTTGCTCTCTCACTCTAGTACAATTTTACAATACAGCCCATGAGTCTATTATATAGATCTCATGCATACAAAAATTAGACATTCTTAATTACAATAATTAGACTCGCAACTCAAGACCAAAAATAGTCTTTACATGCAAACTGCCTGTCCAAAAATAGACCAGTCCGAAACTCGCATGCAAATTGCATGCACACACAGGTTGTCGACGTCGGCTCCTTCTTGATCGATGTCGGCCGACTAATAACCGACGTCGGTTGCTTCTGCACTATAATCTGACCGACGTCGGTTAGCTTGACTGACGTCGATTCCTCTGCAACTCGCTCTGCAACTCAGCAACCCAGCAACCTCTTCCATGTTTGCATCAGTGAAGCTTTTAGCTCCACAACCTAACAATCTCCCATTTAGAGATAAACAGTTGCACCTGTACTTGTACCTATATCTGTACCTTCATCTAATTCATTTTTTGGCTTGTATCCCTCTTCAAGCTCAATCTTGAAGACCAACCACCACACAACTTGTGGTGCACCACCTGTCATCCAAGTAACCTACCACATCTGAACCTACAACTCCATGTAGTGAAGACCTTGACCCTACATAACATGAATCCCTGCTGCTGGTCCCTCTCAAATACCTAAGAATCTACCTTCCCTAAATTGGCTCCAAACTCTCTGACAACTCCCACTGCTTGAAAAAACTCAAGCCTACACTCGACCTCATGTGATTTCGAACACTATTCTAAGCTTAGCTTGAACTGTCCAGCCCTTGGTGTGCTTATCAGTTCTGCATCATGCGTATTGAACCCCGCCAACACCTCCTTCACATCAGCTCCCACTGGAGACAAAATCAACCTGTGATCTTCTATGTCTCTTATGCCAAAGAATTTTGCTGCTCCCAAATTCTTCATGACATACCTCTGAACTAACTTTACCTTTAGCTCAGAAACTCCCTGCATGTGTAACCCTGCAACAAGCAACCACACAACAGTAATAGAATAATGTTGCAATCATCATCCAACCCGGTAAGACAAACACAATGGTTACACTGACATTGACTGAAGCCCTGCTTTGTCATCCACCTGTCAAAACCTGTACCACTATCCTGCAGCTTTTTCAAGACCATATAACTTAGCCTTCCGTCTCACGTATCCATCCAATCTCTTCTTTAACTTGGGAATCCATTCATCTTTCAGTGCTTTCATCCCCGCTGGCAACTCTACCAAATATCCCGCTTGGTTCTCTTCTGAAGAATTCATGCCATGCTCCCACTATTTTTTAGATTCTACCTGCATTGCCTCTTCACGTCTTCCTGGTTCTTGACCATCAGTGAGCAACAAGTAAGAATGTGAACAACGAATATGGCGTTCACTTACCCTTTCAGTCCTCTATATGGGCGTTTGAGACTCCTTGATAGCTTGCTGTCCGCCCAACATCCGTTTCAATGACCGATCTCAGCGATCTCCCAATCTACACCCTATCGACGTCGATTCCCTTCGACTAACCCTTACTGTCGACGTCGGTTCTCCCTGACCGACGTTGGTCTCCACTTGCCCGACACCACCGACTCTGTTGATCTGCACATGACCGACATCGTTTCTTGTCTGTTCGACGTCGATTCCATCTGATCGATGTCGGTACCTGTGTTCCCCTGTGAGTGATGACTTTTTATTCGCGAGCTCACCTTGGATTAAAACCCTGTCTAAATTAACGCAACCCTGCTCAGAATAATTCAGTCCCCTCAGCTGATCTCTATTCGTCATCTCCTCCATGAACACCAAAACTTTCCAGTTCTTAAGTTTGTCAAAGATATCTGTCTTTCGCTTAAGAACATGCATTCCCTTCTTACATATGTAACCAAGCCTACAAAGCCACATCTCTGCAACAAAAGGTGAATCAGTAATATAAGTAGATAGATAAATGATACCTACTTTCTTACCACTGTCTAATTCAAGTGCATCCGCTGTGAGAGTTACTATGCATCTCTCATCACCCAACTTTTCTGAAGAAATTAGACTCATCTCTAAGACTGGTACCTGCATGACCTCATTCAACACCCATGTGTTACCAGTCTGTAATTTCAGCTTCACTTCCCCTTTGCCAACCATGTGACAAGGCTCACCAACCCCTAAATAAATCTCTCCAAAGTCTCCCTGGACATACTCATGAAAAGATGCTCTATTTCAGGCTGCATGGAAAGAGGCAATAGAATCTATAGACCAAGATTCTACTTTATCCAGAGCATCCTATGCAACAACACCTACAACATCTGCATCTTCAATTCTTTCATGTTGATCTTCTACCAACCAACAATCTTTCTTTACCTGCTCTTTTTTTCCATCAATCTGACCATTCGTGCTATTCAGTTTCTCCATTCGTAGCTTACTTTCTTTTGCCATTGCTATACTCTCACTCAATCTGAAACCCCTGTGAGTGACCTGTAATTAACAAACACTAACCAAATCTGATATAACTTGTTAGTAACTTAACCACCTTCTGATACCAACTTATCAAGATTGGTACTAACCTGGTCCACCTGCTCCGCAACCTTAGCTCTGATACCAACTGTTAGGACCCAGAAGCACCATTGATTACCAAGCAACTTAACATGCGGAATTAAACCAGAATCACAAGTAACTAGAATTCAAAAATAACACAGAATATGAGAGACAATACCCAATTGTATTAATACTCATTCAGAAGAAAATACAATAAAGAAGATGCCACACTTCTTCTTCCCACACCTCTAGAGCTCCCACACTTCTAGGGTTCACCTGTAATTCTCCTTCAACACTTCACTCTCTCAATTACGGTCACAACAATCAACTCAAACACAGAGTTGTTGTTCACCTCCACCAGTCAGTAACAATGCTGCCAGTACACCAAGTACACAACCGTACTCCAAGTAGATCTCCCTTGAACTTGCAACACCCTGCACATCAACATACCTCACTTACCATGTAGATGTCTCTACAACCTAAAGAACCCTTGTCTTTGCCTCACCAAGTCCTTATGATTCTTCAACCAGTACCCCGGTGGATCTTCTACCAAAACTTGCACAACCTGCAACTCTCCTTGATCATACACACTCAGCACCCCTTTGGAACTAGGAGAAGCTAATCCTTGCTCTCTTCTACAAGCCCTCTTGGCTATCTAGCACTCTTGCTCTCTCTCTTCTGAAGGAGCTAATCTTTGCTCTCTCACTCTAGTACAATTTTACAATACAACTCATGAGTCTATTATATAGATCTCATGCATACAATAATTAAACATTCTTAATTACAATAATTAGACTCGCAACTCAAGACCAAAAATAGTCTTTACATGCAAACTGCCTGTCCAAAAATAGACCAGTCCGGAACCCGCATGCAAACTGCATGCACACACAGGTTGCCGATGTTGGCTCCTTCCTGACCGATGTCGGCCGACTAATAACCAACGTCGGTTGCTTCTGCACTGTAATCTGACCGTCGTCGATTGGCCTGACCGACGTCGGTTCCTCTGCAACTCGCTCTGCAACTCAGCAACCCAACAACCTCCTCCATGTTTGCATCAGTGAAGCTTTTAGCTCCACAACCTAACACATCCAAAACCATATCTTTTAGGATGGGTGTGTGATGATGCAAAATTGCAGGTCACAAAAACATGCACCTTGAGGTTTGTTATTACTTCTAAATTCATTGATGAAGTAGAGCTAGATGTAGTCCCTTTAGATATCTGTGGAATTGTTTTGGGTAGTCCTTACTTATACGATAGAAAGACAATCTTTTATAGAGAAGAGAACAAATATGTGTTGGTAAAGGATGTGATTGAATACATAGTAAGAGTTCATCATGTCAAAACTAGTTTGATTCTTGTCTCTATAGGACAAATGAAAAGACTTGTAAACTCAAGTAAGAGTTTTGTTCTCATGATTGTGAAACCTAAGGATGATGAAAAATCCAAGGCTTTAAAGGGTTGTGATCCTAAACATTAATTTGAAATAGAAAGGATTATTTCTAATTACAATGGTGTTTTTCAGGAACCACAAAGTTTACCTCCTAAAAAGAAAATCCAACATGAGATTCAATTGCAGCACGATGCCTCTCTCCCTAATATTGGTATGTACAGGTTGTCAGTAGTAGAGAATGAAGAAATAAAGAAGCAAGTGATAGAGTTACTTGAGAAATGAGTCATTTGGCCAAGTAGCTCTCCATGCAGTTCACCTATTGTCTTGGTACCAAAGAAAGATGGTACATGGCGGATGTGCATGGATTTTTGAGCTTTGAATAAAATTACGGTTAAAAACTGCTTTCTTCTTCCTCGTATTGATGATTTGTTAGATCAATTAAAACATGCAAAATATTTTACTAAGTTAGATTTGAGAAGTGGTTATCACCAAATAAGAATATGTGATGGTGATAGTTGGAAAACCATTTTCAAAACTAAGCAAGGTCTATTTGAGTGGTTTGTTATGCCTTTTGGGCATTGTAATGACCCTGTTACATTTATGCGAGTTATGAATGATGTGTTAAGACCATTTTTTGATGATTTTATAATTGTGTACTTGGATGACATTTTAATCTTTAGTAACACATGGGAAGATCATCTTAAACACATCATGAAAGTATTAGATACTTTGCAAAAAGAGAAACTTTTCCTTAAGATGTCAAAATGTGAATTTGCAAAAACATCTATGGTTTACTTAGGCTATGTTGTAGGGAATGATTCACTGAAAATAGACCCTGCAAAAGTTTCAATGATAGTGAATTGGCCAAGACCTAATAATGCAATAGAAGTTAGGAGTTTTTTTTAGAGCAGTTCAATTTTGAATTTTTTTTATTGCTAACTTCTCTTATATTGCATCTCCTTTACATGCTTTAACAAGTGTTAAATAGGTCTTTAAATGGGGAGGAAAGCATGAAAAAACTTTTAATACCTTAAAAGAAAAGATAAATACAACCCCAATTCTTGCACTTCTTAATTTACGACAATCTTTTGAAATAGAAATTGATGCTAGTGGGTATACAATGGGGACAGTGTTAATGCAAAACCAAAAACCGGTGTGTTTTTATTCGAAAACCTTTACAAGTGCAGTTAAAAACTAATCTACTTATGATAAAAAGTTGTATGTTTTGGTGCAGAGCGTGAAAAATTAAAAAACACTATTTGATGGGCAAAGAGACAATCATCCATACGAATCATCAACATTTGCAATACCTTCAACACAATCCAAGCTACAACAATCATGGAACTTTCGATGGATGGAATTTTTGTAGCAATTCCAGCTTGTTATAAGGTACAAAAAGGGAACACATAATAAGATTGCAAATATGCTTTCTAGACCTCTTATTATAACATCTACTATTTTGCAACATTGTCTTTTTGTTAATAAAAGTTATAAGGAACAATATGCTAGAGATGTTAATTTTAAGGATGTCTATGAAGATTTGATGAATGGTAAATTAGTAGAAGCATTTAACTATCATGTGCATAACAAAATGTTATATCATCTTGAAAAAATATGTATTCCACAAGGTGAAAGAGTTCATATGATTAGAGAAGCACATACTTCTCTTGTTTCTAATCATTTTGGCATTGGTAAGACAGTTGCACAGTTACAAAGATATTGCTATTGGCCTTGTATGATAGAAAATGTATCTAAATATATTAAAGGTTGCATTCTTTGTTCCACAAGTAAACCAAGTAACTGGGAATTAAGATTGTATACACCTCTTCTTGTTCCTAACTATCTTTGGAAAAGTTTTTTTTATGGATTTTGTAGGAGGTTTACTTATGTCACGAAGAAAACATGATTCTATGTATGTGGTTGTGAATAGATTCAACAAAATGTGTATTTTGGTTCCTTGTACTAAATAGGGTACAGGCGAGGATACTACGCATTTATTCTTCAAGAATGTTTGGATCCATTTTGGGTTAGTCACTTCTATTAGTTTTGATCGTGATGTTTGATTTGTTGGTGAGTTTTGGTCAACATTGTGAGATTTGATGGATACTAAGATAAAGAAAAGCACAATGTTTCATTTGTAAATCGATTGACAAATATAAGTGGTCAACTGAACAGTGGTACATTTGCTCAGGGGTATTGTGGTAAACATCCTAAATTATGAGATGAACATTTATATTATGTGCAATATTCTTATAACTGTGCTTTGCATTCTTCTACGTTAAAGTCTCATTTTGAGACTTGTTTTAGTTATTTTCCTAAGTCTCCTTTGGACTTCTCTTTTGAAAATGAATCTAACTCAGTGGTGGATGGAAACAATGATGCAGAAAAAGCTAAAAAGTTCATTTAGAGGATTCAAATGATTCAAAAAGCTGTTTAAGAACAGTTGGAGAAGAGTCAAGCTAAATATAAGGCTAGGCATGATAAACATTGAGTTGATCATCAATTCAAAGTGGGTGATCAAGTTTGGCTTCACATCAACAAAGAAAGATTCAAAGACGAAGGCAAAAAATTAAAACCAATCAAGTATGGTCCTTTTAAGAATTTAGAAAAGATTGGTACAAATGCTTTCCAATTGGATTTGCCTTCTTATATATAGATTTATTTAGTGGTTAATGTGGAAAACTTGAAATTGTATGAACCTCCTATGATCATGGATCAAGATGAGGGTATTCAGGGTCCTAATGTTGATGATTTTGCTTCTGAGTCTCTTAATGAGCTACGAGGAGATATTATTGACAGGAAAAGCATAACTACACGAAGAGGTGATACAAAAAATCTTCGTGTGGGTTTGAAAGTGCTGCATTCGAATAAGACAAAATGAATGAAAATCGAGAAAGTGAGGGAAAAATATTCTCACTTGGTTGATAATTAAATCTAACTTTTGGAAGTCCAAAAGTTCTCAGTGGGAAGGAATGATTCGGGTAATTTCCTACTGAAAATTCCAATCAATAATGACAATATTTAATTATCGTTTCAAATATAGGTGGAACATTTATCTGACCAATAATACCACAACACCCACAACGTTTATAATTAATTTTGAAAAATTGCTAAAAAAAAATTAATATATTTATTATTTATTAATAAATATATTTTTATTAAAATATTTAATTAAATATTTATATATTTTAATATATTTATTAAAAATTAATAAATATATTTTAATATATTATTTAACTAAATGTTTAAAAAAAGAATTAAAAAAAAAAAAAAAAGAAAGAAAAAAAAAACAGTGCCATTTATTATAAAGGTTATATTTAAAGAAAATAAAGATTATCTTTAAATCTTAAGCATAAGTCTTAAGCATAAGTCTTATGACACATGGCATGTTTATGAAAATCTTAAGCATAAGTCTTTGAGTTTAAGCGCTAAAAACCCATGAGATTACAAAGAAATGTGACTTTATTAAAACATGCATAAAGTCTTTGTTAAAAGAATTTAAGTGGACATATGTTTTTTTAATAACATGGGCTTCTAATGCCAAAGTGGAAATGTAGGAAATAATATATGGCGTGGCAATTGCATGATTAATGCATGACTAACTAAACCCAAGTCTTTATTTAATTATGTTGAAATCTTGAATTAATTAAGATTTGTAAGCCCTGTTTATGGTGTTGATTTTGCAAAAAGATAAGTGTGGTTATTAATTCAGAGTTAGTTGGGTAATTTTTAATTATCAAGAAGTGTAATCTTAATTTTTGATAATCTTGAATTAATTAAAAAATATAAATCTTGGTTCTGATTTTGATTTTTACATGTAATTGGTATTTTGGTGTGGTAATTTATTTTTTTAAGTTTTTGGAAGATTTTGATGACAAAGGGTTTTTCGTTGAGAAATATTATTTCAGAAATTATGTGAGAAAGTTTAATTATTTGCTATTTATGATAGTGTGGATCAGCGTTGATGTTAATTTTACTTCATTATTCACGTTCAATAATACGCTAACGATGTGGAACTCCATTTTGAGATTTTTGGTTTTGATCGGTTGTAGAGCAAAATCGATTACAGGGAGCAGTGAATCCCAAAACTGATGAACAAAACTGTGATGAATATTGTTCATGCTATGTTGTACTACAAGGGATAAATTTGCACTTTTGAGCCGAAGCAAGCTAAAACAACAGTATATACCTCCACAATAGATCACCATCAACAACTCTTGGATCTAAGACTCCATATGAGATGTGGTGTGGTCGTCTCCCTTCAGTGCGTTATTTTCAAATTTTTGGGTCCACTTAATTCCAAAAGATAAAAGAAATAAATTAGACCACAAAATTAGAAAATGCATCCATTTGGGATATTCTGAATCTTTGAAGACATATAGGGTATACGATGAGCAAGAGAAGTTTCTTATCGTATAAGTTGTCTTTTATGAGCCTACAAAGCACATAACACATTGATCGACAGTGGAGTCGACTCGACAAATATGCAAAGTTTGATGTCTATAGAGAGAGTGATTTGGATGTTTCAGAAAATGAGTGGGGGCCATAGTTGAGAATCTATTGATTTTCTATTGTCTCCTATATATGAGCTTGAAACTCTACCTGAAGGAGAGAGTGAAACTTCATCAGACAATGAGCAAGGGTTATTAGAACAGAGGGTAGAAAGTGATGGAACTTTAGAGGATGAGTTTGAAGCACTTAAAATACAGAAACAAATGCCTAAGTGGGACCCACTCAAACATTGAAAGATGTGAAACCCGATGAAGTTGAAAAAACATGCACAAGAAGTGCACATGTCGCTGCATCACAATTAAACAAGTCCCTTGAAGAAATTCAAGATAGAATTGAAAAATTCACTTTGAATGATTCTTTAGAAGAAGAACTCAATGTTGTGTTTAATTCGAAACCAACATCTTTCAAACAGGATGAGAGGCTTGAATCTTGGGGAAAAGCTATGAAAGATGAGTACAATGCGTTGGTCAAAAATGAGACTTAAAAATTGGTTGATCCTCCATATGGCTACAAATTGATTGGCTACAAGTGGGTCTATCGCAACAAATACAACACTAATGGTTCACTTGACAAGCACAAAACAAAGCTTGTCACAAAGAGTTATGCTAAAAAAAAAGGAATTGACTACAATGAAACCTTTGCACCTACAACAAAATAGACTACCTATCAAATCATGTTGGCTTTGACAGCTCACAACGGATGAAAAGTTCATCAAATGGACATCAAAATTATATCCCTGAATGGTGACCTCAAAAAAACTATGTACATGACACAACCCAAACGTTTTGCAGTAAACAAACGAGTATAAAGTGTGTAAATTAGAAAAATCGTTGTATGATTTGAAACAAACCCCTCAAGCATGGTAAGACAAATTCATTGAGCATTTTATGAACATGATCTTTAAACATTTTGAATTTGAAGATGCAACTCTTTTTGTCAAAACAAGTGACAAAATAGTTGTATTTGTGATGGTGTATGTTGATGATTTGTTCATCACAAGGAACAATGAATTACACTCTGCAAAATTCAGATCAGAGTTGATGAAAAGCTTTGAAATCACCGATTTGGGTTATCTTCATTATTATTTGGATATTGAAATAATTCAAAAATTGAAGTATTTCTTCATTACTCAACAGAAGTACGTTGGTGACGTTCTAAGCAAGTTCAGAATGGAAGATTGTAAGCCTCTCAACACACCCATAGAAAATAATCTCAAATTGACATTTGAAAATTTCACAGATTTGGTTGATACCCCACTAAATATAGACAACTCATTGGAAGTCTGATTTATGTGACCACAACTCGACCAAATATATCATTTGTAGTTGGTGTCTTCTCAGGATTCATGCAACAACCCAAAGACAGTTATTGGGTAGCAACAAAAAGGGTCCTTAGATATCTTAAAGGAACACATAATTTTGGGTTCAAATGCTTCAAGGCAGGGGACTTCAAATTGGTTGGGTATTTAGATTTCGACTATGCTGGGAATTATGAAGATGGAAAGTCCACCTTGAATTTTCAGATGAATTTGAGAATAATAGTCGTCAGTTGGAAATTCAAGAAGTAATCAGTACTGCAATTTCTTCAGCGAAAACAAAATATATAGTGGTTTTAGAGGCAACTAGAGAGATCTTGTGACTCAGAATGGTTCTTTCAGATTTGTAGGAGCAACATGTTTCATCAACACCTCTCATGGTTGACAACACTTTTACAATCTAAATGGGAAACAATTTATTCTTTCATGACTAAATCAAACATATCAATACCAAATTTTATCCTATTCAATACTATGTGAAAAATGATAGTGTCAAGTTGCAATATTGTTCGACAACAGAGCAACCGATAAACATCCTAACAAAAACGCTTGGACAAGAAAATTTGAAAAATTTAAAGAAATACTTAGTTTGACAAAGATCCCTACATATTAAAGGGAATATAACAGTTATATATATATATATATATATATATATATATATATATATATATATATATATATATATATATTTGTTATTAACCCTAGATGTCTAGTTTAGGTGTCTAGTTTTTGTCTTGTTCAATAAGTTCTTTATTCTCTAAGACTAGGAAAAGTCAATTTTGAGAATGTAAAGTGAACAACCTTCTCAACTTATTAATTGTACTGTTTGCTCTCTTTTCAATTGAAATCGTGAAATATAATTTCATGTGCATTCCGAATAGAATCCACCCTATCATGCTTTAAGTTCAGATTGAATAGAAGTTATATCCCCATGTAGCTCAAAGAGGACATATGTAATATCTTGTAGCTTCCAAAACAATCACTTATACTCTATGGGAGGGAGCTCCTTCATTTTCTTAGGGGGTAGTGCAAAATGCATTTAGGAATATATATAGTAAAAGTGGTCCCATGGAATAAAAATTCTGAGTGTATGTTGCTGTTTTATCGGAGATAATATTTAAAATTATTATCTTTTTATTTATAATCAAAGTTTACATAGATGTTGTCCGCTCATGTATTTATAATTGGTAAAATATCTTCTTACAAAATAGTAGCACATATGGGAAACCCCACTTCTCCTTATTTTCACCCCGTCAAACTTTCACCCTAAAAAGTAGCTAACTCCTCACTTTTAAAAATAGATTTTAAAATTCCCTTTTACCGTACCTTTGATGACCACAGGAACAGCAGCCCCTCTCCATGGACCCCTGCGTAATACTTTATGGAGGTTCTACTGTTCTGTAGCTTCACACCCGTAAGCGAATTTATTTGTTGTCAATTGAGAATCGTTTTATCCACATGATCTGATATTTGTGCCTCCAGCATGATTCTTGCCATTGTAACTGAGATAATTTGCAAAATTAAATTCTGGTCTTGGACCCTGGAAAAAATCGACTTCTCGAATCTCTTCTTGATTCAGATCTAATTGAGGCTCGTTCTATTCTTGTCATTGAAAATTATTGTGAAAGATTTGTTAATTCCACGTAATGAACTGGGACTTGAAAAGTTTCAGTCGACCCATAAATATATGCATAGCGAACCCTTAGACAGGGCTATTGTATCCTACCTTTTTGTATATTATCAGCAAAATCCAGATGTGCAGACCACCTCTTCTCATATTTGAACTGAGACCATCTCTGAGGAACTGAGTAACATTCAAAGATAAATTGGCTAAATGTCTGAAGGCGTTGAATTAGACTTTTATTTGCCTTGTCAATATGTGTTCAAACCATCCGGTCATTATTGAAAATTTGTCCAGTTTTCTGCTCTCAATCTTCTCTAACAAGTTATGAATACATATTGCAACCACAACAGATTTGGACAATGAATGTAACAAGTTATGAATACACCTTGCCGTAAGGTGCACTGATCTAAAAATGGGTGGTAATTAAATGTAAACTATGAAGGGCTTGAAAAAAGAAAATTGGATTTTTTTGAGATGGGGATGTTGAGGGTCAATTCAATAGGGTTGTACCCACTAAGGTTGATATTTTGTGATGGGTTAAACATTTTATTGAACCATTTTTTTTTGTTTTGGTTTAATATTCGATCTATTTTTAAATATTATTTATTTGTTTTATGAAAATGTGTTTAATTAATTAGTTGAGAGAATTTACATTGGAGATATTAAGATATCTATAATATGTTAACAAAGCACATTTCAATTTTACTTTCAAACTCAAATTACAGACACTTTACACTTGACTTAAGATTGAAATTTCTTACACAACTTTATAAGTTAGTCTGAGTCTTTCACAAAGCTTCCATCAGTTGCTAACTTCTTCTCTTGAATTCATGAAAATCCAGTAACATTTCTTGAAGGTTTAAAATTCAACTACACATTGTGGAGTTAGTTCTTGTCCTTTGATATTCAAAACTCTGAGCTTCAAATGATTTATAAATTTCGAGCTCCAAATGATATATAAATTTCAAGCTTCAAATTATAGACACTACACCTAACTTGAGACTGAAATTTCTTACACAACTTTACAAGTTAGTTTGACACTTTTACAAAGCTTCCATCAGTTGCCAACTTCCTCTCTTGAATTCGTGAAAATCTAATAATATTTCTCAAAGGTTTAAAATTCAATTACACAAGGTAGAGTGTTTTTTTTAATCTTTTTGGTTCTTGCCCGAATTCCGAAAATCCATATAACATTACACATAATCCCAATCTTCAAATGATCTATAAATTTCGAGTTTCAAAAGATTTATATATCTATTTAAAGCTTTTAGAATAAAGGATGCGCCTTGTTTTATCTCTATAGTTTATTCTAAAACTTTAGATATATTCTTATAGATTGTGAAATCATAAAACTTATATTATATATGGTTAGAACTGATGCATCATATAGTTTTTGTTGGCCAATTATCTTGCATTCACTCTAATACATGCGTGTTGATTGATTTTCAATTTTGAATTCTAACTTGAACATGTGTTTTGCATTATCATGTGTGTTGATTGATTTTCAATTTTGATTTCTAACTCGAACATGCATCTGCATCATATGATTTTTTGATGGCCAATAATATAGAGTTTACTCTAATACAATTTCATTGATTGATTTTCAATTTTGAGTTAAAACTTGAACTATCAATCTTGTAAGGGAGTGAGTATTGCTCACTTTCCCTTTAAAAGAGTCTATTTTTTTAGGTTGTGTATCAAACTTCAAAGAGAGATTATTGCCACACTTCCACCCTAAAGAATTTTCTTTTATTAATTATTTTTTGAGATTTTTTAAAATAATTTTTAATTTAGTTTAAATATCTTAAATATATTTATATGAAATACGTAATAAATTTATTACTTTTTTTCCCACTGATTAGTGATAGATGGGCTCACCATTGTGTTGGGTTTGAAAAATTTTCTTTGGATAACAAAGGGTTCTCCAAACTCTACTACATTCCCAAGATATTACAATTACTGATAGATGGTGTCACCATTGTGTTGGGCTTGAAAAAATATATTTGGAAAAAAAATATGTTCTCCAAACTTCATCACCTTCCCAAATATTATGATTTTTCAATTGACTTTTAAGAAAATAGAAAACATAGCATAGGATGGTCAAGTGAATGTCAAATTTAAGGTTGAAAGTGCCTTATGATAGTCAAATTAATATCAAATTTAAAATTTATCATTAATTATTAGCATCTCATGAACATTACATCACACCATCACCCTAACAACCATCCTAGGTTACACTAATTGACATAAAAACTTGTATCAGTGAATTGGAAAATTTAAGTCTCAAAGGAGCATGTAAAATTTTACAAACAATATTAATATAAATAGATTGTGTCTGGAAGCCTCCAATTACTTAACACAAATACATAATTAGGTTAAATCCCACATTAGTAATAATTGCGAGACAAGGGTGAATTATGAGGTATGGTTATAATTGGGTTAATCCCACATTGATAGAGTGATTTGGAAACAATCATCCGGATATGACGGTAGAGGACAATGCTTGAAAACAACACAAAGATAACCCAAAAAATTGTGACAATCAAAGAAGGATGTCCAAAGCATCAAATTCTTATTTGAAAAAAAACTAGGCAGGTGAAATATGTTTTTATGACTATATTCATTTTATTGTCCCCCCAAGAACCTTGCTCAAATTTCCATGCATTTTCTCAAATTTTTAAGAAAATGAAATTCTTCTTCTTTCCCTAATTGGTCAGCTTGATCTAAAACCTTAAGGAAAATAACACACGTTTTGGGGCCTTGTTATAGAAGGGAATAACTTAGCTAACTTGATATAATATAAATATTAAAAATAATGCCATTAATTGCAGTCATTCATTAGCCAAAAAGTCGGTGATGTGCATTAACTTTAGTGCTTTAATGAATCCTCTAATGATCACTTGACTTATTCAAAATGTTTTCAATGCTCAATAGGTTCATGCAAACAATAAATGACTTCTTCTGCTTTCACTTGATTCTTCTTGAATGCCTTAGATAGATAATAGATGTCTAAATGAACTAAGATGCTTTGTATTTATAGATAACTTGAAATTAAATTAGGACTTGTAGCAAACTGACATCCAACAATAGAAAAAATAATAAATACGAAACAAGGGTCACATGGGGTGAGGAGCAGAAGGGCATAGAAAAACATGTTAAAATTGTACATTAATACTATAGACAATGCATGCTATGGAAATAAATTTGAGGGGAGAGGGTATGACTGCTAGAGGGTGTCGAGAGGATTTGGAGGGACCACAGAAAGTCAATAAATGTGTCAATAATGCTTAATTCAAACCAATAATTGAAAAGTGTAAAAATACGTTAGAAACATGCAATTTAACGACTAACAAATGCCTAGGTCCATTTTAGGAGTTTAAATTTTGACTCACTTTGATGTTTGTGTTTATACATATGTATCAAAATAAAGGAAGACATTGTATGGATACAAAATTCTTTGTCCTTGAAGTTACTAAAGCAAACTCTAATATTCATATGAATCCTATAAGAACATCCCTTCTTTTTATCCACATGCATGAGTGAGTGCCAATAATAATAATTTGTTGAAATCTAGAAAATAGAAAATGATATTCTTGATTTGACTAGGAAGTGGGTATAATGTCAATGTGGAACCAAATGCCTTTGAACATGTATTCAAACATGCATACATTTCAAAGTACAGTTTTTAATGACAAAAATGAAGTTAAACCAAACTTATGAATATTATCTAAAAAAATGCTCCATAATATCCTAAATATATCCCTTTATGGGAATAAGTGGCGCATCTTGAATACATCCCCTTATGAAAGATTGAAATATGAATGCTCAAATTTTATATGAGCAAATGTTGTTATGAGTGCCTCCCATTATAGGAGCAACTAGAGTTTGGATGAATATAAAGAGTGAAATGTATGCCCCCTTTTGAGATTTGGTATGAATCTGTGAAGCACACGTTTCAAAATAAAAGAATTAAATGCATCATGTGTAAGATAAGATATATAATTATTTATGTATAACATAGAAATATACAATCTTGGTAGCATTCATGTTATGAATAAGGTGCTTGCCTATAATGTAATTGATATAAGTGCATAAACAATGTGCTCCATTTGGGCTTATAAATATGCAATATTATACAAAGAATATATGCCAGCTTAAGATACAAGTAGTGTAAGATCAAAGAGATTGTAGGTGTAACTTATAAGAAATGAAGTATTAATATTATAACATATAACAATGTAAAGCACAACTATGAGTTCTTGTTCCCAATAGAAGCATGATAAGAATCATGGCAACACAAACAAGTAATAAAAACTTTGTGCATGATATAGATCATGGCAACATAAAACACACCAAATACTTGATTATGATAACAATAACATAGGATATGTCACATATGTGACCATTAGCATGGAGCAACCACTTTATATACTATAGTCACACAAGGCACGTAGAAGGCACATAGGATAATGAAGTCACATCCAACATATAGTAGGCATAGAAGACAATGAAGTCATATCAAACACATAAAAAATATATAAGACATTAAAGTCACATCAAGCACATAATAGGCGTAAAAGATAAAGAAGTTACATTAAACATGTTGCAAGTAAGTCAACTAGATGACAAAACACAAAGAAAACACTTGAAACATGGACATAGAAAGTATAACAAGCACTATGAATTTTTATTACACATATTCATATAAAATGTATATCAGAGACTTGAATTTATAAAAAATGAGAAAACATGATCATTTATCTTTTTCAAGACTATGGAATGTAACCCTAGGTTGATAAAGAACAGAATAATAAATTAGGGAATATACTAGTATAGTATCAACAACCCCTGATTTGCACAATAATTCATTTATTTGAATATTCTATAAATAACAATGAATTAGAAAAGGTGTACTTAGCTAGAAAATATGATTGAGATGGATAAGTGGTGGGTTGGAAAGTGATGCAAGAGTAGGATAGATCCTCATCAATAGATAATAGGTGTCATAACCCTCTTCAGATAATAGTGAATTTTTTTTTGCTAATAGTGCACTATGTTATTGAGCCTCTATGCAATGATAATAACCTTGTACGTGAGGAACAATGAAATTATAGGAGGATGTTTGATCTATCTTGAGAAGCCTGTATTTATGTGATTGAGACCTTGATCATCTCTTATTTTGTGTTTTGACTAATTTCACTATAAAACCCTAATCCTCCATGCTTGCTAAGGTAGGTGAGCATAAATGGAAGGAGAGTGGCATTAGTAGGGTAGGTTGGGCATGACCTCAACACTCCATGTGTTGAGTGTTGTCTACATACCAATACCTTGAAAGGAGATCAAGCCCGATGTAGTTCTCCCAATATAAGTGCTGGTGTAAGTGAGAGTGATGCTAGTATGCTTGAGTATAAATGCCAATTCAGATAATTTGAGTGTGAAATGAGACTGAAAACTTGAGTGAAACTGAGCTCTAGGCTGTTTTAGATGGATCTATGCAGAAATAAAGGTAAATAGGGATCAATAACCTTATTTGCACAATTGTGTCTGAGCTTGTTCATGAGAATTGCCATCTTGAGGATAAATGAATGAGAGTGGTATTTATATAGTGTTTCGATACTTGTCAAGACATGAAATAAGTCTAGGCTGACCCTAAGATGCTTAAGGAAGTGGAAAGACATCCATTAGGGACAAGGGAAGCTAAGGGTCACTAACATTGCCCCCTTTGCAAATAATTCACTATGCTATAGACTAATGGGGTTGCGCTATTTTTCCAGGTGGCTGACACATGTGAAAAAGGATTGGGGATGCCTAGGTGATGGCTCAATGTGGTTCTTGGTATATCTAGGCATGGTCTAAATGTGCATAAAATCTAGAAAAAGTCCAAAAGAGGCCCTAAAATAGGTTTAGGGTAAAGCTAAGGATATGGTGGTCTCAAGTGACACTCATTGCATTAAAATGACATTTCATATGACTACATTTTCCCCACTTTCATTCTAGAAATGCAACAAAGCAAAATGACTAGGATAAAGGAAATATCAACTTACCTAGACTTACCTATGAGGTGAAGCTCGTGAATGTGGGTTTGAATATGTGAATTGTGCTCCATTGCATGTCCTAAAAATGAAATATATATGAATTAGTCCTTAATAAATATCAAAAGCAAAGACAAAACCGAGTAAAAATATTTGAGAGAGGAAATGAACAAATACACCTCATTGGAAACCAATATAAAAACCTGGTGAAATACTGTGTGCGTATAAATGGTGATCAAATGATGAATAACTTAGACTGAGCTGATGGCTTGCCCAATACCCATGTGTGGGGGGATCAAGAACTCGAGCTCGTCTTGACTCTATCATTGCCCACCCCTATTCGATGGATCATAAACTATGAATAACTTAGATTAGACTGATGACTTGTCCAACCCTCTTATATAGGTGGATCAAGAACTCAAGTAGGTCATGACTACATCATTGCCTACCCATGTGTAGTAGAAAAAAATGAAAATGAAACTATGTGGTGTCATGAAGCTGTAAAAGATGGCTCTGGACCACTCAGGACCTTTAAAATGTAAAATGGCTCAGGGGCCATTTGGGAACTCAAAAACTCAGGAATGCCAACCATTGCAGATGGAATGAGGCATTAATTTGGTGTAATCCTAGTGTACATGGTGTCTGAAGTATACAACATGGAGTTGTCATTCCATCTAAGAGAACTGGTGAAAAACTAAGTATATGAAAACAATGTGCCGCGCACATGCCCATAATTCTGATATTTGTGCATATGGATTCTGGACTGAGTTATAGTAATATGTGTCTATGTATATTTGAAACTAAAATGAGAGTGATCATGCCACACATGATTCCCCCAATCTGAGCAAACTTATGTAATTTTTTGTAAAAATTGAATATATACTGAGCATATCTAATAATCTATGATTGAGATTGTGCAAATCTAAACTGTACTTGTAACTTTCTAATAATTTTATATTTTTTAATTTTTGAGGCTACTAGACAATAGTGCAGTGGGTGGACTATAGCGCATTACACTCCTAGTAGTATACTGCGTTATTGTCTAAAAGTGTTGTTTCTAAGAAAAATTGAGACTAATCTATGTATGGCTATATTTCACTATATTCTCTTGAATTTGAGCTCTATAATCTGTGTTTGCATGCTAAAAATTATGTTTTTTGGTGCTTACTAAGATGCCCTAATCTATGTGACAAACCCATGTGAATGCTCTTTCTTTTGAGGGGAGTTGTTGAACCTATGCAATAACTATCTTAAAATAAAAATTTATGCATCATGTGTGTTAGACTCAAAATATATAACATTGGTGTGATAAACTAATATAATGTGTATAAATGACATCATAATGTAAAAGAGATTGAGCATAAGTTGGAAATGTATGATGTATGTTAGATCTAGCATTTACAAGGTTGTCAAGATAGATATAACAATGTAAGCATGTTTATGAACATCAAATCTGAATATAATCTAAGTAAACTACTTGGAGGGATGGGGCATGATGTCCATCAAGGCACCAAGAAGGAAGGGGAGATGCATGAGGTCCTTTATGGCCTCATAAGTTAGATGTGAAAGTAATAAGTGTTGACCAATTTTGGTCCTACAGGCCAAAATTAAGCACCCTCTTTCCTTTTCCTTGCAAGGTCTTTTTACCTAGGGTCTGACAAGTTTATCCCGTAGCTGTCTTGTGTAGACTTTTCTTTGAGAGGGCTTTTTCCATGAAAAAACCAAGTGTTTTATTCTTCTGGTTGCCAAGTGCTTTGGGTCTAGCAAGCATGAGTCGATTTGAAACTCATTTTGATCTTGGATACTTAACACGACAAGTAAGTTACTTCGGAGGGCTTTTTATCGACAAAACGGACCAAGTTCAAAGGGCCAAGGGTTATTTACAAAAAGTCCGAAGGGTAGGTACCCTTTTAGAGGGCACTTAGGTGCTAAACAGGACCTTTAAAATCCTTCTAAATGGTGACTTAGAGGCTAAGAAGCCCTTGCGGGAGGCAGGGAATTAACAAAATGGACATTTACAAAAGCCCAAAGGGCAAATTTGAGCTTGAGATGTCCGTGCAAAGGGCAAATGGTCAAAGTAAAGGGGAAAAGCAAAAAGGCCGAGAAGGACTTGCCCTTCAGAAAATTTGTAAATCCAAAGAGAGAATTCCTTTAGACATTTTGTTCGAAGGTAATCCAAAGAGGAAAACACAAAGAGTGAATTCTTTGAACATTTTGTCTGAAGAAATTCAACGGTTGAAGAAAGTCTGAAAGATTTTGGAAGACAAAAAGCTTGAAGGGTAGGTACCCTTGCGGAGGGCACTTAGGCAACAAGCATGACCTTTTCAACTTTTTTGAAGGGTCATTTTCCCTTCGAAAAAGCTCATTTTAATTTTTTTTTTTTTAGGGAATTCCTAAAGGGGATGATAGGCCCATGAACGTCAAATTTAAGGTGGTGAGTTAGCCATTGTAAAAGATCAAAAAACGATTTCCTTTAAACAAAATGCATGAAGGAATTCCTTTAGACATTTTGTCTAAAGGAATTCAAGAGCCTGAGGGAAGACTTAGCGACCCGCCAAAGAAAGGAGCCCGAAAGAAAATTCATAAGCCCCAAGAGCTTGAATTACTAGGAAAAGGACAGGAAATATTGATGAAAGAGAAAATCAAAGTGGGTAACCTAGGACATGGCCACTCACATTTAAGACAAAAGCTCAAAGTGCTCCAAGTGGTGTAGAATGTCAAGCACAGGGATGAACCAAACCAGGGCAGGTAGCACAGGAGTAGTTAGCTAGAGAAGTAAATGCTTTGAGATGGAATAGTCTCCATTAAAAAACCATTAAAAGGGTTAGTTGTGAACATTGAAGGGAGCAACCTGTGTTTTCTTATTTTGACATTAATGAGTATCCAATTGCATGAGCATTCAATAGAGCATGGCCCAATCAACATAAGGAGGGATGGCCTTGTCAGTTGCTAAGAGAATTAGCCCATGTTCTTGCAGGCTCAGATAGAAAGGGCAATGACTTAAGCACCTGCAACATGGATTTCATATACACATTTAAAGAGAGTCAGAAACAACATGGGTTGATGGTCACTGCATGATTGATTAATGCGGCATGGGCCTCTTTTCCTTGACTGGTCAATGATCTTTTTCCAAGTTCTCTATATATTGTAACTTCTCATTTTGAGAAAGCATCTCTCAACATTGTATGGCGAAGCCCTGAAGAAATTTACCTTTAATCAAAATAAATGTTTTACTTCCATTTGAGCTTGCACTTTTGCATATGCCTATGGTCTTGTCTAATGTTTAGTCATTTCTTCTAATGCTTTCATAAGTTTATAGCAACATATCTAGTGTACTATAAATTCTTTTCTACAGGTCAACAAGAAGTGTCTAGATTGAAGTATAGGCACAGGTGAACAACTGTCCAACAATGTCTTTAGAACAACTCTCATAGTTTCTTCCTCTTTATACCTCCATAGAACCCCCTATTGAAACATTGATGCAGTTAGTTTCTTATTTGAATGAAGTGTCTATTTGCTTCTTTTGGTATAAAGTTTAGGTGAAAGCTGAATAGACCAATCATTTTTGGTGCATCACCACTTTAGTTAGGTTTTGTTTTTCCTTATAGTACCTCTCTCTCTTTTTACCCCCCCCCATTGTTAGCAATAAAAAATTTGGGCCTCAAGGTGCATCAAGGGGAGCTAGTCCCTAATCTATAGATTCATTCCTCAAATTTGCTACCCACAACAAGAGAAATGTCTCCATTGTGCTACGTGGAGGAAGGGAGCTGAATATCCTTTCAAAGGGTGCAATCCACAACGTCAAAAATAATCAAGAGATAAGTGTCATGACCATGATGAATACATGAAAGTATACGCAAAAACACATGAGGCACGTGAAGTAGGCCAAAGGGATACAATACAAAGGACATGGGCACATGTCACTAAGCCTGAGAAAAGGAACACATACAAGGATATGTTCAAATGTCTGCATATGCAAAAGAACACACAATTTTGGCTTAGAGCAACATGGAAGGACATGTTCAAATGTTCACATACGTAATCAAGAAGCATACACAAGAACATGGGCACATGTCCAAAGCATAAAAGCAACAAAAGGACTATGGCATATTTAAATGCCCTTGAGTAGATGTAGAAGCAAATAGACACAATCAAATATAGATTAGTAAATATAGAAATGAAAGTATACATAATCATGTGGTACAAATCCCTATAAGAGTAAAGATGTACATAAGCTGAGTCTATAGTAGTAGTAGTCGACAAAAAATTAAGTGTAGTATAAGATGATCAAATCAAGATATAATCAATGCTAAATATATGATATGGAGTATAGAAAGGCATAACCTAACAAATCGAAAGTTGTGTGTATGATCTCCCCAATGGGTTAATATATCAATGTGAAATAGGTGTATATGTGTATGTGCCCTTGATGGGCGGATAATAGCAAATATGGATTTGTGTAGAGGACCAAAGTCCTGTAGTAATATGCAAACAATCTAAGGGAACAAGTGAAACATGTATGTATGATAAAAATGACTACACTAACATAGATAACATATGTAGCACCTGGTAAATAGAGAGAATGTAAACATGAAAATGCATACAATCTAAAATTTGTATTTTTTGAGTAATATTTGAATGTTTTTTGTATTTTTGAACATATTATATTTTTTTATGTGTTTTTTGAGTATAAACTATGTACAAGCAACATGAAAATGAAACTATATACAAGGAACAAGATAAAGGAAACTATGTACAAGTAAATTGAAATAATCAAACTATGTACAAGTAATAGGGAAACATATTAATTGATGAGTCTTACGAAAGACTCACTATCAAGGTAACCTGTATCAAGTAAAGGAAGAGTGACTGCATGTGATGTGCGAGGAGGTATATGAGATTTGGGAACCACATATACTAAAAAAATTTGTAGTTAAGACTGACTATGGAGTGTGGCTATGAATTTGTGGAGCTGATTGAATTGGTCTGTGAACTGTGGGGATTTTGGGGAACCATCTGGTAGAAGTTGTAATTGGCATGGATGATCTATGCAGAGTGATTTGGGGACTCATTAACACTGATCTGGGTGGGAATGGGGTAGAGAGAGGCTCTCTATAATCCACAACATGTCTCTAATGTAGGTGTCTCTCTAATAAAGGTATCCATTGGAGAGTGTGTATACGTGGTAATGTTGTATAAGTAAACCTCACTTGCATTGGTGGCTTAATTGATATCTGAGGTGTGCTAATGGAATATGTGTGTGGAGATGTTAATGGTGACTATTATGTAACTGGCTGTGAAGTAAGTAAAGGATACTCATATGGAAGGCCCTCAATTGTAACAACCGGATTAACATGTACATACTTAAAACATCTATGTATGGTGGATGGAATGGCTCAAAACTGCTATATCCAAGGCCTACCCTATAATTTATCAAATGTTCTGGCACTAGGTAAAACTATGAATCTGGGGGTCCCATGTGTGGGCCCAACCTATAATGGAAGTATGATCTCCCCAATGAAGCTCTGGACATGGCTTTTAAAGCCACTAATAACTATATATGTCAAAAAAATATCCTAATTTGAATAGCCCAAGTGATGTAGAAGTGTAATAGTACACATATTGATGCTTAACTTGTTGTCAACCATGACACTCTAAATAGGATAGTGATTACAGTAAGCTCATACAAAGAGTGCATATAAATCATAGTCATCATCAACGATCTCCTATTTAGAGAAATTGATAAGAGTCCTAACTAGCACTGTAGTATAATACACACTAATGATATTAAGTGGAGGGTATGTGTCCATTATATGAGTATGATAAAATTTTGGTGGGGGATGTGCCTGATAAGCATAATGAACACCTAAAGTGTCTACTATCTCATTAGACATATGTTTTGAAAATGGACTAGAAAATATTTTGATTACTTTGGCTTCAATTGGTTATGCTTTGGGTATTTCTATAGGGGTGCTCACATCAATAAAATTAACATCTATTAAATTTTGGATCTTATGCCATAAATTGATGCATCTATTTGTAGTATGGCTGGGGGCCTTGTGATAATCACAAAATGCATTGGAATAATAATTCTTTGGAAGAGTCTTAGTCATATCAACCTCTTTTATGGGAGGGAGAGATATGACATTGCATTCTAAAAGTTATTGGAGAATGTGAACTGGTGATTCAGGAAGATTTGTAAAAGGTCTCCTTGGAGGAGTTGATAAAACCACATGAGGAGCTGACTCTGAGGCTGTCTTAACTATTATATTTTGCTCATTCTTGTTTTCATTGGGCCTCACCTTATATGGGAACTTATTTGAACTCTTATTAGTGGAATCCAATTTGGTTGTGTACTTTAACTTGCCCATGGAGAGAAGTTTAACCTCCCATTCCTTTACTATATGGCATAGATCTATAAATGATGGAAACTTTTGGAAAAATATAGATTCATGTAATGCTGGTAATAAACTCTCACTGCTTGAATGTGCCCTAGAGTTCTCTATCTACCATGGGGCTAGTCATCTTTGCTAATATGGTTTTATATCGCAAGATATATTCATATATTGGCTTATTAGATTTTTGCTTTAGTTGAGCAACTTGAGAATAGGAAACTTTGTCACTGATGTTGAATAAAAAATGTGCCAAAAACATATCTATGAGTGGATTAAATGATTTAATGGATTTATTAGGGATATCATAGAACCATTGTAATGTATAGTCCTTTAAACTATGAGGGAACAACTTAGTCAGGAGCCAAAAATTGGACACGTAGTCTAAACATGTTGCATGAAAAACATGTAGATGATGCTCTAGATCACCCTTACCATTATACAGAGTAAGCTTGGGTGCCACAAATCTTGATGGCAAAGGAGTTTCCAATATATGCTAATGCTAATGGTGTATGTAGGAGAACATGAGAGTCTAAGGCATGAGATGGTTTAATGGTACCCTGCTCAAGATGTAACACCTTAGCTTGCAAAACATGAATCTCATATAGAAGGGATTATACATCTGGAGAGTAGGAATGTGTACTAGCCATATGAGGTGTTTCCATTGGTGAGATTTGCCTAGTTATATCAAGTTGTAGAATCTGAGTTACCCCCATAGTAGGTGTAACAATATTAACATTTGTGGGGTTAGAGGTTTGACCAATTGATGTGTTCTTTATTTCCAATTTAGCTTGTAAAATTTGTGCATGACCATGGGGCTGTTCTTGAAGTCTGTCTATGAAAATTTATAATATCTCATCCTTACTGATTATAAGATTATCAACATCAAGGGGGGAGTGTGTCATGAGTCCTATCTTGTATCATTATGATCTTGATTATATTTCTCATGTTTTGATGTATTATAATTGAAGTTGACAAAATCAAATTTTGAAAGATCAACTAATAGAGTTGTAACTAGTCCTTTATCCATGGTATAAGTTTGAATAAAAAGAATATGGGTTTTCTCAATAGGATCACCACTAAACCTATCACTTCTTTTTAAATGAAGAGATATAACTCTTTTAGATGGCATATAGTAAACAAAATGAAAGAGTGTCACTAAAATAGAGTATATGAAATCTAAAAAGCCTAACACAACAAATGTAAACATGAAAAAGGAAGGATACAAAGCTTAGTAGATCTAGGGCTAGGGTTTGGGTGTTATTCAAAGTGAGTCACCAAATGATTTATCTTTTTTAGGATTATGGTATGTAACCCTATGTTGATAAAGAACTGAGTAATAAATCAGGGAATAAAATACTATACTATCAACAACCATTGATTTACACTATAATTAATTTATTTGAATATTCTATAAATAACAATGAATTAAAAAAGGTGTATTTAGCTAAAAAATATAATTGAGATGGACAAGTGGTGGGTTGGGAAGTGATGTAGGATTAGGGAAGAGAATAGGTGTCATAACCCTCTTTGGACAATAGTGTGACCCTCTTTTCCAATAACACTTTGCACTATTGACCTTATGTGTAGTGTTAATGACCCTATACAAGAGGAATGGTAAAATTATGGGAGTATGTTCGATCTATCTTGGGAAGCTTGTATCTATGTGGTCGAGACCTTGATTATTGCTTGTTCTATGCTTTAACTAATTTTACTATGAAATCGTAAGCTTCCATGCTTGCTAGGGTTTTGATGAACACAAGTGGAAGGAAAGTGGCATTAGTAGGGTAGGATAGGAATTAACTCAACACCCCATGTGCTAAGCGACCTACATACTAGTACCTCAAAAGGGGATCAAGCCTGATGTAGTTCTCCCAATCTAAGTGCTGGTGCAAGTGAGAGTGATGCTAGTATGCCTGAGTATGAATTCCAATTTGAATGTTTTGAGTTTGAATTGAAACTAGAAACCTGAGTAAAATTGAGCTCTAACATGTAGTAGATGGATGTATGCAAAAATAGGGGTAAATATGGATCAATAACATTAATTTTCACAACCATTTTTGAGTTTGTCCATGATAATTTCCATCTAGGGTATAAATGAATGAGAGTGGTATTTATATAGTTTTTTTATGCTTGTCAAGACATGAAATGAGTCTAGGCCAACCCTAAGATACTTTGGGAAGTGTAAATATGTCTATCAGGGGCAATGAAAACTAAGGGTCTATAATACCACTCCTTTTGCTAATAACACACTACGCTATAGACTAATGGGGACACACTATTCTCTAGATGGTTGGCACGTGTGAAAAAGGATTGGGGATGCCTAGTTTATGGCTCAATGCATCTCTTGGTATATCTGGACATGGGTTAGGTGTGCATAAAAATTGGAAAAAGGATCAAAAGAGGCCCTAAAATAGGTATAGGGCTAAGCTAAGGATAAGGTGGTCTCAAGTGACACTCATTACCTTAAAATGACATTTTATATGAATACACATGGAAAACAAATGATGTAACTGAAAACATACCAAAAATGTGAAAACACACAAAAAATTTAAAAATACAAAGTGTTGGGTGAATATTTTGTCACCAGCTAACTGATGAACAAAATAGGTAGTTTCAACCATAGCATAAGGAGGTTGGTTGACCAAGTGTGCAAGTTTACCACATCAAAAGGGGACAAATCTCTCCTCTCATCAAGGGGAGGTTCCCTGTAACTATGAGGAGCTATATATATATATATATATATATATATATATATATATATATATATATATAGAAAATAACACTCATGGGTGGGACAACACCATCCATCTCTCTTCTTTCAGAGATGATGTTCACAAACAAAGGAGAAATTCAGGTGAAAACACTGAAGGCACTTCTCTTCTTTCAGAAGTGGTCTTGCAGCAAATAATAGGAGTTCTTTCTGATAGGTAACAAGTAATTGGTAACAGGGAGGCATAGTAACCGACAGAAAAAGGTGTAGCACAAAGTCTCCACCTCAACTGCCTACGAGTGAAATATGAAGGATAATGGGGGCACAAAGTCGTCTCAAGATCCTTTACACAAAAACAAATAGAAAACACACTAAAGATAATGGGGGCAACACAAAGTCTTCCCACACTTGGCTTTATGACACCTTCCTGATTACTTCCACTAGTTATGCTTATTTCATTCAATGGACAAGAACACCTTCAGGAAATAGACATAAGAATAATTTCTTAAAAGACAAGCTATTACAGCACAAAGTCTGAAAGTAACCTGCTTTCTCATTCAAATAAAGAGATACGATTAACAATCTGAGCTCAAAGTCTTAGTGATCGCCTCTCAATTTTGTTAGAGTTTTGCTTCTATAACCCAAAATATCTCCTTGCATAAAAGAAGAGATTTACAATATATAGCAGCCCAAAAAGACTTGGCGCTTTGTTTCATAGAACGGTCCATGTTGCATTCAATGCCTTGAATGCATTTTTAGTTTTGTCAAGGGGTCATGCTAGAACAGGGCATCTGCCTTAACTGTGGCATGTCATTTCATCTCAAAATATCTTCTCCTCTACATGGGTCATCTGATCTTTCTCCTAATAGGTATGCAACTATCCCCTAACTTTCCTGTCAAGGAAGAAAAATAGGCCACGCCTTTAAATGCTTGTGAGCTTAGATGTCTACTTGATGGATTGTTCCACCTACTGAAAATAACTCCTACATAGATATTTTTGGTCTTTCCCTCTTTCTTGTTGCAATTTGATCTCTCAGGCTATCTTTTCCCTTTCTATTGGCTCTTTCAGCTCCCTCTTCAGCTGGTCACTGAGTTTGTTTTTAGGTTCTGTGCCACATTTGAAAATCAATGAATATTTCATTACCCTGAATTTGACATCCACAGGGGCATCATTGGTTCACTAGTTCAATGGTTTGGGTGGCCTTCTCAGCTCCTTGGTTCCATCGCTTCTTTGGTCCATTCATTTATTTGGTTCATTCGCTTTCCTTGAACCATTGAACCTGTTAAACCTTTGAACCATTTGGTTTAAGGTTCAACGGTTCATCCTCTTTTTTAGAAGCCTTTATTTTCTCTAAGTCTCTCGAGCTTTGAAATTCCTTCGGCTTTATGTTTTTGGGACCCCCCGAAGGGAAGGTTTCCCTTCGAGACTTGAGAAAGGTCCAATCCCTGGTTGCTGAGAGCCCCCCACAAGGGTACCTCCCCTTTGGGGTCCTTCGGGTGGCCTTCTTCTTCGAATCCTTCGAACATTTTGTCTGAAGGAAATCTTTCCTTTGCCTTAGCTGCTTTCTATCAGGCCTTTGATCATTCCTTCGGACAAAATGTTTGAAGGAATTCCTTTAGATATTTTGTTTGAAGGATTTCCCTTGTAAAATTAGCCGAGGAAAATCTTTTCAAAGGATATCTTTTTGTTCCCTTTTGTTCACTTCCCTTCGCAAGGGCACTTGCCCTTTTGTTCACTGCCTTCCTTAAGGGAACTTGCCCTTTGGGATTTGGGGGACTCCTTTGAACCACTCGATTGAACTGACTGATTGAACCAACTTTGGTTCAACGGTTCAATCTTTTGTTTGAAGCCTGCCAATGTACCTTTTGGTTGAACCGAGGTGTTGAACTAACCTTGAAATTGCCTAAGTGTTGAGAACTTGTTTCTTTCCTATAGAGTCCGTAGAAATTAGCCTACATAGTCTATATAAATCAACTTGCAGAGTCCATAGAAATCAACCTGGAGAGTCTATAGAAATCAACCTGCAGAGGCCATAGTTTTGCTAAACAGAGAACAAAATAGTTCAAATGTTGTCCCAAGAAATGAGTAATAGATTTTGGGAACAACAACTGGCTCTAGTTGGGGAACTTCCATTGATTGTAAAAAAAATTGAAGGGAGTAAAAACCAGAATCTCCAGTGCCTTTAAGTATGCCATTGGGCTATGGATTCATGCTACCCAAAAAAGAAAGGCACCGAAAATGAAAATAAAAGCACAAAATAGAACTAAAGACTATACAAATATACATATGTACAACTGATGTCACCTGATACTTCAAGGATTGAAGTGCTTTAGATGCTGCCCATTGTGAGGTAGAGAAAAGGGTGTGCCATCTTGATACTTCAACAGAAAACTATTTTCACCATTGAGCTGATGGATATTAAATGGGCCTCTCCATGGGGAATCAAATTTTTTATGCATTCCCTTTGGTTCTCTTCTCTTGTCCCATAACATAACTTGTTCTCCAATTTAGAAATCATGGGTTTTTGCTTTCTGGTCGAAGAGCTTCTTCACCAAACTTTGATGCATAGCAATTCGGTCCACCACCATAGTTCGCTGCTCATCCAGCTCAATTAAGCACATGATCCTCTTATCGATGGAGCTTTCATATGTCTGATCTTTGACCACCTTTGCCAATTTTAGTGCTAAAAATTCTAGGGTGATTGGTATTTTTGCATTGAGACCATACAAAAGTTGAAATGGTGACATACCTATCACTCTCTTGAGTGTAATTCTGTCTGCCCATAAAGCATCAACCAATGCTTTATGCCATGTTCATTGGTTGTCATCCACCAACTTCTTGATGATGGTCACCAGGTTCTTGTTGCTTAATTTTGCTTGGCCATTTCCTTGTAAGAAATAATCAGAAGAGTGGGAGAGATTAATCCCATAGTAAAAATAGAACTGAATGATCTCATGAGAAGAGAAATAGGGTGCATTATCTGTCACAATATTGGTTGGGACCCCAAACCTGGAAATGATGTTTTCTTTGAGAAAATTGCATATCACTTCTAAAGTAGCATGCTTGGTTGGAATCGCTTCCTCCTATTTGGTGAAGTAATCTATGGCTGTGAGGACATAATCATGTCGAGCGCTTGAAGATGGGTTTATAACACCAATGAAATCAATTCTCCATTATAGAAACGACTCTTCTATTATCACTGGCTTGAGAGGTAGAGCAACTAACTTGGGTCTTCCAACAAACTGTTGGCACATTTCACATCTTCATACCCATTTGTATGTATCTTGAAACAGAGTAGGCTAGTAATACTTGGCTCAAAAAATATTATGAGCAGTTACAGGTGCAAAAAAATGTCTTCCACAGGATAGATTATGGAAGGAATCCAAAAGTTGGTTATGCTACTCTTTATCCATGCAACGAAGGAACACTCCATCAAGGTTCCTCTTACACAGGCCGTTGTCTCATAGGACAAAATTGACAGCTTTCAATTTAACAGTCTTCCTTTTTTTACGAGACAGGTGAGTAGGACAATCACCATAAGTAAGAAAATGAGCAATACTTGAATACCACTCATTCGTGGTAGAGACAAAGAGGACTATTGGTGTGTCTTCCACTTCTGTTTCTTCATGCCCTACTTCTTCGGGTCTGTTGTCAGTAATCAATTGGCAGAGACCCCTTCCCCACACCAGCGTCATTGGTTTGATGACTAGATCAAACTCTTGGATTTTAGCAATTCAATTGCCTCTTTTTGTTCCAAAATCTTGCTGAGTTAATATGGATTTAACTGTGGTATCAGGAACTAGGGCAGTAACGTGTAAATTTAGGATGTAAAAATAGAAGTGCTTTACTGCCTTCACCACTACATAAGCATGCTTCTCCATGTTTGAATATTTTAGTTCATTAGCTTTTAGAGAAAAAATCATGAAGGATATGAGAGATTCCACACCTTTATTTTGTTGAACCAAAATTGCTGAAAGTGTGTGCTCATAAGCATAATTGTACATTGTGAAATCTTTGGTATAATCTAGACAAACTAGAATTGGGGTGTGGGCAATAGCTGTCTTGATATCTTGAAATGCTAGTTTGCCTTCTTTAGTCTAGCTAAAAGTGGTCTTTTCCTACATCATATTTATGATATGGTGAGTCTTCTTTGTGAACTTGGGGATGAACTTTCATAATTATTTCACTATTCTGAAGAAAGAGTGAACTGCAGTCTTACTTGTAGGCAGGGTAAGCTCATGGATGGACTTGACTCTGTCTGAGTCAATATTTATACCTTTTCAGGATACAATGTGTCCAAGAAGTTTCCCTTTCATTACTCCAAAAATAGACTTATTAGTAATTATAAAAATGTCATTATGGCGACAACATTCCAACACTTGTTGCAAATGGCGCACATGATTAGGGTGATGCTTGAAAAAGACAGTCAAGTCATCAAAGTATACCACAATGAACTTACCCATTTCATCTTTGAAAGTAAAGTCCATTGCTCTCTGAAAAGTGATTATAGTGTTTATTAGGATAAATGGCATTCTATGATATGCAAAGGTGCCCCAAGGTATGGTGAAGACAGTCTTGTGCTGGTCTACTTCATCGACTTCTACTTGATTGTACCCTGAGAAGCCGTCCAGCATTGATAACATCTCTAAACTGATCAATGCCTAAAAAAATTAATCCATGATGGGCAGGAGGTAATTATCCTTTAAGGAGGATTGATTCAAATTTTTGAAATCTACATAGAGGCAATTTTTTCCATTCTTCTTCCTTACAGGGACTATGTTTGCAATCCATGTGGAATGATGGATTGGGAAAAGTATCCTAGCATTCAACATTTTTTGTATTTCAGACTGAATAGTATTTGATATTTTTAGATTGTACTACCTGGATTTTTGCTTATAAGGGACCAAATCACTTTTGAGAGGAATTTCATGGCAAATTTATTCAAGCCTGAGCCACTTCAGATCATCATAGGAGTATGCCAAAACATCCATGTACTGGTGGAGTAGGTCAGTAAAATGGAGTCTCTTCCAAAGTGTAGCACTTTCCAATGTTCACCATCTTGGAATTTTTTTTAGTACCCAAATTTATCTGATCAAACTCCTGAGAGGAGCTTGAGTCCATCTATTGCTGTTTGATGAACTTGTCATGCTTATCAAACAACTTTTCAAGGAAAACCAATCCTTTGGGAGTTTTATTTCCTTTTAGCTATAGAAATTCTTCACCTGCGTCTAAACTTGATTTAGAGGTTGGTTCAAGCTTTTGGGGCTCACTACCTTTGAAGTGAAGCTGTTCAAAGCTGTCTTTTTGTTCTAGGAAGGCAATTATTTGGTTGTCATCATTGAACACTTGCCAATGATTGGCATTGTCAGACACACTTGGTCGAAAGACCAATTTGATAGTGTACTTATCTCTTTTAAAATCTAGGTGAAAAATCAAAAGAGTTGCAAAAATAGCAAAAGCATCAGCTCGGTCATTAAATTCCCTAGGAACTATAGAGATGTTGAAAGCATCAAAACTTTCAATTTGATCCCAAACCAGATTGCAGTAGTGGCACAATCTCTCATTTTTGGTTTGGTATAGGTTCCTCATCTAACAAACCACCAACTCAGCATCTCTTTTAGCATGAAAGAGCTTGACGCCCTTGTCATGAGTGGCCTTCAATCTAAGCAATAATGATTCATACTCAATAGTATTGTTAGTATTTCTGAACTGCAACTTGTATGAAGGAAAAATATCTCCTTGAGGAGATATCAACATAATCTTGGCTCCTGAACTGGTAGAGAAACAACTGCCATCAAACTCTAGTATCCATACATCATCAAAAGCTGACCTTACCTTAGATTTTTCTTCATTTGGAAGGGATGATTCCTTTGGGCTTGCACTATGTCCTGTTAACTCTTTTGTTGTTTTGCCTGAATCAATTTTCAGATTGTCATTTTCAAAATTTTCATCAGCTAAGATAGGGGTATCCTTTGTAGTCAGGAAGCAATTACCCATGCCTGAAGACTCAAATAGAATTTGAGCTTCAGGCGCTGATGTTTGAGTGACCACATATTTTGCTTCCTTCTCAGGGAGCAATCTCTGCATAATGCCTTTGACTGGGATCCTTGCTTCAGACAAGTCCATACTTAATTTGCCACCAATGTCTTTGCAATAAATTTGCCTAAGAAGGATGCTGTATGAGGCTAGGACGTCAGCCACTAGGACTATCATCTTGATCCTCTTGTCCAGGAATGCTATAAATGCAAATTAGGCACCCTTGATTTATCCCAACAATGGCACTTGTTTGTTCACCATGGAGAAACATCTCCTAAATGTCTTGGTCAATGTGAGACCAAGGGATTCCACCACTTTAGTAGGCATGACATTGTCAGATGCACCTGAGTCTATGATGCAATTGTTCAACTGATATCCATTTATTAGTAGGGAGACATAAAATGGTTTAGTCTTTTCAGGAGCAGCAGGAGGAGCAATAACAAGGTTATTCTGGGTGGACGTGGGAGTCACCTTTGGAATGGCTGGTCCTGTAGGGATGATTCTATTCTTCACACATTCCACTAAATTATCCAAATTCTCAAGGTTGGATTGTAGGAATTCAAATTCAGACATTTGAATTTTAGTTTTCTTGACATGGTCGACTATGTCAAATGTCTGAAATGAATTATGAATAGGGGAAGGGAGTTCATCCTTCTAGTTTTTAGGAGGGGGAGGACTGATATGTGAAATTGAAGTTGAAGGTGTAGAAATGTTTGGGGTACTTACTTTTTTAGTGATCACCAAGTCCTTTGTTTGAAAAGGCAGAGTGGTTCCTCGTTTGGCAATTGAAATTGTAGGTTGAGGTCGCTCCTCTATTTTTCTTTTATCAGCTTGCTGGGCTGACTGGTTTTTAGACTGGGTGAATACAATGTATGATCCATCAACTGCTTTACCTTCACTTTTGGGTTCATTCTGGTAATTTAAGAAACTAATGTTGGAGTCACCAGCTAATTCTTCTTCTCTCTCTCTGAAGAGATTAACGTCATCTTCTTGGTTTAACTGAGGCTGGAAGGAGAAATCTGATTCTGCTTCAAGATATCTAACTACTAAATTGGTTGGAGGTGCTTCAATGGCTAATTTCCCTTGAGAGAGAGGAAGATAATTTGGCTGCCCTTGATTCCTGGTAGCATTGCCTTGGTATGACTGATTGGGGAATGTCCTCCTTGGTATATCTCTATACGAAGGGGCAAATGCCATCCCTTGCACTATTTGCTTTCTAAGAGCAAGCAACTCATTTGCCAACTTTTGCACCATTGGATCAGTGGTGTCTATAAATCGATATTTAGAAGATGAAGAAGATTTACCTCTGTTAAGATATCTCTTTATCTTTCCTGCCAAGATAAGATCATCTTCCACCTCAGTGGCCAAATCTTGAGCAACAACAAGGTCTATGTGGCTAGTACGTCTCAATATAAAACTCACTTCAGGCAGCTGTGAGTTGATGAAGAAATATTTAAGGTTCTCAGGTGTTGGTTGAGCAATTGTAGGAATCCTGTTCCTCAGCTTGTCAAATTTGGCAATGAAGTCCCCTCATAGGTTCATGAGGTTATTTCTTCATCTATGTGAGTTGGGCCAGCAAGGCATGCACATCTTTTGCAGGCTTGAATCTTGCTTCAAACTTAGCTTTGAGAGTGTTTAAATCAGTCATAGTCTGGGCCTGTAGATGATAAAACTAGTTTGCAGTAGCACCTTGTAATGTTTTCACAAATAGCCTGACTGCTATGTCCTCATACTCCACGCCTATCACACCACAAGCTATTCTGAAAGCTAGAATGTGTTCATCAAGATGAACTCTTATATCACCAAATAATTTGAAAAAAATTTTCTTTGAACTACGTGGTAGCTCATGTAGAGGTGGAGTTAAATTGAGTGGGCCAAAAGAGTTACTCTAGGGGCCTTGAACTGCCATGATTTGATTATGAAAAGTGAGGATAACAAATATGGGTGGAGTATGTATAGGCAAAGCTCTGCTAATAGTAGAAAAAGAAGCTCTACCTTGTAGTGGTGACCTGGTATTGGTAGGAGGAAGACTCCTAGTTCATTGAACTTGAAGTTGTGGAGGAAACAAATCAAAAATGCCCTGTTACACCAACTCAAAAATAGGGTCAACAACACCTTGGGTTCTCTGGATTTTTGTATAGCATGGAGTTTCCAGATTGTAGAATAAAAAATGGAAAAGAACTGGCCCTGCTTCAACTTGAAGCTTGAGGCTTCAAACTGTGTGCTCTTCCCCAGTAGAGTCACCAAAAACTTTTGGGTGAATATTTTGTCACCAGCTAACTGATGAACAAAATAGGTAGTTTCAACCATAGCATAAAGAGATTGTCGACCAAGTGTTCAGGTTTACCACATCAAAAGGGGACAAATCTCTCCTCTCATCAAGGGGAGGTTCCCTGTAACTATGAAGAGCTATATACTATGTATATATGCAAAAAATAACACTTAGGGATGGGATAACACCATCAATCTCTCTTCTTTCAGAGATGATGTTCACAAATTAAAAAAGAAATCTAGGTGAAAACACTGAAGACACTTCTCTTCTTTCAAAAGTGGTCTTGCAGTAAATAGCAGGAGTTCTTTCTGATAGGTAACAAGTAATTAGTAACAAGGGGGCATAGTAACCAAAAAAAAAATGTGTAGCACGTCTCCACCTCAACTGCCCAAGAGTGAAATATGAAGGATAATGGGGACACAAAGTCATCCCAAGATCCTTTACATAGAAACAAATAGAAAACACACTAAAGACAATGGTGGCAGCACAAAGTCTTCCCACAGTTGGCTTCAGGACACCTTCCTGATTACTTCCACTAGTTCTACTTATTTCATTCAATGGACAAGAATACCTTCAAAAAATTGACATAAGAATAATTTCTTAAAGTCTGAAAGTAACCAACTTTCTCATTCAAATAAATAAATATGATTAACAATCTGAGCTAAAAGTTTCAGTGATCACCTCTCAATTTTGGTAGAGTTTTGCTTCTATAACCCAAAAGATCTCCTTGCATAAAAGAAGAGATTTACAATATATAGCAGCCCAAAAAGACTTGGCACTTTGTTTCATAGAATGACCCATACTGCATTCAATGCCTTGAATGCATTTTTAGTTTTGTCAAGAGGCCATGCTGGAACAGGGTGTTTGCCTTAACTGTGGCATGTTAATTCATCTCAAAATATCTTCTCCTCTGCATGGGTCATCTAATCTTTCTCCCAATAGGTACGCAGCTGTCCCCTCGCTTTCCTGTCAAAGAATAAAAATAATCCACACCTTTTAATGTTCGTGAGCTCAGATGTCTACTTGGTGGACTGTTCCACCTATTGGAAATAACTCCTACGCAGATATTTCTAGTCTTTCCCTCTTTCCTGTTGTGATTTGAGCTCTCGGGATATCTTTTCCCTTTCTACTAGCTCTTTCAGCTCCCTCTTTAGCTGGTCACTGAGTTTGTTTTCAGGGTCTGCGCTACATTTGAAAATCAACAGATATTTCATTACCCTAAATTTGATGTCCATGGGGGTGTCATTGGTTCACTAGTTCAACAGTTCGGGTGGCCTTCTCGGCTCCTTGGTTCCGTCACTTCTTTGGTTTATTCGCTTTCCTTGAACCGTTGAACCTATTAAACCTTTAAACCATTTTGGTTCAAGGTTCAATGGCTCATCCTCTTTCTTAGAAGCCTTTGTTTTCTCTAAGTCTCTCGATATTTGAAATTCCTTTGGCTTTATGTCTTTGAGACCCCCCGAAGGGAAGGTGTCCCTTTGGGCCTTGAGAAATGTCCAATCCCTGGTCGCCAAGAGCCCCCTGTAAGGGTACCTGCCCTTTGGGGTCCTTCAGGCAGCCTTTTTCTTCGAATCTTTTAGACAAAATGTCTAAAAGAATTCCTTCAAACATTTTGTCCGAAGGAAATCTTTCTTTTGTCTTAGCCACTTTTCATCGGGCCTTTGATCATTCCTTCAAACAAAATGTTTGAATGAATTCCTTCAGACATTTTGTCTGAAGGATTTCCCTTGTAAAATTAGCTGCAAAAAATCTTTCCCAAGGATATCTTGTTGTTCCCTTTTGTTCACTACCCTCCACAAGGGCACTTGCCCTTTTGTTCACTGCCCTCCACAAGGGCACTTGTCCTTGGGGCTTTGGGGGACTCCTTTGAACCGCTCGATTGAACCGATCGATTGAACCAACTTTGGTTCAACGGTTCAATGGTTCAGTCTTTTGTTTGAAGCCTATCAATGTATCATTTGGTTGAATCGAGGCATTGAACTAACCTTGAAATTGCCTAAGTGTTGGGAACTTGCTTCTTTCCTATGGAGTCTGTAGAAATCAGCCTGCAGAGTCCATAGAAATCAGCCTGTAGAGTCTATAGAAATCAGCCTGTAGAGTCTGTAGAAATTAGCCTGCAGAGTTCGTAGAAATCAGCCTGCAGAGTCCGTAGTTCTGTTGGATAGAGAACAAAATATTTCAAATGTTTTCCCAAAAAATGAGTAACAAATTTTGGGAACAACACAAAGAAAATTAGGACACATCCAATAGATAATTTATACTAAACCACATAAAATACACATCATATACATAAAATACAATATCAGGGAAACACATATAACATAAAAATAATTAATGGAAGAATAACTTGAATTGGAAAAAGGATATGCTCCATATTGCACTTAAAATTCTCCCCAAGTGAATATGTGATGTGCCCCCAACCTAGTGTGAAGCCACAATTAGTAACCTATAAATTGCATCTATGTTGACAATGTCATCAATAATATATATGAAAAATAGTGAAGTAAGGCCTCTATCTATAAAAACATGATATGAACATAAAATATGTACCATAACACAATAAAAATGTACATATTATCTTTACAATGATAGCATAATGCAATAATAGATATCACATGAATATATCACCATAATAAATATTTATAATAATCATGTTGGGGAATCCAAGAACAACACACCTATTCTGATCCCACTTGTTAGGATCTTGCTCCTCAGAAAAAACATAATATGATTACCAAATACAAGCAATTAAACATGTGGAATTATTCAGAAGCAATAAGTAACTAGAATTCACAAATAGCACAAAATATGAGAGACAACACACTATCTTGTATTCAATACTCATCCAGAAAGAAAATACAATAAAGAAGATGCCACCTCTTCTCCACACCTCTCAGAAGCTTCCCACACCTCAAGTGTTCAATAATTTTCTTCAAAAGTTCACTCTCCTACCAAAAATGGTTCCAACACACAACTCACACACAAAATTGGTGTTCACCTCCAACTAGTCAGTAATAACCCTGCCAGTACACAAGTACTCAAAGTACTTCAAGTAGATCTCCCATAAGCTTGCAACAATCTGCAACTCAACAGACCTTACTTACACATGTAGATCTTCAAACATGGCCTTGCACACCTGCTGACCAAGATCCTACAACTGGAAGAAATCCTTTTCTTGCCTTAATTACAATACATACCAATAGGTCTATAAATAGATCCCACACTTAAACAATAACTTAGACTTCTAATTTACAATAATTAGACACGTAGCTTGAGACTATAATTAGCCCTTAACATGAAAACACTCGGTTGAACGAACTAACTGTCCATGCAACGAATAGTTTTGGAATCACCATAGGCGATCGACGTCAGTCCCTGTCTGCCTGGTGCTGACCGACATCGACTGATTCCCTATCGATGCCGGTTGCCTTTTGCATTCATCATGACCGACATCAGTTATATTGTCGATGCCGGTGTCTCTGGAACTTCAACAACCTCCTCCATGTCTGCATAGTTGAAGCTTTTAGCTCCACAACCTAATAATCTCTCACTTTGAGATAAACAACTACAACTGTACCTGTACCTGTACATCATCTAGTTTGTTCCCTTGGCTTTGTATCCCTCTTCAAAATCACTCTTGAAGACCAACCACCACAAATCTTGTGGTGCACCTCCTGTCATCCAAATCACCTGCCACATCCACATCTACAAACCATGTAGAAAAGAACTTGAACCTGCATAGCATGTCGACCTGCTGCTGGTCTTTCTCAGATACTTGAGACTCCACTGAACTGCCCTCCAATGCTTCTTTCCCGGATTGGCTCCAAACTTGTGACAACTCTCACTGCTTGGAAAAACTCAGGTCTAGTACATACCATGCACTTAACCTCATTATGTGAATCAAGACACTATTCTGTGAACTGTCTAACCATCGACGTGCTAATCGGTCTCACACAATCATCCTGAAACAAAGTCAACTTGTGACCTTCCATGTCCCTAGAACACACTCATGCCAAAGAACCTTGCTGCTCCCAGATTCCTCATGACACACCTCTGAACTAGATTTACCTTTAGTTTAGCAACTCCCTGTATATGTAACCCTGCAACAAGCACATCATATAGTAATAGGATAATGTAGCTAATATTATCCAACTTGGTAAAGAGAAACACAATGATCAAACCTCTATTGTCTTGCAGCTTACTCAAGACCATATACCCTGGATTTCCGTCTCACATGTCCATTTTTGCTCTTCTTTATTCTGAATATCCATTCATCTCTCAGTGCTTCCTTCCAGCTGGCAACTCCACCTAAAACTCCTGTTTGGTTCTTCTCCAAGGAATCACATCCTTCATCCATGCCAAGCTCCCATTGTTTCCTAGATCTACCTGCTCTGCTTCTTTAATAACTTCCTGGTTCTTTACCATCAGTGAAAAACAAGTAGTGTAAAGAAGGGAAATGATGAATTTGAGGCTTACTTACCCTTTAAGTCCTCCATATGGGTGCTTGAGACTCCTTGACAGCTTGCTGTCTGCCCAAAATCTGTCTCAGTGACCGATGTCGATCACATCTCAGTCTGCACCTGACTAACGTCAGTTCCATGCAACTGCCTCATCACTGACGTCGATTCCCCTTGATCGATGTCGATGTTTATCTATCCCTGAGTCACTGACGTCGGGTTGCACATAGCTGACATCGGTCCCTATCTGGATGCCAACGTCGGTTTTCTAACCGACATCGATCTCTATGTTTTTCTTATGAGAAATGACTTTTACCTGTGAGCTCCTTTTGGATCAAACCCTTGTCCAAGTCACCCTTGCTTTGCTCAGAATTCTTCAGCCCCTTCCACTGATCTCTGTTTGTCACCTTCTCCTTGAAAACCAAGACTTTCTTATTCTTGTCACGAACATCAGATTCCTCAAGAAACGTCACTTTCTTCTTCTACATACAAAAATTTTGATTCATGCTTTTCAAATTCAAAAGCATACCCTTTGATTCAAGAACATGCATCTCCTTCTTATTCATGTGACCAAGCTTATTAAGCCACATCTTCGAATCTATAGCTGAAGTAAATAACTCAAAAAGAGAATCAATAATACAAGTAGATAGATAAAGTGTACCTACTTTCTTACCTCTTGCTACAACAAGTGCACCCTCGGTAACCTTCCAAGAGTCCACTGTGAGAGTTACTGTGCAACCCTCATCACCCAAACTTTTTACAAAAATTAAATTCCGCTCCGGAACTGGGATATGCATGACCTCTTTCAACACCCATGTGTTACCTGTCTGCAATTTCAGCTTCACTTTCCCTTTGCCAACCATCTGACAAGGCTTACCATCCCCTAAAAAAATTTCTCCAAAGTCTTCCTGGACATATTCATGAAAAAATTCCCTATTTGGGGATGCATGAAAAGAGGCACCAGAATCTAAAACCCAAGATTTTACTTTATCTAAGGAACATACCAGAGCATCCTGTGCAACAAAATTCACAACATCTGCTTCTTCTTCATGTCCTTCATGATGATCTTCACCCAACCAACAATCTCTCTTTAAGTGCCCTTGCTTTTCACATTTCCAGCAAGTTATTCTGCCATACCTAGACTTGGATCTCCTGCCTATCTTTGACCTTGATCTCCCACGCTCGATCTTCTCTCTTTGCCTTCCCCTGCTTTCTACACTCAAAGCATTTCCTGATGATTCACCTGTGCTTTTCCTGTGAATCTCTTCATTCAAGATTACACTCACAACATTATCCACTTTTAAAATTTTTGAAGCAGACGCAGTATTACTAACTGCCATTACCAAACTCTCCCAACTTTCAGGTAATGAGCATAAGATTAAGAGAGCCTTAATTTCATCATCAAAAACAATATTGACTGAATTTAATTGGTTTACCAAACCATAGAAATCACTAAGATGACTATGCATAGATCCACCTTCCAATATTTGCAAATTAAATAATTGCTTCATAAGAAATACCTTATTCGAAGCTGAGGGTTTTTCATATAAATTTGCCAAAGATTCCATCAACTCTACCGTTGTCTTAGCGTGTGATAAGTTTAAAATCACAGACGATGCAAGACTCAACCTTATAGATCCCAGAGCCTTCTGATCAAGAACCTCCCATTCTTCATCCTTCATATCCCAGGGCTTGCAATCAACCCCACCCAATGGTAAGTACAAATATTTTTGATACAGATAATTTTCAATCTGCATCCTCCATTATTGATAGTTCTTTCCATTAAACTTTTCCATTCGTAGTTTACTTTCTTCTACCATTGCTCTACTCCCACTCAAACAAAAACCCCTGTGAGTAACCTGTAATCAACACACACTAACCAGATCTAATCCAACCTGTTAGTATCCCAACCAAAATCTTTGATACCAGTTGTTGGGGAATCCAAGAACAACACACCTATTTTGATCCCACTTGTTAGGATCTTGCTCCTCAAAAAGAACACAATATGATTACCAAATACAAGCAATTAAACATGCAAAATTATCCAGAAGCAATAAGTAACTAGAATTCACAAATAGCATAGAATATGAGAGACAACACACTATCTTGTATTCAATACTCATCCAGAAAGGAAATACAATAAAAAAGATGCCACCTCTTCTCCACACCTCTCAGAAGCTTTCCACACCTCAAGTGTTCAGTAATTTTCTTTAAGAGTTCACTCTCCTACCAAAAATGGTCTCAACACACAACTCACACACAGAATTGGTGTTCACCTCCAACTAGTCAGTAATAACCCTGCCAGTACACAAGTACTCAAAGTACTTCAAGTAGATCTCTCATAAGCTAGAAACAACCTGCAACTCAACAGACCTTACTTACACATGTAGATCTTCAAACGTGGCCTTGCACACCTGCTGACCAAGATCCTACAACTGGAAGAAATCTTTTTCTTGCCTTAATTACAATACATGCCAATAGGTCTATAAATAGATCCTACACTTAAACAATAACTTAGAATTCTAATTTACAATAATTAGACACACAAATTGAGACTATAATTAGCCCTTAACATGCCAACACTCGGTTCAACGAACTAACTGTTCATGTAACGAACAGTTCTGAAATCGCCACAGGCGACCAACATCAGTCCCTGTCTGCCTGGTATTGACCGACGTCAGTCGATTCCCTACCGATGCCGGTTGCCTTCTGCATTCATCATGATCGACGTCGGTTATACTGCCAACGCCGGTGTCTCTGGAACTTCAGCAACCTCCTCCATGTCTGCATAGTTGAAGCTTTTAGCTCCACAACCTAACAAATCAATGGAAAAATAATACAATCTATAATAAATCACACTCAATGTCTTAAAATTAGAGATAGTATAATGACTTAGAAAGATAAATATTGTTTGTTTGCAGTCATAAGGGATTTGTTAACAACGATAACCAATAATACTATTTATTTTGATTTAACAATTAAATGCAATAAGCAAATAAACTATTAAAATCTAACTTAGGTTATAGAATATAATAAATGTAAAATACAATAATTACAGAACTTGAAATGAGCTATAAATAATAAATTGATAAACAAATATGCAAACCTAGCTCAAACTGAATTTATGTTAACTATGTGGGTTGACTTTTGATGAAGATTGACGTGAAATATCTATAAATTGTGTCATAGTCAAAAATAAGATTTTAAATTATGATAGAACAAGGCTGCATTATGACCTTGTCTATTTATTGTGGTCACATACTAGTTGACTATGTGATTTTTTGATTTGGATACATGTCCCTGTTTGTGATGACTTACTAATTGACTGTATATGCCAATTTACTGCATGAAAGACCTACAAAAGTAAAATTTTAGTTCTTTCAAAATAAACACAATAAAAATCAAATAAAAAAGGGGGAATCAAGCAAAGAGAATAGCCTAGATATCATTAAAAAAACTCACATAATCTGAATACTATCTATATAGCCCAAAAGGGCCTCAAACCAAATGTAGTTCTCCCTCCTAGAGTGAGTATATGAATCTTGATATTTTTCATATGAACACAACTGGATAGATTGATTTGAATTTTTGATAATGAGTGCCATTGACTTGAAATAAAATAGTTTTAGACTTAGCGTTAGTGCCCTTTTACTTAATATGCAGTAGACTTGTCATTTTATTTAATGTGCAATAGAATTGCCAAGTGATTGCTAGATGATACTTTGAGAGGCCTTGATGTGCCTATATAGACAAATATTTAAAATATTTATGTTATCCGATCTTGTTAAAAATATGGGAGGGGTGAAATGAAACATGTTAAAGTTAAAAATTTATAGTTGGAGGGTGGGGTACAAGTCCACACTAGTGGACAAGACCACAGTGTAGCCTTGTCCAACCTAGTCCAATCTTGTTCCAAATAGTCAGAGACTATTGGAACTGGGATGATAGGAATTTGTAAGTAAAATATGTATGTTTGAATGATATTATGAGTAGTTGTAAGATAGTTTTTAGAATAGTGAAGACTCTTGTATAGATTTCAAGTTAAAAAAATGGTGAATAGACCAAGTAGGGTAAGGATGTTAAGATAAATATTGTCAAACACTTAGTGATTAAATTTGAGTGTCTACATTTTCTCCCACTTTATTATAGTGATGTAATGAAGTTAAATTACTAGAGTAAAGGATATGCAAATCTAAGTGTGCATATAATTTATATTTTGATGTGAAGTTTGGTAATCCAAGATGCCTCAATGCAAGGCTTGCAACAATGCCATTGAAAATAGTTATTATCCATATTTGAAAATTAAAAATTTAAAACTTGAATTTTGAAATTTAAAAAGAGATTAATGAAAGTATACACTTGAAAGAGTATGCAATCTACTTTTTCTATAACTTAAAAGTGGATAAGTATGCATGCCCCCTTGTTGAGGCAAATGTGAAAATTGTGGTGAATTGAGAGTGATCAAGTCTCAATTTGAAAATCTTTGAAAGCCCTTGAATTGGAAAGATTATATGCTCAAATTCTCATATAAATGTGTGGAGTAATATATAGAATAATATAAGGGGTGGAACCAACAAATATGGCTCACTAAAGTGAAACCATAGACGTTGAGTGTCACTATAATCTAACATGGCCCACTTACAAAATTAGGATGAATCAACCGCTATAGACAAATTTAGATTCAATTTGAAACTTTTAAACTTTAAAAGTTTGAAATTTGAAATTTCCATATAGGAACATGAACATGAATGAATGTCATGCCCTTTTTATCTATATCGAATTGATATTGAATGCTAATTGAACTTGTAAATTTTTAAACTTACAACATATAACTATTTTGCACATGCCTACACATATGTATCAAGCATATGTGAATATGTATTGAAGTAACTATAAGAATGAGTGCACATGCCCTCATAATATGATAATTATTAATCATGTTATATTTTGTTACATAATTTTAATTTTTTGCTCATGATGACTTGAATTCTCAAGACAAGCCCATTGTGATGCCCCCTTTTTGAGATGAGGTATGTAGTCTTCAAGTCACTTATTTCAATATAAACTTGTAAAATATTTGAAATATGTAATCATGTAGTTACATGTGAACATTTCAATTGTATTGCATCATTGGATTGAATATGATATTGAATTTCATATGAAACATGTGTTAGATAGATATAGCATTGAAGAAAATAAGGTTCATGTGCATGATATGTATCATAGAACAATAATAAATGTAATAATTAAAAGTAATGTATGATATAAATCATGTCACCATAGTAAGAAGAAATGATCATACAAGTAATGTCACACAATGTCACATAATTTACATATACTGTCACACATAAGGCCAAAAGCCACATACAAGGGACATGTGAATCTCACATAAACACACAAGGTCAAGAGCCACATGAAAATGACATGATGAGGCCATAAAATGAAGAACATGTATATCTTTCAGACACAAGTCCAAAGGCAACACACAATAAGTAAACAAGTCTTAACTTGTCATGTAGTAAAGTAAGAATGTAAAAATAAACATAGAGCCAATGAGACTAGCCTACATTGACCAAATGTATCAATGTCATTGTTAAAAAATAACATATCCATGTGACACAATAGAAAGTATGAGTGATTAGAAAAACATTTATATTATATATAGCTCAAGATGGTAGAGAGGTCATGGATAGATACAACTTGTTTGAAGTATTTATGGAGAACGAAGAGATGCCCCCAACTTAACAAGGTTATTAAGTAAAAAGGGAGCCCGACGTCAAAGAGCCATGCAAAACTATGTCATATATCCACTCAAATACCTTGTGAAAAGTAGTGTGTTTTTGAAAAAAATTAGAGTATGATATTTACTTAACATGAAATAAATAACATATCTAAATAAGTAAGCTAGAAATCATTTGAAAATGCTTTTTAGGTCATGATTTTGAATTTCTATTTTATTTTTTTGAATTTTTGAAATATTTGAAAAGTGCTAGGAAGCAAGGTTTCTAAAATAAAATAAATAGTAGGGATTCAAACAATCTTCAATAAGATGCAAAATTATAGTATGTTCAAAATAAAAGCAAGTGATATGCCCCTAGTTATGTCTAAATTAGTCATAGCAATGTAGCACAAATATTTAATATAGATAAGAATGTACATACTCGTCAATGGGTAAGAAAATATGTGTGATCATGTAAAAGTAGAAAGATATGATCATGTAAGTGCAATGAGAACCATAGTATGATAGGTATACAATAATAAGCAAGCGGATTAGGTATTTGAAAATAATGTAAGATAGTTGTTTTAGATCATTCAAATTGGTTTAAATATCAAGAAGGAATGTGCCAAAAGTGAACATAAATCCATGAGCTATAAGAATGCCTAGATGAGGGATAAAAGAGGTATCAATGAAATAAAAGCAAAGATTCTATGTACAAAGGGATATATGCATGTAACTTAACCAATAACTTGATTAAAAAGAAGATCCCATGGAGTGCCAACATAAAGGGCATATCCACCTACTTCATTTTGTGATAAACCACCAATTGGAATAATATACCATTGTGTAGAGCTATTTGATCCATTATACTATATAATATGTTATGTATGATTCATACTAGTCATAACTACATTAGATGTCCTTGTTATAATTATATGCACCCAAAATTTACATGATGTGATATTCTAAAATGATATCCACTGATGATGTAGTGATATCCTAGTGTATAATAATGGGTTCTCTCTAACACCCCTCCCCTCTACCTTCCTCTTTCCACTTAAAAATATCTTTTATATGACTAAACTGTTGTTATTTGTAATAAAACCACCAGCCTACATTACAAAACTACCACCTTAGTTTCAAAACTGATGTGACAGTTTCATACCCATAGGCTAGTTTCATCTTAAATAAGATAAAATTCATTACCCTCCTATGAAGGTTTCATTATGGGGAACAATATTTTCATAACCGCCATTGCAAAGAGGGGTGGTTTTATCACATTCTCCTTATCTTCCAACATTAGCTCCTAAAACTCAAACTTTCACACATTTTTGCATGTGGTCTTTGTGTTTCTTACTTTTATACCATGTGTTTACTTCCATACTAGCCCAACTCACTCTCTTTTCTATTTTCAATTATTTTGAGTCTCTCCTAAGTTATACTCCCTGTTCAATTAAGTTAAACTCCTTCATACAACCTTCATTGCTCTTCTACAAGCAAGCCTATTTTGGCTTGTTTTTGGATCATTTTTTTATTAGATCCTAAAGTTTTAAAGATTTATATAACCACAACCTACTACCATTGTGTTAGATCTCTATCGCTATTGTTTTCATGATTGACTACACCATTGCAAGCAATTAAGTGTCATTGATTCTGCAAACTAATTTTTACAAATATTGTACTTACCCAGCCATAAAAGTTTGGTATTATGTCTGTTATTATTCCCCCTCTTGTGATAGTCATTGATTCATCTTCTTTGTTAGAGAGTTCCTGAATTCTTTGCCTAGATAAAGGGGCTAGCATATTGAGGACAACAACACATGCTACATGCTTTCAGTTGATCTCTACCTTATTTAGGTTGAAAGTTATTTGCTTTTAGTCTATTTTACTTATTTATACTAGATTAGTTAATTTTTTCTTGCAGTAAATTACATGTATATTATAAAAAAATAAAATTTGATAGGAAAAACAATTCTTTTCTCTCTCATCTTTGTACAAAACATTAGCTAATTTATTTATTTATTTGCATCCGTTATATAAACTCTTTCAGAGTATATAGATTTGATTTCAAATCCTGGATAGATATTAGAGAACAATACAAGTATTTCCATCTATAATCACAATCAAATCTCAGTTTCAAAACAAGTTCTTATTTGCTAGCAAGTAGAGAAAACCCTAACCAAACCTAGGTAATCAATAGGTGTTGTTTTACTTCTAATTTTTTTTGTTCAAGTAAAATAGAAACACTATTTTTAGTTTACTAATTTATAAAATCAGAATTCAGGAAATCACTTTTATGCAAAATAAATCATTCAAAACTAGTGTGCATTCAACTGGAAACACTAAAACTTTGTCTTCGTTTGCACATGAAAAAAAACTATTGGGTTTTACTTCTAATTTTTTTTGTTCAAGTAAAATAGAAACACTATTTTTAGTTTACTAATTTATAAAATCAGAATTCAGGAAATCACTTTTATGCAAAATAAATCATTCAAAACTAGTGTGCATTCAACTGGAAACACTAAAACTTTGTCTTCGTTTGCACATGAAAATGTAGTTTTCATAATTATATTCATTTATCCATCATTCAAAAAATCACAAAAAAAATAACTTCATTTAGCCTACACCTAGGAAAAGTAAAATCAACATTTGCATAGTTAGAGTAGATATCTCTTACCTTGTATGTATTGAAAATTAGTTAGAAAAACTAAAAGAATTATTCTTTCATTTCAATTTCAGTTATTTATAATTATTCACTTATTTATTCATTTTTATCAAATAGTTAGCTTTCAATATTGGTCCTATATTCCCAAAAATAATCAAACTTCCAAAAGCCTTGTCAAACCGAGCATAAGGACTCTAAAACCTTGCTTCAAAAGTAAAACAAGTCCTTTCACAAAACACTTACCAAGAAAAGCTCATATGATTACACTTTGCCTAGTCTCCTTTAGATGACACTTTCTGAGACACTTGGTTTTGTCAAATAAGGTCTTTTCCCTAAGTTCAAGGCACTTGGTCCTACAATCAACACACAATCAGATATTCATGCCAAATTGAGAATCAAAATTTTCCATGCTACACTCATTCCCTAACTCATCATTTATGCTCTTAGTGCCATATAGGAGCAAGAGAAAATCCCTGATCCAATAATCATCATCCTCTAATAGAATAGAGGTCATCAATATAACATGATTCAAGCCTAGATCCTCACCTCCACCCCCTCTTCTTCTCCTTGGGTCTAGCCTCGTCATATATCATTCATGTTTATGGATGACATTGACTGGGCATAGTCAACATGATAGATTTTATCTCATCCCTTGAGTCATTTAGTGTAACCATACTCATTTCTTCAGTATTAGTATTGATCAGGAGCTTTACCTCCTTGTTATCTCAAATACTGAAGGATCTTGAAGCTCTATTTCTGCTTAGCTAGACACTCTCATGAGTAACATGATGCTACGGAGGTATTTTGGTTCCATCATGAGAATACATTTCCACCACCCATTCCAAATCCCATTCTGACCATTAGTCAACCTAATCCATAGTTCTACCCATCACCCATTCATGACATCGATTGTCTCAACCTGACCTTAGGAAGTCAAGTGCAGAGTTTAACATGTACTATTCACGTGTACACAAATTGCTGAAATCAACGTCAAAGACTTTCATATTTTACATTTCTATTTCTCTTCTCCTCTTTTTCTTCTTTCTCCTTCTTCCCCTCTCCCATTTATTCTATAGGTATCCATATTCCCAAAAAATATGTCTAGACATGACTTAGGCGGATCTCTTGGCCTGGAGGTCTATAAAAGGAGCCAACTTAATTATGGTGAGGCTTTGTTGGTGAGTTAGAACAATCCTACTTTCAAAAATAACATAGATTATCAATCCTATGACTATTCTGATTACAACACTCAAACCAAGACCATAATCCCTATTCACAAGGTGCAGGACGTATATGAAACCATTAGCAATCATCTTGAATTCAATGGCCACTAGACCATCAATTAGCCTAGAGCCTAGATGTGGACAACATTGCTAAATATGATCATTATATGGGAAGGATCCACCACTTAGAGGACAAGGTTAATCACATGCATGCAGCTACACACCCCTCTAATGGGACTCAAAATGCCTCTAGCCCATCGGTGTAAACCTTAGCCACTACCCACGAGGCTCCCACTCAAAATCAATCCCTTCACACTAACCAACCCCTCACTTATACCCATCCTATTCAAGAGACTCCTAGACCCAACACCACTACTAGCCTAAATGAGCTCATCAATACCTTAGTAGGTCGCATTAGTGACTTGGAGAACAACTAACAATATACAAATCAAGGAATGAGCTCAAATCCTCTTGTACAAGCTCATCCTTATCTTTCCCCTATCCAAATAATTACCCTTAAATCATGGAAATAATAAGATTATAGGCTCACACCACAACAAGAGCATACACATCCACCAATTTATGCCTCCAACCAACCCCTTGGGGACATTTTCACTTATGGAGTTACCAACCCAATCACATCTAAAATTATTCCACCCTACTAATCACCTACCTAAAACCCGATGGGAGGTGTATTAACTTACACACCACTCCTGAAAACTAATGTGGTGACCAATAACCCACCACCCTTTACCTCCTTAAGTTATGTGTCTCCTACATACATACCTCGTACACAAACTATCCATGTGCCACCTTATGTACCTTCAGACTATATGCAAACCACATAACCCCTCCTCAAAAAATCACTAACCTTTATACGTCTAACAAACTTCCTCCCTATTTCCACATGTTCTCTAAATCTACTCAGTTGGATAACTATTTCTTGGCTTATTCCACTTCACCCTACCAAGCATATTTCATTCCTCCTAGTGGTTACCCAAGCAACCCCTATATAGTTCCACCTTTCTAACCTAGCTTTACCAAGTCAACAATTGACTTCAACAAATTGGGGACTTATGTAGAATACCTTAAGGAACCCCCCAACTTCAACATATGAAGAGTTATTATTCCAGTCCCCTACTAGACCTTTTAAAGTTAAAAGAGGAATGAGATCCCAATGCACATGTTAAGCCTTATGCCATGAGTGTGAGGGAGATTTTACTTTGGGATGGGGTTGTTACCAATTTTTTTCCTAAAACCTTAGAAGGAATAGTGCTTGATTGGTATTGTTGCCTCTCCAAAGTGTCCATTCATTCCTTATTCCAACTAATAGCTAAGTTTATAAAGGCTTCCAATATGAATAAGCTGGTAAATACTGGCATTCAAGAGTTTCTCCACATCAAACAGTAATACAATGAATTGGATGCCCATTTTATCATAAGTTGGTGACATGTCCTTTATTCATCTACCAATGTTCCTCATATGGACCACACAGAGTTGTGTGAACTCTTCCTTTAATCCCTTAATAAAGAGATGAGGGAGGATGTTAAAAAACTCCCATACCGGTCCTACAAAAAAGCTCTTGAGAGTGCCTTACAGATAGATAAAGTGGTAATTGATAGTGTTGACAAACCTATAGGGCTAACGATCACATTGATACCCCAAGATAAAATAATGGGGGATTTAAAAATGCAAATTGAGCTAACACCAATAACTAGGGCCCTAAGGTTCTCAATCAAAATAGGAATGCCATCACCGAAGGCATGACCAATCAAGGCAATAAGCTTAATCTTGTTCCCAACAACCCATCTCAGTGCATGAATAATTCAAATGCTAATAACAACATAGGTATGTGGAACCAAAATACACCACCTATGGTTCATGCAATTGATTTTAATCATTCACCAACTCACAACATGCACTATCAAAATCAAAACCAAAACTATATTAAACATGCTGAAATTTTTCCTCAGTTCTAAAACTAGACATATTACCAAATAAATAATCAACAAGGGTTCAGTCAACACAGACAAATTAAAAGGCATAGGGATTATGATCCTAATGTCTAATATCTTTTTCATAGTCATCAGACATGATACTTGAAACTACAGGGAGTAAAAAAAGTTTATACAGAGACTCCCTGAGGGTTCGAACAAAGAGTTTCAAACATTTACTCTATGCTTGTAATTAATTTAAATAAAGTAGCCAATGAAATGATTTATTTTGAGGGGGTTAGAACAAAGGGGGTTCATTGAACCCCCTTTGTTCTAACCCCATGTGGCATCAAATCCTCACCCATTCAAGTGGAAAGCTACTATTGGCTTAAAATTGCCACTTTAGATGCTAGGTAATAAGATATAAAATAAAAAATAAAAACATGTGCCTCTACATATAAATATGTCTTTTTTATGAGCTTTCTCATAATATAATTTTTTCTAAATTTTAATAATATTTAATATTTATTTTTATTTATTTAGTAAAATATACTTATTTTTAAAATGAGGTACCATATGTTTGAGGCACTGGGAAAAATAGGAGACTATGCCCAAAAAGAATTGACAAATATCACTACACTCGACTTTAATGTCTTTGTTATAATGGTGAAAGAATCAGTCCATTTTCACACACACACACACACACACACACACACACACATCATGAGGCAAAATCATTAGTGTCGATATTACCTACCTTGATCATTAAAAAATCAATTAAAATTTATTTTTTTATCAAAAAACTATAAAAAATGATATCACACTACGTCCATGTTTTTAGGAGAAATTTCCAAGAAATCTTGAGAAAATATCATGTTTTAAGAAAATTATGAGGAGAAATCAAGTACTCAATAAAAAATTTTGTACACGAAACATAAACACTATGTATTTAAGTATTAAAACTTCTTTTTTTAATTTATTTTTTAAATAATAAATGTTATCTACACTTAAAATGTAATATTTTATTAGTTTACATGTAATGTCCCCTCCCCATGAATCAAAGGCTTAATTGGCCTAGTTCACCCCTTCATTTATTATTCCCTTGAGAAATGGGGCGTGAGAGCAATAAAGGGAATATCGAGACTCTTATGAACACTCAATGTTATGTTTTAACATTGAGGTATTAAGGTGTGTAATATTATCCTATGGACACTAGACCCTTTTTAATAGGTATTTACTACTTGTTATTCATATTTTTATTTTAAAAAAAGGGTTAATGCATTTTTAGGGTGATTTGGTTTATATGAATGAAAAAGAAGGAAAAATTGATTATTATGAGACATTCGATTTGATCTAGAAGAAATGGACCTACGTGTTCATACTTTTGCTCAGAGAAGAAATTCTTTAGGATCCCTGGTTTCGGTGTAATGGCCACTTTCTCCCTAACTAGATGAACTATTTCAGTGAGAGGGAATCACATCCTCAAATCCCTAATAGAATTAATTTAGTGTTGAAGTGTTTGGGTAGTGAAAGATTTTTGGAGGAGTACATTAGATTGAAGAAAGGTTCGTGGGAAGGTAGAAATATAAGACAACTGCTATATTTTAGGTTAGAAGGGTCTAAATTCTAGTGAGGGAAGTTCATGGGACTTGAAAAAGAATCGTGAGAGGTGTATGGACATTAAAGGAGCCTCTTTGTGTGCAACGCAATTGTAGTGGGGGTTAGCATAGGTTGCAGCTGATGTCAGAGGTTATAAACCGTAGATTGTGGGGATTATAGAAGAAGGTACGACATCCTTAACAAAATTGATCCATCTTAGATATCTACAACAATCATCCTTGGTGCCAAACCTTTAATTTATTGCAACAGGTTGCAAGTGAAAGATTACAGTCCCAAGTAGAGATTCTAATAAATTTTGCAAGTATATATTAGCATTTGCCTGTAAGAGACTTTTTAAAAAAGGTGTGAAATTACTATTGTGCAACCACCTTAGTGTTTTCATGCCTTGTCAAGCATCAATATTGAGGTTAAGAATTATTCTCGAAGATATATGTATCTTTGATTTTCTATATCAGTAGTTGCATTGCATTTCTATATTTGTTTACATAAAATAGCAAGATGCATGCAAACTGTTTGATGAAATGATTCAGTACCAGCTGATTTAAAATATTAAGTTTGGACTACAAAGCATAGTGAGACGTTACAGGAAAAGTGTTTGAAAAAATTCCTAAGATAATATAAAGTATGGAATCATGCAAATTTTGGGTTTTCAGGTGCGTTTAGGATATTTCAGTGGTATCAAAGATGGTTTTCCTGCCAACCTGTGAGTTGGATAACCTCATACAAAATTGATCATTGTCATGCAGCCAAATATGAGTACCCATCAATATTATTTGAGAAGAAACATATATGTTACAAACCTTAAGGATCAACATGTGATTGAAGAAATGGCTGAGGGAAGAAGTAAAGAGGTAGTGGTAGAAGATATAGATGATGAATTCATGAAAAAGGTACTCATTAATATGGTCAAATAGTAGGAAAAGATAAATTTGTATTTGAGTCAGCTAACACATCATTCAGGGGTATGCAATAATAAAGGTGGTGGAACTGTAAGTGAGGAGATGAGTCATAATCCCCCATACACAAATATTTCACCCCATATTACATGAAGACCATTGATGCCTACACTCTTATAGGAGGCAATACCAGAGAGAAATTTTGGAGGACATACCAGTAGATGGATGCTGACTTTCAGGTAGCTATGCATTTCCCAAAGTATTGTAGATGGAAATATAACACTAGACGTCAACAAGATAGAGGTGGGACTAACCATGATATGCAAAGATGTTTTGGAAAGCTTACTCTTCTAAAATTTGATGGTGGGCAAAAGTGCATAATAAGGGCATGGGTCCAGAAGTTTGACACATACTTAGAGTTGAATCCCTTGAAAGAGATAAAGGCGATTAAATTCACTACCCTCCATTTGGATGAGGAGGCACATGATTGGTGGCACCATGGGTTAGTAACCCAAGGGCACATGTACATTAACACATATGGAGAATTCACACAAAGGTTCATAAATAGGTTTGAAAAGAAGGATCTTGAGGCTTTTTTTAAGAACTGACACACTTGAGACAAATTGGACCACTTGACCCTTACATTACATATTTCTAGAGGTTGTCAGTCATGGTTTTTGATGTTTTTGAGGGATGTATGACATCCTTATTTATCGAGGGACTGATAGAGCCTTTATATGGCTGGGTAAAGGCATTTGGTCCACCTTCACTATAGGATGCTATTTGGAGGGCACGAGACTTGAAATTTTTTGCTCTCAAGCCAAAGTTTCCATCAAAGTTCCCTACTAGGCCTTTTTATCATAACCAAGACAAGGGATCTAAATTTCCAAAGAAGCCTTTCATAATGAATGAAGTTAGGGATGATTTGAGGAGGAAAATACTGTGTTTCACATTCAAGGACCCATGGGAACTAGGGCATAGGTGCAAGGAGAGGAAAATACACTATATTACAGTGTTTTTGGAAGAGTATAGTGAAGCTTTAGATAGTGATGTACGAGATGACCATAGTGATCATAGTGAGCATGAGGAGTTGGAGCCCACTCAGGCACAAGAACCTACATCAGGAGGCACTATTGTTATTTTGTCTAGCACTACTAGGTACAATGCATTTAGGGTTCAGGGTGTGCTACAAGGGCAATGAGTGTTAGTTTTGATTTTTAGTGGGACAACCCACAACTTCATTGATGAGGCACTAGTTGTATAGTGGGGATTAAAAGTTGAGGACTTTGAGGGATTCAATGTGGTTATTGCAGGTGGTTTCAATATGGTATGTATCAAATGAGTTCCTCAGCTTAGTATTACATTGGGTAATCATATAGTGACCAATGATTTTTATGTGGTTGCTATGGGAAATTACCAACATGGTTTTAGGTGTTCAGTTGTTACACTTGCTTAGGGAGTTCACTCAAAACTTCTAAACTATGGAGTTGAAATTTTGAACAAATAGGAAGTAGGTGGTTATATGAGAAATGTTCAATAGAGCTTCGAGGGTGGTTACAACCAAGAAGATGGAGATGAATTTTAGGCATGGTAATGTGGATTGGGAATTTCATTGCTTCAATTCAACAAAGGATGCATGAGGTGGTAAATAAGATTACCACATTGACATACAATCTTTGTTGGATAAACATAGTGGGGTTTTTGGTGAGATGCCTCTAGGGCGACCACCTGATAGCGGGTTCGAGCATGTCATAAATCTTGAGGAGGGAGCCAAACCAGTTATTACTAATCTTTATCATCACCCTAGACATTTTAAGGAAGATATTGAGAAAACTATAAAAGAACTGCTTGAATTGGGACACATCAGACCTAGTTCTAGCCGATTTGCTTCCTCAGTGGTTTTGGTTAAAAATAATGATGGAACTTTTAGGATGTGCATTGACTATAGGGAACTTAATAAGAAAACTATCAATAATCAATATCCCATCCCTAAGATCGATGAGCTACTGATGAGTTGCATGGGCAGATTACTTCTATAAAATCGATCTCCATTCAATGTATCATTAGATTAGTGTTTGGGAGCAGGACATACACAAGATAGATTTCAGGTGCTATTATGAACACTATGAGTTCTTAGTGATGTCATTAGGGTTGAATAACACCCCACCTACATTCTAATCCTATGTGAACCATGTGTTCAAGTGCTACTTGCAAAAATTTGTCCTAGTCTTCTTTGATGATATACTGGTATACAACAAAACATGGGAGGATCACCTTAGACATTTGGATGAAGTTTTGTATATCATGAGAGCACAGTCACTTTATGAAAAATATTCCAAATGTGATTTTGGGATGAGATAAGTCTTTTAATTGGTATATGTAATTAGAGTGGGAGGAGTCAAGGTGGATAAAATGAAAATATAAGCAATTATTGATTGGCCACCACCAAAGACTTTGACTCATTTGAGAGGCTTCCTAAGACTGTGTTGCTATTATAGAAGGTTCATGAAAGGGTACTCTCAATTGATAACACCATTAACATAATTGACCAAGAAAGGGAAATTTTCTTGGTTAGATTATTCACAGTAGGTATTTGATCACCTTAAGAAGGTGATGAGTACATGTCCCATGCTAGCATTACCAGACTTTTCACAACCATTTATCCTCGAATCTGATACTTCAAGAATGGGTGTTGGTGCAATACTTATGCATAATAGGCATCTTATTGCCTATGAGAGTCAAAATATGAGCATATTGGAGCATGAGTAATCTACTTATGATAAGGAGATGCTAGTTATTTTGCATGCCCTGGCCTAATTTTGATAATATTTATTGGGAAACAAGTTCATGGTTCAGATGAATCACAATAGCTTGATGTATTTCATGGAGTAGAAAGACCTCAATGATTGATAACAAAAATGGTTAAATAATATACAAGCTTATGATTTTAATATAGATTATATGATGGGAAAGAACAATGTGGTAGCTGATGCTTTATCTAGGCAACCTTCCCTTTGCTTCCCGTCAGAAATTTCATCTGATTGGAAGGTTCACATCTTAATTGAGTATTCCAAGAACTAGTTTGCTTTTGAAATCATGGATGGATTGATATAAGATGACAGGTATAAGGTTGTTGATGATGTGATATACTACAAGGATAGGGTGTACCTTATGCCCAAATCAAAATGAAGAAGAAAATCTTGAGTGTCATACATGACACACCATTGGTAGGACATCCAGGATAGTTTAAGACCTATAGGTATGCACAGAATAAATTTGCACAGAAAGGGTTGAAGGATGATTCCCTTAACCATATTAGGGATGTGTGGTTTGTCATCAGAGCAAATCCAAACATTCATTTCGTATAGGACTACTTCAACCATTACCCATTCTAGACCAAAATTGGGAAAGTATATCAATGGACTTCATTACGAGCTTACCCAAGGTTCAAGGTAAAATTTGCATCTATGTGGTGGTCAATAGGTTGACCAAGTATGCTCACTTATTTACAATATCTTTTGAGTATAGCTCTCCATAGGTAGCATCCCTATTCTTTGAGGAGGTTTTTAGGTAACATAGATTTCCTAAAAACATAGTCAGTTATCAGTATAATAGATTCATGAGTGTTTTTTGAAAGGAGTTATTTAGGTTAGTTGACATAGAGTTTACACCTAATACTAGTTATCACCCATATACTGATGGTCAGACTGAGATCATGAATAAATGGGTAGAATATTATTATAAAGTTATGTGACAGGGCACCATAAGGCATGGGTGAAGTGGTTGTACTTGGGAGAACACTATTACAATACAACCTATCATATGAGCATTGACATGACACTATTTTGAGCACTATATGGGTATGATGCTCCCTCATTTGTTGACTTACTGATATGAGATAGTTGATCTCCCAAAGCTTGTGAATAGATTCAAGAAAAGAAGGACCTCATGAAAACTCTTAAGGAGAATATTCAATAGGGAAAAAAATAGTAGAAGATGTATGTAGATAGACATAGGGTGGAGAGGTCCTTCAATATTGGATATATAGTGTTCCTTCACTTGTAGCCCTATAGGCAATCTTATTTGAAGAAGAGTGGGGTAAAAAAATTGAAGAAAAAATTCTATGGGCCTTATAGGATTCTGAGGTGAATTGGGGAAGTTGGATATAAGTTGGAATTACCGAAGCATAGTAGGATCCACAATGTTCTCCACATATCTTGCCTCAAAAAGGCACTTGGATAGCATATTGAACCATCCACTGAGTTGCCACCATTAGACAAAGAGGGTAAGTTGATTCTAATTATGAAATCAATTGTTGAGCTACAGGAAAATAAACTCAGGAAATGGGCCATCACATAATATCTAGTGCGGTGGAAGGATTTTCCAGTAGAGGATGCCACGTTGGAAGGTGAATCAAATTTTTAGCATCTTAATAATAGTTGCTTGAGGATAAATAATCTTGGGAAGGGAGGACTGTAATGTCCCCTCACCATGACTCAGAGGCCTAATTGGCCTAGTTCACCCCTTCCTTTATTATTCCCTTGGGGAATGGGGTATGAGAGCAATAAATGGAATATCAAGACTCTTATGAACACTTAATGTTATGTTTTAATGTTGAGGTGTTTATTAAGGGTTTTATTTTCCACTATGGACACTAGACCTTTTTTAATAAGTATTTATTACTTATTATTCTAATTTTTATTTAAAAAAAAGGGTGAATTTATTTTCAGGGTGATTTGGTTTATATGAATGAAAAAGAAGGAAAAATGGATTATTATGATACATTCACTTTTGCTCTACAATAAATAGACTTGCGTGTTCATGCTTCTGCTAAGAGAGTAAATTCTTTGGGATCCTTGGTTTTGGTGCAATGGCCACTTGTTCCCTAGCTAGATGAATTATTTTAGTGAGAGCAAATCACATACTCAAATCCCTAGTAGAAATAATGAAATTTTGAAGTGTGTGGGTAGTGAAAGATTTTTGGAGTGCACTAGACTGAAGAAAGGTTCACGGGAAGGCATAAATATAGAACTTCTGCATTTTGGGTCAGAAGGGTTGAATTCTAGTGATGGAAGTTCATGGGACTTAGAAGGGAATCATGGGAGGTGCATGGAGATTAAAGGAGCCTCTTTTTGTGCAATGAAATTGTAGTGGGGGTTAACACAAGTTGTAGATGATGTTAAAGGTTGTAATTAGTAGATCGTGGGGGTTTTAAAAGAAGGTGCAATATTCATAACAGAATCAATCCATATTATATATCTGTAGGAGTCATCCTTGGTGCCAAACCTTTAATTTATTACAGTAGGTTGCAAGGGAAAGATTACAGTCCTAGGTAGAGATTCTAAGAAATTATACAAGTGTATATCAATATTTGTTTGTAAGAGATTTTTAGAAAAAGGTTTGAAATTGTTGTTGTGCAACCACCTTAGTGTTCCCATGCCATGTCAAGCATCAATATTGAGGTTAGGAATTATTCTGAAAGCTATATGTATATTTGTTTTTATTTATTAGTAGTTGTATTACAATTCCATATTTGTTTACATAAAATATCAAGATGCCCACAAACCATTTGATGAAATGACTGGCTGGTTTAAAATATTAAGTTTGGACTATAAAGCATAGTGAGACATTATAGGCAAAGTGTTTGACAAAATTCCTAAGACAACAGAAAGTAGGGAATCATGCAAGTTTTGGGTTTCTATGTGGGTTTAGGATATTTCACTACACCATTTTCACATTTTATACAATTATGTCACTATTGTTTATACAAATTGATAAATGTTCACATTTTCATTTTTTGTTGTCCCCTTTGTACCAAAAAGTGGGACACAATATTATGCCTCAACCTTAGTGTAGGGGAAAATTCAAAAGCCCTTCAAGATGGTCCTATTACTCCTTAAAATAAAAACCTCCAAAATTATCAAAATCCATTTCCAGCTCATCAAACATGAGTTGTGTTGTCCCCCAAAAATATCACTCATTTTTGGGACAACATTTGAACTATTTTGGTCTTACAGATCAAAATCCTCTCTTCCCCTTTCAAAAATTGTTCTGAGCATTCAGGTTCTTCATTTTTCAAAGCTTTCTCAGAAATCTAAGAACTCTATAGGCTTGAATCTATGGACTCTGCAAGCTTGAATCTATGGACTCTGCAGGCTTGAATCTACGGACTCCGTAGGTGCATTTCTACAGACTCTTTCAAGGGACTCAAATCTATAGACTCTGCAAATATGTTTCTACGGACTCAACATGCTTGAAGTTAGCAGGTTCAATAGGTTCAAAGGCTTCTACAGGCGAGTTCAATCCAAAGAACAAGTTTCCAATGCTTAGCCATTTTCAGGATTAGTTCAACACCTTGGTTTAACTAAAAATGTTCATTGGCAAGCTTCTAAGCAAGGAATGAACTGTTGAACCTTGAACTATTTTGGTCCAATGGGTTCAATGGGTTCAATGGTTCAACAGGTTCAACGCGTTTTGTTCGAGCGATCAAAGGACTTGGTGAAAAACAAAGGAATTAACCATTGAATTGTTGAACCTTGAACCAAATTGGTTCAACGAGTTTAATGGGTTCAATCAATTCAAAAAGATCAAAAGACTTAGACAAAAATATGGCTTCAAACGCAAGATTGAAACCATTGAACTATTGCACCAAAGTTGGTTCAATCGGTAGGTTCAAGGGGCTGCCCCAAAGCCAAAGAAACAAGTGCCCTTATGGAGGGCTGTGAACCAAGCCAAGTGCCCTTGTGGAGGGTAGTGAGCAAAAGTGGACAAAGTGAACTCCTTCAAAAAAGTGAACAAGGAAAAAGACAAAGCGAAATCCTTTGGACAAATTATCCGAAGGAATTCGCCTGAAAGACAAAGCAAAAGCCTAGCAAGAAAGATGCAAAGGCAAGGAAGATTTCCTTTGGACAAATTGTCCAAAGGAATTCCTTTGAACATTCTTGTCTAAAGGATATAAAGGATAAAGACCATCGAGAGAATAAAGCAGAGCGAAATATGTCATGTATCCTATTATGACTCAGCAGAACATGACAAGTGTTTGCATTCGTGTTCCCCTTTTCGAGTTGCTCGAGCAAAACATGTCATGGACCCCATTTTCCATAAGTTTTTAATGAGTTTCATAACTACAGAACTTTCCACTTGTCAAAGATGCAGAAAGGATCCCCCAAAGACTTAGGCAAGAAGGGATATAAAGAGCAAAGAAGCGCTTAAGTAGTGAAGAGAGGAGCGAGACCAAAGGATCAAAAATATCTTCGAAAGAGTTATTTCCTAGTAGGTGAAATAGTGGATCGAGTAGACTTCTGAGCACACCAAATGAAGGACGTGGCCTGTTTTCTTCCATGAAGTAAAGAAAAATATGCAAAGGACCAGATGGTCCATATGAAGGAAGAGACATATTAGATGAAGGGACATGCCCATAGTTATGGCAGTGCACTATTCTCAGCATGGTCTCTCTAGACCAAACTAGAGACACATTGAAGATAATGACTGCAGCATGGGCTGTCCCATCGAAAAAGGTGCCAATCCTTGCGTAGTGGCTATAAGTTTGTATTTTCTCTCATTTGTAAAAAAAACTTTTCAATTTATAAGAGCGAAACTCTGCCCATTTTGAAAGAGAAAAATTGAGACTTTGAGCTTAGGTTGTAATTTCATTTCCATTGTTATCTAAATGAGAAAGCAGGGTTTTCATAGAATTTGTGCTATTCTAACTTGTGTCATCTGAAGGTGTCCTTATTCATTTAATTTGGCAAGAAGAATTAGTGAAGGTAAAAAGGGAGGTGTCCTAAAAATGACTGTGAGAAGACTTTGTGCTTTCACCATTGTTTTCAGTTTGTGTTTTTCCTTTCTTTCTATGTTGAGGATTTTGGGATGACTTTGTGCCCCCATTATCCTTTTTTTTATACTCTTTGGGCAGTTGAGGTGGAGACTTTGTGCTCTGTTTCATCCTGCTGTTACTACACCCTTTTGATCACCGATTATTTCACTATCTAAAAGAAACTCCTGTTGTTTCTTGTAAGGACACTTCTAAAAGAAGAGAAGTGCCTTCAGCGTTTATAGCCAAGATTTTCTCCTTTGTCTACGTGCATCATCTCTAAAAGAAGAGAGATGGTTGGTTTGTCCCACCCCTCTGTCTTATTTTTTGCACATATTTAATAGGGAACCTCCCCTTGATGAGAGGAGAGATTTGTCCCCTTGTGATGCAATAAACCTGCATATCTGGATGGCCAATCTCCCTATGCTGTGGTGATAGGAACTATTTTGAATGCCAGTTAGCTGGTCAACAAAATATTCACCCAACAATTTTTGGTGACTCTGTTGGAGAAAAAATGAGTAGTTCCAGTTCTTTCCCATTGTTATTTTTCCCCCAGTTTTGTGCAAAAGTTTTTGGTGACTCCGTTGGGGATGAACGTGCAGTCTGAAGCCTCAAATTTTAGATTGAAGCAGTTCCTTCCCTTATCCATTATAGAGTCTGGTGACTCCCATCTAGGTCTTAACCATTATCCATTTATAGCCTTACCATTTTCATCCATCTCCATTATATTATCTGGTTTGCAAAACCAGAGCTGCTGGGAAAGAAAGTGCAGTTTGAAGCCTCAAGATTTAAGGTGAAGTAGGGCCAGTTTCTTTTCCATTTTTGTCCTATAATCTAGCAACTCCACTCAGATGTGTTATCCCTATTGTTCATAATCTGATCATGGCCGTTCGAGGCCCCTGGCGTAACTCATTTGGCCCACTTAATCTAACTCCACCCCTACATGAGCTACCACTCAGTTCAAGGAAGAATTTCCCCAAATTCTTTGGTGATGGAAGAGTCCACCTTGATGAACACATTGTAGCCTTCACCATTGCCTGTGGTGTGATAGGGGTGGAATTTGAAGATGTGGCAGTCAGGCTTTTTGTGGAGACATTACAAGGTGTTGTTGCAGACTGAGTTTACCATCTGCAGACTAGATCAGTGACTGGCTATGACACTATCAAAGCCAAGTTTGAAGTAAGGTTCAAACCTGCATAAGATGCTTATGCTTTGCTAGCCCAACTTACGCAGATGAAGAAGGAACCTCATGAGCCCATGAGGGATTTTGTTGCAAAATTTGATAAGCTGAGAAACAAGATTCCCACAGTCACTCAGCCCACACTCGAGAACCTCAAATGCTTCTTCATAAATTCACAGCTGCCTGAAGTGAATTTTATGATAAGACGTGCTGGCCGCATAGATCTTGAAGCTGCTTAAGACTTAGCCATTGAGTTAGAAGATGACCTTACCTTGGCTGGAAAGATTAGAAGGGATTCAAACAAAGGTGCATCTTCCTCATCTTCTGATAACTCACCTATAGCCACCATTGATCTAATGGTGCAGAAGCTAGCAAATGAAGTACTAGCCCTCAAAAGACAAATGACACAAGGGATGTCATTTGCTCCTTCATATAGAGAAGTACAAAGGATGACATTCCCTAATAAAGCACATCAAGAGCAACCCAATCATCTTCCTCACCCACAGAGGAATCTTGCCATTGAAGCACCTCCAGCCAACTCAGCAGGTGGGTATTTGGAAATAGAGCATGATTTCTCTTTCTAACCTAAGTTTAATCAAGAAAATGATGCTAGTATCTTCACAAAGGATCAAAAAGAGTCAGCTGGTGACTCTCACATTGATTTCCTAGATTACCAAGATGAACCCAGAAGTAAAGGTGAAGCATCTGAGGGATCATATGCTATGGTCACCCAGTCCCAGAATCAGTCAGCTCAACAAGCTGATAAAGGAGAAATAGAAGAGCGACCTCAACCTACAATTTTGATTGCTAAGCGTGGGGCCACTCTGCCTATCTAGCCAAAGGACCCAGTGATTGCTAAGAAAGTAAGTATCCCAAACATTTTTGCACCTTTTACTTCAAATTTGTAGCCCAGTCCTCCCACACCTCCCATAAACCAAAAGGAAAAAATCCCATCCCTTGTGATTAGTCCAACCCAGCCATTTGACATAATTGATCATGTCAAATGTGTCAAGACCCAAATGGCAGCCCCTGCAACCCAAATTTTGTTTGAGTCTTTAGGCAGGGATGAAATAGCAGAAGAATTGGTGGAGTGCGACATAAGTGTAGAATAACCCTCCCCTCTAAATGAATAAGAATCTAAGATACCTAAGGGGGACAATCAAGACATGTGCTGAGCTGAGCTATTAGAACAACAAATTATGGTACTAGGCCGTGCTGCTGCCCATCAAAATCATGAAAAGGAACTCTTTGGTGGGAGAGCAAAGATTCGTGGTTTTTGGACCAAAAGTCAAGTCTAACTTTGGGGCAAGAAGAAAAGAAAACCAAGGGGAAGACATAGAAAAGTGGTTTCCTGCTAGTTTATGAGAATGGCACACCATTTTCACTATCCACAGTGGGCAACATCTGAAGCGCTTCAAATCTTGAGGCATCAGATAAGATCATCTTTACATATGTATCTTTGTATAGTCTTTAGTTTTGTTTTATGTTTTTCATTTTCATTTTTTGGAGCCTTTCTTTTTGGGTAGCATGACTCTATAGCCCAATGGCACACCTCAAGGCACTGGAGATTCTGGTTTCTACTCCCCTCAGCTATTCCAAGTTTTCAACTGAAGGAAGTTCCCCAACTGGAGCCAGTTGTTGTCCCCCAAAAATATCACTCATTTTTGGGACAACATTTGAACTATTTTTGTCCTACAAATCAAAATCCTCTCTTCCCCTTTCAAAAATTGTTCTGAGCATTCAGGTTCTTCATTTTTCAAAGCTTTCTCAGAAATCTACAGACTCTATAGGCTTGAATCTATAGACTCTGCAGGCTTGAATCTACGGACTCTGTAGGCACATTTCTATAGACTCTTTCAAGGGACTCAAATCTACGGACTCTACAGATATGTTTCTACAGACTCAACATGCTTGAAGTTAGCAGGTTTAAAGGCTTCTACAAGCGAGTTCAATCAAAAGAACAAGTTTCCAACGCTTAGTCATTTTCAAGATTGGTTCAACTAAAAATGTTCATCGACAAGCTTCTAAGCAAGGAATGAAACATTGAACCTTGAACTTTGTGCTCTATTTCATCCTGCTATTACTACGCCCTTTTGATCACCGATTATTTCACTATCTAAAAGAAACTCTTGCTGTTTCTTGTAAGGACACTTTTGAAAGAAGAGAAGTGCCTTCAGTGTTTATAGCCAAGATTTTCTCCTTTGTCTGTGTGCATCATCTCTAAAATAAGAGAGATGGATGGTTTGTCCCACCCCTGTGTCTTATTTTTTGCACATATATATAGTATATAGCCTCCTGCAACTTCACATATTTAATAGGGAACCTCCCCTTGATGAGAGGAGATATTTGTCCCCTTGTGATGCAGTAAACCTGCACATCTGGATGACCAATCTCCCTATGCTGTGGTGATAGAAACTATTTTGAATGCCAGTTAGCTGGTCGACAAAATATTCACCCAACAAGTTGCTTCGAACCAAGCTCAAGATAACTCATAAAACTAAGTAGTTCATCATCACCGACACATTCTTGTGTACACCAATGACGTAGAGGCCTCTAGTCTATAACTACCAACACCAATGTTACCCCCCATCTAGGGATCTAGGGTAATACTAGAATGATAAGGGTTGGAGATCTAGATATTGCAGAAGAGGCCAATATCATTACTCACACTAGAGAATATAGACCTACTAGTCCTTATCCGTCAAACATTATTGATACTGAGTCTATCCCTAAACCTATGGGGAACTATGATTTGATTTTGAATCTTACCAAAATGTTCTCACACATTTATTTTCTTGATCTTCTTAGAAACTCTCCCTCCCATTGATCGACCTCGCTTGATTCCCTAGGTTTGGGTATAACTTGGTTTGATAGTGAACTTGGTATTGGATGTAGTCAGTGTGTTTGTTACATATTTAATTTTGTTAAATGAAACGAGTGTTATTTCATGATCACAAATAATATGGCATAAGTCATCAAAATATTTGAATATTTTGACAATAATGGACTCATGTAATGGAGCAAGCAAAATCTGCTTGAAGATGTCTTGGACTTCTTTATTTGCCATTGTATAGATCATTTTAGCCAAAATTGTCTTGTACCTTAAGATATATTCATTGATAGGTTTGTTGGTTCCTTGTTTGATTTTTGCAATTTGGGAATAGGAAACCTTTTCATTAATGTTGATAGATAAGTGTGCAAAAAATTTATCTACAACTAGTTTGAATTTTTTTACTGATTGGATTGGTAAATCATAGAACCACTTTAGAGCATAGTCCTTAACGCTCCTTGGAAATAGTTTAGTCAAAATTTTATCATTGGAGGCATAATCAAGGCATGACACATAAAAATATCAAAGATGTTATTCAAGATCACTCTTTCCATCATAAAATGGGAACTTAGGTGCAACAAAACTAGTTGTTAAGGGAGAAAAGATGTTTTCGGTGCAAGAAGGATATGCAAAACCTCTTGTGAATCAATAGCATATGGTGATTTCGTATCATTTTTGTTAAATATTTGTAACCTCAAATTACAATTTTTTTATAATTTGGACAAGATCTTGCACATCCTAATAATTAAGGTTTCAATTTTTATAAGTCACCAATGGAGGTGTACCCATAGTTTGAGTTGATATAAGCATTAAAACTAATAATTGGGTTGAAGTGTTAATGTTTCCCATGTAAGACGTATCAATATTGAGATTTATTTTGGGGAATATTTATGTAAATGCTTATCCCATGCCCCTAATAGAGATATGAGGAAATGACATTATCAAGGGGAAGGTTATTAGTATAGAATCAATTATAGTAACACCTAAGGATTCACTACCACTAGATGAGGAAGCCTTAGCCTTAGCATGCTTACTAATTTCATCTTGTGTAACATACAAAAATGCATCCATTAAACCCTTTTTGTTATTAAGATGAGTAGCTAATGCTTATTTATCTTCCATTTGAAAAGGAGCTTTTTTATTAACATTTTCCATTGCTTATAAATGAAAGATTCAAAATTGGAGACAAATTATAGCAATGAGAAAAACAAAAAACCCAAAGCTAGATTAGTGTTTTCATATAAATACACAGAAGTTGGGTTCATCAAATGTTTAACCCTAAATTTGGTAGGTATGGAGGTTACCTATAAGTTTAATAATATATAAATGAATAAGCACAAGGGTGATAAACAAATCTATAACATACCAAATGATTACTATTCTAAATTTAAATATTGAATATGCTCAAAATAGAAAGTATAACTATTGATTGATATTATTATAAATTAGAAACAAGATTACTTAGTTTACTATGCACATGCAGATCTGGGTTGAAAAAGGTTGGAAGTGGACTGGATTGGGATTTTAGAATAGACATCAGATTCTGTAACTTTACATTTTGTGGCCTCAGACACTTGCATTAGATATGAATGGTTGTATTGATGTTGGTGTTTGAGTTGGATAAAAGTGTCCAATACATAATAGTGATTGGATTTGGTATGACCACATGGATCCTTTTGTTTTTTTAGTCACTTTTATTCTAATGCATTTAGATTGCATGCATAGGCTATTGCTCTTTATCAAATGATCAAACCCTACCTTCTTCACCCTTGGAGTTATTACTAGAAAAATGGGTTATTGGGTACTTTGTGTAAAGATACAACAAAGATCCCTATGTCAATGGATGCTACCGACATATCCAATATTCTGAAGAGGGCTTCAAACTAATGCAATCCTCCCCTAAATGTTCACTTTTCTGTACATGAGGATGTAATGTGTGATAAACAAGTACATAGAGTTACCTAACTTGTAACTTAGAAAATATGACTCATGGGATGCCCCTTTAGTAATTTAGACCTATAGGGATACTGCTCCTATGCTTGGTATGGAAATAAGGATGAATAGGATAGGTTTCCTCACTTAAATTCTTGATTGAGTGATCTTGGTAAGTTTCTTTGTGAGTTCTTAGTATTTTCTAGGCCTTTTCTAGGTGAGGAATAACTGAGGTTTGATATTATATATATTCCAATCCCTTTTGAAAATATCTCACACTAAAGAACTTAAGATAACCATTAGAATACATTTCATTTATAATTTGGATGACTTTTGGGTACTAGACACTTAGTTTAAAAATGGGCACTAGCATCAATGAAGGCGTCTGACTGGGATGCAAGTGTCTAGGAAAATAGAAAATAGGTATAGGTCCAAAACTAGTAGAGAAGGATAATTATCAAATTTATAGCATTTGTATGGTATATAAGGTTTGGTCATTAGAATAATAGTGGTTGGACTAATATATAATAAATTTGGCACAAAGAGATAATGAACACAAGCCTTTCAACAGTTAGAAGGTCTTAGAATTGAAGGATACAACCATGATATGTATTTGCCAAGTGTACAAGACTAAGGTGCTACATAATTCAAATTTAGTGTCTACACACACAACACTAAAGGGGAGGGTTACGAAGCCTATAGGAAAACAATATCATGCAATAACCCTAGCTAGGTCGTCTAATGCATAAAATGAAATATAATATAGTGTTATCAAAGCTTATAACACAAAAGGGGATGGTTTAAAATAGACAAAATAAACAAAGGATCATGGTAGGCAAATGGAGGCCAAGATCACCTAAGGTGGAAGATGAAAATCCTAGAAAACCCTATAACTACACTAAGTTTAAGTGTAGAGGTAATCTATGCAAGGATTTATACATTCAAACTTATTACTTTGTGCAATAGCTATATTTCAAATGAAATAGCAAAAGTTAGACATACTTATCTTGGGATGTACCTGTTACATCTCAATATCCCCTTTGGCCAATGGTCCTTTACAATAGATTGTTGTGGATTTGTAAGGATCACACTAGTTTAAATCACCTTTATACTAAAAGATTCCTACTTGCATCCAAGGCTTCCCATAAGACAAGCTATTTTTCTTCCAAGGAAAACCCTAACTAATAACTCCTTCAACTGCAGATGTAGTAGAATTGTGAGCTATAATAATGTGAAAATTAATGTTCCTATTTATTGGATTGAAGTTGAATGTTGTATTTATATAAATGGATAGTTCCTAAACCTTCCATAATTTTAGATGACAAGGTCATCTTGCCATGACCTAGTTTAAAAAAGTTATTGTTCGACCTTGAACTAGGTCGACCGTGGTTGACCTGGTTGAATAATATGTGTCATAAATTTCACAACTAGGCTAATCATGGATTACATAGTAGGAAAAGTGGGGTTTTTCTTAATTAGGGGCTATTGAGAATAGAATTGTCAAGGGGATCAAGGCATGAAAGGTGCCAAAATATGTAGTATATATATAAAATAAACATTTAAGTATAAGTTAACATTTAGGTATGGACATATAATTTATTATACTTTAATTTATATTTTATAAATATACTTTTAGGATGTTTAAGATTAGTTTCAAACCTCTAGGAGCTATAATGTAAATTCTAGGTTTTGGAGGGTCCTACTACATTTCAGACTTAGCCATATTTTAGGATTTTAGGGAGACATCATAGAAGGTAAATGGATAGACATAAGGAAGCTAGCTAATAGTAGGAATGATATGATTAAGCAACAATCTTTCAAAGCACCAATGGTATGCCCACCCTTTTCTCGGTGCACCCTTTGAAGTGTACACTCAGAGATATTGAAACTTGAAAGGTTCCTGCAAGAGAGAAAGTATCAGTAAATGATAAATTTTAAACACAATATGTTTCATTCATTGGCCCATATGTATTGGTTTCAAGTTTAGTCTTGCTACATTTCACATTAACCCCACTTTTAATTAGTAAAATTTCATATTAGGAGACCTTTGGTTAAGAACAATGGGTGTAATAGTGGATGAGTCACACGATCATGTTACATTTGATTTCCAAGGTGAATATGTTACTATTTATCGAAATAGGATAACTCAAAATGAAGAAAACCATCTCAAATAAGATACACTTATATATCAATAACTTTCTAACCAAGCACATGATAGTGATAGTGACATAGAATAACCAATATAATCCAAAAAAACTAATTCCAAATTATGATAGGGTGTATTATACATACCCCACTACAAATGAAGAAGGTGATTGTAATGATATATACCAATTAGTAGGTTATGACTATGAATCTTATTGTGACCACTATGTTGATAATAACAACACATATGATGTTGACACACCACCCAAAACTTATCTAGGAATTCCAAGTAAAATATGCATCAAACCTTATGAAGAACATGAAATCAAAAATATCATTGGATAGTGTTATCACAACATAAAAAGAGCTTCAAAATTTTATCTTATGAATCTTTCTTATAAACCTATGATCAAAAATATATCACAACTGGACTTGGGAAAATTATGGTGGTATTGATTTTTACTCCTTATAGTGATTTATTTTCTACTTGATTGAGTGTTCATTATTACTAGCTTTGAAAATTTTCATTATTTCTTCCCACTTGGCTTTGCCTATTTCCTTTTTCATTATTCCTTCTGAGAGGTTTATTTTATATATTTTGCTTATCTATTTTCACTTTCCATGCACACATTTATTTTGTATTGATTGGTCACCATGTCCTTAGAACCTTTATTTTCCATGATCCATGGGATATATATCTCTTCCTACATTATCATGATACACATGATACACAAAATTGTATTCTTATGTCTTATACTACATAACTTGTAACCAAAATTTGCCTACATATCACACCTTGGTACCATAGTATCCATACATGATAACTATGATTGGGCCTCATTAATGTAATCTTGTTGGGAAAATATGGAAGCACACAATTGATTACCAAATACAAGCAACTTACATGCGGAATTAAACCAGAATCACAAGTAACTAGAATTCAGAAATAACACAGAATATGAGAGACAATACACAACTTGTATTAAAACTCTTCCAGAAGGAAATACAACAAAGAAGGCTGCCACAGTTCTTCTTCCTTACACACCTCTAGGGCTCTCACACCTCTAGGGCATAAACAGTAAATCTTTCCTCAAATCTCTCTCTCTTAGGTCCCAACACACAACTGAAACACAGAGTTGGTGTTCACCTCTAACCAGCCTGTATCCACTATAGCCAGTTCTCCAGTGCTCCACGCACTCCACAAGTACACAAACGTACTTCAAGTAGATCTCCCCTGAACCTGCAATAACTTGCACCTCAATCTGATCTTACTTATGGAAGGATCTTCCTTGCCTTCCTCTTTGCTCTCTTTCTGAGTACACACTGTACTCCAAGTAGATCCCACCTGATCCTGCTCCCTACTGTGTTGTTGTCCTATCTGATCTTGCACACCTGCAAATCAATCTGGTTCTACACACCTGTGAACCTTAGACCTTGCATACACATACACTTGCAGATCAATGATCTTACTTACCCATGTAGATCTCCTATCGTAGCCATGCTCACCTAATGACCAAGATCATACATACATGAAGAACCCTGTTGATTCTCCAATCCAACACCCATACTTGGTACTGTGGCACTAGAAGGAACACACCATGCTCTCTTCTCTCTGAAGGAGCGTATATTTTGCTCTCTTACTCTCTAACACACTTTACAATACAACCAATGAGTCTCTTAAATAGATCTCATGCAAACAATAATTAGACACCTAATTACAATAATTAGATTCGCAACTTCTAGTCTAAATTTGGCTCTTGACATGCAAACACTTGGTTCGTTAACTAACTACCCATAACAGTCGCAGCTCAAACCACACAGGTGACTGACGTCAGTCCCTGTCTGCCTGGGGGGTGTTGATGCCGGCTGATTCCTGACCAACATCAGTTGCTTCCTGTCTCTTCCCTACCGACGTCAGTTGGCCTGACCGACGCCAGTGTCTCTGACACTCAGTAAACTCTCTACAACCTCCTCACCTATTTCCATTAGTGAAGCTTTTAGCTCCATAGTCTAAAAATCTCCCACTTGGAGATAAACAACAGCACTGTACCTGTACCTATACCCCATCTAATCTATTTCCTAGCTTGTATCCCTCTTCAAGCTCAATCTTGAAGACCACCCACCACAGAACCTATGGTGCACCTCCTATCATTCGAGTACCCTGCCACATCTGAACCTACAAACCCATGTAGTGAAGTCCTGACCCTACATAGCATGAATCCCTGCTGCTGGTCTCTCTCAAATCCCTGAGAACCCACTTCCCCGAATTGGCTCTTAACTCTCTGACAACACCCACTGCTTGGGCAAACTCAGGTCTATACCAGACCTCATGTGATTTTGGACACTGAACTGTCCAGCCCTTAGTGTGCTCCAATTTTGCATCCTAAACCTCGCCAACACCTGATTCACATCAGCTCCTACTGGAGACAAAATCAACCTGTGATCTTCCATGTCTCCCATGCCAAAGAATTTCGCTGCTCCAAATCCTTCATGACATGCCACTAAACTAACCTTACCCTTAGCTCAACAAAACCCTATATGTACAAACCTGCTAGCAAACATACCATCCACATACAGTAAGAGGATAATGTCATGACCATCATCCCCCTAGTAAGACAAACCACAGTAGTTACCCTGACATTGACTAAAGTCATGCTTTGTCATCCACCTGTCAAATCTATACCACTGTTCTGTAGCTTCCTCAAGACCATATGACCTGGTCTTTCATCTCACGTGTTCATTCACTCTATTCTTCAACTAAGGTATCCATTCGTCTCTATGCTTTCATCCCTGTTGGCAACCCTACCAAGTCTTTGCTTGGTTCTGCATCCTATTCCTGCCATGCTCCCACTGTTTCCTAGATCCTTCCTGCTCTATAGTCAGCAACTAGTATAAAGAAGAGGAACAATGAATTTGAGGCTTACTTACCACCTTCAGTCCTCCATATGGGCGTTTGAGACTCCTTGACAGCTTGCTGTCTGCCCAAAATTTGTTACAGTGACTGACCTTAGTCACCACACAGTCTGCATCCAATCGATGTCAGTTCCATGCACCTGTCCTGAATACCAACCCTGCCGATGTCGGTGTCCCCTATTGCCAACGTCGGTCCTCCTGACCGACGTCAGTCTTACCTACTGCCGACATCGATCCTCTTAACCGATGTCGGTCTTACTCTGCTCGACATCACTGGCTTTGGTCTGCACATGACCGACATTGGCACCTATCTATTCGACACTGGTTCCCCCTGATCGACATCGATACTTGTGTTTTCCTGTGAGTGATGACTTTTTACCCGTGAGCTTTCTTTGAGTCAATCCCATGTCTAAACTGCCCTGCTCAGAAGTATCCAACCCCATCCACTGAACTCTATTCGTCATCTCCTCCAAGAACACCAAGGCTTTCTAGTTCTTAAGCTTGTCAAATATATCAGTCTTCCTATTAAGAACATGCATCTCCTTGCTTATGTGACCAAGCCTACAAAGCCACGTCTCCACAACAGAAGAAGAATCAGTAATATAAACAAGTAGATAAAGAGTACCTATTTTCTTACCACCAGCTAATTCAAGTGCATTCGCTATGAGAGTTCTTGTGCATCTCTCATCACCCAACTTCCCTGAAGAAATTAGCCACATCTCTAAGCCTGGGACCTGCATGACCTCCTTTAACACCCATGTGTTGGCCACCTGCAATTTTAGCTTCACTTCCCCTTTGCCAATTCTTTGACAAGGCTCACCAGCTCCTCTCCTTAGGGCTTCATGGAAAGAGGCAACATAATCTATTAACCAAGATTCAACTTTATCCAAGAAACCTCCCAGAGCATCCTATGCAACAACACCTACAACATTTGCATCTTCAGTTCCTTCATGTTGATCTGCTACCAACCAACAATACTCTTTTACCTGTTCTTTCTTTTCATAGGACCGTAAGTGACCATCTGTGCTTTTCAACTCCTCCATTCTTAGCTTACTTTCTTCTGCCATTGCTCTACTCCCACTCAATCAGAAACCCCTGAGAGTGACCTGTAACCAAACACAAAACCTGTTCCCTACAACCTTAGCTTTGATACCACTTGTTGGGAAAATATAGAAGCACACAATTGATTACCAAATACAAGCAACTTACATGCAGAATTAAACCAGAATCACAAGTAACTAGAATTCAAAAATAACATAAAATATGAGAGACAATACACAACTTGTATTAAAACTCTTCCAAAACGAAATACAACAAAGAAGGCTGCCACAGTTCTTCTTCCTTACATACCTCTAGGGCTCCCACACCTCTAGGGCATAAATAGTAAATTTTTCCTCAAAGCTCTCTCTCTTAGGTCCCAACACACAACTCAAACACAGAGTTGGTGTTCACCTCCAACCATTCAATATCCACTACTGCCAGTACACCTATGCTCCACGCACTCCACAAGTACACAAACATACTTCAAGTAGATCTCCCCTAAACTTGCAACAACCTGCACCTCAAATGATCTTACTTATGGAAGGATCTTCCTTGCCTTCCTCTTTGCTCTCTATCTGAGTACACACTGTACTCCAAGTAGATCCCACCTGATCCTGCTCCCTGTTGTGTTGCTATCCTATCTGATCTTGCACACCTACAAATCAATATGGTTCTGCACACCTGTGAACTTTAGACCTTTCACACACATACACCTACAGATCAATGATCTTACTTACCCATGCAGATCTCCTATCGTAGCCATGCTCACTTGATGACCAAGATCATACATACATGAAGAACCCTACTGATTCTCCAATACAGCACCCACACTTGGTACTGTGGCACTAGGAGGAACACACCATGCTCTCTTCTCTCTGAAGGAGCTTATATTTTGCTTTCTTACTCTCTAGCACACTTTACAATACAACTAATGAGTCTCTTAAATAGATCTCATGCAAACAATAATTAGACACCTAATTACAATAATTAGATCCGCAGCCTCTAGTCTAAATTTGGCTCTTGACATGCAAACACTTGGTTCGTTAACTAACTGCCCGTAACAGTCGCAGCTCGAACTACACAGGTGACCGACGTTGGTCCCTATCTGCCTGGGGGGTGCTGACGCCAACCGGTTCCTAATCGACGTCGGTTGCTATTTGTCTCTTCCCTACCGACATCGGTTGGCCTGACCGACGTCGGTGTCTCTGACACTCAACAAACTCTCTGCAACCTCCTCACCTATTTGCATTAGTGAAGCTTTTAGTTCCACAACCTAACAAATCTTATGATTTGGATCTAAACTACATATATGACTTAAATTATTACATTAATGGGCTCTTACACCCCACACACATTTTTTCACCTTGTCACATTATGATCATCACACTTGATACATACATGGCCAACCAAGAGAATTTTTTTACTACAAAATGATGAAAACCTTATAAAATGAAAAAAAATAAAAAAATATTGCTTTATACATGATTGCACATTTAATATAGTATAGATTTTCATATCCATGATTTACATATATGCTTTTCATTGTATTTTATTTAGTAAATGCTATACAAATATACAGATTACATGATACTTGATATACAAATGCTACACAACTACCCATTTTCCCATACCCTAGGGGGCATTCTCATTGGTGGCATGCCTTATCTTGGGGGACATCTCTATATAATAGATTATCACAGTGATAATTTTCCTTGTTATTCATTTATCATAGTGAGCTATTTACATTGATTAGATATTTTTTAATACTTAGATATTACATATTACATGGATATTTACATTTTGATTATTACATAGATCACATTGATTATTATGTGTGATTCATTGCTTGTGTGTGTCTATATATATGCTTTTTTGTATATCCTTTTCCATTGAGGATCATTTTATCATCATGTATTGTGAGTCCCATACATAGCATGTTTTATCACTAACTTGTGTGGTAGTTAACTTGTGTGTGGTCAATAACATATGTGCCTACATTATAAACATTCCAAAAACACACAAAAATTCAAAATAAAAAAAGATCATAAATTGTAAAAATCCAAAGATTTATTTGCCTTTATCTTAGTTGTATGATACATATCGTACCTATTTACCTATGCTAAAGGTTTTATATATTCATGCTTTCTACACATTCTTCTCGTGGTATACTTTGATTTGGTGAGATGCAAGATATCTAGGTTATATATAGTTATGGACTCAATCATGCCTCACCTATTGGGGTATTTCCATACAATCAGTTTTAACAATGATGACATCTTTATAGCTCTTCCATTTCTATATAGAGTCACCTTACATAGATTAATATATATTTATATTACTTGCATGGATTATATATATTGAAGGTTACATGGAGACATACATGCTATTGTTGCAAATTACTTGTTACATGGATGATTACACACTACATCACATGCCTTGATTGAAACTTGACTATATTTTTAATATACCATTTGTTTTAACATTTTAGGATTTAGTGAATGTAAATCATATGTTTGTTAACTATCTAAGTAGACTAAATTAGGGAAATAATATGCAATAAATACATCCATCACTTTGTTACATAATCGACTAGCTTTGACTATTCTAAAAATATCAATAAATAGTGTAAGTAAGAACTTAGCTAGAAAATACCCAAGATGAATGATTTAGGTGTTGAAAACTGAGGTAGAAGTTAGTCTGAGTGTCATAAACTAGATCCTAGAGTCAAAACCCCTCCTGGACAATAGTGCCACAATTGGATAGTATTTCCATTATTGGAAAAGTGGCGGTAGTGTCCTTTGTGTAAGACTGCCTTGAGCTTTTGAATGCACCTGTGTCTAGATCCCTGAGGTTTGTTCCTGCATGCACAATTTTTGAAACCCTATGTTTTGCCTGTAATGATTGATTTATTATGAAAACCCTAATCCTCCATATAACTAGGGCATCTGATTGATATGAGATGCAATATATCTAGCTTATATATAGTTATGGACTCAATCATGCCTCACCTATTAGGGTATTTCCATACAAATAGTTTTAACAATGGTGACATATTTCTAGCTCTTCTATTTCTATATAGAGTCACCTTACAGAGATTAAGATATATTTTTATTACTTGAATGGAATATATATATATATATATATATATATATATATAAAGTTTTACATGGATAAATACATGCTATTATTGTAAATTACTTGTTACATGGATGATTACACACTATATCACATGCCTTGATTAAAAATTGACTATATCTTTACTAGACCATCTCTTTTAACCTTTTAGGACTTATTGAATGTAAATATTATGTTTTTCAAAGAGCTAAGTAAACTAAATTAGGGAAATAATATGCAATAAATATAGCCACTAGTTTGTTATAAAATTGACTAGCTTTAACTTTCTAAAAACAATAATAAATAGTGTAAGTAAGAACTTAGCTGAAAAACAACTAAGACAGATGATTTGGGTGTTGGAAACTGAGGTGGAAGCTAGTCTAAGTGTCATAAACTAGATCCCAGAGTCAGAACCCCTCCTGGATAGTAGCACCACAAATTGAAAATAACACCATTATTGAAAAAGTGGTGGTAGTACCCTGATATTGGTAGTAGTGTCCTTTGTGCAAGATTGTCTTAAGCTTTTGGGTGTACCTATGTCTAGATCTCTGAGGTTTGTTCCTACATGAAAAAAATTTTAAGCCCGGTGTTTTACCTGTAATGATTGATTTATTATACAAACCCTAATCCCCTGTGTAATTAGGGCATCTGATTGATATGAGCTAAAAAGTGTGTTTGTTAGTAGGGTAGGTTATACATCCTCAACACCCTGTTATGAAGAGAGTTGGATACATACTAATACTCTGATGAGGGATCAATATTGAACTAGTTATCCCCACTTAAGTGCTGGTGCAAGTGAGAGTGAAGCTAGTATGATAGTGGCCTTGAGTGCCTTAAATGTGTTTGAGATTGGAAATCTAGATAATTTGGGCATAGGTATATTGTAGATGGTAGTATGCAGAAGTAGGGTAGAATAAGGATTAATAACCTTAATTGTGCATAACTTGTTCTAATTTTAAATGTGTGTTTTCAATATCCTTTCCATCTAGTGGTTAGAGGGATAAAATTCATGTATTTATACTATTTATTTGCTTGTACAGGTGATAAAAGATACCTAGGCTGACCTTAGGAAGTTCTAGTTTTGAAAAGATATATGTTTGGGAAAAGATAAGGCAAAAGACATTAGTGTCATTTTGGGGACACTAGCACCATGTGGTGTTAGTGTCATTATTATGGCACTAGTGTTTAGCGGTAGAACACTAGGCATGAAGGTCCAGGATTGAGAAAAGAGGGTTTATAACTACTTAAGGGATGACTAAGGACACTTGTGGCCTACACAAAGGCTAGATAAGTGTGATAATAGGCTCTAAGATAGGCTCTAGGATAGGTCTAGGAATAAACTAGGGATATGTAGTCTCAATTAGCACTTATAGCACTCAAATACCACTTTTGGGTGATTACATCCCCCCCTGACCTAATTTATTCTAAAAATGTAGCAAAGTGAAATGATTAAGATAAAGAAAAAAGAAGCATACCTAGACTTACCTAGGAGGTGAATCTTATGAAATTGCATTTGAGTATGTGAATTTGGGTATGAGTATGTGAAGTATGCTCCAATGCGTGTCCTACGAAGTATGCTCCAATGTGTGTTCTATAAGTGAAATGTGAATAAATCGGTCCTTACTTAAGAGATATCAAAAGTAAAAGACTAAACTAAGTAAAGAAGTAAAACTGAGTGAAGAGATAGGAAAGAGGAAAGGAATGAATACACTTCACTGAGAACATAAACCAATGCATGAACTTGGTGATAACCTGTGTATGTGCATATATATAGTGATCAATCAATGAATAGCTTGGACTGAAGTGATAAATTGCTCAATCTTCATGTGTGGGTGTCCCAAAAACTTAGTCCAGTTTTGACTCCATCATTGCCCACCCCCGCTTGGTTGATCATGACATGTGAATAGCTTGGATTAGATTGATAGTGTGTCCAACCCTCTCATGTAGGTGGCTTAAGAACTCAAGTAGGTTATGAATCCATCATTTACCACCCATGTGTAGTAGATGCATTTGAAATCAAACTGCATGAAGTGACTGTAAATGTCTAATTGTGTATATGTAACAGAGTATGTCAACTCTACAACCACTTGAGTACAATAGGCGACTTTAGGGCACTCGATAATGCCAACCACTACATATGAACTAAGGCATGAAATTGGTGTGCAACCTAGAATATGATGTCATGTGTATATAATGTAAATAATGACATGGAATTTATCATTTCATATGATCAATTAGTATGTAAATGAGAATACAAAAATAATGTGTTGTGCACATGCCCCCAAATCTAATATTTGAGCATATGGATTCTAGATTGAGTTGTAATAATCATTCTTAGGGTATCTAAACTAAAAATGAGAATGGTCATGTCATGCATCATGCCCCCAATCTAAAAAAACTAATATGAATCTAAGTTGAACTGGTATGAATCTAAGCAAAACTGATAAAATATGTAACTAAATATGTGCAAACTTGTATTGTACCTATTGTTATTTTTTTACCAATCGAGGTTTTTTTGAAATTAAGGCTACTAGATAGTAGCGCCATGTCTTGAATGGTATCACCATTTTTAAAAAGTGGTGTTAGTATTCCAATTTGGGTGCTAGTGTCCTCCTAGTATGATTTCTGTGCAATTGTAGTGCTTTTTGGGTCACTATTTTCCCACTATGTTTACCTTGTTTGATTTTCTGTAATTGAGCCTGTGTGCTGAAAATGTATAGTGAGTATAATATAGGAGCCTAATATCTATGACAAACAAATGTGAATTCCCCCTATTTTGAGGGGATTTGTTGAATATGTGCAAGAACTATCCTCAAAATAAAAATCTCTACAAAATGTGTGTTAGCTGAAGAATATATGATATATGCGTAATAATCCAGTATAATGTGCATACATAACATCAAAATATAAGATAATTTGAGCATAATTATGTAAGGTAAGATGTATGTCATGTTTATCATCACAAAGATGTCCAGATAGATATAATAATGTATGAGACATAAAATCTGAGTAAAATTGGGTAGCTACCTAGGGGGATGGGGCATGATGTCCATCATGGCATCCAAGTAGGAAGGATAGATGCATGAGGTCCCTCATGGAATAAAAAATGGGTGTGTGTAAAAATTAAATACAAGTGTCATGGCCATGAATCATACAAAAAAGCATACATAAAAAACACATGAGGCACACAAAGTAGGCCAAGGGGCCACAATACAAGGGACATAGGTATGTGTCACTAAATCTGAGAAAAAACAAGACATATAAGGACATGTTCAAATGTCCACATATGCAAGCAACAATCAAGTTGGCTTAGATCCACATAAAATTACATGTTTAAATGTCCATATACACAATCAGGAAGGCACACATAAGGATATGGGCACATGTCCAAATCATACATACTATGAATAGAAGTGGCGTAGAGCCAGATAACAATGGCATATTAAAATTCCCTCAAATAGAATAAGCATAAAGATACAATCAAATCTAAACTAGGAAAGATATAAATGAAAGTATGCATGAATACATAATACACATCTATGTAAGAGCTATGATGTACATATGTTGAGTTTAAAATAGTAATAGCTGGAAAAAAATATGAGTAAGAGTAACATGATCAATATCAAGATCTAACATTACTAAAGCTGGGATGTAGAGTATATAAAAATAGAACTTGGGAATCAAAACTGTGTATAGAGTGCCCCCAAGTGGGTGAGTATGTCAAATTAAGAATCATGTATTGGTATATATGCTCCAAGTGGGTAGAAACTAGAAAATCTAGATCATGTAATGGACCTGAGATCTGTAGCAATTTGCAAGTACTCAATAAGAACAAGTGAAGCATTTATGTTTGATAAAACTAACTATACTAAGATAGCTAACATATGTATTGTCTAGAAAATATAATAAATGTAAACATAACAACGCATACAATCTATAATTTTGCATTTTTTGGGTAATATTTGAATGTTTTTGTGTTTTTTGACATATTATATTATTTTTGGATTTTTTGGATATAAGCTATGTACAAGCAACATGAAAATTAACTATGTACAAGGAGAAAGAGAGAAGGAAATTATGTACAATAAGAGAGAAACAATACTAACTGATGTGTCTCATGGGAGACCCACTATCATTATGGCCTATTTCAAATAAAGGAACTGTGATCATGCATGTGGTATGAAAGGGAAATTGTGGTCCCATAAACTATTATATCAAGTGATATATATTTGGCCCTGCCTATGGAGTGATGTTAAGAATCTGTGACACTGACTGTGGTGTCTTGTTAACTATAGGGGTCTTGGGGACCCATCTAGTCAAAGAAGATGTAGGTGGCATAGGTGCCTGGTGATGAGAACCTTGAGAACCTATTAAGATTGATCTCGGTAGAAAGTGAGGAGAGGGAGGCCCTCTACAATTTGCAACATATATTTGATGCAAGGGTCTCTCTAATAATGGTCTCCATGAGAGAGTATGCATATGTGTCAATATTGTAAGAGTAAACCTCGCCTACACTAGTGTCTCTACTAAAATTTGTGGTGTACTAATAGGAATTATGCTTTGATCTGTAATTAATAATTGTGTTTTAATTGGTAATTATGTTATAACTGGTAACTGTGATCTAACTGGTAACTATCATGTAATTGCTTGTGAAATAGGAAGAGGATACTCATATAAAAGACCATCAACTGTGACCACCTAATTTACACGTATATATTTTAGGTATATGTGCACTATGGATAGGATGCCTTGTATTTGTTGTATCCATGGCCTACCCAATAACATGTCAAACATGCCTGCACTAAGTACAACTAATAATCTAGTGGCCACATGTGCTAGTCCAACTTGTATTAGAAGTACAATCTCCTCGATGGAGCTCTGAACATGACCACTGAAACCACTAATGACTATGTCTGTAGGGGATATATTCTACTCTAAATAACCCAAATGATGTAAAAGTATGATAGTGTACATGATAATGCTTAACCTATTGTCAACCATAACACTCTAGATAAGATGATGATCTATGTAGGCTCATATAAAAAGTGCATATAAATTTATATCATCATCAACAATCTCCTACTCTAAGAAAGTGATGAGTGGTCTAACAATAACTATAGTGTGGTACATACCAATGATATTATGTAGTGATTGTGCCTCCTCTATAGTAGTGTGATATTAAGTTGGTGGTGGATGTGCCTAATATGTGTAGTGAATACCTGAAGTGTTCCTTGCCTCATTTATTGTTTGCTTTGAAAATGGGTCTAAGAATATATGTAATGCCTTAGCTTCTAGTTTTTATGTTTTTGGTACCTCTATGGGTGTGCCCACATTAATAATGTTAACCTCAATCAAATCATGTATCTTATGTTTTAGGCTAATGTATTTATTTGTTGTATGCCCTGGTGACATGTGATATTCACAGAATGCATTGGAATCATAGTTATTTGGAAGAGGTCATGTCATATCAACCTCTTTGATGTGAGGGATATACATGACATTGTATTCCAAAAGTTATTGTAGAACTCGTGCTGGAAATTTTAGAAGGTTGGTGAAGACTTGGCATGGAGGAGTTGATAAAACCAAGTGAAGAGATGGCTCTAAAGTTGCATTAATTGTGGCCTTTCAATCACTTTTATTTTAGTGGCCCTTACCTTGTATGGAGGCTTACTAGAACTCTTAGCGTTTGATTATGATCCAATTGTATATTTTAGTTTGCCCATTGATAGAAGTTGACTTCTTTTTATTTTACTATGTAGCACAAATATGTCAATGTTGGAAACTTATTAAATAATATAGTTTCATGTAATACTAGTAGAAGACTCTACTTGAGGATGTCTTAGAGCTCTTTATATGCCATGTGCCTTGTTAATGTAGCCAACATAGTCTTGTATCATAAGACGTATTCTGCAATAGGCTCACTTGAAATTTGTTTCAATTATGTAACTTGGGCATATGAGATCTTTTTACTGATGTTTATGGAGAAGAGTGCTAAAAATATGTTTGCCAAAGGATTAAATGTGATGATAGATTGATTCCATAGATCATAAAACCAATGTAAGGCATAATCTTATAAACTACATGGAAATAACTTTGTAAAAAGTTAATCATTGGACATGTAGTCCAAACATGCTACATGAAAAGCTTGGAGATGATACTCTGGGTCATCCTTACCATCATACAATGTAAGCTTAGGTGTCACAAATTCAGATGGCAAAGGAGTTATTGCTATGTGATGTGCCAAAGGTGTATGTAAGAGAAAATTAGAATCCAAGGCATGTGATGACCTAGTGGCTCCCTTCTCAAAATGTAACAACTTAGCATGCAGAGTATGAACCTCATGCATAAGGGATTGTACATCTGGACTAGAATAACTAACCACAAGAGTTGTAGCTATCACTAAAATTGTTTGAGTTATAATTGTTGGTTGTGCTAGCTAAGTTGTCCCCACTATAGGTATAACAATTTTATTCACTGGGGGAGTTGAAGATTGACCATTGTTTTATTTATTCTTAATTTCCATTATGGCTTGTAAAATTTGTGCATGATCAAGGGGTTATTCTCAAAGTCTATCTCTAAATCTCTATAGGATCTCATTCTTATTGACAATTAAGTTTTCATTGTTAAGTGGAGGGAGAGTGTCCCAAAATACAACTTGTGTATCACCTTGATCTTGATTATATTGCTCATCTTTGAATGCACTATCATTAAAATCCACATAAGCAAGATGTGAAGGATCAACAATGAGAGTTATAATAGGTCCCTTATCCATGGTATAAGCTCGAATAGTAGGAATATGAATATGCTCAATAGGATTACAACCTAGCCTAGCACTTATTCTTAATGAAAGAAATATAACTTTTTTAGATGGCATATAATAAAAAAATTGAAATAGAGATGCTAAAATAGAATATATTAAATTTGAAAAACTTAAAGTAGCCAATGAAAACAAGAAAAATAAGGATACAAACCCTAGGAGCATCTAGGGTTAGGGTTTGAGAAATGGTCAAAGTAAGTCAAGTTCACCAAATGTTCAAACCTTTTAGGACTTAGTGAATGTAAATCCTATATTCGTTAAATAGTTGAGTAGACTAATTAGGAAATAATATGAAATAAATACAACCTTTCATTTGTTATAAAATTGACTAGCTTTAAATTTCCTAAAAATAGGAATAAATAGTGTAACTAAGAACTTAAATAGAAAACAACTGAGATAGATGATTTGGGTGATGGAAATTGAGGTAAAATATAGTCAGAGTGTTGTAAATTAGATCCTAGTGTCATAACCACTCCTAGATAGTAGCACCACAATTAGATAGTAATGTCATTATTGGAAAAGTGGTAGTAGTGTCCTGATATTGGTAGTAGTGTCCTCTGTGTAGGACTATCTTGAGCTTCTCGGTGCACCTGTATCTAGATCTCTGAGGTTTGTTCTTGCATGCATGAGTTTTGAAACCTTATGTTTTACCTATAATGACTAATTTATTATGAAAACCTTAATCTTCCATGTAACTAGGGCATCTGGTTGATATGAGTTGAAGAGTGTGTTAGTAGGGTAGGCTAGACATCTTCAACACCCCATGGTGAAGAGAGTTTACTACACACCAATACTTTGAGGAGGGATCAATCCCAATGTAGTTCTCCCCACTTAAGTGCTAGTGTAAGTGCAAGTGAAGTTAGTATGATAGTGTCCTTGAGTGCCTTGAATGTGCTTGAGACTAAAAATCTAGATAAATTGGGTTAGGTATGTTGTAGATGGTAGTATGCAAAAATAGGGCATAATAGAGATTGATAACCTTAATTGTGCATAACTTGTTCTAAGTTTGAATTTGTATTTTGCATCTCCTTTCCATCTAGTTATTATAGGGTTAAAATTCATGTATTTATATTGTTCTATTACTTGTGCAGGTGATAAAGATGCCTAGACTAACCTTAGGAAGTTCTAATTTTGAAAAGATATCCATTTGGGAAAACATAGGGCAAAGGGAATTAGTGCCATTTTGGGAACACTAACACCATGTGGTGCTAGTGTCCTTATTATGGTGCTAGTGTCCCACTTGCAAAACACTAGGCACAAAGGGCCAGGATCAAGAAATGAGGGTTTGGGACTACTTAAGGGCTAACTAGGCATACTTGTGGCTCACACGAACGCTAGATAAGTGTGATAATAAGCTCTAGGACAGGTCTATGGATAAGCTAAGGATAGGTAATCTCAAGTATCACTCTTAGTACTCAAATACCACTTTTGGGTGATTACACCATCCATACTACTATGACTATGATTTAGGAATCTTTTCTAATACCTATCCTATCTAGGACACCTTTGCATACATGAGACACATCTTACCTTATTACTAGGGCGACATATCACAATTTATCTCTTAGAGCTTATCATATATATCCTACACATTGGGAGAACATATTTGACCCTCTCACCTTGTTTATATTATTTATATCTTGTCACTTGGTGAGTAAAACAAAATTAATACATTTTACCCTACATAGAGATTGAGCATCACATTATTGTAAATCATAGACATATGATCTATGCCCATAAGGGGCATATTATATTACTATATTTTGGTCCACATCGAGACTATTTCACTTTTAGGGCCATATTCCTTATATATGCCTTGTATTAACATACTAGGTATGCCCTTATTCCTTAAGCACCATTTACATCTTGGCATATTATGATTGTCATACTTACTATACATGGGACCTTACCTTACACATTGGCATACAAGACTTATACTTAGCCAACCAAGAGCATCACACTCCAACCATCCTTATGAAATACTCATTTAACATATCCCTTGAAGACAAGAACCAATTCACCATCATTTTACTCACCTCTCCTATGAGACATATTGATCATATCCTTATACACATTTTCCCATGGGGGCATCATACCTATCCATGTGTTTTCTTGATCACGTTCTTACATATATCTACTTATGGGGGCATCATACCCATAGTTGCTCTCTTATGAGCATTGTTGACCCCATTTACAAAATATTTGAATATGGGGGCATCATACCCAACACATGTGCCTAATAGATAATACTTGTACTTACATATATCTATGGTGGAATCAAGTTCACCTATGTTTTTCATTGACCATTTTCACACACATACACACACATATTTCTATGGGGGAATTGTAACCACATTTATCTCTTTGAGATCCTTATTAACATATCCTATATATGAATCCTATTACACCCATGTGTCCTACAAGCTTATATTGACTATACAAATCCTAGTCTTACATACATTACAACATATTATTTTTCACAGCTAATATATCTATTACCATATATTGCTACCCTAGGGTAGTGATATAAATTGGAGGCATGCCATTGTCCCATACACACTGTCATCCTGACTAAAGGACACATCCACCTGTGGACATTATCATGCACTTATCTATACCATATAGTTATCAGCAAGGATATTTGGCCATCTCTCCTATTATTATTTAGTGGGGCATATATTCCCCTACCCCCCACAAGCCTCTCACCATAATATCTTCATTAAAGGATATGTTATAATAATTCAGCCTCACAATGAGAGAACCTAATTGTACACGCTAATTATTGATCCTCACATGAGCTTATCATTATACCCTCTTGAATTGAGCCTTGAATGATGATTATCTTCCTTACACCCTCTTACATGACATGGCATGATTATCATCAAACTTAATACATTGAGAGATACCTTGGGGCATCCAAGCTCTCCCTATCTCTCTATCATATTATAAACGGATAATATATCATCCTGAGTTTCACCAAGCATGATGACACCAATAGGTCATAACACCATAAATAATTCAGGTGGGACATAACAGTTGCATCCATAAGAGACACATATGGATTCATATCATCTACTATTTTATAGACATATATTTAATAGATATTGATGCTTTAACTATATTATTTTCCTAATAACTGATGTAGTTAATTTTTTATTTTGAGATGAGTGATTGCAGGGACAAATTCACATCCATAACCTTAAAATGAGGGCATACATACACCACAAAACATTTAAAGTACTTTTTACTAGAGTGAAATTCAAACATGAACACTTTTTACAAAATACCATAGTACGAAGGTTGTTAAGCAATGGTTTTAATTACTAGTTAAAACCTCTTGTGAAAAGCAAATTTATCTACTTCCCTGTTCAAGAAGTGGATTGGGCACTATAAACTCTCATAGAAGTGTTGGTTATGTTTTAGTGCATGTAAATCATTTATTACCATGAGAAATGGGCTCTAAATCCTCTTATATAAGTGTTGGCTATGTTTTAGTACTTGTCAAAAGTTTAGTTATGTGAGTAATGGGCATGAGAAACTCCCAAATAAGTGTTTCTACTCATTTTTGCTATTTAATATTTAGAAGAAATAAGAAACTAAAGATAATGGTCAGGGGTTTGTACGTACTCGGATGAAGCTGCGCACCGTATCCAGACGATTGAAGGAACTCATCTTTGGCTATGGAGGACGACACCTGTAGATATGAAAGACTCAAACAAAGAGATTGTTAGATTGATATATGGTGGACTGCCAAGCAAAGCTCGGTCCCAGAAGTGCAAAGACTTCCTTGAGGGATGACAGTCCACTTATTGATAAAAAGAGTGTTGCTAGAAAGAAATGGTGAAAGACTAAACAAAAGAAATAAAGATAACGCATACTTGTATTCTGTTGTCGGTCTATCACAGTTGCCGACATCGATTAGTCAGTTGGTCAATGTTGCCGACGTCGGTTATACTGTCGATGTCGGTAGGGGCAATGGTCCTTGGACGGGTCTCAAGTTTGTGTCTGTGGTCGACAGGGGGAGTCTAGAAGTTAAAAGGGTCTGTGCAGGGTTGCAGGGAGACAAATAAGGTCCGCAGAAGGACAAAGGTAGATGATAGGTTGTCAAAAAGGGTCAAGATAAAAAGAAGGCTTTATAGCCTCTCCAGGAAGAAAGTCAGGTCTGGTTGAAGGTCAGGTCTAGTCTGGTAGTATTTAGAGATAACAAATTGACTAATTATCAATGCTTTCTAAATTACTGAAATGAAAGGGTAGAAGAAATACATAGCTCTGGTGAGATGAAGAACTAAGGTGTTGAACGCTTGTGCCTGTTACGGCTGATGTCCAGGTCCCCGTGCAATGCTTCAGTCCAATCTGGAGCGACTGGTGCAGAGTTTCTAAATCCCTGGAGAGTGTTGGTTGAAGTCTCATGATTGATCTCAGAGAGTTCCTGTTGATGTCCAAGTTCAGAGGCGAGAGAGAGAGAGAGAGTCTGAGAGGAAGTCAATTTGAGAGTCCAAGAGCCGATTCGTGATTAGTGATTAGCCCCAGTGAGAGGTTAGAACTCGATTTAAGTAAATCGATGTCAGTGATCCCATTGGCATCGGCTGATAGTTGACCGACGTCGGTGGGTAAAGAATGGGTAAAAGGGCTAAGAAGCCCATTTTCCATCTGCCAAGTGCATAGTCCATTAGAGAACGGTCAAAGGTCGAGCTAAATACGCACGAGAGTTGGTTAAGCGGTTGGAAAGGAGTGAGAATAGGTCTTAGGTGAGTCATGGGGTGAGAAAAGGTCTAAGGGCGAGGTGTCTAAGGTGAGGTGTCCACAGTGAGGTGTCCACGGTGATGTTATTAATTTAAAATAATATATTTATTTTAAATTAATAAAGTGTGTAAGGGACCAAGAGGACCAAGGGGGAGTCGACCAAGGAGTAGACACAATTTTGGTGTCTATATTTGCCCCTTTTTGTCTTGTTGGTTGTTCTGGATGAACTGCAAGACAAAAATAGGAGTAGATGCCCCAGGTATGGGATGAGGTATTCCCCCTCAAAGCAAGAGTCAAGGGAAGGTAACCTAATATCGAGTGCCGATTTGATAGGTAGTGGATGGGTTATGGTGAATTTTGAGTGTGAATGCTGCAATAATTGGGATTGCGTGTACACCACTTCACATGATAGGTAGGTCAAATTGTCACAGTCAAAGGTCGAGGAGTGCTAAAATCAAAATAACTAGTCCCTAGCATTTAGTCGTAGCTGATTGGGTTAAATGATCAAAGCTGTAGCTCCAATGGTCATCGTGTTCCAAGTATCCCAGGCTCAGGAAGTGTTCTTGGAAAACACAAAAATGTCACAAGTAGTGGGGATCAACTGGAGCGTGATCCAATACTTGTGAGGGTCATAATATGAAGTGCAGACAATTTTGCTAACTATTCGTGAGGTAGCATACATGTAATCAAAACAACTAAGGCAGAGTTGTCTCAAAAGTGGTCGAGGTCTGAGGAGATAGTCGCGATCTCCAAGGTCGGTGGTTGAGTTTGGGAGATGTATGTGATGTCCAATGTGCCCCATGAGAAGTCAAAGGTGACTTTTGCAGTTGTGAGGGCTGGTTGATTGGTCATGATGTTGGGTTGGTATAGATAGTTCGTCCATCTGATAAATGAATAAATGAATGGCCATCGTCACTAAAGAGACGAACGGGTGAATGGCCGAGCTAACCTCAGAAGACTGAGTGTTGCCTACATAGCCCCTGTTGTAACGGGCATCAGACCAATGTAGTTCAGAAAAAGGGTCCAAGTGGTCGATAGTTGGTCAAGTTAGAGATGTCAGCATTTCCCATATGTGTGATGGTACATGCTTGAAATGATAGGTCTATGATGATGTTACAACCTTTTCCATATTATGTGATGGTGTATTCTGTAACATTGGTTGTGTGAGTGTATGATGATGTTACAACCTTTTCCATATTAAGTGATGGTGTATTCTGTAACATTGGTTGTATGAGTGTATGATGATGTTACAACCTTTTCCATATTAAGTGATGGTGTATTCTGTAACATTGGTTGTATGGGTTTTCATCCCTAGAAATTTTTCATATTTGTGATGGTGTATGCTAAAAATGAAATGAGTATGTTTATGTTTCAGTAAGTAATGGTTTATGCTTGGCATAAATTGTGTGGTCGATAGTTTCCATGTGTATTGGTTTCCATAGAAACTAGTGTGAATAGGCTATGATAATGTTAGTGGTCTGAAAAAGGTTTGGTTTGGTTTGGTCTGGTTTGGTCTAGTTAGATAATGATTTGGTTGTATGTGATGAAGATGTAAGAAGTGAAAGGTGTGTTGCTCTTTCATTGACAAGGAATATAATGATAGCATAGATAATGTTTTTGGAAACAAAAGCCCCGTTTATGCATTACATCATTGACCACAGGTTTGTGTTAGAGAAGTAGTCGAATCACTTGACGTTAAGTGAGCACAAAATCCCTTGAGTATGTTGGGGTGATAGGCATGATTGTGTGAGATGTAAGGAAAGGGTAACACTTTTTGGTAGGAATAACCTTGCCCCTTTTATAGGTGACCCTGAGAACGACTATAGACAAGTCCATGACGTAATAATTTGTCAGTCATTTTTTTTGGGGGGGGACTGATCAATGCAGGAAGTCCACTTGGGGATATTGTTGTGTTTTATGATCATGTTGTGCTGTGTATGTAGAAAAATTTGGTCATAGCCATCCTTCAAGGGAGTGGTCTATATTGTGCTTTGTATGTGTGGATGTCATTGAATAGCTATCCTTCAAGGGAGCAGTCTATTAATTACAACAATGATGCAGTTGTCCTTCGAGGGAGCAGTCTACATTTATAGTTTATTTTGGAATATAGGCATCCCAGTTGTATGTTTTTATTTTTGACTGGACTTTTGGTCATGGACTTGACTAGAGAGGTTTAAAGGTTTCCATTTTATTAGGACAAAGCATTGATGCTTGAGAAAAGGGTTGAAAGGAATACGAATGACAATGATGGGGGTTGCTCAAGGGACGAGCTCAAGTTAAACGTCAAGTGAATGATTACTTGACTAACAGTAAAATGGTCATAGACGTAAGGCATTAAGAGGCTCAGGTTTTGACCGGCCTTCGAAAGAAGATAGATGATAAGTCCCTAATCCATGCTTGTGTGTCGATGTAAGGTCTGAGTCAATTAGGAGCAAACTTGCCCCATTTGCTTTGTTCTAAATTGGTCACATGTTGGTCGTTGTTGTAAGCAGGTTTTGGTCGATGTTGGTCATGAAGTCGGTTAGTATGATGTTGGTTAGTATGTTGTTGGCATTTGGTACAATGCCGAACATAGTTGTTGTAGTCTTGGTTGATAGTGGGCCAATAGTAGCCCAGGCAAAGGATGCACTTGGCAACCGAGTTACCGCTGAAATGTCCCCCACAAGTCCTGTCATGGACTTATTTGATGACATGGGAAGTCTCAGTGGTTGTTGGGCATTGGATAAGGAGGCCGTTTTGACCACATTTGTAGAGATGTCCCCCCAGCATGGTGTAGCAAGCAGTGCTTTTGATAAAAGCCCACCGTCCATTGCTAGAGAGATTGGGAGGTATGATAAAATATGTCAAGTAGTCCACAAGTCATTTATAGCAAACATCATGTGGACTAGAGAGGTTAGGAGGAGTTTCCCCTAGAGATGATGGTCAAGACATGTCCAAGATAAAAATCTTGGGTTGTGTTGGTTGAGAGGTCTTGACGAATAATGGATATGTCAAAGGTGTAGAAGTCTGGTATTTTCCTTTATTCTTCATAGCTTGGGGTCTAGTGGCCACATCAATTATGTTGATTTCGAATAAAGGAGTGGATGGTGGTAAAGGGACCATAGTCTTGTATGGGGATCCCAATTTAGGTGAAGAGGTTTAGGAGGCATGGGATGGTGTCAAATTTTTGTCAAAAGAGTGGTCAGAAGAAGCCTCAATGTGAGGGGTGTCCTTTTTCAAGTGTTGATGAATAACAACCTTAAGGGCACAGCAACGCTTAGTATCATGTCCAGGTGTGTGATGATACCAGTAGATTTGTGTGTCATCGAACCAAGATAGTTTTGGTTTGAGAGGTTGGTATGGTTTAATAGGTGGAAGAGTTATGCTAGATGACTGCAATAATTGGCATAACATCGAAGCATAAGACCCCCTTAATGGGCTTGTGCTCGTTGTTGCAGTAGGTGTTGATGACTTTTGTTTAGGAGTTGTTGAGGGAGATTGTCGTGTCAACTTTTTTGTGGGTGGTGTGGTCACACGTGTGGATGACACTTTGTTGTTGAGAGGTGTTGGATGTTTTGGAAGAAGTATGTTTTTGGTGGGTTGAGAGAGTAAAGGAGGCAATTTGCCTCTGTGAGGTGTTGGAGTAGGAAGAACTCCTATTAAGGTGGATGGGTGTGGGCCCAAAATAGAGGGCAATGGTGATGGTGGGAGAGGAGTTCTCCGATGTGGTTTAGTAGCCTTCTTTAGTTTAGTGCAAGGACTACTATTGGGCGAGGTGAGGTTCAAGTCTACCTTCACTTGTGGGTGAGTGAGGTTTGAGAGGCATGGGATGGTCATGGGTTCTGTGTGTGGTTGAGTAGCGGGGAAAGTATGATCCCCTATTGATGATAATAAGGATGAAGGCGTGGAAGCTAGTGTTGGTGCCATCAAGGCATCCTCCAATATGGGAGAAGTTGAAGTGGACTCTCCTATGTGTGAAAAGGGGTTGGATGGAGGATTATCCTCCATCGATGTAGGAAAAATAGGAGAAGAAGACTCTTCTACCCATGATAGACAAATAGGAGAAGAGAGTTGTTCTACCTGTGGTGGACAAATAGGAGAAGAAGACTCTTCTACCTGTGATGGGCAAATAGGAGAAGAAGGCTCTTCTACCTGTGATGGACAAATAGGAGAAGAGAGTTCTACCTGTGGTGGACAAATAAGAGAAGAGAGTTCTTCTACTTGTGGTGGACAAATAGGAGAAGAGATTTATTCTACCTGTGGTAGACAAATAGGTTGATTAACCTCTTCAGACTGTGGAAGAGGTTGGTTAGAAACCATGTCGACCGTGCGTATATTACGTTCTTGAAGGTCATCGGCTATGGTCTGAATGTTATGTTGACTTGGGGGATGGTTAGGGAATGGTTGTCTAAAGACATCCATGTTTTAGTTAGCCAGCATGTTTGGGTTATCCAAAACAAGATCCCCTTTGTCTAGCATGTCTTGGACAATGTTTTTGAAGGTTTTGCAGTTGTTTATGTTGTGACCGTTGACACGATGATAATTACAGAAGTCATTTTACCTATACCATGTAGGGATGGCTTTTGAAGGGTCAAATTGAGGTGGTCAAATTTGAGGGAGATTGAGGACCCCTTGCTTGACTAGTTTATCCAAGATGGAAGCATATGATTTGCCTATTAGAGTATATTGACGATGTACATGTCGTTGTTGGAATTGTTTTGTGATGTAGTCTAATGTGGAAGGCTGAGATTGGTTGGTTGTTGTTGAAGATGATGGTCTAAGGACCACAAAATTTGCCACTCCTTTGGACTTGGAGTGGGAAGAAGAAGGTTTGGATGAAGAAGGATTATTTGCGTTGGTATTTTTACTACGCAATTTGACCTTGTCCTCTTCGACAGCACGAAGTTCAAGCTTTTTGGCCATAGTGAAAGCTTCATCAAATGTGTAGAATGTTTGGACCCACAAAGTGGATGAGATATCCTTGGCACACGCTCTTGAAAAGAGCTCAATGAGCTCAATTTGAGGTAATGAGAAGGAGAGTTGGTTAATCAAACCTCTCCAACAGGCGACAAAGTTAGCTATTGATTCGTCGTCAAATTGTTTAATAGAATATAGGTCCGTGATAGAGACCTTCTTAGTGATGTTAATTGAAAAGTGGTCGAGGAATAATTGGGCTAGTTGAGTGAAAGAAAAGAGAGAATGACTGGTAATAGAGCTATACCAGTCAAGGGCGGCTCTCAAAAGTGACATGGGGAACGTGCAAAGTAATAACGCATCATTATGCGCTATGAGGTAACAAGCATGTCTAAACACTCGTAAATGTTGTTATGGGTCCTCTTTACTCTGAAATCAAGTAAATTTAGGGAGTTCCCACTAGCTAGGATATGGTCTAATAGGGACCGAAGGGTGAATGGGTTCATTGCATATTTGTTCGTATGAAAGAACATTGCTTGAACCGGAAATGGATGTCTCAAGGTTAGACATCTTATCCATCAGCATTTTAATCAGATCGGCTGACAAATTGGCAGATGGGGCACCCCCTAAGTTTTAGGGTACTTGAAAGGCGTTAGAAGGGGCATATGATGTACTTGGTTGTGTTTGTATAGGCGCAACATATTGGTAGTTCGTCATAGGGACAGATGTTGAAGTTAAAGGGGCTTGTGCCATGAAGTTGGAGGGCACAAGTTGACTAGGTGCTGCCAAAGGTGGTTGAGTGGTGGCAACATTTGTTGAAGGATAGGTGGTCACTCCTGCATTTATGGGTGCAAGAGTGGGTGGAGTACAGACAACCAAGTTTTGAAAATGTGTAGAACTTGGTTGAATTTCTTATGGTTGAGGGGGTAAGAAAACCGCGGTGGAAGTATGTCCATAAATAGGCAAGGAGGCCAAATCTTGAGTATTGGCCGTGGTCGGGTTAATAGTTGAGGTAGTGGCTTGAATGGTCATAGGTTGGGTAGCGGACACTGTCGATATCATTGCTGCTTCAGTTAAGGAGGTTGGCATCCCATAAACAGGGGTACCTGAAGGATCTCATGCTTGGATTCTCGTGAGATAGTGTTGGAGAGCCTTGACGTTAAGGTCAAGGAATCTCTCGAAGTCTTGATCCCCTTCGGGAACAATTGGATGTTGGTCGGGGTTAGGCTGGATAGGAGTATGCTCAATATTTGAAATATACTCCATTTGGTGACTTGATATAAAAGGCGAAGGTAGAAGTGGTTGTTGCCTCGCGTGGTCGATAAGAGATTGGGCTTGACTATGTGTCAAAACCATTAAAGGAAAAAAGGGTCAGGTTCTAGAAACTATGGATTTCAATTTCAAAAAACAAGAAGTGGTCAGAATGTGTATTTGACAGCAAAAAGGTCAGGTTTTAGCTTGTTGTTTTTGAAAAAAGTTTGTTGACAGTGACTGACATTGGTTGAAAAACCGATGTCGGTGAAGATAAGTTGCTGACGTCGGTGGAAAAACTGATGTCGGTGAGGAAAAGTTGCCGACGTCGGTGGAAAAATTGATATCGGTGTCTGTGTTTCTAGAAACTCAAAAAATTGAAAAAATTTGGAAGAAAAAGAAAGCTCTGAGTTGTTTAAGAACTCAGAATAATGCATCCTTACCAGCTGAAAAAACCAGATAAAAATAGAAAAGTAGATGAAGGAAAGCAACCTCTAAACATTAAATTCTTAAGAATAAAGTTTTAGAGTCGTGGTGGCTTATGCCTTAGAAGAATATGTTTGGAAGTGGGCTTTTTAGAATGGGTCCTAAAAGAGGTAGTCTAATGTTGGTTTTGGGTTAGTTTTGGTGCTCAAAAGTCTGTATTAGGTTTCGTACGTGGCCTGGTGCTAGGAGCTTGCTCCCCTCACTTCACGAGCCCAAAGCCAAGCTGGGTCACTTAGCCAATATATACTTCCCCTAGAGTTTATACTCTGCCAGAGAACAAAGTGGGTCCTCCCCTTGGTTGTGAAGTCCAAGTAGGATCGCCAGGAAGGGTAAGGTATCTGCTAGGTGGTGAAATCCTAGTCGGGCCTTGTCTCAGGTAAGTTTAGATGTTTGATTGTGATAGTGGTCTGGTTGTGTAACATAAGTGCACTACGATTTATTCATAATGCATTTAATTACTAGATGAGCTAAATATGCATTCAAGAAGAAGTGAAATGCATTTAAATTTTAACCCAAATTGAAATGTTGTTGTTCAGATGCAAACAAGTGAGGAAAAGGTTAAAAGCATGAATTTCACTACTCTAATATGCAAGAAAGAGGTGACAAGAAAAAGAAATATGTTATTTTTAACTTGTGCTTATAGTGTCTTTTTATGACAAAAAGAAAGAAGAGGAAGGATGCAAGAAGAGAATCTAATGCACCTATATGAAAAGTTTGCCTTTTAGAAGAAATGAACCCAAGGAAAACTCCAGGGTCCCATCGGGCGTGCCAGAATGTTTCTAATCATTTTTGCTATTTAATATTTAGAAGAAATAAGAAACTAAAGATAATGGTCAGGGGTTTGTACGTACCTGGATGAAGCTGCACACCGTATCCAGACGATTGAAAGAGCTCCTCTTTGGCTGTGGAGGATGACACCTATAGATAAGAAAGACTCAAACAAAGAAATTGTTAGATTAATATATGGTGGACTGCCAAGCAAAGCTTGGTCTCAGAAGTGCAAAGACTTCCTTGAGGGATGACAGTCCACTTATTGATAAAAAGAGTGTTGCTAGAAAGAAATGGTGAAAGACTAAACAAAAGAAATAAAGATAACACGTACCTATATTTTGTTGTTGGTCTGTCACAATTGTCAACGTTGGTTAGTCTGTCGGCGTCAGTTGGTCAATGTTGTCGACGTCGATAGGGGCAATGGTCCTTGGACGGGTCTCAGGTTTGTGTCTGTGGTCGACAGGGGGAGTCTGGGAGTTAAAAGGGTCTGTGCAGGGTTGCAGGGAGACAAATAAGGTCCGCAGAAGGATAAAGGTAGATGATAGGTTGTCAAAACGGGTCAAGATAAAAAGAAGGCTTTATAGCCTCTCCAGGAAGAAAGCCAGGTCTAGTTGAAGGTCAGGTCTGGTCTGGTAGTATTTAGAGATAGCAAATTGACTAATTATCAATGCTTTCTAAATTACTGAAATGAAAGGGCAGAAGAAATACTTAGCTCTGGTGAGATGAAGAACCAAGGTGTTGAATGCTTGTGCCTGTTACGGCTGATGTCCAGGTCCCCATGCAATGCTTCAGTCCAATCTGGAGCAACTGGTGCAGAGTTTTTGAAGCCCTGGAGAGCGTTGGTTGAAGTCTGATGATTGATCTCAGAGAGTTCATGTTGATGTCCAAGTCTAGAGGCAAGAGAGAGAGAGAGAGTCTGAGAGGAAGTCGATTTGAGAGTCCAAGCGTTGATTCGTGATTAGTGATTAGCCCCAGTGAGAGGTTAGAACTCGGTTTAAGTAAACTGACGTCGACGGGTAAAGAACGGGTAAAAGGGCTAAGAAGCCCGTTTTCCATCCACCAAGTGCATAGTCCGTTGGAGAACGGTCAAAGGTTAGGCTAAATACGCACGAGAGTTGGTTAGGCAGTTGGAAAGGAGTGAGAATAGGTCTTAAGTGAGTCTTGGGGTGAGAAAAGGTCTAAGGGCGAGGTGTCCAAGGTGAGGTGTCTAAGGTGAGGTGTCCACGGTGAGGTGTCCACGGTGATGTTATTAATTTAAAATAATATATTTATTTTAAATTAATTAACTGTGTAAGGGACCAAGGGGACCAAGGGGGAGTCGACCAAGGAGTAGACACAATTTTGGTGTCTACAATAAGTGTTGACTATATTTTAGTACTTAACAAAAATTTATTACTAAAAAAAGTTTGTTCGTCCCTGTGCTCCCTTTCAAATTCAAAATTTCAAAAAAAATAATTTTTTTACAAATATTTATCGTGACTTGTGACTAATTATAGGTAATTTTCCATTGTAGTAAATTAAACCAGATTTTACAATAGAAGTATATAAAGACACATGATAAAAAGCTTCTTTTTCTTCCTATGGTAAGTCAAGGTACATGTTTAAAATTATGTATCATTTTACTTTAATGTACGCATGTACCACCATCATGTGCACATCAAATTGGGGGCATTATGTAGACACATAATTTTGGTACAAGAACCTTTTCCATAGTGTATTTACCTTATTTTATCACATTTGGTCCATGTACACACATTTGGAAATTTTTAGTATATATTCACCTTATATTGGGCCTAGCATCATCATCCTCTACAATAGGTCTTCCTAATATCTTGACTTTCTATTCAATTTTAGCCCATGATAACCTATCCATTAGATGTATAATGTTTGAAAACCTACATATTGACTAATCATTTGTTTTCATACGACTATGGATGCTTGTAGAATGTCCAAAATACTATTTCAATGTATTTTCCTATGTTTTTGTCAACCTATGTGAATTGTTTCCTTAAAAACTGGTCTCCTATGCCTATAGTGTTGCACATGCCTAGATTTTAATATTGGTAATGTGTAGGATTCCTTAAAAGAGCCTATACATACAAAGGTAACTTTAGTCATTTACCAATCTAGGATCCTCATTCAAGCTTCTTACAAGTCGAGTGTCTTAAGCCTATTCTATCGTCATGGATCTTTCACATTGATCCAACATTGTTTTTGCATCTTCTCAAAGACTTGTCTCATCAATCTACATGTACCAAAAGATGGTTTCAACAATAGTACATATAGTTGCATGTCCACCTAGGGAGAGGAGCTTGAACCCCTACCTTAAACACATTACATGAACTATAATGAATTTGATTATTCCATGTGGATTGTGGATATTTCAACCCCACTGTGGTGGCTATTTGACCTAACTACTTATCCCTTCTATCTTTTGGATTGATATCTTATTGTGCCAAGCTAGGTCAAAAAGGAAAACAACAAATTATATGATTTTACATAGTGGAACATAAAATTGATCATACAAGGTGTGACACAAAAAAGTTAATTAGCCCTAAAAATCATAGACCTATAAAGTCAACACAAGTCAAGATCGACACTCCCAAACAAATTAGTTACATAAATTAGCCTAACAATGAGTCTACCCAGGGCAAATTCAACAATCACTATGGAAAGCGATGATTCCATCCAAAAGTTCTAGATTTGACACAAAGTTGGAAAATAGTGTACACATTCCAAATCCAATCCAAATTTGTAAAAAACCAAAAAGGTGTGATTGTTCCTTAAATTTTGTACTTTTCATTCATAACCTAGTTCCTTTATTGCACTTGATTAATTCTTATTGATAGCCAATAGGATATATATGGAAATATATATTTACTTTTCTAGTGTTAGGTTTATTAATTGCAATGATTTTACCTCGTTATTAGAGATAAATAAATTTTAGAGTAAAATAAATACAATGATAATTGAACAATAAGCAGCATATGGACTTAGGAGGCATATGAGGGCAAGGCCACATAATTACATATAAATAATTTTTATTATTATTTTGTAGGCTTCTAATATTTTTTGAAATACTTCATTTTCATGCCATATACATGGGTAATACATATGAAGAGATGAGAGAGCTTCAACCTCAAGGTGTAAACACAACAGTTTGACCATATTATGTAATGATTGGCTCAAATGGGATAAATATAAGGTTGCATGTTAGTTAACAAAATTAATGACATGTAAAAAATTATCCACTATTTATTTTTGGTTACTTATGAGTTTTGTGAATTTTGAAATTAATGTAGAGGGATATAAGTAGCCAAGACAAAGCTTGCAAAGTGAAACTAAGTCAAGGAATCTTGGTGACCCATCTCTTGGGGAGAATGAATGTAGATGAGGTTGACACCACTTTGTAAGTTTTTATAAATTATTTAATTTTATGATTTAAATTAGTACACCTAAATTCATCATATAAATGTTATTGTAGGGGAAGCATTATGATTGTAAGGTCACTATGCAAGGGAGTCAAAAACTAAAATACATTAGGTGGAACACCAAAACATTTGATTATGACTTAAAACACTTATATAATTATTATCTATGTAGATCAAGAGCCCATCTATGATAGTTGAGGATCCTAATTTTCACTAGGACGATGAGGATGATTCCAACTATGGGAAGGGATTGATGTATGGTAACACAAAGATTGAGTTGGAGATGGAGATGGCTTCACATGCATAGGAACATAATGATATGATAGGATTGGGGTGACAACTAAGATCTATGGAGCCGTAGTTTGTTTTTTTTATTTTGGAAGGGAGACTACATCAATTACACTCCATCCAATACTTATTATAGAAGATAAATTATTTATTTCCTCATCTACGACATTATTGCATATATAATTTTCCTAAATTAAATTTATATTTTTTATTATCCAATTATAATATCTAATAAATGAATATTCATATGCATACATACATACATACATATATACACATATACATATGTGTGTGTATATCTATGTGCGTATATGCATATGTATATATGTGTGTGTCTGTATGTATTTATATAATTTAATATAATATATATACATAGATATAAAATATGTAGTTGCGATATAATTCTTTGTAATTATAAATAATTATATTATAAAAAATTAATTAGTTTTATATAGCTTCAAATGATGCTAACTCCCTAAAAATTAGTGTTGAAATTGCAAATCTATATTCTTTATGAAAGTGAATAAATTGCATTAACTTTTGGCGGTGCAAAATTGGTGCAAAGTTGATGCCAAAAAAAAATCTTAGTCACTTTTACTTTGCACTGAGTTTTTGCAACCAAGGTCAATGCAAAAAACTTAGTTTTTTGTCCACAAAACACGTAAAAATATCAATTTTTTATGGGAATATGATGTAGCTCATGACGTGGCATGCACATAATGTATTAGTGATCCCATACTTGTTGAGAATACTGACTATGAAATAATATTTGAAGGTCATCTTCATTATTGATAAAACATAATGAATATTGATAAGGGTCATGCATGCATTTTTTGATAAGATTATCCAGTGTCAATTTTAATATTTGAAGGTCATCTTCATTATTGATAAAACATAATGAATATTGATAAGGGTCATGCATGCATTTTTTGATAAGATTATCCATTGTCAATTTTTTATTTTTGTGGTTGATTTACTCAAATATAGATATATTTGACCACACACTATTGGTATTTCATTTTTGAGCTCAAGGACTGGGGAACAACATACCACGGTGATTCTGAAAGTCTTCAAGTAATCCTTATGAGTTAAATAATATGCAAAGGAAAAATGACCTTAAAATATAAATTATTTTCATGATTAGTTTTTAATATCTTTTTACTCTTGGAAATAACCCAAAATATTTACTTTTGAGAGATGGACAAAGCTCGCAAAAAATTACCAATAGGCATCCATTGTTTGAATAGCTCATTATTTGAATGTTCGTGAATAACATAATCTTTCATAGTGTTAGTGTAGGTTTTTATTCCATTTAATGGGTTTTTCCTACACATGTTGTTTAGCTTGCTTAGATGTTATTTTAGGTCATTGGAAAAAATAATCCCACATTCATGAGGATGTGTGATCATGTCTATCTTCCACCTATATATGTACCTTTCCTAAAGCTATTTTGGATAATGATAAAATGATGAATTATTGATTCTTCTTCTAACTCATGATTTATTTCACTTCTAAAATAGGTACCTCTTCTGCATAATTTACTTTTACATATTACAAAGATTTGTGCTTTATGTTTACTTAGACCTCAATCCTCGATTGTGGCCTAATCAGAGATGGTATCAGAGCATGGTTTATGGTAAACAAATGCCAAAATTCTTGTTGTGAAATCTTGAGTTTTAACTTGCATGTCACAGATATACCATTTAATGACCTTGTAAATTAAAGATTCACAATTTTCTATTATTTTGCTCTTCTTTTGGGGTCCTTTGTTGATCTAGATTTAGAAAAATAACAAGGGAAAGATATGTCTTATTGGTCATCTATCATTTGATATGTTTTCAAGTAAAACAACTTGTGTCATTGGATTCAGAATGTATAAAAACCCTGGGATCAACTATAAACATGACTTAATTTTATAACTGTCAATTTTGGTCATTTTAGAGTGTTTGAAGGCATTTTCCTTGATTTTGTGCAAATCAGTATTGTCTAGGTCTTTAAGGAAAAATAATTTTTTGGGTTTTTCTAGGTTTATTAAGAAATTTGGAGGGTATTTTACAAATTTTCCATAGTCATACCTGATATGGAGATTTTAAACTTGAAAAAATATTTATACCTGCATGCTTAAATCACAGTTATATCCCCTAATTATGCTTCCCAGAACTTCCAAAATCTCCAGCATGGTCAAAACTCCAGACATCTTCAACACCTACAGAGACTGCTCTTAACTTTGACATTGGAACTTTCAACATCTCTGGTACTGTTAGAACTTTGGCCATCTTTGGCACCTCCTGAAGGACCTCCTACTTCTATCATCCCAACTGTCAATAGCTCAACTGTTTCTACCTTTTGTACTATAAATAGACAACCTGCCTTTGACACCAAAAGTTTTAAAGTCAAAATTGTCTACACTATCAGTTCCCTCCAAAATTATAATGACTGCATAAGGGGACTTCATCTCCAATGGAAAAGTTTGACGACTGCATGAGGGGACTACATCTTTGATGAAAGATTGCATCTCTGATAGAAAGGTCCAATGACTACCCAAGGTCAATTATAGTTTGACACCAAAACTTTGATGACTATAGAAGGGGATTGTAAGTCCAATGGAAAACCCTAATGAATACATAAATGGCTCTTATTTCCACCTAGGTGCATCCTGACCTCCTAACCCTATAGGTTGTAACACTATTCATTTTGATTTGAGGTATATTGGTGACATCAACAAACACTTGAAAGGTGACATCATTAGGTGGGAACATTCGTCCTAAGCCTTAACATGCTGGTCATATGGGAGTTTAGCCCTTGGTTATAACCAACCCAAAGGGACTTAATTTTTTCATGAAAAGTTGAGCCAAACATTTTTTCACACGTAAAATTTATGTAAAGTAGAGATTTCTTTTTAGAGCAAGAACTTCAAACTTCTATAACTTTTAGTCGATGACTCCTTTTCAAGTGCCTTTTTTTTTTAACTGAGATTTTTTTTAGCTCTAAGCATTGATGTTATTCTCAAACTTTGTAAAATTGAACATCTATACATTCAAGGAGGTTACATATCATGTCTTTCTTACACTAATCAATGTAGCTCATACTTCCTTTTTACATCATGGGTCATAGTCAAATTCTACTACTTACACCATTCAACTATCATGAGTGAGAAACCAAAGTTCAAATCCTCTTGAGGATCATAGGTGTACACTAAATCACTATGGGTACATAAAAGGAATCAAAACTTGATGTAGAGAAGGTGAAGTGGCTTAATAGAGGTGACGAAGTTTACAATCTATTATGCATGTTTATGTCTCCCAACTTGGTCTTTCATATTGAATTTGTAACTTCTCCTAATGATGTTTGGACCACATTAGAGTAACTCTTTCGGACACATGACATAATGTGAGTTCATGAGTCAGAAAATGAAATCGTCAGCTTGAGTCTGGGCAATTTTGACACTATACAAGACTTCTTCACAAAATTCAAATCACTCAAGATGCAATTGAAACTATACCACATAGACAAAAGATGAACAATTGATTATTTCTATCCTTGACAAATTGGATTCTTACTATTTTTTATTTGTTTCTACCTTCCATGCCACTAAACATTCCCTTAGAGCTACATGGACCATGTCATCCTTGGATGAATTTATTGTCGATTGTGTTGGGATTAAGACAAACTTATTAAAATAGGTACACTAAATCCTCCAAATCACATGCCTTAATTATATGTCATGATAAATAGAAGAATTTTAGTATCATTAAGGAGAAAAAATAAAATAAGGAGTCAAAGTAAAAAAAGGGTAAAAAATCTGATGCTAAGTAAAAAGCATCAATCAAGTTCTCTTCTTCAGTTGGGAAACCTAAGAAAGAATGACTTACATGTGCCTATTGTAAGAAAACTAGGCATGATGAAATCAAGTGTATGAAGAAGTAGATTGACCAACTGACAAAGATGATTGAGAGGCATCATATCAATGTCCCTGATTCTACTAATCAGAGTTCATTAGTATAGGGGTATTCTAAGGCCAAAGACGGTAGTAAGGGAAAAGCACTTGTTGTAGTTGCATCTCATCCTTCCATATGGGTAATTTATTTTGGTGTCTCATGACTTCATTGCATGACATTCTCTCATCTTTGGAGCCTTGTTTTATGCCTTCCATTTTGTTGGGTGATGATATTTGTATAGAATTTAGTGGGAGAGGATCTATTGAATTGAATGATGGGACATTTCAATATGTTCTTTATGTTCCCTCTTTATCCATCAATCTCCTATATATTTATCAGATCACTCATATTGGTTCAGGTAAGAGATTTAGTTTCACACCTAATTATGTGGTTATTAGGTAAGTAGATAGTGACTCCATAGTTACATATAGGAAAGTAGATCGCCAATCATGATTGTATAATTTCTCACATTTTGCTCTTGATCAACCCTTTACTGCATTTCTCACTCATTCAGATGGGGTGATTAAATCATGGCATGAGCGATTCAGCCATCTCAACTATCACTACTTGGAGTAGATCAATTGTAATGGCATGGTTTTAGGGTTGCCATTTGTTCATTTTTTCTAATGGTGTTTTCAAAGGTTGCATAATTGGTAAGCATCATAAAGAGAAGTATGACAAAGGCAAATCATGGAGAGCTACACAAATATTGTACCTAGTTCATAGTGACATTGATGGTCCATTTCCATCACCTTCACTCAACATGATTAAATACATGCTTACCTTCATTGGTGACTTTTTGAGGTATACTTGGGTGTATTTTATTAAGCAAAAATTGGAGGTCTTTGATCATTTTCAGGATTTCAAAGTACTTATAGAAAAATAGTTAGGTAAAACCATAGAGATTTTACACACTGATAATGGTAGTATGTCAGTAATAATTTTGAGCAATTATGTACTTCATAGGGGATCTAACTACAACGTAAAATTTCATATATTCCTCAACAGAATGGTGTTGCAGAGTGAAAGAATATATTCTTAAAGGAAATAGCCAACTATAGGCTACACTCCAAGTCTCTCGCACCTTAATATTGGGTTGAGGCCATTAACAATGTTTTTTATATCCAAAACTAAGTTCCTCATAAATAATTGAAGGAAGTCACTCCTTTTGAATCTTGGAGAGGTTAGAAACACATAGTTAAGCACTTCTGATTGTTTGGATATACTGTTATGGCCAATATTCCAAACAAGAAATGTAAGGCAATGGAACCTCAGAGTCAGCCTTGCATCTTTGTGTGCTATCTTAAGGGTGTTAATACAAGGTTTTCCATCCCACCACTCATGAGTTGTTCATTGAGAGAATTGTACGCTTTCAATAGGACCCTTCATACTCCACACTTGACACTTCTCCCTCTTCTTTGGATGCACTGATATTTGATGACAATTTTTTTGATTCAAATCCACCTATGCAACTTCTTGATGATTTGTATTCTTCTTCTAGTTTTGATGATGAGAGTAGTGATGGGGTCTCACCTCCTCATTCTCCAAAAATATTTTCAAAGTATGAGGATTCTCCTCTTGACTCTTTGAGCACTAATCCTCTTTAGGATAGACAAACATTGCAAATTATTGGCCATTGGGTTCGAGATCCATTAGACACTAGACAAACACATTAATAGTTCTAGAATGCCCCATATGCATTCATTGCATCTGCTTTCAATCCATAATTTTTTGTGAGACATCAAGAACTTTTGAGTGGGATACTGCTATTGAAAAAGAGTATAGTTCTTTGTTGATAAATAACACTTAGTATTTAGCCCCTCTTCTTAAAGGAATAAAACTTGTTTGATATAGGTGGATCTATCGAACAAAATATGCAACAAATGGGTTCATAGGCAAGTTCAAAACACATTTGGTAGCAAATGGTTTTTGTCAAGTACTTGACATTAACTATACTGAGACATTTTCTCCAATTTCCAAAATGAACTCAATCTAACTCACTCTTGTTATTGCCATAACACATTGCCGGGATGTTCATCAAATGGATTTGAAGAGTGTTTTTCTTCACAGTGACCTCAAAGAAAAAATATACATGGAGCAACCACAAGGATTTGTGGAAGATTCTTCCTTAGTTTTCAAACTTCATAAATCTACATATGACCTCAAACAAGCTCCTCGAGCATGGTATGTGAAAATGGATTCATTTCTTCTTTCAGTTGGATTCACTAGATGTCATTCTATAATGAATGTCTAAATTTTATGGTAGGATGATTCACTATTGATTTTGGTTCTCTATGTGGATGACCTATTGATCACAAGTTCTTCATCCACCATTGCAGCAGTGAAAATTTCTTTATCTAACAAGTTCTCAATGATTGACTTAGGTTTGTTGCATTACTTCCTTAGGATTGAAATTTAGCAGTCTAACTCTATGATCATTATTTCATAATGCAATTATGTTTGTGATTTTCTTTAATGGTTTAACAAGGTTGACTATAACCCAGCTCCAACACCCTTTTTATTTGGTGTGAATCTTGAGGTTGATTGTCCTTCTCTTTTAGTTAATGCTACCTTGTATCGACAACTCATTGGTAATCTCATCTACCTTATGCACACTAGACTTGATATTTTATATGTAGTGGGCATGGTCTCTATATTTATGAAAGAACCATATGAGTTACATTGGAAAATAGATAAATGGATTTTCCACTACATTCAAGGTACTCATAGTTTTGGGATTTAGTATGGAGTAGGCACTGGCATTGACTTGATTGGGTATAGAGATTTAGATTAGACTGGAAATATTTAAAATCATAAGTTTACTTCAAGCTATAATCTTTCCTTTGGTTCAGGACCAATTATTTGGTTAAGCAAAAAGTAGAATGTTATGGCTTTAGCATCTACAAAGCTAGAATACATATGAGCTATCAATGTTACCACTAAGGTTATTTAGATTCAGGGGATTCTTGTTGAGTTTAGTATCCAGTTTCGACGACCAATAGTCATCTTTTGTGACTACCAAAGCATAATATAGATCTGTAGGAATCCAGTTCTCCATCAACAGACCAAGCATATCAAGATTCACTTGCATTTCATTCAAGAACTTATCCATGAGCAATTCATTATCTCCACTACATCCAGACTATAGATCAAATTGTTGATATATTCACCAAACCCTTCACTGAGAATAAGTATCTTCATGTGCAGGCTCTTCTTGGGGTTCGAACAAATTTGTCATCCTCCTTTGGTGGGGAGGGGGGGCGGGGTTTCTATGTACTTGGGTACCTAATTAGACCTTATTTATAGGACCGAATTCTTTACCTACCTAAGCTATGTTTAAAGGGATGTTATTGTAGGTTTTTATTTCATTTAATGGTTTTTCCTACACATGTTGTTTATCTTGATTAGGTGTTATTTTAGGGCAATGGGGAACATAATCCCTCATTCATGAGGATATGTGATCATATTGTTAGGTTGTGGAGCTAAAAGCTTCACTGATGCAAACAGGGAAGGAGGTTGTTGAGTTGCAGAGCAACTGACGTCAGTCTGATCAATCGACGTTGGTCATATACAGTGAGAAGAGCAATCGACGTCCGTCATGGATCGACCGACGTCGGTCACCACCAGACAGACAGGGACCGACGTCGGTCGCCTGTGCAGTTCCAGAACTGCCAGTTCACGGATAGTTAGTTGATGAACCGGTTGTTTGCATGTCAAAGGCCAATTTTAGACTTGAAGCTGCAGATCTAATTATTGTAATTAGATGTCTAATTATTGTTTACATGAGATCTATATAATAGACTCATGGGATGTATTGTAAAGGTGTGCTAGAGAGTAAGAGAGCAAAATTAACTCTTTCAGAGAGAAGAGAGCATGGTGTGTTCCTCCTAGTGCCACAGTGCCAAGTATGGGTGCTAGTTTGGAGAATCAGAAGGATTCTTCATGTATATAAGATCTTGGTCGGCAGGTGTGCAAGGCCACATTTAGATATCTACATGGTAAGTAAGATCATTGATCTTCAGGTGTATGTGTGTGCAAGGTCTAAGGTTTGTAGGTGTGCAGAACCAAGTTGATTTGTAGGTGGCAGCAAGATCAAGGTGACAACAACAAAACAGGTAGCAAGATCAGGCAGGATCTACTTGGAGTACGGTATGTACTCGGTCAAAGAGAAAAGAGGAAGGCAAGGTAGTTCCTTCCAAAGTAAGATCATTTGAGTTGTAGGTTATTACAAGTTCATGGGAGATCTACTTGGAGTATGTATATCTACTCGGATTTGGAGTGTGTGGAGCACTTGTGTACTGGCATTAGTGATACTGACTAGTGGTACTGACAGTAGTGAATATTGACTGGTTGGAGGTGAACACCAACTCTGTGTTTGAGTTGTGTGTTGGGACCGTAAGAGAGAGAGTGAGCTCTTGAAGAGATTTATTGTTTATGCCCTAGAGGTGTGGGAGCCCTAGAGGTGTGTAAGGAAGAAGAACTGTGGCAATCTTCTTTGTTGTATTTCCTTCTGGAAGAGTATTAATACAATTAGGTATTGTCTCTCATATTCTGTGTTATTTTTAAATTCTAGTTACTTGTTACTTCTGGTTTAATTCTGCATGTTTAGTTGCTTGGTAATCAATGGTGCTTCCTTGGGTTCCTAACAGTTGGTATCAGAGCATGTTTGTTGTTTTAGATTCTTGACAGTTGGTATTAGAGCTAAGGTTGTAGGGAGTAGGTTTTGTGTTTGATTACAGGTCACTCTCAGGGATTTCTGATTGAGTGGGAGTATAGCAACAGCAGAAGAAATTAAGCTAAGAATGGAGGAACTGAAGAGCACGAATTGTCAATTACGATGTGATGGAAAGAAAGAGCAGGTAAAGAGAAATTGCTGGTTGGTAGAAGATCAGCATGAAGGAACTGAAGAAGCAGATGTTGTAGGTGTTGTTGCACAGGATGCTCTGAGATGTTCTTTAGATAAATTAGAATCTTGTTTTATAGATTCTGTTGCCTCTTTCCATGCAGCTCGAAATAAAGTATTTTTCTATGTTAAGGTCTTTGGAGACTTTGGAAAGATTTATTTAGGGGCTAGTGTGCCTTGTCAAAGAATTGGCAAAGGGGAAGTGAAGCTGAAATTGCAGGCAGCCAACACATGGGTGTTGAAGGAGGTCATGCAGGTCCCGGTCTTGAAGATGTGGCTAATTTCTTTAAGAAAGTTGGGTGATGAGAGATGCACAAGAACTCTCACAGTGGATGCACTTGAATTAGCTGGTGGTAACAAAGTAGGTATCCTTTATCTATCTACTTATATTACTGATTCTTCTTCTGTTGCGAAGACATGGCTTTGTAGGCTTGGTCACATGAGCAAGAAGGAGATGCATGTTCTTAAGCGGAAGACAGATGTGTTTGACAGACTTAAAAATTGGAAAGCCTTGGTGTTCTTGGAGGAGATGACGGACAGAGATCAACGGAAGGGGCTGGATACTTTTGAGCAGGGCAGTTTGGACATGGGTATGATTCAAAGAGAGCTCACGGGTAAAAAGTCATCACTCACAGATGAACACAGTTACCGACGTTGTTCAAGGGGAACTAGCGTCGAACAGATAGGTGCCGATGTCGGTCATATGCAGACTAGAGTCGGTGGTGTCGGGCAGGGTGGTTGTTGGCTTCGGTCATATAACCGACGTCGATGACCAGGTAAGACCGACGTCAATCAAAAAATTGGCATTGGCAGAAAGGACAATCGCATGGAACCAACGTCGATCGAATGCAGATTGTGTGGTGACCGAGGTCGATCACTGTAATGGATTTTGAGCAGACAGCAAGCTGTCAAGGAGTCTCAAACACCCATGTGGAGGATTGAAAGGGTAAGTAAGCCTCAAATCCGTTGTTCCTCTTCTTTATACTCGTTGTTCACTGCAGAGCAGGAAGGATCCAGGAAATAGTGGGAGCATGGCATGATTAGGATGCAGAACTAAATATGTTTTTTGGTAGGGTTGCCAGCCAGAAGAAAGAACTGAGAGATGAATGGATACCTTAGTTAAAAAATAGAGAGAATGGACACGTGAGATGGAAGGCCAGGTCATATGGTCTTGAAGAAGCTGCAGGATAGTGGTATAGGTCTGACAGGTGGTACCAGGTGGATGACAAAGTAGGGCTTTAGTCAATGTCAGTATAACCATTGTGTTTGTCTTACCAGGTGGATGATGGTTGCAACATTATCCTATTACTCTATGTGGATGGTATGCTAGCTAGCAAGTTCGTACATACAGGGTTTTGTTGAGCTAAGGGTAAGGTTAGTTCAGTGGCATGTCATGAAGAATTTGGAGGAATGAAATTCTTTGACATGAGAGACATGGAAGATCACAGGTTGATTTTGTCTCTAGTGGGAGCTGATGTGAATTAGGTGTTAGCGAGGTTTAATACGCAGGATGCAGAACTGGAGCACACCAAGGGCTAGATAGTTTAGTGTCTGAAATCACATGAGGTCTGGTATAAACCTGAGTCTTCCCCAACAGTGGAAGCTATCAGAGAGTTAGGAGCCAATTCAAGGAAGTGGGTTCTCAGGTATTTGAGAGGGACCAGTAGAAGGTATACATGTTATGCAGGGTCAAGTTTTTTTCTACATGGGTTTGTAGATGCAGATGCGGCAGGTTACTTGGATGATAGGAGGTGCACTATAGGTTGTGTGGTGGTTAGTCTTTAGAATTGAGCTTGAAGAGGGATACAAGCCAGAAAACAAATTAGACAGTGTAAAGGTACAGGTATAGTGTAGCTATTTATCTCCAAGTGGGGATTGTTAGGTTGTGGAGCTAAAAGCTTCACTGATGCAAATAGGGAAGGAGGTTGTTGAGAGGTTGCTGAGTTGCAAAGCAACCGATGTCAATCTGATCAACTGATGTCGGTCATATACAGTGAGAAGAGCAACCGACATCGGTCATGGATCGGCCAACGTCGATCACCTCCAGGCAGATAGGGACCGACGTCGGTCGCCTGTGCGGTTCCAAAAATGCCAATTCACAGGCAGTTAGTTAACGAACCGATTGTTTGCATGTCAAAGGCCAATTTTAGACTTGAAGCTGCGGATCTAATTATTGTAATTAGATGTCTAATTATTGTTTGCATGAGATCTATATAATAGACTCATGGGTTGTATTGTAAAGGTGTGCTAGAGAGTAAGAGAGCAAAATTAGCTCCTTCAGAGAGAAGAGAGCATGGTGTGTTCCTCCTAGTGCCATAGTGCCAAGTATGGGTGCTGGTTTGGAGAATCATAAAGATTCTTCATGTATGTAGGATCTTGGTCGGCAGGTGTGCAAGGCCACGTTTGGAGATCTACATGGTAAGTAAGATCATTGATCTACAGGTGTATGTATGTGTGAGGTCTAAGGTTTGCAGGTGTGCAGAACCAAGCTGATTTGCAGGTGGCATCAAGATCAAGGTGACAGCAACACAACAGGTAGCAAGATCAGGTAGGATCTACTTGGAGTATGGTGTGTACTCGGTCAAAGAGCAAAGAGGAAGGCAAGGTAGTTCTTTCCAAAGTAAGATCATTTGAGTTGCAGGTTGTTGCAAGTTCATGGGTGATCTACTTGGAGTATGTATGTATACTCAGATTTGGAGTGCGTGGAGCACTTGCGTATTGGCAGTAGTGATACTGACTAGTGGTACTGGCAGTAGTGGATACTGACTGGTTGGAGGTGAACACCAACTCTGTGTTTGAGTTGTGTGTTGGGACCGTAAGAGAGAGTGAGCTCTTGAAGAGATTTACTGTTTATGCCCTAGAGGTGTGTAAGGAAGAAGAACTGTGGCAATCTTCTTTGTTGTATTTCATTCTGGAAGAGTATTAATACAATTGGGTATTGTCTCTCATATTCTATGTTATTTCTGAATTCTAGTTACTTGTTACTTCTGGTTTAATTTCGCATGTTTAGTTGCTTGGTAATCAATGGTGCTTCCTTGGGTTCCTAAGGTTTTTATTTCATTTAATGGTTTTTCCTACACATGTTGTTTATCTTGATTAGGTGTTATTTTAGGGCAATGGGGAACATAATCCCTCATTCATGAGGATATGTGATCTTATCTATTTTCTACCTATATATGTACATTTCCTAAAGCTATTTTGGCTAATAATCAAATGATGACTTATTGATTCTTATTTTGACTCATGTTTGATTTGAATTTTATAATAGGTACCTCTTCTTCATAATTTCTTTTTGTATATTACAAATATTTGTGCTTCATGTTTGCTTAGACCCGATCCTTGATTGCAGCCAAATCCGATAGACAAAAATCTAGTTTGAGTGTACCAAAATCCATTTGATTGTAGTAAGTGAAAGGTTTGTTGCTAAGGGAGGATAACCATGAGAATAGTTTTTCCAATTATTTACAAGGCTATCATTCCCTACTTCCCAAACAAGATCTTGTTGGATAGTGATTTTAGCTTTCATCATTCTTTTCCATATGTAGGATATGGGAGGCATTGACAATAAAACCTCTAAAATGGTTCACTAGTTTGGACAATATTTGTTATGTAATAAGGAAGCTCATAGTGATATTATTTCCTTGATCCATCTCCAATATAATTTGGCTATGAGAAATATGTTCGCTAGATAAGAAGATATCAAACCCAAACCTCCCAATCATGTCAAAAGAGTGACACTCCCACTTAACTAAATGTCATATGTGACCACTTTGGCAACCATCCCAAAATAACTTTCTTTGTAACTTACCATGTTTAGTGAATGGATTTAAGAGCCAGCATAATCATAAATTGATAAACTAGAATTACTTGTAGTATTAATTTGATAAAAATCAGTCGATCTACTTTGAATAACCATTTGTTTGTCCATAACTAAAATTGTTGAGTTAGTGGATAACAGAAATAAAGAATGGAGGGACTCCTATTAACGAGTATTGTAAATTTCATACATGTGACATTTCAACACCCACTCAATTTGTACCCTATCAAATCCAAATTGTCGAAGGATCATTTGTAAATAGGACATGATAAAATATCATACACTTTAGTAATACCCAGTTTAATAAATATTCCTACTTTTTAATTAGTTTTGACTAAATGAATACTTTCTTGAGAAATAAAATTTTGATTAGGAATTTGTCCTCCTTTAACAAACCCCCCATGTTCAAGGAAATTAGCTAAGGCAAAAGAAGACTTAATTTGTTAGCAATAATTTTTATAATAATTTTATATAACACAATGCAAAGGGAAATTGATCTAAAACCATCAAAATAACACGTGTTATTGAAACTGAAAATCATATATTGGTATGTCCATGATTGTCAAACTTGATAATATCACATATTATTGATAAAATTCAATGGGAAACCCATGAAGGTCCACACGTTTTACCCTTCCTCATCTAATAAGCATATCCTTCCATCTTTGACATTGTGATTGGTTTTATGAGGTAATGATACTATTTTGAACACATGATTTTGAGAATGTAGGTTCGTATAAATTCATAATCGAGTTTTTGCACCTCATTATCTTTCGATTGAAGTAATGTAAAATACCGATGATTGGATTAGTTCTTGATATCCTCCATTTTGGTAATATATGGATTTTTTGGTGTTGTTACATAAGAAACCTAGGGAGCTAACCTTTGTGTTAAGACCATGTGTTGGAAAAAGTTGGTAATCTTGTCCCCGTCCTAAAGACATTTTTTTCTCGCCTTCTGCTTGCAATAAATATCTTCTTTTCAATTCTTTTTGTAGATATTCTAATTCTTCACAAAAGGATTGACTATTATGAAAATAGAGGTCATGAGATTCTAGTACTTAAATTTCAATTATAGCCTTTGTTGAAAGATGATTCCATATTCTTTATTCCATTCCCTCATTTTCTTTTTCACATATCTCAATTGATATTCAAAAGCATAGAGTCAAAATCCTTAAATAAGTGTGCCTTCATTTTACCAGTTTTGTAACAAGTTGTGTAACTTATGATCATCAAACAACATAAGTTGAAATCAAAAATGCTTCCCTCAATTAAATTAAGGATGAGTTAAATTATGTATCCGAAAATGATCAGAAAAGTAACCATAGTAATATTATTGTCTACCAAGTAGCCCTGCCACATTAATGCAGCAGCAATGAAAAATCTGTCAAGAAGCTCAACAATAAACACATGATCTTTAATTTTAATTTTATTAATCCATGTAAAATGACATTCTTATGATGTATGTCAATTGTATAATTAAATTGAATAAATTGATTGACTAGATAGCTAGATGCATCCACACAAGAAATTCCACCATATTCTTTAGATAACAATGTGATGGCATTCAAATCTCTCCCTATAATCCAATCTGAAAAATGTAGTATTATATTATAGATTTGTTATATCCACCCATAAATCTTCATGTATTTATGGGTATGAAGGACTGTAGATATTGATCATCCCAACTTGATTATCACTTATCAGATCACTACATCCCTGCAAAAAAATTTAATTTTACATCTCAATAGTGTAATTTATATATTTGGAGATCCATAAGATAACAATACCCCCATATTGACAATGAGCATCGATGTTGATATTCCTCCATATTTTGGGAATATCATTAGCACCAAATTTATGGTGTCTCTAATCAAATCCATGATGAATGTTCCAGAAGGGCCAAATGAACCTAAAATACAAAAAATAACCTCAAGGTAGTAGCATAAGAATGGGAGCGAGGTGCTACCAGCTCAACTCAATGGTGCGGCTTCTAACCCAAAGGCATAATTTTACTAACTACAATTATTTGTAAACAATGGACTTGGATGCCAACTACCTTTTCTTTAAAGTTTTCATTGTTGATACTTTTGGTATGAATATTCTTTACCAAGTCGCATCTTCACCTTGGATCTCCCTCTTGCCACCCTTATAGTTTTTTGGGTAGAATATCTCAACCTAAATATAAAAGGTCAAACCAACTAGAAGATTTCAAATCTATTGGTCGTTGTGTGACAATTTTGTGCCTATCTTAAGAGAGGTAATCTTTTTTCCAGGTTATAAAATAACTGGCATCTATTTGCCCAACCACTAGAATTGTAAAGATAACTTGATTTTGTTTTTCTTACTTGGGATCTTAAAAACCCATTTACAAAATTTACCTTTGCATTCAGTATCAAAATATTTTTTAGCCTTAAAAATTGTTGTCAACTACTGCCATATGCCCTTTGTGTGCTACAATTTTCTACCTTCTACCATCTCATCCATGTCATTGTCATACAATCTAAATATCATCACTTTACTAATTATTTGGTTATCATTATCTCATAGAGTATATAAGCACCATTTAATTCATCATTTTTAACAAAGCTCATAACAACAAACATACATGTTGTTGCTTTCATAACATGCCTTATTTTCATACTGAAAACGAGGACCCTCTTTTTCTTGATTGATCTAAGTATTGCCACATATGGTTTTAAGGGATCTTTCAGGTCTGAAAGTTTGCCTAAGGGAGGGTTTTTGCTTCAATATTCATGAACAAGGTCTTGATTCATTTTACCATCTGAGTGGCTCATCTATCTTTAGTGTTTTGAGGAAGACTTGTTTTTTTAAATTTATGTCGAGCTTGGCTTGGTCGAGCCCTTTTTCCCTTGAACTTGGGTTCATTGGGCCTAAGTCACTCGACCTGAGCTCTCCCAAGTCGCCCAAATTGAGTCGACTTGAGTCGGCCATGTTTTTTAAATCCAAGTTCGTGTCTTAACCATTTTCTCAATTTTTATTGTAAGCCTTATGTCTGCTAATTTCTTGGGATCTACCACACATTGCTCTCAGATCATTTTAACCCTCGAGCCAATTTATAAAAAAGATTCCAAGTCTTTCTAAGGACTCTGGGCCCTGAGATTGTACCATGTGGCATACACTTCGAAGCTCGAAACCATGGAGAGATTAACCCATGAGCTAATAGTTTAGTAGCTCTGATCCCCTGGGGTCCCGAGAAGCCTATACATGGTGACTTCACGAGGATCTTGGATCTCAAAATAATTAAAGCCCTCGAGTAGGCCTAATGTTCTAATGTCTTTGAGGCCCCGAGGCTTTAATATCCTGCAATGGGGTGACTTCTTGAGAGCCTAAGACCTCGAGGGTAAAATCGATTACGACAATGAGCTTAAAGTCTCATCTTACTAAGAGGACGCCATGTGGTGTCACTTTGTGCCCTCAACCAAAGACCTAACTTGACAAAGGGCTAACACGTGGCAATCTGATGATAACTTCCCCTGAGCCTAAATTTGATGGGCATCCACCCATCACTAGACTGTAAAATTTGAGCCTCCAGACTAATAAGAATGTGTCACGTGGCACTTGGCAAGATTAATTTTGACAATCATCCCAAACATCAAAATAGTAAAATTTTGAGGAAGGTGTTGGTCGATTCAATAATGAATTTTTGTTCACGTAATGGGTTTCATGGGGACATTATCTCATTTTAAAAAGCTCGGTCTAAACTATTAATAAGATATGTGCATATATGAAGGATCGGTGTTTAAATAGAATAGTGACTAATGTGAATGTCTACATCCTAACGGTAAAATCTTTTGATGTTTCTTGCATTTTAGCCTAAATTGGCTATGGCTTTTTTATGAGTGGTCCACTCATCTAATGATGTTGCCTTGTCATTTATTCAAAAGAGGATTTATGACTGACTTTTACATTTGATTTTGCAAGGTCAATCTATCAGTTCAAATCGTTGAGTTGGATATGTGTCATCATCAGGGAGTCCATGCCCACAGTTGGAACATGTCGAAGTATGAGACAAAAGGAAGGTTTGACAAAGTCCTTTTGCAATAATGGAGTGGATACATAAGGAAACTCTGAACTAATGAAAGGGTAACATATGGCAATTACTGGATAGAATGATAGATCCCCAAGGCAATTAGTTGATGAATCAAAAAAGGTTGGCATGAGCCTTAACTAAGGCATGGGCACGTCCCATCTCTGTCAAAAATCAGGCCACATCCAACCACCTTCTCCAATTGCAATGAATATTGTAACTACCCCGGTAGTAGGCTGAGGTGGAAATCGAGGGAGGAACGTAACCTCATGTATATATTGTCTTTTGTCAACCTTTCTAAAGGATAGCTCCTTTTAGTTTTAACGATAGAGTAGTGGACTAGACTATTTGGTTCTCCATAGTTAGTTGGCAAACATTTTAATGCTTTTATAGAGTAGTATTTTCCTCGTTGTTATGAAAGTGAGACTTGTAATGAATGACTATTGTAAATCTCAGTGTTAATTAATCAAAAGGCAATATATTGATACTTTGATTGTTGTGGAGCCAAGCGTTCATACTTTGTGTATGTATATGGTGGTTATGCTCTCAGCGACTGCTCCCCAGACTCTTGCATGGTCCTTTGATTGGAGTTGTGTTAGGTTTGACATAACTAAGGATTGGTTTCATGGGATTTACATAGTCAGACAATTCAACTTCATCTTCACTGTAATAGGCTTTCTTTTCTCTCTCTCCCTTTCTTTTGCAGTTTATTTTATAGTTGTTTTATCTTAGAGCTTTGGTATCGATGAATGCAATTTGATGTTAATGCTCACCCTGATTGTTTAATCTTTGTTTATTGCTATTGTTGCATGGTTGTATCTATGTGTGTAATAAATATGTTTGAATCAGTTGTAGTTCATGCTTAATATGTATGTTGGCTACCTAAGCATTAGTCCTCTATTTAATGCATATGTTAGTCTAAAGTACTCCAAACATACCCCTTATATGGAATGGTCACAACAAGCCGAATGGGTTTCCCTACGTACCAGGATTTGGTAACTGAGACCTTAGGGAGATTTGTTTGTGCAAATTTCCTTTCAGGTGAAACAGGTCCTAACAACCCTTGCCTAAGTTGGCATGTCAAAATAACTCCCAACAGATTGGTGCTAGGAGGGCCCGAACTAGAATATTTCAAGCTCACCCTCAATTTTAAACTTGTCACCCTCTCCTTTACAGTTCTCCCAATAGAATGGGATAGGAGGGTTGAGCTATATTTTAAGACTTATCTATTATTTTTTAAGAGCTTTTACTTAGTTTCCTAGCCCACCACTGGCCTTTACTTGGCTAGGTGGATGTCCCTGTCCTGTTAATATTCCAAGGGGATCTCATGATTTTTCTAAAGATCCCTATGACTTCTCCTCAAAGTATATACCTAGTGGAATCCAAACTACTGAGGATCACTTAGGGCATTTAAAGATGCCATAGTCAAAACTCGAATCTAGCATGAGGATGTGGTTTGTCGCTTAGTCCCTTTCTCCCCAGATGACGCTGCATATTCGTGGCATCTTGACTTACCAGACAATTGTATAACCTCATGGGACATATTTGAAAATATAGTCCTTGATCAATTTGGTGTGCCCACTAACCCTATTGCCATGTACTATTAGTTTGCCACAGAGCATAGAGAGCCAACAAACCCATTAGCGTGTTCAACCACCATTTTCATTTGTTGTACAAAAGACTAAAAGATCCTTTTCCTATAAATAGAAGCAGGTGCCATAGAAGTCTAACTCAGAACGTTGTACCCCTTGTGTGTTATGTTTATTAGGAGGAATCCAATTACTCTTTCATCCTTCGATTTGACTTGTCAAGAGGATTTCACCATTGAGCAACAATCAATGACTTAAGGAACTAGTGTTGACCCTTCTTATTCATTAGAACAGGGTGTTTATACCCAAGATCCTTCAAATTATCTACTTGCAAGTCAGCCAATAGATCAATTTGTGCAATATAATCAAGTGTTGTCTCAACCTTGTGATAAAGTCAACCTCCTAGTGATGGATGAGAACCCTGTTGTTGATTTTAATGTATATGATTCAGCGAATCCAGTGTATAATCAACATGTTGTTTCTCATTGTGATTGTAGTCAAGTTTATTTTGATGCTATCGCTAATCATATGCCATTCGTTACAAGGAACATCAAACAATGCACAATCTAAGTTGTGAGGTTGCATATCCAATTATGCAATCTGAGGCCTTTGAATATGGTTGTGCAACTAATATTGAGATGATCATGCACACTAATCATATGCCATCTTACAACTCTGATCCCTTCTTTGAGAGCAGTGGCGATGATGAGGTTGCAGCAACATTTCTAGATGAGTTCATCACTGAGAATCAGAGTAATAAGGAGCTGCCCATACTAGAAGAACAATCAGACATCTCTTGCAATTAGCAAGAAGAATTAGAAGAGTTGGAGCAATTGGGTGAGGAAGATGCAAGCTATGCATCTAAAGAATTCTTATCCTATGTTCATGCCCCTACATTTGCAAAGCTAGTTCAAGGTGATCCAAAACTCAATTGCAGCGACCATGTGATCCTCTCAGCAGTAGAGGCAATAAAAATACAAATGAAAGATCATGACCATAGTGGCGTGAAGGAAGAAATGATGTAAGTGGAGGTACGCGTTGAAGATGAATTAATTTAATACACCCTTCCACATACTTCAGCGATTGATGAGAAATCCAGGGGGTCCTTGACATGGGAAGGACCAATCTTATGCATTTTGGATGATGAAAAGAACAAGGATGTTGTTATAGCATTGCTCTCAAAAAGTGAGCAACCGACAAGTGGTATGGTGATTGACGGCCATGAAGAGCTTATCTCTGCCATGTTGGGTAAACAAAGTACTCCGATATGTATGGATAACCACCCCTATTCCTCACCACAATTCATTTTGTGGGTATAGGTATATCTCAAATCCTATCCCAAGTGCTTTTTGCAAGTTAAACATAGGAACTTTATTGAGTTTAATGATAAGAATTTACTTAAGGTGCATGTAAACCACATAAATAAAACTCTTTGGGATAGTGTTCATGAGTAGAAAGGGCAGCACCATCATAAGTGTATTCCCTTCCAACTTCTTCAAAATCATGTTCACAAGTGTTTAATTAGTTTTAGGCATGCATTTGCTTGAACATTTTTTTGTGAATACCTCTTTCCTCCCCTTTCTGTTTGTGTGCGTTTCAGTTTAGGTTTGTTTTCTCATTTCTCTGGTATGTTTATTTTTGCCTTGAGGTTCTCCCGTTAACCAAAGAAATGAAATGAAAGCCATGTTGCATAGATAACATCAATGGCACTCAAGAACATGAGCGAAAACCTTGCTTGAACACTTGTGGGAATTGTTATGATTCTCATGTGCATTTTTAGAATTGTAAAGGTCAATGATTTGAAACAAAATGTGTGGATTTAGAAATGTGTGTTTTCTTGCCTAAAGCCATCTATACACTTAATTGAAACATCTGAAGAAAATAAAACATTGTCCTTTTTGGGTTTGCCTTAACTGATCATGAACTTTTTGATTTCCCCTGAACCCATGGATTGGTCCCCAACCCTCCATAGATATAAAAAGTAAAATCTCCTTTCAAATAAATTGCTCTGAATTCAAATACAAAATCTAAAATTTTCCTCGAAAGGGTGATCTTGGTAACCTCCACCATGGTGTTTCCAACCTAGTTGGTAGTGGAACAAGGCTTTAGGAAGAGACCATAGACATCTATGTGGAGGCTATAGACGTTTGACTAGTAGCAAAACAATGCCCATGCCATTCCCCTAGCAAAACAATGCCCATGCCATTCCCCTCCAAGCTAAATAGTTAAATCCATCCTTTTCAGAAGTTATAATCATTTAGGTAAATTTGAATTGTTGTGTATGCATGCAAAGTTTAAATAGATTGATCACTCAAAGCACACACAGATGGTCTTTAGCAAGTTTGCAAATGAATATACCACACATTGAGACAAAACTTTATGCTTTTGTGTTTCTAATTTTGACTCAAGTTATCATTTACAGTTAACACTTGTTTGAATGCAAGAACCAAGATTCTAGGTTCTTTAAATGCTCGGGAGTATCTACTAACAAGAGTCATCATTTGTTGTTTGCACAACACGTCCCATTTTCATATTGAAAACAAGGACCCTCTTTTTCTTGGTTGATCTGAGTATAGCCACATTTGGTCTTAAGGGACCTTTCAGGTTTGAAAGTTTGTCTAAGGTAATGCTTTTGCATCAATATTCATGAACTAGGTCTTGGTTTATTTTACCATCTAAGTGGCTCATCTATCTTCAGCGTTTTGAGACAAACTTGTTTATTTTAAAGTTATGCCCAACTCGGCGTCGTTGAACCCTTTTTCCCTCGAGCTCAACTTCATCGGGCCGAGTTGTTCAACCCAAGCTCTCCAAAGTCATCCAAATTGAGTCGAGTCGAGTCGGCCATGTTTTTTAAATATGAGTTTGTGCCTTAGCCATTTTCTCGATTTTTATGGCAAGCCTTTAGTCTATTGATTTCTCGAGATCTGTCATGCGTCACTCTCGGATCATTTTAGGCCCCAAGCCAATTTCTAAAAAAATCTAAGTCTTGCTAATGGCCTTGAGGCCCCAAGACCCCCAAATCGTGCCACAGGGCAACTTCCCAAGGGTCCGAAACCTCGGGGGGTAAAACTGATTACGACAATAAGCCTAAAGTCCTAGTTTGCCAAGAGGACACCATGTGGCGTTGCTCTATGCCTTTAGCCCAAAGACCCAACGTGACGACGCATTGCCACATGGCACCCTAATGATGTCAACTTTGACTGAGCCTAAATTTGACGAACATTCACCCGTCACCATACTATAAACTTTGAGTCTCCAAACTAATAAAAACATGTGTGGCACTTGACAGACTTAATTTTGATGATCATCCCAAACATTAAAATAGTCAAAAGCTTGAGGAAGGAGTTGGTTTATTCAATAATGAATTTCCATCTGCTTAAAGGGCTTCATGGGGATATTGTTTCGTTTTAAAATAATCGATCTAAATTATTAATAAAATTTGTGCATGTATGGAAGGACCAATGTTTGAATAAAATAGTGACTAATGCAAATGTCTACATCTTAATGGTAAAACCTTTCATTGTTTCTTGCATTTTAGTCTAGATTGGCTATGGCTTTTCTATGAATAGTCCACTCGTCTAATGCTCGTTGCCTTGTCATTTATTCAAAAGAGGATTTATGACTGACTTTTTCATTTGATCTTGCACGGTCGATCTATCAAACAAAACCATTGAGTCGAATGTGTCATCATCAGGGAGTCCAATCCCACAATTGGAACATGTCGAAGTACAAGACACAAGGGAGGTTGGGCAAAATCCTTGGGCAATGACGGAGTGGATACATAAGGCAACTTTGAATTAATGAAATGGTGACAAATGGCAATTATTACATGGAATGATAGATCCCCAAGGCAATCAATCACATATCAGAATCACCGTGGACATCTGAAGATGCACTAGGATCCCGAACTAACAACTCTTTCACATGCCACTTAAGTGTACAATCATCGTCAGCTTAATACAATGGAACTACAAAGCAGCTGGCCAGACATAATTTGACCTCAAAAATCTCGTGTGATCTTTTAAGGCTTTAAAAAACACAGCACAACAAAATGGATAGAAGAGCAGAATGTCTGCAATCACAGAGATTCTATGGTTTATAAAGAATGACGATGTCAAAAATAAATTTAATTTGATCGAAAACAAACACAGTACATATAAGTTTATTATAGCTAGAGCGATTATTTCAAACTTCTAACGTACGATTTCAATATAACTTGATGAAAAGAATCTGTCAACATGCACCCAATATAGACTATATCTGTAACATGATAATATCGTTAATCCGTATTGTGTCATTAACCTAGAATTGAATTGCCAGGCATTCCAGTCCCACTTGCTCTTTTATTAACTTCAAAGAAGTTGCCAAAAACACAGAACAAGAGAATAGCTATAAGAGGAGCAGATTACATGCAATCACAGATCAAAAGATCATATGTTTGTAAAAAGTGGCAAAAAGTAATTTTAATTTGATCAAAAACAACAATCATAGCACATAAAAGATTACGATAGCTGTAGCACTGATTTAATATTTCCCATGTACTACTACATTATAACTTGGTAAATAAAAGGAATCTGTCAGCACCAACCTGATATAGAATAGAATTATAAACTAAAAATATTATTAATTCCCATCATGTCATTAACCTAAGTTTGAATTATCAAGCATCCCAGTCGCACTTTGCTATTTTCTTAACATTTTAGAACTAACCAACAACACTGTACAAGAGAATAGCTAGAAGAGGAGCATGGATTATATGCAATTACAGGTCAAGAGACCATATGAGATATATAAAAATGATAAAAAAATTTAATTTAATTTGATCAAAATCGATCATTAAATACATGTAGATTTATGATAGCTGGAGTACTCATTTGAAACTTCCCATGTATGATTACAACATGACTTGGTGAATAAAAGGAACGTGTCAGCACCAACCCAATATAGAATATATCTATAACCAAAGGGCATCATTATTAATCCTCTTCATGTCATTAACCTAGGTTTTGAATTACCAGGCATCCTAGTCTCAGTTTGCTCTTTTCTTAATTTCATAGAAATAGCCTAAAACTACAACTGCTGCAGCAACTGCCACTCCAACAGCCCCCTGTGCCAGCACTGTGGATGTACTCACTTCAAAACCAGATCCTACAGAAATGGAGCTGGAGCTTGGATCCCTGAATCCTAGTTCAGAGAGTTTTTTGTGTGCCTCTGCATAGTCTTTAAAAAATGCATCCTCATCCTACAAAAGAACACCATCACAAATCAAAAATCAAAAATCCATGTCATATCATGAGTTTGTAATGTCCCCTTTTTCAAGATTAAAATAATATTGTTATTAAAATAAAAAGTATTTCTAAATACTTATAAATTAAATAATAATATTCTAATTTGCTTGGGACTTGAGGGTCATGGATTAGTTAGCCCTCAAGTGAATTATAAGAAAAAGGTGATTTTAAATATTTAATTTTCCCTCTCCAAGTGGAGCACCCCACTTTGGGAAAGATATTTGGAGGGAAAAGGATATAAAAAGAGCAAGGAGGTTCATTGCAATGTTATGTTGATAAATTGAATTCATAGTTTAAGCATGCTTGCTTGAACATTTAGCTTGGGGGACGAAAACCCTCCCTTGTTATAGATTGAGGAACGAAAACTCTTCAATCTTTTGAGGATTCCCCATCCAAGGGTTTCTACTAGGCTTCAACAAATAATTGATTCAAAGATTTTCAGCAAGGGGAAGGGCTGCTGAGGCTGTTAGGACACTTTCAGGGCTCTCCCAAGGGTGGCGACCCCTATCTAGGAGGAGATTGCAGGGTTTTGAGGCACGGCAACTCATTCTTCATCAGTATTTGGGTTCTTTGGATTTTCAGAGGCTGTTTGCACTTTCCAGTTTTGTATTTGGGCTTCGGAATCTTTATTTCCAGCCATTTTTGCAAGTTGTACTTCTGCTGTCATAAATAAATTCCAGCTGTTCGGAAAAGCTTCAAAAAATATATATAATTTGTTTTCTTGTGTATTGCATTGGTTCCAAATATTTTATAAAATATTTTCAAGGGTTTCTACATCAATTTTCAGCTGTTTGTCTATTTACCGCCCTACTATGTTGTTTGGGTACGGGTACGGGTACGGATACGGGGACGTCTCGGGTACGCGGGTACGTCATTTTTCAAAAACCTTGATTTGGATACGTCGTGGGTACGTCTGTGTGTGTATATATATATATTACTCATTTTTTTAGTAAAACACTTGAAACTACATAGTGTGAAAATATTTGTCTATAAATGATAAAACACTTAAAAATATATAATATTCATTCATTCATTACTTCAAAGACAAGATGTACATTCAAATCTAGAATAAATCATCTCGATTGTCCACAAAATCATGAATGCCACTCCCATTATTTTTCAACTTTATCATTTACTGACACTTTCTCTCACAAGGGCTCATCGGTGCATTGAATCTCACGAGTGCATGCCTTAAGGGGTGCACAGGGAATGGAGTGGGATCGGCTTGTGGCACTTTGCCAGAGATATTCTCAAACTATTCTATCACGCATACATCCCTTCATGCAGCCTTCATACCTCCTATGATGTCTCCTTGAAATCTTGAAACCCTGAAATATGGCTAAGTTTGAAACCCTGAAACCCTGGAATCTGACTAACTCTGAAATATGACAGGATCCTCCAAAACCTAGAATTTGCATTATAGCTCCTAGTAGTCCGAAACCCCTCTCAAACACCCTGAAAGTATATAAATAAAATATAACTTAAAGTATAAGAAACTAGATGTCCATATCTAAATGTAAACTTATACTTAAATGTTTATTTTATTTCTATACGTTGGGTTCGGACTGGATTTACATTTAGGGTTGCTTAGTTTTTAGGGTTTTTTTTAAAAGGATTTTCTAGGGTTTTTTTAAAAAACAATTCGCCATTTTTCTGCCGGAATCCCTCGGGTACGCGCCGGAAACGTCCCGGGTACTCCCGGAGGCGTGCCGGACGTTTCCGGCACGCCGGCGGGCGCCTCCGGGACGCCTCCGGGAGTACCCGGGACGTCCCCGTGCCGGAGGCGTCTCCGAACAGGAGGCGTGGGGCTGGGGGGCGTATCCCTGCAACACAGCCGCCCTAATATATATAATTTCAGATCGTTGTTAGGGTTTATAATAAAATCCAAATTTTGTATTTTGAATAAAAATTTGTTGGAAAACCCTAGTTGTTCTAATTCTGCCCCAAAAGGGGCATTACAGTGGTATCAGAACCATTTTCTAGCTAGTTGTGGGAAGCAAGTTGTTGGCAAACTCTTCTTTATGCAGGGAGTGATAGAAAGACAAAGACAACACTGGATGTCATGGAAGAGATCTTGCAAGCTATGCAAGAATCTCAGAGGGAACTAAGGGCAATGGATCCCAAGGCATGGATGATGTTTGTAGAGTTATGCCCTAGACCTCTAAAGTCTCCTTTAGAAAGAAAAAAAAGACCAGCAAAAGTGATGAATACTTCATCACCACAAACGATCAAGAAAATAGAAAAGTCAAGGTCTGAGTACAAAGGAGCGAAGGAATGAGGAAGCCAAGGAAGAAAACTTGAAAAAGGAAATGCCACTAGCTGATTGCCCTAAGAGTTCAACAGAAAAAAGGACATAAATTACATATGTGAGACAGAGTTTAATGATCCACCAACATCAACAAAAGTGGATCCTAGGGCTGAAAGGAAACTAGCTACCTAGCAAGCAAGCACGGAAGTTGTGAGAAGGACCCAAAAGAGATGTGATGATTGGCTAAAAAAAGCAAAGATGGTAAAGTTGATAGCTATGCAAGCAAAGCAACACCTAAAAGAACTCAAAGAGAAGGGTGTGGAACTTGAGTACAGCCCAAGGTATAAGAAAGAAAATCATATTTCAGGTTTGTTGTTTCATATTAGGCCATTTCAGACTTCTGATTATCATAGACAGCATGTTAAAATTGGTAATAAGGTCTAAGTTACTGCTGTCGCATCAATTTTGCACCCTTGAAAAGGGTTCTTCAGGGTCTCTCCAATTGAGCTACACTATGGGAACAACCCCAAGCTGTGGGTCACCTATGGTGGGGTTGGACGTCCGGAGAATGTCGGCTTCCTTTTGATGGATCACTTATACTAATGTTTGCACTGAGAAAAAGGTTAGAAAAGGGGAAAGGGCTCCTAAGAAAGTTAACCAAGAGATGCACCAAATAAAAATGAGAACTCACATAAGCATGAAGTAAACACTGAGGAAGCATAAGACAATGCTAGCTCACGCAATCTCACAAAACTTAGCTAGTTGCATCAGTTTTTCATAAACTAGGTTCAGGTAACAATGAATGAAGGCAAAGAGGAGTTCTAAGACTCACTGAGAGCTTGCATCAAGTAGAGAAAAAACACTAGCTTAGACCTGCAACTAACTTGAAGACACCTAGAAATGAGAAAGAAAGGACAATGGGCATAGAAGAATCTCCTTCACAATGTCATCATGCACAAGCTTTGCTACATACAATTCAAAGGGGAGAGATAGGTAAAGAAAGTCTTTATTGCTTCAAGAGGTCTTTCATACAAATTTTGACAAGGGCGAGCCTTATCAAATGAGTCTCTGCTCTTCCAGAATTGAGAGAGAATTTCTTCTCAAAAGTGAAAGCGTTCTTACAATGTGGAAGTAAAATAAGAGATATAGGAGAAAGGGGAGCACACCAATCGAGATCATTAATTGAACTGCCACCTTTCTTGAATTCTGAATCATTTTTGATCCAATCAGGGCTAACCTTTCATCAACAAGCTAACCTTACATTTGCTCCAAAAGTCTTCAAGCTCTTCTCATTAGCTGATAAATGCATTGGAAGACAAGAATTTGTTTTGTAGATGATGAGTCATGATCTATTAGGAAGGAAAACCTTAAAGGCTTTGTAAAAGAATTGAATGTTCCACTGTACTCTCCAATCCCCAAATCCCCTTGCTTTGATTTTCTATGCCATCTCCCACATGCTTTCATTATGAGGACAAAGTCCTCATATCCATGGACTTGACAAAGCCATGCTTAAGTCTGCTTTTAACAGTTGTAGGTACCTATTTGTCGAAGTTATAGCTTTGTCTAAAGATGAGACACTTCAAACCTGCCCCTACTCCAACTTAAACATAGGTCTTTACTGTAGATTGAAAACCAATCCAATTTATTGGTTTTCATATAGTCAATATCCATGATGAGCTTACAGACTGCATAGCATCGTTCTTGAACTATATTAGGTCTAAACAGACCTATTCTGCCTCTGAACCTTGCGGGAATCGAGAAGCCACTGCACATGAGGATCTCCTTTCATGAAACGATGTTGAAACCATTAAAAAACTGAGTCTGCATGCATTGGATCCTCCAACAGAGGTCTCGACTAAAGCTTCAATGGCATCCTTTGAAATAGTTGCCCTAGTTCGACCTTAGGTCACATTTGTTCTCTATTGAAGTCTCTTGGTTTCGACTTTTAATGCCGGCCATTGATCTACATCCCCGCAATTGGACAAAAACCGTTGGATCTGCTTTGTCGTGCACAGTTGATCTTCCTTTACACTGCTCGAACGCGTACTGTTGATTTACCTGGCAACTATCGCGATCATGACACTTCGTAGCTTCTCACTTGTCTTCAGGGTTCGCTAACCTTTTGACTTCGAGTTCGCCATTGATCTTTGATGCACGATTTAACGCGCTCCGTTGGATCTTCAAGACCCACTGACATTGTCCTCGTTCGCTCGCCGTTGGATCTTTTGATCTGATTGAACACAAACCGTTGATCTCATTCCAGGTACCTTTTGACCTAATGACTCCCTGCATGTCATTGATCTTCAATCGCATGATTTAATGCGCATCGTTGAATCTACCTAGACCCACTGACTTTGTCAGTCGTTGTGCGCCATTAGATCTTCGTATGGGCACTCAAGATCTTGTCACTTGTCAGCGGCGCATTCATCCTTGGAGCATTTGTATTCAAACGACTATTTCATGAAGCCCAAATTTGACGTCTGCGTGCACGTCCCACTCTGCAAGTTCAACTTTGGAAGTTATATCTTGAGATAGAGAACTCATCAAGATACGAAATTTGCAGAGGATGTTCAAGACATGAAAAAATATGTCCATACAATTCTCCAGCTTTAATTAACTTCTTAAATGTATTTATGAAATGCACAACCAATCTTGCTCTGTTCATACCTGCATGACGTGCCATGACGGTCTGGTCCCTTAGACTTGCTCATGCCATCTTTTGATCTGTTAAAGCTTTGAAGAACCCTTTAAGATTTTGAGAAAACCTGCTCCATACTAGGACTTCCAAAAACTGATCCATCCAGGCGAGTTTCTGTATGTGGGCCAAAATTGGCCAACAATTACCCCTTGCAACCAAGGGCATACCGATACTTTGATTTGAATTCCAAATTGTTTTGACCTATGGGAAACCTGGTCATATGGGGACACACTTGATACCGAAATCCCAAGCAATGAAAGCAATACACAACCATGTCATTCACAAAGGTGATAATGGAGATGTTTGGTGTGACACAGCTGATGACATGACCATGATTATGAAAAGGTTTGATGTGATTAGAGAATGAACTGACCACCGCTCACTAGAAAGTGGAGAGAGCAAAATCCCTTTCACATATCTGACTTGTCTAAAGGCAAGAAAAGAATTGGAACTTGTTGTGCAGGGAAGGATCAAGTGCATTCTGACCAGAGTAAAGGAGTTTCAGTTTAAGCAACACGATAAAGTTGAGTTTTTTATTCATGTTGATAACCCAAGCTCGGGAGATCAGCTGAACATGGAAGGTATGGTTGTGAGTTGTAAACATGTTGATTTGTGGATTCCCGAGCATGCTGTCATAAGATTTTGTACTGTTGTCATAGACATTACCAGCTTGTCTATAATCTTATTTGCTGTCATACAAAAGAGGACAGCCATGAGAAGGGATAATTTCCACACTTCTGAAGTATTTTCAGTCATCAACAAAGTGTTTCCAGCCCCCACCATGTTGTTTTTGCGAGATTTCATGAGGGGTATTCAGTATAACAGCAGTTGTCCTTGTTTTTCACTTACTGTCCATGCAATTTCAAGCCCCTCTCCATTGTTGTTGACAGCTGTAGAAGATTTTCAAGCCATTCGGGTGAAGGGTGCTAACAATGACAACATGCTTAACGCTATCATAAGAGGTTTTCCAGCTACTTTCATCCTGTTTTTTTTTTTTTTTCAAATGCATGATTACAGCTATGTTTAGGGCAGCATGACTGAGTTTTTGGACAGCCATCACTTGTATTAAGTTTGTGAGAAGTTTGCAAGCAAAAAGGAGCTCACCATCATGTCTACAAGCCATGAAATGAAAAAGAGAACTCTTGGATTTTCTAATATGTTTGCATGCAGTACAAGAAAGGTGAAGAAATCAACTTGCCACAGTGCACACATTGTTATTGACAGCGACAGATTTGAATGTTGGAATGAGATCTTAGCATAGAATGATGTGGATAGAAGGCGTCTACTAAAAGGAACAAACATTCCAACAACGCCAATTTTGATTCTTAGAAAATCTGAGTAGTACGTGGCTTTATAACTTATTTCCAACCCCTATACAAACTGATTTCGAGTTTCCTAGTTTGAATTGGGATCCAGGATTGTCAATATCTGATTGTATCGAAGTGGCGCAGCAAACGCATGGTGAAGAGTTCCTGAGGTTGATTTAGAACCCTAGTATTTGTGAACGGGGTACAACAAGTGAAAAATGGAGCTTGCATCTACTTGAGGACAAGCCAATTTGAAAAGGGCAAATTGTAGTGTCTCCTTTTTCAAGATTTAAATAATATTGTTATTAAAATAAAAAGTATTTCTAGATACTTAAAATAAAATAATAATATTATAATTTGCTTGTGACTTAAGAAGGGGACCTTTTAAAGGTCATGGGCTAGTTAGCCCTCAAGTGAATTATAAGAAAAAGGTGCTTTTAAAAATTTAATTTTCCCTCTCCAAGTGGAGCGCCCCACTTTGGAAAAGATATTTGGAGGGAAAAGGATATAAAAAGGGAAAGGAGGTTCATTGCAATGTTATGTTATGTTGATAAATTTAATTCATAGTTTTTACGCATGTTTACTTGAATATTTAGCTCTGGGGACGAAAACCCTCCTTGTTATAGGTTGAGGAACGAAAACTCTTCAGAGGGGTTCTATTGGGCTTCAACAGATAATTGATTCAGGGATTTTCAGTGAGAGTTTCACAAGTGAAGAGCTGCTAGGACTGTTAGGATACTTTCAGGTCTCTTCCAAGGGTGGCGACCCCTACCTAGGAGGAGTTTGCACGGTTTTGAGGCACGGAAACTCATTCTTCATCAGTATTTGGGTTCTTTGAATTTTTAGAGGCTGTTTGCACTTTCCAGTTTTGTATTTGGGCTTCGGAATCTTCATTTCCAACGATTTTTGCAAGTTGTGCTGCTGCTGTCATTAATAAATTCCAGCTGTTCGGAATATATTTTTGGTCTTCTTGCGTTTTGCTTGGTTCCAAATATTTTATAAAATATTTCCAAGGGCGACTACATCTATTTTCAGCTGTTTGTGTGTTTGTTGCCCTGATATATATAATTTCAAATTGATGTTAGGGTTTGAAAAAAAATCAGAATTTTGTATTTTGGATAAGGGTTTGTAGGAAAACCCTAGTTGTTTTAATTCCGTCCCAAAAGGGACATTACATAGTTCCCCAGGTAATCAATGTACAAAAAATTAATGCCCACTGTGCAGTAGCATCATCCACAGTGATTGTGATTTCACTATTGTGCAGCATAAAAAAAATGAATTGTCAGTGAAAAGGACAAGCTTCTGTGTTTGCTTTTCAAAGTCATTAATCAAAGTATTGGAATTCTTTACACAAGCCAATAAGCTCTGGAGAAAATGATACCTACAAATCAAAGACTTAAAACTGTTAATATGATAATGATAAGGATGAAGAATACCTTAGCATAAAGATCCACATAAGGACGAAAACTAGGATCCTCTACCAAGCATTTGTCTGTTGGCAATTTTAGCAATCCGTCAGACTCCCCTTGGAGAAGCTCTCTAGCAGTGGCAGGCAAAAACATCAGTGTATTAATATAAGATTTAGACATTTGTAAATCAAGTGACTAAGTTCGATTGTCAAAAGAGTTAAATGTCTGACATGGGTTGAATATCCATTGCATTTTCTATATTCTAATAATTTTATTTCTATTATGGATTTTACTCATAGTGATATACCATGACAATTTGCTTACTGAATCGATAAGTAAGAAAAATACAATGCCAAATGAGCAAATTATTCAGTTATGCATGCCCATTTGGCATCTCCTATTAACATTTTCCCCCATTTTGCTTCTAGTGAACGCAATTCCTAAAGAGTGCTTTTGTAAGTCTTTGAAAGCAAAATCATACATGTACTATTTTATAAAGCAAAGTACTCTACATCAGACTTACATAAAATATGAATTATCAAACTTCAGAGGTTGTTTGGTCCAAGCTCCTTCAAAGCCTGACCTTTCTGGGTGGGCTCTTCCCTGAAATAAGGCAGCCAAATTATTGTATTAGAAGCTTCATAGGCTTGAGATTGATAGAAAGGCAACATCAAAAGAGACATTTGGGAAAGCCCTGAATCGTACAAGTGTGTGCGCTCCAGAGAGAGCCACAATATCCTTGTCGGATAGGCCCATCCTATAAAAGACATTTTTAATGTGTTCTGAACCTGCAAAACATGTGAAACATTTTGATTATAAATTTTTTGATCTATCAGACTCAAACACTAAAACCCCAATAAAACTACTGAAATATATGGATGTCTCATTATTTGCTAATCAATATAAGCAATTGCTCAGCATAAATTGCAATTTTTTGTATTGAAAAAATCATTTCACATTGTTTTAAGTTTTTAACACATTGAACCAACAAAATAGCAAACCTCTAAGTTATACATGTCGCCATTGCTTAGAATGGATTATGTACTGGGCACACATGCCATCAGAAACATATATGTTACACCACAAGACTATACTTAGGAGGACAGATTGAGACCATTTGAATATACGCAACATCCATTTTAATTTTTACCCCTAAATAATATATTTTCCTGCTAACTATGTTACACGTCACCTTTAAATTAAATCTTGTATAAGAGATCATATAAATGACAGTCACATTGAGCTTCAGTGGAAATGTCCCCTTCCAAAGTCCCTTCCAAAGTAAGGGAATGGCCAATAGCCTGGTGAGACCCAAGCTTTACTAAATGATCCTTCTATGTGAATACAAATAATTCATGTTTGAAAAAAAAAAGATATGATATGACAGCTTCCAGGAAAAGTAATTTTGACATAGATATTTGCAAACTGGTCTGTCAAAGACTTTGTCAGAAAATTAATAACAAAAGAGGAGTCTTCTTCAGCAATCAAATGAACAATCCCATTCAAAATGCTATTTTAATGCAAAACTACCCGGTTCTTCCACATATGCATTATTAGTCTACCTCCCAAATTCCAAATTATACCACAACTTCCACTTACACCAGAGTTTCTGCCAGATGTTCCATCAAAACTAATTCAAAATAAGACCACGAAGGCAATTTGCAATGTGCTAATAAAGAATAGACACCTGCGGTTGTTAAATATCTATCTAGATACATTGCAGTGGAACTTGTACCTCAAGAATGCTGATAACAGCTTAAATGTTTCCACAGTACTTTAAAAATAACAGATTTTTGTAATAGACGACTCCTTGAAAAAGACATAAATCAAAAGTAGGGGCCATAATCCAGATATATTCAATATCTGTGAACAGAATAAGGCAATAAATTCCAAGCATTGGCCAGTGTGGCATTCATCCCAGACTAGAAACAATGCAATATATCTTGAGCAAATGGACAAGCAAGAAAAAAGTGCATTTGTCTCTATCGGACTAAGAACTACTTCAACAACCGTACAATGGCCTTGGGAAGCCCCAATGTAGCTCATCATGGTGTGTAAATTTCCTAAATCAGATATTGTTTAATGCCTTTGGCTGCCAGTAGAGCAAGAATCTCTACCAATTGTCAGCCACCTCTTTATGGTGGAACTAAATATGGTATTCCATTGCGCATCCAACAGTGAACTAGAAATCAAATGTTTTGACCATTATGATCCTCCCAAACAATTAAAGAAGCAAAACCAAGCTCAGTAAATCTCCAAACAGGAGTATTAAGAGATAATTATTGAAAATGAAGAAGGCAGTTATGCTCAATATTCAGAAATTTTTTGGCTTGGCCTACAAGACGTGAGAACCTGAATAAGGCTGCCAGGCAAGCTTATAGACTGTAGTGCTCCTGGATTCCTGACAGAACCTGTATATCATAGTTATCCAAGTCTTGGGGATGATAGGCTGGGGGTGAGATTTCCAAGACAGCCAAAAAAATCCCAGATTTTGGGGACGATGAGGGACACTATTAAAATAATATATAAAAATTAATATTTAAATATTTTAACTTAAATCAACGAAATTTAGAGGTTTGAACTTCTGTTTAATGTTTTTAAAGGCACTTCAGGGAATAGGGTTTAATGTTTTTGTAAACCTAACATCTTTTTTCTTTGGGGGGGGCGGCAGTTCTGTTTTTAAGTAAAAATGCATCAGAAAAACAAATTAAAAATTCCAGGTTGTCACAAAAATCTAGGGGACGCATCCCCACGTAACACTAGTGTATATTGAATGCTTATCTAAGTTCTTAGACTTTGATTTTGCCACTTATTGTATCTTCTATATGGGGCAACCTCGAATGGCCCCATAAACTCAAGTTTATATTATATAATCTGACTCAATGAGCCAAATTTGATTTTTTTTCACCCAAATAGTGTCGTTGCTTTGGGAATTGTGCTATCACAATTTATCAGATGTTTAACCCAAGTGAGTTCTCAGTGTTAACTCACTTAAAAATTTAACCCAAGAACATCTGAAAACATAGCATCGCATGGAGTTCCCCCACCTGACTTGGGATGCATCTTTAGCTCTTGCTTGACAAGCCAAACTAAAGATTGAGGAAACAATTGTTAACCAATTGCTCTACAATTCCAAGAGGTTTATATAACCAATAATGTATTTTTTCCAAACTTGCAAGTTCGCAATGAGATTGTGATAGTTTTTTATCCAAGTATCACAAGTATTGAGGAGATGGATCCACACCTTCCCAAAGCCCCTTTGCATCCTATCAGGGCTTTGTAGAGCATTCACAAATCTTTTGCACACCTATCACAAAACAAAAAAATTGTTGCGAAGCAAATCCCATTTTGTACACTTTCCCTTCCTTGTGCACCTCCCCTTCTTTACAATGCTCCTCCTTGTGAAGCTCTTCTTTGCGCACCTCCACTACCATACAAAGCTCCTCCTTAAGAAGCTCTTCTTTGTGAATCTTCTCTGTTTTGCAAAACTCATATTTTGCACCACGACAAATATCTTCGTTGTGAAGCTCCCTCTTTCGCAACACCAGCAAAACAACACTGCTCTCTTCCCTCCTAATGGGGCATAGCCCCGATATAACTTGAAAAGTTCCCTTCACGGGGTGGAGTAGCACCCACATGGGGTGCTAGGCATGCCTTGCAAGCCAAATTTTCATCGTCAAATTTTTATACCGATCAGCTCAACATGGAGGTGAAAAGTCACACATGAAAGTGCAACAATTCAACTTCCGTAATGGTTCTTTAGCCTTCGTGACTTTGTAATACTATGTAAACATATTTGTGTGACTAGATAGCATCTGATAGTAGAAGATAAACAACCATACATCTCCCTTGTTAGTATCCCATGTAAAACATTTTGTGCCAGTTCTATTATTTTCTCTAATCTAACTATTGTTTCATACTTCCTCATTGGCATATAACACATCTATATCCTCGTCCAGAGTTGTGTCCACCAAATACCTCTTTGGATTTGGATCATTGGTATCAAAGCAGCCTAGAGCTCTTAATTTACACGACAACCTACCATTCATTCCATGCGAACTGAAGCTAGCAAAAGTTGAGACAATGAGAAAAGCCTATTTTTATGAAACAACAATTGAAAAAGAGTCCAAGAAGAAGGGAAAGTGGGATAAATTTTCTATGCCAAAGAAATAAACTTCTTCAAACAAAAAGCCACAACCATCTAAGACAAGTAAATGGTGTGACAAATTCAAAACAGCAGCCTCTCAAACTCAGAGTGCCATGCCCAGAAAAAATTGCTTGTGAAGGCAGAAGCAAAGGATCTTGAAGTCGAGCCAGTCATTAACTGTGATATAGAAGTTGTAATGGCCACTACACAAGCTACACCAATAACACCAGATGCTGAAGCAGAAAACCTATTCTATTCTCAATTGTGAGTGCAAAGGCAGCCTTTTGGATTTTTTTATCGATGGTGGTAGCATGAAGAATCTCATCCTTGAAGCAGCAGTCAAAGGACTGAATTTTCCAACCATGCCTCATCCACAACCTTACGAATTGGGATGGTTCAGTTCCCATAAACACCAAAGGTATATATGTATCACTCACCAATGGTGTTTCTCGTATGCTATCCATATTTTCAAAGAGGAGCTAGATCGTGATGCATGCCAACAGATGCTTGTGATATAATTCTTGGGCATCCTTAGAGTATCATCATATCAATGGGCAGCAAGAGATTATGGATACCTGAAGTGATTCCATGCTCTAATCATGCCACACCAACTCCCAAGAAGACTATGCCATACAATTATGCATATTCAACATTCTGAATTTCACCCTCCAACAGAGAAACCTACATCGGTAAATACTGATCAGATTCTTACAACCATGCACACACAACTGTTCTATGCCGTTATACAATTTTTCCCAAAAGGTTCAGCTCATTCACCAAGAGAAATGGTTCATTGTGGCTCACCTAGAATATAGGTTTCCACACTTACTTCCTAGACTTAACAAAATTGAGACTTTTGCTTCTCAAGGTGAGGCGAATTATCCGAGTAGCACAAGTATGTTGGCGATGGATCCTCTACTCCTTCCCAAGACCCATCCACATTCTTTCAGGACTTCGAAAGATGTTTGTAAGCCTTTTGCGCATCTATTACAAAATCCTGTGTTGTGAAGCAAATCCATTTTTGTATATCTCCTCATCTTTGTGCGCCTTCCCTACTTTGTGAATCTCCTTCTTGCGAAGCTCTTCTTTGCAAAGCTTCTCCATTTTTTGAACCTCATTCTTTGCACCACAGCAAATCTCTTATTAGCAAGGCTCCTTGTTTTACATTGCCTACAAATCAACAATGCTCTCTTCCCTCCTAATGGGGCAAAGCCCCAATATAGCTCGAGGGGTTCCCCTCATTCCAACTTCCATAATGGTTTTTTAGATTTCATAGCTTTGTAATATTATGTATTCATATATGTATGAGTAGATAGCATCAAATAGCAAAAGATAAACATCCATACATATCCCTCAAAAGTATGCCATGTACACAATGCACAAATTAATAAGACTTTTTGGTCCTATTCTATTCTTTTCTCTATTCTAAATAATGTTTCATATAGCTTCGCCAGTGTAACACGGAGATGCATCCCCTAGATTTTGCTGATGTCCTAACCGTTTCGGGAACTTGGGAAATTGGAGGGAACGCCCCGATTTTATTTAAATTTATTTTTTTATCTTTTTTTAATCTGATGCTTTTACTTTAAAACATGACCCTCCACCCCAAAACAAAGTTGTTATTTTCACAAAAACTTTGAACTTTAATCCTAAAAATATTATAAAAAACATTATATAAAGTTTAAACCCTCAATTTCATTGAATAAAGTTCAAATATATAAATATTAATTTTTATATATTATTTTACTTGTCGTCCCCTCACCATCCCTGAAATCTAGCAATTTTTTTGCCATCCCAAAAAGCCCACCCCACGTCTCTGATACTTAGGTAACTAAGGCTTCCGCATACACACAACACATCTTTATCCTCATCTACAGTGTTGTCCCTCGAATACCTCTTGGGATTTAGATCATTCTTACCCTAACAAGTAAAAAACATAAAGGTGTCTTTGTAGCCACCACTTATTACCAATGGTAAATATCATGTGTTTAACCCAGGGGCATTATCAATGTCAACTCACTCAAACATTAACCTTAAAATATGTCATATACATTTAACTCTGGTGTACTATTAGTGTCAAGTCACTCAAACATTTAACTCAAGAACATTGGCAAGCATCAACATAGCATCCCATGGAGATTCCCCCACCTGACCTAGGATGCACCTTTAGCTCATGCTTGACAAGCCAAACTCAAGATTGTTAACCCACTAGTTTATGTTGTCAAGAGGTTTATATGACCAATTATGAATCTAGTCAAAACATGCAAGCTCACAAGGGGCTTGTGATGTTTTTTACCCTAACAAAAAAAAACATAAAGATGGCTTTGTAGCCACCACGAAATTATACTGACAAGTATGTGTTCCTCTTTGGAATAAAGAGTGAAATTTTGGCATATATAATCATGTCGAATCCATTGACTGCCAATGTCTAAGTTGCATGGAAACAAATATTGTCTAATAACTTTAGGAATAAAAGACATTTTCAAAACCTTTGGATATGATATCATGGAATACAGGGTTTATGAAATCATAATTAACATAATATTTATGTATGTTTATAGCATAGTTCAAAAAGTCAAACTCGGCAAAAACTCGACAACCCAAAATTTTGTCTTGGATTCACATCTCGGTGAATTAAAAATATATATAAATCCATAAAATAAACTTAATAACATTGAAAACATTGTTAATTTTGAATATTTGATAGAGTTTCATACTCCCTCCCCAATGGGGGGAGGGAGGAATGAAGGAAGGAAGCATTTCTAATTTCTACTCGACAAGAAAACCTGTGAGGGGTTCTTTGCAGATACCAAGCAGAAAACGTTGGGCTCTATGGTTCTGTTGGAAGGCTTCTTTGAAAGCTACGGTTTTGGGTTGGTTCCCAAAAGGTTTTTTGTTGGCGAACTGTTGGTTTATGCCCAGTTCCTTGTTGTTGGACGTTTGTTGGTCTCAAAAAGAAGAATCGCTAAGCGAAGACCTTCGTTGGCGGTTTTGTGTGCTACTTGGTGAGCGGTTGGTTCATAACCAGTTTCATGGTGTTGGACAGTTGTTGGTTGGCTGTTCCAAAGGATCTAGTAGGTTTGCTTGGGCCTCTATGTTAGTTTCCATCCAAATCGTGTTGGAGGAAGGACGGAAGGTATCTTGAAGTTTAAATTTTCTGTTGGGCGGAAATTAACATGTTTTTGGTTTTGCTTTTCCGCTAACAAATTTCCTGAACGCAAGTTTTCAAGGGGGTGTACAAATTTTGTGATTCCTTCTTATCAATTTTACATTCTTTTAGTTGCAATCTCAATGATTCGAGCTTGGTGAAGTAGTCTTGAAGTGTGTCAAAACTGCTAGGGCTAAGACTAATCAACGCATTTTCCAGTTCATGCCCTCTCATCTCATCCAATTTCCCAAAAAGTTTCTCTAGGGCATCCCATACTTCCTTGGGTGTTTTCGCTGATTCAATGTGAAAGCGCAGAACCGATGACACAAAAAGACATAAAAAACCAAAAGCTTCATCACACTTGTCAAACCACTTTTCCTTATCTGTAGTCGGTTCAATTTGCAAACCCTTAGTTATCCTATAGAGCTTGTTTTGCAAGGCGAGTGACATGGAAGACTTCCATTCATGATAGTTGAAGGGTGTGAGCAAATCAACTGAATTAGGATCCATTGTAGACAATGTGAGTTTGTTTGCAACAAAAGGAAGAAATGCAAAAAGAAGGATCAACCCACCACCAAACCAAACTTTGACACTTCCTCAGTGTTAAATCCAAAAAGGAGGGGATCAAATGTGGGTATTGCATAGGAAACCATGATGAAAGCATGTGTTTTAAGAAGCAGATTGATCACCTCATGAGTCTTCTTGAGAAGAACAACATAGGTGTTCCTGAGTCTCTCAATCCATCTTCATCAACCCACGAATCCAAGGAAAATGACAATGGAAAAAGGAAAGGGAAAGAATCAGGAAAGGAGAAAACAAAGGGGAGAGCTCTAGTTGCAATGGTACCTTCAACTCCACGGATTATTGATTCTAGTGCGTCACATCATATGGCTTCTTCACACGTGGAGTTCACTTCCTTGGAGCCATGTGACATGTCTTCTATTCAACTAGGTGATGATACTTCTACACAAGTTTTTGGGAGAGGGTATGTAGAAGTGAGTGGTGGAACATTTAACAGTGTTCTAAGTATTCCCTCACTGTCAACTAATCTCTTATCAATTTATCAGATTACTCATCTTGGACAGGGCATGCGAGTTGAGTTCACTCCAAATTCAGAGTATGTCAGAGAGTTGCACAGTGATAGTATCATTGCAGTGGGTTTAGTCGATCATGAGACTCGGCTATGTTCTTTCTCCCACTTTGTCCCTCTTTCAAATTCTTCATCAGATTCACCTTTAGTTGATGACACTTTAGACCCTGATCACATTTATGATGTTGATGACTTTTCTCCTACCACAGATGACAACACTAGTGATGGGGACCCACTTCCTCCATCTCCTTATCACCTTCCATGTCTTGAGGAAATATTTATTGATCCACTTACTTCTGGTCCACCACAAACTTTTCAGGGAGCAATATCTTTGATTCAGGACACATCAGACATTGGGCAGTCTTCTACACAATTGCAGGGACTTCCACACTCCTTATTCACTTTTGCTTCAAATGTACCATCTTTTCATGGAGTAGTTTTTATTTCTACTTTGCATGAGGAACATAGTTCCTTGTATAGGAACCACACCTTGGTTGGAGATCCATTAGATACTCGGCGGATTCTTTCACCTTTTCATGGTGATCCACTCTTCACTACATCTACTTTTGATCCACAATCACTCCAAGGGCTTTCTCTGCTGGATACAGGGTGGCTATAGGTAGTTGTAGCTTCGAGTGAGGCTTTATAGTCCTACCTTCTCTTTCTTTTCTCTCTCTCTTTTTTTTTTTGGGGAGGGGTGGGTTTCCCACTGAGTTTTCTCCTTTTTCTCCACCTTATGAGAGATTGCATTGTATTTGGGTACCTAATCAGGGCTAGTTGTCAGGACCTAGTTTCATTGTGCCCACCTAAACTATGCTTAAGGGGGGGTGTTACTGTATATCTTATTTACATATGGCATTAAGCCTAGTTAGGTGTGACAGATAGCAAGTGTCCACTTGCCTTTGCATGCGAGTATTAAGGATGCTAATTTGCCACCACTACTTGTTAAGTGTGAGTCAACTGCCTAGTCAACTCCACTAATTATGCATGGCAGTTCATTCTTTTCTCCAATACGTACACATCTTTTTTGATTAATACATACGCCAATTCAATCCAGAGGAGCTTGCATATTATGTTTGTTGATTTCACAGATTAGCTCATGCATTCAATCTAGAAATCCTGGTGCATTTCTTCATGGTATCAGATTTGTGATGGATCCCAGGTGGTTTTGTGTTGATTCTCCAGTTTGGGGTTCCGGTCAAAACCCCTCTTTCATGTTCTGGTTTAGGGGCCTAGTCAAAACCCTTATGTGAAGCTCTGGTTATTTATTATCAATCTTTGGGATGAGCTAGATTCATGATGACTTACTGAGTGGTTTAATAGCCCTGTTTTATGTTGTGTCAGTTCTGGATTCCTATCAAAAACTCCATTTCTGGTTTTGGGGCCCAGTCAAAACCCCTACGTGAAGCACAGGATGAGCTTGTCTCATGTGGGCTCGTTAAAAGGTCTAGTAGCCCTGTTTGATGTTGTTCCGGTTCAAGGTTCCTACCAAAAAACATGTATGATATTTGTTTCTTGGTTGGTAGTTTGCAAAAAGTAGGAGGCTTTTTGGCGGCTTCCCACTAGTTTATTGCCGGTGGTGGTTGTTAGTTTGTTCTCTGGTGGTTGGGCAGTTGTTGGTTGTTTGTTCGTTATGGTGTTCCATGTGCCGCTGGTAGAGGCATTGCATCAGAGCTTAAATGTATTATCTTTTCCTCCTTTGTACAAGGCTTCAGAGCCTTTCAAAACCCAAATTTTTACCTTCATCTAAAAAACATTACAACCACTATTAAAAAGCATTAAAAACGAATGTAAAAAACATAAAAGAATATTTTCTATTAGTTTAGGCCAAAAAAAGAGTACGATGCAATGGCATTTACTGCATCATAATGGTAAAAGTTTAAAAACCAATTTCTAAGTTTCTTAAGTTTGATGCGTTTCTTTTTTTTTTCTCTAAATGAACAATAGTTTGACTATGAAATGATAGAGGATAGAGGGAAAAAAGGCCAACAAAAAGGCAAGTGCAGCAACAGGTTCTAATATAACTGGAAATGACATAGCATCTTCAAAGACTTTTATAGATTTATAGATATGTAAAATAAAATACTTATATTTTTTATTTAAAATATATAATATAATATAAGGTATATGTTTTGTATGTATACTCAATATTATATACAAGGTATACACTTTTATCTTAAATACAATAACTGAGTTTTGTATTAGTCGCAAAAAATGTGAATTACACACGGGTACCTGCATGTAAAACATATGATCCCTTGCACCATGCCATTCTGACCCAAGTTGCCAGTTTTTTTCAATAAACAAACCAGTAAAAAACCATTTTTTGTGAAAAGGACATGTTTAAAACATGTGCATTTGAAAAAACGGCTGGTTTTTTCAAGTTGGCCGTGGGTTTTGCCTATCAATCCCTCAAAATTGATTTTTTTTAATCATTTTTTCACTTTCAAGTAGCGGGTAAACAAATTTTCAGACATTCCCAAGTGATTGCAAAAATCGAACCAAACAATTTGTAATCATCAAACTAGGCACAACGGCATGCATTCAACAATTCTCCTTCAAACCCTTGTTTTACATTGTTTCAGCTGCACAACGTGATAGAGTGGGTTTTTCAAGTTTTCTCTCTCTAAACTTCTTAAACCCTAACCGTAATTCATATTACTAATCGAGTATATCATAAACCCTAACCCTAAGTTTTGGGGTTTGGGTTAGGGTTCTTTTAATTTTTTTGAAAGAAAATGTTGCCATCATTTTGTAGACCCTAACTCGTAAATTATTTTTTTAAGTTTATGGTTAGGGTTAGGAGTAGGCTTTTTTTTTTAACATTTTACTAGATGTAGGGCTAGTTTTTTTCTGTTTTTTCAGTCTATTAGAGGCTGCTAGGGTTAAGTAACTTATTATTTTTTTGATAAACCTAAAGGCCGCAACCTGTTGTTATGTCTATATTATTTTTTATTTTTTATTAATCCTAATAGCAATGGGTATGAATATGTTTTCGATTTCATCTTATATTTCATTATGCCGCAAGAGAAATATTTTGCATGGGTGTATTGCACTCCGGTTCCCAATACAAATACACTCAGATGGAACTTTTGTAGAAATAAAAATGGTGGAGGAATCAACCGTTTCAAATGGCACCTTACAAGGATGCCAAGACATGAAGTGAAAGCTTGCGCAAATGATTGTCCTTTGGATGTGACCAAACAAGCAAGGTTGTCACCTAATGCCTATGCAGAAAGTAAGGTGAAAACAGCCATGAATACCATGGGTTCATCGACACAGTCCTCTAGTGTGTGATGATGATCATAGTGCAGTTATTGGTGATGATGACTCTTCTCATGCCACACCATCTTCCGCAACACCACCAAGTAACACTTTCAACAAACCTAATACCGGTGGGGGAAGGGTGAATGCCTTTTTTGCACCCCAAACCGCACTTGGTTCCCAACCGTCATTGGAGAGCACAGGATGGAGGAAAAATGTTCATGCACATGCAAGGAAAAAAAAGCAAAGTTTTGGTATTACTCAAACATCCCATTCAATGTTGCTCGATCTCCTTACTGGCCATGGTTGATGCTATTGCTATTGCGGGTCTTCGTCAAGGCCCCATCATCTGACAGCCTTAGAGTTGACACATTGAGAGAGGTGGTGTAGGTTGTTAGCGAGGTAGTTATTGAGCATCGCAGGCAGTGGGAGATCACAAGTTGCAGTATTATGTCCGATGGGTTGACTAATAGAAGGAATCGTACATTGGTCAACTTTCTTGTTGCATCTGAGAGTGTTAGATCTTTCTCCTTGAAATCAGTAGATGCATCAGATGAAGTGAAGTCAGCCCACTTGTTTTCACTATTTCAGGAGGTTGTGATAGAGGTTGGGCTGCAATGTGTAGTCCAATTCATCACTGACAATGCAGCAAATTGTGTGGCAGCAAAGAAACTTAACATGGAAATGTACCCCACATTGTTCTGAAGCCCATGCGCAACACATTGCATTGATTTAATTATTGAGGACATTAGAAAACTCGATTAGGTTAAATATGCAATAGAGTGGAGGAGATCCATCACCAAAATCATTTATAACCACACTAGGGTGTTGAGCATGATGAGAACATTCAATTAGGGAAAGGAGCTCGTGAGACTAGGGGAGAAAAGGTTTGCCACTAATTTCTTGGCAATGCAGAGCAAAGGAGGCAATACAGTCCAAAATGTAAAATGATGAGAGGAGATTCATGCCAATTCGGGAGATCATCGATGCTAGATGGGATATCCAAATGCATTGTCACATCCATGTTGCAGGCTACTTCTTGAATCCCTCTTATCTTTTATAGTCCATCACTCAAGGAGGATGGAGAAGTGAGGGCAAGGTTTGCTCAAATGCATTTCCACATTCTTTCCTGATGCAGAGGAAAGACAAGCAGCCATAGTGGAGATGCCATTGTACAAGCAAACAAATGGCTTTTGCTCAAACATAAGCAATGGAACAAGCTAAGTAGCCAATACGGGTATGGATACGGGTACGAGAATCGGATACATGGATACAGGATTTTTTTTTGGGGGAGCCTAGATACGTTTTTGGATAGGGCCATACAAAAATATATATTTAAAATTAAAAATAGTAAAGTTATAGCCATATATGAAAAATTAACCACATAATATGCATAGAGGAAACAATATAAGTTAAATAACCACAAACATACTAATAATTCAATGCCAAATATCATAATATTCAATGATCGTACTTAGATTAGTCTTATAACAAGTACATAGTGCAGATGTTACAATGTAACTTGTGAGTCAAATACTAATTATGAGTCAAATAGGTAACTCATTTCTGTTTAGTATTTGACTCATAATATCACATAAAATGCAATATCTGCAGTTTGATAAAGATTACAATGAGATGACCTGGTGTTAAATCAACTTAAGACTATGGCCTGTTCTCTTCTTTGAGCTTATTCATGAGTTGATCTTTCTTATCATTCCAGTGCAAATGATCTTACTGTATGTACTGCACAAAAAGAGTACTGAAGAACCATATTTTCGGGACATCAAGAATAAGCCAGAAAAGACATTGTTGATTTCAACCTCTCCCTCATCTTGATCATGTTACAGACATTTATTTCCTTTATTTTGCCAAGGCTGAAACACGATCCAATAGCTGGAAGACTTGCTGATTTGCTCTGACAACCTTCATAGCTGTTGTTTACAGCCTTAATAAAGAAGATACAGTAGAATCGACTGAGGCTCACATTTTGAAAACATAGCCAGCCATAGAAACTGCAGAGAGGTTTTCATACTTTATTTTGTTTTTAATTGATTTTTGAAGTCCATGTTTGACTTTTTATAATTGAAATTGAATTAAAAAAAAAACTTTTTTCTGCTGGATACGGGCAGGATGCCCCCTGCAGATATGCCCGGGTACTTCCCAAAATGTATCCAGGCATATCCACAGGGGGCAGGACGTATCCCCTGCATATCCAGCCCATATCTGTATCCGATAAGTATCGTATCTGTATCAGGCCACAGAGGGGGAGCGGGAGGGCGTGGGGGCATATATCCGGCAACGTAGGAATCGAGGAAGACAGTAACACCAAGTATTAAATTATCAATTAATAATTTGCAATCTATATTATTGTACATTAAATGAAAGTCAATCACTTGGCTTTAATAATAAATTTTGCTTTTGCGATGAATATAATTTCCATGCAATGATGGGAGTACCTTGGCCATGAGGCCAAATCACTTCATTGGATGGCAATGCGAATTCTAACCCAACCATGCAGTTCTTATGCTTGTGAGTGTTCTTCGTGTGTATTTGAGTATCTAAAAAACACAACCGATTGAGCCAACAACAGATATGATTGATTTGGTCTTTGTCCACCACAAACTTTGCCTTCACTTGAAAATTCAAGGTTAGAAACTTTCCAATTATGACTTTCTACAATTTTCGATTTTTGTAGCATACACTAGTAGGTTGAGAACTTATGCATTCATCATTGCTAACCTTAGGTAGTGTTGAAGATGGTCAACCAGTTGATTTAGATGAGATTAACCCTGATTCAAAATGAATCACAGTAGAGGAGGAGCCTACATTTAGTGAAGAGGATTTGGATACTTCAATGAGGTTTTGAATGATCGTGACTGTCCTCGTTTGGACCAAATCACTGCAAACACAGGGGCATCAACTTTCACTTCAAATTCACAATCACATATCTAGTCATGCCTCTGCCTTAGAGGCTATTTGAATTTTGTAATCTCTAATTTTGTTTTATATGACTTGTGAGTAATGAGTCTACAACAATATGTACTCTTAAGACTGAAAATTGATAATGAGAACTCGAGAGTAATTGGCAACATTGAATCTTTATTAAATAATTGTCTTATAATTGAAGTCTGGACTTTTTTTCTCTTTTTACGCACTCTATTTGGCATGAAATAAAATTTTCAGTTTTTTTTTCCCTTGTTTTTATGAGTAATTTAACATCTTTTAATTTCCCGTGTTTTCCCCATTTTAAACCCATGTAATTGAATTCCATTTACACTTTCAATTTGTCGTGGTGTTGCCATGTAAGTGTAATTTTACTATGATATATACGCACGAAAAAATGGTAAGTAATAGAAATTGGCAATATAATTCTTCAAATAGAAACTAATATATACTTTTTTCTCTTTTAGCCCTTTTTATGTCTTTTTTTTTTCTTCCTTCATTTTTTGGCAGATAGCAGTGGTAAAGTCCATACCACATACAGCAAGATACAGCATCCCAGCCATATTCGAATCCAGATAATGCAACATATGGTATCCTAGATGTATCCTCACATTCATACTATTGCAATTTCCAAGACACCAATACATGTGCTACGAAGAGGGCACCAGCTATATTGAGTCTTATAGATATATATTGTTTAGATTTCAATATTGTCGGGCCCAACAATTGTCAACACAAACAAAACTATAGCTTGCTAATTGCCTCATTTCCTCAACTCACATCTGATTAAGGGTGTGATTTCCCATCAAATATTTTATCATCTTTTGACATTATTGTTACGGATAATGTTTACATGGGAAATTTACAGGTTTGTAAATCAGAATTTACTATGTGTAAGTTACCTTATGGTAACGTGGTAAATAACATTTACCATAGTGATATACATAGGTTAGTGGTTAGAGTGTATACCCGTGTCTATTACCAGGTTATTTGTTATTGTCTTCCTATTATTTAGGAAGTTGTTCTGCTATTGCTATGGCTATATAATAGCATGTAATAGAATGAGATTAGTCAGAGAAGAAATAATATATTGCGTGTTGAAAATAATCTCTGTGTATGAATTAATATATTGTGTTCAGCTCTCCTCTAATTTCTATCAATTATGACAAATCAAATATTTCATCTTTCATAATTGTGAGCCCAGCAATAGTTTGTTTGTGTAATGATAAATTTTATTCTTAGCATCACTAACATTTAGCTATCCAGTTCAACTGGATGGGAGTCTCAGCATTGACAATGACTTCATAAAAACAGATTAGCTCCCTCTCTGATTTTATTTGGAAGCTTCTACAAAATCGCGGACCCATAAAACAAGTTACAGTCTTCCTTTAAAATTACATCTAACCAGAAAAATACAATCATGGCCCTTGATTTTTCTGTTATAAAACTCGATAATCAATAGCATAAATCACCATCCAGTATGCAGAAATAATAAATAATCATCAACCATGCAATAGATCCACACAAGCGATGAATATATAAAATATCCTTTAACGTAGGACAACACCAATCAATACTCCTTAGGAAAGGAATAACTCCACAAGATCTCCCAATATGAGAGTGCCACTTCAAGGGTAATAACTTCCAAGATGATTATGATGTCAATACTTGATATCTCACAACCCACTCCCTCAATATAATGATACACATGCCTATGTATAGTATCTCACATAATAATCATATGGAAGAGTAAAACCCCTCGCTGACTCATTAACCAATATAATGTCCAATACAATGAACCTTGGGTTTTGTGTGGCCCATGCCCACTACTCCATAAAACCCCAAATATACAATATGATATCATATCCTTCAGTACCTAAAATTTCCTGCTGCATATGTGATTTTCTGGTGCATGCAAGCATGATCCTTACTTTTACCTATGCACACATGCCTTTCTAGTTCATGCAAGCACAAATTTGTTTTTCCATATGCATGCATGAAAGCATATCTTCCTTTTTACCCATACATGCATCCTTTTTGTGCATGCAGGCGTTATTTTGTCTCTCTCCGTGCATACAATCCCTGTAAATACTCTCCAATCCAAACATTATAAGGACTAAGATGAAATCAATCTTCCACTTTCACTGTCTTGGCTGGCAGTTAAGCTGGCACTTTCCTTCCCTAGTTCTTCCCGAATTTGAACATAGCAAGGATTTTCCTTCAGACCAAGAACATCTTTGAGTTGACATTGAGAACCTGAGATCAACTACATCCTTGTTTCTTTTTTAACTTTGTCACGAATTTTGTCTCTTTCCGCTCCCACTCTTGGGTTGATGTTTGTTTTCCTTCGCCTACAAATCAGATGTCTTAAGTTCTAACTTATATCGTTCTAAATGATCTTTCATTGGCATCTGCCATGGTCACCTCTTCTCCTTCATTGTTATGGAAGGTTTTGTCTTCCATATCTTCCCCATGCTTATTCTCTCAAAATCCTTGACGATTTGATCTCAATCATACACTCTCAGTAGAGCATCCTCAAAATTTGAATCCCTATATAATTTAATCTGAGCTTCATAAGAAAACTCCTCTAGAGCTGCAAAGGCATTTCCTCTTGGATGGCCTTATATTCCGTTCTCTTCCTTGTTGACTTGGCTTTGTTTGATCAAAATCTCCATTTTTCCTTATCGACCTTGTAGGAAATTTCTTCTTCAGCTTTTTGAGGTTCTCTATTTCTGCTACCTTCACAAAGTGGGGATTTGAATCAACCATTTGTTTGGTTATCAAAGGAGGTTCCCTAACAAGGTGACCATATTCATGACATAAGCTACAGTGAATGAAATACACTCGTAATCTATTTCTTATAGCCACTCCAAACCTTCAATGGCAGTGTGATGCTCTTTGGGATAAGGCCTCTCCATATCCGCCATCACAATACATCCTCGTATGGTTAGTAAGGCCATTAGCAGCAATCACCTTAGGGGTGCAGAAAATTTGTCCAATAAGATTTCCATCCTTCTTGAACACATATTCACTCTGAAACTCATTTGGAAAGGCATATAGCCTTATCCCAATGGTGGCCATAGAGGGTAACTCTTATGCAGGTTTAAAGCCAAGTTGCCAAAACTTCATGAAGAGTCCCACACTTCAAAAAAACCAACCACCTTGAAAAATCTTTTCTCTATCCTTTCATTTGCTAAAAACTGTAATAAAGTAACCTCAAGAAAAAGATTGAAAAAAATATTCTCCTTGGGTTTTCCAATTCTTTGTTGCCCACATATAGTTCATCAAGGGATGGCTAGATCCCACAAAATCTACACATCATCCCTGAAGTAGTTAAAAGATTGATATGTTGTCTCGCAATTTCCCAGATCTAGATCCAAGATTCGATTCTCCTCCGATGCCTCCCAAACACATATTACAAAACTTCTATTCTGCATTAGCCCACTGTTTTTTTGTCACCCCAATTGCTGCTGCCAAAAACTTGTTGGAAGACAAATGGATTCACAATAAAGGTTTCACGAAAAAAAGAGTGGGCTGGGAACAGAGCATTCCCCTTCCCCTTACCCAACCCCAAAACTATTTCACATCTTCAATCACAACCAAGGATGATCCACAAAAGCTGTGGATCTAGATTTAGATAACTCTGAAACCCAGTCTAGACACCCCAATGTGACATTCCCTAAACACTAGAAAAGCTCTTTCCTCTTTCTTGTCCAAAACACTGCATCACTTATTTGTAGAGATTGAATTTTACGGATGGCTTGTAAAAAATTATTGATCCTAATAACAAATTATGCAAATAAAATCCTTGATAGCACCATCTAATCATAGAACCATCGAAGCTCAAACTACATTCAGGGTTGAAAAGGTGCCATGAAGGTAGATGACCTTTGTGGATAGCATAATATGGAACCACTTCAACAAATATAAATTTAAGGTTAGCATATGAAACACAACCATAAAATTTTAAATACTCTTTAGAATATTAAGGTTCTAGACGTATACTTGTTAATCATTGAAGTTATAGCATAGGGTGAGATGAACTCCATTCTAGGCCATGAAAACCACACAAAGTGGTGCAAGCATAGACAAGGTATCCACTTAAGGACAATCTCTAGCTCTATGATGCTTAATTATTATCTCAGACCAAGACACACAACTTAGACCAAATATGCAAACATGAGCACTCTAGACATTTGGGTTTTCATTGATTCAAAACATTTCAATGGTTGGACAATGTACCGTACTCAGCCTATGCATTACAAGTTTATTCTAAAAGCAAAAACATCAAGAAGGACCTCTCTCCTTGTCTCTCCTCTATCCCTTCTTCGCTAGCACACTTCTTTAAAAATAACTTCTCAGACCAATCGTAATATTCCTCTAACATACCTAGCTTCGCGGGGTGTCTCTTCAACTTCCTTGGTCTCCCTAGAATGGATAAGACCTTGGCAGCTTTCAGTTTCCATAATTTTTGGGATTTAACGCCAAACCATTAGCATCAGCTCCTTTCAACACAACACAATTACGAACACAATCACAAGAAATTGCCATACGATAACGCAGAACTTCCAAGCAATCATAAACTCAACGCTTAGGTTACAAAATGAAGCTCTAAGTACCTTCAGAAATCTCTAGTACTCAATTGCTTCTGCACTGTAGAATAGACTCCGCTAAATCCCTGATGCTCAAGTGATATTCCATATCAAATGACGTATGTCATAACTCTCTGTACATTAACATTTTTTCTCCAAATGACCTGAAACTTAATGCACAACTCGTGCTATTCATATACTCTGATCTCAAGAAGTCTCTCCTACCAGTTTGTGTCTACGTTGAAGGATCAGCTTTGCCAAATTTTCATGACTTAAGAGATAAAGCAGAATGACATAAGCATACAAAATATCTCTGCACTATTGTGCGACAAAGGAATCCTTTTGCAACATCACTCTTAGAGGTTCACAAGCTTACTAAAACAGGGCAACGAAGACAACACAAGACGAAACCTAAACTAATAAATTTTTCGTTGATGTAAGATTGTCCTTCACCTTGGATGGTCCTACATCAGACACCCAGGGTGATGAAAAATGTCTAAGAGCTCCTACTCATGAACCCACTATGAGCTCCTCTATAGTCTTGCAATGTTTTGCAACTTCAGATGCATGCATCCAAGTCCCATCTTCAACTACTTGATCCTTCCACTTGACCAAGTATTTGTAGTATTTTGTGCCCCTTGTCTTCTTGCCAATCTGAGTATCCAAAATGGATTCCATTTCCTCTTTGGCGGCTAGCACCAACTACTCTCTCCAAGCCATGACTGAAAAATCCATGGTGTCACTTGATTGTCCCTCAACATATGGATACAAATCTAATATATTGAAGATAGGCAAAATGCCTACTCCATCTGATAATTCCAATGCACAAGCATTAGCTAAGAACTTCCTCAAAATCTTGGAAGTCCTAATCTTCTTCCACTTGAGCTTGTTGTACTCACCTTTCGAAAAACCTCTCCTTGTGCAAATGTGGCAAAACCAAGTCCCCAACCTCAAAATTCAGCTCTCTCCTTCGCATATCAACATGTTTCTTGTATTTTCCAACACTTTCTTCAAGTCTTCTCTTGAATTCCTTATGCACACCGTGCATAACTTGAGCATAGTCTTCACTTTCCACACTTCTCCTAATCATTTAATATGTACTCCTCAACTCACACCTCTAGGGCTACTCCCATACACTATTTAAAAAGGACTCAAACCTATACTCCAACTAACCAATTCATTGTAAGCAAATTTAGCATGTACCAACATCAAATCCCACTATTTGGGCTTGTCTCCAACCAAACATCTCAGTAGATTTCCAAGACTTCAATTTACAACCTCTAGTTGCGAGTGATAAGCTGAACTAAAATCTAATCTTGCGACCAACTTTTTCCATAGCATCCTCCAAAAGTGCCCAACAAAATTTGTATCTTTGTCTAATACAATACTTCTTGGCAACCCGTGCAATCTTGCAACTTCTTAAAAGAACAAATTCACAATGTGTGGCATCACTAGTCTTCTTGCATGCTAGAAAGTGAGCCATCTTAGAAAATCCATCAACAATAACTAATATGGAATCATTACCTCGTGTTCTTGGTAATCCAAGATCAAAATCCATACTTAATGCATCCCATGGTCTATCTAAAATGGGTAGTGGTTGATACAAACCAACATTTTGACTTTTGCCTTTGGCATGTTGGCAAACTTTACATCTTTGCCAAAACTTCTTCACATCCATGCTCATTAAAAGCCAATAGTACATGTCACTCAGTTGCATGCCCAAAATGCCCAGCTAGACCTCCGTTATGTTTTTCCTTCAATGTGTTCTCTCTTATGAAACCTTGGGGTATGCATAACTGCCTCCCTTTAAACAACAATCCATCTTGAATCATGTTGCCCAACCATGGAGTTTTGTCAGTATTTGTAGAATTCATGTTCTTGTCTATGCATCTCACAAATCCAAGTCTTCATACAACTCCTTCATTGAATCAAACCTAATGACCTCTACCTTGAGCTCGTTTACGACAAGAGCTCGCATACTCGAAGAATTCGCAACTCGATTGGACTTCCCACTTCTATGTTTTAAAACAAAAGAACACCTTTGAAGAAATTCCACCCATTTCATGTCTTTGATTGAGCTTACCTTGGCTGTTTATAAATTGCAAACGCTGATTGTCCATGTACAAAATGGCCTCCTTTGGTAAGAAGTAGTGCCGCCACTTCTTGAGAGCTTGCACCTTTGCATAGAACTCTTGGTCATTGACCGAATACGTCTTCTTGGTGTCATCAACTTATCACTAAAATAAGCAATGAGCTTACCTTCTTGGCTTAGCGCAACTCCTATGGCTATCCTGCTTGCATCACAATCCACTTGAAACACTTTTCTAAAGTCCGACAAGGCTAGCATCGACTACTCTGTCACTTTTCTCTTCAAAAGCTAGAAGCTACTCTCTGCTACAACGGTCCACTAAAACTTCTTTTTGTCTCCCTTCATAGTCTCTGTAAGGGGTTCACATGTACTACTGAAGTTTTTGATGAACTTTCTAAAAAATATTGTCAACACATGGAAACTTATTACCTCAAACATGCTCTTTAGCAAAGGCCACTCCACAATTGCCCTCACCTTCTCGGGATCCATCCTTAACCCATCCTTTGAGGTTACAAACCGCAAATATATCAGCTCCTCTTGCATGAAGCTGCATTTCTTCAAGTTCACTAGCAATTTCTCTTCTTTCAACTTATCTAAAGCCAACTTAGAATGTTTCAAATGCTCCTCTTTAGAATGACTGAAAATCAGAATGTCATCCAAATAAACTATCACAAACTTCCCTGTGAAAGGCTTCAACACTTCATTCAGAAGTCCCATCAATGTACATAGGGCATTTGACAAGATGAATGGCATGGCCAGACCCTCATACAACCCGTCATTTGTCTTGAATGCGGTCTTCCACTCATCACCTTCTCTTACGCGGATTTGTTGATACCCACTCTTCTAATCTATCTTGGTGAAGTATCTAGCTCCACTCAAACAAACCATTAGTCATCTATTCTTGGCAATGGGAACCTGTACTTAATGGTGATCTTATTGATTGCATACAAATCCGTACACATCCTCCACTCTCCACATTTCTTGGGTGCTAACACATTTGGGACTGCACATGAGCTTAAACTCTCTCAAATTAATCCCCTTTCCAACAACTCTTGCGCTTGACTCTTTATCTCTTAGTTCTCCATTGGAGTCAATCTACAAGCTGCCTTGTTAGACAAACTTGCTCCTAGCACTAGATCCATGTGATGGCTAATGCTTCTCATAAGCGGTAGTCCCTCTGGCAATTCATTTGACACAATATAAACATGGTCTTCCAAAATATTCTGAATTTTCATAGGAAGATCACTTACCTTAGTGGCTGTCACAACTTGCATAGGCTTTGAAACTAGAGCAAAGCATGTCTCCTCCTCCTTAGCCACCATCAAAAATTCTTTATCGAAAACCAATATCACTCTGGAACTATTGTCCACCTCATCTCCCCTATCTCTCAATTGACTTAGCGTGAATCTTTTGTCATCATTATGGTGTAGGTGTTTGCTCTTCCATCATACATGACTTTCCTATCAAACTACCATGGCCTTCCCAATACCACATAACATACATACATGGGCATAATATCACATAGAATATCATCCTTGTATGAACCAATATGAAAACTCACCATACAATGCTCATTCATCAACACTTGATGGCCTTTAAGCAACCCCAAAACCTTGTATGGTGTAGAATGTACCAACCATTTCAGTCTAAGTTTTTCTACCATCTCTTGAGAAACCAAATTATTCGTGCTACTGCTATCAATCACCACCTTACAACACTTACCTCTGGATTTGCAAATAGTCCAGATAAACTCTTCCTTTGTGCCAATTCATTCACTTCCTTGGCTGGTTTCAACAGTACTCTTTTCAATAATAGAGCCTCTCCTTGTTTTGGTTCTTCCATGTGTGTCAAGGATCCAACACTCTCTTCATCAGCATGAACAACATGATTGCTCGCTTCAATCCTCCCACCAATGTTTTGAGGTTTTCTAAACACTCATAGGTTTTATGCCCAACATACTTATTGCATTCAAAACACCTACCTCGAAGGCCTCCACCTCTACCTCTTCCAAAGGATCCTCTTCCTCTAAAAAAGTAGCCTCCTCTCGTACTTGAGTTCTAAATTTATGAGTTGCTTGCCTCTCCACCATGGTTTTGTTGTCCTCTTCCATCGCTACCTTCTCCTCGTCCTCTTGAAGACCTTTCTCTACCTCTAGAGTTTGCTTTTTGTTTCCTTGATAACTTCTCTTCTGCTTTCAACGCATTGTGATAGGCTTCTTCCATGGTTCTTAGGTTCAACAAATTGATTTCGTCTTGAATTGCAAAACGCAACCCATTCACATATCTTGCTACCTTCTCTTGAACGTCAACCGTATGTCCAACTCTTATAGTGAGTCTATAGAACTCCTCGATGTACTCATTGATGCTAATCTCTATCTCAAATTCTGCAATTTCCTAAACAAACTCATTTGATGATCAAAAGACAAAAATTTGGCCTTCAACTTTGTCACCACCCTATCCCAATATTTTATCTTCTCCTTATCTTTCTTTTGTCTCTCAGCTTGTACATGATCCCACCATAAAGAATCATGGCTCTTCAACTTCAATCAAGCAAACTTCACCTTCTTGGGTTCCTCCAGATACCTCCATCTCCACTATCCAATCCACAAGCTCCTCAAGGATTCAAACTCCCATTGTAGCAAGGTGTCTCCAACTTTGGTTTACTACCAAGCTTTGCCATAGCTTTGAGAAGTCAACTCTCAACTTCATTCTTCATGTCCTCCACTCTGAGCTCTAGAGCTGCTACTTCTTCATCCTCACATCCTCAACATGAGTTCCCCTTCTTTAAGTTGTTTCCATTGCATCCAACCTTGCTTGTGTTCTTCTCATCATTTATGACTTGTCTTGCTCCTCTTCCAACAACAAATTTCTCTTACACCACTTGCCAATCGACTCAACTGGAGTCTTCACACACACAATCCACTAGAAAAAATCCGGCTCTGATACCAAATGATGCAAGCATAGGCAAGGTATCCACTTAAGGACAATCTCTAGCTCTATGATGCTTAGATATTCACTCATACTAAGACATACAACTTAGACCAAATGCATAGACATTAACACTCCAGACATTTGGGTTTCATTAATTCAAAACATTTCAATGGTTGGACAATGTACCATACTCCGCCTATGCGATACAAGCTTATTCAAAAAACAAAAACATCGAGAAGAACCTCTCTCCCCATCTCTCCTCTACCCCTTTTCACTAGCACGCTTACTTCTTTAAAACTAACTTCTCAAACCAATCCGAATATTTATCTGACATCACTTGCTTCATGGGATGTTTCTTCAGTTTCCCTAGTCTGATTAAAACACATAAGATATCAGCGGCTTTCAGTTTCCATAATTTTCAAGATTAAATGCCAAACCATTAACATCAGCGCCTTTCAACAAATCATACTTACAAACACAATCACAAGAAATTGTCATATGATAACGCAAGAGTTTTGGGCAATCAAAAATTCAATATTTAGGCTGCAAAATGAAGCTCTAAGTACCTTCAAAAATCTCTGCTACTTGCTTCTGCATTGTAGAATCAACTATGTTGAATCCCTAATCCTCAAGTGATATTCTAGGTCAAACAACAAATATCGTAACTCTTTGTACTATTCATATACTATGATCTCAAGAAGTCTCTCCCACCAGTTTGTCTCTGCATTGGAGGATCATCTTCGTCAAATGTTCATGACTTAAGAGATAACGCATACTAACAAAAGCATATGAAAGATCTTTGAATTGTTGCACGACAAAGGAATATTTTTACAACATCATTCCTAGAGGTTCACAAGCTTACTAAAACATGGCAATCGATACAACACAAGACAAAACCTAAACTAACATATTTTTGGTTGATGCGAAATTGCCCTTCACCTTGGATGCTCCTACATCAACAAGCTTATTCACATGGTTGTAAACACAGACCATGAATGAATTGATCCACTCCAAAATCACAAGCTTCTCCTAAGTTATGTAAAGCATCCTAAGTTGGTCACATTCTCCTTGGTCACATTCTCCTTGAGTTTTCCAATTCTTCTTTGCCTGCATATGTAAATCATCATGGAATGCTTGGCTCCCAAGAAACCTATATATCATCCCTAATGTAGCTAAGATTTGTCTCACAATTTTTCTGGATCTATATCCAAGATTTGACTCTTCTTCAATGACTCGAAACACACATATTGAAACTTATATTCAGCATTAGTCCATTGTTTTTTTGTCACCTCAATCATTGCTAATTTGCTACATAACCTTCTTATGATCCTTTTTATTTTGTATCAATAATATTTGTTGGGTACAAGGCCCAACCCACCCTTTTATGTACCTTGGCACTTTTGGGGATGTGGGTCCACTAACCCACATTAATGTAGTGGGTCCACCAACCCTATTTAAATCAATATGTCTATGTAAGAAGTAATAAGGCTTCATACAACAATTGTTGTGTCATCGTTTAAGTCTTTGTATAGTTATAATACTCCGTTCTTGATTAATAATTCCATTAAAGTCACCCAAGTGCCAGTTGTCTCTGATTTCCTTGAAAATGATTTTGAAAATATGGAGAACCTTAGCCCTGGATAGGATGAAATCTCAATTGCATCAGCATTGGGGTGAGATAGAATGTGAGGTAAGTAATTTGGTTTTCTTGAAGTTGCAGCTCTATATGCATGTCTCTTAAAAGAAAGGGGACAAAAAAGCTTTGGCCTCGACACTATGGGCCCTACGATATACTGGAATGAGTGAGGAAGTTTGCATACACTATTGATCTAACAAGAAGAACTCACATGCTACTACATTCCACGTCTCATGCTTACAGAAGGTAGCAAGGGAAAATGTCACTTTTAGATGCCTTGCCACTTTCAGATGATGAAGAGCAAGTTATCATGATTCCGAAAACTCATTGGCCACTAGAGAAAATAATTTAACAAATAAAATACTAACATAGTGCCTTGGGTCTCGTCCAATCGAAGGCCCCAAAATACTACAATATCCAACACTACAATTGCTTTGGGTACAAATCAATTCAAGGAGGAAGGACTGTTGTGATATCAAAAATAAATGCACCTTAGTGTTGGGGGTTCTTTAGATGTTGAATCTTTTATTTTGTTAGATGTTGAGCTGTAACAGACATTGTCTAAAGACAAAAGGGTTCCCCTGGTAAGGGTTTGACAAAAAGAAGAGTGTCTCCCCTACCATTCCACATTTTGAATCACAACCAAGGGTGATCTACAAAGATTGCAGATATAGATCTGAAGCACCCTCAAAATGAAACACCCTAATAGCCCATTCCCCACACCTTAGCAAAGTAATGTCTCATATTTGTGGGGATTGAGTTTTAAATGTCTTGTACAAAACAAGTGATGCCAATAAAATTATACATCCCATTCAAGTAAAGTATTTGTTAACATTGTCTAATCATACAACCATCAAAGGAGAAATGGCATAAAGAAAAAAACCATAAAATTTGTCGTTGTTGTCAACTTGGAGTTGCACTCTGATTGAAGACGTGCTGAAATGGCTAATCCTCACTCCAGTTGAAACAATGGGATCTTCTCACAAGGGTGGGTGCCTCAATGATGAGAAGAACCTCTAGAGAAAGTTGGTTCCTGTAAAATGTATCTATGAGGATCTCAACTTCTACGTTACAAACTACTTGGAGAAAAAGGGATAAAGAACTTGAAAGAAAATCCTAGCTAAAACGGTGATACACCTAATTTGTTGCTCCACTCAAATTGAGCTTCTAAGAACACTGATTCAAACAAAGAAGAGGCAGAACTTCAACTCCAATTGATCAATACACACAATACTTCACGAAAAAGTTCTGTCTAATGATCTAAGCTTGAGGGAAACGTAGAAATAGGACTCATGAAAGGCACTAAACAGCCACTAATATCCATTGTAAACTCAACAAAAGACATTCAAACACAAAACGTGCCCTGCATAAATGACCAACTAATAACTAGGTTTGAATCCAAATTTGACAAGGAAGAAAGAAAATCTATCACTTAGGCAAATCTATAACAATAGTACACTATACCAGCGGCTGAAAATTAAAAAAAAACAGTCCTCTTCTCATTGATTTTGAAAAAGGTTATAGCACAATCTTTGGAAAAAAAATTCTTGCCAAAAGAGGGATGATTTTTACAACACTGAAAAGCTATTAATATAGAAAATTACAAAAAGCCAAGAGATTGACGTTTGAAAATAGAGAGGGAGTAAACTCAAACCAACTCAGCCTCTACAAAAGTTTATTTTGTCTTGCATGAGAATACCTTGCGTTGAAAAGTGGATGGTGGACTCAAACGTTTGACTTTGCTTATGCATGATCCGCTGAGCCATGTCTAAAATTAGAGACTAGCTCTTTGGTGTTTGAAAGTGGACGACTGGGCTTGTTGAAACGCCCACCTCTCTTTGCATGGAAATCCAAGCCCACCTCTAAATTTGGCTTCTTCATCTGGTGTTGTTGAAACGTTTTGAAACGCTGAGCTAGAACGTTTGAAGGGCTGAGTTAGATGACCAGTCAACTGAAAATAGCCCTCGCTTTGCATGGATCTCTTATTTTGGTTTGCCTGTCTATATTTAGTCTCGGGGTTTATTTTGTTTAACTTCCCATGGATTTCTTTCTATTGACTTCTCCTTTTTGCGGAGTCTCTCGAGAATTTGGATTTCCTTGGTCTTAGCTTTTTCAGACCTTTTGTTCTTGGTTGCATTTGCTTCGGGTTATATTTCCTCGGCTTTTCTATCTGGCAATTTTTTTGAAGGAATCCTTCAAACAAAAACTTTGAAGGAATTCCTTCGGATTTATGTCATCTCCCTAGTCCGAAGGAATTCCTTCAGATTTTTGTCATCTCCCCTTGGCTTTCTTTCGGAGATTTGCCCTGTCCTTTTCCCGCGCACAAAATGTCCACAGGGATTTGTCTTGTCTTTTTTCCTTTGGCTCTTGTTTCCTTCAGACAAATGTTCCCAAAAGAATTCTTTCAGACAATTTGCCCGAAAGAATCTTTCGGACTTCCAATTTGCCTTTTGAACTCTCCCGAACGGTACCTACCCTTCAGGATCTCTGTCTTGGTCCCATTCCGAAGGGATTTCTACCCTTCAGGATTTTTGCTTGCGTCCTCTCAAAAGGGAAAGCCCTTGTTATTTTCCGAAGTGAGGTTTCCCGAAGGGCAGGTACCCTTCGAGGTTCTTGTCAGCATCTCTCTTTGAAGTGCCCTTCAGGTTTTTAAAACTGTCCCTTCTACTTGTCTGTTTATGCGTCTTTGTGAACCAACCCGAAGGGTACATACCCTTCGGGATTTTTGGAAGCGTACTTTTCCAAAGGGCAAGTGCCCTTTGAGTCCTTTGCCAGTGTTGTCAAGCCCTTCGAATTATTTGGCTTGCCCCTTTACTACGGATAATTTCCCCCAAACATTTACCAGTGCTTCAGCAATTTTGACGATGCCCTTCGGACTTTACAAATGGACCTTCCCGAAGGGCACAGTGCCTTTCGAGATTTTTGCAATTGTCCTTTTCCTTCATGGTCTTGCCTATTTCCTTCGAACAAAAAGTCCGAACGAAATCGCTCTTTGCCAATTGCCTTTCGGCAAAACTGTCAAGCCCTTAGAGCTTTTTGAAGTGCTCCTTCAGCCTATCTGTCCCTGCAAATTTTCTAGCGGACAAAATGTCTGCGAGAAATGTTTCAGACTTTTTGTAAGGCACCCGGGTTTTTTGTGTTGGACTCTCCTTTGGGCAAAAAGCCCAAGGAAATTGTCCTCACACTTAGTCCAAAAAACAAATTATGAGAAAGACAACCCTTGCAAAAAATCTGAAAAATACAATTGCCCTGCTTGTATAGAGAGTTTACAGGCCCGTAGGCCTTCATCGTGTTGGCTGTATGTGATGCTTAGGAGAGCAGAAAAACCCTTTCAAACTGCTGTAGGTGACGTTTTTTTGAAGGAGAAAAACCTTCTCAAACTGTTGTAGGTGACGTTTTTTTGAAGGAGAAAAACCTTCTCAAACTGCTGTAGGTGTTCATCATCATTTGCATGGCTGAATTTGTACATTGTGTTTGGCTGAGTTGGATGACCCCTTGGAAAACTCTGAATGACTAACCTTCACCTGGCTGTACGTGACACTTTGGCTTATACCTGGCTGTAGATGGCCACTTGGGTGGCTGTAAGTGCATATTTAAGGATCCCAAAACTGATTCATAAGACAAACTTGGCACTATAGCAAAGTTCCAAATAGTAGGGGTGACAATTTGGCCTGTGGGGCAAAATTGTCAACAGTAACACTGTTTAGAAGTTAAATATCCTAGACATATCCCTGTTAGTTCGCTGGGATTATGGTATAGGGTGAGATGAAGCCCATTCTAGTCCATGAAAATCCCACAAGCTTATTCACATGGCTGTATACACAGACCAAGAATGAAGATCCAACTCACACATCATAGGCTTCTTCCAAAGTAACCATCCTAAGCTGGTCTTAGGTAGTGACCTACAAGGTTGGCATATTATGATTATGGTTTCCAGGCAGATTGAGAACAGCAAATGTGCTTACCATATTAGGCTCGGTGAAGCATCCTCCCTAACAAATATTATCATTTCCTACCACATATACGGAAGTCGGGACATTGGACCTAGGGCAACAAGGAGTACAATACCCACAAGCCATGGTGACAAGTCCTTACACCAAAGCAAATCCCATTGTTCCAAAAAAACCAATCGCAATCCACCAATGCATGGGATAGCATAAACTTAAGCAAACTGTGTTAAAGGTGACCTAAAACACATACCAATAGAAAAAAATGATCCAGTTATTAAATAGACAAAATCTATACCTATACCATTCAATCACAAGTCGTTTCTAGAGTCTGGAGGACAATTGTGATACCTTCTTAATGATGCTTCATGCTCCTAAATTAATTGAACATACAAGCATTTATGAATGGACGAAAAAAAAAAAAATACGGTATACCCATGGTTTTAAACAAAAGGTCCAAGTATTAATTGATCCTGATCAAACATCATAGGATTTCTAAAAAAGAAACCACCTTGCTAAAGTCTTGGGTAGTCACCTACAAGGTCAGTACATCATGATTAAAGTTTTCAGACAGATCTAATAGTCTCTTAAGCACAAGGAATGTGCGCTTCCCATTATAGGGTTTGTAAGGCATTCCCACCCTGACAAATATTACCATATCCTACTACATATGGGGGCCAGTGGACCTAATGCAGCAGGGAGTAGCATGACAACAAGACAAAAGTGAAAACTAATTACTCCGTGGAAATCCTATTTCTACAAATAAGTCCAGTTGCAATCCACCAATGTATAGACTGACATAAACCAAACATGGTAAGATCCTTGCAAACAAATAGCGCTTAAAACAATGAACTATAGATGGACAGAATCTCTACACAAACCACCCCAATGAAGGGGTTGCTAACAAAAGTAACCTAATGTTAAGTTGAAGGCTTCCACAAGCAATTTTAATTAGATATTAAATAAAATTCGTGATTGGGTTATAATTGGCCCATTGGGTTAATACCACATTGGTAATAACTGTGAGAGAAGGGTGATTTATTAAGCACTACACTCACCAAAAGCTTTGCCAATAGGGAAAGAAGCTAGAGGGTGAGAAGCCCAAAGTGGTGAATTGCATCCACCATTCCTCCCCCCTACTAACAAATGCTTACAGTGGCTGTGTGCTAAAGTGGGTCCCCTTGCCTTGTGATTATTACCAAAAATTACATGAGGAAAAATGTCATTTGGGAAGTGACTACTCATGGAGGTCATTTGGTTAATGACTTAAATATACTCAAGTAAAAATCCCACAATAATTAATATCTAAAAGTAAGCTAATTAATCAATGGTCCCCTCCACTCTTGGGTAAAGTTAAATTTGGATGGTCCCTCTTGGGGTAGCCCCAGCCCAGCTGAAGTGGGGGGCCTTGGTTGTGAATCTTGTGATCATATGGGGAATATGCTCTTTTGATTTAATTGGGGACTTGGTGTCTTGAGAAATAATCTGGTGGAAGCCTTAGCTATCCATCGTGGTCTTGTCTTGACAAAATAGAAGTGTTCGCAAAATTATGCTAGGAACAGATTCTCGCATTTTGGCCTCTAACCTCAGCTCTAATTGACATATGGATAATTGGCGATTGAGAAAAATGGTGTGTGAAATCAGTAAAACCCTCAAGTCTTTTGAAGCTCACAAGGTTTCCTATGCTCCCTGGGAGCAGAACAAAGTTGTTTGACATTTGGCTAAATACACCTCTCATCTTCCCTAAGATGTTGTTCTATCCAGCATTGCAGATGATAGAGCAGGCCTCGCAGACATTATTTATGAAGAATAGTGACACTTGTAATTGACCACCAGTTAGCTCTGCCATCTCTTCGTGCAACCACGCTGGAGGGCATGGTCACCCCTTTCGCCAAAGCAAATGTATGTAACCACCGTGACAACATCTTAAAACATGGGAAGCCCCCATAAATGTTTTCACCCTGCCCAAGACATCCTAGCCATCACTTGCATTACAAGACGGCACCCTACCCATGCTCCTAATAATTATAGGAAGTTGAGGTGGGGACAATAGACATCTCAAGTGGGGAGGGTTGTTTTCTCTCATTTCTTACATTTTCATTCTCCCTTTGGATTTTGTTACTCCCTTCGGCCTTGCTCAGTTTCTCTCTATCATCACTCGTCTAACACCAAATTCATTACATATATTAGTGGAGTGTTGTGTAGGGTATTGGAATTGGTGAGGTGCTCAGAAATCTTGGGGTGGCAGAATCAGTAGTGTTTATTTCATTTATCAAAGGAAGGAACTCTTCTGGATTTTGCATTTGGGACAAGAGGGTGGGATTTTCTCAGGTGTGTCCTCTCTTCTGTTCTAACAAATATTTTGCCTTTCTTCAGGTTGGTAGCCTAGGTTTTTTGTTCTTTTGTTCTTGTTGTGGATCTTTGTGGTTGATATCCCTTGTTGATAATGGTAAATAAGAATGCTAAGGGGGGTTGGTCTTGTCGTCCCTCTCCCAGCTAAGAAAATCCCTAAGCATAATGCCCACAAGATGCAATTTAAGTGGGTCGACCAGCATCTAAATTCTCCTCGCCAAAGCAGTAAGTTTTTAAAATCTGTTGAGGATTTAGGTGTTATATGTGTCTGGGGGTGAGCATGTCTTCAAAATTCCTGTGGTGAATTTTCCCATGCTACCTGACCCCCATTAGGCACACCCTCGCCACACAATCTATAACAATGTTGTTTTGGTTAATGATGCCGATAAAGTTTGGCATACAGGCGGGCTACTTTGCAAAGTGTTAAGGAATCCATCTCCGACAAGGTTGAACTAGTTTGCAATTGATGTCGCTGTACTGAAAAATCAGAAGGTCTTTTTGGTGAATGTTGTTGGAGGTAAGTATTTACCAAGTTCTTCTTAGGGGCCGTCCCCTTGTGCCTCCCCAGCCTGCTGTTAGTGGATAGACCACCACTCTTTCCCACAGTGAATTTGCTAAGTCGGTTACTTAGGTCAGAGCTCTCAAGAAACTGAATACTGTCAAAAGGATCAAATTGAGACCCTCATCATCCAGAAGAACTCAAATGTTGGTGTTGGTAAGCAGAGGAAGGAAGATTTGACACTCCAAATAAATTTGTGAAAGACACTAATCTGTATGATATGTAGGATAGGACTTGAACATCTGTGGTCCAGATTTTCAGATGCCTGTCTGACATTTTGAGCTGGACCCTCTATAATTTTAAACAATGCCTCTTTTTTAATCGGTGAAGGAGGAGCTGGTGAATGAGGAGGGCCTGTGGATTTCAATTGATGTTGGGTACCGCCCAACCGTAGAAATAAGAAATGCAATAATTAGCATAATTTCCAAAATTTAGTAAATATGAATGCATAATTAAGTATATTCATATATATGTGTAGCATTCAATATATGCTTAAGCATCGAGAATATATTGAAGGATTCAAAGAAGTCACAATAAATAAAAGAAACCTTTATTGGCATCAGGAAGCCGCCCTTCTCTTGGTGAGGCTAAGGAATCCTGAATTAAAAGCAGGTAAAACATAAGATATTAGTATACAATACTAATTTTAAGATCGACTGGAGAATCTATTGCACATTTACCTTACGACCAGGCACAAAGTCAACAGTAGGACCTCCAGTAACCTCAACAGCAACCACACCAGCCAGCTAGAGATGCATACAAAAATGAATAGATGTTAGAAGATTGACATAAGTTGACACTTTGCTCTCGCCTTGTACATAAAGACTTAAAACAGAATCAAAAGTCCATAATAAGATTAGTACAAGAAATGAAAATATTGTATTAAAGCAAAAAATAAATCAAATGTTTCTGAGATTAAAGCTTCATTTGCAATTGATTTAACAATATGACACACACAGGCCATAAAGAAGGAATGAAATAGGCTCACAACAAGAGCTTTAGAAACATGATGGTGGAAGGCAATCCAGATGTCATCATTTGCTGCTTTGAATTTGGCTAACCTAAACAATAAATTTGCAAGCAATTGTTTTACTCGTGTTCGATGAAACTTAAATAAGAAGGAACAGAAGGGATTCATCCAGAACATATTAGTGTTTGCGTAGACGGCTTGTGCAATTCATCTGCTACTTGTAGAATGAATCTAGCTGAGCTCCTCTGCTTGCCGAATTTTGTAGATAGCTTGGAGTGGTTTTAGTTTAGGGTGAAGCAAGTAGAAGAGGTAGGAGAGGACTTTGTCAAGAAATAAAAGGTGATACAACAAGGGTGTAGTAAAAGAAACCTTAGCATTCAGCTGATAATATGATTAGAGATTATAAAGAGAAGATGCCAGTCAGAATTAGTAACCTCAAGAAGGTAGAATTTGTGGTTAACAAAGTGGAGAATGGCAGAGACAAACAGGCAGAGCAGCATTGAGAAGGCACCTCTGCTAGAAACCCAATAATTGTGGGATATCTTGAATCAAAGGTCACTGAGTCAGACCTGAACCTAATAATCTATTCAAATTCTATTCCAGCAACATACCAGAGTTTAGGGACTTCTCTTAGAATAGCCTTGAATACTTTGCTAGAACTTCAGAAATCCCACAGAAATACCCAAAATTCAATAAATGTGTCACGGAGAAAGGCAGAGACAAACAGGCAGAACAGCATTGAGAAGGCTCCTCTTAGCAATCCAATAATTGTGGGATGCCATGACTCAAAGGTCACTATGTCAGGTGTTTGAACATTATCTAATCAGATTGGATTCCAGCATATGGCCTGTAATACTTTGTTGGCACTTCAGAAACCCCACAGGAAAAACCCAGAAATCAATAGACGTGCATTGGATAAAGTACAAACAGGCAAGACGACATTGAAAAGGCACCTCTGCTAGCAACCCAAAAATTGTGGGATGTCATAACTTAAAGGTCACTGCGTCAAGTTTGAACGTATTCAAATTGGAGTCCAGCAATGTACTGAAGATTATGGACTTCTCTTCTAGAACAGCCTGTAATAAATTGCTGGCAATTTAGAAATCCCACAGAAAAACCCAGAAATCAATAACTCTGTCATGGAGAGGTTGGATGACTTATAAAATATGGGTTTGTCAACGATCAATGTACAGACTGCTGAAGGTCCTGAGGGTTGTGATCTAAGTCACCGCTTTCGAATTCGTGTTTGAATTCGCCGAGGAAAAAAAATAGGAAAAAAGTCAGAACTAAAAAATTTGAGATGAAATTCATGATTGAATTCAGCTAGTAGAAATATATTTATTTTTTCAAATATACCAACCCACCATTCCAAAAACATCACATTTCATATAAATAAACATGTCAAAACAACTTTCAAGTTTCCACCAAGTATCTAATTAAAACTCATAAGTATTAATGTCACATGGCTTCAACAATCAACGAAAGCATACTTCGAGCATACAAAAATCAAAACATAAAAGCTAATTTGGATTCACATCAATCTATGTTCTGATTAGTGAACACCAATTCATATCGAAGTCATAGAGAAAGAGCATACAAAAATCAATGAAAGCATATAAGGAAAATCAGAACATAAAAGCTTATTTAGATTCATATCAATTTGTGTTCTCTTCCTGCTGTCAAAAAGAACAGAATCTGTCCAAAATTTCAGACTCCAAAATTTATCATAAATTGATTGAAATTTAAAAAAAAAATGAAAAACATGTTAAATACTGAATAGTAATACCAATATTTAAACTGTTTTTAAAAAGATATAGATCATCATCAGAGTATTAAACTTCTCTATAGGCTAAGGCCTACCTGTTACATCAAAAAGCTCTAGATCATCGAGCGCTTGGCTCAATGTCATCATCATTATCAACTTCATTAGTTTCATTTTCACACTGAAGTCTCATGTCTTCTTCAGCACAAAGAAAATCAGTGTCATCTTCATCAAAAGAGTCTTCTAGAAAATTTTTGCAGCAAATGAACAATGGCAAAGCGCGGTGAAGATGCAAAGTAATGAATGGCGGCGAAGTGAGAACATAAAAACAGCGAAACAAATAAATATCAAAGACTGATGGACTGACCGAAGAACAAAACACAACACAAACCCTAAAAAACATGAATGTCAAAGAACCTGCAAACTTCTTTAGCGCTTTTGAACCCTTTTTTTAAATTATATTCACTGCTCAAATTTGGGGTAAATTTCAACACGAATTTCAACGAATTTTTCAAAAAAAATTGGCATTCAGCAAATTCCAAACCTCTTGAATTAAAGGCGGCGAATGCAGTTGCACAGGTTGTGCTATGGGCTTCCCTTGTAAGGTGGTCGATTGGGAAACTAAGAACCTGGAACAAGCTTAACAGAATGGTGAATGGCCCTTAAAGGTTCTTTAGGCTCTTCAAAAACATCAAAATATGCATCAACAAAAAAAATTGATTGCTTTGGGTGGATGAATTATTTGTCTTTGCATCCTCAACTATACAAAAGGTAAGAAACTTGAGCAAATTGACCTGTTCAAATGCTGAGCTACCAAAGAGCAAAGGACTTAAAGAAGAAGTGATTTTATATACTTCATCATCCTCAGATCTTGTGCAAACCATCAAAGACAACCTTATGATCATACTAACAAGATGCTCGAAGTATCAGATTACAGCACCCAAGTGGAGTGACATCACAGGCAATTGTATCCTATAATTGCTCATTGAAAACTATAACTGAACACTTGCAAGACAAGAGTGGAATGTCTCTCCTTGACCCACCCCATTTAGGTAAAAACAAGTTCTTCTGGCTGCCATTGTCAAGGATACACTCTACCAACCTATTCTTGATTTGACACTTACGAGTGAATAGAGCTACCCTACCAATTGGCAAAATAGTCATTGACCATGAGATGAGCAGGGGAATTTAAGTGTTGGAGTCATATGACTGAATCTTCAGGCTGTGAAGTCGGCTTGGTAAGAAGGGCCTTCACCTTCTTTGATTTGAAATTTTGAAGAGACAAAATTCATTAGTGAAATGTTCAGTGTTCAGAATGTTAGTACAATACATCTTAATTCTTACCATTTGCAGATAAAGGCAGTGTTGATTCCTTAGCAGAAGTCATCCAGAAAAAAAATATCCATTCTTTCATAATAAGCGGGCATGGTGGGGGAGGTGTAAGATGCAGAAAATGAAGACTAGCTTTCCTCTGATATGAAAACATTGGATAGTCTTGGATGTCCCTTTTGCTGCTTGGCTTTGCACCTACACAGAAGTTGGAAAGCATGCTTGAAGGAAGGGATTAAGAGCTCTACCTCCTTCCTGAGATAAGAAAACAGCCCCTGAAACGAATTTGATGTGAAGAACCACACCAGAATTTTGCACCTCAAAGTTGATAGAGAGATGACTGAACTGCTCAATGTATTGTTGAAACTTGAAACAATTGGTAGGGTAGCTCCATGTGCCAATAGCTCTTTTTTGTACTAAAGGGGGTAAGACTGTGTCTTAATAATTATTTTAAGCTTTGTCCAGATATTACGGTTGTTGATTCACATCTAGAAGTTGGACATGAGCCTGCCACCAAGTGAGCGCTTGATCATTCATATGTCCCTCAACTATCATGATTTGTTTCAGCTTTATGAGATTTGAGTGTTTCTTGAAATGCGACTCCAGACTATGAATCCAAACATCCCACATGTCCAAATCAAAATTGCAAATAGATATCTTGGTGCTCAGACTAAAATAAAGTTCGAAAATCAAGACAAATAGGGGAAATCAAGATTATTTGGGGTTTTTTGTTGTCCTATGAGTTGTTGGAATATGCTCGTCATCTTTTAGATAAGTTGTTGTTGTAATGCATTATATCGTTTTCATTCGTCATGCATCTTGCATGCAAGGAGTTGGACAAAGTCAGACTTCTAGGTCACGCCCAAGGAGCTTTATGCCCTACCACCAAGAGGAACAATGACCAAAAAATAATAGTATAATAAAATACGATACCACAGAAAAGGCATGTTTCTTTTTTCTTGTTTTTGTTGGTGTTGCATTTTTTTGGTCTTAAAAATATAATAAAAGTATTGCAATCAAAATTAAGGAAATAATGAAAAAAAAATCTTCAAAATAAACCTCTAGCTAACAAAAACACAAAGGACATTAAAAAATAATGAAGGGGTAACTAAAAACATTGATATGAAGTTTCCCCTTTGTTAACACAGTCCCCTAAAGGTGTGGGGTAAAAGTATGAGGATGAGGATGCAATTTCAAATTAGGGTACAGGAGTAAATGAATACGGTATGGCTATATTATATATAAATATAATCACCAGGAAATGTGTGGGGACAGGATCTTCATCAAATCATCCTTATATTGGAATTTCTAGGTAACCAATTTAATGTCACAGCCCTTAAGGAAAGAAGAAAATGACCCCTTTAACATAAAATCTTTAGGAAAGAAAAACCCTTCGGAGATAAAAGAGCACTCCTCAAAAAAATTAAAAACAAGGGGAAAATATATATATATATATATATTATAAAGAACATTCTTGTTTTAATGAAGTAATAAACCCAAAAATTTAAGACATATCTCCTTCCCAATTGCACATAATGAAAGGCTTTGAAAATTAGTGATGGAACAAACAGAACCACAAGCATTCAAGCGTAGAATTGTGGAAGGTTGTCTGCTAACCAATGAAGATGCAACCACAAGATACAAGTTAAAAGGAGGCCAAATAGCAACCGAATAGAATTTACATTATTTTTCTTTCAATACTTATCTCCTTAAAGCTCTTCAAAGCAAACCATAACGGCAATGTAATTCGGCACAAAAACCACAAACCAGATCTGCTATGGCTGCTGCTGATACATGAACATAATCTCGAGCAAGGGTTCAGGGAAATAGATAAGGCCACTGTCAGTTAAACTGCCATACTGAGAGAAGAGCACGTCATTGATGACAGGAGATTAGATAGGAGGTTTGCTCTGAAAACAGAAATTCAAAATTTGGAAATCAAATTTCTGAAATCTGGACAGTAATAATCCTAGACACCGAAAATGATGCTTCTTGTCAAAGCCAAGCACCACCTAAGGCTGAGCAAAGTGAGACGGCAAGAATTGTTCCCGAGCAAAATTGGAGTGTCTGGAGATAGACATTTAAGTCGGCCCTCGATGAGACTCTAATACCAAAATGATATGGGCTTCCCTTGAAAAATACCATGGAAAAGAAAAAAAAAACAATACAAAATCATTGAGATCAACTAACTCTATTTCTGGATGGTACTTACATAAGAGAATCCCATAATTATAGCCTCAAAATCTGCCAAAGAAATTTAATGTTTCCAACTTCCAACCGTCCACCTACTTTAAATTTATTTTTATCTACCCTTTTCTTAATAATTCCACTAACCCACTTGCATATGGGATTGACTCGTCCACCTGCAATTTATAACTAAATGACTATAGTTAGAATACTAACCATAATGGATGCCCTTATCAGATTCACAGCAATAACGATGATGAAGCTTCTCAGAAACAAGAGCACAATCACAAGACCAGTCGCAGTGGTGAGCCAGCAGGAACAGACACTAAAGTATAAACTTCAAATATCTCATCTTACAACTTGTTTGTTTTTTCAATTTTTGGCCTTTGACCAAATGCTCTTGAAATTTCTGGTTCTGGATAGATACTACACCACCAGGATGGTTTCCAGAGCGTGGAGATGCATGTACTTTCTGGGCAGTCTTAAGCTCAGTGCAATGTGGGGTTTCTTTGAAAGCATCCATAAGTATTGAGACTTTGGTCATTTCTTATTTTGGATGATGCTGTTAATCTTGGGTGCATTTAGCCTGTAATGTATATGTTTTTGTGGACTCGGGCCCACAAGTAATATGATATCTATTTACTTGTCAAAAAATATGTTCATAATTCCAATACAACAATTTTTTTGCAATGATATGACACCACATCAGTTCACATTTCAAGCACAAATCAGATTTTTCTAGTCACTGATGTAACAAGCCCATTTTTAGTTTATTTCCCAATCCAACCTGCACTGATTTCTATCACACAACGAGCATTCAGGTCTATGAATATATTAAAAGCCTGTTTGTGGTTAAACCAGTAGGGAAGAAATCCCGTTCAACAAATAATCAAAAACCTTGCAATGATAAGTTGTCCTGTTCATGAGTCTTAGCATAGAATCAAAAGATGGTCTCTTGACACGAGAAAGGTTTAAACTGCAAAGGTCTCACATCCCAGCCAAAAACCAAGAGACTGAAGTTGATATCTCCAAGCATGTCACAAAAAGACCTTTAAGTGGGACCACACATTTTAAAGTTGTTAAAAATCGTGTAGCATGGCTAAATAGTAAAAACAAATTCAGTTTAGTTATAAGGAATAAAAAACTTTCTCAACAATCTCACTGCTCTTATACAAATCTAAAAAAGAGAACATAGGATGGGATTCCATGTTAAGATTCCTTTCTTGAATGGAATTGTAAAAAAAACACCTTAATGGTAGAGCATTATATGAACAAGTTTAACTCTCGATATTTTTCAAAGCGAGGTTTGCATATCCGGATATTTAGGTACTTCTCATGAACATTTCAAACAATGGTCAAGGACCCTTACTCTAATATCAGTAAACCAGTAGATTAAAAATAAGTATTTTAAAATTAGTTGATACATCTATGTGGAAACATCTCTGATCTATCCACTTTTCATTACCAACCTTTTGGGTTTAACTCTTAGACCCCTATTCAAAGGTAAATTGGATCATATAACACTTAAAATTTGTCATTGGAAACTTTCTCAATTTTGATGTGCTTCGCCAATCACGTATCTTACAACGGGAGGCAACCTAAACTGCTAACTATAAACTCAAAATTAATAACTAGATTCATTATTTTGGGTACAAATTTGCTTCCGTAAAAATGTCCATTTAAAAAAAATTATTTAACAAGGAATTCAGTTGCGTGGCAGTGCATCGCACATTGGAGTGACCTATATTTTCTATGTGATTTTATTTGACTAATCTTAGGGTTTGCATAAAGAACAAAACATTTTTCAAAAGCCCATTATTATTTTTGACGGAGCACCATTTTAGATGAATGAAACATGCTATTCAAAAATGAATTCATTTCTGGAATTTAGCATTAGTGACCCAGCAAGAACAACTAGATACAATACTAAAGCTAAAAGGACAGAATTTTAAAATTGCCTTTGATAAGCTACTTAAATTCATACATAGACATTTACTAAACATTCAATAAATACCTTTATAAGAAGAGTCACATGAGACCATTTTAATTTTGTAAGAATCATCAAATAGGTCATTCAAGAAAAGATGATTGGTAAAATTAAAGTACTCGAGCAAGTAAGGTTTTTCTATTGCATAACTGATAGTAAAACCTATCTGTTTAGATAAGACAATATGATTCGTAGAATAACCAATTCCACGTGTTATGCTCAACAGTTGCTCACCTGGTATAGATCAGCATAAGTAATATTTGGGTGCTTCGCCCTGATCGGTTCTGATACAAACAAATCAGAACAAACGAAAATTCTCAAAAAGGCACATCTTATGTCTGAAATAAATGTAAATTTTAAAAAAAGAATAATCATCTAAACAGCACTTCAGAAAACAATGCAACATAGTATTTTGAAATAAGAAATCTGCATCCAAATAGTCCAAAATGCAGCATAATCTACAAATTAAAAAATAATGTACGCCAAGAAAAATGAAGATAAATAAGTTGACAAAGTATTCTAGCCAAGTCCATAACCAAGACAAATTAGTTTGAACAATGACAAGTAAATAAAGGAGGCCAGTTCTCTTCTAAACCAAATTGGACATTTCCTTCCAGAATCTCTTATATAATATCTTTGATTCAATCGTAAAGGTATCCTAAAATATCCAGCTTTTGGTCTAAATGTGCAAACAAATGCTTGCAGCAGAAGACCAGCTAGGGTACTCTTTTGTAAAGCAGGAAAAGCAATCAGTCGCATGGATTTGAAAGATAAAGCCTTTCAAGATCTCCTATCATGCAACGAATAAAATAGACAGCATAGTGGAATAAAGATTAAGAAGCTGCAAAATCTAAAAGAATGTCACCAACATAAATATAACAAAAAATGATGGCCATCTACAAAACTCAAGTTAAAAAAAAAACCATAAATAAAGAAGGAACTACCATGTTTTGGCTTCAACAAATGCAGTTCATCAAGCTTCCATGATGGTACGCTAAGAAATCCTAAATATAGGTAAGCAACGATAGCCCAAATAACCAATGTACCAAGAAGCCTCCAGATATGTAGCCAACCAGAGTTACATGTGCACAATCTGGAAGTACTTCAGCATGAACAAGAGATAATCCAAACGAGAATGAAGGAAAATGCTGGCTCTGCATAATCCCCAATGAAAGATTGAAATGATTCCATAATAGAGGTAGGGGAAGAATTATTAGGTTAATTTAGTATAGTTAATAATGATACTAATGTAATCTGAATGCATATATTATAAGAGATTGTACTATATGAAAGCTTAGATTTGTTGTGTGCACAAATGGCCAGTATACAACATTCATTATTGCCTGAGTCCCAAAAATTGACCGGAAAGCATTACAATCTATGGTGTCATAAAATACTTACCATTTGTGAGTAAAATAATTTTAATCAAATTGTGATAGATAAAGAAAAGAGACCCGCAACTAATCCCGAAGACTCATAAAAGACATAAAAAGGCTTTAATGCTGCTTCTAAAAGTCAATTGCTAATGCCTTAGCGCCAAAATTAAGAAATGCCATTGTAGTGTCTACATTATGAACAAATCTCGAAACTAAATATCGAGCTTCAGAAGCCAGAAGAGCTTTGTATTTGAAAAACTTGTTTTCCACTAAGTTGCAAAAAGGAAGTTCAATTTCTGAATACCTAATACATCTAAAGGATCTCGGTGATCAACTTGTTGCTATTGAAAACCTAGTAGATGTTCAGGATATGGTTGATTTGGTGTTGCATGGTTTACCTTCTTTTGATTCTTTTGTAAAGTAACTACATTTGATTGCAAAAACTGAAACGTTTGATTTCAAAATGTTATCTACACTTTTCTTGCAAATGGAAAGGAGGCAAAATCAAACAGAATCATCAACTTCAATCACTATAGAGAATGCATTCAATATTCAATTCAAAGGCAAAGGCGGACAAAACAATGCTAGCAATTTGTCAAAAAAATCTTCCAAAGGCACTAGCACATCAAAGAGGTCAAAGTGTACGTGTTTTTACAGTAAAGAGTCTGGACATTTCAAAAGGATTGTTGGAAGAGACAACATGACCTCACGAGTAGTCAAAAGAGATCACGGTATGCAAACATTGTTGAAGGGGATGAAGAAGAGGCACTACGTGATTTTACATTTGTGGCATTTCAAAACCAGACAACAGAGTCTACAACATAATACTTTGACTCAGGTGCATCCCAACACTCTATGTATCATAGAAACTAGTACGTTAGGTTCATTGAAGATAAAAGTAGTAGTCAAATTGTTTCTTCAGGGGATGGTTGAGCTCACTATGTTAGATGATGTGAAGATGTTCATACCATTTTGACCAGTTTTGTTAACTATACTTCTATGTATGTTCGGTACGTCCCTCATATGAATAAAAATTTGTCGTCCATTGTTGAGATCACTAAGAATCCTACCCTTCGTATAAACTTTCAAGGTAGTAAATGTATAGTCACTAATCTTAATGATAAAAAATTTATTGCTGTTGGCATTGATGAAAAAGGATTAGACAAATAGGTTGATCCCAAAAAGCAAAACACACATGCACTAGAAATGGTTTAAACTTTAAACTACTAGAGTGCTTTGGCATGAGAGATATGGTCACTTCAATTATAATTAATTGAATATACTAAGTAAGTCTAATATGTTGAATGGACTTTCATCCATTCAAAAATGCCAAAATGTGTGTAGAGGATGTCAAATGAGCAAATAGGTTCGACATTTGCTTGATACAGTAAGACATGACAAGCCAAATGAGTCTTGAATGTAGAACATTTAGATTCGTGTGGTCCAATGAAGACACAATGTCTGGAGCGCAGTACATTTGCTGATTGTTGATGACTTTTATAGTAAAATAAGGGTTCATTTTCTAAATAAAAAGTCAGATTGTTTCTCTAATTTTGTTGCATGAAAAGCTTTGGTCAACAAACAGACAAGTGAATGGGTCAAAGCTCTAAAGATCAGATAATGGAGGCAAGTTCATCTCAAAACAATTTAAAGAATTTGGCAATTGGGAAGGTATACATAGGAAGTATATTAATTTGTACACTCTATAGCAAAATGGAGTTGTGGAAAGGAGGAATGGGACAATTATAGAAATGGCACGGTGCATGGTGCAAAATCAGAATGTACCTTATCAATACTGGGTGCAAGTTGTGAAAACAAAAGTTTATATCCTTAACAAAAGTCCTTGCAAAGCCTTGAAAAAAGTTACTCCTAAGGAAGCATAGTCAAATAGAACACCTGGTGTAAGTAATTTTCATGTTTTAAGTTGTATTGTTTTTGCATTGATTCCTAAAGAAAAGAGGAGTGGATTAGATTATAAAAACAAAACATATGTGTTTGTTGGCTAGAGTGAGCAATCTAAGGCATACAAATTACTTGACATCTCTAAAAACAAAATTGTGATGAATAGAGATGTTGTAGATGAGAAAAAATCATCCTTTTCATCTAATGGTAAATCTACAAATAGTAGCGTATGGGTAGTTGCGGATGATATATCTGGAACAAGTTCTTGTTGTTAAAACTGAACAAGGCTTAAAGTTGAAAACATCATGAGTCAAATTGTAAGGAGGGATCTAGTGGTGAAGAGATGTTTCTCAGTCTTCACAATAAGATCACCTGGGCCAGCAAAGGAGACTTCAGTGGTAATATACCACAGTGAAAGATGTTCAGAAAAATGAATTGCCTCAATTAATGGAAGGTTGAGTTAAATAGTGCAAGGTGATGAGCAAGTAAATTTCACTTTTACTTCTATTTTGCAGGTATTTAAGCCTAGAACATTTACAGAGGCCAAAGTCAAACCTGAATAAAAAGCTTCCAAGAAGGTTCGAGTAGGTGGAAGGGGCATGCAAATATGGCACTATAGTTTTGTGTGCGGTATATGTCACAAATTTCTTCGAGGATGGAGAGCATTAGGCATCAGACATTCAGGAGATCGACGCAAGAATATCCCTCAAAGAATATAACATGGCACCAAGTATTTAGTCTTGGATATGTTATGACAATATTGTTTGTGTTGGAATTAATCACTCTAATATCAAATAGGTGAAACATGAAACATTCAAGACGAGACAACACTTCAAGGTACGTTAGGGTAAATCCAATGAACCCTATATTTAGCACCACTGCTTATTTTTACTCGACAATTGCAGTGGCTAATTACCCAGGTACTCCGGTGAGATGGATTGACAACCCATTGGGACACTTGGTGATATCTGCTGCATTGGCAGCAGGATTACACTTTGAACAAGTTCATGTTTGGATTTAATCATATTATTGTTGTAATGACTAAATGATTGAGTCATTAAGGGAGTGTATTACGTTAAGTTCGTATGATAGCACATAGGTAGTTTAGGTGATAAGAGTGGGTAGTTTAGGTTATAGGTAGTTTAGGTTTCTCACTGGCTATTTATTTAGCCACTTGCATTGTAATGTTCATGGTTTCTAATGTAATCTGATTGGAATTTGTCAAACGTGAACTTACCACCGCTACATACTGGGCCTCTATTGAAGGAACCACATGTTTCACTTTTGAACTCATCAATGAAGGATATGAATTAAATGGCAAGACGTCAAATGAAATAAACCCTTTTTTAGCTTCTAGAAATATTAAAATCTTATAGTAAAAAGTGGGTAGCCACCACCCTAATAAATAAAGTGTAACAGACAAATCCCTTACTGAGAAGCTGCCTCAGTTTCCACTAGACGGATTTTACAAGCAGGGATGGTGTTCTCAGAAATAATTGTTTATAAAGTAAGTATCTACAAACTAACAATGCATATTCACGCTGAAAAACTCTGACTAGTATAACAATTACAATTGACCTCGAACACAAATATCATGAATACCAGATAAAAGAGTTGTCTCCTGTAACATGAGGATCTGCCTTATTCCTACAAAGTAAATTTGGCTATGGAAATGTAATAGGCTGTTCCAGACAAGTAAAATAAAAACCAAAAGTATAACCTACCACACATGTCAAGGGCAATTTTCAAGCCACTGTTTGCACCATGTTTGTACTCCTCCTCATTCCGAATTGAACCATTCGCCCCACCTGTCTTTGTTTTGGCATCGTAAGTGCCTGCATCATGCCATCTGGGAAGACAAAAAAAACTTTTTCATTCCAATGCATTATTTTCCTAAAGAAGCATCATTCTCATTTTATTCCATAACACGCCTTTCACTATCCTCTTGAATTGGAACTTCAAGGTCATAATCTAATAATCACAAAAGATGGCATGATAAAAGTTAAAAGCAGTCTTCTGACTGCAGCTAATGTTACTTCGAGGCCATAATCTAAGTTGAGTAAATGCCGTACTCAACTTTTTCATTTCAGATAGATATTACTTGGTTAGAAAAGTCTGACATAGCATTTGAAGAATCACTCAATAATTGCTGAAGGCTGAATTCAAATGCTATGCTGGACTTTTCTAATCTCCAACAAGGGTAGGAACGAAATAGAGCAGAAAAACAATAATGGAACAGCACTTGTGCACATACACATACACGTGTAAAATGATACACAACATGCACATACACATAAGCATGTTTAATGAAATGTATATGAATGCATGTTGTCTGTAACTTCATATTTTAAAATGCGCAAATAAGAAGTTACAAACGACATAATTGTTTTGAAAGGCTAAACATTAAAATTTAAAACCCTAAACAGAGTCACAATGCGCTTAGGCTCTCGAGTCTCTGGCAGGAAAACGGTCAATTTGCATCGGTATCTGTATTGCATGGCCAGAATATCCCTCTGATAAAGTTGAGAAATGTGAAGTTACTTATGTCCTCAAGAACATCCAGCCACTATATATGAACACTAACAGCAATAGATGAACCCTCAAGAAAATGCATTATTAGTAACTGATCGGCCATTGCCCAGGATAACATCTACAAGAACTTGACCTTCCTGGTTACACAAATATATATGACTTTATGCAATCCCTAAAACACAGTATTCTGAATTGAAGCTTTTGGCATCTTTGTAACTGTGAAATCTGCATCATAAAAAATATTTTCATCCGCATCACTATATCTTAAATTAATTTACCACTGCTTGCATCAGCAACTCAAATTCCTTCCATAATGATCACTTCAATAAGAGTAGCTTAGATAATTGTTTTCTTTACATGACAAGGAATTCATTCAAGGAAATTGATCCATATGCCCAAAAGGATTTGCAGGACAATAGTCCAAACTTAAGTTTGACTTATTATATAATAAGTCAAAGCCCAAAAATTAATGAGTTTATGCTATCAGTTATAATCAATGCATCAGCACATAAATATGACATCTGAAAATAAAAACATGAAGGCACACCTATACATATGCAAGAAAAACATTTAAATGATGAATACAAGGGATTGCACCAGTCTAAGACACACAATTCCACCATCACATAACAACAGCCATCAATATCTGTATTTTGAGAATGGGGGCTCATTCCACACTGCAAGAACTTATGGTACCAAGTACATAAAAGTAATGCAAAGCAAGATTAAAACAATAATAAAAGTATTTATGGAATGTCCGGCTCGAGATCCCCAAGAACATCTTTGGCCTCCAAAAATATTTTTTTTGCATATTATGTATGCATATTTATACCAGTTTGTACAAGGATTTTAGGAGACCTCAAAATGCTGAGGTATTAAAGACCATAATCTGTATACATATATATAAATGAGTTTCGTTGTATGAATTGTCAACCTTGCGGAAGGTTTAACTTCAAATCTTGAACCCAAAAAGGACTTGTAATTCACAACTGCATTGGTAGAGCACCCAAACAAGGTATTTGGGAAGCCCTGGGTTCAAGGCCTCGCCAGACCATTATGGTTACGTGTTAAACACCACAATCCAAATGCATATACATAAATGAATTTCGTTGTGTGAAGTTTATGAATTTATAATATTACCCATGCGGAAGGTTTAACTATAAATCTTGAACTCAAAATGGACTGGTAAGCTCAATTGGCAGAGCATCAATACCGGTATTTGAGAGGTCTTGGGTTCAAGTCCCAGTCAATCCATTTTGGTGAGGTATTAAACACCACCATCCAAATACATATATACATAAATGAATTTTATTGTGTGAATATTATGTATTTGAAAAGGATTTTAGTTGCAAAGAGCCATTAGAGTGTTAGGTGATTAGTTGCAACCACTGACAACATCTCTTAATAGTGATAAACATTTTAGCATCATAAATATATGAATGGTCATATTTGGTGCCATTGGGGTCCTCTGCTTGCATTGTGGTTCCATGTATTGTTTCTTGAGTATGTTAGAATGTATTTGGTCGAGCATCTTTTTCTTCCCCCCTTGGATGCTTTGTTGCCTATATATTTATATTGCCATTGACTAGGAAGAACAGATATATGCCAAATGGACCGCCTTCACACTATAAATTACATTTTCTTCTAAAATTGTTAAAAATTTGGAGAGAGTCCATCAAATGGTGGCATAATAATAAATGGATGCCTTTGTATGTGTGTAACCCAAGTTCAAATCCCACTTTGCATTAAGGCGACCCACCCTCGATGGCCTCCCCAATAATGATGCACTACGCTAGGTGATTTAAGTCATGGACACATGTAGGGCTTAAATTCCATTATTATTATGGTGCCACGTCCAAGTTGGGGTCTAGAGATGTCCCCAGGTACCCCTAGCAAAAAACAAAGTTAGAGAGAGGGAATAAATCTAGCCAACTAACATGTGCCCTTCTCCAAACTCTTTCCAATACATACCCTGACCTAAATTGGATCAGAAATCCGGTGGACAACACACTAAATTGCAGAAACTTAATGTGTTATAGGCAAAGGCAATCAAATTACAACAAATGTAATATTAAAGATAACTGTTTATATTTAAGATATTTTTCTACATTTTTGTATTTTGAATTTTTGATCGCCTTTGAAGTGTTTTTTGGCCTAAAAACCTCGCTGAAGAGATGCATCAGCATAACCCTTTCAAAACTGGTTCATTTCGCAATCTTTCCAATGCATATAAGAAGTTCAAATTCTCAACTATGATCAAGGAGTTATGACTCTGAGAAGGTGGTGTACTAGTGAATTAATGTTTTTAGTATCTACCCGAAAGATTGTCCCAAACTGCCTCTTGGATCATTCGTTCTTCCTTGAGGACTATAGGGTCCCAACGCTCCTAGTTTTCATTCTTGAGGAACATAGAAAATCCAAAGTGCAAAAGTGATTGCCTTTCACTAGAAATTCGTTTTTACTGATTTCCTACATTTCAGAGCAGGGGTGCCGTGAACCCAACATGTAGAACTGATGTGGTTGCACTTCCTGCATAATTCACAGGGATGAAGATTCCAAAGCCGACTATTATGTGGACCTTTTATGCCATAATACCTGCAAATAAGATGATGAAACAATTACCTTCCATGTGTGTGGGTAGAATTCCCGCAATGATGTTGAGCATGTTATTCTGCATGCGCATTTCCTTTAATAAAAGGGGGACCCATGGTTGGTTGAAAATATTTTTTAATGTACCCAAGACCGAAATTCTTTGGTCTTGTTCCTGCCTAAAGAGGTTTACGACTGTGTTTTGTATGTTTTTCAAAACTGTCACATAAATATGAAGTATGATCAGAATGTGAGGAACCGGAATAGCATATCATGTTTCCTTTGTTTCCGCCTACGAATCTACAACAAGTGGTTTCTTCTCTTTCATCTCTTCAAATTCATGTTTTAAGATGACTAGGTTCTTTTGAATTTCATCAAAAAATGCTTAACTTTCTACAAGTTCTTGTTGAAGCTTGTGCATAGCTGCATTGCACCTTTCCTATGCTTGAAGAAACCCTTCCACAATAAGACTTCTGAATTGAGAAAGCTTCTTCTACATTTCTATTATCTGCTACATGATGAAGCTAAGGTTGAGAAAGATTCTTCTCCATTTCTATCATCTGCTCAATGACGAAGCTAAGGTTGGTATGCCACCGTTGGTCTTCATTCTTTAACCATTGATTTTCTCTAAGAAGTGACTCGTGCTTATTTTGCGCTGCTGAAAACAGATCAACATCTTCCACTAAGCCCTCTTGTCATTTTTTACTGCTTGCTTTTCCCGTAACTTGCAAAATTCCTGCAAAACATATACAATTTTTTTTCCTGCTCTGTTACCACTGATCAGGATTGGATTAGAAATCTACTGCACAACCCACTGAATTGTAGAAATTTTGATGCGTTCTAGGAGATGCAATTTTATTGCAACAATTGTAGCATATGAGATAAGTGTAGAATTGTAACAAATGAATCATGAATGAATGTACATAAAAATGTACACAGGGAATAAATTCTAAATAGAAGAACTTACTGCTTCATTGATATGGGAGGCATGTATGGCTATCTCTAAGAAAGGATGTAAGTTATTTATCCATGCTATACTACAAAAGGAAAGATAGGGATCTCTAAGAAGAGGTGTGGAGTGACCACTCTCTATTCTGCATATTAAAAATGGTAGCAATCTTTGCAAAAAGATGTGAAGCTACAATACGTAGCAATCTCTAAGAAGAGATGTCAACCTACCATGTTTTAATTTCTCTCTATCTTCACTACATGGATTTTCGCAATTTGAATGGAAATTCCATTATAGCTATTTTTAGCAGAAAATGAATAGTCTAAACATAGAATATGAAGTGACTCGACTTGGAATGTGAAAGGTCATGTGACGAGCGTTTCCACTAGGAGTTGAGAGGTTTGATCATAAATCGAAGCTCATAAAAATAAAAAAAATCGCTCTCTTCAATTTCTAGGTGTTTTTCTACGTTTTTGTATTTTGCATTTTTTAAGACTTTCACAGTGTTTTTTGGCCTTAAAAAACTCCACTAAAGGGATGTGTCGGCATAACCTTAGGGCCAGTAAGACAAGTTCCTTTCGCGATCTTTCCAACGCATATAAGAAGTTAGTTCTTGGCTGTCGGCAAGGCGTTATGACTCCATTAAGGTAATGTTCTGGTGACATTCTAGGATTTTCAGTATTCTGCGCAAAAGACTGTTCCGAACTGCCACCTAGATCATACCCCTTGACCTTCAAATCCAATTACTTTCACAAGGCAAGGAACCATAAAACAATTACCTAAGAACAAGGCTTGCCATATTCAATTTTAAAATATTGCTGAGTTCAAGGTCTACCAAATTCGACTAACTCTCCTTTAACAAATTTCAGGCCATTCTTATAATCAATAGGCACTTGTTGCTATTAATTTCTCCAAATGTAATTTAGTCAATGCCCAACGGCCCTAACCCAAATTTGTCTCTGATGTCTAGCTTGAAACCCAATTATTCAAAATTTCAATGAAACGAGAACTTTTAACTTAATGCATTTGGTGATTTCTCAGTACATCATTATGTAATATTCTTTGTCATGAATCAGCTTTTGTTATCATAATTAATAAATCTTCCTGTGAACCACTACTCAGGAAAGATAGATCATGACGACGTAGATGATTTACAAAATCAAATTACATAGAAATTTTAAAAATCTGACTCCAAGATTATAGAATTAGCATGCTTTGTATACAATTAGCATGATTTTCGGAGTTTATAATGTCAATACAAATATTTCATGAACCAAAAGTAGCAGAGCAATTATTGACATCATGTAGATTCTAACCCTTCAATTTTACGTAAAATTCTTAATTAATTATGAATCAAATCTGAAAAATGCACTGCAAATGAAAAGATAAAAGAAATAATTGCACGAGACGAAGAATGATAGGCACACAATTCTTCTCGAACCAGCTGAAGACATTTTAAGCAATTTATTCTTTTGGCTATAATAATTTTTTCTGTGAAAATATTTTTTTCTTACATTTTTACAAGTGGATGTGGAGAAATAAACAAGTGCAAAACTGTCCTAACCTAAATTTGAAACTAATGTGCTACATGAAACCCTATGATGACAAAACCTCAACAAAACAAGAAATTCAGCCTCTGCAATCGAACAGCACCTTATATTTACGAAAGTAGCAAGCTCTGTACACGGGATGAGCTCCCAGGTTAAAATCTCCAGAAAACATAATAATTAATAAAGGATAACATTGGGTCAAAGATAGTATCCAACTTACCCGGTGCAGCCTACCGCAGCAGACAAGGCCAGGTGCAAGGCTCAACTAAAATTGACAGAAGAGATGCCCTCAGTTGTAGCATTTAAGCCTAAGGCTAAGTCACTAGGGGAATTCACCATATTTAAGTAAAATAGAATAAAAACTCCAGTCATGACAAAATTTCAACGAAACAATAAATTCCGGCTTTGATATGTTTCAGCATCCTAGCTTCTAGTCCCGGGCAAAAAGCAAATTTAAATATAATTAAGAAAAATAAAATAATAACCCTGTAATGATACAAATTCAAGGGAACGAGAAATTAAGACTCTGCAATTTGATAGCATTCTAGGGGCAAGTTCCGGTTGAGTTTGACGGAAGAGGTACATCTCCGGCCAACAAGTAGAATTTACCAAACTAATCTAAGCCAACAAGTGGAATTTACCAATTTATAATAAATAAAACAACAAACCCTGTGATAACGAAATTTTAAGTGAACAAGAAATTCAGAATATGTAATTTAACAGCACTCTAATTACAATTTCGACAAGCTCGGTATACAGTTAACGCAAATTATGAATCGAACCGACAATACAAAGATTTTGCACGTGAAATCATAAAGAGAACAAGAAATTTTTGCGATTTTGTTAATTCTAACGCCTGGACTTTCCAAAAAACAAGACTCAAAGGAACGCCGGGAAAAAAGCAAATTACGCGAGACGAAGCATGATAGGCGCGCAATTCTTCTCGGCAATGAGAGCCCGAAGGTCTCTGCGTGCCTTGTCTATGGCTTTCACATAAGCCGCATCTACCACTGGAGCCATTGGTCCTTTCTTTAATGAACTTGGGGGCTTCGAATCCTGTACCTCCGCAACGCACAAATAGGGCTGTGGAGCCGCAAAAATATGGCAATCAACTTGGCATCGTGTTAAGTTAGATGAGATATTTTAGTCACGCGCTTTGATTTTTTATTCTGGATTGGGGCCGCCTATTTTTAGCAAATAAATGCTGATGGAATTGTGTGTTTTTTAGTACAGTCGGGAGCAGTGCTATTTTTAGAGGCCGCCTCGGTCTCGTAAGGGATAGCTTTGCCATGGAGATAAGCATCTCACGATTCGTGATTGGAGGACAAAAAGACAAAAGTTTGTTTTTATTTGTAATTTTTTTTAAATCCATTTGCAGGTTTAGCCCTTTTATTAGGGCTTTAAAGGAGATCAATTTCATACGTGGAAATTCTTTAAAAATATAAGATATTTGTTTTAAAGGAGATAAATTTTATACGTGGAAATTCTTTAAAAATATAAGAAATTTTTTTTGGAGCTTTATTTTTAACAAACGAAGTTGTAAAATCAGTTCTCACATGTATGTTGTCTATTAGAAACATATCTATGATTTTAAGAAAGATTTTATAATTTCGAAAATAAAATTACGATTTTTGGAGTATTCTTTGTTCGACTCGATTTTTATAAGTTCACTTCATTTTATTATTTACATTGTCAGCTTGTGACGAATGTTACCAAAGTCGTTTGAAATCAAATACTCTTCTAAATCCCTTTGTCATTATTATATTGAAAGCAATATTATTTTATATGTAGTTAAATTTAATTGAATGTTAAATAGATAGATATATTACATATGTAAAACCACTTTTCCATTAAACATTTTGAATATCCTAGGTTGTATTGCATGTTTTATAGTCTTCTAAGGTTATATCTTGTTTTAATTGTGATAGATCTAATTTTTATAGGGTTTGTTCCATTTTATTCTCTCAAGTCTATTAGCCCTAGCTCTTGTGTGTTACATTCTAAACTCCAAATTAAATTGCTCGCATATTTTTTGAACTCTAGGGTCTTTACTTCTTGTCTGTGTTTCCCCCTTATGCCATCCAAAGTAATTATATCTAAGACTTCAACCAAGGGAGTGCTACTATAAATTGTAAACTTAAAGATTTTGTTCAAATTCCATGGGTTAATATTATGTCTTGCTTGAGAAATCAAATGGACCATGCAAACGAAGTTAGGGTAGCTCCTAGTGTTATATTTTTTGTTGCTAAGTGATACTAAGATGCCTTTGAATGATAATGGTGTTGATGGATCCCCAAGTTATAATTATTATGATAATGAACACCGGGATAAAATAGAAAGAACAAAGCTTGCACAATTTAGGAACCATGTTATGACTTGACTTAATGAGATAATAGAGTTGTTGTATGTGTTGAAATGTGTTCAAAATAAAACCCCAAGTCAAGAGGCTTGAGATGGGTCTAAGAGGCAATACATACCCTATAAGGTGAATAATTGATATTTGAATTCTAATAATGTAGATCAAGCAATTAAGGGAGCGCCTCTTATCTATAATAATGTAGTGATTCCCCAATTTCTTTTGAAACCATTTCCCCTCATGCTTTTATTGCTTCTACTATTGTTAATACTTCTCTTGCTTCTCAAAACAGTTTGACCGCTTCCCAAGTCCCTGATGTCTTTCACTTGTTTCTTCTCGAATTCTTCAAAATTCTCAACATGCTTCTCAAATTCCCTTGTTCAACCCTCTACTACTTACAATTCTTCTCAAGTTGCTTTTTTATGAAACACACTTTTATTCTAGTGTATTCTACTATTGTTTCTCTTCCAAATCCCAATATGACTTCTATGATGCATACATTGTGTAATTTACAAAATCAAATTAAAAATTTGTCCCAAGGATCTCAAAATCTATGTAATAAGGTCATTTCCAATGATATTTTACTTGATCGAGCTTGTCCTTTTCTAATAAGATTTGTGGTTTTGAAGTTTGAATTACTCAGTGGTAAAGGAGATTCATTTTGTCTTATTAGATATTTTTATGCCTCTTGCATAGACTTTGCTCCCGCCAATAAATTGTTAACTAAGTTATTTCCAATAAGCTTGAAGTGTCATGTGCTTGATTGATTTTATGCCTTAACATTTAGATTTGTGCATGGTTTTACGACATTAGTTGATAACTTTTCAGCCCATTTTTCAATCAACAATAACACAAAGTTTACCTTTACAAAATTTCTCAAATTAATCAATGACCCAATGGGCATATTGGGGAGTATATGTTTATGCTCAAGACTATGATTAAAAGATAACTCACCAATTACCTGATAGTGAACTTCAAAGTCTATGTAATAAAATTATTATGCCACTAAAATATAATCACAATAATAGATAAAATTATGACTAAAATAAGGAAAGAGTAATGAATTATATGATTGAGCCACTTCGAGGGGGCAACCTCCATGACCATTCAATGATAATAGAATTCATAATACGATGATCAAATACTAACCACTACCTCCTATATATACCCTACTTATGTATGTATACTCCCTAGGTCAACCCTACTATAACATGAATCTGTAGAAATGATCATATGATTTAATTAAAGACTACGCTAACCACAAGTTGACCACACATACTAATACATGTTATAGGTTAATGGCATAGCATGTTTCTCCCTGTATAAATCTAAATCTACTCACTCCTCTACCATTATTCATTTTGTCACTAATGTCGTTAATTAACATCATATTATTACATGTCCTAGCCCTAGTCTATCATCCCCTTCACTCTTCAATCACATATTAACCTTACCTCTCATCTCGTATTAATTAATCACTTGTTAATACCACTTATCACCCCGTTATCACGTCACTTAACACCCTAACATGTCCTCACAATATTTCTAAATTTTAAATTCACCTCGCACTATGGTCACCAATTATGTGATGAATAAAATTGGAATAACAAAAAAAATGCAAGCAATAACAGATATTATTACCTACAACGAATCCAACTTACAACACACCTTTGATTGAGCAAGGTAGATATAAAGAACATCACAATAACAATTGAAATATGCAATTATACCTCAATCATGCAACTCAATATACCTCCAAATGTGAATGATGTGCCTCAAAATGACAAAGTGTAAGACTCCTTGAATGAATGTTGGATTGCTTGATTGGCTCAAGACTTATTGCAGCAATAGAGGATATATGATGTCTTGACAATGAATAATAGACAAGTTGACAACATTATTCCCCAATTCGTTCCTTCATGTTTAGAAGGTGATCAGGAATTTTCAAGGAATAAAAAATTCTTTGGAGAATTCTAGAGAGAGAGGAGTGTAGAGGATTCTAGAGAATGTAGAGAATTTTAGATTCTCTTAAGAATGACTAATGACAATTAGTTGATGATTAGAAGAATGATTACTGATAGGATTAATAAAAGAAAGTAGGGGTAGTTGGAATTAGGTAGGGCAAAATTTTAAATTCAAATATAATGGATAAGTGAGAATTAGTGATAGATATGATGATAATAGGAGAATTAATTGACATGGGATATTCTAAGGTTAGTATGTGAGTTTAGAATGAAGGGGATGATATACTAGGACTAGGACAGGTAATAATATGATGTTAATTAGAGAAATTAGTGATGAAATGAATAACGATAGAGGAGTGAGCAGATTTAGATGTATACATTTTGCCCCTCTTTGTAAGGGCAATGTGATCGGAAGAAGAGTAATGGTCTTTCTTGTTGGGTGAATATTTTGTCACCAGCTAACTGATGAGCAAAATAAGTGATTTCGACCATAGCATAAGGAGATTGATCAGCCAAATGTGCAGGTTTACCACATCAAAAGGGGACAAATCTCTCCTCTCATCAAGGGGAGGTTCCCTGTAACGATGAGGAGCTATATATATATATATATATATATATATATATATATATGCAAAAAATAACACTCAGGGGTAGGACAACACCATCCATTTATCTTCTTTCTGAGATGATGTTCACAAACGAAGGAAAAATCCTGGTGAAAACACTAAAGGCACTTCTCTTCTTTCAGAAGTGGTCTTGCAGCAAACAACAGGAGTTCTTTCTGGTAGGTAACAAGTAACTGGTAACAGGGGGCGTAGTAACTAGCAGAAAAAGGTGTAGCACAAAGTCTCCACCTCGACTACCCAAGAGTGAAATATGAAGGATAATGGAGGCACAAAGTTGTCCCAAGATCCTTTACACAAAAATAAACTGAAAACACACACACTAAAGACAATTGTGGCAGCACAAAGTCTTCCCACAGTTGGCTTCAGGACACCTTCCTGATTACTTCCTCTAGTTCTACTTATTTCATTAAAATGGACAAGAATGCATTCAATAAATAGACATAAGAACAATCTCCTAAATGACACAAGCTATTATTGTACAAAGTCTGGAAGCAACCTGCTTTCTCATTCATATAAAGAAATATGATCAACAATCTGAGCTCAAAGTCTCAGTAATTGCCTTTCAATTTTGGCATAGTTTTGCTTCTATATCCAAAAAGATCTCCTTTGCATAAAATAGGAGATTACAATATATAGCAGCTAAGAAAGGCTTGGCACTTTGTTTCATAGAATGGCCCATGCTGCATTCAATGCCTTGAATGCATTTTCAGTTTAGTCAAAGAGGCCATGTTGGAATAGGGCATCTACCTTAACTATGGCGTGTCAATTCATCTCAAAATATATTCTCCTCTGCATGGGTCGTCTGATCTTTCTCCCAATAGGTACGCAGTTGTCCCCTCACTTTCCTGTCAAGGAAGAAAAATAGGCCTCACCTTTTAATGCTTGTGAGCTCAGACGTCTACTTGGTGGACTATTCCACCTACTGGAAATAACTCCTATGCAGATATTTTTGGTCTTTCCCTCTTTCCTATTGCAATTTGAGCTCTTGGGCTATCTTTTCCCTTTTTGGTGGGTCGCTGAGTTCACTCTTGACTTTTGTCCTTTCCCACCTTTGTCTCTTCCTAGTTTTGTCTTTTCCTAGAATTTGAGCTCTCGGGGCTATCTTCCCAGCTTTGTTGGCTCCTTGTGCTCTTCTCTCAGCAATTCTTCATTTTGGCCTTAAGGCCTTTGAATGCATTCAGGTTCGCGTTCATACCTTTAAAGATCAACGATTATTTCATTGCCATACAGTTGATGTTTGCGTGCCCGTCACCATTTAAAAGCCAATGGCTAGTTTATTGCCTTGAATTTGATGGCTTCAGGGACGTCACCGGATGTCTGGATTCCAATGGTTAGTTCATAGTGCCCAACTTTGATTTCCGCGGGCCCGTCACCCCTTAGTCAATTCCTTCAGCTTTATTTCCTTCAAATTTCCTTTGACCGAGCTTAGTCTTTGAATCCTTTCGAAGGGAAGGTGTCCTTTTGAGACTTGGAGGAGGTCCTTTTCCTGGTCGTCGAGAGCCCCCCGCAAGGGTACCTGCCCTTCAGGGTTCTTCAGGCAGCCTTCTTCTTCAAATCCTTCAGACAAAATATCCAAAGGAATTCCTTCAAACATTTTGTCTAAAGGAAATCTTTCCTTTGCCTTAGCCGCTTTCCGTCGGGCCTTTAATCATTCCTTCAGACATTTTGTCTAAAGGATTTTCCTTGTAAAATTAGGCGTGAAAAATCTTTCTGAAAGATATCTTTTTGTTCCCTTTTGTTCACTGCCCTCTGCAAGGGCACTTGTCTTTCGGGCTTTGGGACACCTTCTTTTGAACCTTTTGATTGAACTGACCTTGAAATTGCCTAAGTGTTGGGAACTTGTTTCTTTCCTACAGAGTCCGTAGAAACAAGCCTGCAGAGTCCGTAGAAATCAGCCTGTAGAGTCTGTAGAAACAAGCCTGCAGAGTCCATAGAAATCAGCCTGCAGAGTCCATAGATATAAGCCTGTAGAGTCCATATAGTCCATAGAAATCAGCCTGTAGAGTCTGTAGAAATCAACCTATGGAGTCCATAAAAACAAGCTTACAGAGTCCATAGAAATCAACCTGCAGAGTCCATAGAAACAAACCTGCAGAGTCCATAGAAATTAGCCTGTGGAGTCCGTATAAACAAGCCTGCAAAGTCCATTAGCTGAAAAAGCTTGAATAATAGAGAATTTGAATACTCATAATAATTTTTTGAGGAGGGAAAAGATAATTTGGGCATGCAAGACCAAAATAGTTCATATGTTGTCCCAAAAATGAGTGACAAATTTTGAGAACAACAGCTGGCTCCAGTTGGGGAACTTCCTTCAATTGAAATTTTGAAACAGCTGAGGGGAGTAGAAACCAGAATCTCCAATTCCTTCAAGTATGCCATTGGACTACGGAGTCATGTTACCCAAAAAAGAAAGTTGCCAAAAACAAAAATGAAAAGCACAAAAAAGAACTAAAGACTATACAAATATACATATGTACATATGATCTTATTTGATACTTCAAGAATTGAAGTGCTTCAGATGCTGCCCATTGTGAGGCAGGGAAAAGAGCATGCCATCTTGATACTTCAACATAAAACTATTTTCACCATTGAGTTGATGTATAGTAAATGGGCCTCTCCATAAATAATCAAATTTTCCATGCATTCCCTTTGGTTCTCTTCTCTTGTCCCATAACAGAACTTGATCTCTAATCTGAAAATCACAAGTTTTTATTTTTTGGTCGAAGAGCTTCTTCACCAGACTTTGATGCGTAAAAATTCGGTCCACCACCATAGTTCATTTCTCATCCAGCTCAGTCAAACACATGATCCTTTTGTCAATGGAGCTTTCATATGTCTAATCTTCGACCGCCTTTGCCAATTTTAGTGCTGGCAATTCCAAGGTGATTGGTATCTCTGCATTGAGACCATAAAAAAGTTGGAATGGTGACATACCTATCACCCTCTTGGGTGTAATCTGTCTGCCCATAAAGCATCAACCAATACTTTATGCCATGTTCGTTGGTTGTCATCCACCAGTTTCCTGATGATGGTCACTAGGTTCTTGTTGCTTGATTCTGTTTGGCCATTCCCTTGTGTAAAATAATCAGAGGAGTGGGAGAGGGTAATCCCATAATGAAAATAGAACTGAATGATCTCATGAAAAGAGAAACAAGCTGCATTGTCTGTGACAATCTTGGTTGGGACCCCAAACCTACAAATGATGTTTTCCTTGAGAAAATCGCATACCACTTCTAAAGTATCATGCTTAGTTGGAATTGCTTCCACCCATTTGGTGAAGTAATATGTGGCTGTGAGGACATAATCATGTCCAACGCTTGAAGATGGGTTTACAGCACCAATGAAATCGATTCTCCATTGCTGAAATAGCTCTTCTATTACCACTGGTTTGAGAGGTAGAGCAACTAACTTGGGTCTTCCAACGAACTATTGGCATAGTTCACATTTTTATACCCGTTTGTATGCATCTTGAAATAGAGTAGGTCAGTAATATCTGGCTCGCAAAATCTTATGAGTAGTTATAGGTGCAAAAAAATGTCCTTCGCAGGCCAGATTATGAAAGGACTTTAAAAGTTGGTTCTGCTTCTCTTTATCCACGCAACGAAGAAACACTCCATCAAGGCTCCTCTTATACAGGCCATTGTCCCACAAGACAAAATTGGGAGCTTTCTATTTAACAATCCTCCTTTCTTTACGAGGCAGGTGAGCAGGACACTCACCATAAGTAAGGAAATGAGCAATATTCAAATACCACTCATTCATGGTGGAGATAAAGAGGATTGTTAGCATTTCTTCCACTTCTGTTTATTTATGCCCTGCTTCTTCGGGTCTATTGTCAGCGATTAATTGGCAGAGGCCCCTTCCTCGTACAAGCTTCGTTGATTTGATAATGAGATCAAACTCCTAGATTTTAGCAATCTAATTACCCCTTTTGGTTCCAAACTCTTGCTGAGTTAATATAGATTTAACTGTGGTATTAGGAACTAGGGCAGTAGTGTGTGAATTGAGGATGTAAAAATGGAAGTGCTTTATTGCCTTTACCATTGCATAAGCATGCTTCTCCATGTTTGAATACTTCAATTCATGAGCTTTGAGAGGACAACTCATGAAGGATATGGGAGATTCCACGTCTTCTTCGTTCTGTTGAACCAGAATTGCTGAAAGCGTGTGCTCAGAAGCATAACTATACACTGTGAAATCCTTGGTATAATCTGGACAAACTAGAATTGGGGCATAGGCAATAATTGTTTTGATGTCTCGAAATGCCAATTTGCCTTCTTCAATCCAGTTGAAAGTGGCCTTTCCCTTCATCATGTTCACAATGTGGCGAGTCTTCTCAGCAAACTCAAGGATGAACCTTCGTAAAAAAATTACTTTTTTGAAGAAAGAGTGAACTGCAGTCTTACTTGTGGGCAAAGTAAGCTCTTGGATGGATTTGACTCTTTTTGAGTCAATTTTTATGCCTTCTCGGGATACAATGTGTCTGAGAAGTTTTCCTTCTGTTACTCTAAAAATAGACTTCTTTGGATTTAGAAAAATGCCATTATGATGGCATCATTCCAACACTTGTTGCAAATGGCATGCATGATCAAGATGGTGCTTGGAAAAGACTATTAAATCATTAAGGTACACCATAATGAACATACCCATTTCATCTTTGAAAGCAAGGTCCATTACTCTCTGAAAGTGGTGCCAACATTTATCAAGCCAAATGACATTCTTTGATATGCAAAGGTGCCCCAAGGCATGGTGAAAGCAGTCTTATGTTGGTGTGCTTCACCAACTTCTACTTGATTATACCTTGAAAAGTTGTCTAACATTGATAACATCTCTAAACCGGTCACTGTCTGAAGAACTTGGTCCATGATGGGCAGAGGATAGTTATCCTTTAAGGATGACTGATTCAAATTTTTGAAGTCCACATAGAGGCAAATTTTTTCATTCTTCTTCCTCACAGGAACTATATTTGCAATCCATGTGGAATGATGGATTGGGAAAATTATCCTAGCATTCAGCATTTTCTATATTTCAGACAAAATAGTACCTGATATCTTTGGATTGTACTGCTAAGATTTTTACTTGTAAGGCACCGAATCACTCTTGAGAGGAATTATATGGCGAATTTCTGCAGGCCTGAGTGACTTCAGATCATCGTAAGAGTACGCCAAAACATCTATGTACTGGTAGAGTATAGCAGTGAACTTGAACTTTTTTTCTTGAGTGCAACACTTCTCAATGTTCACCATCTTGGGATTTTCCTCGGTACCCAAATTTATCTGATCAAACTCCTGAGAGGAGCTTGAATCCATTTGTTACTATTTGATGAATATGTCGTGCTTGTCAAACAACTTCTCAAGTAAAACCAATTCTTTGGGAATTTTATTCCCTTTAAGTTGCAGGAATTCTCCACCTGCGTCTGAATTTGTTTTAGGGGCTGGTTCACTACCTTCAAAGTGGAGCTATTCGAAGCTGCCTTTTTATTCTAGAAAGGCATTAATTTGGTTGTCACCGTTAAATACTTATCAATGATTGGCATTGTCAGGTACACTTAGTTAAAAAACTAGTTCGATAGTGTACCTCTTTTGCTTAAAATATGGATGAAAAACTAGAAGAGTTGCTAAAATAGCCAATGCATTTGCTCTGTCATTGAATTCCATGGGCATTACAGAGATACTGAAAGCATCAAAGCTTTCAATTTGATTCCAAACCAGACTGCGATAGTGGCACAATCTCTCATTTTTTGTTTGGTACAGGTTTCTCACCTGACAAACCACCATCTCAATGTCTCCTTTAGCATGAAGGAGCTTGACGCCCCTATCTTGAACAACCTTTGACCCGAGTAACAGAGATTTGTACTCAGCAGTGTTGTTGGTGTTGCTGAACTGCAACTTGTATAAAGAAGGAAAAATATCTCTTTAAGGATATATCAACACAATCTCAACTCCTGAACCGGTAGAGGAACAACTGCTATAAAATTCTAGTATCCATACATCATCAAAAGTTGACCTTACCCTATATTTTTTTAGTTTGGAGGGGAGGATTCCTTTGGGCTTGCACTGTGCTCTATTATGTCTTATGTTGTTTTATCTGAACTAATTTTCAGATTGTCATTTTTATAAGTTTCATCAACTAAGATAGGAGCATCCCTAGTAGTCAAGAAGTAATTACCCATGCTTGAAGACCCAAACAAAATTTGAGCTTCAAGCGCTGATATTTGAGTGACCACATATTTTGCTTCCTTCTCAGAGAGCAATCTCTTCATAACACCTTTGACTGGGATCCTCACCTCGGATAGGTCCATACTTAATTTGCCACCAACGTCCTTTCCTCCCAAGAAGAATGTTGTATGAGGCTGGGACGTTGGCCACCAAGACTGTCATCTTGATCCTTTTGTCTGAAAATGTTGCAAATGCAAATTGGGTGTCCTTGATTTGTCTTAGCAGTGGCACTTGTTTATTCTCCATGGAGAAACATCTCTCAAATGTGTTGGTCAGTGTGAGACCAAATGATTCTACCACTTTGGTAGGCATGACATTGTCAGACGCACTTGAGTCTATGATGCAATTGTTCAGTTGGTGTCTATTTATCAATAGGGAGACATAAAATGGTTCAGTCCTTCTAAGAGCAGCAAGAGGAGCAATTACAAGGCTATTCCAAGTGGACGTGGGAGTTACCTTTGGAGCAACAGGTCTTATAGGGATGATTTTATTCCTTACACACTGAACTAACTTATCTAACTACTCAGGGTTGGATTATAGAAATTTAAATTCAGACATTTGAATTTTAGTTTTCTTGACATGTTTGACTATGTCAAACGTCTGAAATGAATTAGGAATAAGGAAAGGCAGTTCATCCTTTTGGTTTTTAGGGGGGAGGACTGATCTGTGAAATTGAAGTTGAAGGTGAAGGCATACTTGAAGTACTTGTTTTTTTATTACTCACCGGGTCCTTTGGTTAGAAAGGCAGAGAAGTTCTTCGTTTGGCAATTGAAATTACAAGCTGAGCTCGCTCCTCTATTTTTTTATTAGCTTATTGGGCTGATTGATTCTTGGACTGAATGAACACAACGTATGATTCCTCAAATGCTTTACCTTCACTTTTGGGTTCATCCTGGTAATTCAAGAAACTAATGTTGGAGTCGCCAATTAATTCTTCTTCTCCCTTTGTGAAGAGATTAGCATCATCTTTTGGGTTCAACTCAGGCTAAAAAGAGAAATCTGATTCTGCTTCAAGATATCCAACTACTGAATTGGTTGGAGGCGCTTCAATGGCCAATTTCCACTGAGGGGGAGGAAAACGATTTAGCTGCCCTTGATTCTTGGCAGCATTGCCTTAGTATGACTGATTAGAGAATGTCATCCTTGGTATATCTCTGTACGAAGGGGCAAATGACATCCCTTGGGTCATTTGCTTTCTAAGAGCAAGTAACTCATTTATCAGCTTCTGCACCATTGGATCAGTGGTGCCTATAGATGGATATTTAAAAGATGAAGAAGATTTACCTTTGTTAGGATCTCTCCTTATCTTTCCTGCCAAGATAAGGTCATCTTCCACTTCAGTGGCCAAATCTTGAACAGCAACAAGGTTTATGTGGGCAGCATGTCTCAATAGAAAACTCACTTCAGGCAGTTGTGAGTTGATGAAAAAATATTTAAGGTTCTCAGGTGTTGGTTGAGCAATCATAGGGATCTTATTCCTCAGCTTGTCAAATTTGGCAATGAAGTCCCTCATAGGTTCATGAGGTTTTTTCTTCATCTATGTGAGCTAGGCTAGCAGGGCATGTGCATCTTTTGCAAGCTTAAACCTAGCTTCGAACTTGGCTTTAAGAGTGTTTCAGTCAGTCATAGTCTGGGCCTGTAGATGATAGAACCAGTCTGCAGCAGCACCTTGCAATGTTTCCACAAATACCCTGATTGCTACGTCCTCATACTCCACACCTATCACACTGCAAGCAATGCTAAAAGCTGTAATGTGTTCAGCAGGATGAACTCTCCCATCACCAAAGAATTTAGGGAAATTCTTCTTTAAACTGTGTGGTAGCTCATGTAGAGGTGGAGTTAAATTGAGTGGGCCAAAAGAGTTACTCCAAGGGCCTTAAACCACCATGATTTGATTATAGAAAGGGGGGATAACAAATCTGGATGGAGTATGTATAGGCAAAGTTTTGCCTTGTATTGGTGACCTGATATTGGTAGGAGGAAGACTCCTAGTTCGTTAAACTTGAAGTTGCAGAGGAAATAAATCAAAATTGCCCTACTACACCAACTAAAAAAAAAGTCAACAACACCTTGGGCTCTCTGGCTTCTTGTATAGCGTGGAGTTGCCAGATTGTAGAATAAAAATAGAAAAGAACTGGTCCTGCTTCAACTCGAGGCTTCAAACTGCACGCTCTTCCCCATCGGAGTCGCCAAAAAACTATTGGGTGAATATTTTGTCACCAGCTAATTAATGAGCAAAATAAGTGATTTCGACCATAGCATAAAGAGATTGGTCGACCAAATGTGCAGCTTTACCACATCAAAAGGGGACAAATATCTCCTCTCATCAAGGGGAGGTTCCCTGTAACTATGAGGAGCTATATATATATATATATATATATATATAAAATAACACTCAGGGGTAGGACAACACCATCCATCTCTCTTTTTTTAGAGATGATGTTCACAAACAAAGGAAAAATCTTGGTGAAAACACTGAAAGCACTTCTCTTCTTTCAAAAGTGGTCTTGTAGCAAACAGTAGGAGTTTTTTATGATAGGTAACAAGTAACTAGTAACAGGGGGCATAATAACCAGCAAAAAAAAGTGTAGCACAAAGTCTTCACCTCGACTGCCCAAGAGTGAAATACTAAGGATAATGGGGGCACAAAGTCGTCCCAAGATCCTTTACACAAAAATAAACTAAAAACACACACACTAAAGACAATTATGGCAGCACAAAGTCTTCCCACAGTTGGCTTCAGGACACCTTCCTGATTACTTCCACTAGTTATGTTTATTTCGTTAAAATGGACAAGAATACATTCAGTAAATAGACATAAGAACAATCTCCTAAATGACACAAGCTATTACAGCATAAAGTCTGGAAGTACCCTGCTTTTTCATTCATATAAAGAAATATGATCAACAATCTGAGCTTAAAGTCTCAGTAATCACCTTTCAATTTTGGCAAAGTTTTGCTTCTATATCCAAAAAGATCTTCTTTGCATAAAATAGGAGATTACAATATATAGCAGCCAAGAAAGGCTTGGCACTTTGTTTCATGGAACAACTCATGCTACATTCAATGCCTTGAATACATTTTCAGTTTAGTCAAAGAGGCCATGCTAGAATAAGGCATCTGTTGTTAAGGTGTGGAGCTAAAAGCTTCACCAAATGAGCGAGTTTGCAAGTTGCAAGATTTACACAGTCACCAGCGTCGGTCAGGAGCGACCGATGTCGGTTAGGAGTCGACTGGGAGATGTCGACGTCGATTATGTTCGATCGACATCGGTCAGGTGCAGATAGGCAGGGACCGACGTCGGTCACCTATGCGTCCAAAATGTTATTTTTGTGGACAGAACAGAGTGTTTGCATGGTAGGATTAAGTGTTAGTCTTAAGTCTGCATCTCTATTTTAAGTAAGACTATTTATAGCCCTTGATTAGGAGGTGCATCTGATGGCTGTAGTTGTATGCTCATATTTCCTAATTATTATATAATAGGATAGATCTTCTTAGCTTATTGTAATGTTGAATTGGACAAGTACAGTACAGTATTGTATATGTGTATCAATCCAGGTTATTGGATTTGATTGTAATTGAGAGAGAGAGCTCTTGAGGGAAAGAGATCTAGAAAGAGATCTGTACATCTGAGAGAGGTGTGGAAGAAAAGAAGTTTCTTCAATTGTATTCCTTCTGTAAAGAGTTTAATACAAGTTTTCAGGGTGGTTTCTTGTATCTCTTATTCTTTGCTATTTCTGATTCTAGTTACTTATCTTTCTAATTTAATTATGCATTTTATTGCTTTCACATTGTAATCAACATTGTTGGTTGATCCCCAACAAGTGGTATCAGAGTGAGGTTGGACGTTCTCAGAGCGAGTTTGACTAACAGATGGTTCAGATCTGGTTAGTGTGTGTTGATTATAGGTTACTCACAGGGGTTTTTGTTTGAGTGGGAGTATAACAACGACAGAAAAAATTAAGCTAAGAATGGAAGAATTGAAAAGCATGAATGGTCAATTACGGTCTTATGGAAAGAAAGAGCAGGTAAAGAGAAATTGTTAGTTAGTAGCAGATCAGCATGAAGGAACTGAAGAAGCAGATGTTGCAGGTGTTGTTGCATAGGATGCTCTGGGAGGTTTCTTGGATAAAGTAGAATCTTGTTTTATAGATTCTGTTGCCTCTTTCCATGCAAATAGGAAATAACGGAAGCACAATTGATTACCATATACAAGTAACTTACATGCGGAATTAAACCAGAATGCACAAGTAACTAGAATTCAGAAATAACACAGAATATGAGAGACAATACCCAATTGTATTAATACTCATCCAGAAAAGAATACAATAAAGAAAATGCCACTTCTTCTTCACACCTCTCAGAGGCTTCCCACACCTCAAGTGTACAGTAATTCTTTCCTCAAAGCTCTCTCTCTTACGGTCCCAACACACAACTCAAACACAGAGTTGGTGTTCACCTCCAACCAGTCAGTATCCACTGCTGCCAGTACTCTGAGTATATACACATACTCAACCGAGTGCACAACACACTCCAAGTAGATCTCCCATGAACCTGCAACACCCTGCAACTCAAATGATCTTACTTTGGAAGGATCTTTCTTGCCTTCCTCTTTGCTCCCTATTTGAGTACACACTGTACTCCAAGTAGATCCTGCCTGATCTTGCTCTCTATTGTGTTGTTGTCCTCCCTGATCTTGCACCCCTGCAAATTAATCTGGTTCTACACACCTGCAAACCTGGATCATGCACACACATACACTTGTAGATCAATGATCTTACTTACCATGCAGATCTCCTAACGTAGCCATGCACACCTGCTGACCAAGATCCTACACACCTGAAGAACCCTTCTGATTCTCCAAAACCAGCACCCACACTTGGCACTACTGTGGAACTAGGAGGAACACCCTTGCTCACTTCACACACAAAAGGAGCTAACTTTGCTCAACTCAAACTAGCACACCTTTACAATACAGCCTATGAGTCTCTTAAATAGATCTCATGCAAACAATAATTAGACACCTAATTACAATAATTAGATCCGCAGCTCGAGACTATAATTAGCCCTCAACATGCAAACAGTTAATTCGTTAACTAACTGTCCGTGAAACTGGCAGTTTTGAACTGCATAGGTGATTGACGTCAGTCCCTGTTTGCCTGGAGGTGACCAACGTCGGTCGACTTCTGACCGATGTCGGTTGCTCTTCTGTCTGCACCCTGCCGACATCGCTTGGCCTGACCAATGCCGATGTCTGTGACACTCAACAACCTCCTCCCCTGTTTGCATCAGTGAAGCTTTTAGCTCCACAACCTAACATCTGCTTTAATTGTGGCATGTCAATTCATCTCAAAATATCTTCTCCTTTGCATGGGTCGTCTGATCTTTCTCCCAATAGGTATGCAGTTGTCTCCTCACTTTCCTGTTAAGGAAGAAAAAATAGGCCATGCCTTTTAATGCTGGTGAGCTCAGACGTCTACTTGGTGGACTATTCCACCAACTGAAAATAACTCCTACATAGATATTTTTGGTCTTTCCCTCTTTTCTGTTGCAATTTGAGCTCTTGGGCTATCTTTTCCCTTTTTGGCGGGTCGCTGAGTTCACTCTTGACTTTTGTCCTTTCCCAAATTTGTCTCTTTTTGGTTTTGTTTTTTCTTGAAATTTGAGCTCTCAGAGCTATATTCCCAGCTTTGTTGGCTCCTTGTGCTCTTCTCTCAGTAGTTCTTCCTTTTGGCCTTAAGGATTTTAAATGCATTTGGGTCCGCGCTCAAGCCTTTAAAGATAAATAGTTATTTCATTGTCATAAAGTTAACGTTTGTGCACCCGTCACCATTTGAAAGCCAACGACTAGTTTATTGCCTTAAATTTAACAGCTTTGAAGACGTCACCAGACATCTGGATTCCAACAGCTAGTTCATGGTGCCCAACTTTGACGTCCACAGGCCCATCACCCCTTGGTTAATTTCTTCAGTTTTATTTCTTTCAGATTTCCTTTGACCAAGCTTAGTCTTGTTAGGTTGTGGAGCTAAAAGCTTCATTGATGCAAATGGAGGAGGTTGCTGAGTTACAGAGAAATCGACGTCGGTAGGCCAACAGACGTCGGTCATCTTTAGTGTTCGCAGTAACTGACGTCGATTAGGGGTCGACCGACATCGGTCAAATAGGAATCGATGTCAGCAGCCTGTGTGTGCATGCATTTGCATGCACTTCCAGAACTTGGCTAATTTTAGATGGATAGTCAGTTTACATGTAAAAGACTAAGAGAGAGATCTACTTGGAGTACGTGGTGTACTCGGTTGGTAATGGAAGTAGGCAACAACGGTTGAGTTGATTGTCACTTACTGTTGGTGTACTGGCAGTATTGTTACTGACTGGTGGAAACAACAACTCTGTATTTGAGTTGATTTTGTTTGTAATTGAGAGAGAGAGAACTCTTGAGAGAGAATTACTGGTATGTCAAAGAGGTGTGAAAAAAATGTGATTTCTTCATTATATTTCTTTCTAGAAGAGTATTAATACAATATTGTATTGTCTCTCATATTCTGTTCTATTTCTGAATTCTAGTTACTTATTATTCTGGTTTAATTTTGTGTTTAGTTGCTTATACAAAGGTAATCAATTGTGCTCTTAAAGAGCAGGGATCCTGACAATTGGTATCAGAGCTAGGATCACCAAGTGATACCACTGACAATTGGTATCAGAGCTAGAATCACCAAGTGATACCACTGACAATTGGTATCAGAGCTAGGATCACCAAGTGATACCACTGACAGTTGGTATTAGAGCTTGGTTAGGTACACTAATAGGTGGTTAGAGCGTGTTAAGTGTTTGTTGATTACAGGTCACTCTTAGGGGGAGTGGGAGTAAAGCAATGGCAAAAAAAAGTACACTAAGAATGGAGGAATTCAATGGCAAGAATAATCAATTACGAAATTATGGAAAGAAAGAGCAGGTGAAGAAAGATTGTTGGTTGGTAGAAGATCAGCAAGAAGGAAATGAAGAAGTAAATGTTGCAGGTATTGTTGCACAGGATGATTTTGTATGTTCTTTGGATAAAATAGAATCTTGGGCTTTAGATTCTGTTGCCTCCTTCCATGCAACCCCAAATAGAGTATTTTTCCATGATTATGTCCATGGAGACTTTGGAAAGATTTATTTAGGGGTTGGTGAGCCTTGTCAAATTGTTGGCAAAGGGGAAGTGTGGCTGAAATTGCAGACGGACAACACATAGGTGTTGAAGGATGTCATGCATGTCCCAGTCCTGAAGAGGAGTCTAATTTCTGCAGAAAAGTTGGTGATGAGGGTTGCACAGTTACTCTCATAGCAGAATCTTAGAAAGTTTTCAAGGGTGCACTTGAATTAGCATGTGGTAAGAAAGTAGGTACTCTTTATCTATCTACTTGTATTACTGATTCTCCTTCTGGTTTATCTACTTTAAATGTAGATGTAAAGATGTGGCTATGTAGGCTTGGTCACATGAGTAAGAAGGGGATGCATATTCTTAAGAGGAAGTCTGATGTCTTTGACAAACTTAAGAACTGGAAAGCCTTGGTTTTCATGGAGGAGATGATGGACAGAGATCAGCTCAAGGCGCTGAATAATTTTGAGCAGGGCAGTTTGGATAAGGTTATGATCCAAAGTGAGCTCGCAGGTAAAAAGTCATCACTCACGAGAAAACACAGTTACCGATATCAGTCAGGTGGAACCGACGTTGAACAGGCAGGTACCAACGTCGGTCATGTGCAGCCCAAAGTCGGTGGTGTCAGGTAGGTGGACACCGATGTCGGTTAGGGAATCGGCATCGACGATCAGGAGGCAACGACATCGGTCGGGTGCAGACCAAGGTCGGCCAGAGGTGACCAACATCGGTCACTATTAAAATAGATTTTGAGCGGACAACAAGTTGTCAAGGAGTCTCAAATGCCCATGTGGAGGACTGAAAGGGTAAGTAAGCCTCAAATTCATTATTCTCCTTCTTTACACTACTTGTTACTCACTGATGGTCAAAAACTAAGAAGTTTTAAAGAGGCAGAGCAGGTAGAATCTAGGAAATAGTGGGAGCATGGCATGAATGAGAAAATTGATTCCTTGGAAGAGAACCAAATGGGAGATTTGGTAGAGTTGCCAGCCAGAAAGAAATCACTAAAAGACGAATGGATTCCTAGATTAAAGAAAGGAGAGAATGGACACGTGAGACAGAAGGCTAGGTTATATGGTCTTGAGCAGGCTGCAGGACAATGGTGTTTAAGGTTTGATAGGTGTATGACAAAGCATGGCTTTAGTCAATGTCAATGTGACCATTGTGTTTACTTTACCAAGTTGGATAATATTAGTTACATTATCTTGTTACTATATGTGGTGTATATGCTTGTTGCAGGGTCACACATGCAGGGAGTTGTTGAGCTAAAGGTAAAGTTAGTTCAGAGGTGTGCCATGAAGGATTTGGAAGTAGCAAAGAAATTATTTGGCATGAGTATTTCTAGAGACAGGAAAAGTCACAGGTTGATTTTGTCTCCAGATGATTGTGTGAATAAGGTAGTCGAGAGGTTCAATATGCAGGATGCAGAACCGGTTAGCACACCTATGGATGGACAGTTCACAGAACAGTGTCCCAAATCACATGATGAGGTTGAGTACATGTGTACTAGACCTGATATTACCCAAGCAGTGGGAGTTGTCAGCAAGTTTGTGGCCAATTTGGGAAAGGAGCACTTGAAAGTAGTTCAGTAGATTCTCAGGTATCTAAGAGGGACCAGCAACAGGTTAACATGCTATGCAGGGTCAGACACTTCTCTACATGGGTATGTAGATTTGGACATGGCAGGTTACTTGGATGATAGGAGATACACCACAGAATATGTGGTGGTTGGTCTTCAAGATTGAACTTGAAGAGGGATACAAGCCAGTAAACAAAACTAGACGATGTATAGGTACAGGTGCAGGTGCAGCTATTTATCTCCAAGTGGGAGATTGTTAGGTTGTGGAGCTAAAAGCTTCACTGATGCAAATGGAGGAGGTTGCTGAGTTACAGAGAAACCAACGTCGACAGTCCAACCGACATCAGTCATCTTCAGTGTTCACAGTAACTGACGTCGGTTAGGGGTCGATCGACATCGGCCAGACAGGAATCGACGTCGGTAGCCTGTGTGTGCATGCGTTTGCATGCGCTTCTAGAAGTGGTCTAATTTTAGACGGACAGTCAATTTGCATGTAAAAGACTAATTTTAGTCTTGAGTCTGCATTTCTTATTATTGTAATTGGAAAGTCTAATTATTGTTTGTATGGAATCTATTTAAGAAACCCATGAGGTTGTATTGTAATTGTAAAATCATAAGGACTTGCAAAGGCAAGGATAAGGGTTCTTCCAAGGTGTGTAAGATCTAGGTTTGTAGGTGTGCAAAACCAGGTTGATCTACAGGTTGTGCAAGATCAGGTAGAAGATCTACATGGTAAGTAAGATCAGTTGATCTGCAGGTGTGTGTGTGTGTGTGCAAGGTCAAAGGAGATTTGTGGGATAGCAAGGTCAAAGGAGATATGCAACACAACAAGGACTAAGATCAGGGAGATCTACTTGGAGTATGTGGTGTACTCAATTGGTACTGGAAGTAGGCAACAACGGTTGAGTTGATTGTCACTTACTGGTTGGTGTACTGGCAGTATCGTTACTGACTGGTGGAAACAACTCTGTGTTTGAGTTGATTTTGTTTGTAATTGAGAGAGAGAGAACTCTTGAGGGAGAATTACTAGTATGCCCAAGAGGTGTGGGAAGAGTGTGATTTCTTCATTGTATTTCCTTCTGGAAGAGTATTAATACAAGATTGTATTGTCTCTCATATTCTATGATATTTTTGAATTCTAGTTACTTATTATTCTGGTTTAATTTCGTGTTTAGTTGCTTATACAAAGGTAATCAATTGTGCTCTTAAGGAGCAGGGATCCTGACAAGTCTTTGAATCCTTTCGAAGGGAAGGTGTCCTTTCAGGACTTGGTGGAGGTCCTTTTCCTGGTCGCCAAGAGCCCCCTTGCAAGGGTACATGCACTTTAGGGTTCTTCGGGTAGCCTTCTTCAAATCCTTCAGACATTTTGTTCAAAGGAAATCTTTCCTTTGCCTTAGCCACTTTTTGTCGGGCCTTTAATCATTCCTTCAGACAAAATGTTCGAAGGAATTCCTTTGGACATTTTGTTCAAATGATTTCCCTTATAAAATTAACCGTGGAAAATCTTTTCGAAGGATATCTTTTTGTTCCCTTTTGTTCACTGCCCTCCACAAGGGCACTTGTCCTTCGAGCTTTGGGACACCTTCTTTTGAACCTTTCGATTGAACTAACCTTGAAATTGCCTAACTGTTGGGAGCTTGTTTCTTTCCTACAGAGTCCATAGAAACAAGCCCGTAGAGTCCGTAGAAATCAGCCTGCAGAGTTCGTAGAAACAAGCCTGCAGAGTCTATAGAAATCAGCCTACGGAGTTCCTAGAAACAAGCCTGCAGAGTCCGTAGAAATTAGCCTGCAGAGTTTGTAGAAATTAGCCTACGGAGTCTGTAGAAACAAGCTTGCAGAGTTCGTAGAAATCAGCCTACAAAGTCCATAGAAATAAGCCTGAAGAGTCCTTAGAAATCAGCCTGCGGAGTCCGTAGAAACAAGCCTATAGAGTCTGTTAGCCGAAAAAGATTGAATAATGGAGAATTTGAATACTCAAAACAATTTTTTAAGGAGGGAAAAGAGAATTCTATCCTGCAGGACCAAAATAGTTCATATGTTGTCCCAAAAATGAGTGATAGATTTTGGGAACAACATTTCTAATAAAGATGATCGTGGATGTTAGTAAATTATGACAGATGATGCATCCTCTAGGGGTCATACATAAAGGAACAATAAATATAGCCACTTGAAAAAAAATGAGGGGTGGGATGTATGAAAAATGGGTTGGGGTGTTGTGAAGATGATGGATGTGAGATGTGATGATGGAGAATATTAACATTAGCAACAACCTATAAATTGATGTTGCCCCTAGTGTAGACATCCAATTCCTAACACCATTATGTTGAAATTATCAATCTTACTCAAAATTCACTCAAACACATAAGCTGGGCCAAGATCACTTAAACACATTAAATGGTTTGAGTTTATCATATACAAGTGTCAATTTAGGCTAATGTACCCCTAAATGGAGAAATACATTTTATGTGATTATTAACTTGCCTCAAATCATTTCAAGTCAAAATGATGAAAACACAATTTGATGCCCTGAACCACTGAATTCTTTTAATTCAAAAGCATACGACATATGCATGTGTTATTTCATGTTGACAATGTCCTAAATGGGATATTGGTCCATACGCAACTGACACCTTCTTCTAATTATACTCTGGTCAAATTATGATCTAGTGACTTGACGTTTTAGCCAGTTTGATTGAGTGGACAACCAATTTACAAAGAATGGCATAAAATTTAATAAATCTCACTTAGGCAAATTAATCCAAATCATGAGTTTAAGTGGAAAATCCATGGAGGTTATTGAAGATTTCTTAATTGGAAATTCATTTATAATGTCTGCATCATCATATGACATCATTTTTGGGGTGACATCCATAAGCCATAAATGAAACAAATATCAAGTTTAAGGCCTCTTGTGCCTCTTTAAAGCCCCTTCTTTCCAAATATTAATGGGGATATTTATGGGTTGAGCCTCCCAAATTGAATTGATTCATGGTCACACATATTGATCTCAAGATGGAAGATCATGGTTGATTCTGATCATTTCCAAAATCTTATAAATAGGAGGGCCAAGACCACCATTTTTAAGCTCTTTTAGGTTAAAATTATTACTCAGAATTCTCTCCACAAGCCATTTTTGTGTAGTGTTATTATGCTTAAATTGCAATAGGATAGATTCACTATAGGCATACATTAGATCAAATATCATGAGCCTAGTTTCATTAGTGCACTTGAGATGATGGAGGAGCAAGTCATTCGTCAATCCTAAAGACTTAAGCACCAAATCAAGGGGAAAATCAAGTTTTGAGTTGCACTTAGAGGTGGGATGCTCTTAGAATGGTTTGTTGGTATATTCTCTCTTTCAATAGCTCTTAATTTCCTTTTACAAATCCTGTTGAAGGAGTTGGCTTAGTTACTTATGTTCTTTATGCATTTATTGAGTTTTCTTGACTAATATTTGATCTAACTCGTGTTGGATTCCATCTCTACATCTTGGCATGCCAAATGGGACCACGCAACCCATACAAGCAAGGAGAATAATTTGGAACTATTAGATTTTCTAAAAAATGCTTTAAAATCTCTAAAAATCAAGTTTTATCACTATTTTTATCGTGTTTTTGTGCTTTTGTTGACACACAGTTTACATAGTAACTGACATCAATTTACCCTAACCATCATCAGTCTTGTCCTAATCGACATCGATCCCTATGCAGGGCAAAACACGACAAAAAAAATTGGTTTTTGAGTTTTCTTGAAAGTTGCAAGTTGTTATTCTAGATTTTAAGAACTTACATGATCTCTATCTAATAATTTTGTTATAGAATCCAGATGTTTTCTAGAGTTTTTATACTTATTTGGGCTAACAAACATTTTTGAAAAATTATGTTTTGCCTATGGGTTTATAGGTAATCAACATCAGTTTTGTGTCGACCGCATCAATTTTGTTATAATTGGCATCAATTTTATTTTAACCAACATCGGTCACTATGGACCGATGTCAGTCTCTATGTAAAAAAAATAGATAAATTCGAGAGCAAGTTTTCAAATCTTGCTTTCTCATCTACTTTTGTACTTCAAGGCAGACTTATACCCTCTAAAAATTACATGTCACACATAGGAAAAAGGCACAAATTTGAAATTGTTTAAGTCTTGAACTCCTCATTTGGTGATTAAAAAGAATTTAGAGGTTTTATACTTAATTATTTTATAAAAGTTTTACAAGTTTTTAAATAAGGCCAAAGGGCCAAACATTTCAAAAACACTTCCATTTCATGCATTAAAGTAAACAATTGTTTGTTTTATGCTAGATCTTTTATACTTGTTTATTTTTCACAAAATGAAGGATGCATGTATGCTCTCCCCCATCCCCTTTAGGGAACTCGGGTGACCAAAAATGTTGTTTCTTTATAAATTGTGCCTTGTCCAAGGTGTGAAAAGAACATTGTTAAGCCTCTCCCCAAATCCATATGGTTTCGGTGATCTAAACACAACCTTTAAAGTCTTTTCACTTAGTCATTTATTTTATGTAACTTGGCTTGTGAACGGGAGTTCATAACCTCCTCATGAGTTATTTAGGGGTGCATTGACCTAGAGTTTCATCTCCCAGCATCATACCAACCCCACTCCATGATGGGGTAAATAAATTAGGGCACATATACTATGATTGCCAGGGGGCTAAGCAGCTAGCCTCTCTAATTGTAACGAAAACTCGAGTCAGGTTTGGCTAACCAGGGAATTCCACTAAGCACACAGATGGAATCACTATGAAAAGGAATAGGCCTTTACATAGTAAGTTATCTCGTATGATCTCAATTGACGCGAGGCATCTCTAATGTTAACTACATTTAGGACCATCTACATGTTCAAATATTTAGTTTTAAAATAACCCCACTTTCTATGGACATATTATTGATGTAGGGCGAGTAGCCCAAAGTTCCATATCACTGTACAATCTCTTGGGAGAAGGAGGGTGTAAAAACCCTAATACTTCATGCTTTTATTTTTGGATAAACACTTAAAATCCTCCCAAGAGCACATATATAAACCAAAACATGTTGACCAAACACCTTTGTTATCCACCATTTTATTTGAATAAAGAGGCGTTATGTTGGTCGAATCAATACCTCTTTTTGCCTTGTTCAAATCCTCATTTGAAACATTATGTTTGTCTTTGTCTAAGCAACATTGTTATGCTACCCATTTGAGTCTAGACCATTTTTCAAAAATCTTCTAGTCCATCATTTTTAATTCAAATTCAGAATCTCACCTTTCTAAGTTCTAGGCTAAGGTGTTAATTATTTTTTTGTTTGCACTTGGTTTGAGTTAACTTGGGTACGATTTCCCATTTAGGTTAAAGGTCGTTATCTAGACTCATCATTATTTTGATCATTGTAAACTTAGGCTATCTAGTGTATCGCTCACTCTAAGTTCTAGACCAATTCTAATTTCTATTACCATATGATGACATTGTGTTGCCCGTTTGGTTTTAGTTTTATATTTAGGAGTTCTTGTGTGTTTTCACATCTTGAGCTTCTTTGTTCGCATTGTTACCTTCCTCATCAGAAAGACTCTCTTCTAATTTTCTAGTCGTAACTTGTTGAAGTTTTACCTAGCTTTTACGATATTGACATATCTTTAAACCTAAGTTTGTTGTGCTTATTGCACTTTGGGTTTCAAATTTATCATACCCTCTTCCAATTGACAATTTCAACCCACCAAAGTTGAGTAATTTTACAACCATTTCTTCAAATTGTGGGGTACTACGCCACTTCTCTTTTATTATAGTCTCTTTTTGCCTTGTCACTTGTTTGGAAAAACTTAAAACACACCTTGTTAACTTTTGAAAAACATTTTCCAAACCTTAGCAAACGTAGAGAACAATCCTCTAGACACGATGTAAAGGTATACTCGTAGTGGGGTCTCTTATGGCCCTACCTATGAGGAAAATTACTTTTATGATGGACAAGATAATCATGTGGTATTTGAAGACATTACCACAACTCTAGGATTCGAAGAAGACTAGTTTGAACATCAAGCCCTATAGGACAAAGATGAAGCACTCATAAGGTTGATTAAATTAGGCACTAGATTGCCATCAAACTTTGTTGTGGAACAATTTCATACCTTGGTTAGGGTAGAAAAACAACAATGAGAATAATCCCTCACTCATATTTCAAAATCAAACATTGATTCTTCTAGCAAAGGAAAGGCAGTACTCCTAGAGTCAATGCCTAATAATCAAGATCTTGCCACCAAGATCAAGAAGACAAGTCAAGGATATGCAGACCAACTTATCACAAACTTAATCGACTCTATAGATACCACTTTAATACACAATGACACTTCCAAGGAACAAGGGAATGTGGTAGAACCAATGTAACATACTTAAGTTGAGAACACACCTACGATGGATCATGATGTCTCAATTAAACAAACCAAGTCTCAAGAGATTCTTCAACATGCTTCACTAGACATGGAACATACATTTTTCAATCACCAAGAACCTCTTGTTCCTTCACAGAATTAATGAACAAAACACTCGATATGTATTGAAAAAAAATTGTAAAACAATTTGGCAAGTTCCTCTCAACAAATGTGTACTTTGGTGTATTTGACATGAACTCCCCAAAATTAAAAAAATGCTTACAATTCAAGGCTGTCGATTTCAGGGAATGTTTTTCAACCTAAGAATTCATGGCTCACTTACTCGACTCAAGGAGTGAACCAAAATAAAGTTGAAGATCATAGAGTGTATATCCCTAATAAATCTACACAACATGGGCATATACCACCCCAATAGAAATATATTCCACCTACCAATGTGCCAAACATGCAAGAGAGGAATTCGATGAAAGAAATTATGTCATGATTGGAGATGGGTAACTGAATCAAGAAGTACAAATTTGATGAGATATGTCCATATTCATTCAATTTGAGTATTCTCCAAGTCTCTTTTCCACCTCATTTTGAGGCATCCAAATTTGACAAATATAAAGGGAAGGGTGACCCTTGTGAACATATTCAGGCATTTTGTATATTATGCCAAGAGGTAGCTTACAACAGTATTTATTTGCTTCATTTGTTTTTGTAAAGTTTAACGGGAAAAACTTTAGACTAACTTCTTAAGTTACCTAAGGGATCAATGGCAAATTACAATGATCTATCTAAAAAAATTGTCAACCACTTCTCTTACAATATTAAACACAAATTAATTGTAGTTGACCTATGTAAAGCCAAACAGTAAGATGGAGAAAGCTTCACATCATATCTACAGCAGTGGAGAACATTAATTGGATTCTTTCAACATAATTTTCTAGACAAATAGTTGGTTGACATTTTTGCACAGAACCTACACCTTGAGGTGGTGCACAATCTATGGCTTACTTGCAAAAATACATTTGAAGAAATTATAGACAAGGGTGCGAAGATTGAGAAGGTGCTTATTACCAAAGGCCTTGTTAAAATTTATTCACAGGGTCAAACATCAAATTAGACCCAATCACCTATCCAAACTGTTGCAACAGAGAAACCTAAGGGATTCAATAAGAACAAGAACATGGTAGGAAATGGAGTGACTGAATCAAGACATGTACAAATGGTGTAGGCTCCACTAGCTCCAAATATGCAATTAGCTCCACCCAATCCATCAAACACTTTGTAAAGAGTCCCTCCATGAAGGGTATTCAACAACAAATATAGAGTCTTTAGCAAATTGGGAGAGCATGTTGAGGCAGTGTTCCAAAAGCTCGTTTCATCTAATATGATTGTGTGGCCTATACCAAGGCCATTTCCTAAAGATCAACCCAAACCCTATTGGTATTGGGCAGACAAATTTTACAACTTTCATCATGTTGTTGGTCATGTTACTTATAGATGTGTTCAATTGCGACATCTTATTGAATATTTTATTGAAAGTGGTGAAGTTGAGATCAAACTTGCCTCCCAAAACACTAATCAAGATATAGGTATCTACAAAGATCCATTTCCTAGACATAATCAACAACCAATAAGAAACAATCAGAACCAAGGATAGAATCGGTGACAAAATTAGAGCCAAGGCCAAAATTGTAGTCAACATGATCATAATCAAGATCATAATACCCATGTTAATAACCTAGGTTACAATAACATGCCTTACGACCACAATAATATTGTGGGGTGTATTTATTCAAACCACATTATATCACTGTTAAAACTCATGAACCATCCCATGCTTCTTGAAGTATTGGACCCATTATCATAGGGTCAACACCCTCTCCCTCAAGTAATGTCATGTCGAATACAAACAATTCTATTATGCCTCAATTTTTGCGGGTTACCATTTCTGGACCTCATCTTTCTTCTAATTATAATGGCTCCTTGACGACTCAAAATTGTATCAATGCAACAAGACACTTGCGGGTCATCCTCTAAGGTCCTTTTCCTTCATCTTCTAATTATAATATATCCTTACCACCTCTATATTACATAATCATAACTAGACACTCGTGAGTTACCCTTCAGGGCCCTTTGCCCTCTTATACCATTAGACCCAATGTGAACATTATTCCTTCAAATCCATAAGTTGAACATTGTGTCAGCCAAAGCTAAACCTTCTCGTGATATTGTTGAGAAGCCTTATAGTCTATTAGACCAACTGATTAAAACCCCTAAAAAAATTTCTATTTTAGATCTTTGCGTACGTTTGAAGTCCATATAACTATTTTGAATGACCTTCTTCAACAATCCACTGTTCCTCAAGACACTAACCCTGAACAATTCCAAACACTTGTAGGGAATTTGTCTTTATTTTGATATGTAACATTTGACCAAAAAGACATGTTCACTCTTGGTCCTAGCCATAACAACCCCTTGTATACTAAGGTCATCATTGAAAACCATAAAATCAAGTAGGTTCTTATAGATAATGGTTTAGGGAAAAACATAGTATCTTTCAAGCTGACACATTGATTGGGTTATAATATGAAGGATATTTAGTTAGAGATGATCATCATAAAGGCATATGATAATGTTGAGAGGGAGTCTTCTATTATTATTTATTTGCCAATCATTATTGGGTCTATGTCCTATCATACTTTATTTCATGTTATGGATATTGATTTGCCTTATAAATTACTTCTTGGTCATCCTTGGATCCATGAAGTATTGGTCATTTCATCCACTTTGCATCAGTGCCTCAAGTTTCCCCACGATGGGATCGAGGTTACCAATCCTACTGATCTACAACCTTATCAATATTGCAAACATTTAGAGGTTGAATTTCATAATTATAACTATTGTCCTAGTTTTGAATTAGTTGTAAAGAAGAACAAGGAAATAGCTTTGCATTTACCCAGATCTAATTATATCAACCCTAGTGACCTTGATTCTATTTTGGCTAATCCATTTCCCATAACTCTTGCAAAATAGGTTATTATAGAAGATGTGGGCATTTCTACATATCGTCTTAAAGACGCTTTTCATACTGTTAAGTTGCCCAAGTTTCTCAAATCATTTGACAAACCCAAACCATCCAATAACCCTTATAGACCCAACATGATTTGGCAAAAAAAGAAAGATACACAGAGATCACCAATGGTATTTGTACCTACTACTTCACCAAATTAGGATCGAGAAGATTTCATTGGAGGAGACTAGTTATATTCTAACAACATTGTTGATTATTTTTAGAAACCAAAATATCATATCCCTAATCAGATCATGGATAATTTTGATTATATAAGAAAATGCCTTAGCCCATGAGCATAAGGAATCCTAGAACATTTATTAGTTGGTAAACCTAATATGAATCAAGGTCTCGAATTTATACCACCTGAGGGTGACCTCATGACTTTCAATAGTGATTCTTCTAAATTGACTAGCGATGACACTCGTGGCAGTGGTGTAACATCCCATTATAGTATTTATAATGAGTTTGTTGACGCAGACTTATTTGATTCAAATTCCATTATGACCATAACATCCCATTGTTCCCTTTGCCTTTGCCATCCTAAACTCATTGATTGGGACCAAAAAAATTTAGTCATACGCCTTGATGAATTCCAAAATGAAGAATCTATTGCAAAGTACATGGGCCTCAGGGACAAATTACCATTTGGTGATCAAAAGCAAGGCTTTGATTTTTATTTAGATCCTTCTACCTACTTTGGAGAGTAGGCAAAATTTATTGGTCATGAAAAAAGATAAAACATCGAGATCTTTAGGTGAAAACCTCTTTAAGGTACTCATTGGTCAAGGAAATAATAAATAAAAAGACAAGCCCTTGAGTGAAAACATGTTTTAAGCACTCTTGGATGAGAAAGTTTGCTCATCCCCAAAGGACACACAAGGTCCATCAAGTCCTATCTCTATATTTAATACCAATATCACATCAAAACAACAAAAAGTCTTTGAGCATATTGCTCTTGACTTTCCTAAGATATTTACTAGTTGGTCATTACCTAAATCAACGGATTCAAATTCGTCACATTATCTAGAGTTTTGAGAGGAACGACCAGAAATTGTAAAAGAAGAAGAAAATCATGATCATAAATTGCCTACTATTCTAGAAGATGGTTCTACACTCCTTGTAGAAAACACTGTTGAAGTGAACTTGGGAACATATAATGATCCCAAAATTGTTTACCTTGGAGCTTTTCTCACTGAGGAGGAGCGAGATCACATTATATCCATTTTGAAGGATTTTATTGATATTTTTGCATGGGCATACTCTAATATGCTAGGATTAGACCCTAACTTGGTTGTGCATCAACTTGTTATTCATCTAGATGCCAAGCCAGTCAAACAAAAATTAAGGAAGGTGCATCCACATATCGTTGTTTTAGTAAAAGTAAAATTGGAAAAGTTATTAGGAGTAGGCTTCATTAAACCACTAGACTATTTTGAATGGATATCAAATACAGATACAATTAGCAAAAAGAAATAGGGTATACATATTTATATTGATTTTAGAGATATCAACAAGGAATTCCCCAAAGATGATTTTTTTCTACCCGACATTGACATGATTGTCAATTCTATTGTTGTGTACGAGATGCTATCCCTCGTGGAATTTTTTTTTGGATACAGTCAAATCAAGATAGCCCAAGAAGACTAGCACAAAACTACATTCACCACACCATGGGGAACATTTGGTTATCAAGTCATGTGATTTGGATTAAAGAATGCTGAAGCCACTTATCAACATGCCATGATTTTCATCTTCCATGACATGATGCATGATATTATTGAAGACTAGGTTGATGACATCCTAGCTAAATCAAGAACACGTGTTGGATATCCTGATGTTTTATGGAGAATCTTTGAGAGACTTCATGAATATAAGGTCTGTCTGAATCCTAAAAAGTGTGTCTTTGGCATCACTTTAGGAAAATTGCTAAGGTTTATTCTATCACAAAGAGTGATCAAAGTTGACCCTGCTAAGGTCAAGGCCATTGTTGAAATGCCTCCACCTTTAAATCTTAAATAGCTCTGAAGCCTATAAGGAAAGATCCAGTCTATTCACAGGTTTATTTCACAATTGGCATATAAATGCCACCCATTTACACATCTCTTGAAGAAAGGGGTCATGTTTCAATGGGACAAAGGGTATCAATTATCCTTTGTAAATCTCGTAACATATTTGGCTAACCCATCAGTTTTGAGACTGCCAACACCTAGACAATCATTACTTCTTTATATTTTAGCGACTGAACATGCACTGGTGGCACTCTTGGTCCAACATGATGATCAAGGCAAGGAACATGATGATCAAGTCAAGGAACATGATGTTTATTATTTAAGTAGCACACTGGTGGCTTATGAACACAATTATACGCCTATTGAGAAGGCGTGTTTAGCTATGATATTCATGTCCCAAAAATTGTGACACTATATGTTGAACAATAAAACCATTATTATCACTAAAGTGGATCCCCTCAAATTTTTATTATGCAAAGTAGCTCTCACAACCTGTATGGCCAAATGGGTCATGTTCTTAAGCAAGTTTAATGTTTAGTATCAGAATCAGAAAGTTATCCAGGGGTAGGTTATTGTAGATCAACTTGCAAAAGCCCCTATTATAGACACTCAACCACTCAGATTTGATTTTTCAAATGATTCTATTATGACAATAGAAGTATAACATGAAATTGAATAATGAAAACTTTTTTTTTTATGGTTCATTTACTTCTCATGGATCTGGAGCCAACATTTTGTTGATTAAACTGCAAGGGGATCTGATTCCCAAGGTGTTTCATATCGATTTTCATTGTACCAACAATATGGCTAAGTATGAGGCACTAATTATAGGACTTTATCTTGTAGTGTAGTGGGATATCCATCATTTAATGGTATATGTGGATTCCCAATTGATTATCAATCAAACCACATGACATTATCAAACTAGAAATGACAATCTTGTACCTTACAAGCACATTATAGATAATCTCAAGACTCATTTCAAATCCCTATAGTTTGAACAAGTACCACAGGCCAATAATAGATCTTTAGATGCAATGGCAATAATTGGGTCTAAGATACAGATTGATAGTAGTGCCAAAGAGTATTAGTTTATCATTGAAAACCTTCTTTAGCTTGCTCATGTCTTGCCAAATTCAGAAAGGGTATGCACTATAGTTGATCCCAATCCCCCACCTGAACCACTTTGGTTTCAAGATATTTATAATTATTTTCATGACTACATTTCCTCCCTTGACCTTTCCAATAATTTTTAGAAACTTTTCCTGCATTGCATAGCCCATTATACCCTCCTTAGAAACACACTTTATCGTAAAGGTTGTGATGGAATGTTACTTCGGTATTTATCTTTGGGAGAATCAAAGTTAGTGCTTAAGGACGTTCATGAAGGAACGTGTGGGGCCTACACCAATGGTGTAGTCCTAACTAAAAATATCCTTAGAAATATGCTTGCAACTATGCAAGGAAGTGTGTTGCTTATTAACAACATGGAAATTTGAGACACACACCTTCCTTGCCACTACAACCAATTACTACACCATGGTTGTTTTCTACATGGGGCCTCGATCTCATTAGGAAAATAAATCGCACATCTTCTGATGGCCATAAACATATTCTCACTGCTATCGAGTATTTTATTAAGTGGATTGAGACCATTCCTCTCACTTATGTCACCGGGAAGTAAATTGCCAAGTTTATACATTACCATATCATCTGTCAATATGGTATTCTAGCCTGCATTATATTCGATAATGGTAGATCATTTGTAAATCGAGAGGTTAAATCTCTTTGTGCAAAATTCAAAGTCAAACACAGGAAATCCATACCATATAACCTACAAGGCAAAGAACAAGTTGAGGCATCGAACAAAACCATTATTACTATATTCAAGAAGATTATCAATGACGTTGGTTGTAATTGGCACTTGTAAGAAAATTTTGCCCTTTAGTCTTATTGCACTAGTCATTGAACCCCCACAAGAGCCACTCCATACTCCCTTGTTTATGACACATAATCTATTATCCCGATTAAGATCAAGCTACCTTCATTATGAGTTTCCTTAGAGAATATTGAAGATGATGAAGATTATGGAGTTTCCAGGTTATAAGAACTAAAACTCCTTGATGTCAAGCATTTGGCTACCCTAGATAACTTACAAGTCTATCATAATAGATTGTGTAGAAGCTACAATAAACACATTCTCCCTTGGGAGTTTGATATTAGTGATTTGGTCTTGAAAGAGAATCAAAAGAACACAAATGTTGAATGCAAAAAGAAGGGTAAGTTTCAACCCAATTAGCTAGGAACCTATGTTATCACAATAAATTATGGATCAGGGGAATATTGATTGGCTACTCCATGTGGCAAATAACTTTCAGATCCCATGAACATAGTACATCTCAAGCAGTTTTACACTGGATAAATTTTGAACCATTGTCTACAAGACCCCTTACTTGGGGGCAACTTGTGCTAAAGTCATTTTATCCTACTATTATATCTTACACCATCCTATCTTGGATCACATTCATTTTATTTTGACCTACCTTGGACCGTTCTCATGGAGAACCACATTATTTTATGACTCTGGACAATGAAAACTTTAGATTATTAGCACTCTGGATCATTTATGTTTTAGTTTGAATCTTTTTATCCCGCCTTGGACCATCCTCTTTTGGACCCTATTCATATTGTTTTATCTAGGACCGTTTTGTTTATAACCATATTCTTTTTATACCATGGGATGTTGTAAATTGGATAGTTTTATCCCTTGACCAATTATGATCTTGATTATGACTCAAGCATTCTAGACACATTCAATGCCATTTATACAAAGCATTTCAACATGGACAATATTTTTCAGCTTCCTATTATAGACAAGTGAACACGGATACATCAACACATGATTTTTGCCTGTTGAATGGTTCTTCAAATTTATTTTGCATTGCATACTATTCTTTTATTATTTTACTATTATTTGGTAGGCATTATTGCCTTAAAAGGATCTTGCTCTCACCAGTTTGTGAGCATGGGCCGTTGCAACCAACTTTAGCTATTGTTCGAACTCTTATATGTGGACGTACATCTCCTTAATTAAGTAGTTCCCTGGGCCTTTTGTTAATAGTGCATTTCTGTTGCTTATTCCAAAAATCCAAAAACTTAAAAAACTGATCGACAAAAGCAAACCATTGTCATTATCTTGCACTTTTATTTGTTTTAATTTCTCCATGCTCATGCCATTTTGCAAGCACTGATTTAAACGCACTCACGATTTTGTGAACTCATTTTTCTTATTTCTTCTATAACATCAATCATGTTTTCTTATCATCACTGTTCTTCTATCCCATTTCCTAGGAAAACTAAATTTGGCATGAAGTTCATGTTGGATATCACATCTATGAACCTATATAGGCAACGTCTACTTGTCTCGTACATCTAGAGTCAACTCAACCACCCATTCCTTTTCTTCTTTTTCCCCTAATTTGTTTTATTTTGTTGCTTCCCTATCACTTGGAGGCAACTTTGTGTCCTATGTTCTTGTTACACTATCATAGAAAGTAACGTCTCTATTATACATTGTGACCAACTCTTATCTGTGTGTGCTTATTTGATTTTTATTGTTTTGATTATGATATTATCTCTCCATTTTCTTTTGTTAATATTTTGTTAATTCCATGGTGCTTTGGTCTTTTGTGTTCCTATTTTATCTTGTTCCTTTGTTTTGTTTTCCAAGTACATATTGATAGTACATATGAATCTTGATTATTCATATCTCACTTTCATGTTATTTATTACGTTGTTCTTGCTTTGCTTTTATACATTCTTATTCCTACTTAAATCTTGAATTTAAGTTAGGTTACATTTATGTATTTGTTTTTATCTTTATTTTTGTTTAAATATAACTCGTAATTTTGATATTGGTAATTTTTATCATTATCCTTAGTTATAAAAATTCACATTTGAACTGGCTCATCGCAATCAAAACATAATGTCATTATAGGTTTCTTATACTTATGATGCATAATTTCATTTTGCTATAGTAAGCACCAAGTACTTTGGATCCCAAGTCAAACAGTTAATGTGACTCCACAAATTAGCTCTCAATACACCAATGAATTAAACACCAATGACTTATGCACCAGACTCGATGTGAGATGTGCATTTCTTTGCATAACTATGAGTCTAATCGAATAGTGGTCTGTTTCTATTCTTTTATTCTTCATTCATCATTCCATTTTCTCCCACTTCTGGGTGAACTACATTGGCTTAAGGTCTATTTGGACTATGCAGGCAATTCTTGGATATATGGCATATTTCGGGTTAGCTTGGCCACCTTTATTCTTTTCTTCATCTCTTTTATCACTTTGTGCATCCTCGTATGCCTTGTTTTTTGTGTCTATTTCAACTATTAGACCATCACATCTGTGTTTATTCTTGCTCATATTTAATTTGTGACTTAGGTTATATCCTTGAGACATGTTTGTCAATTTTCCCTAATAGACCATAATGTTTAGACCAATCGTCAAAACAAATCAACCCTTTAGGGTAAAAATTAGTTATCAATGATCAAAATCAGCCCGACTAGGGCAAAATTACTTTATCAATTGATCAAATTCACTCTATTGTGACACATTATCATTTCCTTTATCTGGAGTAATGCTCTCCTTTTTCTTCTAATTCCAAACTCTATAGCTTTTACCCTTATTCTAGCAGATTTTAAAGTATGCAACTTGTTTTGGGATTGATCATTCCCTAAGCACACAACTTGCACCTTCTCTTAGGTGTGTTCAAAGTTTGTCATTATAATTTTGGATTGTATCCTTCCCACTTCCCCTCGCCTTGGGGCCCATTATACTTTATTATATTTTGATCATTGAGAATCAATGCATGCAAGCATTAGCTCAATTTAGATATTATCTCATCCATGGGTTAATTTCACTCTTTCTCTCCCTTTTCGAGAGTCCATCCTTCACTTTCATCCTTGTATGTCCTCTCGAGGGGGCATCATGGGTCATTTCCTTCCAACTTCATCTAGATAACTCTTTTCTTTGAAAATACATTATTTTAATCAAATGTCTAGCCATGCTTTCTCAAACAGGGGCAAAATGTAGACATCCAATTCCTAACACCATTGTATTAAAATTATTAATCTTACTTGAAATTCACTCAATTTCATAAATTGGGCCAAAATCACTTAAATGCACTAAATGGTTCAAGCTTGTCACATACAAGTGTTGATTCAGGCTAATATATCCCTAAATGAGACAATACATTTTATGTGATTATTAATTTTTCTCAATTCATTTTGAGTCAAAATGATGAAAATATAATTTGACACCCTGAACCACTAAATTTTTATAATTCAAAAGCACACAACACATGCATGTGTTATTTTGTGTTGACAATGTCCTAAATGGGATATTGGTTCATACACAACTAACACCTTCTAATTATACTCCAGTCAAACTATGACCCAGTAACTTGACGTTTCAACTAGTTTGATTAAGTGGATAACCAATTTCCAAAGAATTGCATAAAATTTAATTAATCTCACTTGGGTAAATTAAGACAAATCAAGAGCTTAAGTGGAAAATCCATAGAAGTTATTGAATATTTATTAACTAGAAATTCATTTGTAATATTTGCATCATGAGATGACATCATTTGTGGGGTGGCATTCATAAGCCATAAATGAAATAAATATCAGGTTTAAGGCCTCTTATGCCTCTTTAATGCCCCTTCCTTCTAAATATTAGAGGGGATATTTATGGGTTGAGCCTCCAAAATTGAATTGATTCATGGCCACACATCTTGATCTTGAGATGGATGATCATGGTTGATTCTGATCATTTTTAAAATCCTATAAATAGGAGGGTCAAGACCACCATTTTTAAGCTCTTTTGGTTTAAACTTATGCATAATTCTCTCCACAAGTCATTTTTGTGTAGTGTTAATATGCTTAATTTGCAATAGGATAGCTTTACTATAGACATACATTTGATCAAATATCATGAACCTAGTTTCATTGGTGCACTTGAGGTGATGAAGGAGCAAACCATTCATCATTGTTAAAGACTTAAACACCAAATCAAGGGGAAAATCATGTTTTGAGCCATACTAGGAGGTGGGATGCTATTGAGAAGGTTTGTTGGTATATTCCTTCTTTCAATAGCTCTTAATTTCATTTTGTAAACCTTTTTGAAGGAGTTGGCTTAGTTAGTTATGTTATTTATGCATTTTTTGAGTTTTCTTAACTAATGCTTGATCTAACTCACTTTGGATTCCATATCTACACCTGGTAAAGACATTTGTGAGGGAGTAAAATTGATGATGTCATGAACTTAAACATGCCCCAAATGGGAACAAGTCTTAATGGGATGATGATAAGACATAAAGTTGTAAACTTCATATGTATTTTAAGTAAAGATGCATGTTAGGAGAGCTACAAACCAAAATCAGATGTTGATTTGATTGACTAAGGAAATAATTGATGGGTGTAGCTCAAAGCATATGTCAAGTGGAGATAGAATGGGTAGATGGATGAGAAATGATAAAATCAAGTGATCAAGGGATGAAGGAGAAGAATTGGTTAGTGCAACCGAGCTAGCCTCAAACACTCTGTGTGATCAAACATTACCTACATAGTCTCAAAAGTCATTAGGCCAGTGCAATTCTCCATAAGAGGGAAGAATGATGTGATAGATGAGATAATAGAAGATGAATGAATTGAAAGAATATCACAATGGATTTGAGATTAAGTTGATTGATGTGTTGTAATACTACCAATTGATGAGCTATAATATGATTAATATTGATGATGCCCCTGATAAAGACACATGTGAGGGAGTAGAAGATGATGAAATTATGGCCCTGGACATACCCTTATTGAGGGAGAAATTGTAAACTTAAAATGATAAGGAGAGTCATAAGATTTAGACGTATCCAACTAAGGATGCATGCTTGAGAGAGATATGAGTCTATGATTTTCACTAATTTATGAGGACTTCATGTCCCTAAATGATGTATTGATTGATCATGAATGATGGATGATTGATAGAAGAAAATATGGATGCCATGACTTTTTGGTCTTAATTGACAAGTGCAAGAGATTAAATAGAGAGATTGGGAGGTGATTTGAGTGGGTGTGATTGATTGGTTGATGATTGATATCATAGCTCAAGTATTTGACTGATGCATGAACTAATGATGATGGATCATGATGATGAAGGATTTAATAAAATGATCTAGGTTAGGTAGAAGAGTGGATAGTTGACTAGATTGATGTGAGTGTGAATTGAGATAGCAAGGGGAATGAATATTCATATCAATTTATGTCCATGTGACCAAGTGTTGCGTACATAGTCCATATGGACCTCAGGCCAATATAGTTTTTTCCTAAGAGGGGAGTGTGTGATGAGAGATGATAGGGTAGATCGAATGATAATGATGTCTTGAGGATACCCCAAGCAGATAGATCAGATTGATGGGGGTGATGGATGTTAGTGGAAATGTTAGATTAGAGATTAAATGATTAGACTTGGATGTTATATGTGATGATTTGGTCAATAGTTGATTTAGGATGTTTTGATAGATGTAGGTGATGATTTGTGTTGCCATGGTCTTAAGCCATATATTATTGCAATCCTTTTTAATGTAGCTTTAGGTAATATGCACCATGATATATGTATATGACCATGATGACATTTTACCAAAGTGCATATTGGACTTGTGTAAAAGATACAAAGATTAAAAACAATGTGTAAAATTAGCATGTAGCATAATGCACCATCAGTATAAAGAACCAAGATGACATGTTTTTTGTATGTTATTGCATATATAATAAAGACAACATAATAAGACAAAAGATACATAAAGATATTCACAAAGTGCTTCATCAAAGACACATGCAAACAAGCAAATAAACATAGATTATTAGACATGAATATATACATGATAAAAGACATTCAAACAAGTCAGACATCATAAAATATCATACATGTAAAATACATAAGTATCTACATGCATATTATGTGATCAGTGTCTTGTTTATTATCTTGACAAAAGCCTATAGGATGAGTGATCAGGTTATGATTCGATGTGTTTGTGTTTACCCCCAGGCAATGATACGAGACATGAGATTTAAATTTAATAGATGATGGGATAAGATATTTACAAATGATGTGTTGGATAAGGGACTCATGCGTTTATTTTGATCAGAGTTTTGAGTTGAAATGTGATGGGTTACGAGATTTTGACAAGGTGTTGTTGAGAAAATTTAAATTTGGAACATGAGATAGTTGATGTTGTAAATAGGGTAGGGTAATGTAACCATAGTGTGGTTAGTTTTGACTTGAACAAGGAGCTAAGGCAAGCTTTTGATTTGATGGGTGCTAGGTTTTAAACTAATAAATATGTGATTTGAATAAGTTTGACTAGGTCATGGTTGATCCTAATCGAGGTTAATTTTGACAAGACTAACTAAAATAAGAGATTAAATAAGATTTTATAAAGTTTGGACAGGTTGATAATGATGGGGTTGAATGGGTGACTATGATTTGACCAATAAGCAAACTTATAAGATTGTGACGAGTGATAGGAAATGAGTTGGAATAAGTATTAAGAGGTTGAAATGGGATGTGAATGACAAAGTGATGGTTATGATGTGAAATTATATTAGGATATGGATATTGGACAAGGATATGGATTTTACATACTACGTAGGACAAGATGACTGGGACTTTTTTATATTTTCTAAATTTTATGATTTTTTGGGATTTTTGGTCATTTTTTAAAATTTAGGTCTTTTTAGGGTATGTATGTACAAACAGGGGGCTACTAGAAAAGGAAAAAACAAGCCTAGAAACCAAGATGGATAATGATGGTAGAAGGATTTGATGAGAGGGTTTGGGTAGTACTCAAAGGGGATGAGGGACAACAAAGAATGGACTATGGATCTCCAAGGACCACATTTTATGGGAAAAATATGTCTAGTCACCCAATTTATACTTAGTTGATATGCCAATATGTTCCCAAAACATGTCTCAAGACATCTTCCACTCCCTTATGAAGGTCAATATGGGAAGGAAGGACGAACATAATAGGATGGGAAACATGATGGATAATGATGGTTTGAAGAGAGATGTTAGGATATGAATGTATAGATGAAGTGGATTTTAACCCCAAGTGTCATACTTATGAACAACAAATTATTTATGCACGAGACCAAAAATTGGTTTACATCACGATACTTACCCAGCGTGCCAGAAAACTAACACCATTGTAAGAATGTTTTATTTATTTTTTATTTTTTTACTTTTCCTAGAATAAGACTATGTATAATATTATATAAGGATGGGGCTATTTTATGTCATCTATTCATGTTGTAAACATGAGAGATGTGTGATGATGATGACATTGATATGCAAGCAAAGTTGGTCCTAGAGAACCATCGTGACCTTTCTTGACTCTTGATGTTGATTCCTCTAGACATTTTAGCCATGTATGTTCATAGCCCCTATGAGAGATGATGTTGCTTGGGGAGATGTGGATATTAGGGTATGATTTTTTATATGAAGGTATAATGGGTGATTAGGAGTTTTAACTAGTAGTCACACATTCCATTGGAGATGTTTGCTATGTTGTTAATAATTTGTGCCACATGACAATAGTTTTTAAGGGATCTAATACTTTTGAACTTTTCTATTCTTTGATTCGAGTACTTGGAATATTGTCAGTCATATTGATATTCCTTTTGGAGTCCTTTTGGCTTATTGGCTTGATTAAATTTTGACTGCCCCCTAGTGCCTTAAGGAAGGTTTCACTAGAGGAATATGACTTTTGAATTTGTTTATTATTTTAACTTAATGTTTTCCATAATGGATTTTGATTTCGCTGATCATTTGACTTGTTTGGACTTCAAATTATTGTTGGATAATAATTGAATTTATTATTATGTTTACTTATTTGACTATTATCATGTATCCTAAAAGATTTGGCACATGACATATTATTTTGAAGATAATCTAATGATGCATACACTTGTTTTTCCCTATTAAGGAGTGTGATGAAATTACTGTCAAGGGGATAAAAGGAATCAATAATGGATAAAGGTGAAAGGAATGGATTGGTGATATCAATGCGTGAATAATGGGCAATATGATCCTCATAGAGGGTACTCACATCAACTTCAATGTTAGATAAAACACCCTCAAGTTTCATAAAGGGTCACTAAGGGTCTCCATAAAACACACATCTAGATCAAATCCATTCTGATAGTCATCAGCTGAGATCTCATCTTGAAGGCCCATAGTTACTATTATGGTCTTATTGTCTCGACATGGATCAAGAGAAATGCCTTGTTGTTGGTTTATATTTGAGTTGATTGTACAAATATAGACATCCTTTAAGAGGTTAGTGTGAGCATGATATTCAATAGCTGGGAGGGATGATGATTTTGACATGGAATCCAATATGGATTTGAATGTTGACGATATATTTGATCCAGTTATTTATGTTGAAGTTGACATTGATTTTGATGCTAATGTAGATGATAAAAATGTTGCTATGATACTATAAGATGATGTCTAGATTGTGTCCAAAAAGATGGCCTGTTGGATAATGTTGTTCATAATCATGTTCTTCACTTTTTGTTTGGTGATGGAGGCTTTAGGATGAAGTGGATTTTGGAAATAAGGGATCTCATGTGATGGAGAAAAGGTAGATGGTTGGTGAATGACAAGTTCATTTAAGATGAGTTTGGTGTCTTGGCCTTGGTTTAGGAATGGAAGAGTTTGATCATGGTCTAAGATTTAATATCGGCATATCATATCCCCTTTTTCTCACTGTCAAACATGGATTCATTTGGTTAATTCTTGATTTCAATGTCATCGTGGTTGATTAGGTCTTGGATGTAATTTTGTAAATTATGGCATTTATTAATAGAATACCCCTAGGTTCTATGATATCGACAATATTAGCCTTCTCTATACTAGGAGGGTTTAGGCTTTGTTGGATCAGGAAACTTTGTGTGTGGGTAGATGATCATGTTTTTGGCAAATATTCGATGAAGGATGACTTACAAGGATATAGGGAGAAGAGTACATTGTCTCTCTTCATAGCTCGGCTAGGAGGTAGAAGTGTTTAATTATAGATCGAGTGATTTATCAAGGTATAATAATACATGATATAGATAGATCATTATATTTGATGTGGCTTATGGGATGGACTGATATTGGATAGGGATGTTAGGATAGAGTTGCCTTTTCTAGTGTGATAGGGGATGTCATGATCAAGGCTATAGTTAGTAGATGGAAGGCTTGACTATGACTAGATATTGCAGGGGTTAGGAGTATACTGACATTGATGGCAAAGTATTGGGTGACTCTACTATGAGGTAATTTAGGTTGATGGGGTCAAAGTTTACAATAAGTCATGTACTGATTTCTAAGATCTGCAAAAGGAATGTATCCTTTTTGGGAAAGAGATTTTTCTCAAATAAAGTGGTATCTAAATCTATTCAGGAGGCCATGGATTAGGATGGGAGAAAATATGGATCATGTGATTTGTTGGCCCTAATCAAATAGTGTAGGCCATTCAATATAAAATATTGAGAGACGATAATGGGATGTTTGGATAGACTCAGAGCTTGAACTATTTGATGAATGCTTGTTTCTAGTTTGATTTCAAGTTTGATTTTGTGATACGAGACATTTGACGTAATATGATAGGTGTCATGTGGATTATATTGATAAAATTATGTTAGGACATATGCTATATAGACTCTTGATGGTTTAGACTTGTTTATTTGAGGTTCAGACTTGATGATGAGCTAAGACAAGCTCTATAATTTGACTAAGACAAGGGGATAGGTTTGACTAGCCAAACAAACATGACTAGGTCATAATTAACCTTGGATAATATTCACTTGATTTAATTTAGACTAACCCAAGCTGATTTGGATGTTTTGATCAAGTAGTGAATGACTAAGTGGATGATAAGATTTGATTTAATGTAGGATTCAAACTTGATCAGGTTTATATGCAAGCAAACTTATGATGGTGGCTATGATAAGGTTATTGCCAACATAGACCAAAGCAAGTATATTACTACAAACTTGATGAGATTAGATATGGTTGGCTGAAGAGTGTGCATATGGACAAGTTTAGACTATAGGTGATGCAATTCAACCATGTAATGATGAGTTTGGCCTATGACTTATGGGGGGTTGGACTAAGGATGTCGAACTAAGTACCACAAAGGGACACTAGGGTTAGGGGATGTTAGGTAGATTATGTGTTTATATATGTGAATGGTAAAATAAGTTTTCCTTTGGGGTGATTGATTCATCATGAAATATGGTTAGAATTTATAAATAGTATGTCCTTGAATGTATTATTTTATAAGACTTTAGCTAGTATGGTCAGTTAAGACGAGTGTACGCCTAACAATCCTATGTTCAACTAAGTTAACTAAGTGTTTTGATTGATGATAGGTGTTAGGTTCAAATCGATAGGGTGAAAAGTGCCACCAAGATGATGATGGGTGCTATATTTAAACCAATAGAATGATTGGTGTTAGCAAGACGATGATGGGTGCATATTCAAACTAGCAAGATGACTTGTGTTAGCAAGACAATGATGGGTGCCATATTCAAACCAACAAAATGACAGATTAGATAAGATGTCGACTAAGAGATGGTGTACCTGATCAAGGACTAGATCAATTGATGATTTAAACATGTTTGTTTAAGTTTAGACAAGGTTGAAATGACAATATTGATGACAATTATGTTAAACTATGGTAACTAGGATTTAGATGGGTTTGACTATGTCAAGAGGGATGACTAGGTCTTAGATGGGTTTGATTAGGTCAAGAGTGATGATTGAGGCACAATTAAGTATGATGAGGGGTGGTAGGGTTTTGATACATGATAAGATGATTGATTGACTTGTGAAGATTGGTCAAAAGATTAGATTAGGCTTGAGTTTTGACTAGGTAAATGGTTTATGTGTAGGTCTATAAGGTTTACAAATAGTATTGTTCTCAACAACACACAAATAAGAATAATAAATCCATAATCCTATATTAGTGACTGACATGGGAGTGCAACTCAACACCTAACCCACTGAATGACTCTTAATGAGAGGTGACTAGATCAGTCTCACAACCCTCTCTCATTAGTCGTACATGGTGAGTGATCTCTAAAGATGTCATCCCCTTGCCTTGTATTCTTGTTACGGATTAAAGGTCTTATTTTAGGTTAAATAGGCTCTCTAAGGGAATCCCCTAAAAACCTTATGGTATGTGGGGCCTGAGTCTATGTAAGGCGTTATCTGATACATGTGTGTTAGAGTGTTACCTCCTTCATGAAATCCTATATGAAGAGTTACACTTATCTTAGTGTTAATTGTCCTTGATATTTATACTCCATAATAACATGAAGTTTAGTCTTGTATATGGTGATCAAATTCACATCAGAATCCCCTTAAGACTAAGGCAAATGCATGGTGATCAAATCCACATCATGCTGCTCCATAGAAAAGAAATATGAGAAGGTTTATCGATTGTTTATCATCCCCAAGAATCTTCCTATGGGTGCAAGGGGAGAGCATATGAATTTTTAGCCCTAGGTGACCAACATGCAAGCCAAAATTTAAACTAGATGAATTGAAATTTAGACACAAAAACAAGCAAGTTAATTAACTTTGATTAAAATGTGACACGAAAAATATATCAAAAGTGGTTAAAAAATGTCAATTCATGTATATGTGACCTGCAAGACAAGTTATTGGTAGTTTTATATTGGCTTCTTTGGGGATAAAATTATAAGAAAATTTGGACTAGAAAATAAAATTGATTTTGTGCAAGGCAAAATTTATACTTGGATAGATTTTTCAAAAAAATTTAAATTTCAGATATTTTAGAAAAAGTTAAATATGCAAAAAACATAGGTAGATAGAAAAGTCATGTATCTGAGAAGCAATGTCAAAACTAATCAAAATCATAAAACACAAAGATGCAAAATTGAAACAAACATAAAATCTAGCACAAAAAGTTATATCGACACAATGTCACAACTAAATTTCATGATGCCACATTTTAGTTTAATAATGTTGCGCTTCATAAAATGTAAATTCGCTCTTGTATAAAAAAATCCACAAATAAAATTGCATAATCTAATTACAAAATCATAAATCTAGTTAGCAAAGATGTGTCTCAAATAATGTGATTTTGTTAAAGATAAAATAATCAATTTTAGCTAGTAAATGTCAAATTTTTAAAAAAACACAAGAAAATTGAAATTATGTTTAATTTAAGCAATGTCACGTCTATCGAATGCGATGCCATGTATTCTTTAGTTGCGAGTTCACACCTATCAAAATAGAAAGTAGATATATACAAAGTCATAAAATAGGTTAACAAAATAATGAATTTCAAAAATAAAATTATGAAGCGTAAAATGTGATTTCATGAAGGTTCAACGATCAAGTTAGTTAGCCAAACCATGATAGTCAAGTTCAATAGTTTAGATTAAAGTCACGGATTTTATTGAAAAATTCACATTTCTAGTGAGTAAATTTGCACAAACAAATAATGTCGTTTTGCATGCTATAAGTGTCAATCACAAAAAATTGGGGGTTTGGGGTTACCAATTCTTCTTCAAATAGACCCTGTAACCCTGTCCAAACACAAAAGAGATCAAAAATGACAAGTTAGGGGAGGAATATACCATTTGGGTTATCATTATGTGATGAAGACAAATTGGAATAGAAAATAAAAATGCAAGCAATAATGGATATTATTACCTACAACTAATCTGACTTGCAATAGACCTCTGATTGGGCAAGGTAGATATAAAGAATAACATGATAAAAATTGAAATATGCAATTATACCTCAATCATGTAGCAATATACTTCTAAATGTGAACTATGTGGCCTAAAATGACAAAGTATAAGACTCCTTGAATGAATGTTGGATTACTTTATTGGCTCAAGACTTATTGCAACAATGGAAGATATATGATGGCTTGACAATGGATAATAGACAAGTTGACAATGTTATTCCCCAATTCATTCCTTCATAGTTTGTGCATGGGTGTGCATGATTATATAGGAGGTGGTGAGGAATTTTCAACAAATAGAAAATTCTTTGGAGAATTCGAGAGAGAGAGGAGTGGAGAGGATTCTAGAGAATGTAGAGAATTATAGATTCTCTTAAGAATGACTGATGATGATTAGTTGATGGTTAGAAGAATGATTTTCGATAAGATTAGTAAGAGAAAGTGGGGGTAGTTGGAGTTAGGTGGGAGGAATTTTAAATTCCAAGATAATGGATAATTGGGAATTAGTGACAAATATGATGATAATAAAAGAATTAATCGATGTGGGATAGTCTAAGGCTAGTATGTGAGTGTAAAATGAAGGGGAAGATAGACTAGGGCTAAGATAAGTAACATTATTAATTTAATTAGCAAAATTAGAGACAAAATGAATAATTATGGAAGAATGAGCATATTTATATGTATACTAATGTTATTGATCCTTGGATGTTTCTTTAGGAATACTTCATCCTCCCACGTCACATATTCACTTAGTAGATTATTCCACTTAATCAAATACTCTATAATAACCATTGTCCTCAACCTCTTAGTGCATGTCTAAAATATTTCCTCATGTTATAAAATGATTTTTACCTCATCATTGAGCTCTGGTAACTCTGTCTACACTGAAACTCTTTGTCTAATGACTTTCTTTAAATAGAAAATGTGGAAGACTAGATGTATTTTTGTTGACTAGGGTAACTGTAATTTGTATGCTACATTGTAAATCTTATGTAAGACTCGATAAGGGTCATAATACTTAGATGAAATCTTATTATCCTTCTTCAATTATTTTAAGGATTTTTTTTATATGGATATAGTCATATAAAAACCCAATCTCTAACTTCAAAATGTCTTTCACTGTAATACTGATCAATTTGTTACTTCATGCGGTTTTACGCCATATCTAAGTTCTCTATGAGATTATAGAGTACATCCTAATTATTTTGAATATGTTCTTTGACTACTCAATCATTTGTTTGAACCCTAAAATATGATGTTATGGAAGGTGGATGGTATCCATATAGTGCCAAAAATGGAGACAATTTGGATGTGGTATGGAAAGAAGTGTTTTACCACCATTCTCCTACTGGCATCCATTAAATCCATATCTCATTTTTATCTGAAGCAAAACAACAGAGATAACCCTCCAAGCAATTGTTAACCACCTAAAAATTTCCATCAAATTGAGGATGATATGACAAGCTACAATAAGACTAAGTACCCAAACATGAGAATAACTCAATCCAAAAATTACTAGTAAATATATGATCATGATCACTTACTATTATCTATAGGCTCTTATGTAACTTCTTAATTGTATCCATAATTTTTTTTTCTATTGTACTTTATATAAATTGATGTGCTAAGACACAAAAATTGGCATATTTGACAAGTCTATGCATGACCACCACAATGACATTTTTTCCCTCTAACTTGGCAATCCTATGATGCAATTCATGTAAACTTCCTCCCGCCTCTGGATAGGAATATATAAAGGTTACAAAAGACCCAGGGTCTTAATTGTCTCACCCTTATTTTTCTTACACACCATGCATTCTACCAAAAAATATTGAACTTCCCCTTTATCCCATCTCAAAAGAAATCTTGCTTGATTTTATGATGGGTCTTCAAGAAGACAGTGTGCTCACCTACTTTAGAAGCATGGAGATCAACAAGAACCTCGTATTTAAGGGTTGAGTTATTACATAGGTACAACCTATATTTGTACCATAAAGCATTCCTCTTCTAAAAAAATTATTTTATATGTTTGGAGATTATTACAACTTATAAATGAGTTTTTGTATATATTTCATTCTTTAATTTTGATCACGCCTCGTCCACCCAATCTAATTGTAATATGGACATCACAGACAATGTTGAATATTTGGACTCACCTCTCTTAGATATTTCACTGGTGACTACATTCTCCTCCCCTTTCTTATAGATGATCTCAAATTCATAACCCAACATCTTCGTGAATGATTTATGTTATTCTATAGATGATACATGTTATTCTAAGAAGTATTTCAAATTATCATGATATTTATTCACCATGAAGTGTCTTCCCATTAGATATGGTCTCCATTATTTAACTGCTTGAAGGATGGTCATCATGTCCTTATCATAAATGGGCTTCAACAAATTCTTACCTTTGAGTTGGTGACTGTCAAATACAATGGGTCATCCATTTTTCATAAGTATTGCATCCATATCATAACTAAAAGCATCACATTCAACAATGAAGGTTTTTTAAAAATTGAGTGGATAGAAATGGAGTGGTGCACATGGCCTCCTTCAACTTCTCAAATGCTTTGGTGGCTACCTCATTCCAATGAAAGGAATCCTTCAATAAAGCTTAAAGTGGTGTTGCTCTGTTATTCTAATTTTTTACAAATCAACTATAATAACCAATAAGATTTAAGAAGCTTCATAGGTTCTTGAGGGTTATCGGTACTTTCCATTCTAGTATGGCCTTGATCTTATGAGGTTCCAACTTGATGTATGCATAAGAGAGAATGTGACCCAAATATTCCACCTCTTTGACTCCAAAAGTGCACTTGGAAGACTTGGCATAAATTTGATGTTGTTCCATAGTTTTCAAAACCTTATTAATGTGATGCAAACCTTATTCACATGATGTAGGTGTTCCTCCCATGTCTTTTTGTAGATTAAAATATCATCTAGGAACTTAAGACAAACTTCTTTAGAAATGACTTAAAGACAGAGTTCATCAAGCTCTAAAATGTTGATGGTGAAATTATGAGTCCAAAAGGCATTACTAGATTTATGTGTTTTGAGTGTTATCATATGAATATACTCATCTTTAATTCTGATTTGGACATTTTGTAAACAAGGATCTAGTTTTGTAAAATAAACATTATCATGTAACTCGTTTAAACAATCATCAATTACTAGTATAGGAAACTTATCTTTGATGGTGTACTTGTTAAGTTATATCTTGTTCATGCACATGCATTAGGTGTCATCCTTCTTATTCACCATCACCACTAAAGACAAATAATCACTTTCACTATGACAAATATTACCCACTTCTAACATATTTTATACCATCTTCTCAATCCCACTCTTTTGCACATATGAATACCTATAGGGTCTAATGTTTAGCGGTTGGCTCCCTCATACTAGTTGAATGGCATGATCGTGATCTCTTTTAGGAGGAAATCATTTTGGCATATCCCCAAAAACTACTGAGATCCCTTTTATAATTTCTTGTAAATCTAATGGTGTAAAAACCTTTGACTTTGAGCTTCTAATGAAAATAATTATGTCACAGACCCACCTGCACCCTTTTTAAGCATATTTTACATCAAATGAGAGCTCACCAACTATGGATAATTTGCACACGACCCATGCAATTTGAAGATATTTCTCTCTAAATGAAAATGCATGAAAAACTCTTGGGGGTTCATCTCAATTATTCCTAATGTAGAAAGCCATTGGACTCCCAATATAATGTCTACTCCACACATGGGAATAGAAAACATAGGTAAATCTAGTAGGTAGTCTTCCATGATTAGTTTACTACTATGGCATATCCATAAAAAAATATTTGTACACAAAATTGAATCATGCTTTAAACTTTAGAATTAGATAAATGAAATAGTTCAAGCACATAACTAACTTATTTTTTATGAAGTTGTGAGTACTTCCCGACTCAATAAAAACTACCACCTTCTATTTTTTTAGGAAACTCACTACCTTGAGGGTTTGTCATTTGCTAATACTTGAAAGTCAATGGAAAGAGACAATTTGTTGTAAATCCCTAGCATCCTCCTCTAGCTCACCAAGAACCTCAAATGCTACTTTTTCAACCTCTTATTCTTTATTGACACCCTCAATGTAGGACAACTTATTTTTGGTATATTATGTCCTTGACTATATTTTATTTCACAATTGAAACATAACCCTTTTACCCTTTTTTATTTGTTATGGTGTCAACTTGGTAGGCCTATGGAATCACAAAGTTGAATGTCAACCTCATGTTGTGCAAGATTTTTTTTCTTTGTCATATATGCCATAATATTAGAAGCAAATACATTAAACAAATTAAAAATGCATACTATTAGGTTGTGGAGCTAAAAGCTTCACTGATGTAGACATGGAGGAGGTTGCTGAGTTGCAGAGCAACCGAGGTCGGTCTGATCAGCCGACGTCGGTCATATACAGTGAGAAGAGCAACCGACGTCGGTCAGGGATTGGTCGGTGTCGGTCACCTCTAGGCAGACAGGGACTGACGTCAATCGCTTGTGCGGTTCCAGAACTGCCAGTTCACAGACAGTTAGTTAACGAACTGGGTGTTTGCATGTTAAGAGGCTAATTTTTGTTTTGAGCTGCGGATCTAATTATTGTAATTGGATGTCTAATTATTGTTTGCATGAGATCTATTTAAGAGAATCATGGGTTGTATTGTAAGGTGTGCTAGTTTAGAGTTGATTTTGATTAGCTCCTTTTGTGTGTGAAGAGAGCAAGGGTAGCTCCTCCTAGTTCCACAACAGTGCCAAGTGTGGGTGCTGGTTTGGAGAATCAGAAGGGTTCTTCATGTATGTGTGATCTTGGTCGACAGGTGTGTAAGGCCACATTTGGAGATCTACATGATGTGTGTGTGTGTGAGGTCAAAGGAGATCTGCAGGTGGCAGCAGGATCAAAGGTGACAGCAACACATCAAAGAGCAAGAAGAGGAAGGCAAGGTAGATCCTTCCAAAAGTAAGATCATTGATTTGCAAGTGTATGTGTGTGCGAGATCCAGGTTTGCAGGTGTGCAGAACCAGATTGATTTGCAAGTGTGCAAGATCAGGGAGGTCAGCGACATAACAGGTAGCAAGATCAAGGGAGATCTACTTGGAGTACGGTGTGTACTCGATCGTGAAGTATGTGGAGTACTTGTTTGTACTGGCAATATTGTTATTGACTGGTTGACTGGCAGTGTTGTTATTGGCTGGTGGAGGTGAACACCAACTCTATGTTTGAGTTGTGTGTTGGGACCATAAGAGAGAGAGTGAGCTCTTGAAGAGATTTACTGTTTATGCCCTAGAGGTGTGTAAGGAAGAAGACTGTGGCATCTTCTTTGTTGTATTTCCTTTTGGAAGAGTATTAATACAATTGGGTATTGTCTCTCATATTCGGTGTTGTTTCTGATTCTAGTTACTTATTGCTTCTGGTTAATTCTGCATGTTTAGTTGCTTGGTAATCAATTGTGCTTCCTTGGGTTCCTAACAGTTGGTATCAGAGCTAAGGTTGTAGGGAGTAGGTTTTGTGTTTGATTACAGGTCACTCTCAGGGGTTTCTGATTAAGTGGGAGTATAGCAATGGCAGAAGAAAGTACACTAAGAATGGAGGAATTAAAAAGCACGAATGGTCAATTACGGTGTTATGGAAAGAAAGAGCAGGTAAAGAAAGATTGTTGGTTGGTAGAAGATCAACATGAAGGAACTGAAGAAGTAGATGTTGCAGGTGTTGTTACACAGGATGCTTTGGGATGTTCCTTGGATAAAGTAGAATCTTGGTTTATAGATTCTGTTGCCTCTTTCCATGTAGCCCCAATTAGAGGGGTTGGTGTGCCTTGTCAAAGTAATGGCAAAGGGGAAGTGTTGCTGAAATTGTAAGCGGCCAACACATGGGTGTTGAAGGATGTCATGCAAGTCCCAGTATTGAAGATGAGGCTAATTGCTTTAGGAAAGTTGGGTGATGAGAGATGCACAGGAATTCTCACAGTGAATTTTTGGAATGTTACCAAGGATGCACTTGAATTAGCATGTGGTAGAAAGCAGGTATTGTTTATCTACTTGCTTGTATTACTGATTCTTCTTCTGTTGTGAAGACGTGGCTTTGTAGGCTTGGTCACATGAGCAAGAAGGAGATGCATGTTCTTAAGAGGAAGTCAGATGTCTTTGACAAACTTAAAAACTGGAAAGCCTTAGTGTTCTTGGAGGAGATGAGAGACAAAGATCAGTGGATGGGGCTAGATACTTCTGAGCAGGGTAGTTTGGACATGGGATTGATTCAAAGTAAGCTCGCGGGTAAAAAATCATCACTCACAGGCGAACACAAGTACCAATGTCAGTCAAAAGGAACCAGCATCAAACAGATAGGTACCGACGTCAGTCATGTGCAGATCAGAGGAGTTGGTGGTGTCGGGTAGGTGGAGATCGACGTCGATAGGATAACTGGCATCGGTGACCTGGAAAGTCACATGGAATCGACGTCGGTTGGATGCAGACTGTGTGGTGATCGAGGTCAGTCACTGGAATGGATTTTGGGCAGACAACAAGCTATTAAGGAGTCTCAAACACCCATATGGAGGACTGAAAGGGTAAGTAAGCCTCAAATTCATTGTTCCTCTTCTTTATACTCATTGCTCATTGCAGAGCAGGAAGGATCTAGGAAACAGTGGGAGCATGGCGTGATTATGATGCAAAAACCAAACGGGAGCTTTGGTAGGGTTGCCAGCTGGTATGAAAAGCACTGAGACGAATGGATTCTTTGGTTAAAGAATAGAGAGAATGGATACATGAGACAGAAGGCCAGGTCATATGGTCTTGAGGAAGCTGCAAGACAGTGGTATAGGTTTTGACAGGTGGATGACAAAGCAGGGCTTTAGTCAGTGTCAGTGTAACCATTGTGTTTGTCTTACCAGGTGGATGATGATTGCAACATTATCCTGCAACTGTATGTGGATGGTATGCTTGTTGCAGGTTTGGACATATAGGGTTTTGCTGAGCTAAAGGTAAGGTTAGTTTAGTGGTTTGCCATGAAGGATTTGGGAGCAGTGAAATTCTTTGGCATGAGTAATCCTAGAGACAGGGAGATCACAAATTGATGTTGTCACAAGATGATTGTGTGAAGGTAGTGCAGGATGCAGAACCAAGCAGCACACCTATGGATGGACAGTTCACAGAATAGGGTCCCCAACCACATGACGAGGTTGAGTACATGTGTACTCCCTGAGTTTGCCCAAGCAGTGGGTGTTGTCAGAAAGTTTGTAGTCAATTCGAGAAGGAAGCACTGGAAAGCAGTTTAGTGGATTCTCAGGTATCTGAAAAGGACCAGCAACAGGTGCACATGTTATGTAGGGTCAAGTTCTTTTTCTACATGGGTTTGTAGATGCGAATGTGGCAGGTTACTTGGATGATAGGGGTTGCACCATAGGATGTGTGGTGGTTGGTCTTCAGGATTAAGCTTGAAGAGGGATACAAGCTAGGAAACAAATTAGACAGTGTACAGGTACAGGTATAGGTACAGGTATAGGTACATTGTAGTTGTTTATCTCCAAGTGGGAGATTATTAGGTTGTGGAGCTAAAAGCTTCACTGATGCAGACATGGAGGAGGTTGCTGAGTTGTAGAGCAACCAACGTCAGTCTGATCAGCTGACGTCGGTCATATACAGTGAGAAGAGCAATCGACGTCGGTTAGGGATCAACCAGAATCGGTCACCTCTAGGCAGATAGGGACCGACGTCGGTCACCTGTGTGGTTCCAGAACTGCTAGTTCATGGACAGTTAGTTAACGAACTGGGTGTTTGCATGTTAAGAGGCTAATTTTAGTCTTGAGCTGCGAATCTAATTATTTTAATTGGATGTCTAATTATTGTTTGCATGAGATCTATTTAAGAGAATCATGGGCTGTATTATAAGGTGTGCTAGTTTAGAGTTGAGTTTGATTAGCTCTTTCTGTGTGTGAAGAGAGCAAGGGTAGCTCCTCCTAGTTCCACAACAGTGCCAAGTGTGGGTGATGGTTTGGAGAATCAAAAGGGTTCTTCATGTATGTATGATCTTAGTCAGCAGGTGTGCAAGGCCACATTTGGAGATCTACATGGTGTGTGTGTGTGCGAGGTCAAAGGAGATCTGCAGGTGGCAGCAGGATCAAAGGTGACAGCAACACATCAAAGAGCAAGAAGAGGAAGGCAAGGTAGATCCTTCCAAAAGTAAGATCATTGATTTGCAGGTGTATGTGTGTGCGAGATCTAAGTTTACAGGTGTGCAAAACTAGATTGATTTGTAGGTGTGCAAGATCAGGGAGGTCAGCAACACAACAGGTAGCAAGATTAGGGGAGATCTACTTGGAGTACGGTGTGTACTCGATCGTGAAGTACGTGGAGTACTTGTTTGTACTGGCAGTATTATTACTGACTGGTTGATTGGCAGTGTTGTTATTGGCTGATGGAGGTGAACACCAACTCTGTGTTTGAGTTGTGTGTTGGGACCGTAAGAGAGAGAGTGAGCTCTTGAAGAGATTTATTATTTATGCCCTAGAGGTGTGTAAAGAAGAAGACTGTGGCATCTTCTTTGTTGTATTTCCTTTTGGAAGAGTATTAATACAATTGGGTATTGTCTCTCATATTCTGTGTTGTTTCTGATTCTAGTTACTTATTGCTTTTGGTTAATTCTGCATGTTTAGTTGCTTGGTAATCAATTGTGCTTCTTTGGGTTCCTAATAGTTGGTATCAGAGGTAAGGTTGCAGGGAGCAGGTTTTGTGTTTGATTATAGGTCACTCTCAGGGGTTTCTGATCGAGTGGGAATATAGCAAGGGCAAAAGAAAGTACACTAAGAATGGAGGAATTAAAAAATAGGAATGGTCAATTACGGTGTTATGAAAAGAAAGAGTAGGTAAAGAAAGATTGTTGGTTGGTAGAAGATTAGCATGAATGAACTGAAGAAGCAGATGTTGCAAGTGTTGTTACACAGGATGCTCTGGGATGTTCCTTGGATAAAATAGAATCTTGGTTTATAGATTTTGTTGCCTCTTTCCATGCAGCCCCAATTAGAGGGGCTGGTGTGCCTTGTCAAAGTATTGGCAAAGGGGAAGTGTTTCTGAAATTGCAGGCGGCCAACACATGGGTGTTGAAGGATGTCATGCAGGTCCCAGTCTTGAAGATGCGGCTAATTGCTTTAGGAAAGTTGGGTGATGAGAGATGCACAGGAACTCTCACACTGAATTCTTGGAATGTTACCAAGGATGCACTTGAATTAGCATGTGGTAAGAAAGCAGGTACTCTTTATCTACTTGCTTGTATTACTGATTCTTCTTTTATTGCGAAGATGTGGCTTTGTAGGCTTGGTCACATGAGCAAGAAGGAGATGCATGTTCTTAAGAGGAAGTCAGATGTCTTTGACAAACTTAAGAACTGAAAAGCCTTGGTGTTCTTGGAGGAGATGACAGATAGAGATCAGTGGATGGGGCTGGATACTTCTGAGCAGGGCAGTTTAGACATGGGATTGATTCAAAGTAAGCTCATGGGTAAAAAATCATCACTCATAAGCGAACACAGGTATCGGTGTCTGTCAAAAGGAACCAACATCGAACAGACAGGTACCGACGTTGGTCATGTGCAGATTAGAGGAGTCGGTGGTGTCGGGCAGGTGGAGACTGATGTCAACAGGATAACCGGCGTCGACGACCTGGACAGTCACATGGAACTGACGTTGGTCGGATGCAGACTGTGTGGTGACTGAGGTCGGTCATTAGAATGGATTTTGGGCAGACAACAAGCTGTCAAGGAGTCTCAAACACCCATATGGAGGATTGAAAGGGTAAGTAAGCCTCAAATTCATTGTTCCTCTTCTTTATAATTGTTGCTCACTGCAGAGCAGGAAGGATCCAAGAAACAGTGGGAGCATGGCATGATTAGGATGTAGAACCAAATGAGAGATTTGGTAGGGTTGCCAGTCGGTATGAAAAGCACTGAGATGAATGGATTCCTTGGTTAAATAATAGAGAGAATGGATACGTGAGATGGAAGGCCAGGTCATATGGTCTTGAGAAAGCTGCAGGACAGTGGTACAGGTTTTGACAGGTGGATGACAAAGTAGGGCTTTAGTTAGTGTCAGTGTAACCATTGTGTTTGTCTTACCAAGTGGATGATGATTGCAACATTATCTTATTACTGTATGTGGATGGTATGCTTGTTGTAGGTTCAGACATACAGGGTTTCCCTGAGCTAAGGGTAAGGTTAGTTTAGTGGTTTGCCATGAAGGATTTGGGAGTAGTGAAATTCTTTGGCATGAGTAATCCTAGAGACAGGGAGATCACAAGTTGATGTTGTCATAGGATGATTGTGTGAAGGTAGTGCAGGATGCAGAACCAAGCAGCACACCTATGGATGGACAATTCACAGAACAGGGTCCCCAATCACATGATGAGGTTGAGTACATGTGTACTCCCTGAGTTTGCCCAAGCAGTGGGTGCTGTCAGAAAGTTTGTAGTCAATCCGAGAAGGAAGCACTGGAAAGCAGTTCAGTGGATTCTTAGGTATCTGAGAGGGACCAGCAACAGGTGCACGTGTTATGCAGGGTCAAGTTCTTTTTCTACATGGGTTTGTAGATGCGAATGTGGCAGGTTACTTGGATGACAGGGGTTACACCATAGGATGTGTGGTGGTTGGTCTTCAGGATTAAGCCTGAAGAGGGATACAAGCCATGAAATAAATTAGATGGTGTATAGGTACAGGTACAATGCAGTTGTTTATCTTCAAGTGGGAGATTGTTAGGTTGTGGAGCTAAAAGATTCACTGATGCATACATGGAGGAGGCTGCTAAGTTGCAGAGCAATCGGCGTCAGTCTGATCAGCCGATGTCGGTCATATACAGTGAGAAGAGCAACTGACGTCGGTCAGGGATCGACCGGCATCGGTCACCTCTAGGCAGATAGGGACCGACGTCGATCGCCTGTGCAGTTCTAGATCTGCTAGTTCACGGACAGTTAGTTAACGAACCGAGTGTTTGCATGTTAAGAGGCTAATTTTAGTCTTGAGCTATGGATCTAATTATTGTAATTGGATGTCTAATTATTGTTTGCATGAGATCTATTTAAGAGACTCATGGGCTGTATTGTAAGGTGTACTAGTTTAGAGTTGAGTTTGATTAGCTCCTTTTGTGTGTGAAGAGAGCAAGGGTAGCTCCTCCTAGTTCCACAACAGTGCCAAGTGTGGGTGCTGGTTTGGAGAATCAGAAGGGTTCTTCATGTATGTATGATCTTGGTTGGCAGGTGTGCAAGGCCACGTTTGGAGATCTACATGGTGTGTGTGTGTGCGAGGTCAAAGGAGATCTGCAGGTGGTAGCAGGATCAAAGGTGACAGCAACACATCAAAGAGCAAGAAGAGGAAGGCAAGGTAGATCCTTCCAAAAGTAAGATAATTGATTTGCAGGTGTATGTGTGTGCGAGATCCAAGTTTGTAGGTGTGTAGAACCAGATTGATTTGCAGGTGTGCAAGATCAAGGAGGTCAGCAACACAACAAGTAGCAAGATCAGGGGAGATCTACTTGGAGTATGGTGTGTACTCAGTTGTGAAGTACGTGGAGTACTTATTTGTACTGACAGTATTGTTACTGACTGGTTGACTGGCAGTGTTGTTACTGGCTGGTAGAGGTGAACACCAACTCTGTGTTTGAGTTATGTGTTGGGACCGTAAGAGAGAGAGAGTGAGCTCTTGAAGAGATTTACTGTTTATGCCCTAGAGGTGTGTGAGCCCTAGAGGTGTGTAAGGAAGAAGACTGTGGCATCTTCTTTGTTGTATTTCCTTCTAGAAGAGTATTAATACAATTGGGTATTGTCTCTCATATTCTGTGTTGTTTCTGATTCTAGTTACTTATTGCTTCTGGTTAATTCCACATGTTTAGTTGCCTGGTAATCAATTGTGCTTCCTTGGGTTCCTAACACATACCTCATGTTAAATTTAATTTTTGAGACTGCAAAAAAATACTTCATTCAAGTTATCATAAGTAATCATCTCCACTCACAAGGACATGTTTAGGAATTTATGAATATAAACCTTGACCCATCTAATTTTATACAAAATTACCAACTGGCTAAAATAATTCTCCATCACACTACTACTATAATCCATCTATAACTCCTCCATAAAACTAACCAAATGACATTAACAACCTTTTTTTTAGCATATAACCATTAAAACTAGATGAATTATTCAAGTTATAAATATAAGGATGCCATGTTATCCTTTTGCCATCATGGGAAATAATGTAGATAATTCCATGAATAAATATCTATTCACGCATCTGCAATCATGCTTGAAACTTTGGAATTGGATAAATGAAACATTTCAAGTGCATAACTATCTTATTTTTTATGAAATTGTGAGTACTTTCCCACTCAATAAAAATTATCACCATTTATTTTTTTAGGAAACTCACTACCTCGAGGGTTTGTCATGTGCTAATAATTAAAAGTGCATAGAAATAGACAATTTGTTGTGAATCCCTAGGATCCTCCTCTAGTTCACTAGGAACCTCGAATGCTACTTATTCATCCTCTTATTCTTCATTGACACCCTCGATGTAGGACAACTCATTTTTGGTACATCATGTCTTCGATTATATTTTACTTCATAATCAAAACATAACCCTTTTGCCCTTTTTTCTTTGTTGTGGTGTCAACTTGGTAGGCCAAAGGAATGACATATTCGAATGGCAGCCTCTTGTTGCACTTTATTTTTTTTGCTCTACCTTATGCACCATAATAATAGAAGCAAATACATTAAATAAATTAACATGCATACTTCATGTTGAATTTGATTCTCAAGATCACAAAGAAATAATTTATTCAAGTTATCATAAGTAATCATCTCCACTCGCAAGGACATGATCAAGAATTGATGAATATAAGCCTTGATCGATCTAATTTTCTACAACTTTACCAACTACCTAAAATAATTCTCCATAACACTACTAATATAATGTATTTATAACTCCTCCATAAAACGTAACCAAGTGACAATAACAACTTTTTTTTAGCATATAACCATTGATACTAGATGAATTATTCGGGTTATAAATATGAGGATGCCATGGTAACTTTATGCCCTCATGGGATTTAATGCAGATAAAGAAAATTTCCATTTGGTTGATCTAGTTGAGTAGATCCTTTCCATCAATCTTTCTCATCTCCACCTCTATTAGTAGGTTCTAAAATTGAAATTAATGATAGCCATGGGATGAGGTTTTGTATCATTTGGATTAAGATTGGGTTAACCCTTAGATCCATCTTGAGTTAGTTATGTGACTGGCATATTGATACAAGTCACGAGAGTAACAAATTACGTACTGATGATAGCCATATCTCCTCGCATATTAGCCATACCTCATTTCATTTCATTGAGCATAGTATCCATATCTCCTTTCATTTTATACTATACATTTTGCATATTATCACTTAAATTTCATTTAATTTTAGACTATATGTTGAACATACTATCATCTTGATTGTGCACATTCATCCAGTGAAGAAAAAATCATAGTATAAGTCCCACCTAATATAAACTTGGAATTTATCTCCTATTTGTTAGGAGTTTTCCTTGGTGTGTATGAATTCTTGATAAGAATAGATTTCATAATATGATGATCAAATATTAACCACTAACTCTAATATATACCTTACTTGTGCTATATAGTCTCCCTAGGCTGACCTTAAAACTAATATGAAGCTATATAAATAATCACATGACTTAATTAAAGGTTATGCTAGCCACAATTTTGACACACATATTCAAATACACACTATAGGTTAAGGTTGTAAGAAATTATTTGCTCAAAGCTTGTTTTCACCCATTAAGGACAAAGTGGTTTTTAACACTTACTCATATTTCAATGAGCTCTATCACATAATTAGAAACTTTACTTGATAAGACTTGGATAAGTAAATATGCTCAAATATGGGTCAAATGCCCCAACTTCTATTAAGGCCAGGTTTCAATGTAAGACAAATATCAATGCAAAAAGTAATGAAAATACCTTTTGACCTAAGAGTGAGGCTAAGAATGTGGTGGATGTTTTGGATCAACCATCTAACAAGCTAGTATTATCACAACAAAGTGAGCATGGGGAATTTACAAGATTAAGTGAAATTCCACGATATATGTTGAAAATATTGATTGAAAATAATACAATGTCAATGCATTATGCAATTACCATAGAATTGTAGGACACTATTCAAATAAATTGTTAGCACCATATTTCAACCACATATATTCAGTATATATGTATAGACATTATGTATTATAACGATGTATATATAGACACCTAATTTTGGTACAAGTAGTGTAATTATGGCACCTTTATCATGCCTTGGTATATTTGGTTTATTTACTTAATTTTGGCTCTTTTAGGAACACTCTCCATTCACATTTAACCCTTATAGTCTTGATCTGTCAGTTTTTTACCTCTGAATCCATGTAGTCATCATTTAGTTTACTTTAATATCTATTTCATGGTTTTATTTTTCTTGATTATTTTTGGTGATAACTAAAAATGGTATGATTATTTTTATTAGTGGTCAAAAGTGGTTGTGTACCTTGTAGGTCCTTTGTGTTGCCATGTGTTGATTACTTGTATCTTGATTTTTAGATTTCACTCATTTCCATGGTCAACCTATGTGCGATTGTGTCTAGATTTGAATTCAAAGTAGCCTAAATATACACATGTAACCTGAGCCATTTATAACCAGATAACCAATTTATTGAGTTTCACATTGAATCTATCTATCACACACTTGTCAAGGAGCCTATTGTTATTCCACTCTTTTATTTTTTGAAGTCTTATGGCTACATAATTATACCAAAATGTTTTGTACATTTATTTTGATTTACCAATGAAATGTTATCAACACTAAAAGATTGACATACTGATTTAGATTATATAATATACATAACCTAAATGTAAAATATTATTTAACCTAAATTTTATGTGGGTTGAATAGTGTTAATAATATACAAATAATTTAAGCACAGAGGTGATAAACTAATTTATAGTAGACCAATTAATCGTAAACTCAGATGAATGATTATTTTGAATTATAATACTGAGATATGTTAAATATAGAAATTACTAAATTTAAAAGATGTTCATTTGATTGCAATACCAAAGAGAAATGATACCTAACTTAGTTTATTGTGAGAAAGTAGATTTGGACTAGAAACTAGTGAAAAGTGTGTAGGATCAATATTTTGGATTGGTCATCTGATTCTAAAAATTATACTTGTGTGGCCGCAGACACTACCGTCAATGTTAGTGTATGATTGTGATATACGTGTCTAATACAAAATAATGATTAGATCTAGATGTAATTAACTTTATTATTTTGGGTATTTTTTAAATTTTTGTTTATGTATTCATATATATGATATAGGTTGGTACTCTTTGAAAATTGATCAAACCTTTGCTCTTCACCTTTCTTCACCCTTAAAATGAGTTGTTAAAATGGGTTAATGCACTCATGGTGTCGAGCTGACCTAAAAAACCCCTCTGTTAGTGAGTGTTACCTACATAGCTAATACTCTAAGGAGGGCCTCAGACTTATGTAGTTCTCTCATATGTGTGGGAATGTGTGTGTATAAGGGTGCACTATACTATATTAAGATGCATGCAATGATCTAACTTGTAACTTTAACAAATATCACTCATGGAATGATATTTGAATGTTTCAAACTTATAATATGATTGTTTCTATGCTTTATATGTAAATAAGGATGAATAGGAAAAAATAACTTGGTTGTGTAGTTGATTGATTAAGCTTTAGTAGGTATTTGCCTGGTATTTACTAGATAAACAATGAGAAGGCTTATAATTGCATTTATACCACACCTTTTGAATATATCTCATGGTAGGGTTTAATAAGACAAATGGGCTAACCCATAGGTTTTGAAACATTTTCAATTTGGATGACTTTTTGAAACTCGACACTGGATAAAGATTTGGACACTACCATTGAGGCAGTGTCCCTCTATGGTTGGTAATGTCCAGAAGACTAGAAAACATGTACAGATCTGAAGCTAATAGTGAATGATGTTTATCAAGTTTTAAGATTTTTTATTGCATGAGACTTGGGTCATCAAAATGATATGGATCAAATTAAGAGACAAACATTAAGGCATAGTGAGATGGCGAATGCAAGCCTTTTGACAACAAGGAGGTCTAGAAATGAAGTGTAGAGACTTGAGTGATATTTGTCAAATGTATAAGACTAAGCTGCTATAAATATTTAGTTTTATTATCTACAAATACATTAAAATACTTGGATATGAAAACCCAACTTGGATATGATTTATGTTGACTGTGCAGGTAGATTGTTGATATAGAATTAACTAGGAAGATATTTGAATTATGACACAACCAAAAATAGAATTATAAAATATGTTGGGATAAGGTAGAAATAGGGTAGATAAGGGCACATTATGGCCTTATCTATTGACTTCATCCATGTGTGTGTTGACTATGCATATGATTTTCATATATGGTCACCTATAACTGTTAGAGATGGTTGACTGATTGACTGAAGGAGTTGATTTAATGTGTGAAAGACCTACACTAAAAAAATCCTAGTTCATGTACATAATCAAAATGAAGATCAAATGCCAAAATGGGGGAATCAGGCAATGTAAATAGTCAATCTATCCTTAAAAAACCCTATGTGATCTGAATATTGCCTACATAACCGAAAAGAGCCTAAGGCCGATGTAGTTCTCCCTACTAAAGTGAGTGTGTGAATCTTGATATTTTACTATATGGATGCAAATAGTAAATTGACTTGAATATTTGATAATGAATGACTTTGAACTATAATAAAATAATTTTAGACTTAGCCTATGACTATTAAAATAAAGCAGAACTTAGATTAAAAAAATTAATGACCTTTTGCTCAATGTGCAATAGAATTGCCAAGTGATTGTTATATATGTTTTGAATGACCTTGATGTGCTTATATAGATGAATTTTTAGAATATTTACATTAACCAAACTTTATAAAATCATGGTATAGTTAATATTAAATGGATTGAATTTGAAAAATTACTATTGGAATGTGGGGGATAAGGCCACAATATATGAACAAGGCTAGGTTATGACCCTATCTGGCCTAGTGTGGTCTTGTCCCACAAGTATAAAGATTTTTGGGATTTGGATGATAGGAATTTGTAAGCAGAATGGGGATTAATAAACAATATTTCTAGTAATTGTAGGATAATAAATGAAATTATGAATGCTCTCATAGATATTTCAAGTTTACAAAATGACAAATAGACCAAGTAAGGTAAGGATGTAAAGATTAAACATTGTCAAACACTTAATTATTAAATTTGAGTGTCTACATTCCCCCTCCCTTTATTCTAGTGATACACTTAAGTGAAATTACTAGAGTAAAATATATTTAAACCTAAATGTGTACACACACTTCATCTTTTGATGAAAAACTTGATTGTACAAGATGCCTCAAAGTAAAAACCTACAGCAATGCTACTAAAAATAGTTATTGTCCATATTTGAAAATTTGAAACTTTTTTACATTTGAAAAGAGAACAAGGAAAGAATATGCCTAAAAGAGTATGCACTCTAATTTTCCTATAACTTGAAAGCTTAAAAGTGCATGTGCCCCCTTATTGGGTTATTTGGAGAGATTTTGAAACTATGGTGTATTAAAAATGATCAAGACTCAATTTGAAAACTACTAAAAGACCTTGAGTTGGAAAGATTTTGTGCTCCAATTTTCATCAAAATATGTAGAATACTCAGTAAAATAATTGAAGGGGTAAAACCACCAAATGTGGCTCAATACAATGTAACCATATATGTTGAGTGTCACTAGACTCAAATATGATAGGAAAAAAAATGGAACTGCCAAATATGGTTCGCTAAAGTGAAACCATAGATGTTGAGTGTCACTAGACTCTAACATGGCCTACTTTCAAAATGAGATGAATCACACCACTATAGATGGATCTATATTTTATTTGAAAATTTTAAACTTTGATAAAGTGAAATTTAAAATTTGGCATGTAAAAACATGAACAAAAATGAATAACATGCCCCTTGTATCTGTAATGTATTAATATAAAATGCCAATTGAACTAGTAACTGTAATTGTTTGCACACATGCCCATGCATATGCATCAAGTATATGTGAATGTGTACTCAAGTAACTGTAGGAATGAGTGCACATGCATGTCATATGCCCCCATAATTTAAAATTTTTGAACCATGTTGTAATTCTAAAAACTGTATACTATCATAAATCTAAAATTTATTGTTCATAGGGATTTGAATTATGAAGAAAATCCCATTGTGATGTCACCTTTTTAAGATGAGAGTCATACCTTGCAAGTCACTACTATGAAAATAAGACTTGTAGAATATGTGAAAGATATAATCATGTAATAATATGTGAACATTCAAATTAAGTTGCATCATAGTATTGAATATAACATTGAATTGTATATGAAACATCTACTAGATAGATATAACATTGAAGCCCATGAGCAAAATGTGCATGATATGTATCATGTCACAAGAGTAAAAATAAAAAACAATACATGATATAAATCATGGCACCATCGTAACAAGCAATGACCATACAAGTAATGCCACACAATGCTATGTAATTTGTATATAATGCCACATATAAGGCCCATATACCACATACAAGGAACATGTGAATGTAACATAAATACATAAGGCTAAGGGCCACATGAAAATGGCATGGGGATGCCATACAAGCAAGAACATGCATATGTTGCACACACAAGGCCAAGGGCCACATACAACAAACAAGTACTAACTTATCATGTAGTAAATTAAGAAATTTGAAAAGAAGCATAGAGCAAATGAGACCAATCTTCATCAACCATATGTATTAATGTCATTGTTAGAAACTAACATATTTATGTAACACAATGTAAAATATGAGTGATTAGAAAAACACTTGCATGATATATAGCTCAACATGGTAAAGAAGTTGTGGATAGATACAATTTGTTGAAGTGTTTATGGAGAATGAAGAGATGTTTATGGAGAATGAAGAGATGGCCCCAACTTAGCAAGGTTGTTGGGTAAAAAGGGAAGCTCAACATCAAATAAGCTTATAATAATATGACATGTCTCATAGTCACATACCTCATTAAAATCAATGTGTATTGAAACACTAAACATGAAATAAATAACATAAGGAAATAAGTGAACGAGCAACATAAGAAAATGCTTGTTGGTCTTGGTTTTGAACTTTTTTTTCTTTTTTTTTTAAAAAATTTTTAACATATATGTTTTTTTGTTTTTTTATTTTTTTATTTTTAAAAAATATTTAAACTTAAAGTATTTAAAAATTAGTAAGAATCAAGGCTTTTAAAATATAAGAAATAGGAAGAATTCAAACAATCTGCAACAAGGTGTTAAAACATATCATATCAAGAAGGAAAATAAGTAATATGCCCCCAATGTATATGTAAAAGAGTCATAACAATGTATCAAAAATGAATGATATATATAAGAATGTACGTGCCCCCAATGGGCAAGAAACTATGTGTATTCATGGAGACTGAAGAAGTAGATAGATGTGAAAGTGAAATGTGAGCCGTAACATGCTAGATATGCCATTGTAAGCAAGTGGATTGCCATAAAGAATGGGTATTGAAAGAATTATAAGATAGGTGTTTTGGATTGTTCGAATCAGTTTAAAAATTAAGAGGGCAAGTGATTAAAGTGAAAATAAAGCCAAGGGCTAGAAGAATTATTGGATAAGGGATATATGAAGTAATAACAAAGTAAAATTAAAAAGCTATGTACAAAGAAAAATATGTAAATCACTAATCAAGAGAATAGACATAATTAGTGGGTTGGGAGGAAGTAGAAGGTTGTGTCCAACCAAGGTTCTCATAAAGAGTATGCACATATGTATTCCCAATTGCATTTTATGAAGGAGTGACTTCTTATGACGAGGAAGTGTGAATTGTAGATACATCTAAATATAAATAGGAATCATATGTTGTAATATAACCATATGAATTATTGCTCATATACCCATATAAACATGCATATTCATGTGTAATAGGAGAGGATGTAACTACCTATACCTATGTTGAAGAATTCTAAATAACCTATGGTACCTTATGAGATACATGCTCTTTTTTAGGTGCCATTTTTTGCTTAGGTGAATGTACCATGATCTTTGAAACTAACTGATTATGCTGATTTATAATTATATCATGCTCATCAATAGATTGAGAAAATGATTATATAATATGCCCATGTGTAACTCAATGATGCTTATAAGTATATGGAGAAACTGATTCTACAATATGCTCTTGAATTGTTCTATAGACTATTTTATTTTATTTTGTGCCCTCCAGCTTTTCTATAAATGGAGAAAATATCATTAGTACATTTTTAGAATTTTGACCACTTGATTACCATGAATTTATTTGAGATATTTATGCATTGTAGAAGATATTTCTCTAATCTTTTATATCAAAGGGAGTCCTAATAACATGTCTAAGACCCCTGTACTTGGTAGATCCAAGAATGGAGTGGGCACTATGAGAGGTCCCACTTGTAAAGGTAGCACTATATGTCCAATATTATCATGTGTATGACCATAAAATTATTTTAAAAATATATAAGTATCATGTAAATCTTGCTATGTATAACCAAGAGAGTAGAGGAGTGTTATGGTTCATGTATTTTTGCCTGATCCATTGTCTATCATAACATTATGTATGCATTGCTTGTCAACATATTCTCAAATAAAGAGTGTATGTTTATTTTATTCATCATCAATAAGTTCACTATAATCAAATATGATTATATGACATGATTTTTTTTGCTTATAATTATACCAATGATGCTATCAAGTAGAATCCCATATGTAAAAGGATGAGGATAAGCATTATAAACACAATGTTCTTCAAAATTATCCTTGATATTTGTTGCTTCGTGATTTAGAAAATGATCTTTGTATATTTTGAGATTTGAATTATCATTTTCTTGTGGCATAGATTCTCCATTAGGTGAGATAATATCAATAATGTTCTCATCAATGAGAACTTGAATCTTATTATTGTGCTTGAAACATATATTTGAGGAATGTCTAATACATCGATGATAGTCACAAAATGCATTAGTATTAAAGTTTATAGATTGTGGTTTAGACATTTATACTTCAATTGGTGGAGGAAGAGAGATGCAATTTCATTCAATTAGCTTTTGCAATAATATATGAGGCAATGGTAGCCTTGAGAGTTGCCTTCTTGGTGAAGCTTGTAGTTGAAGCTTTTGTGTTGGTTATGAGATAACATTAACTGTAATCTTACCTTCATTCTTGCTTTCATTAAATTTTCTCTTATAATTTGATTTGCTTTGAAACTTAATATCTAAAGTAGAATGGGCATTTGAAGTATATTTGAGATTTTTCAAAGTAAGCAATTTGATTTCACGCTCTTTGACTGTATGACATAACTCATCAAAAGATTTGAACTAATCAAACATAATTAAATTTTGGAGTGGACATTAAAAACTTTGAGTGAAGATGTCCAGGAGCTCATTATCATCCATTAAATTTTTCATTTTTTCTAGCATAGTCTTAAATCTTAGAACATATTAATTGATGATTTTATTACACCCTTGTTTGAGCTTTGTAATTTGAGAATATGAGATCTTTTCACCAATGTTGATATAAAAGTGTGTTGAAAACTAATTTTTCAAAGGATTGAAATCCTTTATTATTTGAAGAGGAAGATCATATAACCATCTCAGAGCATTTTCTCGAAGACTTCTTAGAAAGGGCTTTGTCAACAATTTGTCATTATTTGCATAATCTAGACAAGCTACATGGAATGGACACAAATGTTGTTCAAGATCATATTTACTTTCATATAGAGGAAGTTTGGCAGCCATAAAATGAAATGGTAATGCCTATAATGCAATTTTGGGTGCCAAAAAGGTTATGTAACAAGGGACATAAGTCCATGAAGGGGTTTGTATGAGAAATAATTTGCTCAATATGAGATAGCTTAACTTGTAAGGTAAGAATTGTATGCTCAAGAGTAGCATTTGTAGAGGTGATTGGAGGAGTATAGGTAACATGAGTAGGCATATGCATGGATACCTATTAGAAACCAAGTGATGTTCTCAAACCAAGGGATGATGGTATGGAAGTAACTATAGGTGTAGAAACAGGAATGGATGCACTAGTGAAAATGGAAATATTAAAAAAAACTACTTGCATGCCTTTCTTTTGTTCATCTCTAGCAACACATAAGAGTGAGTCAACCTTTTTTGGATGTTCAGGAAAATATTTCATAAATTTTGTTTCATCAATCTCATTAAAATTTTCATGAGTATTGGGTTCTAAAATAAGAGCCATAATGTGCCCTTCAAGAGGGTGTGAAGTAAGCAATGGAAGTCCTTTGAAGCAACATATTTAATAAAATGTATAACACATGCTTCCTCTTGTTCCCAATTTATTTTAGATTTGACAAAGTTTATTGGAGAAGAGTAATGACGTGATATAATAGTATAAATATTTGAAATAAGAAGGCCATGACATTGGGCCTTATTTAATATAACTTCTCTATTAATTTGGCTTTAAATCCATGTAAAAACATAATGACTGGCATGTTGAAAATTAAAATAATATGTGGTAGTGAATTTCATAATTATATGGAGCATATGAAAAAAAATTCATTTATTGATCCCATTATGAATACAATACAAGCAAAAAATAAGGTTTAAGGGTTTGGATGGTTGTGTGGGGTTTTAATTATACATGTTCATTTGTAGATTAGTGTCAGCCCAATATTTTAAAGCACTAAATTTAGAGACTAAATCATGCATGTAGCCCACTATCCCATCTCTGAGAGTATGATGAGAGTAACTTCCCTATAAGATACACTCCTCTTAGGTGCACCACAAATCAAATGATTAAATAGGCATCTTGTGGTGTAAACAATGGACCATAGGTGTTTACAATATATTGTGAGGTATGAAGAAACTAAAATATATGAAAAGTTTTGTATAATGGCTTAAATATTTGGGCAATAACCCTCACACCATGGTGTCCATAAAATAGATAATTGCTTGGCCCATAATGATAGTCACTAAGTAATTTTACAACTGTCAGAACACAATTGCTAAAACAAGCAACAAATAACTAAAAAATAAAGAGAAAAGAAAATTCAAAAGTTTTTTGTGTATAAAGATAAAAAAATTCAACTTGAGGTCAAAGATAAATGTTTTAGTATCAGATGTTATCCAAGGTGACAAGATAATTTTTTCAGTGTCAGATTAAATTGAAAGTCAAATAAGATTGACTCATGGTGTTGGATATATATCCAAGGTCTAAGTTTATTTCTTTTAGTGCTAGGAGTTTTTATAATTTTGTGTGAAATCCTAGGTCAAAAATCAAGCAAATATCAAGTAGTGTTCTAATAAAAAATTATGAGTCCACTAAAATGTTTTACGTGTTTATTTTTATTTACCAATGAAATGCTAAAAACACTAAACAATTTAAATACTAATATAGATTACATAATATACAAAACCTAAATGTAAAATACAGTAAAAATATAAAATTTTAAATGAGCTATAAATAATAATAAAAAATTAAATATACAAACCTAGCTTGGATCTGATTTATGTTGATTGTGTAGGCAAATTGTTGATATAAAACTCACTAGGAAGATTTATGAATTATGTCACAACCAAAAATAAAATTGTAAAATATGTTAGGACAAGGCCATATTATGGTGGACAAGGGTGCACTAAGGCCTTTTCTATTGATTGCATCCACGTCTATGTTGAGTGTGTCGATGTTTTTGTATGGACACCTATGACTGTCAGAGATGGTTAACTGATTGACTGAAAGAATTGATTTGACACGTGAAATACTTACAATGGAAAAACCCTAGATCATGAACATAAACTAAATGGAGGTCAAATTCCAAAAAATGATAAATTGATCAAGGGGAATAATCGAGTTATCGTTAGATAACCCCTTATAATATGAGTGTTGCCTATATAGCCCAAAAGAGCCTCAGGTCGATGTAGTTTTCACTCCTAGAGTGAGTGTGTGAATCTTGATATTTTTCAATATAGATACAAACAGTAAATTGATTTGAATGCTTGACAATGAATTCTCTTGAATTGCAATAAAATAACTTTATACTTGACCTATGACTATTAGAATAAATTATAACTTGAATTGAAAATATTAGTGTCATTTTTCTCAATGTGTAGTAAAATTGCCCAATGATTGTTAAATATGTTTTAAATGAAATTGATGTGCTTATATAAATGAATATTTTAAATTATTCCATTAATCAACCTTGATAAAAACATGTGAGAGTTAATATGAAATATCTTGAATTAGAAAAGTTGCCATTGGAGTGCATGGGACAACACCACACTAATGGACAAGGGTAGGTTGTGACTTGTTTGACCTAATGCGGTCTTATCTCAGAAGGATAAATACTATTAAGATTTAACTGACATGAATATGTAAGTAAAATAGGGGTGCCTAAATGATGTTTCAAATAGACCAAGTAAAGTAAGGATGCCAAGATTAAACATTGTCAAACACTTAATAATTAAATTTGAGTGTCTACACAAAATAAGGTTGAATTAAGGATCATATAATATTCATTGATTATCTTAGGAAGAAAATATAATTTCCTTTCTCTCACTTGGGTTGGGTCACTCACATGCATATAACTACTTGAGCCTTGATTTTGAGTGTGTTGGTTATGTAGTTGAAACCCTCAAGGGGGCCTAATAAACTAACCTTGTACATTTTATTTAGTCTTACCATATTTTATAAAATTAGGCTTAAATCAAATAATAAGTTATTCAGATGATTACATGCATCAATTCTACTTGGAGAAGATATAATTTTGTACTTATGCTGCCAACAAAGGATTCCAAAAAGTTTCAAACCTATCAGCTTTATAAAACCATATTCATATTAGTTTTCCACTTTCAACATGAACAATCACTTTCATTAGGGTCTAAAACTAATTCAAACTTTTTTGATGTTTTATGAAAGTGGTCACTGTTAGAAAACATCATCTACTTTCTAGGAGGTCTTTTGCACTGCTCCAAAGTTTATTTTCCAACATCATAAATCATTTTCACAACATAGGTAAGTCATATGCAAACATGAATATCTCTTTACTATTTCAAGTTACTTAGTTCAATTTATTTAATTCTTATTAGTGCATTTGGCAGGTATGATTTATTTTTTTTGTTATATTTAGTTATAATTACCTTGTGCCCATTATTTTACATAATTGTTGTAGTGTTTTGAACACTTGTGTCTTTTTTATAAAACATTTTGGGAAGATTATATTGTTGACCACCTAACCTTAGGGTTTCATATACTTATCTCTCCTGGTGTTGATTTTTGTTGAGATTTGATTGTTTTAGGGTTTATATCAACCCTCTTTTGTTTATGCCTTAGGCTTATCTTTGCTTGAACCATGTTTGATTTTTTAATAATTGGTTCTCCTAATTTTTCTTGGAATATGTCAAATTTTATAGTTTTGGTCCCTTTTCCCTTGGTCACTTATGTGTATTTTTGTGTTTATACCATTTGTTCATGGGTAGATGTAATTTATATATAACATTTTTTATATGATAGCACAAACATGGAGGGTTCATAGATTTTACATGTTATTAAGCTAGATGATATAGTTGTTGTAAAAATGTTTATCAATGTTTCCATGTTTCTTTCGTCACATATATCAAATAATATTAGCATACAATTTGAAACATGAAAGGGTTTTATGTGGTAATGATGCTTTGTATATTGTTAACAATTTTGCCATCATTGGTCAAAGTTGCTTATGTGTAGGTTTTCAAGAAGAATCAATTCATGGAGTGAATATTTAAAAAAGGTATAAAAAATATAATACAAACTTCATCAAGTCAAAACCATGCTCAGGAACAACTCACAGGTCAAAATTTTGACAGATGTTTCTTCTATTCCTCTAACTATCTAATTGCAAGCTAGTGAAGGCAATTTTTGAATGCTTGGTACATGAAGGAGAAAAAGAGTTGGTTAAAATGGTATTATGTGGATATATAGACCCATATTAAATAAATATTAAATTAATTTATTTTAGGTTATAGGGGCTTAACTTTATGAACAATCATTAAGAAGGAAATGTGCTTTAAAAACCCTTCTTAAACCCCAATAGCTCAGTTTTGGGAGATGTGATTGGATTTTTGAGTTATTGGATGAAAAATAAAAGTTTTATGAGATATTATGTGGAATAAATAACTTTATACACCTTAATAAATAAAAAAATTAAGGCAAATAATAGATAAAGGCAAAGGTACACGTATCAGGGTTTCAAGCAAACAAGAGAGGCTGTCAGAAAAGACAATTTTCAAGTGGTTTAAGAAATTGTTTAAACACATAAAATGGTTGGAATGATGAGATATATTTTTAAATATCAAAATTAAGAAATAATTAGGTATTTATTCCTCATAAAACTTAATAAAATGGTGAAACTCAGACCTATATATGAAATTATGCAAGTTAAGAAACACCAAAAAGTGCATATTTTAAGTTTTATTGAATGAAATATATTGAAATTTGACATAAAAGTGTGTTTTGATGTAATTTAAGTTTTAATTTTTTTTTAATGTACTAAATATACCTAAGGAGAGATAAAATACCAAAATATAGGTCTATTCATGAAGAAAATCAAGGTTTTCTCACTAATTTGCTCATAAATAGAGTTAGAAATAAGTGTTTCAGGTCCTTTGAATGGAAAAAATTTATTCAAGAGTGTGTATCAATTATGTAAAGGTTTTAATACATTATAATTAAATGATAACCAATTCAAAATATGCTCATCTCATCGAAAAACATCTCTAGGTCATCTTGCGGGCAACAAACAAACACTTTTTTGTGAATTTTTGTTTGATAATTTAGTGAGGAGTTTTAGAAAATTTCAAAAATTTTCAGGTATTAAATATTAATACCTATTAAATTATAATATGATAAGTTTTTTGTGAGGCATGGAACTCATTTTAAACCCCCTAATCCAAATTAGGGTTTTTCGAGTCCAAGAGAGCATAAGATGGCATTTTTTGAAGTTGTATGTGGAATTTGAAGCTAGAAATTTATTTGAAGGTATGTGACACAATGTTTATGATTTTAAAATTATATTTATACTTATTACCTGATAAAATAATTAAAATTCATTAAGTTCTAGGTTCTCACAGTGCATTCAAAAAGCTATCAAGATGCAGAAGATGGGCATATCCAGGAAGAACTAGTATAAAGAGCTATTATTATCATCATAAAGTGAACTATTATCAAAAATATTTAATGGATAATTCAAAAAATAAAACATCCAATCTCTATCCTATTTTTACACCCTTGGAAATAAGACAATTTACAAGTTAAGTCAATGCATTGTGCTTTTAAGAAGCTTATCTAGTCAAACACATATGTATGTTAGCTATTTGGAGATCAATAAAGAGTTAAGTGTTTGTTTTAAATATGAACTCAAGGTTGGAATTATTTTTCATTAACATGTAATATATTTTTTTTCCTATTATTATCCTCTTGGCTAAATTTATAAAAAGTCAAAAGTCAAACATGCATGCAAGTTACAAGGCAAGAAGTCAAGTCTAACTCCAAGTTGCAAGTCAAGAAGCTCAATTCAAACTCCAAGATGAAATAAAGGTAACTGAAGTCAAACATAAATATGAATTCAAGATCAAGAGGATTTAAATTAATATCAAAATTTCAATTCAAGATCAAGAGGGGTCAATTGAAGATCTCTTCAAGACTAAAGACAATCAAAAGCATGCATGAAGAATATTTAACTTTTTAAACCTCTTTCTCTCTCCTAATATGCCATACTTAAATAAAATAATGTTTAAACCAAAAATAATATGTTGGAATTTAATGGAGTTGAAGTTTGAAGTTGAAATTGAAGTATGAGTAAAAATTTTAGTTGAAGCAGGAGTGAACTAGGACTATTTTTGGAGCTGCCTTGCCTGCTCTCTCTTATTACTTTCTATATATACATTAATTTTTGAATGATTATGATATTATGCCTTTTTTTCACATAAAATATTCCAAAATATTTACAACCTCGCATTTGAAGCAATAAAGAGACTTTTTTTCTCTATTTTCAAGCTATTCATGAAGCGTGTTCTTAATGTTCATTGATGAAACTTAGTGAATGAGTAGTTTTCCTATGTTAATGTATAAATATATCATATTTATGTAGAAAATAATAACTCTTTCAAGTCATATAAAGTGTATAATTCTAATTTATACCTAATCGATAAGTGAATTCAATCATTATTCATTCCTTCTAAGTTAGTGTGAGTGTTTATCCAGACCTCTGTGTGAAATATTAATGCAAGAGTCATTATATGAAGATGAAGTAAATGTGTGTAAGTTATTTATATTAAAAATTGTGTAAATTATAGGCATAATTAACCTTAATATTGTTTCATCACCTCAATTTTCAGTTTTCATTTCCATTCTCAGCTTTAACATTGTTCCTTCAACCTTTTTCCTAGTCAAGAAAGCAAAAAATTACAGAGTTTAGATATAAGTAGGTGAGTTTATGAAAGGGAACAAACCATTCATCTAGATATTTTCACTATTATAATGTACCACACCTTGGATATTTTCTATTGTATGAACAGGAGTGAAAACAAGCACACATTCTTGCAAGGGTGCACTTCTGAGTGATAACATGTACCAATACAATTGATAGTTTTATTTTCCATCCTCTAAGTGATATATCTTGTATTGCTTGTTGTATGATGGCTCAATGTGAAGTAGATGTTTTAATAATTTTAAGGCATAAAACACACAATATTTACATTCTTCCTCCTTTCACTTAGCCTCAAGGTGGGGTAAATAAAAACACCCCTCATAACCTTTCTTGATCTCTTAGAATTGGAGTACAAGCAGTTAAAAATTATGATATTATTAATCAAATTAAGAACACCCATGCTAAAATATTTATCTTAGAGTTGTTCAATAGGTCAAAAATTTACAAGGATATACTTTATGAGAGATTATGTGATTTTAATTTACCACGTGATATTGAACCAACTTACTTTGATTCCATTATTAAAACTTTACAAGATAGTGAGAACTTAATCTCTTTTGACATAGAGGATTTACCTTCTACATAGACTATTAATCAACATTTACCCTTATACTTTAAAGTTATCATTTATAATAATGGAATCAAATGTGTACTATTAGATAATGGTTCACACTTGCACATTCATAGTGAGGCCTTTCTTAATGCACTTGGGCTTAGATGAAAAGCTCTTAAACCTTCAAAAATGATCATAAAAGGCTTTGATAGTATAAAAATAAATAATTTAAGAACAATTACATTGTATATAATTATTGGACCACTACTTATAGCTATAAAATGTCAAGTGATATCTAATGAAGTGAGTTGTAATTTTTTACTTGGACAACAATGGATGCAAGCTATGATTTTCATCCCATATATGTTACATAGATGCTTAATTTTATTTTATAATGTTCATTTATAATTTTACAATATGATTGAACCCATAGAGTGAATTGTCCCATAGTTAGATAAATCACAAGCATTTATCATGATACCTAACTGAGTTGTTCTAATAGATCTATTCTACACATCAATTTTCTAATTATAGTAACACTCATAATGATCACAAGAAGTATGATTATGTACCTAATACCATTGATGAACACATATCAAAATTTAATTTTACTCCAATTGGTCCTAGAAAATATAGAGATGTCATGCATACCTTTGGTATTGGTCAATCATATTGTACCCCTTAAGACTATGGAACACCTATTCAAAAATATACACCATTATATGATGACAAGGGCAAGGGAACTACTATGGATAACTTTTGCAACACTACGAAACCAAAAGAATATCCTAATCTTATTTAATCATCATTACAAGAATATGGATTTGGATTCACATTTGCATAAACAATGGGATACAAAGGTTACAAGTATAAGTAAACATGATCAAGGTATTAAATAACCAATTATTCCAAGATCTCATCAATTTAATCAAGGTATTGGATATAATAAGATTCCAAAATAAAATATATGCCTTCTCAAATGACTATGGAAATTACAACATTGTTGTAACAGATAAATTTCTCTGTATTCACTTTCTCAAATTGAACATGAGACATATAAAATAAGTGAAACAAATCATGAACATGCAATATTTTATTCTCAATAACCATGTTTTTCAAATGGATGATCTTAAAAAACTGGTCAATAACATTGAGCGATCGTAAATAATTTATGTGCCTTATCACAAGAAATACAAGTAATTAATCAATACCCATAAGATGTTTAAAGATAAACTTTCATACGAGTTAAAATGGGTACCTATGAAAGAAGTGCATCAAGATAAAATTCAAATTCCTATGATGATTAAACAAAAATTATTGCATAATTTAGTTCCAAGGCAAAATTAACTCAATAGTTCATATCATTGCTTTAGAGGCACTGCTTTTTTTAATGATGGCTTGCTAAATTCATTCTTGGTTATGATAATGGAAAGAAATGTGTTTTTGAACATTAAAATTATGATGATTCTTCAGGATTTTATGGGACCCACATCATGTACATATGATAATGGATTCACAATTGGTTTTGGGGACATGGTGGTGGCATTTTCAATTAATTATTTAACTACTATTTTCTTAACTAGTCATTTTATTTTATTTGATGATTTTTCATAGATTTCATTTTCCACTTGGCTTTGATTATTGATTTTTTATTATTTCTCTTGAGTGTTTATTTTCTTGACATTTTATTTGCTTTTTTTAATTAGCAGGGGATTGCAAATGTTAACTCACAAGTATTTTGTAATATTCTAGCTACGATATATTTGCATTGTATAAAACATATTTTAAGTGGAAAAGATAAATTTAAGGTTGAATGCCTCCTATAAAGAGAGAGAATAAAAAATGAAAATCCAAGAATATGAACAATGAAGATGACTCTATAAATATTGTATAAGTTTTATGAATAAATAGTTATTGTTCGTTAATGGTTGTTAATAATTATAGGTAATTAGTTATAACTAGATGTATCCCTAGTGTGCATACTTTGTTGAAAAATATATGAAGATAATTTTCAAGTCTATCTTATGTGCATTTCTATTATGGTAGGTATATGCATTTTTCAAGTGTCTTCGTTCAATATTATTTCCTAGTAAATGTTGAGTCTAGTCTTCCCAATGTAAGGTTCAACATGAAATAAATAACTTAAAAATATGTCATTTCATTATTTATTATCTCGTGAATGGTTAAATTATTTAGATAGATTACAACGTTAACATGTTCTAATGAGAAATTCCAAGGACCAATGCTAACAATGGTTTTGCTATTGAGACCCACAAGATGCTAAGATGGTTATCTAGTCAAATATATATTGAAATATGGCTAAAGGAGAGGATACAAGAGTTTTATGAGGAAGAATCCTTTATAGTATGGATGCCTACTCAAGCGATAGAGACATAGCATATATATGGTGAAATATATGAAGCGTTTTGGTCTAAACTTCTAGAATTTATAGTGACATTACTATCAATATTGGAGCACTATTGATTTCAAAATCACATAATAGAGTGATTCAAATGCAACAAAAATAAATTAAAAAAATCATGAAAATTAGTTATCGAGTGGACCTAAGCAATCGATCATTAGGAAAATACTACTATTGACAGGTATATATAATAATTTATTATTTAAGGATACATTTCTTTTGATATAATTTATGATTTGTTTGTGAGAGGCATAAAAGGCAAGTTTATCAAAAAATTACCTGTGCTGGTAAAGGTGTTGGTTGTGGAAGAAACTATGGTGTCAATTCCTATTGACATGGAGTAGTTAGATAGGGCAACATGGGGATGTGATTTTAACGAAGGTAATTCAAGGGTAGGTGGACTGTTGCAACTAAAAAAATTATGAATCCCACTAAGAGAGGAGGAAAATGAAAAGGAAAAGGTAGAAGATGGTGTAGACACCTTAATTTGTTATTAAATAACATTAATTTTGGTCTCTCTTTGACATACATGACTTGTGCATACACATTTAACTCCTATCCATATCCTCCCATATCCATTTGTCTACTTATGAATTGGCCAACCAAATTTGATATCATTCATGATCAACATCTCCCTAAAATGTGTCTGAATGCTCTAAGATATTAAGCAAACTATTACCATAATATAGATCCCTGATTTTCATTTTTAAAATAGTGTTGACAATAGTCAAACACTATCATTTATTATAGGTGTTTGCCTTTGTGAGTAGTGTCCCAAGATCCTTAATTATTATTTTTCAAATTCAAACATCTCAATTGAGACATTATGCAAAATCATTCAAATATAAAACCCCTCAAAGGGGTGTTCCTAAAATCCAAATCTAACACTAACATAAGGTCAAAGTGGTATATTATCAAGTATTAAAATCCAAGCAATTACATTGCATTCTAGTGGAACATGATTTAACACACATAAACATAGGTGTGAGAACTATTTGTAGTTTCATCCCTCTTCAAAGTATTTAAACATATGCAATGCTCATTCACTCAATAGGGAGTGGTTAGGGCCATCCAAACATTATTTTTTCCCCTTATTTTAGGTCAAGTAAGTGTTGAGAGTGGGGTTAGGGTTTCAAGGCAAAGGAAGTTAAAATTAGAATTTATGCATGGGACCGACACATAGGATTGAGGTCAAGAAATCACATAGAAAACATCTAGACATGCGAGCATAATTATCTATGAAAGAATACACCCCAAAAATGCATAGGGATAGTGCCAATAAACTTTAGATAAAATTAGTTACCATAGGTATTTGGGCTTTACTAGCAACATCTAGGTATATTTTGTCAATCTTTTTCCTAAGTTGAGTAGTCATAGAGCTTACATAAATAATTTCAAAGGACTGTACACAAATAGTGTGCAATAGATAATAGAATATCATCCAAGTACCTTCTCTCTTGGTCAATTATATATTTAGTAAGTATAATCAAGCTTTATTTAGTTAATAATAATTGTGTAATTTATCCCATATTTTATGCAATATGAATTTAAATAGTCCTTGCCTATTGTAAACACCTAAATCTAGTTATGAGTACTTAGCAATGTTAATTTTTGACATATCCTAAACCACTTGACTTGCATTCAAATACATGACCTTTTTTCACCATTCCTCTAGATATTTATCCATATGCAAGTTTGACTCCTCTATTAGCCATCACTAATACACAATAATCTCTAAGGTAATGCTTAAACTGCTTTATATCACTCTTAGACTGCTTCCAACTTCTAGACAATTATCCCTATTTTTTTGGGATATGTCTATGCTAAGTAGACAAGGTGGCTATCATGGACCTCTCCACTTAGTGATGCCTTGTCCCCATGCCAATAACAAGTTTCCAAATTTAGAATAGTCATTTGTGTCTTCCTACACAATTTACAAGGTTGGCTAAAGGAAATTATGAAAAGGTTTCACTATAAATACAATTCAAATGTAATTAATTATTCCTAGATTAGCACTATCTATTAAGCCCTATACACTACTGTACATTGATCAGATCCGTCCTATTCTTCCCAAATTTAAGATCATTCACTAGAAGTAGTCATAAGCCAAGTTTGAAGCATTTCAACTCAAGTCAAGGTCTAACATTCTCAAGTATCAGATCTAAATTTTTAGTTGTATCCATATAATCAAGGAACACAACTGGACAATCACTCTAGATGGGAGAACAACACATGGCTCGATCCCCTCCTTGAAGTATCTAGATATGTAGGCAAAAATCAATCATCAAAAGGGGTGATTGGGGTTAGTTAAACCCATTACACTCCCCGTCTCTTTTTACAGGTTTCTATCTCTCACAAGTATCCCTAGGGTTTAAAATACAAAGAGAATAAAAATAATGATTTCTATGGGGCATATATATAATCAGAATATCTTAGCCCTCTCAACAGACACATACACAAGAAACATAATCATAATTTTTTCATAGTCAATGTGGAGACTTATGTAATCAATAGACACAAATAACCTATGTTGTTGTCCATAAAGTGTGGACTTGTCCTTAAATATTCACAAACCTTACCTCTAGATCTAAAACGACATTTTATTATTTTATCTTGAGTTCCACTATCAGGCATCAGATGCAGACAACCATAAATCATAAAAGCTAAGTATCTTGTATTTGGTTGTACTTACTATTTTTATCAATTATCAATTTCAATTATAGTCAATTCTAATTTATATTTAGATTTATGATTGAATGCCATACACCACAATATGAATAAATCCTATCAAATTTTATACATATTAAACAAAATTCATTTGTTAAATTAAAAAAGGGTAAAACATATTGATGAACTTGCCATTTTTTAGCATTTTTTTTGTCGTAGGGTTTCAGTAGAATTCATAATTTTATTACACTAAAAATAAATTTGATCATCCTTTACTATATTTTATTGAGCACTGCTATAGGATTTCTCTTTGTCCCAGGGTTTTTGGAATGAATTCTTGATTTCCATGCACAAAAAGATTTTATTCTGTTATATTTTAATTCATTTTTCTTTCTTTCTAGAATTATGTTTCAATAGTGGTAAAATTCATAGGAGCTATCGTTCTAGGCAAAGCAGTATTCATTTTTACCTGAGCTGTGGTGTGAGGGGTACTACTCTAATACTTAAGCCCTTAGATAACATTGTATATAGACATTATTTAATGCGGAGCTCATGATATATCAGAAACATACATGGTTTTTATTTTTCATCCATAGTAAGTCTCTTTTTAATTTATTTTTGTAATGCACTGATAAGTGGTTAGTCCTAATAAGTTACTATTAACACACCTCATAGACAATATAATGAGGTTACAGGGTGATGGAATCCTCTGTAGTTAGTTTCCCTTTGGACCCTATTCACTATTTATGACTGGGATATATATATATATATATATATATATATATATATATATATATAAGAGCCTACAAATCAAACATACTTTTCCTAATCACACATATTGAGTTTCTTTCTTCCTTGGTATGATCGATTTTTAGTTACTAGTAGGCTTAGTGTTTTCTTTATTCTGAATAAACAACTTTAAAATGGATACTAAAAAAGATAAAATGAATAACATGCAATCTCAAGCAGTCCTCAACTCATATTATTGTAATATTAAATCCTACCATGATTCTCCTAAGGTTCAAGCACCATTAAGATTTTTTATATATATAATCAAGTATGACTTGGGAATAAGATAGTGGTACATATCAAATTATACTGTGCATACTACACACCCTATTGATGGACTTCTCATGCCTGTTGAGACTGATACAGCTAACACATATCATTCATATGCAATTAATGGAAAAAAATTCACTGATAATCTTAATGTCAATCCACAAAAAATTAATGCATTGCTATATGATGCAAGAGATTAAGAAAATAAATTAGCTCAAGGTTCTACTTCCACTTCAAGTGTTTATGTTGCTACTATTTACTATATTCCTATATCAACAAATTTAGTTACATACATGACATTGTCCCTAGGTATAGAGGTATCACAAGGTTTTCAATAGATTAATATGCCTATTTATACATAGGAATCATACACACTCATTTAATTATTTCACATGCTCCATCACCAACCTCACCTAATGTACAATCTCTTGAGTAGATTATTATAAAACTACATGCAAAAGTATTGTAATTAGAGCAAGGTGTCTCTAGAGCTAGTCATTCAATGGATTCCCATTCTTTGTAAAATTATCCTATGTGAGCTGAGATAACATCTTAACCATTACTAGTAGGCTTTGTATTCCTTAAGCTACCACTCTATGAATGTAAAGGTGATATTAAACAACATATTTGATTGTTTCATGCAACATGCTTGGATTATGCTTACAACGACAAATAATTAAACATGTTTTTTCCATGGATCCTCAATGACTGTGATGGTTATATGATCTTCCAATCCAATCAATTAAAAAATTCAACCCATTAGTAGATCAATTTATATCACACTTCTTTATCAACATTGGTGAAAAGTTATCTTATGTGTAAATTGCTAAACTTAAGCAAGGTTCTAATGAGCCAATTAGTGAATATGTTCTTAGATACAAAACTATGCTAGCTAAAATGACAAATTATATGGAAGATAATGAGTTACAAGATATATTCATAGAAAATTTGTTAGCACCACTTCATGAGTCTATCATGTTCAAAAAATTCAAATATTTTGATGAGATATGCTATACAATTAAAGAACATGAAGTCAAATTCATAGCTGTGAACAAACTCAAGTATGCATCAAATGTTCCACACACTTCAAGTACTAAATTTTAAAGCAAACCAAACTACAAGGTCAAATATAATGAAAGCAAGATTGAAGCAAAAGTAATAGTCAATGCAGTATCACAATGAATAAATAAGCTTCAACTAATAGTTCTCCCAAGGAGATAATTTTAAAGGTTACCATCACCTTCTCATGTATTGTTATAAAAAATACTTGATTGTGATCTCATATCTCTCCCTCCATGATTAGGGATTGATACGACTAAGCGTCAACACAAAGGATTCAATAGAAACACATATTGTAACTACCGTATATGTTTTGGGTATTATACAAACAATTATTACATGCCAAGCCACAATATACAAGATCTTATCTATGATAATACTATTAATTTAAGCACACCCACATAAGAGGTTAAACCACAAAAAAATGACAATGTAAATTTGAAAATCTTTAGCAATCCATTTCCAAACCATGACATAACATAAAATACAAATAACTTAGAGGTACACTATATGTAAAATGCACATCCTCTTTCTTAGACATATCAACATCCAATATGGTATTATTGGTACATCTACAAGCACATTATCACCACATCCTATGATCATGTTTGATGACAATAATATTGTTGATGATGATTCAAACATATATGCACTCTTTATTCGAGCTTATATCAACAAAAAACCCATACAAAATGTCATGATCAACAATGGGTCAAGTGAAAACATATGTACAATGACACTTCTTCGTACTCTTAGGTATACACACCAAAATTTATATGATACTTCAAAAGTGATCAAAGCATTTGATGGAGATTTATAAAATACTCTTAGGCATATAATGCTAATTCTTCAAGTTTGTTCAAAAATAATGGCTACTCCATTCTTAGTCTTACAAAGCACATGAGTCTTTGACATGTTATTAAGACACCCTTGGGTACATAAACTCCATATAGTGCCATCAACAAGACATCTATGTCTTAAATATATGCATTAATCAAGTGGTCAAAGTTTGAGGCATTTAATATGAATACCCTCTACAGTTGATGGCATCTCCTCCTCCTCGACCACCACTGCAGTTGGTTATTTCACTTATTCAAGAGCATATTACAAAGACAACTATTACACATATTCAAGAGCATAGTACAAAGATAATGATTGGACCTATTCAAGAGAATAGTAAAAAGATAATTATTACACCTATATAGGATATTTCTATACAATCAATTCAAAGGAGAATAGTGCAACCTCTTAGACAACAAGTTTCACATCAGAATATTATTATGAATTCAAAAAGATCTTCATCTTCTACAGTGTATCCTAAATTAGTACTACAAATTATTCAACATGTTATACAATGAACACAGGTAGTGAAATATCCTCCTACTATACATTAGACTCCATTAAGTCCTCTACCTTCTAGAATTATACATCTTGAAAAATATTCTATGGGCAGTAATCAAGATAATTACATTACATCACTAGATGCCTTTTTAGATTCTAATTTACCTACATGTAACACTTTTCATTCACTTAAAGTCACCCTCTAATTATATGATATAGGCACACACTATGGTCATCCCAATGGTGGGATCATAGGGTAGTTTATTTCATATTAAAAAATGCATAAAAAAGGTCAAAAAATACAAAAAATTCAAGAATGTCAAAATTGTAAAAATAGTGAACATAGAATAATAATCCGATATTAAGGGTTGAAAAATCGAGAGGAGAATGAGGGCTGCGGGCGTCGAGCGGATGCAGGGCGACCTGTAGTTACAGGGTGACCAAAATGGCGCCTCCAGGGATGAGCGGCCTTTGGCTGGAGGTTTAATGCAGGAGGCGGACAGGATCTTTCTGTCTGAGACCTCTAAGCTCAAGAAGGTCAATGGATGTCTTCCCAGAAGCCAAGAAAGACCTGTTTTGGTAATCTCCCCAGACGTTGTGAAGGAGGAGGTTGAATATTTATCCACCCATGCCCTAATTTGCAAATTTTTGGGTCTTTGTATTTCGTTAGCAGCCTTGGAAGCTTGGATCAGGCGGACATGGCAGATTGACGGGGACTTCGACATCCTGCTAGCAGGGAATAGCTATTTCATGGTTAATTTTACCTCTATTGCAGACCGAAATAGGATTTTTGAAGGAGGCCCATATTTCTATGATCAAATTGGCCTGTTCCTTAAACCTTGGCATCCTGGTTTTAATTCTACGGAGGACCTCCCCACCTGTGTTCCAGTCTGGGTTTGACTGCCGAGACTGCCCCTGGAGTTTTGGCGTGAAGACATTCTCTGCCAGTTAGTGGCTACCCTGGGAACACCGATGGCAATAGCGCACCAGACACTGGATAGAAAGGTAATCTCGTATGCTCGCATATGTGTTGAAATTAATCTGAACAACCCCTTGCCGAATTCTCTCGAGATATGTTTGGGAAGTTCCTCATGGATTCAACAAATCGATTATGAAGCTATTCCATTTCGATGCCGTATCTGCCATGTATATGGTCATCTACATAAGCAGTGCCCGTAGGTGACTCGAGATTCTACTCCTCAGGGAGGAGTGGGAATGCGGGTGCCCAATGGCGATGGCAGCTCCAAACAACAGAATCCCATGGAAAAGCCCCAGGACCATTCAGCAGGCTTAGTAAAAGGCAAAAACCCACTTTACCAGGCAAGTTTTGAGCAAGGCACAAATGGTTTATGTGGTCCTGACAAGGACAAATTTTCTACAGTTAGACGCTGCACCAAGAACCGTGGGCAGAAAAGGACAAATTTTGACAGACAATTAGAGGTAAACTTTAATCGCTTTGAAGTCCTGGATAATATGAACATTGAAGATGGCATCCCAGATTTGCAACAAACGAAAGACGAAGGGAATTTGGAGCAACTCGCTCCAGCTGGAGACACTCTTCCTCTAGTGGCACGACAGACCCAGGAGATGGTTAGTGATACTCAGGGAACTCCCAATATTGACATGCTGGAGTCGGGTGAAAAGGAAGTGAGCTGGGCGGACCTAGCAAAGGAGATGGAAGCTGCCAAAAATGACAAAAGTCCCTCTTCAAGCCTTGGGCTTATGCATAGACCCTTCAAGAAGGCTACGGGATCCAACTCCTCTCGAGCTGGGCATAGGAAGGACCAGGAGAAGCTTAAAATTATAGGGGATCTTCTAGTAGAGGCAAGGCATGTTAAGCCCCTGGATGAACATTTCTCCCCTGTTACTCAATGATTGTCCTTTCTTGGAATGTGAGGGGTCTTAATAGCTCTCCCCATCAAAAAGCTATGAGCAAACTGGTTAGTGCTAATTCCCCTGATATCCTCTGTATTCAGGAGACTAAATTTTTAGTAGACTCGTGGTTTTCTTGTATGCAAAAATTTTGGTACTGCAGGTACAACCAATGTGTTGGGGCATTGGGCAGCTCTGGTGGGCTGGCTATCTATTAGAACCCAGAGAGTATTACGCCTCTTGGCTGGATGGCCAATAGTTTAGCTCTTTCAATGACTGATGCGGCTAAGGAGACAGGTGAAATCATTCTTGTCACTAATGTTTATGCCCCTGTAGACCTCTCTGGGCAGCAGAACTTATGGGAGCATGTCCGTCACATTAGAAGCTGCCATCCGTATCTGCCTTGGATAATGACTGGGGATTTCAATGCTGTCCTCAGCATGGAAGAGAAGAGGGGAGGAGTGGCCCGACTGGGACCTTCTTCGGAGCTCTTGAGGCACAATATTGATCTTCTGCGCCTTGTTGACATCAAACCTCTTAATGGCCTTTTCACCTAGAGCAACAGGAGAAGTGGAGAGGATGGCATCTCTGAGCGACTGGACAGATTTCTGGTATCCTGCTACTGGCAATCTAGCGCCACCTCTCTTGCTTCAAAAATTCTAGATTGGGGTGGTTCGGACCATTGGCCAATCAAGCTTGCTACTTGACACATTCCTGGACCAAGGAAGCCTCCCTTTAAGTTCCAGCTCATGTGGCTCAGAGAACCAGTGCTTTAGGATTTAATGAGGACTTGGTCGAGACAGGGAGGACCCAGCTATGGCACCGCTATGTTCTCTTTTGTTAAAAAACTCCAGTATATCAAGGGAAGGCTGAAGTATTGGAATATCAACTGCTTCGGGAATCTCCATTCTAAGAGGAAGCAAGCTCAAGACCAGTTAGACGGTATTACCAGACAGATTAGGGACCATGGCCTCTCTGCTGCTCTTCATTTGGCTGAGTCTCATGCGGTGAAAGAACTGGCTGAGTGGGAACTCAGGGAAGAGATATTCTGGAAGCAGAAGGCTCACGTTGATTGGCTTTAGGAAGGTGACAGGAACACTGCCTTTTTCCATAAGTCTGTTCAGGCAAGGTAGAATAGGAGCTATATCTCCCACCTGGTGTGCCCGAATGGGGTGTGGCTGAATTCTCAGCAGGACATTTCTCAGGCAGCGGTCTGCTACTTCTCTAGCCTTTTCTCGGAAGGGCCGCTTCCTCTTGAGGTAGCCAAAAATGCAGTGCTGTCCTGCATCCCCTCGGTGGTGAACTCGGAGTTGAACAAATATCTTATGTGCCATGTGGAAAGGACTGAAGTTGAAGGAGTGGTATTCAGCATGAAAAGAGGTAAAGCTCCTGGACCCGATGGTTTTCCAGTTGACTTTTACCAAGATTTCTGGGATGTCATCAAGCATGATCTTTTTGATGTGATACAAGAGTCCTACTCCAATAAGGAGATGTTGCGTGCCTTGAATGCCACCTTTCTGGTTTTAATTCTGAAAAAAGAGCAGGTGGATCAGCTGGACCATTTTAGACCTATTGCGCTTTGCAATGTGATTTACAAAATTATCACAAAACTCTTAGCGGAGAGGATAAAAAGATGCCTTCCTTTAATTATCTCTGAGGAGCAGGGGGGATTTGTTGCCGGCAAGCAGATTCTTGATGAGGTGGTCATTGCTTCTAAAGCCATTCATTCTATGAGTACATCTCAAGAACGGGCCATGTTCATCAAATTGGATTTGTCTAAGGCCTATGATAGGGTCAGTTGGAATTTCTTGGATAAGATCATGCTGGCTTTTGGATTCAGTCTGGCATGGATCCAATGGATGCTCAGTTGTGTTACTACGCCTTCTTACTCGGTCCTCATCAATGGGTAGCCCATCGAGATTTTTGGGGCAGCGAGGCCTTCACCAAGGAGATCCGTTATCCCCTTATTTATTTATTATTCTGGCTGAAGGCTTGGGCTGGCTGTTAAAATCTCAGGTCTCACAGAATATAGTGCAAGGTTGGCAGTGGGGAAATGGTTTAACCACGTCCCATCTTTAGTTTGTTGACGACACCATCCTGGCGGGAAAGGCTCATATTCAGGAGGCGGTAGCTTTTTGGGATACCCTGGATCTATACCTTGATGTGACTGGGCAGAAAATTAACGACCACAAATCCTCTATTTTTTTCTTCAACACACCTGGACCTATACAGAGGAGAATAGCAGCTATTTTGAGATATCAAATTCAAGAGCTTCCGATTATCTATTTGGGCATTCCTATTGTGGTTGGGAGGCAACCACGACTGTTTTGGCAGAATGTCTTGGATAGACTGAGGCAAAAAGTGAGTCACTAGACACACAGGTGGTTGTCCACCGCTGGGAGAGTCACTCTGTTGCAATCAGTGATACAAGCTCTTCTTGTTTATAGATGTATGGTTCAGGCTGCCCTGGTTTACTTTCTCAAAGAGTTTGATGCCCTCTCCCACCAATTTCTTTGGAGTGGTAACTTGCAATGCACCAAATGGAGTCTGATCAAGTGGGATACTGTTTTTCGGCCAAAGAAGGATGGGGGTCTTGGGCTACACTCGGCCATCCTGGCTAGCCATGCCTTGGCGGCCAAACTATATTGGAGATGGTGTGCCAACCAATCCCAATTGTGGGCCTGTATCTTGGCTGGTAAGTACTTTCTGGGGGTTGATCCCTCTGATATTGTTCGATTGCCCCTTGAGCGGGGTGGCTCCATGATTTGGCGCACCCTTAAGGTTGGGGCTCAGCTGGTTAAACGCAGCTTGTTCTGGATTTGTAAGATCAGAGAACAGGCTCTCTTCTGGGAAGACTCGTGGGATGGTATGCCCCTGTTATTGTCTTCCCACCTGCATTTGCAGGCTCTATGTGATGTTTTTCAAGCTACTGGCTGGACCAATGTTGCTCACTACAAGGAGGAATATAACTTGGGTTCAGCTCTCAATTTTCATTAGAAAAATTCTTCAGATTGGCCACCGAGTGGATCTAGGGAAAACAGGCTCGAACTTTCTCAGTTACTTGCTACCAGACACTGTAACTCTCTTCAGGGACAGGATGTCCTTGCTTGGGGAAGCAGTTCAAATGGTAGCTACTCGGTCTCAGTGGGTTATCAGGCCCTGATTAAACAAGTTTGTGGAGATGCTAATTTCCTCTGGGGGAAGCAAATTTGGAGTTCCTTCATGTGGCCCAAGTGCGTCTTCTTCCTGTGGACGCTCGTCTACAATCGGTGCATCACTTGGGACAACTTGTGCAAACGTGGATTTTAAGGACCTTCCAGGTGTGTTCTCTGCTACAGGGAGGCTAAAATAGGGGCACACCTTTTTTTCCTCTGTTCGTACACCAAGCTTATTTGGCATAGGTGGTGGGAAGCGTGACACAGACCCTGCTGGCACGCCTCCTCTCTGACTGAATTCTGGACACGCTTGGGTCTTCCTGTTTCCAAAGCACCTTGTCTCCAGGCTGCGTGGCATGCTGGGCCCACGTTCATTTTGTGGAACGTGTGGTTAGAGCGGAACAGGAGGACGTTTAATGTGAAGCAGCGAGATAGCATTTCCATTTGGGAGAAGGTCCGCTATTCGCTCCATGAGACACTGGCTACTAAGGCCATTAGCACGGATGGGTTAGCGCTCGATGAACAGGGCATCCTCTCCAATGTTGCTAGTAAGACTTTAAACTTCCCTGCCACTCCTACTACTCATCACACTACTAGTAGAGATAGACGAATGCCCAGGCAGGTGGATAGAAGGGGTCGATGGACTCCCCCTTCACCAGGATTTTTAAAAATTAACACCGATGGCTCTTCGAGAGGGAATCCTGGAGAAGTTGGCATTGGAGGCATCAGTCGTGACAGTTCTGGAAATCTCTGTTTTATCTTTTTCGTATATAAGGGATGACATTCCAATAACTACATGGAGGCGCTTGCCATCCTTCAGGCCATCCAACAATGCTGTCAACAGGGCTGGCAAGATATTATCTGTGAATCGGACTCCCAGATTGTTATTGATTTGCTAAATAATCCTAACTTTGATAGAGCTGAGTGGCGCTTGGTGATGGTTGCTCAGCAGGTTCTTCAGGTGAGCAATGGTCTGGTTTCGGTGAGTTTCAGGCATATTCCTCGTGAATGGAATGGGGTTGCTGACTGCTTGGCCAAATGGGCCGTAGAGCAAGGGACCCATTGGGAGATTTTTGACTATAATCTGCTGCCTTTGACCTTTCCCAGAAGCTGAGTCTTCTGGTTGAGCAGGACAAGGCTGTGTAATGTTTCTGGTTTCCGTTGTTCTTGAATAAATTTTTACCCCTTTCAGTTAAAAAAAAAATTGTAAAAATAGTTAAATATTTCAAAATTGCAAAAACATTAAAAATATTATAAAATAAATAAATTAAGACTTGAGCTTGACATGTTTTGCTTGTTTACTTCTTTACATATGTTATTTATCACATATTTTGATAGATATCATATTATTTTGCATACAGATGCATTTCATGAGGTATATGAGTGTGATGTAGGACATACATATTATACATAGATTCCTAGATTCTAGCCTCCCTTCTACCCAATGGTCATGCCTACGCTAGGAGAATCTTATTATACATGTTACATTATAACATGTTATATCTATCTTTGACCTCTCTACCATGTTGAACTACACATCTTACAAGTGTTTTGTTAGTACTCATATCGTACATTGTGCTATATAAATATGTTATTTTGATATAATGTGACATTGGTACATATGGATGGTGCGAATTAGTTTTCAATTATTCTATGCTTCTTCATGTTGTTATTTTCTGCCATGATAGTCTAGACATTGCTTGCTTATTGGGTGTGTCCACTTGGCCTTGTGTGTGTGAAATCTCTAACCCCCTTGTTTGTGACAATCTTAATGTTCTTTGCATGTGGCCCTTGGCCTTGCTTGTTGAAACATGTTCATGTCCATTGTATGAGACTATTGGCCTTATGTCTGATATTGTGTGACATTATGTGTTTTGCTTGTTGTGCTTGTTCAACTTGATTAGTGGTGTCATAATCCGTATCATACACTTTTACTGTGAAGTATAATTCAGAGACAATTACTTTACTGCATGCTTCATTGTTATGTGTATTTAGACATGACAAGTGTATGCCTTGTATTAAATATGTTTCACACATGATTTAATGACAATTACATTAATATGTTGACATAATCTCCTCACATTGACATGATTATACATGATTCTATCTTTATCACATGATGCAATTAACTCTTCTTTTGAGATGAGTGACTTTCAAGCTAATCCTTCATATCAAAAGGGGGCAATTGTAGTGGGCTTGTGTTAGATATCCAAGCATCCATGAACAAACAAAATAATATTTCATAATAGAATATAGGTTTCAAATATTTAAAGCAATTCAAAAATTAGATTCTATGATAGAGTACAAATTTCAAAGATTCAAAATAATTCAAAATAAGCTCATATAATAGAGTACAAGTTTCAAAGATTTAAAGTAATTCAAAAATAAAATACATAATGGGGTCATATGACATGCATATGCACTCACTTTAAAAAGACTTGAGTACATATTCATATACACGTGAATGCATATGCATGGGCATATTCAAAACAATTATAAGACATAAATTACAGGTTTTAATATAGTTATATTTAAGCATATAGATGATTGGCATTCTATATTATTCAACACAGATTCGAGGGGATTGATACTAGTTCATGCTCATACATACATCTTTCAAAGTTTAAAATGCATGATACTAGTTCATGCACATATACATTATAATATAATTTACCAAGTTAAGAGAAAATATTGTTATTTCACTTCAAATCTATTGGAAATGTCATCATGACAAAGGCATGAATATTCTTCATTATATTTTGATCATATATATAAAATATATATTTGTTTACTATGGTGTGATTTTTTCTATTATGGGTAATGTATGATCGAGTCTAGTGACACTCAATGACCTTGGCATTACTTCTAGTGAACCCTTGTGTGGTTCCACCTTTCTATTATGGGTGATGTACGTTCAAGTGTAGTGACATTCAATGACATTGAAATCAATTTTAGTGAGCCCATCATGGTTCCACCTTCTTGAGGATTGGTACCTTGGTTACTTCTCCCCATTCATGAGTGTTGGAGCATGCATATTTGCAACTCAATGGCTTGATTACTTATTCAAAATTGGGACTTGATCACTCTAAATTCACTAATGGTTCAAACTTGAGGAACCATCCCTTGAAAGCTTTATCATGATTTTACAAGTTACGGGGCAATATTGTTTCATTTCCATACAAGTGTACTCCTTCCTTTCCCTCTTTTTGATATTCAATTTTCAAAGATCAAGATTTTTCAAATTTCAAATAAGAACAATGACTACTTCAGGTGTTATTATAGGGTTTGTTAAATAAGTGCCCTACACAATTGGAGTTTCCTATCAAAAGACAAAGTTTATTTTAAGCTTTCAATTTTTCTTTCTCATTCCAATTTCATTACCAGAATAAAGGGGGAGGAAAAACATAAACATCTAAATCTGGTCATAGATAATTGATAATGTTATTTTTTTACATGTCCTAAGCCACTTGACTTATATTTAAAACATGACTCTTATTTACTATTCCTCTAGCCATTTATCCATATGTGGGTTTGGCCCCTCTATTCATTGTCACTAGTACATAAAAATTTCCAAGTCAATTCCTCAACTACCTTATATCACTCTTAGATTACTTCCAACCTCAGGACATTTATCCCTATATTTCTAGGATGGGTCCATCTTAGGGAGACAAATTCACTATTGTAGACCTATCCACCTAGTGTGGCCTCATCCTCATGCCATTAATGGCTAGTTTCCTACTTCAAAATATTCATTTGGGTCTTTCCACATGTTTCACAAGGTTGGCTAAAGGAAATTGTCAAAAAATTTCACTATAAATATAAATGAAATTTCATTCATTATTCCTAAATCGATGTTATCTATTGAGCACTTATAAACTAATGCACATTGATAAAATCTACCCTAATTTTTCCAAATTCAAGATAATACACTAGGAGTAGTCACAAGCCAAGTCTGAAGTATTTTAAATCAATTTAAGGGCTAACATTGTCAAGTATCAAAGCCAAACTTCTAGTTACAATCATATAGTCAAGATGCACAATTTGACAATCACTTTGGGTAGGAGAACTATGTGTGGCTTGATTCCCTCCTTGAAGTATTTGGATATAGTTGTAGTGGTCTGTCACCAAATGGATGATTGATGTTAGCTCAAACCATTATGTTCCCCCTATTTTGTAGATTTATATCTCTCATAAGTAACTCTAGGGTTTTCAAGGCAAAGAGAAAGAAAAAAAAAAATATTCTTTACATATACAAAAGTGAAATATCCTAGGCAAAGAGAAAAAAAAGACAATTTATGCTTTGCATCTACAAAAGCAAAATAGCCCATCCCTCTCAGTGGACGTATGTGTAGGTGGCTAAATAGTCAAATTTGTCATAAGCAATTCAAACAAGTCCATAGTCAATGAACATGACTAACATGTGCTACTATCTAGGAAGCACGTACATGACAAAAAATATTCAGACCTTGTCTTTGGATTTGAACTATCAAAAAATTATTTTATCTCGATTTTCATTGTTAGACATTAGTTATAGGTGACAAAAATTTGTATCTTGTATTTTATTGTGCTTATTATTGTTAGTGTTTGTCAATTTCAATTCGTCTTTTCATTTTGATTTATGCTTTAATATCACATATTAAAATTTAAATAAATCTATCAAGTTTTATACCCATTAAATAACATTCATTCGCTAAATAGGGTAAAACACCTATTCATATTCGATAAATACAAAATAAGTTAAAACATTTTGGTTAACCTAATATAAATCAAACACATAATATTTTGATTTGAAGTTAGATCTGCTACCATTACATATCAACAAATTCTCCATTTGAGTTAATGGATCCATTGGACGTGATATTAGGACTATAATATTCACATAATATATTTCAAAATTATATATATATATATATATATATATATATATATATATATATATATATATATATATATATATATATTCAAAATCAAGACCTATGTATGATACGATATCATATATATGATAGATTACATATTGATTTTATACACACATGATTTTCACAGTATACATGAGAGGGATGCATGACCTACAAGATACATATGAAACATGTATATATAAATGTGGGTCATTCTTAACACCTAGGTGCTACCTTTCTACATTGGGGGCATGGCTACACTGGACCATCTTGGTGCACCTTTACAGGTTATATCTTTATATGATCACTCTATTGATTAATTTGAGCTATTATATTATTTTTACATGACTTGCTAAAGCATATACTCTTTAGTGTGTTATTCCATATGGATATTGTGATTTTATATATGCGAGTATGACATGGATTGATTATGTAGATAAGCATGACTTGCTAAAGCATATACTCTCTAGTGTGTTATTCCATATGGATATTGTGATTTTATATATGCATGTTTGATGTTGATGTTTGTTACATGGTGTGATCATTGATTGTGTATTACATTGTGTGATGATTGACGTGTGTTAAATGGCATGTACATGCATAACCATTAATGAGTGTTACATTATGTGTTTCTAAAGGTGAATTGATTTTTTGTTGTCACGTCATATATAAATTGTGTTAAGGATCTTCTAGTTGATGTCATGGCCATGTTGTGTCTATGTTAGGTTAGATTCGTGTTGTGTCTTGAGTACTTATGTGTGTCATGATCATGAAATTATGGGCATATGTGTGAGCTTACATCTATAATTATTTGTTGAGTTTAGTTTCATGATTTCTATCATACATTATTCTATTTCATGTGATGCCATGATTTATATCATTGGTATATTTGTAATGATTATTATTGCATGCATAATTTAAATATATGCTTAACATGACACTTGTTTGCCCATTGCCTTGAATTACATGATCTATATGTGCATGAATGATAAAATATTTATATGATGACATATTTGATAAATTTAGACACATGTTTTACATGATTATCTTTTTGTCTATAACATGATGTAAATAACTAATTTCTTTTGATATGAGTGATTCAAATGGTTCATCCCTCACTTCAAAATGAGGAAATATAATGGGCTTGTTATAGATATTCATGTCATGACAAATAGATAATTTGGATGTTGAGTTAGATTAAATGATTGATATTTGGATATATTTAGTGAATTGAGACATATGCAATGCATATGTGAGGCATTTTAAAGGATTATGAGCAATAATTGATAGATTCTATGACATTGATGAGATTAATTATATGGGCCAGATTGAGTGTCTTTATAAGATTGAATAAATTGATAAGTAGATTATGGCATTCTATATCACTTTGAGGTACATATGGATCATATTTGGGGCATGAATGTTGTTCATGTATTCACTTATCTATTTGTATAATGCATTCAATGACACTATGTAAGCACTTTGGATTTAAAATCCCTTGCAGTGACTGATTCAAAGTTCTAATTTTCATATGAACCTGGTTCAAGATTCCACCAAGAGAGTTATGATGATATTTTGAGTGGTGAAGTTAAGGTTTTATGTTGTTCAACTTATAACAATTCTCTATGTCAAATGGGGGTTGAGTCATTGATCCTCTCAAGCCATGTTTTTAGTAGTGGGGTCTTGTTGGGGCAGAATCACCGCATGGCATTCTCTAAATAAGCGGTAATTTTATTTACATACCCAAAAATTTATTCATTCCTTTGTTTTTTAATTTAAAATAGTTCAATGATCTATATTTTCTATCATTAATGTACATTGATTTTTTCATATTTCCTTGCAAGTTTTGCATGGATCAAGTTGGATAGTGGGGGCATACTTAGTAACACCAAGTGAGGTTACACATAGAGATCAAATTTATCTTTTTTATCCTTTTAATCTAGTGTTTTCAATACTATACTTAAAAGGGGGCATTTTTAGTCACCTAAAAATGGGATTAAACACTTGCCATTTTTTTATTTATCTTTTATATACATGACTTGTGCATGCACATTTAACTCTTGTCCACATACTCCCTTATATGTCTATCTATCTATCTATCGACTGTGCCAACCCAATTTTTTGTGATCTATGATCAATATGTCCTTGCTTTGTGCCTAAATGATCTAAAATATTAACCAGATTATTACCATATTCCAAATCCCTAATTTTTTCTTCTAAATAGTGCTAACAATAATTAGACATTGGCATTATCACAAATTTATGCATTCACCAACAGTGTCTCGAGATCCTTAAAAGATATTTTTCAAATTCAAATGTATCCCTTGGGTCACATTAACCATGTTTCATATTTTTTTTGTTGGAAAATATTAAAGGGTCATCTATAAATATAAATAGATCCCAAGGCCTTTCCTATCTAGCACTAATTTTAATAATCTTGAGAAATCCATTGGAAAATCTTCGAGATATTATCCAAAAGCATTCAAATTTGAAATCCCTTTAAATAAGTAGTCCTAAAACCCATGTCTAAAAAATAATATAAGGTAAAAGTTTCATGTTGGTAAGTGGAAAAATCCAAAGCAGTGCATTGCATTTTAGTGGAACACGATTGATCACACACACTCACTCACACAAACTGACCCACCCACACACACACACACACACACACACACACATTCACACACATAAACACATGGTAGGAACCATGTGTGGTTTGAGCCCTTTTCAAAGTATTAAAATTTAGGAAATGTTCAATATTTTAGCAGGGAGTCATTATGGCTGTGTTTCCCATCTTTTACCCCTTCTTTCAGGTTAAAGTGTTGAAAGTGGAGTTATGGTTCAATATAATGGAAGACAAAATCAAGATATATGTATAGGATTGACACATAGGATCAAGGTAAAAAAATCACACATAAATCATCTAGATAGGGATCTACAATGATCTATGGCAAAACAAAACTATATAAATAAGGATGGTACTAACAAACATTGGACAAAATTGATTACCACACGTGTCTATCCTTTACCAACTACATCTTGGTAGATTATTATAGTTTGTTCTTAATCTTAGTAGTCACAAAACATTTTAGATCATTATACATAGGTAGTGAGCAACATAAAATAAAATATTAGCCAAGTACCTTCTCTCTTTGTCATTTCTATATTTAGTAATTGTAATCAACCTCTATTTATTAATTCATATTTGTGAAATTTATGTCATATCTTATGTAATCTAAATTTCAATAATTTCTGCTTATTTAGATATGTTAAATCTATTTTAATTAAAACATTATGGTGAACCCAACGTGAATTAAATGTACATCCTTTTGATCTAAAGTTAGATGTGCTACAATCACATATCACCAGATTCCTCATATGAATTCATTCATGCATTGGAAACAATTTCAGGACTATAAGCTTCACATAATATATTTCAAAATTTTAAAAATGCAAAAAAATTCAAAAAAATCAAAAGATACATTTTTAAAAAAATATTCAAAAAAATAAAAATCAGGATCCATTAATGACATGATTTACCATTTATATATATGATCGATCGATGTTATTTATCATATATGTGGTAGATTACGTATCTATTTTCTATGCACATGTTTTTCATGGTATACATCAGTGGGATGTAGGACACACAAATTACACAAGCTACATATGTTACATGGACATACAAATGTAGGACATTCCTTACACCTAGGTGATACCTTTTGACACTAGGGGTATGTCTACTTTAGGGGCATTTTGGTGCACATTTATAGGTTATACCTTTCTATGACCATTCCAATGATCATAATAAGATACATAGATTTTTTGTACATGGCTTGCTCTTATGTACACTCTTTAGGGTATTATTCCATATATGTATTCTACATTGCAATATGTAATGATAACATGGATTAATTACGTAGACTCACATTGATTATTTTATTAATGTTTTATGTTGATGTTTGTTACATGGTGTGATCATCGATTGTGTATTACATTGTGTGTTGATTGATGTGCATTATATGATGTCTTTTATATGTGACCATTGATGAATGTTACATTATGTATTTCTATGGGTGCAGTTATAGTGTGTTGTCACATCATATGTCAGTTCTATTAAGGATCCTCTATTCCATGTCATGGAAATGTTGTGTATGTGTTGGGTTAGAGTCAAGTCACATCTTTATTACTTGAGCATGTCATGATCATGACATTATGTGCATATGTGTATGCCTACATCTATGAATGTTTGTTGATCTTTGTTTCATATTTGATATCGCACATTATTTTATTATTTATGATGTTGTGATTTCTAACACGTATATATTTGTGATGATTATTACTACATTCCTAATTTCTATATCTATTTGACATGATTCTTGTGTTCCCATTGCCTTATATTACATGTTTCATATGTTCATGAATGTTCAAATATTTATATGGTGTCATATCTTATCATGTTAACAAACATACTTTACATGATTACATGTTTATATACAACATGATGCATATAGATGTTTTATTTTGAGATGAGTGATTCTAAGGATTCATACCTAAACTCAAAAGGAGGACATATAATGGGCTTGTCCTATAGATTTAAGCCATGACAGATAGATAATTTAGATTTTGGGTCATATTACCTGATTGAGATTGGGACAAACTGAGAAAATTGATACATGTGTAGTGCATATGTGGGAAATTTTATAGGATTATGAGTAACAATTAATAGATCTATGACATTGATGAGATAGATTGTATGGGTCAGATTGAATGGATTTATTGGATTGAGTAGACTTACAAATAAATTATGGCATTCTATATAAATTTGAGATATATATGGATAAAATTTGGGTCATGAATGTTGTTCATGCATATACTTTTCTATTTATATGATGAGTTTGACGATACCACATAAGCACTTTAGATCTAAAATTTGCTTTAGCGATCGATTTAGAGTTTTAATTTACATACAAACCTAGTTTTGGATTCCACCAAAAGAGCATGTATCTCCTTGGGGCATAATCACCCCACGAAATTCTCCAAATGAGTTTAAATTGTAGCTTGGTTTGCATGACCAAAGATGTATTTGTTCCTTGACTTTTTAAATTTAAATAGTTAAATGATCTATATTATTTCAATTTTTTCTATCATGAGCTTGCATTGATTTATGTATTTTTACTTACTAGTTTCACATTGAGTAAGCTGGATACTTGAGGCATACCTAGCAATACCAAGTGTGTTTACACATAAGTACTAAATTTTTTGTGTGCTTTTAATCTAGGATTTTCAATGGTGACTGAAAGGGGAGTATTTATAAACACCTAAACTTGATATTATATACTTGACAACACTAATTTTGACCTAAATTTAACATATATGAATTGTGTGTACATATTTGAATTTTATCCACGTCCTCCCCTATCTATTTGTCTATCCATCAAATTAGCCATCCCAAATTTCTATCATCCTTAATTAGGATCTCCCTAGTATATGTTTGAATGCTCTAAAATCTCAAGCAGGCTATCTCCATATTCCAGATACTTGATTTTCTTTTTCTTGAGAGTGTTGTCGCTAGTTGGACACTAACTATTACCTTATGCATTTGCATTTGTCATTAGTGTCCAAGGATCCTAAATAACTATTTTTAAAATTCAAATGTCTCCCTTAGGTCAGCTTAATCACCTTTCCTATGTTAGTTATGGGGGCAAATATAAGAATCATATATAAATACAAATCAAGCATAAGGCCATTACTATGTAACACTCATTTGATTAAGCTTGAGAAATCCATTGGCACACATTTGAGACTTTATCCAAAAGCATTCAAAAATGAAAAAAACCTTCAAAGATCAATCTTAAAATCTAGGTATAGACACTAATGCAAGGTAAACATTACATGTTATTAATTATCGAGAGCCAAAGCACTACATTATATTTTAGTGGAATGTGATTGAGCACACCTACACATAGGCAGGGAACTACATGTAATTTAAGCAAAATTTAGAATATTAAAACTTAAGCATCATGTAATTACTCAATAGGGAGTGGTTGGGGTTATCCAACCCATCTTTTACCCCCTTCATTTTAGGTAAAACAAGTGTCAAAACTAGAGTTAGGGTTTTAAGGTAATGGAAGACAAAATAAGGATCTACATGTAAGATGGGTGCATTAGATAGATGTCAACACATCACACATAAATCATATTGATAGGTAGGGGCAACGATATATGTTAGACCATACCAAAAAAATACACAGGGACAATACCAATAGACAATGGACAAAACTGGTTGTCATAGGTGTTTGGGCTTCATGAGAAGCATCTTGGTAAATTTTGACAATTTATTTCCTAAGCCGAGTAGTCATAAAGCTTACAAAGAACATTTCATAGGATTATACATAGGAAGTGAGAAATACATAACAAAACATTAGCTAATTACCTTATCTATTGGTTATTTATATATTTAGTAAGTGTAATCAATCTCTATTTAGAAATTCATATTTGTCTAGTTTATGCCATATATTATACGATTTAAATTTCATTAGTTTTGTCTTATTTAGATTTATAAAATCTAAAATAAGTTAAAACATATGGAAAGAAGATAATTGGGCTTCAATGTGAGTTGAGATATATATGAGATGGGGAAAACAAAATCTTATTGATGTAAAACATTTGAAGAAAGTTGGGAGTAGAAATGTAAGAGGGAGATCACAAAGTCTAAGAGGTAGTAGATCTCCACTGAAAGTGATAGTACTAGAGATTTAGAGAGAGTCAAATGAACACAGAGAGATTCTATAAGAATATTGGTAATATTTGTCCATCTCAAGATGGGAATGTGCAATCGAATAATCACTAAAATTGATATAGGTGATGACATAGAGTAATGTAGTAAAAGTTTTAGGAGGCATCTTGATCTTTAGAATATTTGGAGAACCCATTTTATAATGTTTGATATAAATAAATGTCTACTTAGGAAACAAAAATGTCCCATTCACCATGGAGAAGCACATCCCCCATGCCATCACATTTAGATTGAGAATTAGAAGTAAACAATCTAGAGTTTTATAACAATTAGTATAAGATATGAAGTTATCCTCATAATTTAGATAAATATTAGATAGTAAAAGAGTATAATCCTGTACAAAGACTATCATAATAGATATTAGCAATTAAAAATTTAGAGTACAAAAATTTCAAATAGTAATAATGTATTAATTATAACATTCAATAAAGTAGTGGTTAATATCCCTATTCATAGGAGATTTGGTTAGTTTGAAAATTTATGATGAGTCTATATAACTAGAGTAATACCTAGAGTGGTGAAAGATGGTGATACCCAACAATGCAAAATCATAGGGGTTTTAATTGACTAATTCTTAGAGTTTATCTACACGTGTGGAGGCACCAAATTAGATTTGGTGTGATGTAAAGAGTATATTTATAAAAAAAATTAGAAGACATAAATTTGTGAGCCAAACCATTTAGGATCTTAAATAAATAAAATAGAATACCATTAAAATTTGTTTTAAAGTATGATGAAATATTCATATATGTCATGAATAGATCAAATTTTGCATTTAAAGACAAGGATAAGGCATCCTAGATTTTATAAGTATTAAAAGGTTAAATATAGTTTTATATAGCACAAACACAATTCATGAATAAGGTGGAAGCCATCACAACTGCAATAAGAGTAGAGGATTGAGGAACACAAAGATAAATTTTCACTAAGTTCAAAAATTGATGCTAAGATATATGGTTTATCACAAACAATGGATGAAATGTAGGAAGGCGAAATGAATAATATTTCCATATGGTGTGTATATTTTGGATAGTAAGTCCATCACCATAATGAATGATATTGTATTATAAGATAATTCTAGGATTTATCATAATTTTGACTACCCAACTACTAATTGTCACCTCGTACAACATTATGTGTGGTAGGGCAAGTTATAATTTTCATAAATGAATTACTCATGATTATAAGTATTATAGAGATTTATTAGATCTGCAGGAAGATATTATAAGTGTCTTTATAAAGACTTATCAATCATTAAAACAACAATAGGCATGGTAAGATACATAGATGCCTTCACTAGGAGGATGGACATCACCCTCCCCCAAACATGAACTAAAATAGACTCCACATTCTCCATAATATCAAGAAAATTGGCCACCTCCTTCTCAGCAAAGACAATATAGAGGATACCAAAATCAACAACAAGGATGGGGACCCTCACAAAGGCAAGGAGTATACCAATCTCATAAATAAGGACCAAAGTAGAAAAGGTAACCAATATTATGTACTTGTGTACATATAAGAAGTGACAAGGATGAAACATAAGGAACAAGGACTTAGTCACTTGGAATTCTCATAGAAAAACATATCCAAAAAGTTTGAGATAACAAATATATGGATCATAGCAAGGAGAAGATGTTGATGAAAAAATAGTCCAAGTTGTTGCACTCAATCCAAGAAAGGGATGCAAACACTGCTAATGCTACAAACTTTAAAGCTAAATTATATGGTCAAATCATACAAATTATCTAACAAGAAGGTGTGGTCACTACTATCATATTTATTCTAAGATTGATAAACACGTTTCAAAATGAAGACATATCACAAAACATTATAAAATTGTTACACAATCTACTAGATTGCATAGTAAAAGGATAAAACAAGATAAATAAAAAGTTTTGATATGTGAAAACTAAGAAGCTTTAGGATATAGATGTAAGGATGGATATAAAGCTCGTAGAGTAAAAATTTTCCAATGTTGTATTTTATTTTTGGAGCACAATAAACATGATGCTTCAATCTACATGGGAAGCTATCAGAAAGCTTGCATTGAGTTATAATCTAGTCATACTAAGTCTTGCATATTATGGATGAGTTGAACCCATTTGAAGGCTATAAGATGTGGAAATCAAAGTAAGAAATGAGATTACAAGGGGTTTTGAAGTCATAGAGATGAAAACAAAGGAAACACATTATCCCACATTGATTGGTATTCACTAAATAACATGGAATTTAGCTTCTTTAATTAATACAGATTATAATGTATATGTGACCAAATGATTGTAAAGTAACCATGAATGAAAATTGGTGAGGATTGTTTTCATAATGGATAGGTAGATTATTCAATACTTTGGGATAAATGACTTGATAGGAATCATCACTAAGTTAGAGGCCCATATTTTGGGGATGTAAATGCAAGGAAGTGTTTTGCATATGTTCTAAAAAGAATCACAACTAACTGGTGTGAAGTACATTGGTCAAAAGATTTATATTTGGAAATAACCTATGAAATGTAATGAGTAAGGTTCCATATTTCAACTTAGTTGAAGGATAAATGGCCAAAGTTATAAGCATGTCAATTATTTAAGGTACATGTTCACTCACATGTGGATAAATAGAAGGAAATAAAATAGATCCAAGGTATTAGGTGAAATTTTTTCAAGGAACACTAACACCACTACCAAAATTTTAGCACATGAACCAAAAATGCATAAGAGAAACAAGTTTTCGGAGACAAGTTCAACAAGAATTCATTCATACTCTTATATTTGAAGATGAGAATCTAATGGTGTACAAGGCTCTCAAAAATATACAAAATATTTTTGTGTTATGGATGATTTGAAATTATAATTTCTGTAGATAAGGAATAATCAAGATCACAAAGTGGTATGAGCATTCATGAGAATATAGAGTTTTTTTCTACATTTGGGAAGGAAACAAATATATGATAAAATAATATAATAGGAATAAATCAAGCAATTTGACAATCATAGAGATGGAGTAATTAATGGATCTCAAGGGAAAGTTAGAATCTATGAGAAGTATTAAGATGCCATAGAACGAAGAAGTAACCAGCATAGAAGGGAAGTGGAGGAACTCGAATATAAAAGAACAACCAAGCTAGAGTGATGTCTTGGATTCCATGAAGGTAGAAGGTAGTAATATTTATTGAGAGACACTATGAATAATATATGAGAACATTAGAATTGAAGAGTTACCAAATATGGCACCTATTGGTGATTATTGTACTAAAATAAATAAATTTAAAGGCAATTCAATTATTGGGATATTATGAGGATGTGTTCTCTAATAAGTTTAGTGAAATTAAAGGTGAGGATCCTTATTCTGAGTAAATTCACATACAGCTCAAGGAGTGTGCAAGAAAAATTAAGAAACACCCTTATTGGTTAAATATCAACATGAAGCTCAAAGTCAAAACTAAAATTGATCGCATAGTCAAAGCAGGTCTCATCTATCCTATCAAAAATTCTAACTTGGTGAGTCCACTGGTAGTGATACCAAATAAAATGAGATAAATTATAATTTATTTTGATCATTGATCTCTAAATGATGCTTGCGTAATTGATCCATTTTTGACACATTTCATAGATGATATTTTGGTAGAGTCATAGGCCACGAGGTCTATTCATTTACATATGGGTTCAATGGTTACCATTAGATCTTGATTTTAAAGAAAAATCAATTAAAAAAAAACTTCACAACATGGTGGGGCATATTTTCTTACAAATCGATTCTATTTAGATAAAAAGTGCACCCCTAGTCTTTTCCAAAGTAATAGTGACTACTTTAAAGGATTTCATCCATGACTTTATGGAAATGTATTTGTATGATTAGGAAATGTTTTCACTTTTTAAGGAACACTTGTCAAAGAGTTGACTCATGCTATAATGATTTAGAGCGTTTCAAATCACATTAAACATTAATAAATTCTTTTTTATTTACACCTTTTAGAGTGCTATTATAGCACACAGTTTACAATGATGGAATTTTGGTAGACCACATCAAGATCATAATTATCATTGGAATCAAACCAACAAAAATTGCTTCATAAGTGCAATCATTTTCAAGTCATACAAGATACTATAACAAGTTCTTTCATGGTTATGTAGACATCACAACACACATGGAGAAATTACTACATAGGGACATTGAGTTTAAATGGATAATAATATGTCATGTTGTATGTGATGACTTGAAATAATGATTGGTCACACCACTAATTTTGGTCTTCCATATTGGAGCATGATATTATAGGTACATGTATATGCATCAATGACTACAATTGGTGTTGTTATGGCATAACCAAGTGAATGAGACTTTACCACCCAATCCACTTCACAATTCATAAGTTATTACCTATAAAAAATAATTATACCATAATAGAAAGGGAAGATTTGTCTATGGTATTTGTACTACAAAAAAATTGTAACTATCTATAGGCAACTCCAGTTGAGTTCTTTACTAATCATTAGACCTTTTGATGTTTGTTAAATAAACCATTGTTGGGTGGCATGATTTCTAGATAGTTAATATTTTTTCAATAATATCAATTCAATACCAATGTAAAGCCTTAAAGAAACAATGTGGGATCAGATCATATAAGCATAATTCAAACTGGAAAGGAACCATAAGATAGATAGGAGGATTCACCTAATCCACACTTATAAAGAATCACATTATCCCTAGTCAATTGGAAGATATCATGAAATTCTCGCAACATGGAACATTACTATAGTATGAGAAAATAAGCAGCTAGTCATAAGAGCCTTATCATTTTACCATTGTAAATAGGTTTTTGTATACATTGGCAAAGATGATGTACTTTGCATAGTTACATTGTAACATTAAAGAGTAAAATTCCTCAATGAAGTTCAAGAAGAGGTTACAAGAGGTCATTTCATAGATGATTAACTATGAATAAGATATTATAGAGTGCGTTATGGTGGCCAACTATATTTTAGGATGTACATAGGGTTATGAAACACTATAATATATGTCCACACATTGTAAAGCCTAAACACAAAGATATAATGCAAACTATTTTGGTTTTCACAACCAAACCTTTTGAGAAATGAGGGGTATATTTTATTAGATATATTAATTTTCCTTCAAAACAATCCAATGCTCGATATATCATCATTTCCATGAATTAATTTATAAAATGGATTGAAGTAGTTATAACTCTAGATTATAGAGCAAAGGATGCTAATTTTTTTTTTTTGTAAAAATATTATAATAATATTTGGATGTTTTCAAAGGCTAATTAGTGACTAGGGTATACATTTACTCAATAACAACAACAAAATCATCATATAAGAGTTCATGATTTTAGTCCATAAGATCACCACCTACCATTTGTAACCCAATAATTAAGCTAAAGCATCAAATAAGGTAGCATAAAAAAAATGCTATTTTTTTTTTTAAAGGTGTAAAGAGTCAAATGGTTGAATCATAATTCCCATAATACTTTTGGCTTATAAAACCTACTATAAATGAACTAGTGGACATACACCATTTTAGATAGTATATGGCATGAAACTACTAATGCCAATGAAATACATTATTTCAGGTCTTTGAATCATAATAACAACATGGAGAGTGACAAGGAGTCATTGAAAAAATGACTCTCCAAGTTTTTAGAGATGGAGGAAACTTAGATGATGGACATATGTAATCATGAATTGAAAAACATGTAGCCATAAAGCTTGGCATGATCAAAATATGTGGATAAAGGAATTTTAATAGGGTCAAGTGGTCCTATTATGTGAGATCAGGTTCATGGCACACCCAATAAAGTTTTAAATCATATGGAAAAGAGCATACATGATCCATCATATAATGGGTCAAGGTACCATAGTCTTGTAAGACTTACAAGTGAATGTTCTTCTAGGATGAGTGAATGGTAATAGGCTTAATCCTTACAATCATTAATATAAGATACAAAGAATAAGTATAAATAAGTGCCACTTGGAAAAACTATGGTATTATTTCAAATCTTAGCATATGTGGTAATGTAGTAGAGTAATTACTAGATAAAAATTGTGATTTTGATTGCGAGAAAGGAAATTGATACCAAGAAGGTTGCTAAGAGAGTAGGATGGACTAGATTTGTGATATGAATTTGTGATGCCTTATGATTATATTAAGTTTATGGATGACATGTGATGGATAATTTAGTTCAAATATATGAAAAGTAAAAAAATATAAGTAGTTGATAGAATGTTGCTTCCTTCTTAAATTCAGAGGCATAATTCCCAAAAAGGCAAAAAATTGAATTTTAGTGCACATCTAATCAATAATTTAAATGCCTCAAAGACACCATGAAACAAACATGTGTCTCTAACGGATATTACAATGATGAAAAGGTAAAATGGCATGGGAATTAGATGAAAAAATGCCTTGGAAGGTGGTCTGAATCATAGATATATGTTTTAAAAGGGTTAGATCTAAAAAAAATTCAAAATACGTATAAATCCAAAGAGTCTAGAAGCTAAGTTGTAATTTAACATGTTATTCCCTTTGTAAAAGCATGATTCATAAGTAGTGAAGAAATGCACAAGTAAGGTAAAATATTAAATGATTGTGTAAAAGGAAAACACAAAGGTTTTGATAAACTAGGGCACACCACTCACATCAACAAAATGTTAGATCTATTCACAAGGATTTTTTACCATAGATAAAAGTCAAGATGGAATCAAAATGATTCACGTTCATACACTTGTGAGACATTGAAAAATAAGAAATGGAGATTGGCATCACACCCCAATAAACAAAATAGGATTTTTCAGACCCATTTTATTTATTTGAGGCATCAGATCAAGAACGAGATGATCTAGACCCATTTTATTTAGTTTAGGCATGTGTAAGTAGCTCTTAAGAAAGTAGAGGGTGCACTCGTACATCACGATCCACTTCAAGGCTCAAATGTAAAAAGGCTATTATAACTACCAAAATTTGAGCACAATGTAGAGTTACTTATAACACTCATTAATTGGTACAACATTAGAATAATTAGGTTATCACTAATTATCATCATTCACATCAATGCTAAGATGATTGAAAAAATAACTAGGTTAAAAACAAGGGGAAAATTGTTCAAGCCACACAAGTTAACGATCCTTTGAATATAAAGGAAACATTTTTATATATGAATAGGACCCATGACATCCCCATTATCATGGTCATTGAAATTTTTTCCTGAGTATTAGTAAAATTGATCATGGTGCAATATTTGAAAACCACAAAAGAGGTGTAATAAATTACTATGGGTGTTATCGACATCATGTATGAATAATGCAACTAGGAGAGGATTTTGATTGGCTATAATTTTTAGCTAGTGAGATGATTAAAAATAATGAGAAAGTTATTTGGAGAAAAAAGTAAGTTCAATACCATTTATTTTTCATGTTGATATAATTCACACAATAAAAATCACCAAAAAGGGTAATAGTTTTAGAAGATGATTTCTAGCTACTTTTTACCTTTGTGAACTTGGCCTACTAGAAACTATAAGACTTATGTAACTGAGATAAAAAGTTTATATCATGGTTGATATAAATCATAAAGTTCATTAGTGTGAACCCTTGAGTTCTCAAAGAGGTGATAGTCTATCTCCCACCTTTGACTTCAATCACACAATTGCCTGATGGTGTGATAATTCAATCACATGGATTACGAACCCGATAAGCATAAAAATTACATTTATTCATCATAACACATATGATATAGTTGGATCTCAATAGGCAAAACAAAATGATTTTAGATAATGTGAACCCATTGAAAATAGTGCCACCATAGAGTACATTGCAATAAGTGGCACAAAAATGGAAGGAACTCACCGTGAAATAATTGCCTAAAAAAAAAAGGGACAAGCATCATAACCACATATAGTTATGACAAAAAATAATCCAAGGAGGGAAAATAAATAGAAATAAGATAATAGATTATTGTAATTATTTGTGATGTTGAACTATGAGAAGCTGATGGTATCTCAATTCAATGTCCAAGGTATCACATTTAGAGATATGAGAAACATTCCATACAAATAGGATGCAAAACAATGGTTGTTGAGAAAGGCCATTTGGAATACACATATAAAAAAAGGTATGTATAGTTATAATTATTGATCTTCCACTGATACCTCAATCAATAAAGTGTATACATAGTAGGAAGAAACACAATGCAGAGTAGTTGTGAAATCAATTTTTTTTGTACCAACAAGAACCAAATCAGAGGCAATGGTGAAAATTTTGAATATGATAGAAGAGTTATGACTAATACCAAACCAACCTTTAATAAGGAAGTGTAAGGAATAAATTTCTAAGCAAATTGCACCAACACTATGGATAAATGTGGACTTGTACAACAAAGAGAAAGATATACTGACAAGTTATTTCAAATTGGAACACATTTAACTATAAGGATGGTAGCAACATGCACACTCTTCTAGAGGATGCAACCCACTCACTCCCAATGGAGGTTGGAAGGAAGGTATCATAATAATCATCACAAAATAAGTACATGAGTAACTATAAGTATCGAAAAGGGAAGATTGAATGAAAACTAGGAAGAAGAAAAATAATATACTTCAACCACTGCCTTCATCCATGATGAAGTTTTTGGTACCAAAAAAATTCACCTTGGTAGCAAAGGTAACAACACCACCCTCTTCCCCTTCATCCCAAATCCTTATTTAATTTCCACCTTAATCCCCACTTGAATCTCCCCCATAATTCATAGATTCACTACTGTCAACTCTACCTCTCACATTTACATACATTCATCAGTCTTTGCATTTATTCCCTCCATATTATGTGTTGAATTCTGTAATTCCCCTTGTAAAATCATTTCCCCATGATGAAAATTATCCTCCCTAGGCTCAGAGAACACGTCAAACTCCTTTAGGTGCATCCTTTATTCATTATTTCACAATAATGTAGTGAACCCATTTTAAGATAATTCATAGGAAAAACCATTACATTATTAGATTAACCACCCTATACAAATCATCAAGATCAATGATAACTGTAAATAACATATAATGAACAACCCCTAGGTGATACAAAAAATCCATATTCATAAGTAAAAAAGGAGGTCGAATATAGAGCTATGAATAAGAGAGAAGAGAATAAAGCCCAAGCCAAAGCAACCCAAAATAAAACATTGTAATATAAAGTTTCTTAGGATGTGGAGGTAAGTCAAAAAAAGGAAGCAAATAATAATGGTGCACAAAACAAGGCTATGCAAGTATATATCACAAAATATCAAGCAGAAGGAGAGAGTTACAAATAAACAAATAAACAAAGAGAATATAAATAAGGAAAATAAATCATAAGAAGAAAAATAGCTATGAGAAAATGAGGATTGGTAGAAAAAAGAGAAGAAAAATCAAGAATAATAATGAATCAAGAAATAAAAATAAGACAAGGAAAATGAAATACAAGTCAAGGCCCTATAAGATACAAAGGTGTAAAAATAAGGACATGTTGTGAAAAAATAACTCAAATATAAAATTATGGGTTAGAACACTAGTGTGGTAAAACTATAATATCATGGTACAGGTCATGTAGACCAAGGTTTAGACATAAATGTGCTGAGTCAAGGAGAATCACAAACACAACTAGAATAAATAGTTTTAGGGTCTGGAAAAGGCAAGTCAAGATCACAGGGGGAAGGTTCACAAGGTGACAATGACATACCTAAACCTTAGAGGTTAAATGCACAAGGTTTATCCCTAACAATAACTACCTTCATCATGGCAACCACCCACCTAGAAATCTCACATGCCGAGTAAGAACAACAACCACTACAAATTACCTTGACAACTCTATCTAAAAAATTAGTTGTTGATGTTATAAAACTATCTGTGGAGAAATAAATGGAAGACACAAGTGTGTTTTCAACCTCCCTCATCAACACTACACTAAAACTTACACAATAAAAGCACACTCTGGAAGATATTATAGTGAAGGCAAGAAAGGCCATCAATTAAAATTACCTAGAGTTGGTAAAGTAAGTAATTGGTGATCAAGTAATGTTTGATCAACTAAAGTTGAATTGACTTGTAACCAATCTATCCAACATTGAGATTCCATGCAAATACTAGAAGATATTAAAGCAAATTTGTAGTGGTAAAGAGAAGATATGAATTCAAAACTTTTATTGCTATAAGAGTATAATAAGGTAGTGACAACAACAAAAACCTAGGTAGGGTGGATCATATAAAAACCTCTAGGCTAGAAGGCACAACATGAGGGCATGATAAAAGAGACATAGGAACATATGGGAAAATAAAAAACTACACAAGGGGTCATTGCATGCAACAAGAAAAATACCAAAAGGGAAGTAATGCTAACTGAATCTCTAAAATAATGTGATAATTTCATGTATCATATGAGTATTTGGGATATGAAGATGTTGTGCAGTACATTCATTAGAGATTAGGCACATAGATTCATGGACCAGTTCATGTAGATTAAAGATGAGATGTAGAAAATCATTGTGATTTAGACTCCACTCATTCAAATTGTTAGTGAGGATAATATGTGAAATATCACACATACTTTACAATGGTGTGCAAATGACTCACCAACTAGATAACCTACAAGGAAAATATTATTAACATTCTACCATCCATCAAATATCAAGTTGATGAGCCTAGTTACATTCCATTGATGTAGCTCTTACACACATTTATAAGTAAACCAACCCTTCACATGTAAGCAAATCATGGTACATATTCATAATCATAGCAAAGTTCTGAGAAAATATGTTAGATTTTTCCTACACTAGCTCTCTCATCGTGGTAAAGTATCAAGATTCTATAAAATTTTGGGAAATTTTGGGTCAAAGAAGATTTTTTTAAGAGGTAAATTTTAAAGAATAATCTACAAGTGGGCCAAGAAATTTCAAAACTGGTAAAGGGCCACCTACTAGTTATTCCAACCTATTGAAAACCCAAAAGGGCAATAGGTTAGTTTGCTACTTATTTGAAAACCCAAAAGGGCAACTAATTAGTGTGTGAGAAGTGAAACTTGATAAATGAAACTTATTACAAAACTCCAAGTAGAACTTTATATCAATGAAAATTCAAAAGATACATAAGGGATCACGTAGTGATCATATGCATACATGTCCCATGAAACCTCAACAATATTTTTTATCTTTGGATGAGACAACTATTTAAGTTTGGGAAAGTCATTGCAGGGGATTACTAATGTTGACTTGCAAGCATCTTTAATATTATAGCCACAATATATTTATATTTTGTATAAGATATTGTAAAAAGAGAAGATAAATATAAGGTTGAACACACTATGTGAAGATAAATAAGATGAAATGAAGAATAAAGAAGATGAATAGTCAAGATGACTCTATAAATAATGTATAAGTCACATGAATAAATAGTAATCAACTATTGGTTGTTGATAATTATAAGTAATTAATTAAAACTATATGTATCCCTAGCCTGCATAATTTTTTGAGAAATATATGTAGACAATTCACAAATATATGTTATGTGTATTTTGTTATAATAATTATATGTATTTTTCAAGTGTCTTAGTTCATTCTTATCTCATAATAAATGTTGAATCTAGTTTGTCACTGTGTAAGGTTCATAATGGAATATGTTCATAAGGTTAAATTTCTTGTGAACGATTAAAGTATTCATGATAGACTACAAAATTATTATGTTTTGATGATAAATTATAGTGATTATTGTTAAGAATTTCACTTTGTGTGCACACGCTTGTCTTTTTTTTTCCACCACATGTTCTCAGACTATTTATTTGCTTTAATCGATATAGTGTGATTATTTCTCACCATGGTCATGATATATGTCATACATTGATAGGAGGCATATGACTTACATACTTACTTTGGATTATATATTTTATTTACGTGGAACATATCATAATTATTCTCAAGTTGGTCATATATTTCCAACATAGGGAGCAATGTTCTTCTAGAAAATCATAAAATGCAAAACACAGTAAAATACCAAAGTCAAAAAAATATTCTCCTTTATCTTTGTTGGTTACATAGCTACACATGGTGACATATTATTGTTTATCTACCTATACTATATGTTTATATATATGTTACTCGTGTGCTTCTCATGGCATTCTTTGAGTTGGATGTATGATACACAGGTTGCATATAATCATCAATTTATGGTTGCTTTGTAGTTTCATAGTGGTTACACTTGCAAACATTCTTCCATTAGGGGAATGCCTATACTAGGGGAATTTTTAGTGGGTTCAAGGTATTATTGTTCTTAACTTTCACTATCATATAGATTTTTATACTATTGTTTATAAATATCTTTAACTAGCTCACATCTTATGTGATTTGTTCAATGGATACATTGGGTTGCTTCATATGATGGCTACATGGTTACAATATGTGATTTCTTATGTGACACATTAGTGATTAATTAATTTCATGTGTGTACTTTGGTGTGTCATTTGTCACAACTTATCTTGTGTTTTCCATAGAGGATCCTATAGTCATCATGTTATATCACATTTTTGTGATTGATTACTTGATGGTTACTATGTGTGGTTATGTGGTTTCACTTGTTATATGTGGTTACATGATTTTTCATGGCTACATTGATTAAATTTCCTATGTAAAATCATATGATTGGTGCCATGATCTATATCATGCAAACTCATTCTTATGGTATACTATAATGTTACCTATGTTTCCATGGTTGCTATTATGCATTGATTAGGGAATACTGCTATTTTATGCTTCGTTGTTATATCTTGCCCTTAAAGGGCACATTATTACATTTGGTTATATCACTTGTCACTTTTTTTTGTTACATTTGAGTATATCACTTGTCCCTCCTTTATTGAGTTTATCACCTTTATCTTGTCATTGAGTGCATGAGACACCCATGTGTTTCTCAATCCTATATTGCTCATATTATGCACATTTTAGTCACTATGAAATTAATATATTGGGTACATTTAATGTTATATCTTTTACATATTGTGGCATATCATTTCTCCCTCTTTAATGGGTACCTTTGGGTCATATCTTTCTTTTTACACCCTTACTTGCCAACTACACTTTTAGCCTATAAGTATTGGGCTACATATTAATATTGATCCTTACATAATCACATCTTTCTATTCTTACATACATGTTAGGAACCTACTTTAAAATAAGTTAATATACCAACATAAATATAACTAATATGCATTGAATGGAAAGAGAATAGCAATAATTTATTGAAAATGATATAATCTCACTGCAAAGTACTACAGGCCTCTTCAAGGGGGAAACCTTCTTTGAGCACAACTCAATAAAAAATATTCAATAGATGATCTTTCATCTTATTCTACTCAAGACAACTACTACCTCCCATACATGTGAGATAATTACAAATATAAAATGGGATGAATTACAATGCATATGTGTCCAATATTTTATTAATAATACCTAATACAAATTAAAATAATTATGATGAAGGGTTCTTGAGATGCCTTCCTACTTAAAAAAAATTTGTCTTTAAAGCTTGAGATGATGAAACTACTATTTAATTGGAGTACGGGTTCCTATATCACATTTTATAGTTGCATGCTACACCATTGTACCAAAATATTAGTGTTCGTATGATTGCACAGTTAGCAGGAGCACTTGTTGAGGAAGGACTCAAGTTCCAAGAGGATAGAGGCTTTAGTTTCAAGCTATGAGAGTGTCACTTGGGTCCAAACATACTAACCAATGACCTTATTCAAACATGATACATGGAAAAATAGATGGATGTTCGAGGAGGGAAGCTCTAACTTGTGTGCTATGGGACAAATGTTGGAAAGAACTTTATAAGGACCATAAACTTGGGTGTAAATTTTTGAAGACCCTTAAAATTCAAAGAGGATTAATTATAAGTTGGATTTCAAGAAAAACCATGTCATTAATATTGAAATCCTATTTCAAGCAGTGTTGATCAGCCTATTACTTCATGTGTTTTTGTGCCAGATGGAGGTTATCTTTGAGAATTGTTAAGGTAATTAAATGTGTTAAGAGTGTGACATCAACTTCATATACCTTAGAGCTGCTTGGAACACATGTATGAAGAGAAGGTGGCTTCTAACCATAAAATACCTCATATAGGGTCATTTTGGTGGCAATGTGTTATGTCGAGTTGTACCACCATTTAGCAAGTGGTAACCATTTGACCTAGTGAGTATGTTAATCAGAGGTAAAACAACATAGATAGGTCTCAAAACATTTATTAATTTTTTTTTGAGTGTCAGTTTATGGATGGTAAGCAGTCTCATTTTAGTTTTTGTGCCATAGCGGTTGAAAATTTCCTTCTAGAAGTGACTAGTAAAAGTGGAATCACAATCACATATAATTGAGGCATGTATCCCATGGAGGCAACCAATCTGATTGAGAAAGGTTTGGGAAATATTGGAAGTAGTAAAAGGATGGTTAAGCATGAAAAAATGGACATACTTTAATAACCAATCTACCACCACAATAATCATCAATTTCCCACTAGACTTGGATAATCCCTCAACATAAGTGGCTGGTTGATGGAGAGGCATGTAGCTCAAATAGAATTATTTGTTTCAGTATTGATTATGGTGCTAGTACCAAACATCCTTTGTGACTTAAAAATTTACCATCCCAATATTAATATAGTTAAGAGGTAGGGTTAGTGGTCACTTCTTAAATGAGTTATTGAATCTGGGTTTAAAGGGACCATTATTGTTATGCGTGATACACCCAATCTAGCATGGGGAAGGATAATACACATAAGGTTGTCTATTCTTCATAATTTTGAGATAATGCATTTATGACAACATTGTATTTAACCTTATCGTAGGTAATCTCATAATCATAACCTATTAATTTTGTTACCCACTTTTATTGCTCAAGGGAAGATAATCTTTGCTCTAATTAGTAATTGAGGCTATGGTTATTAGTTTTGATGTAGAAGTGCCTCCCGACTAGGTAGAGGTTCCACTTGTTGATGACATGATATCAACTTTCATATGTTCAATGAGAAAAGTTATTCGCCGTAAGTGCCTTACTAGTGAATGCAAGGGGCTGACCCTCCCACATTAGAACAACTCCAATGCCACTTCTAGAGGCATCAATTTTAATGGAAAATGGTTTGGATAAGTCAGGCATAACTAAAATAGGTGTGGTTCACATTTTATGCTTGATAAGTTCGAAGGGATTTTTTACTACTTCAGACCACTAAAAGGCATTATTTTCAAACATGGCCATTAATGGAGTGGCAATTTTTCCATATTCCTGTAAAAACTTTCTATAATACCCAATAAAGCCCAAAAATGTGTGAGGGATCTTGAATGAGAATAGCCTCAATTTTTTTAGGGCCACTTTGACACTTTTCTCAGAGATGATGTGTCCAAGTGTTTAAACCTTTTTGGAAATAAGGGTAGGGTGAAAATAGCCTAATTAAATAATAGCTAAGATATAATAGAAGTAGAATAATTAAATAATTTATATTCATAATATATTATGATATAGTGTTGAATTATGGAAAATTTCTAAATATAGAGATTACAATTCCAAACAGTAAAAATAAAAAGAAGGAATAATATTAGCTTATTTATTGATATGTAGGCATCTCTCTAAAATACATATGCATAAACAGTCAGGATGATGTTCAGTTATGATTCATCAGATTCTAGAAACTAGCTCTCTATCATTTTAGACACTACTTTAAAAATAGGGGCACTAGCATCGATGCTTCTATCCTAAAATTGACACTTCTATCTTGTATAAAATATAGGTCCCTTTATGAAAATTCCACTTGTGCTTGTTAGGGTTCACTATCACCTTGTAGATTATCAATTGGGATCACACACATAATTTTAGATATCAACATTTTGATCAAAACTGTAGGTCCTCCAACTTGGGCATGCCACCTTGTAAAATGGGGGTTAGTGGCCTCAAGTTAAGTTGAGCCGACCTCAAAGACTCCTTTGTCAATGTGCATTTCCTACACATCCATATACTAAGAAGAGGGCCTTAGGCCAATGTAGTTTTTACCCTTATGTGGGATTGTGTGTGAACAATGGTGTAATATGCTATATGCAAGTGCATCTAGTGATCTAGCTTGCAACTTGACAAATACTGCTCATGGGTTGTTATTTGAATTCTTCACTACTCCTATGACTGATTTGGAAATTGGGAAGAATAAAGAAGTAGAACTAATTTATGTAATTGATTTTGTGAGCTTGATAGGTGCTTCCTAGTTATTACATGATGGATAATGAATGACATTTGTTTTGTATTTATAACACATTTTTTGAATTAAATATCATGAAGGGTTAATTAAGATGAATAATTTAATTTATACATATCAAAATATATTCAAATTTGAGTATTTTTAAGGCACAAACACTAGCATTAGATCTGAGACATTATCATTGACACTAGTTGCTTACTTTGGATGGCAGTGTCTTGGATAATAGAGAATTGTTGAAGATATGTAAATAATAATGCAAGATATATATTAAGTTTTAAGTAGATTGTGGGTTACAAGTGATCTGGGTAATTATAAATATTAGGGTAGGATCATAGGATAAACATTTAGGCACAATTAGATGGTGAATGTGAGCCTTTTGAAATTAAGAAGGTCATAAATTGAAGGGTTGAGTATCGAGTGATATTTATCAAGTGTGCAAGACTTGTTTATCATTTAAAATCCATATTTAACATCTACATTTACCCCCATTTAATCTAGTAATGCATAAGGATGAAATTACTATTTTGAAAGAAAGAAATGCATATCTTGGTGTGTACAACACACCTTGTCTTTACTTGAGCCTTATTTGAATTTTTATATATGTGTATTTCCTATAACCAAAATCATGTTATAGCATAATAAGTGCCTATAATCTAAATTTGAAATAATTGAAATTTTTAAAATAAAAGAAAGCAAGGAAGGAGAACACTTGTGTTCAACAAAAACATATTTCCCCTTGGTAATTTTCATTGGTAATGATATTTCATAGCTGAAGCATTGGAGAGAGAGGTTCACAGCTGAACCTTGGAGATGTGAAGATGGGAATTGGAGGGTGATCAGTCCCCCAATCTAATGTAAGGTTGATTTTTTCCAAGGCCATCAAGATCATTAAATCTCAATTACATAACTCAAGTGTAAACATAATCTAGCCAATCTCACCAAAGTTAAACGGTGTAACCATATCTACCTACAAAATGAAAGTAGTGCCAAGGCCATCAAGTGCATTGAATCTTGATCACACTACTTAAGGGATCTAACTATTATAGCAGATACAAGCTCAATCAGTGCATCTTGGTAAGGTTGATTCATGAATATTTGTACAATCTAAATATGTATATGTAATTTGGTACATTTTCATGGCATATGCACCTATAATGTGTCTCAAGCTGAAATATTTGTCAATATATAACCTTTGATCTATAAATTACATATAAAACGTGTTACAAATATGAAAAAATATGTCCTAAATATGTGAAAATTGATTCCAAATGTATAACATTCTGACTCAAGTATATATCTAAATCCTGTAAACTATATCAAAATTTGTCAATTCTTTCAATTGTGTATATGTGAACTCATGTCTCTATGACATGACCCCCATTTTGAGGTGAGGGGAATGCAACATGATAGTCACCTTATCTCAAAAGGATAATAAAACTATGCTATATTTGTATCAATTATGTAATAAAGAAGCATATAATGGTATCACATCTAAGCATATGTATCAATGAAGCTCATAGTATCCAAACATAGCAAGCCCTAAGATGTATGATATGGATCATGGCAACGTATATAAGTAAAAATCATAAACTTAACAAATAATCAAGCACACACACAAGGGTACCCAATGTTATACAAAATGGGGTATAAGGAGACTACAACCAAGGGTCATGTTCAAATGCCACACACTCAAAGGACTGGACATGTTCAAATGTCCGTACACTAAATAAATAATCAACACTTGTGGCATTGTGGCCAACAACCAAGGAACATGTTCAAATGTTCCACATTTCAAATAGGATAAAAAATAAGACGTACACTTAAGTAATCCATGTGATACAATGAATGAGTAAAATATAAGCAACTAACATAAGCATGTCATACTAGTCCTTACATACATGTGTTAGAAAAATTTCTTATAGTATAACATATCTAACACACTGTGTAATATATAAGAATGAATATAGACATGTGTAAGAATTAGTATATGAGCTCAACATGATAATTTAAAATGATTATAAATTAGTAGAACCTATAGCAATCATGATCAATATAATCAATATGCCCACAACGTATTGTGTCACATAAGAAGAGGAAAGGTCAGACATCTGTATGCTCATGTATCATGGATCTAGTGTATGCATGTATCTCACTCAAGTATGCATAAAAAATATGTGTGAAAATTATATGTTATCTAGTAACATAAATTAAAAATATATGCAAAATCTAGTAAACATGTGAAATGCGAAATATTTTTGCTTTATTTGAATGTTTTTGTGTTTTCTTGATTATTTAATTTTTTTTGAATATTAGCATAATAATATGATTATCAAAGGTGATATGGACAAGGGAAAAGTGCTACTATAAGCTGAAGATGTCATCAAAGGAATGTCTCTATGTGGGCCTTGTATCATGTGTGTCATATTCATATGTTGTGTAGTCAATATTGTTAGGATCATACCAATGTTATGTATTATTAAGATCATAATCATCAGTTTACTCAATATTATAGGATAAAGTCATCTTCTTAGGTTATGCTTGAGATTGTGAGATTCCAAATTTATTATCTCTTATATTTATGTATGAGAAATTCATTGCACCACAGATTAGAGTTACTTTTTGAATATGTTCATCATTGTTAGGAGCTTGCATCTTATCTTGAATTTGATTTTCCAACTTCTCTTTTTGTAACAATAACTTTGCAATACATTGATTATTTAATTGTTCTATTTCATCTTTGCCTTTGTAATTTTGATAGTTTTGTAACATTGCTTGCTCTACTTTTGTCTGTTTAATCTTTTCTTGCTCTAATTTTTTAAACTTACTGTTGTTTTTTCTCTAAATTATCCTTTTGGAGACACATTTTTTATTTTTGCACTTGTGACTTAGGAGATGTACTCATAATGTGAATGGGATGCTTACTTGATGTATTGATGATGGGATCAACACTATCAATTATCTTTTGTATTTTTTTATTTAGATCCAAACAACTATGTGTGAGCCCATGCATTTTATGATATGAGCAACAATTATTTGATGTCCTTGTAGGATGTATAAGAGGTAGTTTTATCAATGTATTTCTAATCACCTCTCTTAGAATCTCACTTGAGCTCTTATTAGCCTTTTTTTTTTAATTTTTAAAGCAATAGCTATAGATGTATTTTGTTGTGGCTTCTTGTTAGGCATAAAATTAGTAGATGAATATGAAAACACATGATTAACAATTACATATTTTGAATTATTTGTGAAGGTGATCTTACTTTCCCATGATGTGATCTTTCAAATCAAATTCTGATTTTGATATTTTAACTCTTTTATTGACCTTGCCATAATGATGATTTGATCTTTAAAGGCTTCACAAACACAAACATTGGGTACTTCGGATTGAATATGCATACAAACAAGATGTCGGAGGTCGACATGTTTGAGTAAGGGTATATTTGTTACCTTATTTGGGCTAGATATGATGAGGTACCTTACCCATTGAAGTAGTGATATAATGGACCTGGTTAGAGGGAAACTAACTATCACCCTCCTTAGGGTTAGGAGGAGGAAGAAGTTCATTTTTATCCATTTTAAATGTTCTAAAAATGGAGATGAGACATACAAATTCTAGCAAATATTCCAACATGATTAGAAAATAATAATTGAAGTTTAAACCTTGGAAGGCTTAAAACCCTAGTGCAATTGAGGGTTTGCACAAGAAGACTCAGAGGTTAGGTTCACCAAATGTTTAACCCTTTTTGGAAAGAGTTATGGGGAAGAATAACCTAATCAAACAATGGATAAGTTATTCTAAAAACAAGCTAATTAAATAATTCAGACTCATAATATATTCTAATACAATGTTGAATTATAGAATTTTTCTAAATATCGAAAGCATAATCCCAAATAGTAAAAATACGAAGAAGGAAGAATACTTAGTTTATTTACTGATACAAAAGTAAATCTAGGAAAAGTAATTGGATAAACATTCAGGAAGATGCTCATTTGTGATACATTAGATTCTGTATATTAGCTCTCTGTTAGCCTGGACATTACCATCAAAATAGGGACACTAACTCAATGCTTCTATCTTGAAAATGATGCTTCATTTCTATACATAATACAGGTCCTTTTCTATAAATTAAACTTTGTGCTTGTTAGGTTTCACTATTGCCTTGTACATTTTCAACTGGGATTATATACACATGTTCTATATATCAACCTTTTGATCAAAACCCTTACTCCTTCAAATTGGGCATGTCACCTTTCAAAATGGGGATTAGTCACCTCAATTGAAGTTGAGATAACCTCAAAGATACCTCTGTCAATGAGCACTCACTACATAGAAATATACTCTAAAGAGGGCCTTATAATGATGTATTTTTCTCCCTTGTGTGAGCTTTTGTGTTAATAATGGTGTAATATGCTAAATGCAAGTGTATGTAGTGATCTAGCTTGCAACTTGACAACTATTGTCATGGAATATTATGTGAATTCTTAACACCTATAAGAAGGCCACTTCTCTGATTTGTTTAAAAATAGGAAGAATAAGGTAGTATATCTCAGTTGTACAAATGATTTAGCGAGCTTGATATGTGTTTGCTTGGTAATTACTAGATATTACTTGATGGGTAATGAATGATCTTTGTTTTATATTTATACTACACCATTTGAAATAAATATGTAAACCCATAGATATCAAAATATTTACAAATTTGAGTATTTATAAGGCATGGACACTAGTGTTTGATCTGGGACACTTGTGTTAATGCTAGTATCCTACTTTAGATGGTAGTGTCTTGGAGAATAGATAATTGCTAAAGATTTGTAATTGATAGTGCAAGATATATATTATGTTTTAAGTAGATTATGGGTTATAAGCAATTTGAGTAATCATAAATATCAATATCAAACCATAGGATAAATATCTAGACACAATGAGATGGTGAACATGAGCCTTTTTACCACAATAAGGTCATGAACTGAAGGGTCAATCGTTCAATGATATTTGTCAAGTGTGCAAGACTAGTTTATCATGGAAAATCTAGATTTAGCATCTACAACAACACATTCAATTTCATTTTTGCCAAAATTAGACTTGGACCATTTGGCACATAAGTGGTTACCAGTAAGGAGTTGGAAGGTATAGTCCAAATGTATTAGATGCTCTTTGCATGTACGACTATGCTCTTTGCTCTCTGAATTTGTGTAAAAATAGTTATAAGATATTATTCATTACACTTTGAAACGTTGATGGAGCATTGGTGAGGATAAAGGGTATGAAAAAAAATCATAATATCATCTTCCTTGATGCATATATAGTGATAACTTGATTTCAAGTCAAGCTTCGAGAAGAAGCGATCTCCATGCAATTCATCCAGTAGCTCATCAGTCACCAGAATGGGAAACTTTTCATTGATAGTGAGTTTTTTGAGTGCACTAAGTCAATATAAAGGTGTCAATAAACATATTTTTTCCATATAAAAAAGATAGGCGAAGAGTAAGGACTGATATTGGGCTTGATGACTCAAGCTTGTAATAATTCTCACACCATTTTCTAAATTTCATTTTCTATAGAAATGGGTACCTATAAGGGTGAATATTTGGAGATGCACTTCCTAGGATCAATTGAATTGGATGATCTTTATTCCATTGTGGGGGGTATATCTTTAGGATCCTAAAAAATAGTTGCCTGCTTTGACAAGAGTCCCTATAATTTTAGTGGGTTGTTGGAATCATAGGATTCATTGAACTGAATGACACAAAGCTAGGAAACAATCCTAAGAGATCCTTTTATAAAAAATTTATATGCAATGAGAGCTATTGATATTTTAAGAGTCTGGTGTGAAACCTATTAATGTGTGTTGATAGTCCTTATCAGTAATTGCATCCATCACTCTTAAAAGTCCCATAGGATAGGTCCTAATGTTTGAACCATTATGCTTCTAAAACTATGTCACAACCACCTATAGGTAGAATAAACATGTTTGATTTCAAATCATAATCCTCCATTGAAATACACATTGTAACATTCACCCTTACAAGATAAGGTTCCTCCATTAGTGACCATAACTTAAAAACTTGGACAAGGATAAAAATAACAATCAAACTATCTAGCTATCTTGGGATCAATAAATTTATGTGTACTAATAGAATAAATGAAAATGGTGGGGTGATTTTTCTTAAAATACCCCTTTAATCTCATAGTCTGATGAGTGGTTACCCCTGCTAAGGCATGCACTAAAATTTCAAGGTGAAACTTTGTGGTGCTAGGTTCTTCGACTCTAGCTTCTTCATCATGGGAATCTTGATCATCTTCCCATTTTTAAGCTTCTAGGGCTATTTCAACATATAAAAAATACAAATTCTATTGAATTCAATTGTTTCTACTTCCCCATTTGTCATCACTATTTTAGCATAGCCCCTTTTCAAGATTAGCACACATTTATGCCTTTATAAGGCATTTAATGGGGGTGATTTCTAGAGGAGGCTTTTTGATTCGTTGTGGGGTTATAGATGTCTTCAAAGAACCATAGTTGGAATATCAACATTGGGAGGTGATCTTGTCTTCCACAAGCTTGGCCAATCCTAATGCTTCCATCATGCTCTTTGGTTTAAACATCTTGACCTCCATGCAAATTATATCTTTGAGCCCACTAATGGAAAAAATCTTGAAAAAGTCATCATTTAGCCCTTCAATTTGGTTTGCCAACTTTTCAAATTCAACTTGATACTCATGAATTATTCTAATTTTTCATACTTTGGTCAAGTCTCCCACGATATAATCATAAGCACTGGGACCAAAACAAACCAATAAGAGTTTTAAAAAATCTTCCCAAGTGGGATTTATATGAGATTTTTGACACTATTGGTATCACTGGACATATTCCTTCTCTAAGTGAAATGAAACAATGGGTACCTTGTTTATCCCCAATGTATTTTGTAAGATGATATACTATGTGGCACGATAAATATAACTAGTTGTACCATCAAATTTTAGAAAGTCTAGTTTGGGGCCACACAGTGTGATTTGAGATAGAAATCCACTATCAAAATGTCATTCATTAATTCTATTAGAGATCATGGTAATTTGTGCATTGATGTCATGTAGGTGCTCATTTAACTCTGTGAGTTGGGAGTTGAGTTGACATTGGATTTCAATTTGGATTTCTTCAATGTTTGTGCCCTAGCTTGGCTTCCCCCACAAGTGACAACCATTGACTTGAGGGCTTTGATGGTGTCAAAAAATGTTGACTAAACTTATAAGTTAAAATGATCGGATCGATGAGATGATCACAATGGTATATTTTTTTCAATAGTGAAAAAAATTATTTATAGGGTTGTAGGTGAAAAAAAAAATTGTTTTGTTTTGATTTTTTTTTGAAAAATTTAAATACCAATTAAAATGATCATCTCGATAAAAAATCACAATAATGTATTCCCCCAATGGACGAATAAAAATTGTACTCTTTTTTTTTTGCTTTTTTAATGATTGTCTACTACAAGTAGTTCAGGTAATTATACTAAAACATTTTGACCCTTATAGCTACTCTAATAATTTTAGGTAACCATTCTGAAACATATTGACCCTTCTACCAACTATAATTATTGTGTTGTTATCAACTAGCAGAATATGATATTTTCTATTACTACAATTTTTAAGAAATCATAATAATCAATCTGTAACTGTATTTATTTCAATATTATAGGGAAGAATACTACAGGGTGTATTTGGGTCTATGAACTTGTAAATATATTAATATAATTCATAAAATAGTGTCTACTTAATAGTTTATAGTGATAAATATGGAAAACAACCATTATGTAGCCCATTATCTCATCTTCAATACAAGTAACTTCCTGGGGCTAATCATTTACTGATGATTCACAAGAACAAATGGACAAAGGATTCCTATGGTTAAGCTAAAAAAAAAAACTAAGGTGTAGTCATATATACTTAAAGGTATGTGGAAGAACAAATACATATAAAATTATTTTGAATGGTTTGTGTATTGGGACATAACCCCTCACTCTACAAAATCAAGGAAAATCGATTCTTAATTAGCCCAAAATGATAACGCTCTATTGGTTTAAATTTTTTTATAACATAGTTTATAACCTAAGGAGATAAGAGAGAATAGAAAAAAATAGGAAGAAGCTTAGTGTCACCATCCAGTTACCCCTTTCTGATCACTAAGATTTAGATTGGGCAAGGTGAAAACATGCATATGTTTAATCTATTTTGAAATGAAATGAATCAAAATAATAGATCTAAACTATTGAAACTGAAATACAATGAATATACATATATGAATGTAGAATACAAAATTTATAGAATTGGAAATGGGTTAAAAAATTAAATTGAGAGACAATGTGTAAACCTCTCTCAATTTGATTTTGTCTTAACTATACAGGCTGACTGTGACTAGAAAATGCCAACACAGACCTATAAACCATGTTATGACTGAAAACAAAAATTCAAATTAAACAAGGATAAGAACACACTAAAACCTTATCTATTGACTATGGATGATTTTTGGTTGACTATGTAATTGATTTTTTGATCTGGGTGAGTGTGCCTTTCTATGAGGGTTTACTGATTGATTATGTGTGTTGATTTATTGTTTAAAAGACCTGCAAAGTAAAAACACTAGATCCTACATAATAAACATAATAAAAACCAAATTTCAAAGGGGAAATAAGGTTAAATGAATACCTAAGGTACCCTTAAAAAACCCCATGTGATATGAGTGTTGCCTACATAGCCTAAATGGGTCTTAGGTCAATGTAGTTCAACCTCTTAGAGTGAGTGTGTGAATCTCAATTTTTAGAGATGAATGCAACTAGATAGATTGATTTAAATTCTTGACAATGAGAACCCTTGTACTAAAATAAAACATATTATGACTTGTCCTATGACTTCTAGGATGTAGCATAATTAAAATTGAAAAAAATAGTACTCTTTTTCTCAATGTGCAGTAGAATTGCTAAGTCATTGATAGATAAGAATTGAGAGGCCTTGATGTGATTATATAGGGAAATATTTTGAATATTTATACTAACTTGTTAAAATTATAGGATGGGTAAAATACAATATTTCAATTATAAAAATTTACCATTGGGGTGTGGGGGACAAGGTCGCATTAATGGACAAGGCCGTAGTGTGGCCCTATTTGATCTAGCGAGGTCTTGTCCCAAAAGGATAGAGACTATTGGAATTGGTTTGATAGGAGTTTGTAAGAAGAATATGTATATTTGAATGATAGTACAAGTGGTTTAAAGATAGTTTATATAATATTGAATGCTCCCATATATATTTCAAGTGAACATAATGGTGAATGGGCCAAGCGAGGTCAGAATGTCAAAATTAATCATGGTTAACCACTTAATGATTAAACTTGAATATCTATATTTGACCCCACTTTATTATATTAGTTTAAAAAAGTGAAATTAATAGAGTAAAATAGATGTGAACCAAAATGTGTATACATAATTTGTCATTTGTTGTAAAGTTTGATCATGGAAGATGCCTTAATGCAAAACCTCCAAAAATGCCATTGGAAGTAGTTATTGTTCATATTTTAAAATTGATTTTTTTTAATTTTGTAATTTGAATTTTGAAAAGAGAGCAAGGAAAGTATACACCTAAAAAATTATGCATTCTAATTTCTCTGTAACTTGGAAATGGATAAGTACATGCCCCTTTATTGAGGCATTTGAAGAAATGTTGAATCTATAGAAAATTGAGAGTGATCAAGTCTCAATTTGAAAACTTTTGAAATCCCTTGAGTTGGAAATTTTGTATGTTATAACTCTCATTTGATTGTGTAGATTACTTTGTAAAATAATTGAAGGGGTGAAAACACCAACCATGGCTCATTACACAAAGAAAGTACAACCATAGACATTGAGTGTCACTAGACTCTAATGTGCCCCATTTGTAACATTGGATGAATCACACTATTGTATATGGATCTAAATTCTATTTGAAAATTTAAAACTTATGAACTTGAGAAATTTCAAAACTTTTGAAACTTTAAAGCTTTTGAAACTTTTAAACTTGCAAAAATTTGAAATTTTACAATTGCTTTGTAGGAACATAAACATGAATGAATATCATGCCCCTTGTATCTGTACCAAATTGATATTGAATTCCATTTGAACTTGTAACTGTATATAAAATTATAAATGTAGGAATGAGTTAACATGCATGTCACATGGCCCCATAATTTGAAAATGTTTAATCATGTTACTTTTAAAACTGTATACTATCATAAATATGAAAATTTACAGCTCATGAGGCTTGAATTCTGAATAAAAATGGCCCCCTCTTTGAGATGAGAGTTGTAGCCATCAAGTCACTAATCTAAATAGAGAAATATGAAATATATGAAAGATATAATCATGTAGCATCAATTTGAACATTTGAATTAGATTACATCATAGTATTGGATATGACACTGAATTACATATGAAACATATGTTAAATAAATATAGCATTGAATTGCATAAGCAACATGTGCATGATATGTATCATAGCACAAGAGTAGAAAATAGAAAGAATGCATGATATTAATCATGACACCATAGTAATAAGTAATGATCATATAAACAATGTCATATAATGTCACACATCAGGCCCGGGGGCCACATATAAAGGACATATGAAAGCCACATAAACACATGAGGCCACACTCCAATGACATGATGATGGCATATAATAAATAAATGTATATATTGCACATGCAATAAGAAAGAAACTCCTGACTTGTCATGTAGTAAAGTAAGAATGTGAGAGAAACATAGAGGAAATGAGACTAGTTTACATCCATCATGTGTATCTAGGACATTGGTAGCAAATAGTATATCACTATAACATAAAGTAAAGTATGAGTGAATAGAAAAACATTTGTATGATATATAGTTTGACATGGTAGAAATATTATGGATAGATACAACCTATTGAAGTGTTCACAAAGAAATAAAATATTCCTCCAACTTAGTAAGATTGTTGGTTAATAAGGGAAGCCTAACATTAAAAAATCATGTGAAAGTATGTCCTGTATTACACTCAAATACATTGTGAAGAAACACTGTGTATTGAAAATTGAAATATGTTATCTACCTAACATAAAATAAATAACATATGTAAATAAGTAAACTAACAATTTTTGAAAAATGATTATAAGGTAATGATTTTGAATTTTGAAAATATTTTGATTTTTTGACACAATTTTTTTTTGTATTTTGCCATATTTGAATTTGTTTTAATTTTTGAAATGAAAATATTTGAAAAGTGATAAGAAACATGGCTTTGAAAATAGAATAAGTAGGGGGAATTCGAATAATAAGCAACAAGAATCTAGAACATAGAATGTCAAGAAATAAGTCAAGGAAGACATCTCTAGTGTATGTGTAAATGAGTCATAGCAATGTATCACAAATTATGTGTGTGTGTGATATTTGGGAAGCGATGGAGAGTAGCAAGAGCGAATAGGGATATTTTTAGGGTAAAAACTAGGTTTTACACTACCTTTTAATTTTGATCAGGCAACCATCGCACACTAGTGTCAATCGGCCAAGGCCATTGGAAAGAAAATAACAATGGAATATTTTTTACCAGTAAATAATATACCATTCCAATCACATTGGCTTGGGGATACTTTCGACACCCTTCTATATGGGCCTAGGGCATCATTCTAGGGTAATCAAAATGGTTCAACACAAAAGGAAGCTCCTATTAGTGGTAACATTTCCCATGGGGAGAAAAAATAGGTTTTAGACAGGGAACTAGATATGTAGGTGATCGAGATAGTAAAGTGAATCAGGTAGAGGAAAAAGAAGTGCATCAAACTATCTACAATTTTGGCTCAGGTATATATTGACCCAGGCCTATGTAAGGAAATAATCATCTTCTATTCTAAACATGTCCTTATTAGGGATTTCATGTACGATACTACATAGATAATAGTCTTCTCCAGTGGATTCAAAACACATTTAGACCAGGCTTGGGTTATGCACCAACACTACAGAGAGGGGCCATAGGTTTCTTCATCATGATCACCTGATAAATCAAGGATTATAGGATGCTAGAGGAAGGTGGGCCTTGGTTCTAGGGAAATGCCATATTAGCCACCACCAGATGACATGCATGATTTGACCTAAAATGGGAGTGCATCATAGTGGTACCTATCTGGGTAAAGCTACCTGGACTTCCACTAGAACTTTGGGTGGAAGAGATATTCAAATCTATTGGAAATACCCTTGGAAATTTCATTAAAACCCATCATAGGACATCCACCCAAGAAAACACTTCGATGGCTATCCTATGTGTTGAAATAGAGATTTCTAGAGGTCTACCAGGATACATTCACATAAATGCTAGTGACCACCAATATGATCATATTTTGGATTATATAAATGTCCCCTTTCACTACTCTAAGTGTCGATGTCACAGACATCCTTAAAACAAATGTCTAATTTTACATAAGAAGCCTCCTCAAAGACCACATGGAATAGTTAGCTCATATGCTCCATCAAAACATCATATAGAGGCTACACAAAGTCATGTTAGTGGTAAAAATAGGGTTGAAACTGATATTGAGGATGGGTAACAAACCAAAAATAACCTAGAGATCCATGAATAATTTCTAGAACCTACATGTGCTTTAGATTTTACCCCTCCAAAGATATCTGAGAAGGTTTCAATGATGAGTGTGGTAAAACTCAATGATAGTAGTCTAAGTCCAACAACATAAAAATTGAGTTTAATCAATTCATAGATGGATATAAGAGGTAACAACATGCCTTTGGATGATATTTCCCTTAGTGGTTATCCTACAACCCCATTTTATCTCGTTGATATTGAAAGAGGGGTATACCCACATGCTTATCCAAATACATCACCACTTCTTGGGAATTTGGATGTCATCCAGGATTGGTCCAACACATCCCCAATCGATGCTCTCAACATCCAATCAGAAGAAAGGATTTGGGTTTGCATCTACTTGCACACCCATGGAGGTTTGATAGGGACTCTTTTACATCAGTTGTTGGAATGGGAACAAACTCAACAAAGGAGGGACTTTTCACCCATGGATCTCCATCGACTGAAGAAAGAGACCACCACATTGATGATAGATTTGTAGACATTATAGTAAAGGCAAAAGATAGGGCACAAATAAGGGTAAATAAAGGAAAAGGGAAGTATACTTTGGAGATGTCCTCCACCACATAGGCATTGACTCTTTTCAATTTTTAGGGAAAAGATATCACACCTGATCACAAATAAAAGGATCATCTTAGATACATGGATCACCTATGGGCACTAGGGGATTATAATTTCATCATACACTTACTATCCACCCCATATAGGGTCATTGCACCCTCTTTTTACATGCTCAAGATGTGGTTGAACATGATATACTAGCTGGGAAACAATAAATAATCATTTGGGGCCTTAGCAAAACAACCCCAAAATCGGTTACTAGATGATTATTATCTCCCACAATCTGAGGGGCATTGGGATGGCCAAAAAACAATAGTCCCTATGAGATGATCTTGTAAAAACAAGTATTCTTCAAATGCCTCACCTCATAATATGAGGGGATCTAAATTTCACAACTCACTTAACTGAATTATGGGGCACACATGCAAGAGTTGATCTATTGGACCACTTTTTTAAAACTATATGGATCACTTTAACCTAGTGAACATCACACCTATGACAATGGAGCCCACTTGGTCCAATCAATGAACTTCAGCATAAGGTATATCAAAGTGGCTAGACCCTTTTTTTTTAAGGAAGACCTCCTTCTCCTTTCTATCTCCTATAACACTACTACTTTGAAGTAACACACATCTGATCACCATCCCATCCAATTGGAATTGGTCAAGGGGTTAAGATAGCCACCTTCACCATTTAAATTCAATTCACACTTGTTGGAATATGATGACTATATAGAATTGGTAAAAAATAATTGGGTTTAACACACTTGTGATGGGGGTGAATATGCATGATTAGCTTCTAAAAAAATCTCACTAGAGTTAAAACTATTACAAATTCTTGGGCTAGAAGTTTTCAAGATAGCAAATAAATGTTATTACAGGCTAAAAAGGACATACAAGACTGTGTGGAATCATTCCATTTGAATGATCATAAGATTGAGATGCAACAAGAGATGGACAGATTAGAAAAGGATAAAGCAAGTTTATTGGCATGGCAGGAAGTGAAATGGAGAATGAAGAGTAGGGTCACTTGGCTTACTAAAGGAGATGACAACATAAAATTCTTCCACTACAATGCAGTGGCTAAGAGAGCTCAAAATACCATATGGAAAATTAGAGACTTTCGAGGTAGGGAATGCTATGATTTCCCCTCAATTTCCAAGGTAGTTGTGTCACATTATAGACACATATATTCAAAGCCTCCCAAGGAGAATATTAGGGATATTTTGGTGACAACCACTTTCTTTGATAGATGGGTGGATGATCATCAAAACCAACTACTAATAAAACTAATTACCCAAAAGGAATTGCTTGATACTATTCATTCTTTTAGCTGGGGAAAGCTTTTGGGTCAGACAGATCGCTGATGGAGTTTTTCTTGGGTTTTTGGGACTTCTTAGCAGATGATCTTCTCTTATCTATGGAGGAATATCAACTCTCAGGTAGTATTTATAGTCTCTTTTCTACTTACAAACATTCCCAAGGATGTCACCCCTACTAGCTTTGATCACTTCTGACCTATCTCCCTCTGCAATTGTATTTACAATATTATCTCCAAAATCATTATTGCTTGTCTCAAACCCATCCTCTCTAAGCATATCTCTCCTAAAAAATTTGGGTTCTTGGACAACTAAAATATCTATGATGCTATTGGCACTAACCAAGAGACTTTACACACCTTTAAAGCTAGAACTAGAGCTACCTTCCTTTTGAAAATTGACCTCTCCAAGGCTTTTGACTGTGTAAACTAGCTATACGTTTGGTTCATCTTAACACAGGTTGGTTTTGGCCATCATTTCATAAATTGGTTAGAGGAATATTATAAATCTATTTATTATGATGTACTTGTAAATGGTTTAGCCTCCACTTTTTTCTCTCCCACATGTGGATTGTGACAAGGTTTCCCTCTCTCCCTTCTCCTTTTTTTACATTTTGCTGAGGCCCTCAGCCAACATATCAATCACAAACACATTATTGGTAATATTATGGGTATTAAGGTGGCTGCAAACACATTCATTACACATACTCTATTTTTGGATGACATCCTCATCTTCGGCAATGGTATAGTTTAAGAAGTAAAAATGCTTGATTGGACTTTGAAGATTTTTTCCTCCACTACAGGGATGTCTATCAACCTTCAGAAATTAGCTATCTTCTTCTTCCATCTTCCCACTTTCACCGTTAACCTTATCCATTTATTTCTACCCTCGCCCCTGAATATGGCTTTATTTATCTTGGTTACCACCTGAAATTAGATGTCCACAAAAGTGGAGACTAGTTATGGCTTGTGGAGAAAACTAAACACTACATCACTTTTTGGTACAATCATTGGATTTTAATGGTAGGGAGACTGATTTTAATCAAACATGTCTTTGAGGTGATTTCAATCTACTAGCTCTCCCTCACTTTTCTTCCAAAAAAGATTCTAAATAATATTATAAAAATTTACATTCAATTTCTTTCGATGGACAACAAAGAGCAAAATGACATTTTGCTTATTAAATGGGGCACTATTTCCCAACCAAAATCTGATGGGGGTTGGGGGATAAAAGACCTAAATTTGTTCTCAAGATATCTTGTTGCCAAAGGAGTATGGAAACTTATTAATTATATGGGATTATGGAGGTATATTTTATACCAAAAGTATATTTAGCCCCTCACACTACTAGAATGGATCAGGATGCATCCAAAGAAGTACAATGAAGAGTCTATTTTCTGGAAGGCAATTGTACAAACATTTGACACCATTAGAAAACATCTATCTTGGATCCCTATGGATGGATCAGATATACACATTGGCATGGGTGCCATTTTTGGTATCCCATAGGAGCTATAGTTCACAGAGGCTATGAAGGAAAATTTATATCAGCATAATATCCACACATTAGCTGATGACTATGATCATAATCAGGAGGATATATGGAGGTCCAGATGGTTATCTACATAGAAAATTGGTCTCTTGGGACAAAATGCCATCCATTGGGAATAATATAAAAATAGCCTTATAATCACTATCATACATCTCACACATGGGGATGATGCTTTATGCTAGGTTTATAATAGAATAAATGGAGATTACAAACCCAAATTGGGATACATGGCTCTACGACCATAATAACATAACCCATATGTACCATGGTGGTGCAAGGGTCTATGGAAGATCAGGGCACCCCCCAAAACCATTTTACACTTATGGATTGCCCTAAAAAATAGAGTACTGACATGGGATAACCTTCAATGTAGGGGATGGAATGGCCTGGGCTTATGCTTCCTATGCTGGAATGTTGTAAAATCTATAAATCATTTATTTGTTCATTCCGCATTCACTAGAGCCATCTAGGATGCCACTACCTCTCAGACACATGGTATTAGATGGGTTGGTGACTCCCTACTCTCTTCATGGGAAAATTGGAATGAAACTCAAGACTCACATGCTGCTCAATTACATCTTCCACTACAAATCACCTGGGCCATTTGGATTATAATAAATGAAGACGTCTTCAAGGACAAGAAACCTTCGGTCTAATCCACTATGTATAAATACAAGCACTCCTTGTTACCTCCACTACCAATCAGGGGAAAGCATATGAGATGCATTAAGCCACTTCATTTGGACACTTCCAAGCCATATGCCTTCTGTGATGGGGCATCTAGGGGGAACCTGGGTTGTACTAGTGTTAGTGGAGTTATCTATTTCAAAAAGTGATTTAACTTTTTTTTGGGAATAATGGAGTTTTATTCTTATTTCAGTTAAGGATCTGGATTAATAAATTAGTACAAAATACAACAATAAACACAGTCTTGATTTGTGTAATTATTTATCTTTTTCACTTTTCTAAAAATAGTAATAAATAAGGAGAAATATAACTTAGCTTGAAATTGGACTGATACAGCTAATACAAAGGTTGAAACTGATTGTGTAGGATTGGAAAAGTGTCATAAACTTGAAACTGGATTTTGTTGGGTGAAAGGACAAGCATGTCAAAAAGTGGATGTTTTGGGATCTGATGTTGTTATCCATTTCTGTTGATGTTGTACAAACTAATTATAAAGACCTAAAACTTTGTAGGTATTTTCATTGTGCCTGTATGACCATGTCTATAAAAATTGAGTCTTGGTTGTCAATAGAACTCGCTATAGAGTTGATTTAATCTTTAAACCCTAACCCTCCATTGTGCTTGATAAAACAATATTTGAATCACTTAAAAAAGGGGGGTTAGTGTGTAATATGTATTGAATGTGCAATCCACACCCTTTGTTTGGGCATGCTACCTACATACAAATACTTCAAAGAGGGATCAAGCAATATATAGTTCTCCCACCTAATGTGCTTTATGCAACAGTATGATGTGGATACAAAATGCCAAATTAAGAGTGATTGAGGTGGCTAAGGACTGATATGGGGGTTTGAGTATGTTTGTATCCGTGTTTGGTGATTGTATGTAGAGAATAGGGAAGTTTGCCATAGTGTTTTATCTGTATTCTTGCTTGCTTTGTAAGATTTATCACCTCCCTTCGTAAATGAGCTTTAAATGGGATTTTATAGGGAATAATTGGTCATGGGTCATATGTATTCATGCTAAGATAACTAATGAAGGATAAGGACCAGATGAAAATGATCATTGGGGCTCAAAGTGCAAATGGATAAGAGCATCAAAAATGGGACACTTTGGGGTCTGACACTGTAGTCCAAATGGGGCACTCCTATCTTACAGGCTCAAGACCTAGGGGAACAAGATTGGCATGGGGAATATAGTCTAACTGAGATGGAATGATCATTTAAAAGGTTTTGGATGATTGGTGATGAGCAAAAAAGTATCTATAAGGGTCATAAGAGCATGCAAAAATGACCTATGGATGGGGTGTCACAAGACACACTCAAACTACCAATTTGGACATTTTATATGACTACATTTGGTCCCCCCTTATTCTAGTGATGAAGCAAAGCAAAATACTAGGATAAAGGAAAAGTAGAAAGCATATCTAAAATTACCTGTAATGGTGAAGCCCATGAATATGTGTGATGCTGAGTATGCATAGAGAGAACATAACATGAAGCGTATATCTACAAGAGAAAAAAAGGAGAAGATCAATTCTTACTAGACACACTATATCTAAAATAAAAATGTATAAAGGCTGGATAAAAGAGAGAGGAAAAGAAATGAATGAATATACCTCATTAGGTATGTGAAAAAATACAAAAGTTATTGTGATGTTGAGTGATGCTCAGTGATGCTGGGTATGTGTTGTACCAAGAGTAATATCATGAACAGAGCTAAGTGCTCAATTCCTCAAGGTTGGCTCCAGAATACAAAGGCTGGCCCTTTGGCTCCATCTTCACCCACTATATGATGAATCTATGTGATCATCCATGTGTTAATCAATGTTTGGATTATGTGTCCAATCCCTCTAAGTAGGTGGCTTAAGAATACAAATGCTAACTAGTCCTTTAGTTCCATCATTGTCCATTAAGTATGAAGCCATGAACTAATACTGGTATGAATGTGTGTTATATGAGATGGCTCATGAAGCCCATGAATGCTTTGTAATATGACAATGTGGTATGGATAGCTGAATGTGTACTGAGAACTAGGCCAATCTTGGCCACTCCAAAAGGTGGAGATTAGGCTTGTATGAAAGCCACTCTGAAACTAAGAATTAGGCTTATATGAAAGCCACTCTAAAATGATACCAACCACTTGTAGATGGAATAAGGCATGCAAATACTGACAATACTTGGGTAATTCAATGAACTAGAAAGAAAATAAGGTAAATGTGCCATGTACATTACCCCCAATCACTTGTGTCTGTAACATGGATTCTGATCTGAGAGTTGTACCAACTGCTTAATCTAAAACTAGAAGTGAGAGCCATCATGCCATACATGATGCCCCTATATCTGGATATTTTGAGTAAAAATGTATTAAAACTACCCAATATGAACTATAGCTGACAAAACTATAATTAACCTTACCTTTCTTTTTGTTTCTTATTTTTTTGTGTTTTCTGCTATTTGGACAAGAGTACCAACAAGTGGACTCTTTGGTGTTTGACACTGTAATCTGATTCTGACACTCTTATCCTTTACTATTTATGACGACTATTCTATATTCATCACTATTTTTATGGTCTATTCTATGTGTTTTAAACTCTAATTTCTATTTTGAGTGTTCTAAAAACTAATTTTTGACCAGTAGAGGGCTTTGATCTCTATGACAAAAACTCCTATTTGTTGCCCCCTCTTCTAAAGGTAGGAATGAAGACCGTACAATGACTACCCTCAAAAGAAAGAGCCTTGCAAGTGTGTTATGCTATAAAATACATGATATAACAATGATAATCCAAAAGATGTCTAAAGATATAGCATAAGTTTTATTAGAGAATGTTTGATTAATAGGGGTATGCCTAGATAGATATAAAAATGTAATAACATGTGTAGTATACTAAATTAAAACTAGAAATCTGGTTAGTTTTCAAGGAGGGATGGAGAATGATGTCCATCATGGCATCCAATAAGGCAAGATAATACATGATGTGGATCATGGCATTGCAAACAACTGAGAATCAAATAAGCAAACAATCACATAAGGCAAGAAGCATGCAAAAGAGGCCAAGGGGCCAAGCAAATAAGGGACATGGGCACATGTAACTCAAACTAGGAAAGTAAGCAAATAAAGCATGTTTAAATTCCCACATAAATGTAAAATTGCAAACAAGGAAGATTGGCACAAGGGCCACAAATACATACAAGAGTATAAGAAAAGGACATTAGCAAATGTCCTAAGGCACATACAAGTAACAAAGTAGGAATGAATAAATGCAATCACATCTATCTACTCAAATCAATAAAGAAAGGCATGTAAATGTTGGAAATACTATCACATCTAGCTAATCAAAGCAAGAAGTGAAAGTATGCAAATAATGTAGTACAAGACTAGGTAGATGTTAAGAAATACATAAGTGCTATATATTAGTGAGTGTCGATAGAATAATCTATGTAACATAGTAAGTAATGTACAACAACATAATAAATGGAGTGTGTGGTGTAGGAATGACATAACCTAGATGGTTTAAACATGTAGAAGATACCCCTGTTGGGTAGATATGTTGATGTATGTCGCAAATGTAGAAGTAGGATGCCCCCTCAATAGGTAGAGTGAAACAATCAAGGATTTAGGTGTCACTGCACACACTCAAAGAAGATCAATTGAAGTATGGTAATGTAGATAAATCGACAAACAATAGCATAGAATAACAAAATGTAAGTCTAGCATGGTGGTAGAAATGTAAAGCATGGATAATACATACAGTTTAATTTTTTTGGTGTTTTCAATTATTTGAATGTTTTTATATTTTGAGTTATTTGAATGTTTTTGTATTTTGACATGTTATATTAAATTTGGGTATTTTGAAATATTTTTATGTACAAGTAATCATAAGGAAACTATGTACAAAAAAGGTGAGAATTTATGTATAAGTAAGACTGAGAAATTATGTACAAGTAAGTAAAAAGAAACTATGTACAATAAAATGTGTGTAATGAAACACTATACATGGAATCTGCGTAGATGCATAATATTCATTGGATTTTTGAGCTTGTGTCCTTTAAGTAAGGCTAGACAATACACTTTAGGGCTAAGATTTTGATAATGAGACATGGACCTAGCTAATTCAGTTTGAATTTTCCTTTGATTTCTTTTTTGGCATTAACATTGTAAAGATTTTATTTGAGAATGAGATCATTAACTACGAACTTTCTTGTGTGAACTCATTTTTTGTAGGATCTTTGTATATGTTGTTGGTAGATTCTGAGATGTTCAACTACTTGAATACATGTATGGTCTAACCGCTCAAGGTGGTGTAGATGCTTTTCATGATACTAGTCATCGATGAGGATACCTTTAAGGGAGACATGCAGAGATGGGATTTCTAATTCCAATGGTGAAGTTGCCTTTGTGCCATAAATGATTGAATAAAGAGTGGCTCTTGTGGGCATACAAATACTTGTGTGATAATACCATAATGCATAAACTAGTTGATTATGCTAATCATATCCAAATTTAGTCTCTATTTTTCTCAAAATGTTTTTGATGGTTTTATTGGTAGCCTTTGGTTGACCATTTCCTTATGGGCAGTACGGAGTGGGGAATGTGTGTTTTATCTTATACTTTATGCAAAAAATTTTGACAATTTTGTTCTTGAATGATGTTTTATTATCAAAAATGATAGTTATGGGTAAGCTAAAATGTAAAATAATATGAGTCATGAGGAAGATACAAATGCCCTCACTTGTGGTAGGTTGAAGTGGAATGGCTTCCACTCACTTGGTAAAGTATTCTATAGCTGTGATGATGAACTTATGTCTATCGACAGATTCAAGGCTAATATTTCCAATAAGATCAAATCCTCATAACAAAAATGGCCATGGAGAGACAATAGGCTACAATTATTGTGATGGTACATGTTGTAGGTTACTATGTAATTGGCATTTATCACATAGATTTGTGTATTATGAACATTCCTCTTCCATGGTGGGCCAGTAGTATCCCTCTCGAAGCAATTTGTGTGACATGGCATTTCCACTAAAGTGACCACCACACTCACTATCATGTGTATGTGTAAGATCAATTTTGGCTTATGCTAAAGTCAAGCATCGAAGCAATTATCTGTTGAAGGATCACTTAAAAAGGTCTCCACCAATGATTACATAATAGAGTGCTTGTTTGTCTAACTTGCATTTATCATTTTGTGAGAAAGTGTCTAGTGTAATGGATTTATTTAAAAAGTTATAGATATCAGAGAAAAATTCTAGAGTTGTGGAACTGCATATAGTGGCTAAGATGGAAAGGATAATCAAATCCACATTAGATATTGATGGTGATTATAATTGTTTAATTAGGAAAATATATTGATCATCATTGATATCGATAAGAATCAGAGATGTGGCACTTGCCATTACATCTGCGTGTCGAATGTCTTTTCTTTATATACTTTCTATAGAAAAGTAGTCAAACTATGATGATAAGCATTGTACCATATTGCAGTATGGGATATGATGTTCTTTTTTTGTTTGGTAGACATCATTGAATTGATTGACCACAATTTGGGAATCACTGAAGACTCATATAGATCAAATTTTGAGGGACTGGATAACAAAGAGACCTAAGATAAGTGCCTCATATTTTGCATGTTTTTATTGCAAGAGAAGCTTAATCGATATGCAATAGGAACTGTGTGACTAGAAGGGTCAAAAAAGATAATGCCTACCCCTGTGCCATATGTGCATCGAGAACCATTAAAAAACATGGTCCAAGTGTCAGAATGAGTAAAATAGGTAGTAAAATCATCCCTAAATGTGTCATTAATAGGATTAGTGTCCAAGAGTGGTGCAGCTGCCAAATGATCTACAATGATTTGGCCCTTTATTGATTTTTGTAGAACTATCTTTAAATCAAATTCTGTTAATAACATGATCCATTTTGTGATGTGACCAGAGAGATGTGGTTTTTCCATAGAAACTTTAAGGGATTTGATTTTTTGATAACCTGAGTCTCATTATTGATCATGCAATGTCAAAGTTTTTAAGTGGAAAAAACTAATGCTAGACATAGTTTTTCCATCGTGGAATAATTTTTTTTGTAATCAACTAATGTGTGACTGATGTAATAAACTATTCGATTGGTATGTTGATCATCGTGTTATGCTAAGAGTGCTATTAATGCATGATCTATTACTGAGATATATAGTAGGAGAGGCCTATTAGGTATAGGTGGTAATAAAACAAGTGGATTAAGAAGATATTACTTGATTATGTTGAAGATTTCTTGGTAGGCTTGGTCCCAAATAAAATTTGTATCTTTCTTTAATAATCGAGTGAATGACTGAGTCTTATCATCAAGCTAAGCTAAAAATGGTTGATTATTTGGATCTTACCTTTTAAGGATCAAAGTTGTTTTAAGTTCATGGGAGGTGGTATGTCGACAATTGATTTGACATTCTTAGGGTTAACCTTTATACCACATTGAGAAATAATGAAACCTAAGAGTTTGCCTAATGTAACTCCAAACACACATTTCTTTGGGTTTAATCAACATTGTATTATCTCAGTTATTGAAAAATTTATCATAAATTGATGGCACAATGTTGTCATTGTTTGGATTTAGCTAATAAATCATTGACATAGTCCTCAATGGTGTGGTGAATCAAGTCATGAAAGATATGCATCATAGTACGTTGATATGTGGCTCTGATGTTTTTTAATCCAAAAGGCATGATAATATAAATAAATGTACCCCAAGGTGTTGTAAAATATGTTTTCTCTTGATCTTCTTCAACGATTTTGATTTGGTTGTATCCTGTAAAGCCATCCATGAATGCTAACATTTCATACCCGGCTATGGAATCTATGATCATGCCAATATTAAGTAAAGGGACTATATTATAAATCTGTTTAGGGTGTGTTAGTGGTCGAATGAAGCTAACATATAAGAGGTGTTGGATCTCATCTTTGACTAAGAGAGCCACCTTAGGATGCATTTTGATAATTTTTTACTTAACTGGTTTAACATTAGGGTATAATAGAATTTGATTTACTGCTATAGATGTATTAGTTCCTGGTATATCTAAATAAGACCAAGCAAAGAGTTTTAAAAAATATTTTAAAGTTTGATGAATATTTGTATCCTCTTCTTTTCATAGGGTAGTGACTAACAAGACAATGCAGGGATCCCGATCGGTTCTAAAATTGAAATCAACTATTTCCTCGTTAAGTAATGTGGAATGATCTAGTGTGTATGGGGTTGTAGGAATAGTATCATCTAAATAAACTGATTTATCCTAGGGAAAATCTAAATTTTATTTGAATTAAGTATGGGAATTTGTGTGATGAGGAAATCTATTTTTATGATAGCAAGATGGGTGGTCCTCATATGCTCTGAGAAATTGTAGGAAGGATTCATCATTAGAGAATTCATCTAATGTGAACATATCTGGTGAAACTATATCATCAATGAGATTAGGATAGACCAATGATAATGTAGAAGCATGATTAACTATATGGTCTACATATGTAATGGGTGGATAAATATTTATATGTTTTGAAGCATTGGATGAAGGTTTATCATGAAGAAGGGTAAGCTGATATCCCAATCCTTGATTTCCATGTTGTGTGGATGCCTCAATAGGATTGATGATTCCTTGTTCATGATTTCCAAGACCCTGGCCATGATATCCCATCTTATTAAGATATTTAAGTGCAAAAAGGGAGGTAAATTGGTGATTTGGTACCAATGTTTTTATATAATTTGGAAGCTTCTGATGTGTTGTATAGTCTGAAGGTACTTATGTCAAGATTAAAGTACATAATGTAATTATGTGGAGATTCGACAACCTGATAGTATTTAAAAGGTTCATTATCTATTAGGCACATGTAGATATAGCCTTTGTGACTAAATTTTAGACAAGCATGGAGTGTGAAAGGGCCTGCATGCATATCATGAATCCAAGGCCTACCAAGTAATAAATTATAATTGATGTCATTTGGCATGACTTGGTAAGTAGTTGGCAATGTCTTAGTTTCCAAAGTAAGATTGAGTGTTATTTGACCCATGAATTTTTGTGGAATATTATCAAAACCTATGATGTTCATGTCTAAATGGTTTAGATCTATAGGTTGTATATTAAGATGTTTAAGAAAAGAAATGTTGCAAATGTTGAGTCTTAAACCGTTATCAACTAACACTCTTTTTACCTGGACATCATTAATTCTTAATTAAATATACAAGGGTGGATGTTGTTTAATGATGTGGTGTAGGGGTAAATCCTCTTTCTCAAAGGAGATATGTTCTTCAGTCCATTGCATTATGTTGAGGATAGAGGCGACATAAGCTAGTTCAATGGAAATATGAACTCTAGTATTATGAAGGGCTGCATACAACACATCTTTGTAAGCATCTGATAGTTGAAAGATCCTGAGAACTAAAATTGTATTTAAAGGGGTGCTAAGCGGAGTAACAAAGTTATAGCCATGGGTGTAATCAACCTACCTATCTTCATAAACTTGGGTGATAACATGTATTGCATTATCTACTATAGGCATAGACTTGGAGGTAGGTGTGGGATAAGGGCTAGGTGAACCAAGTTTGAAGGGAAGAGGGAGAGATATAATTGCTAGTGTTTTCTTGTGTCTAATAGTGATAGGGAGATACTCAAAAGTAGCCAAAGAGTTAGATACATCTAGGTAGAAACCATGTATGTGGAATGAAATGCATGTAATTGGATGTATAATTTGTATAGCAATATGATTATAAAGAAAATTCCATATGAGATATAGAAAACAAGGGATAGTGAGCATGGTAATTTGTACTAATGCATAAAAACTTTTACTTGTAACATGACATTTCTAACATGTTTATCAAGATAGAGTTGAAAATTATTTTGCTTGAGAGAGAGAGAGTATATAAAAGAAATAATAAAACCTTGTATTATAAAAAAGTAAACATTGCTTTGAAGGAAAGGGATCTTAACATGTTTAGTAATAAATTTTATAATATCATTCCATATTATAAAAATTAAGCATGAAAGAGAAAGAATGAAGCTTTGCATTAACATATAGTAAACTTCATCACTCATATACATGATAAGACCGAGTATGAACTCCTTATTGTTTGTAAGAAATGTTTTGAAATAAGTGAGATCCATTTTTGATTTTTATGTGAAATTTGATTTATATGTAAGGTGATACCTCAAGCAATCAAAGGGACCTAGTATATTCAACTTGGGTTTAAAATAAATAATTTTAAAAATTAAATGTGAAATTTTGATTTATATATGCAGGAAAAAATAGAAAAGTACTGCTAAAATTAGCAATTTTTTTTAATGGTTTCTAGGGTTTTTGTGTAAAAATGAAGTAAGTCGAGTTCACCAAATGATTAACTTTTTTTAGGAATAATGGAGTTTTATTCCTATTTTAGTTAATGGTCTGAATTAATAAATCAATACAAAATACAACAATAAACACAGTCTTGATTTGTGTAATTATTTCTCTTTTTTACTTTTCTAAAAATAAAAATAAATAAGGGAAAATATAACTTAGCTTGAAATTGTGTAGGACTGGAAAAGTGTCATAAACCTGAATCTATATTTCATTGGGTGAAAGGATAGGAACACCAAAAAGTAGATGCTTTAGGGTCCAGCATTGTTGTCCATTTTTATCGCTATTATCCAAACTGATCACAAAAACCTAAAACTTTTTGGGTATTTACACTATGCTTGTATGAGTGTGCTTGTGAAAAATTGAGTGTTGGTTGTCGATAGAAGTCACTATAGAGTTAATTTAATCTTCAAACCCTAACCCTCCATCAAGCTTGATAAAATAATATTTGAATCACTTAAGAAAGGGGAGGGGGGTTAGTGTGTAAAATGTACTGAATGTGCAATCCACACCCCTTGTATGGGCACGTTGCCTACACACCAATACTCTAAAGAGGGATCAAGCCATATGTAGTTCTCCCACCTAATGTGCTTTATGTGATAGTGTGATGTAGATGCAAAATTCCATATTGAGAGTGCTTGAGGTGGGTAGGGAATAATATGAAGGTTTGAGTATATTTGTAACTATGTTGGGTGACTGTATGTAGAGAATAGGGAAGTCTGCCTTAGTGATTTGTCTGTATTCTTGCTTGCTTTGTAAGATTTCTCACCTCCCTTCATAAATAAGATTTGAATGGGTTTTTATAGGGAACAATTAGTCATGGGTTAGATGTATTCATGCTAAGTCAGCTTAATGAAGGATAAGGAATGAATGAAAATAATTGTTGGGGCTCAAAGTGTAAATGGATAAGATTACCAAAAATGGGACACTTTAGGGTCTAGTGCTATATTCCAAGTGGGGTGATCTTATCCTATAGGCTCAAGACCTAGGGGAATAGGATTGGCATGGGGAATATAGTCTGAGTGAGGTGGAATGATCATTCAAAAGGTTTTGGATGACTGGCAATGAGCAAAAAGGTGTCTAGAAGGGTCACAAGAGCATGCAAAAAGGACCTATGGATGGGGTGTCATAAGACAAACTCAAACTACCAATTTGGACACTTTATATGAATACAACACGAATAAACTAAAATTCAATAAAGGAACTAGCTGGAACATGAACAACATGGCAGAATTACATGTCATTCACACTATCCTTAAATTAACATTGGATTATAAGATCTCAAAATTGGTTGTATACTCAAAATCCTTAAATGTATTCAATTGGCTAAATAGGGAGGCAAACTATTCAAACATCTCACTGCAACATACCTTGGATCATGTAATATCACTTGCAACAATATTTCAATGAATCTCCTTCACCCACATCTATCAAGATCACAATCATGAGGTAGATTGCTTGGCAAAGATAGCTTGCAATATGAACTTAGGTAAGGCAAGTATAAAATTAACTAGTTTTGAGGGTGCTCAGGCGGTGAGGCAGATATCCCTCAGCTAGTTCTCACAGTCTGTTTTTGATTCCATTTATTTGGAGTAGAATGTTCTTTCATCCTCCTATGATTATGACCAAAATTTTATTTGTGGTGGGTTGAGGCATGGATTCTCCTCAACTATATATGTTTTATTATCCCTCCTTTGTTTGTACCATTCACTGGTACTCCTTTCTTTTTCTCTAAACTTTCTGGCTCGGAGGCTTCTTTTCTCTATAATTGTGCCATTGGGATGGATTACTAGATGTATATTTCAAAAATTTGAATAAGATATCAACACTTTTTCTTTTTGAAAAATTATATATATATATATATATATATATATATATATATATATAACACAGTTTATTTCTCATTGAGGGATATATATATATATATATATATATATATATATCCCTCAATGGGAAATGAAATATGTGTGTTAATGTAAAATGTAGGATTATATATGTGATCATTGTAAGTACAATGGAAGCCATAACATGATATATATGCAATAATAGGCAAGGGAATTGAACATTTGAAAGTAATGTATGATATTTGTTTTGGATTGTTTGAATTAGTTTTGAAAATTAAGAGGGAAAGTTCCCAAAGTGAAAATAAATCCAATTGCTAGAATAATTCTTGGATGAAGGATAAAAGAAGTAGAAATGAAGTAAAAGAAAAAATATATGTAAAAAGAGAGATGTAAAACTATAAGCCAAGGATCACATCAAGGGGATGCCTATGTATAGGCCTTGTATCATTAGGATCATACCAATCTTATGTATTATTAAGATCACATTCATGAATGTCATCATCATCATAGAAGAAAATTAACTTGTTGGGTTAAGCTTAAAATTATGATATGTCATTTCAATTATCTCTTACATATGTGTATGAGAAATTATCACGCCCATTTTTTCCCCTAAAAAATGGATGACTACAACCATTTATTATGCAACTAGACCCTAAATCATAAGAAAATCTATGTATATACATCCATATATAAATAAATACACCATTCCTACCAACTGCTACAATTAATTTACTAGTCGCAAGGCAATGGTCAAGAGGTTGAAAGGCCCAAAATGTTGGGCCTTGATGCTTAAGGATTTTTTTATTGGTCTATGCCCAAGGTTATTGTGTTAAAATGTTTTAAAAAACCATTGAATTTAGCCTTGGCCATCATTGATGCAATCAGGCACCACGTGGCCACTTCGGGTCTACTCAAGCTCAGCCTACCAAGGGTTGTGGTCTACCACTTGTCACAATTACAGGACCTTGATCCCTATTATATCGACAACCCACCCAAATTTCAAGATCTGTAACATTACCACTTGGCAGATCCTTAGGCTTCTAGGACGTTTGAACATTGGGGGATTAAAAAACTCCACCATATATTAAAGTTATTTTTAGAATATGTGCATCATTGTTAGGATCTTCCATGCCATGCTAAACTAAATAAGAATCATGTGGTAGTTCTTGAACAATAAATCAATAATTAATTTGTGCTTTGAATTTATCTTTTTTCTCTATATATAAAGTAGATATAATGCTTGATTCATTAGTAACCATATTTGTATCATTAGACTTTTTAGGAATATTTTACTATAGAAATTTATTCATGAGAAAACATTTTTAAAATGTACCTTCTTGGTTATCTTAAATTTGTTCTTTCAACGCTTATTTTGGTAATTGTTCTTTTTTGTCTCATTCTTTTTGTAATCTTGTTTACTCTAATTTTTATTTCTCTGAATTGTTCTTATCTATCCATAATCTCTTTGTGTTCTTTTTGCACTTAATTTTTAGGAGATACAATATAAGTGAGTTTCTTAATTAATTTATCTGTTATAGGATCACCAATATCAATGATACTTTGTATATTATTCTTCAAAACCAAAATAATATTTGTATCGTGCCCACATAATCTATGATATACACAATAGTATTTTAATCTTCTTAGAGGAGGGATATAAGGTAATGTAACCAACTTGTTTCGAATAATTTATCTTTGAATCTCACTTGGAATCTTATTAGATTTTTTCATACTTTTTGAATCATTAATTGTAGATGTATGTTATGTGTGAGGCACATGATAGTTAGATGAAAATACATGATTGACACTAGCATACTATGTTTTTGTATATTTGTTTTTATTTTCAAGTGATATGATCTTTGAAGCAAAATATTGATTTTACTTTTGTAATTCTTTTATTGATTTTCTCATAGTGATGATTTGATTTTGAAGGGCTTCCAAAACACAAACCCTAGGTATATTTGATTGAATATGTATATAAACACCATCAAGTGGTGGTGAGGTAGGGATAGGCTTTTCCTTTGGATTGAGAGATTCATTGATTATAAATGAGTTGCTTTTTGTTGATTGATAACATTGAAATAATAATCACTAACAAGAGATGTATTGTCATCATGTGAAGATAAGAATGAGGCATAATTAGAGGCAACATCATAAGATGTGTTAGAAAGTATGTCATATATTTTAATTATAGATTATGATATGTTAAGGGAAGAGGAAGGAAGTTAATCCTCATGGGTTGAGAAGGGAGAATATTTATGACATGTAGGCTCAATATCCACCATTTGTAAAGGAGAAGAGATAACATCACTACTATTAGTCATCACTTTAGAGATTGAATATTGCTTTGAAATGCCTTTATTTAAAAGTGCTTTTTTGAACATAGTTTTATCTTTATTCGTGGCTTTAGCTCTAAATTTTTATTTATTTGAGACTTTGATTGCTCTTTTTTATTTAGTTTATTAATCAAGGAAGAAGAGAGGGAGGATCCCAACGGGAATTTAAAGGAAAATCCATAGTGGAAGCTATAGGACAATCCAAAGAGGAATCTAGATGGGTTTCCTAAATTACATCAAAATTAAATTGTCTATTCATTGCTATATCATTAGAAATCATAATCATCGACATATGCTTCTTCCATAAGTTTTTGCTTATTGTGATTTATCCATTGATTAACATAATTAAAAGGTCCAACATGAGCAAAGAACAATGAAAATTGAATATCCATGACATATACAATGAATTAAAATAACACAAAATAACACAAGTGCAACAAATAAAACATGTAGTGCTATCAAGTAATCATGCATGTACAAAAGAGCTAATGACTATGAATATAATACAAATAAAAATCAAGGTATGAATAGTGATCTAGGCAAGGATTTGAATGATTTATGGGCTCTCAAATATACTTGATCATTCATTAATAAATGTTGACCCAATGTTTCAAAACATTAAATTCAGAAGCAAAACCACAACTATAGCCTAATGACTTAATTTTTCAGGGTACGATGATAATAACTTATCTTGGTGATATGTTCCTCTCAGGTGCACCAAAAATCAAACAACTAAAAGAAGCTTCCTCTGGTA